>OX608073.1:259114003-260432693 GCA_951509635.1 Eupeodes luniger
CACATCGAAGGTACTTTTAGCAACGTGGACAAATCTGCACTAACATCTCTGAACGTACAGGGTTCGCTTGGGGAGTTAATAATGACTAGCAGAATTAACTCAAAAGCGGAGTGACTCTTCTGCTAGAAGATTCGTTGGCAAAGGGACACCGCAAGGTGGTGTTCTATCCCTTCACCAACCTGTTAGTATAAATTAAATGGATTTGGAAGATTTCAGAGCAATTGCCTACGCGCATAACGTTGCTAAAGCTGTTTCAGGGAAGCATCTTAACACTTAAATCTTAATGAATGGGGCTTACAACCCTGAATTACAAATTGGTTATACACATCGGCAATCCAAAAGACACTTAATAACCGGATCGCTTCTTACGACCCCACCTACGGCACTAGATACCCCACTCTACCTAACAGCTTTTGATATAAAACAAATAGCTGAAAGCTCTGCTATTCGCTATCGATGTCATAACTGTCTAATAGAAAAGCACGCGTATTCTCAAGTGACTTTTCCAGAAGCTGTATGGATGAGGAAGAGGAGAAAATAGTTCTTCACTTCCTCTGTGCATGCTTCGTTCTAGCTCAAAAACTTAAGAGGCTTACATACCTAGAAGAATTCTTCTATAACGATCTTATCGATCTCAATCGTATAAACATAATCAGTCTTCCACGTGTCGTAAGGGACTTTAACTGGTTTTATTGAGCTAAGAAGAAGAGCCATTTAACTTGCCTAAGTGTGTCATACTCTTTCACGGACAGCCCAACCTAAACCTAAGTTTAACCTAACCTAAACTTATACAGAATCTCAAATCTCAATACGATCTCTAAAAATAAAACGCTATAGTGGTTATTTTACAAGCAATATTTTGTCGATTTATTCAGTTGCAGTAACACACTTCATTCACCAACAGTGGAGCAAATCTTTACATCGCTTTGGAGAAAGTAAGGTTATTGCACTTGATATTTCAAAAGCATTTGATAGGGTTTGGCATCAGGCTTTCTTATCGAAAATGCGTGCTTTCGGTTTTCATCAATCCCTCCTTCATTGGATTAGTAATTACCTTTCGAATCGTTCAATAAAAGTTGTATTGGAAGGATTCAAGTCTGAAAACCACAAAATAAATTCTGGTGTGCCCCAGGGCTCTGTTCTATCTCCAACACTCATTCTCATTTTTATAAATGATCTCCTGTCTGCTACTTCTAATCCAATACATTGTTTCGCTGAAAATAGCACTCCTAGCTTTTCATATTCGTTCCCAGACTCACAACCCTCCTCTTCGGATGTGGAACTGCAACGGCAAACTATGATTAGCTCATAAAATTCCGAACTACAGAGCATTGTACAATGGGGAATAAAAAATCGTGTGGAATTTAATGCTTCGAAAACGCAATGCTGTCTTGTATCGTTAAAGCGAGATAAACCCTCCTTGCCACTATCTATGAGTGGCACTTGCATCAACGAAACGGAAAATCTCGACATCCTCGGAATGTGCATTAGCAACCACCTTTTGTGGAGCGATCACATACGCGATGTCGCCAAAAATTCCGCAAGATGTCTAGGTTTTTGAGATGTTGCAAGAAATTTTTCTCTCCGTCTGATCTGGCTACAATCTACAAAACCTATATACGTCCGAAACTTGAATATAACTCTCATATCTGGGCTGGTGCTCCAATAACTTATTGAAGCCTCTTGGACAGTATACAAAGAAGAGCTTTTAAAATGATTGGTGACTTTAACATCATCAACTTGATTATGTCACTCGAACATCGACCCAAGGTTTCTTGTCTCGCCCTTTTTTACCGTTATTTTAACGGACTATGCTCTAGTGAAATAGCGAGTTGCATTCCTCTCCTTAAACAATTTAACCGTAATACCCGCGCTTCTAGGAATGCCCATCAGTTTACCCTTGAGCCCAACTTCGGCCGTACTATGAAGTACAGAGATTCTTTTTTTAGCCGTACTACGCGAATGTGGAATGCCTTGCCACGCTTTATCTTTCCCTATCATTGCAATGTTCAGGAATTCAAAATCAATGTACACCGACACCTCCTATCCTACCCTTCCCTCTTTTCCTAATGCTCACACTGTCTTTTGCATATTAAAGGTATAAAAAAAAACCTTTTAGTGTTTGCTAGCGTTACTGAACCATAACTTTACATCTTCAATGTCTAGACATCTTATATACAACTTCAGTCTTCAACCGTAAGTGTGTGAATATTTTTTTGAATGAATGAGTACGAGTATTGTTTTTGCTTTTGTTCGCAATATTTAATTACTTCCTTTATACATCTTAAAAATTGTTATAAATAATTTGTATTGTTTACGTTTTATGGTACAAAATTAAAATAACATAATTAATTTTTATAGTTAAATGTATAAAACAATGTGGGTAGTTTTCCAATTATCATTTAAATTTCAAATTTAAGTTAACTAGCAAGTGATTACAAATTAACCAACAAAATATTTAAACCTATTAAATACATAAATTATTACCTGCCAATTTTAATTAATGGCTTAAACATACACAATAGTCATCTTCTGCTTAATCATAAGCTGTTTAGTGTTTATAGATTGGTATGGGTAGGTTGGTAGGTATATTGAAAACAATATAAACAAAACATGAATATAAACTTATAAACCTATCTAAAATGTCTATAGTTTGCACAGTGGGATACTTTGAATCAAGTTTAAGATAGAAATTAATTTAATTTTGACCTCCTATGGTGTGTCCAGTGTTAAGCATAATGTCTTATTTGCGATGAGATAATATGGAGACACCTCATCATCGTTTACTATAAAAGGCGTCGAATATGAATAAAATATAATTTTTTCGAACATAATTTCAAGACGTTTTTGATTTCATAATTTAATATTTTGTGTGTTTTTTTTATGAGTATCGACGACTGACGACTGACGATGACAATGGCTCAGAAGGCCAGGCCAACAAAAGTTAAAGGGTGCGTGCACCTACATATACACAAAAAGACGATGATCATCTGTGAGATTTGAGAAGAAAGTATCAAATGTCAAATGTGGATATAAGAAGGTTTGGTTTTCTGGACTTACCCATATACGGGTTGAGTTCGAGTCGTATATGCGTATATTCTTCGGGGAGGGCTTAAATGATATACAAGACAAGACAAGACGCACACGACCGACCTGAGAATTATCACAAAATATAAATCAAACGATGGGCGTTCACAATGCTTCAGATCAGTTCTCATGTGAAAGAAGTAAAGGGATTGTGTGGCGTCGTCATCTTGGTCGTCATCAAAACATTTTTGTGGTTCCAAAATGAATCTGATTTATTTAAATTTTTCCGTTTTAGATTTATTGTGTGAGTAAATTTGGCAGATAGTCATCTTGGAACTTCAATTTTTATTAATAGGAGAGAAAGGTGAATATTTTTGTTATTGTTGCAGTTGTTTATGAGAACGGAGATTTGTTTTTATCAGATTTCGACTTCTACTGTCGAATAAATTTCTTTAAAAATTTTAATTGGAAATCAAAGAAAAGATATCGAGATTTTGACAAAAAGTAATAACTATGGGTGGGTATTTTGGTCATGAATAAATTTGTTGTCAAGTTCCAGATGACTTTTAAAAATTATGTTTGTTTTGATAGAATCATATCGAAGACAAAATGTCAGAGCTTACCGATTATAATCTTTACTCGTAGTCGTCTGGAGAAAAAACTTTTGTTTTTTTGTTAAGTTTGGTTTATACAGAGATTACGATAATTATATTACAAGTTTTAAATTCAATTAAAAAAAAGGGTATTTTTTTTAGAGGTAAGTACTGAATTTTAAAATAGAATAAAACAGTAATTTTTTTTTAAATGATGTGAAATTTACTTGATTTTAGATTTCATGTCGATGCCTTTTTTCAAAAGTTTGTGGCCGTCGTCGGTAATAACGGAGTGAATGTTTTCCTCTAAGTGGTCAATCGTTTTAGGCTTACTGGCGGAATTGTGTAGACAAGCAAATTCAAATTACCGTCAAGCGGCGTTAAATTACACAATTTTGGAGGCCAATTTATGGGTCCGTAAAGTGAAACTCAGTGGTTACCAAAAAGAAGTAAGGACCAACTTTTGTATCAATCCATAAAGTACGCCAAACTGTAATGTCTCAATATAAACTTGGTTATTATCATCACTTTAAATACGGAAGTTTTGTATATTGTCGTGTTTATTCAATAAAAAGTGAGTTGGATCGCTATACAAAACAGTGGACAGAACCATGATTTTCAAAATACACTTGGACAATTTAAACAAAACACTTGAAAGCTGAAAAAATTGCCACCACTTAAAATAGTATTGCTAACTCAAAGTCTTATACCTCTTTAAAAAAAAAACACCTTTACAATACCCGTGTTTTGTTGGGAAATCTATCCATAGTATAGTAGAATTTTACACGAACAACAAAAACAATATCCATAGTATGAATAACACCGATAAAAGTTAGTGTAGAATCTTACTATGGATGGGTTTTTGACATTTATACGAGTCTCGAATGGATCTTATGTGATTTTGTTCTCAAATGTTGGTACGATTGATATTGCATTTGTATCTCGATGGTTGTGTTCATTGAGTAGTTGTGCATTTGAAATCATGTTTGTTTTCCATTAGGGAAAAAAATCAATCTATTACTGAGTTGACATTATTTAGTTTTGTTAGTGAAAATGGACTAACTGGGCTTATTTTGCTAGAGAAAACAATAGAAAAGATATTTATGTTTTGCTATGTTTCCACCAAAGTTTTATCTCAGTTTAGGTTAAATAAATGATTAAGTATGACAGCACTTTCTAAAATGCAAATGGTGTTTCGATGTTTTCGATGTGTGAAGTGCAAGTGAGATAGTTTGATTCGTGTTAAACAATAAAGAACTGATTAGTTCAGCACCATATAAGAATATGCTACCTACTCCATGTACATTTTTTTTTTGTAATTTTATTAAAACAAAACTATATTTTTTGTACAAAAACATGCAAATAAACAGACCATAATGCATTATCTGTTAAACCAGCTCCTCCACGCAGGTTTTTCTTCTCAAATTTTGACTCGACTCCGATCTCCGACGGGAATCGAGTCAAATCAAGCTTATTTCAACTCGATTCAGGTATATAAAGAATTGAAACGATGTTCAAGCTCGCTTCAACACCACATGTTAATGTAGTAGTCTACGAACAAACCCCCTCCTTGAAGCAATTGTTAAATGAATTTTCTTACCATTTCTTCTTGAAAATTGTTCATTTTATTAGTTTTAGTTAGTTTTTTTGCTAAGTTAATTTTAACATTTGATTTTCACAAACTTTCTTCTATTTATGTGTTTTTTAATTATTATTGTGACAGATCTTCTTTCAGTTGTACCAATTTTTAAATACAAAAATCTGGCTACTGCGGATCGTTTTGTTGGCAATTTCTCACTGTACTATATATGGAATACCAAAAAAACGCACTTAATATAATGTGGGTATAATACACTACATAAAAGTTAAGAGCAAATAATACGATCAAATATTTGAGTAACGAACACACAAGTTTTGTGTTCAAAGTGACGCTATTAAAATAGAAATTAAAATGAGCTAAGTTCAAGATACAATTACATTCCCTGAAAAGAAAATTTAAAGGCGATTCTCAAGTGACTGCAATCCAATAAGTTGACATCATTCCATTGATCCATCATTTGATCCATTGTTTGATACTTTATAATCCCAAGGAATGAGTGTTTTAATATGGGTTCCAAGCCATACAGAACTAAGAACACAACCATGAGATCTTAGAGTGTAAAGGTTTGAGAAGTCTTTAGAACAACGTTTAATATAACCAAAGATGCAATATGATTTGGCTTATTAAAAATGTGAATTGAATGTGAAAAACAACACCAATATTTTTCTTTTCTTGACTCCTTTAAGATCATTATTTTCAGTTCTCTATTAAAAAAAAACTAGGGAAGTAAGAACGATATAAGGAAAAACATTAGAATTTTGCAACATTCAAAGATAATTGAATAATCCTGCAAATTCCAAAACTCTGGTAAACTCTTATTGAAAACAAAAACGTAATAACTTATTTGTCTAAAGAATTTTAAGAACGTCAGCAATTTAATTAAAAAATTTATCTGGCATCTCGAGTATGGAAACAAGAAAAAGTAGTGGTCTAAGATGACTACCTTGGTGGATGCCTTATGACACACATACTGGAGTAGAAGTTAATTATCAACAAATACAAATTAATTGCATCCTATGAAAACCAATTCTTAGACGTTTGTCCAAAAGAATTGTGAAACTGACTCTATCAAAAGCCTTATCGAAGTCACTATTGACTACATCAACATTATACCCTTCCTATATTTTTAATAACAGAACTTTTTTCTTCCTTTCTTTTCTTTTCTTTTCTTTTCATTTCTTTTCTATTCTTTTCTTTTCTTTTCTACACTTTAAACTGAGCATTCTAAATTGTTCAATGGCAATTCTGGAAAAATGTCTGCTGACGCATATGTCTTCATTTCTTAAACCGTTAAAGACAACTTCTGCGTCTTATTCAGGAAGCTAGAAAAGAACTGTTTTGAAGTTTTTTTTCATCTTCTGAATATGATCGAAATTAAATTGTTTAAGATGCTTCATTATAACAAGGCACCCAAGTGGTCTATGTCTTTGCTCCCTTTTGTCCCTCTATATGCTGCTCCCATGTCTTCTTCCAGGATTAACCTAAATGTATACATATTTGCATGCATGCATACATGATGATGTCATATAGGTATATCATTTACATTTGGATTATGGTGAAGATTATTAAAATCTGTTTCTGTATCTTGTCCTTTAATATGACGTGTTCTTCTTGTAACCAAGTTAACCAATATTACAAGAACTTTATGCGGCAATGGGCAAGAGCAACAGCAACAGCAATAGCAACGTCAATGGCAATGGCAACGGCAGTGGCAACACATAAATGCCATCCGTGTCCATCATTCCATGAATATATCCTTCTAGAACTTAATTGGACATGAAGATGTCCACATTCAAATAGTGTCCGATATTTCTGCTTATAAACTCATTCATACTCCTATATAGGTATACTCGTAGAAGACATAAGTATAAAGGACGATAGTTAGGTACATGGAAAGGGTGTTTTTCCAGATGCGAAATATCATCTCTACACTTTTGCAATTTGGTGTGAGGCAAAATATAATAAACATGATAAAAGGGGCAAAAAGGAAGTTGGTGTGAGAATGCGGCGAGAATTGAGAAGATATATAGAGAAACATGCCAAGATTCAAAGCGTGTGTTGTGGCTTTTTTGAGGCTTGTTCTCATGTAGCTGATGGTGAAGGCGATGCATACAGGAGACGACCATGCTACATGTTGGGTATTTCCTATTCCATTAATATGTATGTAGGTGGCTAAGATAAACTCTTGCAATTTAGCTACATGCATATATGTAGATGGTCTCCATACTCACAATGATGGTTGACCATTTAAATGATGCCGATGTACCCAACTCATGTTAAGGATATAAGGATGTAATATGGTCTTTATAGTGAATATGGGAATGTGGGATGTTCGGAACAATGTTGCAACAGATGCTACCATTAATTGGAGAGGTTTTTTTTTCTGCAAGATATGGGGCATTTATTCTTTTAGTTTTGAATGCATGACTCGTTACGTTAAGGGGCGAAAGTTTGATTTACATTTTTTGTATACATGCTGCTCTGTTGGAAAAGTGTTAATGCCGTTTTCAGGTTTTAATATAACTTTATGTTAAGTTTTATTTGTTGGAAAGCCTGCACCACAAAGAGACGTTCATTTTTCATTTAGGTTTTTTAAAAAATGTAAAATTATTTTAACCTTTAAAAAGAAAGTTTTGGATTTATAAGAAAAATTTTACAAATAAAGCCAATTGCATACCATCGAAGATGAATTGACTCGTTATCCTACACTTTAGAAACCCATTCCTTAATAGCATCAGATTCGGATATGTTACAAAGTTGTGGCATGAGGATGAGGTTAGAGTAGTTTTTATTCGAAAAGCTGGTAAGAACCACCCCCCCTCCCCCAAAAAAATTCTTAAGACTATAAGTCGCCTAAAGTTTATTATTAAAACCTTTAAGAAACTTTTAGACATTCACATCTGAAGCAGTCTCACACGTTTAGAGAGATGAAAGGGGCCTGCAACAAAGTGCAAAGTAGTGCAGTCAAAAAAGTCCTCACATTTCTCGAAACAGAACAGTGTTACAATGAACATGAGTATGCTAAAACATAAACGGTTCGGTAAGAGATTGAGAATTGCTTTTAATTCCACAGATGAGTCGATCCTCATCGCCCCCGTTGTACTTATAAATTCCATTCTTTGTACCTTAATAAGGGTTTTAAGGTATTTGCCAGAGCCTTTCACAATCCCATGCTACCATAAATAAGCACTGACCTGATTATTATTGCAGTGTACATTATCAATATGATTTTAGGATTCGATCTGGACTTTTTGGATCTTCCTATCGTATTTGGGCACCATCTCAGCTTTTTATTCAAGATTATTCCTAGATATTTGTCTTATTCATTGTTTTGAGTGGGGTTCCATTCTATGAAATTAATAGTCTGGGATTTTCCTCCTATTTGTAAAAAGTACTAAGACTATTTTTTTGGGGTTAATCGACAAGCCATAGCTTTTTGTCCACTTGCAGATCCTATTTAAGACTTGATTCAGTTGTTCACTTATAGTGGTTAGGAATCTCCCTGCTAGCAGTAGAGCTACGTAATCAGTGCGCCCTACGGCTTAGTCAAACCAGTTTCTCGAAAAATAGCCAAATGGAACACGCACGGATCTTACGGGAATACTTAAGGAAAAATGTGATTAAAGATTACACGACACCATGAACTTCAACAAAACCTTCACAACTACCTTTTAGGATAGACAAGAATGGGTGAACAATGTATATACCTATAAATGAGTCGGCTGCAGGTTTTTTTTCGGAAATAGCTGATCTCGTCAACTGCTTCCCCGATTGAGTCCCCAATCAAAGCAGTGTCTTCCAAGCCGAGGTATTGGTAGTAACAGACTCTGCAGGATATAAAGTCAAAGTGAAAGGCCTGGAAATGATAAAACTGGTGAACTAACGAGGAAAGATATCACACTGCACCAATCCAATATTGACTCTACCAAAATCACCACATCATGTGAGTTAAAACAGATCATTGAAACCTTGAAACCTGAATGACAGACAGGCCCAAATTTGACAGAATATGATCCTGGTCGAATATGCACCTCGACAAAAATTCTCTTCGATTACTTGTGAGCATAACAACAGGCCACAGCCTGTTAGAATACTCGTACCACAGGAAGAAAATGCGGCTTGTTGACTAGGGCATATGCAAGGGGTGCAACGATGAGGAAGAACATAAGGACACTACTTACTTCCAATGCCACTACTTAGCATTTTGCCACATAAGATACAAATTCTTATTAAATACATCTTCTATAGTCTTGAAAACCCTTTCTTTAGCGCCCAAAATATTGTCCTATTTAATAAATTTGATCCAATAAATCAAAGCCTTACTATTGACATAAATATGTACTTTATCAATGAATATAATAACACAATGTATTTATATACATTTAAGTTATCGATAGCCGTAAGATCGTTTTCCTTTATATCGCGAGAATGAGTGTTTATCGGTCTTCTCGTTCTAAATTTCTCATTGTTGTGTGTCTATTTGGTGGTAAATTATTTCACTTAAAGAAGCATCCCAGAAACTGGAAACTATCAATGGAGGTATCTTTTGATGGTAGCCAACCACTTACGTTGTAACTATCTTTGGAATTCAAAATTCTTGGAAACATCACGATTCAAGTCCGTAATACCAAGAGAGAGACATCTCTTGGCTGAAGTTGAGCGTAGGTAGGTATATTTCTTTTTCTCTTCTGTGGGTGATTTTTGAAGAACATCAAGTGATTCTTAAAAATCAAACAGTTTAAGTGATTTTATTTCTCATTTGTGTATCTATTTTGACACAATGAGTATTTTCAAAAGTGGACTAAACTACTTCTGAGTAAATTCTTTCCTTCTATGTTAAGTTGAAGACTATCTGAAGATGTTATTTTTGTTTTTGTTGTTATTCAATGGAGTGTATCTCTTCGGTAAAATAATATTAGACACACATGATATTACCTCCATTCTTCTCCTGACTTGTAAAAATTAATTACAAAATCGTGAGGTCAACATTTTGTTTGTTTCTGATGTTGTGATGATGATGATGATGGAGGAAGTCTTACAAGTTGAAGTTAACATCATCTTGAATAATTATAAAAGAAATACCGATGTGATGGCGATGGATGGAAAGGAAGTATTTAGTGTGGTTTTGTGTCTAACCTTTTGTTTACCATGAGTGATGTTATTTAAATTGGAAACAACTTGTGTAGCTAGGTTTAAAAGAGCCTCCGGAGCTACTACCTTTCATGTATACAGAACATGTGTTATGATAAAACAAATCCAAACTCTTGGAACTTTGTACAAAAACGTTGATGCTGACCTAATTTTTCGGTAGGTAACAGCAAAATGAATAGATGGCCGATAAATTAAAAACAAATATCCAAACAAATTTCAATTCAAATGAAATTAAGTTAAAGTTTAAACAAAAGCGAGTTTAAATTAATTATGTTTCTTTTGTACATTTCCAGAAGAAACATTTAAGTGAATTAAAAAATCTTTATAACTGTGAGAAGATTTAAAACAGAAACAATGAAACTGCCTAATATTTGATAATTAAGATAAGTCAGAGTGAGCGTTACCAATTCAAAATTATAACAAAAGTTATTGTTCACTTAGCAGTGTGAAATTTGTCAAAAAATTGTTAAAGAATGGAATAAAATGTAGGTTTTCTGAATAATAAGGTTTCCTCAAATTTAAGCTATATAATGAGCGAAATAAGACTATAATTACATCAAAATTTAGTTTAGTTTAATAGGTGCTCTTAACACATTTAATTATATGTTGTAAAAAAATTAAACTTTTTAAAAACAATAACAATTGCTTAGAAAAATTCAATAATGAAAACAATCATATTGGAATAAATAGTTTAGTGAAGCAATTGACTTTATAACAAAATGTTGATTTCAACTTCATTACTTTCATAAAATCTTTAAGACCAAGAAATGCATTCCTGACAGTTTGGAGATGACTTTTAAATTAAAGCTGATCAAATAAAATATTTTGAACCAAGGGTGAACAAATGAAAATGTTTGGATCTACATAAGAAGTTGGTGGACAACAATGTTTTGAGTTGATTTTGGTTTAGTTTTTAAATGTTGCTTTAAAAAAGAAATGTTAAATCATCTTTAAACTAGGAGTTAATAAATAATTTTGGCGGATTACAAGTGAATGAACAAAAACCAGATAATAAATTAGGTGGCGCAACAGTCGGTAGAGAACCAGGGCCTAGTGACTTACAACTCTCAACCATTCCTGTGTGCGAGTAATTGCACAGATGGAGGGGACCTACAGCACTTTTTCATGACAAGAATTACTCTTGGAGAATTTGTCAATTCCTCGCAAGAGGCAGTACCCGTGAAAAATACTTTAGGTGACACAGGCAGGGATCGAAACCAAGACCTCTGGCATGACAGTCCAACGCACTTTTTTTTTTTTTTTTTTTTTTAAATTCATTTTTATTAATTCAACCTTAAACCTATCTTAAAGCTAGACAAAAATTCATAAAACTAGCCCAATTAACCATAACTTACAACTAACTTACTGGTCCCATACGGACATTCTAAGTTAAACTATAACACTTAATATTAATGCCTTTCGGCCCTAAGATCTATTCTACTTCAATTAAATTTTATTTATTTTTGTATTTATTAGAAAATTTGAAAAAAAAACTAATATCAATATCCACGGTTCGTCGTCTGACGTGATAGATTAGCGGAACTGCCAATCTATCCTGTATCAGACCGCATCTATCTAAAAAGAGGAATGCCTCTGGTGGAATGAAGCCGCTAAGCGTGCACTTTTAAAATACTAGTTCTATCCGAACGAACGCCCCGAAATTAAATTGTTGGTCGAAGACATAGCTTTTGCAATGTGACCTCCATCGAGTTTTATCACGAAATTGTCAATTCTGTTGATTCGAGCCCCGTTGTATAGGACCTCGTTGGAATAGTAGTACACGTAAGAAGATTCGGCTGTTTGATATAAACCGGTACAGCGTCGTAAACACTGCCGCTCGAACACCCGAAACTTCTCCATCTGGGAAGGGGCAACGTTGAACCACACAGGACAACCATAAACGATCATCGGCCGTATGAGGGCCATGTAGCAAATTACCTTCACTCTGGAGTCAAGTCGACTGCTGCAAAACAGCCGTTTTGTCAGAGCGAAGGCTCCTCTGGCCCTGGTCAGAGCAGCATTTATATGTCTGTCGAAATATAAATACTGATCTAACCAGATACCGAGGAACTTCACTACACTTTTGCTCGCTAATCGCTGCCCGTGAAGATCAACGATGACCATCTTGCGCCAATTCTTGCACGTATCCCTTGTGGCCCTAGCCAACGGAACCCGGAACAGTTTCCAGTCGTCGCAATATCGCTGAATCTTGTCGAAATCACGCTGCAAGATAATTCTAATAACCTCAACATTTCGGGCCGTTCTGTACGCAATTAGATCATCCGCGTACGCAATTGCCTTTGTAAGACTACCTATCAGATCGCTGGTGTAAATGCTGAAGAGAATCGGCGAATTCACCGCTCCGTGTTGAAGATCATTTTTAATTAAGAATGTTGTGGTAGAAGTTACATTACCACTTTTGGCGACAAACTTTCTACCGTTAAGCATATCGTAAAGTATATACAACAATGGTTTGCTTATGCCAAGCCTGCTCAGTTTTAGGTAACCATACCGTGTCAAAAGCCTTTTCCAAATCAACCAGAACAGCACCTGTGCATTGTTGTTTTGATTTATTCCATTGGATATCAGAATATTGAAGTTTAGACGCAGCATGAATTGTGTCATGACCCGCCTTGAACCCGAACTGTTTATCCGGAATTATTTTGTTGTCCGCAGCCCACTTAGTCAGAGCCCTATTGATGATCTTTTCGAAAACTTTGCTGATGCTCGGAAGAAGACTTATCGACCGAAGATTTGATGGGTTGGAGTTGTCCTTTCCCTTTTTCGGGAGAGGATGAACCACAGCGGTCTTCCAATGCACTGGATAATATGCATTATTCAGTGCATTATTGAAGAGTGTGGTGTAAATGTCAATTGCCTCCATCAGTAAATGTCTTAGTACAACGTTCGATATACCATCGACACCTGCTGAAATTCCAACGCACTACCCAACAAGCCACGGGTATACTACTTCGACTTAAATATCTTGGAAAAAATAAAAATATTGCTTTCAAACTAATTTTATTTTATGAAAAATATTGTTTTTTGTTTTTATTATTTTTTTATAAGAACTCTGGTTTTGTAGATTCAAAAAATATTTCGCAAAATTTGGTAAAACCGAATGACCGATTCTAATATTTCGTAAATTGACAAAAATCTTGATTTCAAAATTATTTTATTAAATTCAAAATTTTTTTGTTATTTTGAGATAATGTTCTTCGAAAAATATAAAAATTTTCATCAAAATTGGTTTTCGACTAAAAATATGTCGATAACAAAATCAGATATTGAAACCAAACTTATTGTCTCATATGAAAAATATTGCTGCTAGTTTTTTCTTAAATTTTTGAAAAAAATTGAATTGAAAACTTTTTTTACAAAAACCGAAAACCCAAAAAATCATCAAAAAACTGATACGAAATGGTTTTCAACTCAAGTATTATGGTAACAAAGAAAGGATATTGACTTTTTCTATCTATTTTATATCTCACACAACATATTGTCATTAATATTTCGATACGTTTTAGAAAAAATCATAATCAGTATGGGTCAAATCCTAGCCTCTTATTATTTTTCAATTACCAAAAACCATAACAAAAATCTGGATTGATTTTTTTGACAGCTAAATCAAAACAGAAACTGTTGAAGCAAGATTTAAAATTCTTCAAAACTTGAAAACAGAGTGAGATTTGTGATGATAAAATCACCATACACAATTTTTTGTTGAGAACAACAAGTTTTTCGTTTTACCTAAGACTCAAAAATACCGTACCGTACATATTTCTACTTTAAAATGTGTGCTTATTTTTGCACATAGCCATCATCATCATTGCAAAATCATTTCGAATGTATTTAATAATTTAATGTGTATATTAAAAAATCCGTGAATCGGATAAAAAAGTTCTTAAAGAATATTATTAGTTAAATGAACAACAACAACAACAAAAACAAAAAATAAAAGAAACAGAATATAAATTTTGTAAAAATACCACACGTTCTTGCTATCAAAGCAATTGCATTCCACTTGAGTTTTATTCTCTTTTATTTTCTTAGATACAGAATGAGGACAGACAAGTGGATTGATAGAAAAGAGGGAAGCTACCGAAGAAGAAGAAGAAGACGAACACCACCGCCATTGCCGCCACTACTATCTGAAGGATACAAAAATCAAAGACAAAACATGTATGTAGGTAGACAAAGAATTGAAAATCGTGCTGCAGTTATAAGTATCATCAAAAACTGGAAAGAGAACATCAAGAGAGATATGTACCGAAACCAGCCAGCATCCCAAGTCACAGCACATCTCAAAGCCCAGATTTATACAGTGCGACAAATCTGATAAGAAGTAGTGCTAAACTACTTTAAACAGAAGAAGAATAAGAAAGAAAAGAACAAGAACAAGAAGTAAACAGTTCCTCTTTGGTTTGTAGTGTGTAGCTGGTTTCTTTTGTTCTTCTTATTCTTTTAATGGATCTTGGATCAAAGATGCTTAAGGTTTTATATTTTTGATGCATATGGTTGCCAGGTTAAATTCTTACCGAAGTTATTTCAGAAATAATGGCAAAAATGCTCAGTTTTGACAGTTGAGAGAGCGGCCATATTGTTAAAGTTACATCTGTCAAATTGGCTGTCATTTATTTATCAAAATGGCTGTTTTGTTCTGAAGCAGTTAAACAATGATGAGGCTTTCTGTACGTCAAGAAAAAAGTAATTTTTAGTATTATTTCAATCCATTTGAGATTTCTTTCTTCAGACCAAGATCCTAATTCTTTTCAGGAACTTTTGTTTAGTAAAAAGTTTAATTGAATTAAATAAAAATAGTTGGCAATCCTGATTAGATTACATCCACCACCATCATCACCACTATGTGATGTTGCTTCTGTTGCCACTTGATGAAATCAGTGAACACGATTTTACTAAAAGACGATTCTATAACGACAACATCGAGAACGACACAAACTCTTAGAGACGACTCCTTTGCCTCGTTGCCTTGGTATGGTGTGGTGTGGTAAACATCATCAGAAGTGGAAGGAGAGAGATTGAGATTGCATTTTTGTATATGAAGATCAACAACCCAAAACCTGCTATTACGTTCGTAATGCACGTGTACAGTGTAACAATATAAAATAAATAAATATATATAAGTACCTATGTCTAAACGTCGTCGCTCCACTCTGACTTCAACTCCAACTCCGATTCCGACGACAACGACAAAAACGACAACGCCAAAGCTGCCGCTTCAGCTTAAGCTTCAGCTTCAACTCTAACTCCAATTTCAACTCTACCGCAGTTGCAGCTTCAACTTGCAATAGCCCAGCATGTTAGTTTGGGAAAAGGAAGATGGTTGCTAATGCAATCGTAGGACATGCGAAACCAACCGAATAACCAGAATACCAAAAAGGGCAAGGATAACTCTTTCTGCAAAGTGACTTTGGAGTTGGTTTTATTTTTGCTTTGTATTTCGGGAGTATAGAGGTAGATACTTGTCGTGTCGTTTGGCTTTTGCTTTTCTATACAGCTCCTAGGTATGTTATGTTATGTTATGGTATGGTTGTGACTGGAACTGGAACTGGGACTTCTCTGGATGATTGTGACTGCTGCCGGGTTGGGGTGTAACCGGACGAAAGGGCCGCCACGCTGCGGTTGACGCTGCCAAGCCAACCGAATCTTTCAAAAAACAGCAACAAAAAAAATATACATACGTATAGAAGCTAGCTACGTTTGGGATTCGGATTTGGATTCGGATTCGGGCAGGAACCTATGTGGTTATTGTGGAGGAAGAGAAACAGGGTATTCTTCTTCGTTTTTATTTTTTTTAAATTTTGTCGGTGGATAAAAAAAGGAAGCGCGCGTCGTCAACATTGAAATCAGCACAATGCACCTTAACCACATCAATGTCGTCGCTCGCGCGGTTCAAGCTACGATTGCGATTGTGACTCTGACTCTGACTCTGCCTCCAACGACGACGGACGACATCGTCGTTATTTTTTTTGTATAGTATATATACATATAGTACATATATATATATTTACAAAGACTCTGGGATGTTGATGTAGGAAGAACAGGATGCAGTGCTGCACTCTGCAACGGCTCCATGGACACATGTTTTGTGTTTTGCGGTTAAGGGTTTTTTTTGGTGCTTTTCAACAGCTGAGTTTTTGCCAAAAGAATAACTGAAAAGTGTGTGAGACTTGAACACAAAAAAAAACTAGGGATAAGGTTAGAAGAAGACGAAGAAGAGGGGCAGAAAGAAGCCACGTCCCTGCGAGATGGGAATGTAAAACAATTTTTATTTGTTTTTGTTTTATTTTTACGTTGCTATTTTTAAAATTTTTATTTTTTAATTTTTATTTTCGCAGTTCTAAATCATCATGGTGAATTTTTTCATATTTTTGTTTTCAAAACTCTTTTGTTGATGCTTATTCTTTTTATATAAATTTTCACAGAATACCAACCTTCCTATAGCTAGCTACCTACTCTATAAACTTTGTTTTGACATGAGCGCTCATTTGGAAGCAAAATTCCAAACAAAAATACTGCACAATTCCCTTCCCAACCACCGCACCTAATGGTAAAATACTCAGTACTCGAAGTGTAGGTAAGTAGTAAGATGCAAGGCATTTTATTTATATAAATACAGACAACACCAGGGTTGTATTAACTATTTTTTTAGTATTAATAGGAAATCTAGCTGCATAGCTCTTCAGACTTAACAAATATGAGTCCTGTTAAAATTATTTAATTTGTTTACAATTAAAATGAAGTTCAAATATCATACAAACACAAGAAAATACTGAAAAATGTTGCAGAAATTAATGCAACAAAAAAGTGCGTATACGCCTCAGTGTACCACGTTTGCTTTAATTTGTAGAGAGAACAAAATTAAGTAAACGAAATTTTTAAAAGTAAAATTACAAATGTATCTTCGAAGTTAACTCAGTTTTTAGGCTATTTCAATGAATTATAATGAATAAAAGAGAAAAATAATTAAATTTTTGATATATTTATGAAATTTTTTCAAGGTCGTCATTGATATTAAGGGCGTCATGCTCAATGAGTCCGAGAGGACAACTGAAGTAAAGTGAAAGTCGTCGGCATACAGATGGCAGGAAAATTTTTGATCAAACTTGGAAGCTCATTGAAATAGATACAGAAAAGTAGAGGACTCAATATCGACCCTTGAGGAACACCGGACGAAGTAGGTACAAAACTGGACAAACAATCATCAATTTGAACTACTTGTTTTTTGTTAGTTAAATAAGAATATACAAGCGTAGCGGAATATGCAGCAAAATTAACGTGCTGCTTAAGTTTTTTATACAGGATGACATGGTTGGCAGTGTCAAAAGCCTTAGAAAAATCAAGCACACAGAAAGAAAAAAGTTGTCATATTAACAATCGTCGATAGTCAACTTGAAATTTGGCTAAATTGTCGCATTTACTACCAAAATAGTCAATAGGACAACCTTATTTTAAAAAATTGACTACTTGATAGTCAATAGAACAATTTTCGATTGTCAATTTTGGGTATTCAATATGACAACAAAAGTAGTCAATAGAACAACATCGGTAGTCAATATGACAATTTGGTTGTCATATTGACTACCAATATTGACTATCGAGAATTGTTATATCTACTACCCGGTAGTCAAATTAGATTTCGATTTTCAGCAAAAATTGTCATATTGACTACCGCAGTGGTCATATTAGTCAATATGACAACCGGAGTTTCAAATTCCTTCAACCAAAGTTGTCATATTGACTACTACAGTTGTCATATTGACTACCAAATTGTAAAAAAATTTCGGATCCCAAAATTGACAACCGAAAATATTGTTCTATTGACTATTGCGGTTATCGGCTGAAAATTGACTACCAAAATAGTCAATAGGATGACTTTTTTCGTTCTGTGCAGCTATGCTTTTTCCGGAAGGCAGATTTTTAAGAGTGGTCAAAGATATTGCTGTGAGATAAGCGTTAATTTGTATCTGCAAAATTCTCTCAAAGACTTTAGACAAATATGGTTGAATTGAGATAAGTCTATATTCAGTTCCTTTAGCATTTAAAATTGTTTTGTTTTTTAATTTCTATAACTCCAGTAACTTTTTATTGTATTTAAAATTTTTAAGATATGAACTTAAGCACCACCCCAACATAAACTATTGCTCAGTACCCTTAAAAAAACATAATGACATAGAATAGGTATTTTACATAGATTATTTTAAAAGCCTTTCGATGATATTTTACCTGATGTACTTAAGAAAACCGCATCACTCTAAAAAATTTGTATCTTTTTTAAGAACTTGTATACTGTTTTGATTTTTATTTTATTAGAAGTTAAATTAGAAACTATTTTAAAACAACATGTCATAAGCTTACATTTTACGAAAATTGTTAACTGATCTAAGTGGGTGTATTTTTGAAGACAACACTTTTTTTAATTAGCGACCATTTTGTCAGCTGTCAAAATATTTCTTTTTAGTTTGAGTTGACATTTCAACATGGAGAGACTGACGAATGAACAAAGCTTATGAGTTGTGCAAATTTACTTTGAAAATCATGGTTTTGTTCGAAATAAGTGTTAAGCGATGAAACTCACTTCTGGTTGAGTGAAAATGCCAATAAATAAAATTACGATATTGGAGTGATGATAATTCTAAAGCGAATGTTAAGACATCTTTAGATTCAAGAGTTTCTGACTAATGACGGAGAGCTCCAACCAGCGCCGGAAAATTTTTCTATCAGGAATATTACTTTGACTGAACTTGTCCAGGAAATAAAACGGCAGAAAAATAATAAAGCTGCTGGCTACGACCTGATTAACGGTCGTGTCCTCAAAGAGTTGCCTAAAAAAGCAATGGTTAAGCTCTTACAGCTCACTAACGCTGCTTTAAGACTTGCTTACGTACCCACGCAATGGAAAGTCGCCGAAGTAATAATGATCCCCAAACCGGGTAAGCCACCGAATGAGAAAAAATCGTATAGACCAATTTCTCTCTTACCAATTATATCTAAAATATTTGAAAAATTGCTTCTTAAACGAATGCTACCAATTATTGAAGAAAAACGTTTAATTCCCGACCACCAATTCGGTTTCCGGAATAATCACTCGACAATTGATCAGGTTTACCGAATAACTAACGAAATTGAAAAAGCATTTGAAGAAAAAAAGATTTGCTCAACTGCATTTCTTGACGTTTCTCAAGCTTTTGACAAAGTTTGGCATGACGGGCTAAAATATAAATTAAAAGTCTTTCCAGAGCAAATATATAACATTCTTGAATCGTACCTATATAATAGATTCTTTCGAGTTAAGCAAGGAACGGAGTATTCGGAGTTTAAAGAAATAAACGCTGGGGTTCCCCAGGGTAGCGTCCTTGGACCGATTTTGTTTGTTCTTTATACCCGAGATATACCCCAAACAGAAGGCACAACTTTAGGCACTTTTGCCGATGATACAGCTATACTCGCAATATCGGATTCAATAGAAACGGCAACCTCTAAGCTTCAAAAGGCATTAAAAAGCATTTCAGATTGGACAAAGAAATGGCGAATTTCTCTTAATGAAACGAAATCGATGCACACAAATTTTACGTATAAGAAAGTATATAACTTACCTATTTATATAAATTCTGTGCAAATTCCATACGCTAATGAAGCGAAGTATCTAGGCATGACTCTAGACGCGAAACTTAAATGGAAAGTTCATGTAAAAAAGAAACGCGATGAACTCGAAAATAAACTCCGCGAATTGACATGGCTTATTGGAAGATATTCCAATCTAAGCGTTTATAACAAGCTTCTTATTTATAAGCAAGTACTGAAACCAGTTTGGACGTACGGTATACAACTTTGGGGTTGTACCAACGAAAGAAATATACAAATTTTGCAAACATACCAAAACAAAGTACTTAAAATAATAGTAAATGCTCCATGGTATGTAAGAAATAGCGACTTACATAGAGATTTAAATATAAAATATGTAGAAAACGAAATTAAAAAACTTGCTTCAGAGCTAAGATCACGACTTAGAAATCATAGTAATAACTTAATCCAACAATCTGTTAGCGAGGCGTTCGTTTTTCGGCGTCTGCACCGAACAAGACCTTCTGATCTAGCGCAAACAAATTAATCTCTCCACTCGAATTTTGTGGAATCTTCAGGTCCTCTCGTTGGGGAGCTTCCTGACAAAACGCGAACAAAATGACGCTAAAACTACTTGTTAAGCTGGACTTAGTTGTAGTAATAATATAGAAGATAAGGGAGGTGAGTTTTAGTCAGTAAAAATCTGACACTACTATAAGTATCGGGCTTATAGTGTCTCTGAAGATTTCTCACCTTCCTGCGAAAAAAAAAAAAAAAAAAAAAAAATCTTTAGATTCAAAAAAGCTTACTGTTGGGTATGCTTTATGACTTGGTGGAATAATTTTTCTGTTCTTTTTTTTAAAATGATGCTCGCCAAAACGTTACAGTCAAGGGTGACCGTTGTAGAGGTTGTAGAGTAACTGACTTTTTAGTCCATCAATTGAACTGGTTGATGTGTAGAAGCTGTGATTTCAACAAGATTTATAGGACGCAACAGATCACACAAATCGTGTCACAATTTATTTATTGAAGTAAATATTTTAGAACCCGATACTTTCTTGCACGTTACGGACCTGTGAATTTTCCTCTAAGACCATGAGATTTAACAAAGCCTGACTATTTTCTGTTAAGATATGTAAAGTCACTAGTCCACACCAAATAGCCCGAAACAATTGACAAACGTCTTTGTTTAATTCCATTTCAAAGTTCTATACATTTTAAAAAACACCCTTTAATTGCACTTGCCCCCTTTAAAAGAGTGTTGACAAAAATCGAATGAAGGGATTTGGGGGTGGTAGTGAATCATTTTTTTTTTTTTTGTAATGCCAATAAGTTAAAAATTTAACGTCACTTCATTATTATTATATTTAATTTTAGTCTAGCCTAGTATAACAAAAGGTATAAATTATTTTGACACTACTACTAGTGAGATTTCAAAAATATACAGTTTATTCGCTAATTATTTTCAATATGTGTATTCATTAGCTGCTCCTTCCATCCGGAGGATGATAGAAATATCGACATCGGCTCGGTTAACCTTAGCCGTTTAGAAATCGAAGAGGCTCTATCTGGATTAGATCCTAATAACTGTGAATGACCCGATGGAATTCGTGCTATTCTTTTAAAAAAATGTATAACTGAGTTAGCTAAACCACTTTCGTTGATGGAAAATTTTTAGATACCTGAAAAATCTCATTTTTGTCTTCAATTTTTAAATTGGGATCGTGGCTGGAAATCATTGATTATAAACCATTCGAGAAACTATAGTTTGTAACAAACTTTCAGAATTGTTTCAGTTTTTCCACATGGTTTTATATCAGGTAGATCAACCGCAACAAACTTAGCTTTAATTACTTACTAGCGGCCCGTCCCGGCTTCGCACGGGTAGACATAAATAGGTACAGATATTTAAGTTATAAGCATGCTAATTAAAACGACCATGAATCACTAAATTAGAAAACATTTTTTTGTCCAATCATTAATACTCTTCGCAGTGTAAGCGATGAAAGACATTTTATGGCTAATTTTTTACACCTGCGGTTGGTTTTATTAGGAATTTCTAAAGATTTCTATAGTAATCTAGTACTACATATAGCCTATGTTACTCAGTGATAATGTAGCTTTCTAATGAAAAAAGAATTATTAAAATCGGTCCAGTACTTTTTGAGTTTATTCGTTACATACAAAAATACAAATCTTTCCTCTTTATAATATTTGTGTAGAAGTGTAGATTACATAATATCAAATATGTATGTAAAAGATGTTTCAAACTGTTATCTTCTTTAGGTATTCACTCTTCTTTACTGAAGTTGCTAAAATCATATTTGAAATGTAGAATCCAAAAAATTTAAATTAATTGCTCGTTCTCATATAACATCACTGATTTATCAGGGGTTCCACAAGGAAGTCATTTAGGGTCATTTCTTTTGTTGTTGTTTATAAATGGTGTCTTTAATATTTTCAATGATTTAAGTTGTCTCCTTTTTGCGGATGACCTCAAACAGAATCGTAAAATAAGCTGTGAATCTGATTGTTTTCTTCTTTTTGAAGATCTAGCACAATTAGATGATTGGTGTCAGTGGAATCACCTTGTACTTAATATTTTGAAGTGTCAAATCTTGTCGTGCTTCAGGAATTACAACACAATTTTGTTTGATTATATGTATGTAGTATCGATCACATTAAGTTAGAAAGAGTGAGAAAAAAGAAAGACCTAGAAGTTAGCTTAAATACCAAATTGTCATTTTAACCTCACTATGACTATTATGATAAACAAAGCCAATCAAATGCTTGGATTGATCAAAAGAAACACTACAGAATTCTCAGATCCCTATACCTTAAAATCACTATTCAATTCTTTAGTAAGGGCGATTCTGGAGTATTGCAGCATAGTCTGGAATCCTTATTATAATAATTCAATTGAAACAATCGAGAGAGTTAAATAGAATTTCACTAGCTGTGCCTTCTTCAAGTTGAAATGGAGGATTCCAAGACCGTTCTATAGTATTTGGTGTTTGCTATTATATCGTAGAGTATACTTTTCAGTGATGTTAATTAGAGACATCATATTAATTGGCTTCCGCTACTATCATAATATTAACTGGAGGATACGCTCCATACAGAACAACACTTAGTCGATTTTTAATTAATGAACAGTTTCATCGTAGCAATTATGGGCGACATGAACCTATTTCTCGTTTCATCAGGAAGGCCAACTAAACTTAACTATTCCCTTAAGGATTTTTAAATAAATGATCATCAAAAATATAAAACCACAATGGAGTTAGATAAATAAATAAAACAGCAATTTATTAAAGTAGAACAATATCTCAAGAGAGCTCGATAACAAATAAAACATATTATAAATCTTATTCCATAACCAAGGTCGTTCCTATTTATGTAAAGGGACACCTTACTTTCATGCTATTTATTGATTTTTGATAATTAAGTACCAACATTTCTAAAATTATATATGTATGTAGATTCAAGAATTTAAGTCTTATTTGAATTTCTTAAAGGCCTTCCTCAATCGAAACAACTAAAATGCAACCCTGTAACAACCTGTGTGTGTGTGCATAATGATGAAGATTATATTCTGGCATGAACTGTTGTTCCTGTTTTATCCTTGCAAGTTTAAACACAAAACAGAGTTGGTAGGAACGTAAGAGTCCGGGGAGAATGGGGTGTATAGGAGAAGCCGAGGCGGCACACAAGAAATTCCATTGAGTCTCAGACGACACGCACTCAATTCACCGTTGAAGTTGTTTAAATGCAGTTGAGATGCAAGGATATATCCATACATATACGAGTACAGATACACCCCAACATACCTTACCTAACAGCAACTATATACTATTGATGTTTCTGGCGTAATTTCAGGTGTATGACGAGGACGAACCACGACGACAATGACTATGACGATGAGGATGATGATGAGGATGACGAGCAGTGAGAAAAATACCGACTTTGTGTGTGTGTCGACTGTCGAGTCGGGTCTGGAATCGGGATCGGGAGATAGAGTAAGAGATCCCTTAGGGTAGAATTCCATTCCAACTGTGGAAATGGATGCGATGTGATGTTTCATGCAGGTAGACATTTGCAAATTCTATAGAATAGAAAACGTTATCTTTTTGGATAACAATAACATAATTGCAAACACACATGCTTGTTTTTAATTTTGAAAAACAGCAACAAACTCAAAAACAAAAAAAAGGAAGACAAAACTGAAAAACTAACGCAAACAAATTTGCAGACGTTTGCATGCGAGGATTTTGTTTATGTGATGAAATGAGATACAAGATAAGCAAGTTGAATGATGAGATTCACTGAACCTTCTTTAAGCTACATACATAAACCTCCCTTCTCTATAGATTACTATACAGTAACAGTCAGTTGTTGTTTTTGTTTTTGAAGGTACAATAGTTGCTTAAGGCATTTTTTTAAGTTATAATAAGTTTGGTTAAGGTTGTTCTTCTTGTTAATGATGATGGTAGGTACATATATAAGGACTAAAAGGTACTACCTGTATCTATAACACTCTATAGGTACATTTGAAAAAGAAGGCACCTGCTTATACTGAATTGCTTACCTGCTTTTGATATGCAATTTAACTTGTTTTAAGTAAACATTGTAACTGGTTGACATTTATAGAGAAATGAATGTCAATGCTCAATTGAGTTGGAAATTTTGTTCCCTTTGATGTTGTTTTTTTTTTTTTCATCCACTTGTTTTATATTAATGAACTTGAACACGAGGCACGTTTGTAATTAAAAAACAAGAAAAAAAGAATAAAAACAAACATAAAATAAAACAAAATGTTGGATAGGTCTGGGTAAGAACAATTTATAGCTTGACAGTGTTCTTTCAAGGTTCAACAGGAAAGTAAAAGACACAAAAAGTTAATTCATTCATTTATGTTTTTTAGTTTTGGTTAGAATTTAAATAAAATTGTAAAAAATACGAATTGGGTAAGTAAATAGGTAGATATAGCAGTTCTGAAAAGTGCCGTTCTGATACCATGAACTCTTTAGACCTATAAATTGATAACACTGTAATCTGTAAAGGATGTATGTTATGACATTTCATCTATGCTAGAGCCATTTCATCACGTTACAAAGATAATCAGGTATTTCTTTTTCGTTTCGGAAAGTTCATCAAGATCGTTAAGATGTGCCCTTTGGAATACTTCAAAAAGTGGCAGGATATTTACAGAAAAAGTGAATCACAGTTTCCCTTTCATGTTGGTATCTGCAATTATGACAATGAGTGTTGTATGATGTGCCAAACTAGATTTTACAATATTAAACTATGAATAAAACTTTAACAAATTAACGAGTTAATTGTGGAGCCAAGTTAATACACAACACTCCGTCTGACATTTTTCTAACGAAAACTACATATTGCAGTAACCCTCGCTCTATCATGCCTGGCTCTGACCAGATGTTCGATAGAACGTTTTCTGTTAAAGAAATGCCATATCTTTCTAGATATAATACAGTACATAAGACTGTTTCACATCTCAGAAAAATTGAGCCCTTGATACCATCAGAAGGAATATTTACCAATTTTGCAAGTGAGCTATGATAGGCCGATCCTTGCAGCCTTGAAGGACAGCTCATCGGCCCATTCATTTCCATCAATATCACTATGATCTGGAATTCAATTAAGAGTGATACTGAGGTTATTGTTTTGGTTGTATAGTTTATTCCAATAATATTGGACCCGTATATAGAAATGTTTTAGTCCAATCGATAGACTTAACAGCCTTTTGGTTGTCGGTGCAGATAGCTGTGTTTCTTTTTAGGTTTGGGTTTAATTTGATTATTCTGCATGCTTCTCTGATTGGTAGTGATTCAGCTTGAAACACAATGATGTAGCCAAAAAGACTAAGATACATTTTAGGAATATTCCCTACCCAACTGATGATGGGTCAAAGATGGAGTGTGGAATCTTTGACCCATCATCATTTCAGTAAACATAGAAGTATCGAAGTTCATCATGTCATCGTCTAAATCATTTCTGGAAGGAAAGATGACTGTAAGATCCTTACTGAGGTCAGTGCATCTATTACAAAAATGTCTGAAAGAATCAGTTCAGAAACAAATGCCATGTTTATACGGTCTGGAAAACCAACAGTTTGATTCTTTAAGACTTAGCCCGCTGCACTACAGTAAATATTAAATGTGTACGTCTTCTGGTAGCAATTATACAATAACATTAAATACATCTGTTGTTGTACAGAATCGAAGAGTCCCTGTAGTGCCGACAGTAGCTATTCTTTGAACCTTCTTTAGTCTGTCGATATTGTACTTCTTTTTAAGCTCTGGCCACCTTACACAATAAATCCATATGACAAAATAGGCCATACAACGGTTGTGTACGTTCATAAAATCATCTTCGATTGAAGGTCCCACTTTTTACCAAATGATTTTCTACATACGTAAGAGACAATGCATTAATGCAATCGTCCTTAAACCGGTATTCCATGTTTAATTTCCAGTTTAGTTTGGATAGGATCTAGGATAACTTCTAGATATTTCGTTTTTGTAGCAAAAATGCTAGAATGCCATCAACACCTGGAGATTTTACATGTTTTGTGGTTGCTTCTCGCAGTCTTGCATTGGTAGTACTTTCAAGGACTCAGCTTAATAGGTTGTTTTTTTTAAGAAGGAAACAATTGATTTTTTTAAAGCTTAACAGATTAAGGTACATAAAATTAAAGTCAATATCCTTCTTTGTTTTTTTTTATAATAATTACTTCAGTCAAAAACAATTTTTTGTTGTTTTAGTAGGTTTTCGTGTTTAAAAAAAAAATTCAATTAAATTTTGTCAAAAAAATTAACTTAAAGTCAGCAACAACTTTTTGCATATGATGCAATAAGTTGGATTTCATTATCTGCTTTTTTTACCCATTTTTGTAATGTTTATTTATAGTTGTTATTTCTTAAAACAAATTTCGATTGGACTTTTTTAAGAAGATTATTTTACGCTAAAAACAAAATTTTGCAGAGAATAAAATGATTTTGAAGCTAAAAACCTTATTCATTCTCGAGATATTCGTATTGTATGAATATTTCAGTGCACAAATATGTCTCAATGTCATTCTCGAGGAGGAACTGTTCGCAACCTTGACTCGTAAATGCTTACACGGGCCTCTGTCACTGCCCAGCATTAGTCTGTTGTCTGTCCCTACACATGGGAAATCTGCAAATCCGGCTCGAAGGACCAAATGTAACGTCTAAGTTTCTTATTATAAAAAAATAGCAAAAAAAAGAAAAAGAAATAAAAACGCAAACCACTTTGTAAGAAATCTTTTGAATTGTATTTTTGTCTTAAGACTTGATGTATGTATACTCGATCGTACAATCATTTCATTAATTATTTCACAAGAAGATTTTGTAGCTCATTTGCGGACTGTATTTGATATTTGTAATAGGTTTGTTTCCTTCAAGTGTTGTAGTGTCCTCTCTCCGTAAATTCGATTCTATTTGTACTTGTACTTTCGTACACGAATCAAATATAAGTTGTCAAACATCAATCAACTTTAACTAACTTTTAAAATTATTTTTAACAACTAGAAAGCTATATTTTTCTAAACAATTTACCAGATATCAAAAACACTAATCTTTGTTGCATACAATTATTTTGGGTGTAACATCATTTTAAAATATTATAGGATTTATAATTATTATTGGAATATATTACATTTTCTTTACATTACAAGTGAAGAGAACAAACTTAAATGCCACTGATGTATCGTCTTTTAATACTGATGAAACAAGGAACATTTTAAATCATTTTAATATCTAATTTAGTTTCTGGAAATTCTCATTTGTTACGAGTCTTCATATAACTCTACATAAAGTTTTAAGAAATCTTGAATTTTAAACTTTCGTAGTTATAGAGGTTATGGTTTTATGGCTGATTTCAAATCCGAACTTCGATATCTAGCTATTTGTTGAAATTTTAAAATTCCCTTTTCAACATTGTTTTTTTTTTCCAATTCATTTCATAAACTTGATGTTGTATCCTTATTGCTTATAGGACGAATTCGTTACAAAGCATTTTCAAATAATTTTGATTTTTTCTATTTAAAAACTTTTCAGTATAAATTACTTTTATTTTAGTTTTTTTTTGAGATAGGATGGAGATTTCTCCAAAATTTTATATAAAATGTTTTAAATGTTTCAACTGAATGTTAAATATTGAGATCAAAAATTTGGTTATTATAATGCAGTCAAATATTTTTTAAATTTTGTTTGCTACTTTCAAGTTTTCCGGGTAAGAACTATGCTTGTCGTTAGAAGATGTTATTATTTTAGGTTGAAAATATTTATGTGTTTTAAATAGAAAAAAAAAACAAAAATTTATATTTTTTCAAAAATTGGGATACAATTGTTATTAAATTTTGGCAAACAGTCCACACAAGACTAATTAAGATATTAAAAAAGAAGTATATTCATCAAATAAATTTATTAAATCAAATTTTAAGTACATTTTTTAATGTCGTATCTCCTTTAGCAGATAAACGTTCAGCAAGACTTTCATACTTTTGGAGTTATCAGTAATTTATTCTTATTTTTTAATTCATTAATCAAAAAGAACCATCCCAAGGGAACTACAAACAACAATTTGACCTACAGTCTTAATTTTTTAACAATTATTTAAACATTAGATACCACAATTTTTTTTTTAAATATGCAACAACTTTAAAATCTCAAGGCAATTGTTTTTTTCTTTTAGTTTTAATTTATGTGTTTTTAATTATTATTATTTTTTTTTTTACTGAAAACTTTTGGTATTCCATTTTTTAAAAAGAAGGTACATCATGTTTTAAAATTTTAAAACAAAATTGTTTATTACATCAATGAACTACAATTATAAAACCAAATTTTATTTCATTAAAACTATGAATACAAATTATTTCCATGAAATATTTGAAATAGAACAAGAATTTTAAACAGAAGTCAAAGAAAATAATGAAAACTGTAAGATTAAATCTTCTCAATTCAAAAACTTTTTAATATTCGACATAGCCTGTTTTTACATCGTAATACATTTTCGGTTTATTGCAGGAATCACCAGGACTAAATCAACACTAATATTATAAACTCAAAAAGTACTGGACCGATTTTAATAATTCTTTTGTATTTATTTTTTATTATTTATGTCTACCCGTGCGAATCCGGGACGGGCCGCTAGTAGAATATATTTGAGGAAAAATCAAACTAATGATGATGAATTTTGTAAAGGAAATAATTTATTGAACCAATAGAATTTTTTCTGTTAATTTGTTTGCTTTTATCAGCTAACATATTAATTTATCACTAAATAGCAGACTAAGGAAACAATAGATCGAATTGACATCTTTTGAAAAATTGATTATAGTCAATGTTTGGACTCCATTTTATATTGAAACTTTCAATGGAAACTTTCAATTAATCCTTTCAAATGAGTTTTTTAATGCATACCTACATTTCTAAGAGCTAGACCTTTACAAAAGCCTTTGGAGTAAAAGTGGCGCATTTCTCCAAATCGCAGATTAAAAGAAAAACCAAAAACATTCTGTTTGTTTCCTTTAAAAAAATTAAAATCTTATTTAAATAAGTCAAAAAAAAATGTTCTATCATGTAAAATGTAATCGTTTCTTCCCTAATCCTAAAATTTATACTCGTATTGTGCTAAATACCAAATTTTTAAACATTTTTGTTTTCAATCTGTAAGAGTAAAATAAAAAACAAATGCATTTTTGTTTAAACAATAAACCTATATGTTTCTTCGTATGCAGATATTAAGTACCTAATACACTTTACACGGTTAGAAGTTTTTCAAAAATGTACAAAATATATCTATAGTTTTTATCTATTTTTTTTTTAATTTTTAAATTAAAAAGTATAAGTACCATAAAACAGTCATTTTAAATTCTTGATGAACAAAAGTGATTTAGACTATTTATACCTATTCAAAATATTTATAACTTCTAGTTGAAAATTTACACTCTTAAAATTTGCTCATTCTGCAAAAAGGATCAGATTTTTGTAGTTGGACTTTTTCAACAGTTAATTTTCGTAAAAATTGATTTGTAACTATCACAAGTTACATATATTAGGTCCAAGTCATTCACTCTTTAATAAATTCAATAAAACCTTATCAAAACAAGAGAAATTATATACCTATGAATAATACCCTTTAATTGCCAATTTTATTTCAACGGGTAATTAAATTAAAACTTATAATATTTAAAAAAAATTGTACGTTATTTGCAGTCAATTAAAAAAAATAATAAACTATAGCAGAAAGTCCTTAAAACACTTTTGATTAAACCGAATAATGTAAAATCTGTGCCTTTTATATATCCACCATTATATTTTGTTCATTCAATTTATAATTATTGGTTTCTTTATTTTTGTCCCTATTGGAATCTTTTCACATGTTGGTTAGTATAGGAACCTATTCTACCTACCTAACTATCCAATGACCTTTATGCAACTTGTAGTGGAGTATAGTAAATAGTTGATGCATCACATCCAACATCTAGTCTAACCGGTCCAGAGCAAAGAAGAAGAAGATTTTTCTGCAACAACTCTCAGACTTTTCAGACTACCCCTTCTTCCCTTTGTCACAACATTTGTATGTCTAACAACTAAAACCTCAAGACAAGTAAAAAACAGTAACTATGAGACTCCAACTACGAGGAGAAAACCTAACCAATTCCAAACGCTATAACTTCACTGGAACAAACCATCTTTAAAGCTCTAAACCAACCAACGACAACGACAACGGCACCGGTCTCCCGATTCCAATCCCAGCCCCAGCATCCACCTCAATAATAGGTACCCTATCACTATATACTTTATAATGCTACTTCTTCATTTTCTTCACTTCGTCTTCATCTCTGTAAAATGCTATAGCACTGTCGTTGTTGTTGGTATTTACTTTTTAACTTATTCGCACTGTTGTGCGTTTTGTGTTTATTTCTTGTCCACATTTTTGATTTATCTAGACTTTTCTGCTTCTGAAGATGCACTCAGTCAGCAGACGAGACGAGACGAAGGGTGTAGTGAAGATACACGACAATAAAAAATGTAAGGGAGGACGGCAAAAGAGGGTGAAATTATAAACTCAAATTGATACTCACTTGTTATTTCTTTCCTTTACTTGTCGCTTTCCTCACTTCACTCTTCAGATGCTGCGACGCACGATAAAAGTGCAATATTCCACACGAAAAGAGACAAAAGGGCATTTGTTTTCACTTCGCTGTCAAATATGTAATCGCTGCTCACGAGAAAACGTTGAATCCTTAATTTTACAGCGTGAGACGAATGGAGCTGTGGGTGATATTGATGTCTCACGAAGGGGGCGGACGGAATGAAGGACTAAGGTGTAATCCTTCAAAATTATACTCTCAACTGTATATATTCAATATAAACGCCGAATAAGTGTATAGCGGTACCTATATGCTTTGTAAATTATATTTGTTTGCACAACAAATCCCACACTCACATAAGAAATATTATCAAAAACAGAAATACAAAAATAACAAAGAGCAATTACCCCTCCTGCAAGGACATAGGAGATCGAATTTTCTATTTTTTCTTCACTTTACTATTTTTATTTGCTTATTTACATCCAGGATGATTTTTCCTCTTTTTTTACTTTCTTTCACGACACACAAGAAAACGAATAAAATGAATACAAGGGAATAAAAACACACGAGGAAAGCAGCAAGGATTTTCCTTCTATATCCTTTTTTTTGTATATTTTTGCACTTTCACTCCAAAACACTCATATACTCGTAGGTAGGTATGTAGGTACCTCACCTAGGTAGGTAGGTACACAGAAGCGGTGGTGGTGGTGTACGGCGGAAAATACCGCATAAAATACGTAAATATATATAACAGCGAATAAGAAAGGGATCTCGGGGAGGACAATAAAATAAAACGAACAAAAAAAAATCAAAAAACAAGGGAAAACCGGAAAAAAGGATTATTTCATTCACTTTCCTTTTGCAATTCTCTTTAATTTTTCTTTTCTCGAAAAACACACACAAACTTTTGCGAACGCCCAAAATATATTATTTGATTTTATTTTATTTTATTTATATTTTAAAATTCCGTTTCACAGGTGTAATTCCTGGAATGTATGGTGGAAGTTAAAGAATCCTTTGCAGGATTTAACAATAACTGCGGGGCTCATTTTATTCTCCACACAAATTAATTTTAAATATACAAAATTTTCCTTCTCGGTTCGAAGGTGCGTTGCGATGAAAGGTTTTAAAAACAGCAGACCCCCACTATACTGATCTGAACTATGAACAGATTTTGTTGTTGCCGTTGTTGTTGTTGTCGATGTTGTTAAAAGAAAATCCCGTTTTGTCTATGTGACAAATTTAATTTTTATTGAAAAAAACAAATGGAAACAATCTCGATATATACCGTTGTCATTTACACCGGGGAACGAACAATATTATATTTTTCGGATACCAGAAATCGTGACCTCACTCATTCAAAGACATAAACCGAACTGTTTTTTGTCCAAGGCGGCTACCAGTTGTTGAGAGCAAATACATTCCAGTCGTGTCGCACTATCAAACTGGAAATACGGTAAATGCGCGACTGCAAAACCGACACCACTATTCGATTCAACAAAATTTTGTTAAATCCCATCTATCCAGTTCCAGTGTACTTCCAGATCCCATATCGAATTTCCAGTTTTTACACACTTTGCCGACTTTGGGCTATGGGAATCGGGATCTTATGTTTTATTCTTATATTATTTTTGTCTTCTCAATTTCCAATTAGATTTAATTCCAGTTCCAGAGTGGGTATGATTGGATTATGGAAGAAATCAGCCAACACTGTGGCAGAGGCACTAGCTCCAGCACCAAATCCATCACCAACTCCATCATACAGCATCCACTTCCATGATAAGTATTATTTTTCTTTTATTTTGATTTATATCCATTGAAATAAATTTATGGATGGAGCATTGGAAAGAAAGTCTCTTAAGTCGCAATTGTTCATGTTGTCAAAGAAGCTTGAATCTTCGGCATCGTTTTTATCTTTCAATTCAACTCAATTGTCATTTGTTTGTTAGCCGATTTCTAGATGATGCTGATTTTTCTCATTTTATTCTCATCTTTATCATTCGCTCTCCCAATTGGATTGTTATTCCATTCAAAATATTCAAATAAGAATGCCGGTTCCAGGCTGTCTCTAGTATTTTTCTGGTCATATTGGGTTGTCATTTCCAATGGTAGTCTGGTTATGCTATATAAAGTGCCAGACCAGTGTTGCGTAGAAGTGTAGTTGAAGTGTAGACATTCCAGTCAGAGTTTAAATTAAGTTCAACTGTTAAGAGAATGATAAAATGAAATGATTTGTGTAAGCATTACTCTTTTGTTATGATGTTACCATTACCATACCATACCAGGGTCTTGGATAAAATTTGTGTAAAAATTTTGTCTTTAATTTCAAAACGAAAACTACGCCACTATTCAAATTCTACAGTTATTTATTAATACACCTTTTAAATAACAAAAAAATATATTATTAAAATCTTTCTAGTTGTTTTTAAACTGATTTTATTTGTTTTGTTGAACTTGTATTATAATTTGTAGAAATACAATTTGATGAACTTTAACAAAATATTTATAACAATATTTTGTGTGAGATAAATAATTTGAAGTCAATATTTTTTTTTTTGTTCTCCTAATACTTGAGTTGAAAATCGTTTTTATCAGTTTCTTGTTGTTTTTGTAGATTTTCATGTTTTGTTAGAGAAGTTATCAGTTGAATTTTTCTGAAAAATCATCTAAAAATTACCAACAATATTTTGCATATGATGGCATAGTTTGATTTCAAAACGGAAAACAAATTTTTACCAATTTTAGAAGCATTTCTTGAAAGTTTGTATTTTTTATGTAAACAAATACAGATTTAATTTTTCTAAGAAAATTTTACACAAAATAAAATCATTTTGAAGTCAATACCTTTATTTATAAACCACATATCGAGAATCTAACACTAATTTTTACCAATTTTGCGATTTTAATTTTTATAAAAGAACTGACTGTTGGATTTTTATAAAAATTTAACTGAATATTTGGATTTTTATGAAAAAGAAAATGAATGTTGAACACTATTTTTTTTATCAAATGAAATTAATTTGAAGACAATATATTTCATTTTTGAAAGATATTTAGGTCAAAAATCAATATTTTTAGTTTTTTGTTAAATGTTCAAGTAGGACCGATTACAATAAATTCTTATAAGAATTTAAAAGCAAGAGAAATTCATGAGTAAGAGAAAACATCATTTTTGTAGAGTTACCTCTCTTAATTTCTCTTAATTGTGTAACCTTGAAAATTTGAGTTCATGGAAATTGGAAAAAATGAGAAATAATTATTATTATTATTCTAGTACGAATGAGAAAAGAAGAGAACTGAGAAGTAAAAATGTGTGCAATTCCAGTTTAAAGTTGCCGTGTTTGAGAATAGTTCGTAAATGTCATTCCAATTGAATTTCGAGTCTCGAAATAATTATAAAAATGTTTCCGTCTTTGCACAAAAGGAGTTGAAAAAGTACTATGGAACTGTCAAAGTTAAGTAACATCATGCACAAGGTTTTTGGGATATAATTAGTGTTTTTGAAAAAAACTAGGTACTTCTTTGTTCCCGGTGCGAAATACATAAAATATTTTAGACAAGATTCGAATGTAAGCAAAATTTGTTTCTTTACCGTTAATTGCTATGAAATTATAATAACAAATTTAACTGCTCAACAAAATAATTTCAAAAGCAAACAGGTCAAAATGAAATAAGAGAAATGTATGTCTTAATTAAGTTATAAATAATTTGTGAAATTATAGAAATGTATTTCTTAATTAAGTTATACATAATTTGTGTGTAACAAAAGCTGTTTAAAAGGGCAAATCTAAATTAAGGTAAGAAATAGGGAAAAAATAGGAAGTATATGTATATGTAACTGATTGTTTTTCCCTGTACGTAATTATTTATATAAAATACGACATTGAACAAACGGTTAAAAAACACAAATGAAGAAAAATTTGTTTATAAATGAACGAAATAAAAAAGTGTGTATACGTCCCAGTGCACCATTATTTGATAGTAGTTTGAGCAAATCAATCAAAATCAATTGGCTAGTTAAGAACAACGTAAATCAAAGGAACAAAGCTTAGAAGTTTTGTTGACCTCTCCATTAAGCTTGAGAAAAAAGAAATAAATAAAAATGTTCATTGAAACACGTTTTGATTATATCTGTTCTGATCTGTTTTATTTCTTCAATTAAATATTGAAGTCTTGAAAATTTTCTGCAGAATGTGAATTTTATTTTACGAATATTTTCTTATTATTACAAATTTATTTTTTAAAAATTAGTGTTCACTAAAGTTCTACAAAAAAGTCGTTTTTTAAATTGAAATATTCTTTTCGAATAATTCTTTGCTGAATAACAACTGCCTGTTACTCTAAAAAGAAAACAAACTTAAACTTAAACTTAAACTTAAACTTAAACTTAAACTTAAACTTAAACTTAAACTTAAACTTAAACTTAAACTTAAACTTAAACTTAAACTTAAACTTAAACTTAAACTTAAACTTAAACTTAAACTTAAACTTAAACTTAAACTTAAACTTAAACTTAAACTTAAACTTAAACTTAAACTTAAACTTAAACTTAAACTTAAACTTAAACTTAAACTTAAACTTAAACTTAAACTTAAACTTAAACTTAAACTTAAACTTAAACTTAAACTTAAACTTAAACTTAAACTTAAACTTAAACTTAAACTTAAACTTAAACTTAAACTTAAACTTAAACTTAAACTTAAACTTAAACTTAAACTTAAACTTAAACTTAAACTTAAACTTAAACTTAAACTTAAACTTAAACTTAAACTTAAACTTAAACTTAAACTTAAACTTAAACTTAAACTTAAACTTAAACTTAAACTTAAACTTAAACTTAAACTTAAACTTAAACTTAAACTTAAACTTAAACTTAAACTTAAACTTAAACTTAAACTTAAACTTAAACTTAAACTTAAACTTAAACTTAAACTTAAACTTAAACTTAAACTTAAACTTAAACTTAAACTTAAACTTAAACTTAAACTTAAACTTAAACTTAAACTTAAACTTAAACTTAAACTTAAACTTAAACTTAAACTTAAACTTAAACTTAAACTTAAACTTAAACTTAAACTTAAACTTAAACTTAAACTTAAACTTAAACTTAAACTTAAACTTAAACTTAAACTTAAACTTAAACTTACATAATTCTATATGGTCAATATTCTGTTTTTTAAAATTCTGTATAGCCTGGAAAATAAAAATATTTACGTTTTTTAGTTTAAAAGTGTAAATGAGGAAGAGACTTAAAATAAAAAAATATTTTGTCAAAACATTTTGTTCAGTTAGCTTAAGTTTAACTTTTGTCCAATAGTTACATTTTAAATTTTATTTGAAAAATTCGTATATTATTTAAAATATTTTTAAGGAGTTGTATTTGTCCATTTATACACCGCTGCCTTACATGTGTACTTGTATGTATGTATATTTATTTTCGAAAAAGTCGAACATTTTAAAACTTTTCACAAAACGCAACATAAAAGTTAACTTAAAGTTAAACCACATGCTGGTCACCAGTATTGTATTTCCTAGAAAAACTACTGTTCTGTTCTGTTCGTCTTTTAAAATGATTGACTTTGAGTTTATTCAAGTCGTAGCATCATGTTGTGTATATTACTGTCTTTGTTATAATAATAATAGAAGTATTTAAAATGTTTATAATTAGTAAGCAGATAACATTCGTTTTATTATATGATTACGTTTGCATAATTTTTTATAATCCAGAACTTGCTACGTTGAGAGTTAACTCCACACAGGATAATTCAAGTTATCTCAAAATAAAAATTTCCCAGTTTGTTATGTAGGTACTTTTAGTTTTGTTCTAAAAAGGAATTTTAAACCACGCAATCGCATACAAAATCATGGAAAATCATTCAATACTTCCAATTGGAAGATGAAAGCGGATAAGTGTAATTTTGGTTCATTGTGTATTTTTCCGAGTTTCCTGATTAGACATAATTTACTTTCAATGCCAATAAGATTACAATATAAACAAGGTTTAGAAATATTATGATATCGGTAGGCACAAATAAAAGACTAACAACTGTCAAAAGATTGTTCACTCGAATTTGGAAGGATATTTTTGGTTTATTCATAATTTTTGTTTGGTAGGAAAAAGGAAATTTCATAAAATTTTATAATAATCACAAGAATAGATATTTTGAGATGTTTTGAAACAGTGACATTTTCAGAGAAATTAATGGATGTGTGGTGGTTTTGATGTGATGCAGGATCAACGAAATTTTAGAAATAGCCTTGTACTAGATAAATCTAACAAAGCAATACTTTACGTCTTATCATTACTTCGCTTTTCAACCTCGTTGCATTTTATAGCAAGATTCGTACAAAAACTTTTTAATATTTTTAATATTACTACAAACATTTTCGTTTAAGTAATTAGAAATGAAGGGAGGAACTGGATGTGATTTTACAAGTCAAATATATCAATAAAAACACTTTGGCCCTATCTTATTTTATGAATTTTATAAATGTTTTACAATACAAAATTAAAAAATACTTTGTACGAATTCAATACTTCATATAAAGGGTTTTAAAATTAAATACGAGTAAAACAAGTTGTAAATGAGATATCAATAAGGTCTTAACTTTATTTGAGAGTCCTATCAATGACGTTATAGCATCAATTATATTGTCTTTGAGGGTCGCTGTTGTTTGCAGCTTATTCGCATAAACCTTGGACTTATGAAAAACTCACAAAAAAAAGTCTTAAGGGTTAAAATCACACGATCTTGGTTGCCAATTTACATCGCCTCTGCCCAAAATAACCATACTATAAAACCGCTCGTGCAGAATATTTAATGTGTCTTGAGTTCGCCCCCCTTTTTTCGATTATCCAATTTTGGAAAGTTGTTCCAGGTTGTTACCGGTTTGTTCCGCATTGTTCTAAAGTTTTTTTTTGAAAAATACCCAAAAATGGGGGTTTTAGACCCCAAAAAGTGTTTTTGACCTAGGCCCCCCCCCTTATTCGAAAATCGTTTTTTTGAAAATTGTTCCAGGTTGTTCTAGTTGTTCTGAACATTGTTCCAAATTTTTGGACCTCTTTGATCAAAATTTTAAAAGATATGGGCAAAATTTGAAAAAATTCTACCCCCCCTTTTTCGAAATTCCAACTTTTTATATTTGTTTTAGATTCTAGAAAGTGTTCTAACCATTGTTCCAAAAACTAAGAGTCGTGAAATGTATATTTTATAAAAGATAACGCCCCGATTTTTTTTTTCAAAAATGTAAAATACGTCTCCCCATTTTTTTGTTTTTTTTTTTTTTAAGCCTACATTTAAATAAAACGTGATTAAGCACATGTACAGCAACGAAAACTTGGCTTATAACCTATTATTTACGCTGATGATCGATCTTTCAAAAAAAATCTCGATGTCTCCCTAGACCCGTGTACTATAAAATTTCTACTTATTGTGCACTTGGGAACTGTGTGCCCAAGTGTAGTTTTCATAAAAAATGTGAGACAGTTGTGCTGAAAAGCCGATTTTAATTTAAAAAAAAAAACTAATTAATTGATAAAGTTTATTGAAAAATGAATTGAAATATATAATACAAATGGAATGAATAAGCAGGATAATTAATATTTTACAAGTTGTTTTGATAAATTTTATTGATAAATGTGATAAACATATGTTACAAATGAACAAAATAATGAATAAGAATAATAATAATAATAATGTGTGTAATTGAAATGTGTATAATTAAGTTGGACTGTGTGTTCTTCGCCGTTTTGCTGATTGTCCCGCAGAGGTCGAAGGTTGAAAAGTACCACCATCTTCATCTTCGTCATCTTTAGCCACATAACATTTTTCGCACACTCTTACATAGTGCTTTGTGCATGTAACTGTATAGCATAAATCGCAAACTGCTGTAGTCTTGTTATCTTTTTTTATAACTTTACAAACTTCGCAGCGTTGTTTTAGAGTATTTGGTCTGGATGTGGGTAACATAGTTACTGTTTGAATCTCGTAACCTATGAGTTTCATGGCTGTCTTCACTTTTGTTTGAAGCGTTGTTTTGGCGATACGATTTTGTAAATGCTTGTCCGCAAGCTCTAAGGCTAGTTCTTTCAAAAACCTTTTTCTCTTATCGGACCTTTTCTTGCTTACATACCATGTGGGTTGACAAAAATGTCAAACAACCTGTAAGCAGCAACACCAGCACAGTCCAACAGACTATAGAATACCGTTACCGGCCAACGGTTAGTTTTTCGCTTACAGGTGTATACGGTCACCATTCGGTCCAAAGTATCAACCCCGCCCTTTGTTGAGTTGTAATATATGATGACTTCTGGTTTTTGTGTTGCTTGCATAACTACATAATTGAATGCACTGAGAGTAACAAAAAATTGAAGAAAATTTGTCCCTGGTCCTTTTGAAATCCTTATCAGCTGATGTAAAGATCTTAGGTAGTTGCGGTTTATTGCTTTTTATTGTGCCGACTGTTGTTGTTTTTCTTGTCATCAAGTTCAAGGTTAATGGTACAGAGTTGAAATAATTATCCTTCGTTATATTATAACCCTTGTCCAGATACTTTTCCGCTAGTCGCATCACGAGTTGATGAGATATTCCCTCAGATCGATTTTCACCGGGTTGTTGCCCAACATATATTTCTCCTTGAAGAGGGTAGTTGGTTTTAGCATCCACAATCCAAAATATTTTTACTCCATATTTCCCAGGCTTATTGGGCATGTACATTTTGAATGGGCATCTTCCGATGGTAAGCTCTTTCGAAGGTTGATAAAAACTAATGAGGTTACTTTGAAACAAACTCCACACATGCCTAAACGCAGCTAGCTTATGACTCTGGAGTCGAAAAGTTCGGGTTTTTCCGTCATCGAATCGAATGAATCTGCTTATTTGCTCAAACCTCTCTAAAGACATAACTGCACGGTAAAAGGCCATATTACTCTCATGGAAAATATCCTTTGCCTCTACACCATAAGCTTTTTCAGCTCCAGAGCATAGCAGTATGGCAATGTAGGCAAAGATCTCATCTTCAGTTGTATCATACCACCGACGCATTACCTTCGGTTCGTTTGATAATCGATTTTCTTCATACACTCTTTTTGATTTTCTATTTCTTCCAAGACTATGTTTTCCACAATGGCTGGAGTCACCCATGACTTGAAACAATCAGCTTTAGAAGAAAATGTCTTCGAACATGTACCACCCTCATGAATCAAGCGTTCATTGCGATCTCGATTTGCTCTTCTTTTTTCTATTTCATCTGGCATTGACCACCAAATGTCATTGAATTTCATATTTCGGGCCGTATATCGCCTGCTATCCTCGATTGGGGTTAGCAGGCTCACTTTCAACTTCCTCCTCACGGCGAGTTCCTTGCTGTCGTTGCAGTTCCACTTCAGCTTCTTCCTCCATATCAAACCCAACCTGCTGGACGCGTAAGTCAAGCAAAGCTTCGTTTGGCTCGTAGTTCGGATCATCAGCATCCGAGAAATCTGCACCATCATCACTGTCGTCGTCTTCAGAGTTATTTTCATGAACTCTTTCTCCTTCATCAACTTCTTCATCCATAACTCGACCATAATTTTCGTCAAAAAATTCCTGCTCTGCAACAGTCAAATCCCGACTTGATGATGCATTTAGCAGGAATAGTATGCGACTCATATCATCCATATTCTAAAAATATTCCATCAATAACAAACTCACTTTACACAAGCTTTTTTAATTACTTTAGAATAATTTATTAGATATCTAAAAAATCACTTTATTATGAAAAAAAACGTAAAACAATTTTTTGTCGATTTCTTACTATAGCAGCAACTAACTGACTGATTTATTTGCAGCCTACCTAAATCTATAATAAACCATAAAAATTAAAACAAACTTGATGGAAATACCGCTGTCACAAAACATAAAAAACCGTTGAAAAAGAATAATTCTCATCTAATCTAATATAATAATGCACTCCAAACTTATATGGGCACTGAGTGCCCACATACACGATATCGGTTTTTTTACTTTGCAACCATGACCTGCCCCAAATACCAACAAAATCAATTCAAATGGTCCATTTTCGTGTACTTGGACACTGTATGCTTGTAGGAAAAATCTCTTTAAGCATGTAACGGAGCAACTTATAAGTTTTTTCCTGATTTGAAAATTGTAATGGGCACTCAGTGCCCAGTACACGGGTCTAGGGTTAAATTTATTTATTTTTATTTTAGCACCCCCTTTTCAAAAATCAAAAGTTCAAAGAATGTTCCAAGTCAAACCATTCTTCCCCAGTTCGTGTCCAAATTTCATCCAAAACCATAAGCAAATATAGCTAAAGGCGCACATCAACGAAAAAAATAATATTTCCCCTCCCTAGTGCCCCCCCTGGAAAAAATTACAAATTTTAAGCCAAAGCTGTATTCTTTCAGCAAAGACCAAAAGGTCTTTAAGATTCCGACTCTATAAAATTAATAATGATTTTGAATACATTCAAAAAAACATCCCCAACCGTCCCTTTACAAACACCCACATTTAAAAAATATTTGTATATGGATAATCACTGAGTTAAAATTGTTCCAAAGTTTCATTCAAATATGTTCAAAAATAAAGATATTAAGTCCAAATAAAACTTTCAGAAATTCAAAATTCCAAAACTTGTTCCTAATTGTTCCGGGGCTCTTCTAAATTGTTCCAAAGATTTGTTTCTTAAAATTGATTTTTAGTATGAAACATTTACAAAAAAATGCTCCCCGCTCCCCTTTTCCAAAATCGAAAATCTAAAACTTATTTCCTATCCAAAATCACTCAAATCAAATTGTTCCAAAGATTCATTCAAAAATATTCAAAAATAAAGATGTTAAGACAAAAAAAACACTGTAAGTCGAAAAATCATGTTATCCTTGTTCTGGCCCCCCCTTTTACGAAATTCAAAATTCCAAAACTTTTTCCCAATTGTTCCGGGGCTCTTCTTAATTGTTCCAGAGATTCGTTTCTTAAAATTGATTTTTAGTATGAATAATTTACAAAAAATGTCCGTTTGTCCGTACGTTAGTGAAGCTTAAAATAAATGTTGTTATACAGATAATAATGCAGAAAGATACACAAAGGACTCTTAAAAAAAATTGTGTAGGTGCTTTTTTTTTAACATAGAAATTTAAAAAAAGAAAAAGGTGAAAATGTTGGTTAACCCTAAATATCTCACGAACCAATAACGCTTGAGACTTGAATTAAATTTTATATTATATATTATAACGTGATACCAAACAAATACATTTTTGGAAAAAAAATCCGATTAAAGGTTTTAAACAAAAAAAAAACTAAAAAAAAAAATTTGTATTTTACGAACAAAAAACGATTTTATCTACAAAATAATTAAATGACATCTGGTAAAATTTTGAGAAAAATCGAAAAGACAGTTTTTTTTATAAAAAATAATAAACCTAAAAAACATTACTAAAAGTTTTTAAAAATTGATTTTCGACTCCAATATCTTTTCAAAGATTTGAGATTATGGCCTGAATCTAATTTTATCTTATAATAAATATTGTTTTCAGCATTCGGTAAAATTTTGAGAAAAATCGAACAGATAGTTTTTTTTTACAAAAAATAAAAAATTTAAAAAAAATTAATACAAGTTGGTACAAAATTGAGGTTCGACTTAAATATCTCTTCAATTTGAGATTATGGCTTCGAACTAATTTTGTCTTTTAAAAAATATTATTTTCGACATTCAGTAAAATTTTGAGAAAAATCGAATTGACAGTTTTTTTTACAAAAAAATTAAAAACTTAAAAAACCATTACTTAAAGTTGGTAAAAATTGATTTATCTTTTCAAAAATAAGATTACGGCTTAAAACTTATTTTGGCTTATAGGAAATACTGTTTTCAATATTTGGTAAAAAAAAAAAAAATAAAAACCTAAAAAAACAATACTAAAACATAGTAAAAATGTACTTCCGACTCAAATATTTTTACAAAATATAAAAATATTGGCTTCAAACTAACCTTATCCCACATAAAATATTGTTTTTGTCATTCAATACTCGATATCTCGTGAACAATAAAAGATATTGACTTCAAATTAGTTTCATTCAACCAATTTGTATTTGTTTATATAAGAAATAAAAGCTTTTAAGAAATACTCACAAGGTCAAAAGATTCTTACAAATTGGTTTTCGACTAAAAATCTCGTTTGCAAAAATAGATTTTGAAATCATATTATTTCATCATTATGCAAAATGGTTCGCATCCCAGCCTCTTTTTTAAAAGGTATTTGAGTCAAAAATAAATTTGTACCAACTTTTAGTAATGTATTTTTGTAGGTTTTAATTTTTTGTAAAAAAAGGTGTATTCGTTTTTTCTCGAAAATTAACCAGATGTCAAAAACGTTATTCTTCGTTGCATATAATTATTTTGGAGATTAAATCGTTTATTGTTCGTAAAATATTCGAGATGACAATTATTTTTTTACTTTTTCTGATTTATAAAAATAACCGTTTGTTGATTTTTTTTCAAAATTTCATCAGTTTGGTATCACGTCACAATATATAATATAAAATTATACTGGTTCGTAAGATGTGTTAGGTTAATACATTTTTTAAACTGCAATGGTAAAAAAAACACTTACTCAATTTTTTTTAAGAGCCCTTTTTGCATTTCGCTGCATTATTATCTATAACAAAATTTATTTGGAGTCGATATCTTCACCAGTTCTTGAGATATGGACGATATAGCGGTGTATTATAACTTCATTACAGTATCACAAGTGCCTACCCTTATGGTTAACAAATCTTGACACAAAATGGATGCGACCCACACTGATAACTTCCCATCCCGTCTGTCGATTTGTCTTGCTTAAAAGGTTTGTAGGTTTTCGTATTTAGTTACAAAAATTGAAAATAACCAACTATATTTTGCATATGATGAAATAATTTGATGTCAAAATCTATTTTTGTTAACGAGATTTATAGTCGTTAACAATTTTTTACCAATTTTAGTAGCATTTCTTAAAAGTTTTTTTTTCTTATATAAACAAATACAAGTTGGATGATTAAAATTAATTCGAAGTCAATGTTTTCTATTATCACGAGATATCGAGAACCGAACATCAATTTTTACCAATTTTGCGTACTATTTTTTTGTAGATTTTAATTTTTTATGAAAAAACTGACTGTTAGATTTTTATTTAAAAAAATACTGAATGTTGAAAACAATATTTTTTATAAAATAAAGTTAATTTGAAGCCTATATCTCAAATTTTTGGAAAGATAATTGAGTCGAAAATCCATTTTTATGAACTTTTATTATTTTTTTTTAGGTTTTATTTTTTGTAAGAAAACTCTAAATTTTATTTTTCTCAAAATTTGACTGAATATTGAAAATAATATTACTCATAAGAAAAAAATATTTTAAAGCCAATATCTCAAAGTTTTGAAAAGATATTTTAGTACAAAATCAATTTTTACGAACTTTTGTTATTTTTTTGGTGGGTTTTTATTTTTTGTAAAAAAAACTGTCCATTCGATTTTTCTCAAAAAATTACTGAATGTTGACAACAATATTTTCTAAAAGATAAAATAAAAGCCAATGTCTCAAAGTTTTGAAAAGTTATTTGAGTCGAAAATCAATTTTTACTTTTATTAGTTTTTTTAGGTTTTTATTTTTTATGAAAAACAAACGGTCAATTTGATTGTGCTCAAAATTTTACCAAATGTTGAAAACGTTATTTTGCGTTGCACAAAATTGTTTTAGAGATAAAATCATCTTTTAATCGTAAAATTTTCGAGCTGACAAATATTTATTTCTAGTTTTTTTGATTTATATAAAAAACCGTTAATTGGAATTTTTTCCAAAAATATATTTGTTTGGTATCACGTTACAATACATAATTTCAAATTTAATTCAAGTCTCTAGCTTAATTGGTTCGTGAGATATTTAGGGTTAACCAAAATATTCACCTTTTTTTCAAATTGCTATGGTAAAAAAACCACACACGCAATTTTCTTGAGAGCCCTTTCTGCATTTTTCTGCATTTTGATCTGTATAACAAAATTTATTTGAAGTCGATATCTCTTCTGGTTCTTGAGCTATTAACGAAGAAAAAAACGTCGCGAACGTACGTACACACGCACGCACAGACATCTTTCTAAAAATCTTTTATTTCGACTCTAGGGGCCTTGAAACGTCGAGAAATGTCAAATTTTCAACTTGACAAATAGGACCCATTAGTATAAATTCCTATGGGAAGTTAACAAAATGTTTAATTGTAAGAGGAACAAAAAAACAAAATTATTATACTCTTATAACTTTTTTAAGGTTTTGATATTAATTAAGAAAAAACTGTTCTATTATTATAAATTCTGAAAAATAGAAAAAAAAAATTGTGAAAATACACACTCCTATGTTTAATTCTTCATTTTTAAGTATTTAAACCATGAATATAATAAACAACACAATTTTACGAACATCTTAATTATTTAAAGATGAGTAACAATTAAATTATTGAATCTTTTTAAACAAAACAATATTAACGTACGTATCCAATTAATTTAATTCATCCACCTGTATAATAATTGCTAATTTCTGGCGTTAATTTATTTAAAATAATTATAAAATCGTTTCATTTGTCTCATAATATATTAAGGAGTAGGGAAGGGAGGTATGTATACTCGTATATCTCTTAATAGGATATTTAAAATGATTCCTTTTTAATTGCTTCTTTAAAGAACCAAAAATAGGAGAAAACAACCAAAAAAAGAAATAATTACTTGTTAGCCATCAGAGATAGCATCGTAATACATGGCACACCATCAACATCAACTCAATGAAAGGATTAGTGTTTCATTTAACACTCCTCATCCAACAAAACAAAAAATAATATAATACGAGCGAGCAAACATAAAAATAAAACATCCAGGAACAAGGAGAGCTTTTGCTTTTCCAAAGGATAATTGCAAATCTTCAAGCATTTCACGTAGAGATTTGTTATTTCCCGCTTTCCTTTTCATCATCATGTATTTTATTGCTATTTTCGTAGCCTGTTTCTTGATTTAATTTTTTTTTTTTTGGTTTTTTGTTTCTTCTTTCGTCTTCGTCTATGTTTGTTAATACCTAACCTACCTACCTACCTACCAACCTTACCTATACCAATACCATCTACCAACCAACCTAACCTACTCATTCTTTACTTCTTTTCTGTTAAAGAAAATTAATAGACAAACATTTGCAAATGTCGAAAATCCTTTTTTGCGAACGGATGTAATCGGATTATCCTGAGATGGGAGAGTACAACTTGTCGTCGTCCTTGCTTCTAGTTATCATATTAATAGAACAACGCAAGAACTAATGTATAACAGCAACATTAACAACAACAACAACTAAAGAAATTCATTTTCAGTAAATAACTAGATAGAAAAGTGTATCTGAGTGTGAATTAAATTAATGATTTGATGACTTTCAATGTTTTTCCCCGTAATCTAATGTCGCACCATTACTTATGTAGTTGAATTTTAATCGTATACTTTTATTTCTTCGAAATTGAAAAAATTAAGATAGAATTTTCCACCAAAGATAAATTTTAAAATGCCTAAGAACGAAAACTCCTGATTAGGTTTCTTCTTTTAATTACGAGATATTCACTCAAAGTAATGAGACAAATTTAGATCCTGGATTCTTTTCCTAAAAACCCCTCCTTTAAAATTTAGGAACTTCTATAACTTGAAATTCTAAAAAATGTGTGCATAATTTTTACTTGCGATAATTTTGCATTCGTAAAATATTTCGAATTCAAGATTTTGATCAAACATGACATTACGATGGTAGATAAGTCGAAAAATTGATCCCTCAATTCCGTCCGTCTGTCTGTCTGTCCTCACACTTGCAGTGCAAACCATTGGGTGGATTAGATTTAGATTTGGTGGGCATCCCACGAAAAATAACGTTTTTTTAAGTGGCAAATTTTTAAATTCCCTTTTAAATTTTTACATAAATTAAAAACACTTTATGCTACGAAGAATAGCGTTCTCGACATCTGGTAAAATTTTGAGAAAAATCGAATTTACAGTTTTTTTTACAAATATTGAAAATCTGACAAAAAAATTACTAAACCTTGGTAAAAATTGATTTTCGACTCAAATATTTTCTCAAAAACTAAAAATATTGGCTTCAAGCTAATTTCATCTTATAGAAAATATTGTTTTCGACATTAAGTAAAATTTGTATAAAAATTCAACAGTGAGTTTCTTCATAAAAATTAAAATCTACTAAAAATAGAAGGCAAAATCGGTTAATATTGATGTTCGATTCTCGAGATCTCGTGAATAAATGAAGATATTGTTGATAATTTTTAGTTCATCTTTTAGGAAAGCTCAACTGATAAACACGAAAACCTAAAAACAACAAAGGAGAACAAAGAAGGATATTGACTTCAAATTATTTATCTCACAGAAAATATTGTTATGAATATATTGTTAAAGTTTTAAGCAAGACAAATCGACAGACAGGATGGGAAGTTATCAGTGTGGGTCACATCCCAGCCTCTCTTTTTGAAAAATGCAATCAACAATCTCTACGTGTGCCATCTAAAGCTATTTTCACGGGTACTGCCCCTTGAGAAAAAATTGACAAATCCTCCAAGAGCAATTCTTGTCATGAAAAATCCTTTCTCAAATTAGCCGTTCGGATTCGGCTTAAAACTGTAGGTCCCCTCCATCCCTGAAAACATTACTCGCACACATGAATGGTTGATAGTTTTAAGTCACTAGGCCCTAGTTCTCAACGGACTATTGTTTATTTATTTTATCTTGATAATAAAGAACGATATAGATATATTACAATTCTTAAAAAATTTCAAAGATTATTCATTACATTTTCATACTTGTCCTTTAAATGTGGACTTCCAACGGCAGCTTATGATAAGCTCATTAAATTCTGATCTTGATAGCATTGTCCTTTGAGGAATGAAAAACCGTGTAGAACCTAAAGCTTCTACTGTCTACTGTCTACTGTCTACTGTCTACTGTCTACTGTCTACTGTCTACTGTCTACTGTCTACTGTCTACTGTCTACTGTCTACTGTCTACTGTCTACTGTCTACTGTCTACTGTCTACTGTCTACTGTCTACTGCCTACTGTCTACTGTCTACTGTCTACTGTCTACTGTCTACTGTCTACTGTCTACTGCCTACTGTCTACTGTCTACTGTCTACTGTCTACTGTCTACTGTCTACTGTCTACTGTCTACTGTCTACTGTCTACTGTCTACTGTCTACTGTCTACTGTCTACTGTCTACTGTCTACTGTCTACTGTCTACTGTCTACTGTCTACTGTCTACTGTCTACTGTCTACTGTCTTCTGTCTACTGTCTACTGTCTACTGTCTACTGTCTACTGTCTACTGTCTACTGTCTACTGTCTACTGTCTACTGTCTACTGTCTACTGTCTACTGCCTACTGCCTACTGCCTACTGCCTACTGCCTACTGTCTACTGTCTACTATCTACTGTCTACTGCCTACTGCCTACTGCCTACTGCCTACTGCCTAATGCCTACTGCCTACTGCCTACTGCCTACTGCCTACTGTCTACTGTCTACTATCTACTGTGTACTGTCTACTGTCTACTGTCTACTGTCTACTGTCTACTGTCTACTGTCTACTGTCTACTGTCTACTGTCTACTGTCTACTGTCTACTGTCTACTGTCTACTGTCTACTGTCTACTGTCTACTGTCTACTGTCTACTGTCTACTGTCTACTGTCTACTGTCTACTGTCTACTGTCTACTGTCTACTGTCTACTGTCTGCTGTCTACTGTCTACTGTCTACTGTCTGCTGTCTACTGTCTACTGTCTACTGTCTACTGTCTACTGTCTACTGTCTACTGTCTACTGTCTACTGTCTACTGTCTACTGTCTACTGTCTACTGTCTACTGTCTACTGTCTACTGTCTACTGTCTACTGTCTACTGTCCATATTATTGGCACTTGCATGGGGGAGACTGACTAGCTTTCAGTTTAAAAAACCTTCTTTTGTCGAGTGATCACATATTTAAAATCGTCAAAAAATCTGCTATGGATTAAAGTTTTCTCCGACGATGCAAGAAGTGTTTTACCCCTTCTGATCTTCCTATGATTCACAAAGCTTTTATTCGTCCGAAACAAGGTCTCATGCTCTCGAACGTACTGTTAAGTATTCAGAGATTCTTTGTTTAGCCGCACTAAACGAATGTCGAATGAATTGCCTCAATATTGATTTAACTTTTGGAAAACCTAAAGAGATAACAGATTTAACTTAAATTTCTGATTGCATACTTTTTGAAATACTTTAAATGACCGTTAAGCTTAAAAACAATATCTTTTTGAAAACTGAGGCCACCAACTTGAAGATATTAGTTTGGATCGTTTCTAAGTCTCTTTTCAATTTAGTTTTCTATCTATTTATTTTTATATTTCATTTACCAATTTATTATTTTATTTATTTTAAATTGTTTTATAATGTTGGTGCTATTTTACAAAAAAAACTAGATTTTATATTAAAAATGGTTTCGACTGTGCCTCATGTTCAAATTTTCATAGAAAATCGATATGAAAAGTTAAAACTTCTGACCCATTTCCTTAATTGCCAAATTATTGAATCCCAAGCGCTTAGAAGAAATCTCAAAAATATTAGTAACCTCATAAATATGAAGATTTAACTTAACTTATAGGTACAGCCCCGTTAAGAAAGTCCTATTAACGATGCCTTAAAAAATAGGTCCAAGGATGTGAAGTGCATATACGAGTATACTTTAAAAAATTCTTTCTTTTTGCTCTATTGAGACTTTTGCAATTAGTTTTTCCAAAGAAATACTCATCACTGACAGACAAACCCATAGCCATAATTGAACCAATTAAAACTCCTAAAATTCCTTTGTTTGATAAAAATAGTTCACAACTAATCGGAATATAGGAATCACAATTGGAATCGGACTTCTATCGTATCAGGAAATGAATTCCACTTTAGAATTTAGAAACACAAGGAATTTTTCGCCATCTTGGTTTTGGTGCAATTAAAAGTCTTTAAAAAAAATAAAAATCTATGCCAAACTACTGCTGCATTAGTTCTTCAACTATAGGTATACTATCGTCAAAGTTCTCCTATCAAGAACCTGTACCCTCCTTTCCCACCCAGTCGGTCGTTCTTTACCCGTCTATATTTATTCTATCGTCCCTCTCTGATGATGTTTCTAACAAAACCTCATTAAATTTCTTCCTTTTTAACAAAGTCCTACTGGTCTACTGAAGCAAACATTTTCTAGACTGGGGCAGTGTGTATGCAGGACATTCACATATCAAACATATACGAAGTGCCAAGCGGCTATGTTGTATTTAGGGGACTTTATACTCTCTCTCTCTGACTTTGGATAGCAGCTCACCTAAGGGGCTGCGATTTATTGTCTTAATGTCCTGCAGCAGCAACAGGATGTGCATATATGTATACAATAACAATAACAATTAGCGCTGGTAACACGCAAACATTGTCCGACACTGCAATTAGCATAATGTCCTGGCGAACAACTATATTTTTGGGCACCTAAACATTAAACAATTCGGAAGCAAACGACCAACGTTATCCGTTTAATGTCCTCGAATAACGAAAACAATGCATCCCTTAAGGCGACTAAACTATACCCGACTAGCGACTTCATTCGCACTCATAAATGAAAGTCCATTATATATATAAAGGAGACAGGAGCATACAAGTAAATATTTGAAATTATTTGACGAACGAAAAATGAGCTTTTATGAAAAGTTAGGGCGGATTTTGTGGACAGATAATGAGAATGACATGACACCATCAAAACTCTGATACTCTTCAAAAGGAGCTGCATTACAATTAAGGACAATTTTGTATTTTTTTTTTGGTATTGTTGAATATGGGAAAACACATGCCACACGGAAATTCATGACTTGGAAGGACAATTCACATGCATATACGAGTAGTAGCAGAGGAGATCATTAGTTGCAACTGCTATGAATTTTAAATGAATCCAATGACTGTCACTTAAGATAAAGGGATTCAGTTAGTGGTAAATCGGTGAATCAGTGGTTTCTGCGGGCATCTTGGTTAGGCTAGGCGTCAATGCGTGTGTTTATTCTGTATAAAGTGATGTTGGGTGATAAAATTTAATCACTCTTGGACAGTCGGACATCGAAAGGGATGACCCTTCTGCAGGATTAGTTTGTGAGCCATCACGTGCGGGTTTCATATTAAATTGAATACAAAAAAAACAATTATAATTGATGAGTAGTGAAAATTTAAGATGCTGAGACTTTATAGCTCCATCGATCGTATATTTTATGACTGATGGTGGTTAATTCAAATTGTCTAAACACTCAATTGCACTTATGGTATATGCTCAGCTCGTGGGAAACCACAGAAAATCATAAGTTTAAATATTACACGAAGATACTTTATGTGATAATTAAGTCATTATTCTTCATTCTGGCAGTTTTTTCTAAACCGATTTGATTATATGTAGGTTTGCAGTGGACCCGTAAACTGATTTACATAGTTGAATACTTAAAAGAAGACGCGGTTTTTAAGAAATACAGGTTATTCTAGATTCAAGAAAAAACGAAGAACTATAGTATCATATGTTTTGACTTTTTTTCTGACAAAATGTACAAGGCGTTAAACCAATTTATTAGTATTTTTTGATAAAATCATTTAAAATTGTTGGTAGCAGTTTTTAACTGTTTTTTTTTTAACTTCCCATTGGAAGTTATTGTAATCGGTCCGATTTTTCTAATTGAAAATTTTGACATTTCTCGACGTTTCAAGGTCCCTAGAGTCGAAATAAAAGATTCTTAGAGAGATGTCTGTGTACGTACTTTCGTACATACATACGTCCGTATTTTCGGGAAACTTTTTTCGTCGTCCATAGCTCAAGAACCAGTAGTGATATCGACTTCAAATGAATGGTGTTATACAGATTATATTGCAGAAAGATGCAAAAATGACTCTCAACCCAAAATATCAAACGAACTAATAACGCTAGCAACTTGAATGAAATTTTCTATTTTATATTGTGACATGATACCAAATTAGTATATTTTTGGGAAAAAATGTTATCAGCAAAACATTTTAATGTAATTTTTACTTTTGACATCTGGTAAAAAAAAAGAGACTGGGATGCGACCCACACTGATAACTTCCCATAGCGTCAGTCGATCTGTCTTGCTTAAAAGATTTGTAGGTTTTCGTGTTTTGTTAAAGTTGTCAATTGAATTATTTTAAAAGATTTAAAAATTACCAACAATATTTTGCATTTGATGAAATAGTTTGATTTCAAAATCTATTTTTGTAAACGATATTTTTTGTCGAACAACATTTTTTACCAGTTTTAGTAGCATTTCTTAAAAGTTTTTATTTCTTATATAAACAAATGCAAATTGGATGAAAGAGAAATTGTTTGAAGTCAATAATCAATATCTTCTATTATTCATGAGATATGGAGAACCGAACATCAATTTGTACCAAATTTGCGTATTATTTTTTTTTTATATTTTATTTTTGTATGAAAAAACGGACTATTGGATTTTTATAAAAAATTTGCTAAATGTCGAAAACAATATTTTCTGTGAGAAAAAATTAGTTTGAAGCCAATATTTTAATTTTTTGAAAAGATATTTGAGTCGAAAGTACATTTTTACCAAGTTTTAGTATTGTTTTTCTTAGGTTTTTATTATTTGTAAGAAAGCTGTCCATTCGTTTTTCTCAAAATTTAATCGAGTATTGAAAACAATATTTCTTATAAGATAAAATTAGTTTGAAGCCGATATCTCTCAAATTTTTGAAAAGATATTTCAGCCGAAACTCACTTTTTACCAATTTTGAGTAATGTTTTTTTAGGTTTTTATTTTTTATAAATAAAATGTCAATTCTTTTTTTTTCAAAATTTTACCAGATGTTGAAAATGTTATTTTTCTTTGCACACAATTCTTTCGGTGATAAAATCATTTTGTATTCGTAAAATTTTCGAGGTGATAATTTTTTTTTTAAAGTTTTTTTGATTTATAAAAGGAAGTTATTGTAATGGGTCCGATTTGTCGAATTGAAAATTTTGACATTTCTCGAAGTTTCAAGGTCCCTAGAGTCGAAATAAAAGATTTTTAAAAAAATGTCTGTGCGTGCGTGTGTTGTGTACGTACGTTCGTACGTCCGTACACCGTATACGTCTGATCATTCGCGACGTTTTTTTCGTTGTCCATAGCTCAAGAACCAGAAGAGATATCGACTTCAGATAAATTTTGTTATACAGATAATAAGGCAGAAAGATGCAGAAAGGGCTCTCAAGAAAATTGAGTGGGTGGTTTTTTACCATAACAGTTTAAAATGAAGGTGAAAATTTTGGTTAACCCAAAATATCTCACGAACCAATAACGCAGGAGACTTGAATTAAATTTTATATTATGTATTGTAACGTGATACCAAATAAATATATTTTTGGAAAATATTAAAATTAACGGTTTTTTTTTATAAATCAAAAAAACTGAAAAACAATATTTGTCACCTCGAAAATTTTACGAACAAAAAATTATTTTATCTCCAAAAATAATTTTGTGCAACGAAAAATAACGTTTTTAAAATCTGGTATAATTTTGAGAAAAATCGAATTGACAGTTTTTTAACAAAAATTAAAATCCTAAAAAAAATTTTACAAAAGTTGGTAAAAATTGATTTTCGACTCAAATATCTTTTCAAAACTTTGAGATATTAGCTTTAAGCTACTTTGATTTAAAAAAAAATATTGTTGTCAACATTCAGTAAAATTTTGATAAAAATCGAACTGACAGTTTTTGTCCAAAAAACTTGGAGATAATTGCTTCTAACTAATTTTAACTTACAAAAAATATTGTTTCTAACATTAGAACAAATTTTGAGAAAAATCGAATTGACAGTTTTTTTACAAAAAATAAAAACCTAAAAAAAAATTAAAACTTGGTAAAAATTTATTTTCGACTCAAATAGCTTTTCAAAAATTAAAAATATTGGCTTAAAACTTATTTTATTTCACAGAAAATATTGTTTTCGATATTCAGTAATTTTTTTTTAAAATCCAACTGTCAGTTTTTAATAAAAAAATAAAATCTACAAAAAAATAGTACTCAAATTTGGTAAAAATTGATACATATAGACAAACTTTTAAACAAGACAAATTGATAGATGGGAAGTTATCAGTCACATCCAAGCCTCTTTTTTATAAGAATCAACCTATTCAAATATTTCGAGAATGAATTAAAAAAAAATCATCGTACCAAATATATCACACTAAATTGTTCCGAAATATCTTGAATAAATAGCTTTCACTTCTTCTATTATTATTGACTGCGTACTCTTCGAAGTTCTTACTTACTTCTTACTAAAGGTAGTGCTACAGTCCTGTGTGAACAAGGGCCTCACCCAACAAACTTCTCGGTCTCCAGCTATAGATGTCTCCAGTTTCGCGCTCCAAGTTGGGTAAGTTCACTTTCCACTTGTGCGCTTATATAGCTACACTTTGGTCCCTCGAGAGAGGGCTTTGCTACTCAATTGTTTTCTTAGCCCAAAGAAACAGCGGTTATTCTTCGTTTGATCTCAGCGCTGGTGTTGTTTTCTGTGTTCATAGCGGAGCCTAGGTAGATAAAGTGCTTAACTACCTCAAAGTTACGTCTGTCGATGGTGACGTTTTGACCAAGACGTCGGTGTTGTAGGTCCTTTCTTGACGACAGCATGTACTTTGTTTTGACCTCATTAACCGCTAAACCCATTTTTTCCGCCTCTGCCTCAATACTCACAAAAGCTCCATTGACATCACGCTAAGTTCTTCCGATTATGTCAATGTCATCAGCATATGCTAGTAATTGGACAGACTTTTGAAAGATAGTACCTCTAGTGTTGACGTGTGAGCTCTGCACTATTCTTTCAAGTACGATGTTAAAAAAATCACATGACAGCGCATCACCTTGTCTAAAACCTTTTTTGACATCGAAAGGTTCTGTTGAGTTGTTTCCAACCTTTATGGAGCAGCGTGAATTCTCCATGGTCATCCTGCACAAACGGACGAGTTTGGCAGGGATGCCAAAACTAGGCATGGCTCTAAATAGCTCGTCCCTGTAGATACTGTCATATGCGGCCTTGAAATTGATGAAAAGATGGTGGGTGTCGATTTGATGTTCTTGGGTTTTTTCCAAGATCTGCCGTAATGTGAATATTTGATCGACTGTGGACTTTAATGGTCTAAAACCACACTGATAAGGACCTATCAGGTCAATGACGATGGGCTTTAGACGTTCACATATTACGGCAGAGAAAATTTTGCAAGCGATGTTAAGTAGTTGGCTCAGTTTAGAGGGTTTCCTTTTTTTCAGGATCGGGGAAACAATACTGAGGTTCCATTCATCGGGCATTATTTCTTCCGACCATATCTTACAGATAAGTTGGTGCATGCTCCTAACCAACTTATCTCCAGCTGCTTTAAAGAGCTCGGCATTCAGGCCATCCGCTCCAGCGGCTTTATTAGACTTCAGCTTTGATACGGCAATCTTTACTTCGTCTAAGTCGGGAAGCCTGAATTGTTGGCTTTCGTCGTCTATGTTGAATGGATAATCCTGCCTGACAGCGGAATTTGGTTCGTCGTTGTCGTTATACAGTCTGCAGAAGTGGTCCTTCCATATCCTCAGCATTGACTGCGATTTCCACTTTCGTCTTTGCAGCCTTCGGTTCGAGGTATATGTACTTGTGAATTTCATTTCACATGTTCGGGTCTATGAAATAACTCCCACGAAATAAAAACGCGTAACGAAATAAGTCCCACTAATTGACGAAATAAGTCCCACTTTTAAAAACGAAATAACTCCCACTTTCAAAATAGCAATTTTTGGTGGGACTTATTTCGTTTTTAAAAGTGGGACTTATTTCGTGGGAGTTGTTTCATAGACCCGTTCATAACACTTTCGAACTTCATTCCTGCTTTTAAACCTCTCAATATCTCCGACCGCACGCTTCTCATGCCCTCTTTTTTTCCTTCTGAGAAGTTGGTGTTCCTCTCGCCTCTTCTGCTCATAGAGCTCATGAGCTGTTGTCGTCCTTTTATGCAGCGCGCGCCGCTTTGCGTGCTTATTGTTTGGCTGCATTTGCCTGCCGACATTCCTCATCAAACCAGGGGTTCCTTGTTGGTGGCTTCTTGAAACCCAGCACGTCAGAGGCGGCTTCTCTGATGGCATCTTGGCAATGTCGCCACTAGTTTTCGATACATTTTGTTGGCGGCAGAGAACTTCGAGAGAGGTTACTTGTAACTCGGTCGGAAAAGGATTTGGCGATCTCCTGCGATTGTAGCCATTCGACGTTGTACCTTCTCCCAGCATCTCCCTGCTTTGCCTTGGGTCTGGAAACCCGAAGTGATACCTTGGCTACAACGAGGTAGTGGTATATTTATATTATTTCATATAATATTCGAAAATTTTTTATAAGTTGTTAAATTTCCAACCTGCCTTACAAAAATTTGAAAGAAAGTCTACTAAACCATTAATGCTACAACGCACGGTTTGAAAGTATGTTTTGTTTTTGTTGCGAATTTATTGTCTTATCAATTCTATTCTTTCAACTTTTTGAAACTTGAGCAAATAGTTAAAATTAAAGTTTAGTTTCGAAATTAGCACCAAAATTTAACTCCACAACGTATCTTTCGAAACTATGAAAACAATAAATTCAAGATTCGCTTTTAAATTCATATAAGACCTCATCACTTTATGATAATTTCCAAAAACTAAGTAAGATACTAAAATAATTTAAAATGGATGTACATATGTAGAAGAATATTGAACATTATTCCAAAATGTCGTCGAATTTTTACATTCAGATAATTTTGTTTCGGTATTTTTCAAGTACTCTTGTCTTTTTCCTGCACATAGTACTTTGTACTCTTTATTCACTTGTAGGCTAATATTTTTTGAAAAAAAGAAAATGCAGCTGTGGAAATTATTATAAAGTTTCTTGATATTGAACATTTGTATTTTCATTTCAGGAAAACACATTAAAGTATATTCAACATATCAATTAACTGATAAAAGAAATCAAACTTCAAAACCCTGATGATACAACACCAAAACCTCTTTACAATAGTTCCTACATTTTTGTCGGATCTAGGAATTTATTTTAAAAAAAATAAATATAATTAAGTTTAGTTTTTGAGTTTTCAGCAACATATTCAAAAGGACTATTTCATGTACCCATATATAAATTATGTTACTCCATCTAAATATAGATTTAAAATATACCTACAAACTGTTCTCCGTAATAGACCACAAATATCGATGTACCTACTCAAACAAATTGCTTAGGATATAATATCACCGAGTAAAAATAGAACACCCTAATAGTCATCAAGCGCGCAAACATTCCTTTTGGATTAAGACCTAAGATGTCTGGATGCAATTCAGATGCATATCTTTTAATACCACATTTATCTTCTAAAATACCTTCATATACGATCATCCCAAAAACACTTTACGGAACGTAGGTATTTCCCAGATGCTGATGTACAAATGGGAAAAACTATAGCTTGTCTTAATTAAACCTAAAACTTTTACCCGTTTATGTTCATTCAAATTTAGCCAAAATTAGAGAACAAGTTGCACTTGTCATCGGACAATAATATATCACCAGACAGCCGAAACAATATTATTAGATCTATATCATCGATGATGGAACCATTCCAATTTTCGAACTAAGGGCCATGGACTGAAGTGAACACGAACCGAACACTCAAGCTGTCTACGCCACGAAAAAATAAAATTTCAAAAAAAGCATGCGCCTTTCAGATAATTGTCAAATTCATTGACAATAATGTTTAGTTGCGTTCTGGGTGTTGTCGTCTGTCTGCAGTCAAGTGATTTATAATTAAAGAAACGAATGACAACTTCAAGCCTCCGAAAGCAAGCGCAATGGCATGAGGCACTCTCCCCGTAGCCACAATTTTGTTGCTTTTATCTTATAATAACAGGTCATAGAGTCGCTCTGGGCTGTCGGCTGTGTAGTGTGTGCGCCGTCGCATTTATTTATAACGGATTACATAAAACATTACAATAACGATATTGTTGTCACAGCAGATTGGACATTAAATCATGTTTGTTTAGGGGCACCAAGCTCAGGCACCACAATTCCAATCTTAATGAAATTGAATATAGTTTTTGACAAAGGTGGTGAATCGAGGGATAGATTTGGTGACCGCGGCAGGCGGTGCTGTTCGGGTTGAATCAGTTCAGCTCGATTCGATTATTTGGAATGAATCGGTGTTGGAAGCGATGGGATGGGTGTCAATAAAGTCAGTGGTTGATATATTCATAATTGTCACATTGGTATTTTTGGAGATCGTTATTTTGTACTCGTATATATAGAAGTCCCCCCATGATGCGGTCGTCAGTCAGAAGTGCCATTGTCTGGGATGCATGCTGTTTTTTGAATATGAGATGACTTCCGATAAGATCAAGACTGATCGAAGCAGCACACAAACGACAAAATTAATGGCGATGAATGAAGATCACCAGATATATTCTCATATATACGACTTACATTGTTTGAGAATCATGCTGGTGGTATTAAGTTTTTATAACGACAAAATATTTTAATTTACATTCGTTTTTGAATTAATTCTTTTATAGAGTGTCATACGATACAAAACATTCATAATGGTCTTCTGTAGTTTAGGTATTCAAAGATACACATGTATCTTTGAATATGTCTTGTTAAGTTGAAGTCGTTTACAACTTGTTGGACATTTTACGATTTAAATTTGAAAATCATCATTATTTTGATTTTTTATTTTCTTCAAACAATGTTTTTGATTTTTATTACCGGAGGTATAGCTATAGACAATTTACAGTTAGTTATGAATTTGTAAACACAATGAAAATTAAGAAAAATGGTTTCGTTGTGTGTTTATTTGACGACAAATTTGATTGATTTTTCTTAAACTCGATACTGTATAAAATTTCCTAGGAACGTGATTTTGTATCAAAAACTTCCTTTAAAAAAATAATCTTTCACCTTGAATACATGAATGACTTCTTATCGTTCTTGGTTTTCATTAGTAATTAAACATTTTGACTAACTTTTATAAACCGCACGATATCGGAAGCCAATTCACAGCAATGGCGGATCAAGGGAGTGTGGGCGTGTTCGTAGAGGTCATGATCTTCCTGAGAGTATATTTTTTATAAATTTTCACAGAAATTCAAAACTTATCGTATTGCGTTAATGGACACATGACCCTCGTTATATTTTAAATTATTATTTGTTTTTAATACTTTTTTATGGTTTCCACTTTTTTGAACTAAGAGCCATAAAGGTTATACAGTTTTGTTGACTCTTTTTTGATCAACACATTTTAAAAAGGTTCACCCAAAACACAAGTTCCAATCGACGAGTAATAAGCAAACTGTAAATGGTTGTGATAATAGACCGGAAATTGCATCAGGAAAATACGCCAAAAACAAGCCATACAATTTTTCATATTAAATTCTGTTTTATTTTGCTAAGAAAAACCATAAAATTTTCTCATTTTCTGGCTTTTTGAAGCGTTTTTCCCATTTATAAAAATGGAGAGAATAATAGAATATTTTTAACTTCCCATAGGAAGTTATTGTAATGGGTCCGATTTGTCGAATTGAAAATTTTTACATTTCTCGACGTTTCAAGGTCCCTAGAGTCGAAATAAAAGATTTTAGAAAGATGTCTGTGCGTGCGTGTGTATGTGTACATACGTCCGTACGTCCTTATGTCCGTACGTCCGTATGTCCGTACGTTCGCGACGTTTTTTCGTCGTCCATAGCTCAAGAACCAGAAGAGATATCGACTTCAAATACATTTTTTTATACAGATAATAATGCAGAAAGATGCAGAAAGGGCTCTCAAGAAAATTGCGTAGGTGTGGTTTTTTTACCATAGCAGTTTAAAAAAAAGGTTAAAATTTTGGTTAAACCTAAATATCTCATGAACCAATGCCCCTACAGACTTGAATTAAATTTTATTTTATATGTATAATGTAACGTGATACAAAACAATTATATTTTTGGAAAAAAATCTAATTAACGTTTTTTTTATAAATCAAAAAAACTAAAAAAAAAAAATTTGTCACCTCGAAAATTTTACGACTCAAATATGATTTCATCTCCAAAACAATTTTGTGCAACGAAAAATAATGTTTTTGACATCTGATAAAATTTTGAGAAAAATCTAATTGACAGTTTTTTTTATAAAAATAAAAACCAAAAAAAACATTACTCAAAGTTGGTAAAAATTGAATTTCGACTAAAATATATTTTCAAAAACTTGAGATTAAGGCTTCAAACTTATTTTATCTTATAAGAAATATTGTTTTGAACTTTTTGAAAAATTTTGAGAAAAATCGAATTGACATTTTTTTTTACAAAAAATAAAAACCTAAAAAAAAGTAATAAAAAATGGTAACAATTATTTTTCGACTCAAATATCTTTTTAAAACTTGGAGATATTTGCTTTAATTTACTTTTATCTTTCAAAAAATATTGTTGTCAACATTCAGTAAAATTTTGAAAAAAATCGAATCTACAGTTTTTTTTACAAAAAATTAAAAACCTACAAAAAATTTAACAAAAGTTGGTAAAAATTGATTTTCGATTCAAATATCTTTTCAAAACTTTGAAATATTGGCTTTAAGCTACTTTGATTTTTAAAAAAATATTGTTGTCAACATTCAGTAAAATTTTGATAAAAATCAAACTGACAGTTTTTGTACAAAAAATTAAAAACCTAAAAAAAATTTAACAAAAGTTGGTAAAAATTGATTTTCGACTCAAATATCTTTTCAAAAATTTGAGATAATAGCTTCTTATTAATTTTAGCTTATAAGAAATATTGTTTTCAACATTCGATACAATTTTGAGAAAAATCGAATTTACAGTTTCTTAAAAAAAAAAAAAACAATACTAAAACTTGGTAAAAATATACTTGCGACTCAAATAGCTTTTCAAAAATTACAAATATTGGCTTCAAACTTATTTTATTTCTTAGAAAATATTGTTTTCGATATTTAGTAATTTTTTTATAAAAATCCAACAGTCCGTTTTTTCATAAAAAAATAAATAATCTACAAAAAATAGTACGCAAATTTGGTAAAAATTGATACATATAGACAAACTTTTAAGCAAGATAAATCGACAGAAGGGATGGGAAGTTATCAGTGTGGGTCGCATCCCAGCCTCTTTTTTTTGGAAAACCGCCACGTTTCAAATGTTAAAGTCCTACGACACATTGCTTCAAAACAGTTATATTAGGTTATCCATTTTGCGGTTTCAAAGGTAAAGGGATGGAATTCGACATTATTTGTCAAAGTAAGTTGTTAAACCAATTTTTTCTTTAGTTGAATGTCTATCTATCGCACAACGCATACAAATTGTTAGAATCTACTCCAAAAATGGTGCATCATCATTTCGCTCGTACCACTGAAAATATCGCTGCTGTAAGTGAAAGTGTTGCCGAAGACCCGAATGTGTCGATTCCTCGTCGTTCTCAGGAATTAGGACTGTCTTACGGCACATTATGGTGTATTTTGCATTTGGATCTACACCAACATTAATGTGTATTAAGTCCAACTAAAACAACAACTGAAGCCAGCTGACCATGTACAAAGAGATAGAGACGTCTAATGGGTGCTTGAACAACAGGCGCAGGCGGTGGACGGCGATTTTTCGAACAAAATTTTCTTCAGCGTCAATTGGGAGCGTTATGATATATGAAAATCGACTTTTTTTTGTCTGCTATTGAAGATACGACTTGGAGAAAATGTGGTTTCAACGAGACGGTGCCACATGCCACACATCTCGGGCGAATATGAATTTGTTGTAAGAGACATTTTCTTATTGCCACGTTATTTCGCGTCGTGGCGATATCAACTGGCCACGAAGATCATGCGATTTGACACCGCTGGACATTTTTTGTGGGGCTACGCGAAAAAAAACCTTTAAATCTTGAGCACTTAAAAACCAACATTCGTCAAGTTATGGCTGAGATACCACCCAATATGTGTCAAAAGGTGGTCGAAAATTACCTCAAAAGAATCGATGCTTGCAACAATTCGCGTGGTGGTGGTACGTTTACTTTTGAAACCTTTAAATGAATTACCCTGTACTTTATTTAAGGCTTATCTTACAAAGATTTTTCTTGTTAAAAAAAAATGGGAAAATTGTTCTTGAAAGAAATTTATTTTGAAAATCTTAGTTTCGGTCCGAAACGTATCGCGTGAATTTTTTTAGGAATGAAGCTCACTTTTGGTGTATTAATCTACTCTAATATATTACAAAGAGTAAAGATTTGTATTTTTGTATGTAACGAATAAACTCAAAAAGTACTGGACCGATTTTAACAATTCTTTTTTCATTAGAAAGCTACATTATCTGTACCTATTTATGTCTACCCGTGCGAAGCCGGGACGGTCCGCTAGTTTATAATAAAAGTAAAAGTGTAAGGAAAAGTACAGATTTTAAAATTAGATATTGTAACTAAGTTGCGTTAATAAGTGATTAGTATATATATATATGTATATATAGAAAGGTATAATAGAATTAAGTTTGTATTCATATTTTAACTAAATTCTTAGCACTGAAGAATATAAAGAGAAACAAAACTATCTTTGTTTTTTTTTTTACTGTGAACCACACCTTCGAAGTACACCAAAACTTTTCTAGTGCCTTATAATCACTTCTTTTATAGAATCCATCTGAAGTTTACTTCAAGTTTCAAATTTTACTCTGAGCTATAGATAGTTAAGGTATAATGCTGATGGCACACCATAATCCTAAGAAATTTTCTTTCAAGAAAATGAGAAGTTTTTCTTTCCCGAATGCCTGCCCATATACAAATTAAAAGTTTTATTTTTTTTTTTAGTTATCTAAATACTGTTTATATTCAAATAGTATAAAACTGTATCTCGACTTTAAGTACTCCTAAAAAAAAAAAGATACTGAAAGAGAGAGAAAGACGAACAACGATGACGCCACTACAACATCATCATCATCTTTGTCTAGTGTCCTTGCAAATTGCACAACGGTCCGTTAAAACGATAAGCCGAATTTATCTACATTTCTGATGCTCACAGCACCTGTGTTTTTCACAGACGTTGCAGCTTAAGATGGAAATAAATTTTCAGTTGGACCAAAAAAAGAAAAGAAGAAAATAAAAGGAGGACACACCGAGTGGTTAGCCACCAATGGGCTATTCCTCCAAAAACCATGACCATGAGCAAGAAGTACTACCCTAATACACCAGCCCAGCCCAAGGACACTTGCAATCCTTATAATTTCTAAGTTCCTGAAAAACTGTGTATGCGACTACGACTACGGGGAACGTTGTATACCTTTTACGTCCTACCTTTGAGCTTCTTTTTCGTTTGTCGAAATGAAATAAAATAAAATAAAATAGGAGAAAAAAAGACAAAATTTGGCTAGAGCCCTTCAAGTGCACTTGCTTTGTACACCTGTTCCTCTCAGTACTTTATTCATTTATCCTACTCAACCTCATAACTACCCTAACCCCCCCCCCTCTTATCTACAGTCCCTGTTCCTCTGTCCCAATTGAATTCCCCGCTAAAGCCGCTGCGAGAGAATAACAATGTCATGGTAAAAATTATTCCATTTTACGGTTATGATGATGATGTTTCCTTGTTAATTGTGCCAGAGGTCGCTGCGTGTGTCATATTGTGGAGAATTTATATTCTAGCGAGAGTTGTAAAATTTAATTCAACCACACAGGAGTTAGGTGAATGTCCTTTACACAGATTTTTAGGTTTGGGTTTTTGCCTTCTTATTTTTTCGGAGGGTGGCAAAATGGGATGAGGTTGAGGGTAGGTTACGTATGTATAGGACAAACGATGAATGGTGAATGGTTAGCTTTAGAAGAAGAAACAAGGACATCTCTTGCAAATGGAGGGGCAAACTATGACAACATTTCGTTGTAATTTCACTTCATTGTGCTGGCGTGTTAAAAGCATGTTATACATAACAATCACACTGTACCGTACCGCATTGCATCCCAATCTCATATAACCGCTACAGTTTTGGTTGAAAAAGGACTATAGCGGGAAGAGAACATATAAACATATCTACTTATACACATATACAAGTACATCCATAATACAGATTGAGGGTCCTTTTCTATGTCATCATGGAGAAGGGATATGGAGATGGAGATTGCCAAGAGAGCGAGAGTGCTTCGAGCTTCGAGTTTCGGCTTTCAAACCATTCCCATTCCTCCAATTCAAAATCCCTGCCTTCGTGTTTTTGTTTTTGTTGTACGGGAATGGAGAGTAATAAACATTCTGACAGTATTCCATGTTGTATAGGGATTAAGGACATGATTTTCAGGGATTACCATAACAAGTGCTAGCGATAGAATATAGAGTAGTGTAGAGTAGAGTGTAGGTCTAGGTACCATCTAAACAATATTAGTGTTTAAAGTAATTAGGTTTTGTTTTCGTCGTGTTGTCATTTCATGTTTGCATCTCTATTGATTTGGGATTGCTTTCGAAATGAGCACACGCACATAAGTTAAGTTAGATATAGGTACCTGATACCCGGAGAAGTAATGGAAAGCAAAAGCAATGTCCTATGTTGTCCTATGTGTCCTATATGCTGTACCTATAATATATAGTCTATATACTGTAATGTTTTGAAGTCCTGACCTGACACAAACAACAACATGGCCTTTTGAAAGCCTTGCGTGACGTTAAGTGCGATAATGATAGTGGTTTGTGTATGTTCAGATTGTTAGAGTTGAATTTATTGATATTGAATAAGCATCATAGAAATATAGGCATAAAGGTAGTGATAAAAGCACGCCATTTTCAGTTAGAGTGAATTGGAGTTTTTAACGAATAATTGCATTTAATATATGATGCAATTAACCTTATTCGAAAAAAAAACAAAAATTTGTATCTCGTTATAGAGAGCAGGGATGAAGATATTTATTCATGACACCTAGAATTTTGCTTAATGTGTTTTAAATAATTCTAAGCACAAAGCATTGATCAAGGAGCATGTGACCCACACCTTATTGGTGCCCTTAAATTTTATTTTGTTTTTGTTTGAAACCAAATTTTCGTTTAATGAACTTCAAAGAGGTCTTAGACAAAACATATTAGGAGCAGTGTCCTAGCTACGATATTAAAATTGTCCTGGGCGATTTTAATGCCAAGCTAGGAAGGGAAGACATCTTTGATGGAATAATCGGGAAAAATAGCCTGCACGACAACACTTCCGAAAACGGATTCAAGCTCATCGATTTTGCTGCGAGGCGAAACGTCATGGTAGCCAGAACGCGTTTTCCACACCTCAACATCCAAAAAAAACGTAAAGTTCTCCAGATAGATCTACCGTCAACCAGATTGACCATATTGCGATCGACGCTAGACTCGCTTCCAGCATCATGGATCTCCGAACTTTCCGAGGAGCTAACATTGACTCGGACCACTACCTCGTTGTAGCCAAGGTAGCACTTCGGGTTTCCAGACCCAAGGCAAAACAGGGAGATGCTGGGAGAAGACACAACGTCGAACGCCTACGATCGCAAGAGATCGCCAAATCCTTCTCCGACCGAGTTACAAGTAACCTCTCTGGACGTTCTCTGCCGCCAACACAATGTATAAGGACGAGAGCTGCTCACGAGCTCTATGAGCAGAAGAGGCGAGAGGAACACCGACTTCTCAGAAGGAAAAAAAGAGAGCATGAGAAGCGTGCGGTCGAAGATTTTGAGAGATTAAAAAACAGGAATGAAGTTCGAAAGTTTTATGAACATGTGAAACGAAATTCACAAGTACATATACCTCGAACCGAAGGCTGCAAAGACGAAAGTGGAAATCGCAGTCAATGCTGAGGATATGGAAGGACCACTTCTGCAGACTGTATAACGACAACGACGAACCAAATTCCGCTGTCAGGCAGGATTATCCATTCAACATAGACGACGAAAGCCAACAATTCAGGCTTCCCGACTTAGACGAAGTAAAGATTGCCGTATCAAAGCTGAAGTCTAATAAAGCCGCTGGAGCGGATGGCGAGCTCTTTAAAGCAGCTGGAGATAAGTTGGTTAGGAGCATGCACCAACTTATCTGTAAGATATGGTCGGAAGAAATAATGCCCGATGAATGGAACCTCAGTATTGTTTCCCCGATCCTGAAAAAAAGGAGACCCTCTAAACTGAGCCAACTACTTAACATCGCTTGCAAAATTTTCTCTGCCGTAATATGTGAACGTCTAAAGCCCATCGTTATTGACCTGATAGGTCCTTATCAGTGTGGTTTTAGACCAGGAAAGTCCACAGTCGATCAAATATTCACATTACGGCAGATTTTGGAAAAAACCCAAGAACATCAAATCGACACCCACCATCTTTTCATCAATTTCAAGGCCGCATATGACAGTATCTACAGAGACGAGCTATTTAGAGCCATGTCTAGTTTTGGCATCCCTGCCAAACTCGTCCGTTTGTGCAGGATGACCATGGAGAATTCACGCTGCTCCATAAAGGTTGGAAACAACTCAACAGAACCTTTCGATGTCAAAAAAGGTTTTAAACAAGGTGATGCGCTGTCATGTGATTTTTTTAACATCGTACTTGAAAGAATAGTGCAGAGCTCACACGTCAACACTAGAGGCACTATCTTTCAAAAGTCTGTCCAATTACTAGCATATGCTGATGACATTGACATAATCGGAATAACTCAGCGTGATGTCAATGGGGCTTTTGTGAGTATTGAGGCAGAGGCGGAAAAATAGGTTTAACGGTTAATGAGGGCAAAACAAAGTACATGCTGTCGTCAAGAAAGGACCTACAACACCGACGACGTCTTGGTCAAAACGTCACCATCGACAGACGTAACTTTGAGGTAGTCAAGGACTTCGTCTACCTAGGCTCCGTTGTAAACGCAGACAACAACACCAGCGCTGAGATCAAACGAAGAATAACTCTTGCTAACCGCTGTTTCTTTGGGCTAAGAAAGCAATTGAGTGGAAAAATCCTCTCTCGAAGGACCAAAGTGTCGCTATATAAGACCCTTATCATCCCCATCCTACTATACGGTGCAGAAGCATGGACTATGACAAAAGCGGATGAAGGCACCTTGGTTCGTTTAGAGAGAAAGGTTCTTCGTGTGATCTACGGTCCGGTATGCATCGAAGGGGAGTGGAGGAGGAGATGGAACGACGAGCTGTACGGGCTGTAGAGCGAACGTAGACTTAGCTAGAAGGGTAAAAGTCCAACGACTTAGATGGCTGGGTCACGTAGAGCGCATGGAAACCAATGCTCCGGCCCGGAAAATCTTCGAATCCACACCCACAGGACAGCGCAGTAGAGGAAGACCGCGGATCAGGAGGCGCGCACAAGTGGAAAGTGACCTCACCCAACTTGGAGCGCGAAACTGGAGACATCTAGCTAGGGACCGAGCTAGATGGAGAAGTTTGTTGGGTGAGGCCCTAGTTCACACAGGACTGTAGCGCCACCTTAAGTAAGTAAGTAATATAAATATATAATATAAATTGTTAAAGTACACTACAAAATAGTGATCATTTTGCAATTACAGTTTAAAAAACAATTTTTGGGTCGTCTTGAATCACCCATAGCTGTGACTGTCAATATTCTAAAAAAATGATACCTTTTTTTGGAAACCAGTATATAAATTTAATAATAATTTCCACGAACTTTTAATTAAAATAAATAGTATTTAAATTATAAAAACGCCCATTACTAATATCTGACGTGCCATTTTAAACTAAGGAATGTTTTCAAGACACTTTTTCAATTCGTCATTTTTATATTCGATTCAAAAATTTTAAACAGAAAAAATTTATAAGTTATGTAAGTACATACCTACATTGAAATATTTTAATTAATTTCTCAAGCTCCAGTAGCAAATTTCCTTGACTATACGACATCCAAGACTCTGATTGACAAATAGGTTGGCTTAAAATTTCTGCAACACTTGTCATTAAAGGTACATCGGAGTATGTGCCCACTAACTTAATCTTAAAACTTAAAAATGCAATTACCTTATCCATCCCACGTCGCATTGTCACCGTCGTCGCCGTCGGTCGTCGCTCATCACTTGCCATCCAGACATTCATTTCGTTGTAGAAAATTAATCAATTGCCGTTGTCAGAATTTTTAATCATCAATATTAATTTTCCACGCAAATTTTCATTCCCTTATGTTATGCCCAGGCTCAGTGCTCACTGCTACTCATCTCACAGTCCACAGCTCCCAACAAGAGAGATTCAGACCATTTTCGTGAGTCAATTTTTGGACAAGAACAACAACAAAAAAAAAGTCCAGAAAATTGAATCCTCCGTAACAGTTTCATTTTGTGTGACTTAAAATTTCATACAAAAGAATCAACGGAAAAATCCCCTCTCTTCGCATCCTTGCATTGGATTGTCATCTCTCTTGAGATTGCTGCTCGCGCGTCCATATCCAAATGCAGTATCTATATGCAGAGGAATACCCTGGTCAGACCAACCCACTGAGGTAATTTATCTTCCGTTCAGAGGACAGTCAGTGTGTGAATTGAAGACATGATTCACAAAAACCATTTTCTTAAAAAAAAAAAGAAAAAATGATAAACCGATCCATATAACATCCTTTCAATGATGGTGTAGTCGGAATGGTAGCCGGAAGTAGTACTCGTAGCCTGGAAAAAAAAAACCATACACCAATGGATTCACTTTTTAGGTTGACATTGCGCTTTCCATATGTCGCTTTCGAATTCATAAATGTTCTATTGTTGGAATCTAGAAAGATCGATGATTCAATCCTTATGATGTTGATGTCCCTGCAACGCCATCGGAAAAGGCTTTTTTTCCGCCCGTTTTGTTTTGTAAATTTATATTTGCATCGTATAAAAAAATTCTGTGATTTTCTTTTCTGTATTTTTGCTTCCCTATATCTTTTGGATAAGCTTCGCAAGACACGAGTTTGACTTTTAATAGTTCTTGGATTTAATTTAAAATGTCCTTTTTTTAAATTAATCCTTTGCTAAACAGGTTGATAGTTCATTGGTATAGGGATTCTATTAGTCTCTCATTTCAAGTGAAGGATAAGGACATTTTAGAAAGACTGAAAGCAGAAGGACTTTGCAGTTTTAATTTCACGGTTTTCAGTTTTCTGATTGTTGGAAAAAAAAATCAGGGCTGGTATTTCAAGGGATTGAAATTGGGGCTCATGTTTTACTGTGAATCTCTCTTAAAAAAAAATATATAAAGGAAAGTAAAAATTCAAAGACTCAAAAATTCGGTCCTGATAGAAAATGTCATGTTTCCAACACGTAAGCAGTTCTTCATAAGCTGTTTTGTGACATTGGAAGACCAACAAATGTCGCAATACGCCACCACCAAAGTATAAATAATGACTAAGGTATAAACTTGGTTATGAACCTACGTCTCGTACATACGAGTATTTTCATATGTCATACGAGTAGCATGAACTGTAACATCCACTCTTCTACGGGTCAGACAATTGGCTAACAGAGCACTTTATTTTGGTGGGACCAGAACAAAAAAAAAGAAGAAAATTTTACCCAGCGGGATGGGTAGTAAGCAGTCTGGAATAAAATCCGGGAACACGGGGCAGTTGGTTTCTACCTAAACCAAAAGGAAAAACAAACAGCTTTCAAAATATAGAAATTGTTATCCGTGATTATTTTTGTGTCCCGCATTTTAGTAGGTACAATTTTTTTACGAATATGTGCACAATGATTTATTACCTTAAAAACACGACCAAGTGAATTAACACCAACGTTCGTTGAGGTGCATAATATATACCTAGCTATAACTATTGGCAATGGAAAATTCGCCGCAAAAAGTTACAGAAACGCTTACAAAATCAGGACACATTTTTTTATAATTTTCATGAGGACATTTAAGAAAAAGCCGTTTATAAAGAAAATTCCTAGAGGTGACTGGATTATATATTAAATTTACATTTCGTCGGCGGCGGCGGCGGTAAGAAAAATTTTTCCAAGGCCTTAACAAATCCTATGGAGTTTAAACAGTTTTGCTTTCCGTAGACGATACGTAGCTTAGCTTTTAAATGAACTCTGAGCTAAAAGACAATTGTATGAAAAAAAAAACGTTTACGTGAGAACATTTATAATAAACTCTATAGATGAAGATAATACCCAGGGTCCATGGTTAAGTGTGTTAGTCTAATGACACGGCCACCGTAAAAAAAAGACTTGTAAAGTCTTGGACAACGACCCGGAATAAAAATGCACTACGATTTACGAGTATGCACCTGGAATTTAAGAATACTCTACACACCAGGTGCTACTCAAATACTTGAATCTTTCCTATAGCGGTACAAGGCCGATACTATTGCGATCCAGGAGATATACGATTGATAGGAACAGTAATGATGAAAAAAAAAGATTGCAAAATTTATTACAGCTTTTATGATAGAATGCATAATGCACATGTTAGGATGCGGAGTTGTCTTGGGAAATCGGCTCGGATCGAAGATCATTGGTTTCAAGCCAATTATCGATCTCCTATGGCTGTAATCCACATCAAAGCTACCCTATACAAAACATCAGTTTAATATGTTCAACACGACGAAGCTGAGGAGTCTAACAAGGAGGAGTCTTACGACCTCCTGGATGGAGCCTGTCCGGAGTACCATGTCAAAGTTGTTCTCGGTGACTGCAACGCTGAAGTTCTGAAGGAAAATAACTTTGCCGGAGTAGCTCAAAAGCACAGCCTTTAGGAAATAACGATAACAGGCAACGGCTTCCGACTTATCGACTCTGCTGTAGCTCGTAATAAGTAAGACTAGATTTCCCAAAACCGAAAACCAAATCGACCGCGTGCTAACCGGCCCAAAGCACGCATCTGGAGCACGAATCTTCCTTGGTGTCGGTTTAGAACCCTAATGTTCAAGAAAAAGAAAGTTAAGAACGCCCAAAGGAAGTAACCCAATAGTGCATGACTTAGCAAACCGGAGAATGCCAGAGACTTAAGTGAGCAATTGACCGGGAAACTCTCAGCCGTACTCCCATATACAAGCATCAACAACTAGTTTAAGGTAATAACGCGGCTACCATATGCTATCAGCTATCACGAATGCAAATCCTGCTACGGAAAAAAGAGCAGCTTAAGGCGAATACCGTGACAAAAGAAGATAAAAAAAAATAATGTGTAGGAAGAGAAGAACATCCGAAGCTTCTCAGCTTCTAAGCTTAGGTATCTCGAGGAGTCCAGCGCTCAGCACAGCTACGAACATGCATTAATTCTACAAAACTGCACAAAAGCTCTTCGAAACAGCGAAGGAAACCTTGTCAACCAACAAAGCCTTATCTATCCACCAGCTAGGATATAACACAGTTGTTAGCAGGAATTCATAAAATTCGGAACAAATATCAATTCCACGAACGACACCTTGGTGGAAATCCGACGAAGTATTACCGTAGCGAACCAAGCAAATGGGTTTAAAACTCCTATCTCAAAAAACAAAGTGCACATTACACAAAACTCTAATTTTGTTAGTTCTACTCTACGGCGCTGAATGCTGGACAATAAGTCACAAAGGGAATTGATACTTTGCACAGAGGCCGAATGGAGGAGAAGATTTAATCGTGAATTGTACGAACTGTATCAGGACCTAGATGCAGTCCAAGGATCCAAGGCACGCTGGTTCGGCCACATCGAGTATATGGACAACTACGCTCCCGCAAAAAAATATTTGAACCCCATCCCCTAGGTTCGAGACTACGAAGAGGGAGACCCAAACTCCGCTTAAAAGACCAGGCGGTTTCCGACGCAAGAGCGATTGGTCTCACCAATTAGAGGGAGCTTAAAAGGGACCGCAAACGATGGAAGAAAGTTATATCTCAGGCTGAAACCCTCAATGGTTCGGTAGCCAGTTAAGTAAAAAAAGCCGAAGGTTTGACACTATAATCTTGATCTTCTTTTAATAATACTGACAATTATTGCAAGACCAACAATTAGTTGACTTAGAATAAAGATCATTGAAATAAAGAGAACACAAAGGAAAGAGTTGAAGAATGGTAAAAATGTGTTGATGTTGAAGTAATGTTTGGGTTACGATACTTTAACTAAAAATTAATAATTTCAAGATGTTGTACCTAAGTAGGATGAAAAAGCTTATTAATAGCATTTTTTGGCATAGAATGTTTTGAATTGAAGAATTGTCTGTACGTCCGTACGTCGGGATTCCTTATTTCGTCGGCTCGACTCGAATATCTTGAGAATAAATTAACGTATTAACTTCTACTACCACATAGTCCAAGCTCAGGCCTGTAAAGATCGGTTATGACAGCTGTTGCCTTTAAAGTTTAAATCAAGGACCTGGTCCGTCAGGTTAAAGGTAGTGTTTTAGGTTGACTTCCTGCGCACGTAAAAAAAATTAGTTACGAAGCACCAACATGACTCGAATATCGACGGATTTACTGTTTACAAACCAGACAAACGGTTTAACGAAATTCGGATATGCATGTGGAATAAAAGGTCTCTTCATAGACCACGTATAACAGTAGTCTATCAATAAGGGGAGACACTAGCTATTAAACAGTTATCAACAGAAAATACGATAGAACAGAAGGATGAAAACAACATGGATATGTTCTTTGAGCTCTTGGATAAAGCAAATAAGCAGTGCTCCAGTTACAATATTGCAATTGTCTAGGAAGATTTTAATGCGAAGCTAGAAAGGGAAGACATCTTTGGTGGGAATAATTGGGAAAAACAGCCTGCACGACAACACTTCCGATAGCGGATTCAGACTCATCGGTTTTGCTGCATGGTGAAACTTCATTCTAAGTAGTACGTGTTTTCCACACCTCAACATTCCCGAAGGAACTTGGAGTTCTCCAGATCAATCTACCCTCAACCAGATTGACCATATTGCGATCAACGGTAGACACGCTTCCAGCATCATGAGGGTCCGAACTTTTCGGAAGCCTCATTTAAACCAAGATAGCACTTCGGGTTTCCAGACCAAAGGCAAGGCAGAGAGCTGCTGGGATAAGATACAACGTCGAGTGGCTACAATCGCAATATATCAATAAATCCTTCTCCGACTGAGTCACAAGTACCCTCTTTCGAAGATCTTTGTCACCAACACGATGTATCGAAAACCAGGTGCAACATTGCCAGGATGCAATCAGAGAAGCCGCCTTTGACGTGTCTGGTTTCAAACAGCCACCAACAAGAAAGCCCTGGTTTGATGAGAAATGTCGGCAAGCAAATGCAGCCAAACAACAGGCAAGTAAAGCGGCTCTTGATAGAAGGACTAGTGTCTAGTGATGCTCTCAAGCTCTATGAGTAGAAGAAGATAGAGTAACGCCTACTTCTTAGAAGGAAAAAGAGAGAGCATGAGAAGCGTGCGTTTGAAGATTTTGAGAGGTTTAAAAGCAGAAATGGGGTTCGAAGTTTCGTAAACAGGTGAAACGAAATTCACAAGTACATAAGCCTCGAAGTGAAGGCTACAAAGACGAAAGTGAAAACATCAAAGTAGAACTGCAGTCAATACTGAGAATATGAAAGGACCATTTCTGCACACTTTATAACTGATGAGGATGGTCCATTCAACATAGACGACGAAAGCCAACAATCCAGTCTTCCTGAATTAGACGAAATAAAGATTGGCGTATCAAAGCTGAAGTCCAAAAAATCCACTGGTACAGATGGCTTGAATGCCGAGCTCTTCAAAGCAGCTGGAGATAATTTGGTTGGGAGAATGTACCAACTTAATTGTAAGATACCTATGGTCGGAAGAAATAATGCCCTCAGTATTGTTTGCCTGATTCTGAAAAAAGGAGACCCTCTAAACTGCACCAACTATAGAGGCATCAGTCTACTTAACATCACTTCCAAAATTTTCTCTGCCGTAATATGTAAACGTCTGAAGCCCATCGTCAACAACCTGATAGCTCCTAATCAGAGGGGTTTAAAGCATGAAAGTCCACAACGCTGGAATCAAACAAAGAATTACTCTTTGGACTAAGAAAGCAATTGAGTAGTAAAGCACTCTCTCGAATAACCAAATTATCGCTGTAGAAGACCCTTATCATCCCCGTCCTGCTATAGCGGATGAATTATCTTGAGTCGTTTCGGAAGAAAAGTTTTTCGAGTGATCCATGATCCCGTATGCATAGAAGGTGAGTGGAAAGGAAGATGAAACGACGAGTTGTAAGGGCTGTGCAGCGACATAAACTTAGCCAGAAAAATAAAAGTCCAACGCCTGAGATGGCTGGGTCCCTCAAAGCACATGAAAACTTGTGAGGGTTTTTTAAATTTCTCAGCTGGGGTATGCTCACGGTGTCCAGGGTTAGTTAAATAAAACACTGAAATTTAACATCAATAGGTCTTTGTCTTTATTTTTAATTAACTTTATATTATTTTGAAGTTATTTCATATAGTCGGTTAACATTTTTTTTTAGTTCTAATTCTGATTTCGTAATAATACTTCTTCTCATCTGGATCTCGGCTTGTTTCACTGGTCTGAAGTAGTCTACGCGGTAGGTGTCGGTCAGCAGGCGGCGCGGGGTTCGTCTCTTCCGTCAATTCGGTCCGGACTGGGGTAATCGCCGTTACGCGGGTGAATCGCCTCTTATCGTGTGTAACACACTGCCGTAACTAGCAAATCACAGCCGAAACTGGTAACACACAGCCGAGACTGGTAACACACAGCCGAAACTGGTATAACACACAGCCTAAACTGGTAACACGCGGTCGAAACCGGTAACACACAGCCGAAACTGGTAACACACAGCCGAAACTAGCAAATCACAGCCGAAACTAGTAACACACAACCGAGACTGGTAACACACAGCCGAAACTGGTAACACACGGCCGAAACCGGTAACACACGGCCGAAACCGGTAACACACGGCCGAAACCGGTAACACACGGCCGAAACCGGTAACACACAGCCGAAACTGGTAACACACGGCCGAAACCGGTAACACACGGCCGAAACCGGTAACACACAGCCGAAACTGGTAAATCACAGCCGAACCTGGCAAATCAATTAAACTTGAATATTTCACAAGAAGCCCCTTACCTCTGGTGGGGGGAAGCCTCTGTTTATATCCAACTTACTTACCACTGATCGTTGCTTAGCGGCGATCGAAGGCCAACTGGTGTCTGCGGTCTGGTTCACTCCTTTTAACTTTCTTCTTTTTCTTCTTCTCCACTGTTGGTCTTGTTCGGTTCTACTAGGCAACCCTTTGGTAACGACGTAGTGTGAATTATATTTTTGCGAATGACAAAACCAGCTTTGCCCATTAATGTCACCATGTTTTGGCCCAGTTGAATTGAGTGTGAACTCAATGCTCGGTGTAGTGACCGAACGCATGTAATTTGTTAGTGTTTTCGTTGTAGATTTGTAATGCGTCATTACAATTCCCTCCTTCTTTGGAAAACGAGGACTTCCTCGTCTTGTCCCTTTTTTTTTTTTTTTTTTTTTATTCCCTTTGATAGAAAAACGCTCCTTTTTTTTTTAAGGATTATTTATTGTAATTTGTTTTGTTTTGACTTTTTTTTTTGTTTGTCTTTAAAATTTTTTCCTTCTTTTCTTTTATTATAAAAAAACTAAACAAAAAAATTAGCTTCGAGCTCAAAAACAAAAAGATTATCCATTATCCAATAACTTAAAAATAATTCATATAAAAAAACTTAACTTAACAACTCCTTTTTTTTTTCATTTCTTAAAATCTTACGGTTTTCTGCTGCCCCTCGTACGTCAGGTGGGCCACCCCTGGCCTCGTTATTACCGCCATTACCTGGCCATAGCTCCGTTGGAAGATGAGGCGTTGTCGACGGTGGTAGGCGTTGTATCGCCTATGCCCTTTTATGTTGATCCCGGCGAAGGGGTCTATTGAGATCGGGGCTGGTAGTTGATCCGGCGCCGGACCTTAGGGTTGTGGATCGCCCTTTACGCAAAATAGCGTATGGGTGGGGGCATTATTGGTTGGAACCACATTTGTGCCGACGTTGTTGGTTCCATTATTCGTGGCCATGCTGGGGCAGTCATATAGGGCACCATGTCGTTTGAAACCAAGGCTGCGGGCCCGTCACCGCTTACCAGGCGCGGTAGGTTTCTGCAAGGGGTTATGTGCAGTCCTTCCCCATGTACCGCTGCCTCTGTTGCCGGGGACAACGTCAGGTCGACGAAAGCATTTGCCTCGGTACTTGGTGTCGACTCCGGGGTTGGCCTCGCCATGGTTTTCCTTGGTGGGGGTGAGGGTGTCCTTGTTCCTTCCCTGTCGGCGTTTTGACGGCCAGGCGGCTCGCTTTGCCTTCTTGCCGGTGGTTTGTCCTTCCCTCGCCTCTGCACTGCCTCCGGTGTGGTGACGACTTCTTTTTATTCTTTGGCCCCGCTTTCTCCTGGTCGCCACGGGCCGGGTGGCGTTCTCGTCGGGATAACTGCTGCTGCCCTGTGCCCCCTTGCGGTTCTCGCTTCCTTGGCGGAATAACCAGTACCGATTGGATAACCGGCTTATCCTTCAGGCTGTTGGTGGCGGCGTCGAAACTTCTCTTCTTTTCGTGGTTCATTTTATTTCCTTTGAAGTGTTTCACTTGACTGTTGACGAATGACTGAGAGCTTACGAGCGCGTTCCCTTTTACAACAGTCTGAGTCACCGTTGTTTTTTGAATAAAAATAAAATAATCTTTAGGCGCGCAATTATTTTTAAGGGCGCCGTCGGGGGATTTTATTTGGCTCGACAGTGCTATTAACTGGCTGCCCTGCTCCTCGCTGCTCTTGCTCTTCAGGTCTCGAATATGGCATTTGATCGTGGGTTGGCACCGGCGGGTATTTTTTTCTTCGCCTTGTAACAACACGATGACTGGGGACACGAACTTAGTAACTTTGTACGGCCCTTCATAACGCGGTGCCAACTTCTCGGTGAATTGTTTTTGTGCCGATGAGAGAACGCGAATTCTTCGGTAGACCAGGTCGCCGATTTTCGATTTCCATGCCCTTTTCCTTAGGTTATAGTGCTTGCTTTGAATCTCTGAAGCCCGCTGCAGGTTTTCCCCAACGAGTTGGTATAACGCCTTCAACCTTTCTTGTCTTTCAGAAGGCGCAGTAAAGAAAGGCCGCGGATCAGATGGCACGCATAAGTGAACTCACCCAACTTGGAGTTCGCAACTAAATACATCTAGCGAGGGTTAAATGGAGAGGTTTGTTGGGTGAGGCTATAGTTCACACAAGCCTATAGCGCCACCTTAAGCAAGTAAAGTAACTTAAAAATTATTATATTATATTGAAAATATTGTTATATATATTTATGATTTATTTAATTTGCATTGTTTGCAAAATACAACTAAAATTCTTAAGCTTTACTTGAAATATGATACCACTAACTCTAAACACAGTGGGCTAATGTCTGTAATATATTTACATCACTGAAATCGCCCACTTCACTCCATTCATTCCAATAGTAATTTTCAACATGTTGGATAATTATACAAGCGCCCACTGTTACTTTGCGTTTTGCCATAATTTGCAAAATATTCAACTGACCTATTTCCCCCGCAAGATATACGGCGGCGTAGCGGTGGCGTAAAGTATTCAATTCAAAAACAAAAAACTTTATAACGAATGATAATCTTCTCTAACTCTCTACCGAACGAGCCACAGCCAGCAGGTCATTTCGGGTAAAAAGCATGCCACGAATAATGTTGTCAACACGATGTCCTCTCCGTCCCATATTTGGGTAGGATCCTATGTGCATAAGGATCCGCGAGTTATTGCCTCATAATCCCATTTCTATTAAAATGTGTGCCTGGTTCTGGCTCTGACCCTGGCTGGAGTGAATTCAAATAAACCTACAAAACGCAATGATGGTGTGGTGGTCTAAAAATGGTCACAGCCGGATTCCAAATGTAGGATGTTTTGGGGTGACACCTAGTGGTGGTATTTATTGTTTATGATTTGTGGCATTTCTTCGTATGACTAGTTTTTGAATCTATGATAATGTTTTTGCAACTATATGCAGTCGCAGTGTCCATTCTACATTGATGATTAGTGGTCAAAAAAGCCAACTGCATATAAAAATGTTTTCCAAATGCAATCGGTAGATAGTTTTGTTTTATTTTGTTTTCTTACTGACAGGTGGCAGTGTCATCTATATATTTTGTTTAGGATTTTCAAAAATGTATTTCGCCTCAACATGTGTGACCGAGATTTATTCATTTTCTGATTCCAATAATATTTGATGGTGTATTTATTTCGTTTTGGGTGTTGAATTAAAGGATTCTGGATTTTGGGGAGAATTTTGGTTGCAGAAATTACCATAAAAACTCATGTCGCTCAGTGGTTGGTGCGTGTTTTGCTATGATACAAAGTTCTGGCAATGATGAAAAACCATCACGAGTGGGAAGTAATGTGGTTTCGATTTCACTAAAGTTTTTTGTATAGTATTTTGGACTCATTTCAAATTAACAAATATATCCCTATTGAAGACCGTTTCTAGGGAAAGGAGTAAATATAACTTTTGAAAGAAGAGAAAGTTGTATATATTTTTAGGAGAAATGGTCGTAACAGCTAGAAATTTAATGTTGTAAGGGATTAAATGCAGAATAATGTAAAGGTATTAAGACCACGGTGGAATCAACATATTATAGCTACATAAATTAAATTTAATCATAAATATGAATAAAATTAAATTTGTATTATAGTAGAAACTAGTCAAAGAAAATCGGTTTGAAATAAATAAAAAGCATTTCAAGGATTTTTATTTTCCATCAGGGTAATTGTGAGATAGATACCGCGCTTTTTGAAAAATCAATGTGGTTTTTTACTATCGTAAAATAAATACTATATTTTGGGAAAAAAAAACCTAACAACAGATTTCACCAAAAAAATAGCTTTAATTAAATTGTGTGTTACACATTACAACGTGATACCAAATTGGTATTGTGGTGTGATCAAAAAGTAAGCTGACTTTTTATTTTTATACAAAAATATTCATTTATCTATCCAAAATTATATTATCCTCTTCAAAATAATCCTCCTCTCATACAATGCATTTGTGCCAGCGCTTTTTTGGGTATTGCCTTGAGCTCTGTGTTGGGACCTCGCAGAAGCAAAAGAGTGGTAGAAATGATGTCAAAAAGGTGGTAGAAAAGTGGTAGAAATTAAAACCCATTTTTATGTAGTAAATCTTATATTCAATAACGTATTAAAAAATACAAAAAAATAAATAAACAATAATTCAGTTCTTTCAGTTTCAAATATCACAATTCACAATAATTAAATTAGGTAGAAAAACTTAAAATTATTTTTTGCTTATAGACCGCCGGAAAATTTAAATTTTGAAGCATATTTCAGTAATGCTTCCGGATGATTAAAATTCTTGCAGCCAAAATGTTGTGAACGGTTGTAGTTTTTAATTTATTTCTTTTTTCATTTTTTATATTTTTTAAATTTGAAAATTTGCGTTCAGCAGCAGCGCTGCTATGCGGTAAGCAACAAAGCTCCAACATATAAGAAGATATGTTTTCAAAAATTAAATTGTCCATTCCGTCTTTTAAGTTTTTTATCAAAAGCCATTGTGAAACAATGTCATCAGTTTTAAAAATTTGGAGTAATTGATTTTCTCCAATTAATTTTCTCCACTCATTATTAATTACCTCTAGTTCTGAGTTATTTATAGTTGGTGAGAAATGTTTCGTGAGACCTAAAACTGATGGCATTGTTCCATCAATGACGTTTTTGGTTTTGAAATCAAAAATGTACGAATTTTTTTAATTTTTTTGTAAAAACTCCAAACTCCAAACTCTAAAATCCAAAACTCCAAAGATAATAAATTAGTGGATTAAATACTTGGAAAAATTAAATGAAACTTCTTCGTTGATAATATTCATCTATCTGTGGCAAAAGTAAACAATCTATTTTATACAGAGATTAGACAACTATGTAAGATCTGTACAAGGAAGATCACACAACAGCAACACAGAGAAAAAGAAAGATAACTGAGGTGAAAAAGTGCATGGGAGAAATCCATCATAGCGATTTTATATGCTGTTGTGTTTGTGGAGTGGACGCGTGGAGTTGTAGTCGTATGCGTATGGTATATGGTAGAAGGTAGAGTTTAATGATAGGTGAACGGTGAGTTGCAAAAAGTGGTAGAATTTGCTTTTTAGGTGGTAGATTTTCATGAACACCAAAAAGTGGTAGAAATACCACTTAAGTGGTAGAAGTCCCAACACTGCTTGAGCTCCTTCAGCGATGCAGCTTTAATATCCTCAATCGTGGCAAATCTTCGTCCTTTCATGGGCCTTTTCAATTTCGGGAAGATAAAAAAGTCGCAGGGGGCCGATTCTGGTGAATACCGTGGCTGAGGCATGATGGAAGTAGGTACTGTTTTTGGCCAAAAAACTACTCTTTAATAACGACTTGAGCGCAGGTGCATTATCATGGTGCGAAATCCATGAATTTTCTTTCCACATTTCCAGCCGTTTTACATTACATTACATTTCACACTACTCAGCACATACATGTACAGAGTAGAGAGCACAGCACTTTGAGCGACAAGACTATATAAGGTGATAACAACACAAGACATTAATACAAGACATAAGGACAGAGGAGAAAGATGAACGAACAGACAGAAAGAAAACACATGACAACAGCACGCGGTAGGTTTCGAGACAGTCCCCCATCTTTCTACTAACCACGCTCACTGATGCTTGATTTCTGTGATCGATAAGAACCGAAGCTTTATCCGTGACTAGGCCGTTGCCTTCCAGCCGTTTTTTCTTATTGATTCACGCAAACGCCGCATAACTTCAAGGTTATACTCCTCGTTTACCGTACGCCCTTTTGGTAGGAATTCTTGATGCACAACGCCATGGTAATCAAAGAAAACTGTGAGCCAAACCTTCACATTTGAACGAACTTGGCGTGCCTTTTTCGGTCTTGGCTCTCCTGGAGTCTTCCATTGGGATGATTGGGCTTTGGTTTCGACGTCATAGATTTTCTGTTTCTCTAATCATGATTCGATGATCTTTCAACACAATTTCATTTACTTTCTGAACATTTTCATCGGTGGTTGATGTGCTGGGACGTCCGGAGCGAGGTTCATTGTTAACATTTTCTCGACCCTCTTGGAAAAACTTATACCTCTTATGAACATTTTTTTTTGCTCAGAGTTGATTTACCGTATGTCACTGTCAACATTTTAAGAGTTTTTGGATACTTAATACCGTTTTTTACACAAAAATTAATACAAACTCTGTGCTCCATTATTTTTAATAAGAAAAAATCGCCGAGAACGCAAACACAAGTCTAAAACGTATGCCTCTTAAATAAAAACAACACATGCTACATAGTCATAACTGTGATCGTGACATGTGTGTCAACACAAACAAAAATCAAATTAGAGTGTAAAGAGTGTCACCTTACTTTTTGATCACACCGTACACTCAAATTACAATATAAAAAATACAAGCCTTCAAAAAATGCTATTAAAATTGGTTTTTGACTAAAATGTCTCTGGAACAAAAACCGCTAATAAAATCAAACTTATTTTATCATATATGCAAAATATTGTTTTTAACTATAAACCTATAAAACAAGTTTTCCTTCAAAAATTTTAATGCCATTTAATTAATCAATAACCCTTGATTTATTAATTTTTTTTCGAAAACGTTAGAGCGTTTTCTTTCTTAATCAATTTTTTATACATATAATTTTTCAATTTAAGTTTAAAATATTTTAAGTTTGAAGGTATTTAACCTTATTACGTTTGATTTTCGTAAAAATCAGATGACCCGTTTTCGAGATATCGAATTTTGAAAAAAAAATAAAAATGGCATTTTCGATCATCGATGCAGAAAAAGGTTATTGAAATCATTAGTTCATTACTTCTTGAACAAAAAAACTTAAAAACAAAATAACGGTACTATGGGGTACTCTTCTAGAGCAATAGAAACTTAATTTTTTTACATCGAAAAAATTAAAGTTAACAAATAAAAAATTAAGAGAAAATTTAATAAAATTATATTGGTTCGTTTTTGAGAAAAGTCGAATTTTCGATTTTTGACTAAAAAATGTATATCGTTATTTTTAGTCTTAGTAAAAAAAAAAACAGATAAAAACGCCGAACCCGAATCACTTTAAACCTTAATTTCCAAGTTTGTACTTGGAAATCGGGAAACCCACTTTTTTCGACTTCTCTACCATTGTAATGTCATATTTGATTTAAATCTCGTGTTCGAAATATTTTACGAATGCAATACTTGCCATATACATAGGTCCACACATATTTCTTAAATGTAACAAGTAAAAATGAATAGAAAAAATTATTTTGTTTAAATGTTTGAATGCAACATAAGATAATAAAATATAATTTAATCACGTAAAATTTTGAGAAAAATCGAATTGACAGTTTTTTTTATAAAACTTAAAAAGAACATTATTCAAAGTTGGTAAACATTGAATTTCGACTTAAATATCTTTTCAAAAATTCGGAAATTTAAAAAAAAAATCGAATTGACATTTTTTTTACAAAAAAACTAAAAACCTTAAAAACTAAATTAACAGAAGTTGTTAAAAATTGATTTTCTACTCAAATATCTTTTCAAAAATTATTATGGCTTCCAACTAATTTTAACTTATAAGAAATATTGTTTTCAACATTAGGAAAAATTTTGAGAAAAATCGAATTGACAGTTTTTCTTACAAAAAATAAGAACCTAAAAAAAACAATACTAAAACTTGGTAAAAATTTACTTTCGACTCAAATATCTTTTCAAAAATTAAAAATTTTGTCTTCAAACTTATTTTATCTCACATAAAATATTGTTTTCGACATTCAGTAATTTTTTTCATAAGAATTTAACAATCCGTTTTTTCATATAAAAAAAATCTACAAAAAATAGTATACGCAAAATTGGTAAAAATTGATGTTCGGTTCTCAATATCTCGTGAACAATAGAAGATATTGACTTCAAATTAATTTCATTCATCCAATTTGTGTTTGTTTGTATAAGAAATATAAACTTTTAAGAAATGCTACTAATATAACTATAAATATAAAATTGGTAAAAATTGGTTTTCGACCAAAAATCTCATTAACAAAAATAGATTTCGAAATCAAACTATTTCATCATATGCAAAATATTGTTGGTAATTTTTAAATTTTTAAGAATAATTCAACTGACAAATTTTTTAACAAAATACGAAAACCTACAAACTTTAAAGCAAGACAAAACGACTGACGGGATGGGAAGTATCCGTGTGGGTCGCATGTCGCATCCCAGCCTCTTTTTTCTTTAGCAATACATTGAAACTGAAGTTCCATTGTCTGGGTATTTCTTGAGTTCTTATGATAGCATTACAAAGCTTTGTTAGTAGGGACTTTTTCCCGAATTAAAGAATTTTTGCTCATATGTCTCCACTTCCTCTACTTTTTTCGTTTCCCAAGCTGTCAATAATGGAATTAATATCTAATTCGTTGAAAACAATCGAATTTAATGTTCGGGTTAAATATTCTTAAATTTTCTAACTTTCCCCGCAATTTTCTTAATTTTTTTTCTTTCATAAGAACCTTTTCCTGACAACAACAAACACAACAAAAAAAGATTTAGCGTAATCGGTCCAGCAGTTCACACGTGATATTCCAAATCGGCCCAGTTCTAAAGTTGCTTTTTTAACTAGGCTAGCAAAACGTGTTCACTTGTTACTTGCGATGAGAGTGTCAAAATTATTTAAATAAATAAAATAAGTTTTGACCCACCCGTCTGTTTTGAAAAACACTTCATTTTTGGCCAACACTTTTACTTTTGGCCCACCTTGTATTAACAAGTTTTGTGACTGAAATTTTGAAGGTCTAATATTAGGTACAGTTGAATACTTAAATGCAACAAATATCCTACTACGTATTTATAGCTTGTGTATTCCTTATCCCACACCAAGCCTTCCTTCATAAAGAGTTTTACTTTACCTTCTCCACAGCCCCTCAAAGCAAAAAAAACACTTAATTTTCTTATTCCTACTGTCTACGCACTGCGACACAGAATTGCATGCAGCACTGAATTATATCTTTCGATTTAAATCTTATAGGCTGACCTATTATGGTCAACGCATCACTAACCGACTTCCTGTCTACACACACATAGATATTACATATACGTTTAGTTCCGTCAAAGCGTTCATATATTTAAAGTCTAAGCTCATAAACGTCTTCTCTTAAAAAAGAAAATGACATCTTGAGAAAAAACAAAACAAAAAACATTTCCCCATCACATTTATAGTTGAATGAAATTTACTCCAACACCAGAGGAACATTGCACAGCACACGATCAAAATGAAAAACTATCTCGTAATTTATTCCCTTAGTCAACCTCAAATCCAAGTCCTAATCTTTATTTGAAATCGCAGAGTTGCAAAAGTGCAGAGGACACAAAAAGACATAAAGAAAAGGAAAAAAAACAAGAAAACACCTAAAGAATATAAGGAATCACCTTCTTCTACATTTTCTTCAATATAAAACGTCATAGAAAGCATTCCTCCAATTCTGTGCGATATTCGAATCCAATGTGAAGAAAAGGAGTTCTGAGATACGAGCAGAAAAGAAAGAAAACAGCCAATTTCTTAGCTCGAGGAGGCTCACCTCATAAATATTATATTCAGGTCAGGACACATAACTAAACGAAAAAATGGAAGAAATCCTTACAAATAATGTCTTTGCATATGCGGAACGAGAACTTGAGCGGGAGTGGGAGCGGGAATAACGGTAGCGCAGCAAAGCGGACTATTCTAAGACTTCCTTGTCCATTCCTAATGTTAGTCTTCGTTGTCGTATAAACGTACGATATAAGCACTCGTTTTGTGCCGCTTATCCATGGAGCAATAAAATTGGAATCTACCATAGAATTCGCAGATAAGATCGCGTCATTTTGCACGCCCCATATATTATAATTGACATCATCACCAACGCCAGCAGCAGAAGCAAGAGCGGGCTAATGCACCTCTGCTCTGTCTCTGTGTGTGAGGTTGAGGTGAGCTATGAGCTATATGAGCTGTGAGGCAAGGAATGAGGATTTATATTGATGCAGGTACGAGTATATAGTTTGAACGCTATTCCGTAAAATATGCGACGATAAGTTTTGAGGAACTCCATATCTTACTTCCATGAGGAACGTTAGGTAACACGGCGAGCACGGAGCAAAGCACCATCCAAGTTTGAAGGTGTCACTCAGTCGTATTATCTAGTGGAAGTCATCAAAAGCTCTTCAACTCGCTGTGTGTCTTTGAGATTTCTCTTGTCCTCCAGATCCATCTATGTACACTTAAAAAGGAATTCATATTTTCGTCTATTCGAGTACACAACTCAAACCATATCTATAGGTAACTTTATATAGCGATAGCAAGGACCCAGAACTGAAAACTGAAGACCGAGGAGCGAGGACTCTCCATTATCCTTCCGTTTCGTCGATGGAGCAAAGCGATTACTGATGGTGATGGTATACTGTACAGTACAGGTAAATGCAAATATAGCTGCATGAATGGATGACATATATGATGGCTTCTGCCTCAACTGACTGACATCCTTAGATCGAACTGATAGGAAATTTCACATGTGAAGGCATTTTCAATATGTGCACCTGGTGTATTCTTTACCTGGATATCTATAGGTACCTACCTACTCATATAACAGGTACTGTTGACATTATACTATAAGTCTACATAATTTAGGTATAGTTTTGATGATGTGATGCCATAGGTAAATGGGCTGTTTGCCTGCAAGGATTGAAGGACAAAAGAAGGTGCGAGAAAATAGACTCTATATATTCTAGTATATAATAGAGAAATATCATTCAAGTGAAAATAAACTATGAAGTTCATAAAAACGAAGCGAGGATATAGATAGATAAATGTATGTTTTCATCACCTCTTCAATAATTTGGGTGAAATTTTTAGTGTTTTTTGAGTATATTTAGCCTTTAGAGGGAGGGTTTTTGAGAATTTGGGTCCCGAGGAAATTTAAACAGAGTTTTTAATTTAAATCTATGATAATCTTAATTGAAATCTCTTTTAAGTGACAAAAAAAAAACAGAAAGAAACACTTCTTAGAATGTAATGCTTTGAACTTTTTGACTTAAACTATAAGTTGTCCTTTAGAAAAACAAAGAATTTGTGACTTGTTTACTGGCTTTGGTCATTAAAAAATCAATTATAAGCTTTAACTTTTTAAAAAAAATCCAACCATAAGCATTATCATACCATCGAACATCAATTAATCTTCGCTGATTGTATTATACTGAAAACAGAATTTTTTGAATTAGTACTGCAGCTTAAATAATTATTAAGAAAAATAAAGTCAATTATTATTCATTTGAATTTTTTTAAATATAACGAAATATTCAAGTCGGGACAGAAAACCAAGTCGGGAATATTCAAAATAATCCAAAATTCAAACGATGCGTTTTTGGAACGATCATGAAAATGAAAGGTTATAGTAGCAAAATATTTAAATGGAATTTTTCGTTTTGATACATGAGATGTGATTTTTTTCGAATAACAGATGTAAAATAGAGAATGAGTAGCCAAAAAATTGTAAAGAATCTTACCATTGAAGTATTTTTATATGACTAAACTTTATAAATTACATGCGTATGTTAAGCGAATCGGTTTTATCGTGTCAAACGTCAAACTTACATAATAACCAAAGCCTAATGTATAAATAGGGTTTTTAAATTTCTATAAGAGGATACAACTGTTTGGCTGAAAAAATGACGAAAGTTTTTTATTTAATTTATTAAAGTCTTATTTGAAAATGTTGGATCTTGAGGATTATGAGTTTTCCAAATTTTGGGTACTCGGGATTAAGATTTTTCGTTAATTAACTCCCCATAGCAAGTTATTGTAATCGGTTCGATTTGTCAAATTGAAACATTTTGACATTTCTCGACGTTTCAAGGTCCCTAGAGTCGAAATAAAAGATTTTTAGAGAGATGTCTGTGCGTTCGTACGTTCGCTACTTTTTTTTCGTCGTCCGTAGTCCCAAAACCAGTAGAGATATCGACTTCAAATAAATTTTGTTATACAGATAATAATGCAGAATGATGCAGAAAAGACTCTCAGAAAAATTGAGTGGGTGTTTTTTTTACCATAGCAATTTAAAAAAGAGGCTGGAATGCGACCCACACTGATAACTTCCAATCCCGTCTGTCGATTTGTCTTGCTAAAAATGTTTGTAGGTTTTCGTGTTTTGTTAAAAAAGGAGTCATTTGAATTAGTTAAAAAAATGATTAAATTACCAACAATATTTTGCATATGACGAAATAGTTTGATTTCAAAATCTATTTTTGTTAACGAGATTTTTAGTCGAAAACCAATTTTTACCAATTTTAGTAGCATTTCTAAAAAGTTTCTATTTCTTATATAAAGAAATACAAATTGGATGAATGAAATTAATTTGAAGTCAATATCTTCTATTGTTCACGAGATATCGAAAACCGAGCATCAATTTTTACCAATTTTGCGTACTATTTTTTGTAGATTTTTATGAAAAAACGGACTGTAGGAGTTTTATAAGAAACATACTGAATGTTGAAAACAATATTTTTTGTGAGATAAAATTAGTTTGAAGCCAATATTTTTAGTTTTTGAAGAGATATTTGAGTCGAAAATAAATGTTTACCAAGTCTTGCTATTGTTCTTTTGTTTAGGTTTTTATTCTTTGTAAAAAAACTGTCGATTCGATTTTTCTCAAAATTGTACCGAATGTTGAAAACAATATCTTTAATATATATAATTCTTCTGTGAGTGTGTATGTCACTGAACTTCTCTTAAACGACTGGACCGATTTTGATGAAATTTTTTGTGTGTGTTCAAGGTTATCTGAGAATGGTTTAGATTCACAATTTTGTCCGCTAGGTACACCTGTTATGCTTTTAAGAAATTTAAGCCCTCCCAATATGTGTAATGGTACAAGACTATTGATCAAAGAATTATGAGATAATGTGATTGTAGCAACTATCATTACAGGTCCCGTGGCTGGTCAGCTCGCACATGTTCTGCGGAAAGTTTGTAGGTTTTCGTGTTGGGTTAAAAAAGTTGTTAGTTGGATTATTCTTAAAAATTTTAAAATTACCAACAATATTTTTTATATAAAGAAATAGTTTAGTTTGAAAATCTAGTTTTATTAAATAGATTTTTAGTCGAAAACAAATGTTTACCAATTTATGTAGCATTTCTTAAATTTTTACAAATTGGATGAATGAAATTAATTTGAGAAATATCAAGAACCGAACATAATCAAATGGCCTTTAAATTTTTGAAAATAAACTTTTTTGCAGGTACATTTTTAAATCTCAAAATACAGGAAATATTTTTAAACAGACTCTTTGGATCCATGAGCAAGTTCATGCGACTCAGTCGTACATTTGATTTTTTTTATATAATATCACGAATTCAAAGGAGTTTTTGTTACCCTTAGGTTAAAGTGGCTGTTGGTTGGGACGTCCGTCCAACACACTTAGACCAAAGTATGGTCCGTTGTGAAATTTGTTACCCTTATAATGCGAAGACACAGTGAGGGAAGTGTTGGTGCGCATGGGTTTTGAATTCTTAAATATTGCAATAACTAGGAAAGACAGGGTATGGCAAAGCATTTCACATTCGCGTAGTACGGCTAAAGAACGAATCTCTTAAATTCACAGTACGACCGAAGTAGAGCTCGAGGGAACACTAATTAGCATTTCTATAGAATTACCGACATTACGGTTGAATTGCTTGAGAAAAGGAATCCAACTGGCTATTTCTCTAGACCACAACTCTTTAAAATAACGGTAAAAACGGGTGGCACAATGAAACTTTACGAAGGTGATCAAGTGACGAAAATTATTCGACGATGATATCAACACCAATTAATTTGAATGCTCTATTTTCAATATTGTACAAGAGACCATCTCAGGGCAGGAGCACATTCCTTGAGATGGAAGTTATACTCAAGTTTTGGACGTATAAGTCTTGTAGATAACAGCCAGATCAGAGGGGAAGACAAACTTCTTGCATTAGGAACCTAATAATTGTGCGGCCTTTTTGGCTACATCATGTATGTGATCCTTCCACAAGAAGTGGTTGGAGATACATACCTACCAATTATTTCGAGATTTTCAGTCTCCTTTATGCAAGTCCGTAGTACCGTGGCATGATGGAAGCGCGATCGGTCGATAATTCGAGAAGGAGGAGGAATCGTCTTTTTTGGATATCGTCTTGACAAATTCCGCTTTCCATTTACTCGGAACGAGACTTGAAAATTGGAATAGATGAAAAGCTTACGCAGTGGCTTTGCCAGCGTTGAAGAATACTATAGCCGGGATGTCATTCGGGCCAGCGGATTTGAGTGTGTTGAGATCTTGTAGGACTCTGGCTTCTGCAAAGGTGCGAAAAAGAATTGGGCTCATAAAACTATTTACGCTTTCAAGTGCAGGCGGAGTCATAACACTCCATAGCACCGTATGCACTTTTAGGCAACTGTCGAAAATAATGTTTTAACAATATAGATTGTCTTAGAAAGGCCAACTGTCATAAAATTCTACAAAGAAACCCTTCCAATAACGCATGGGCAATATTTAAGACTGAAAAACTGTTAATATTCGATTCGATTTTTTCACGTATGCGGTTTTATCGAATACGAGACGGCGCGCGTTTCACACGAGAAATATTCGATTCGATTTTTTCACGTACGGGTTTTGAGGCGTGGCAGGGGACACAGCACTGTCGGAAGTCAACCGACCATCGTCATCATGGATCCACGTATTCCACTTATTTTTTATTGGTATAGAATCGAAAACACGACGTAATGAACGTTGAACGTAATGAACAAATTCGATGAAATTTTGTTCGTGTGAACGACATAATATAAAGATAAGCGCTACTAATCATGTATACGATAAAAATACATTCGAGATTTATCGAATAGTAGTGACAAGTTCGTACGGTATACGGAAAAAATTATTTCACGAATACGGGATTTTCCCGCATGGGCTTCGTGTGAACGCACAAATATAACACTTGCTGCCACTACTCTATTCGATAAAATTCCGTATACGGTATACGAGAAAAATATGGTCGTCTGAACGTAGCCTAAAAGTTTTAGTTAATAAAACAGAGAATACAAATCATCAATATTGGTAACGTTTTAATTTATTGATGAATGAATCTGCTTCAGATACTTCAGAACGACATTATATCGATCTTGTTCTTGTCTGTCATTTAAAACAACACACGCATCTTGGACAGATAATTTTGTTGTTTTCGAAAACTTTCTCGATACCTAGCCCTTAGCTGAAATTTAACGAAAAATAGATTATTACAATGCAATGCTTTATTACAAGAAGGTTAAGAAAAGAACTGTCCTTAAATAACCTTTGTTGTTAACGCTCGCAAAAAGCACTTGAAGTGCACTCTAGAAAGAAATGTGTAAATTGAGACAAAAGTTTAAGTTTGAGAGAAATAGTAGACCACCATAAGCCCGTGACGCATAATTGTTGGTTGATAAATCAAGTGGCCGTTTCAAATTTCCCATTAAGCATACATTGAATTATTTGACTTTAAAGATGAAAGATGATAACTTGATTCATAATAATCTTTTAATTAAACCAAATTAAATAAAACGATGTTGTTCCCTTTTGCCATCACCAAGTCTTTTGGTTTCGTCGAAGTAAACCCTGAATATGCTTCAGAAGGTACATAAATTCCTCGCTTAAAAGCATTCTTAAGTTTGACAAGACATCTTTATTTTTGCTAACCACCGCAAACATTTCAACACACAGCATTATATGCTAATTTTCTTTATAAAACTTCAAGTTTTAACTTTTTGTTAAAAATATAACATGTATAGGTAAATGTATATAATTTTAAATATTCCTCATAGGTAGGGATAGGTAACTTACCTAACTTATGTACCTTAAATTACCTCCTTTTCGTACAACAAGTTTCAAAAAAAAAAAAATAGTTTCACACGTCTTTAAGTGTTATTTTAAAAATACTATTTTCATACAGACATATACCAAAAAGTACTTGCACCATACTCTTACAACGACTTTTTAGAGAGTTGAAAATTTCCCAAAACAAAACTCATTATGTTCTTCAGATATAACTGTTTCCATGTATTATAATAATGTTCTAAATATATGAATGTTCATACTCAGATGTACACATTATAAAATGTGCATACAGGGTGCCCGGTAAAGAATGAATAATCCTGAAACCACTTATATAACCAACTGCTTTGAAACCTGAAAAAATGCCTACGTCAAGAGGTACTCAAAATATGTAAATATTTCAGTTCAGTGTACTTTTTTCAAAAGTATAAATTCCGTCAATTTTATAAACTATTGGTGCCAAAACATAATTTGTTTCTGGCTTGGTTCTTCTAATATCTGAACATTGACTCGTACGTTTAAGACGGTCTCCATTTCAAAATTCGTATGACTTAGAACCAGCTGATTGTGTGATACAATTTCTGTGTGGCCTTCGTTACGGATTTATTTGGTAGCAATGTTGAAGTATCATCAGTAAAGGGGGCTAAAATAGCTATGATGCCCACTGGAATGTCCCATGTTTATAAAAGGGACAAGGTTGGTCCTAGGAAACTTTCTTGTAGAACACCGTCTTCAATTTTCTTCAGTTTCGAGTAATTTTGGTCGTATTGTTAACTAAAGAGTTGTTTCGTAACATATGAATAACTAGCGGCCCGTCCCAGCTTAGCACGGGTAGACATAAATAGGTACAGATAATTTAGCTTTCTAATGAAAAAAGAATTATTAAAATCGGTCCAGTACTTTTTGAGTTTATTCGTTACATACAAAAATACAAATCTTTCCTCTTTATAATATTATTGTAGATTTCAGTATTTCGTAGCACTTCCTGGGAAGATCCCTACGCAGTTTGTACTCAAGTTCCGAATCTTAACAAAAACATTTCAAAATAATGCCGAGCAAGTGGCTTTTCTACCACATTCGTTATTCGATGTACTAGGCCTTTTAAATGTATACTTCTATAACCAATCTGATGATTCAGAATGAATAGTTAGTCTTCTTAAATTGAATTGAATTGCTGAGCCGTTTTAGTAGTAGTTTATCTCTTGCCTTGATGGTCTTCTTGAGACAATCTAATATGGTGGTCTTTCTTCGAAATAGCCTATCAATCCCGAAAGCCGAAAATCCCCAAAACTGAAATCAAGAAAATCCAAAATCCCAAAAATTTAAAGTTCCAAAAATCCCGAAAATCCAGGATCTCGCAATTCCAAATTCACGAAAAGCTTTAAATTTTCGGGGCTTTTTCTGTCCTGACGTTTACTAAGTTCAAAATGTGCACTGAACGAAAAAATTCATATATTTTGAGTGCCCTTTAAGATAGGCTCTTTATATTTAAGGATTCAAAGCAGTAATGCAGTATAACACCCTGTATAAATATGAATATGTACATAATATACATCATGGAAAACATTTGAAAGTTTTGCATTAAGCAGTGTTGCAGTGCCAAATGTGTGACTGAACTCTTTTGAATGTACATACATCCTTCTTTTCTTTCAAAAAGCAGCAGTATATAGCAGCAACAAGGCCTGCCACAAGTTTCAAACCCTGTCAACTTAAAAAAAAAAAAAACTACACCACCCCCTGTTTTTTCGCCCAGCTTGGCAGCTTAATGCCACGTAGGGATGCACTTACCGTGAAAAAACTTATTCCCACGGTCCCAGGCCCTTAAATATACATTTAAGTATGTATAAGTATTACTATGAATGTCTGTGACTGTGGATGTATGTCGTATATAGCCTGATATACAGAAAATAGCATTCCGAAAAAAATGAGCAGAGTTTTACATTTAAAAGGACGAAAGATCCATGAAATGGTTTTTTGAGTTATATTTATGCAAAGCCACATGTCCCAACAGGAGTTCGTTGCTCTGCTTCTGCTTCTTACTCTTACTCTGCCTTCACGACAACTTGCAGCCCCACAGTACAGCAGCGTTGCCGACGACCGATTTACTATATCTGCATTATTTATTGTAGCCCAGGAATTCGAAATAATTATGGGGAAAATTTTCCTGGAATTTTTGGATAAAGAAATAAACAAAAAATCGAATAGTATTTTATAAAAACGAAAGGATGGGTAAGTTTCCTTTGTGTTTGACCCAATTTTGATTAATTTTATCTATCCCCTTATTGTCAGTTAAGGCAAGTGTTTTAAAAAAATGTCGCCCTAAGTATAAACTTGTAAGGGATATCTGCTAAATATAATAGCTTTAATAAGTAGCTAACTTTAGATTCATAAAGCCATGACTTGTTTTTCAAGCTAAGATTTCCATTTCTGTAAATTATAAAAAGCTTAAGCAAGAATATTAGAGTTTACCCCTTTACCTACCTTAAAAAGGAACTTCTTCTTAGCTTTGACAACAATACAGCGGCCACATTGTTGAAGCTACTCCTGTCCAATTGATTGTAGTTTATTTAGACTTTTTTTGCGAAACTATACTAAATATAAACGGATAAAACGTTCAAGGACCTTTAATCTATAGAGCAGAAAATAAAGTGGTTTCAATTAAAACACTGTTTTTTTTTTACACTGACATATTTTCCCTCGAAATCTGTCAGAAAGTCAATATCATACTACCATGGAACAAAATGAGCCTCTTAGCGCTTAAATAACGTTTGGGAAATCTTAAAAACTTATTCCTGGAGGACGAATTGTGTAAACCAAAACGGGTATTGTGTAAAAAGAAGTCTTATCACCCACCAAATTACTTTACACAAGCTTAAGCAAAAAGTTCGTCAGAATTGGTGTGTTTCCTCGTACACTGCCTACGGGCGGGAATTTTATCAACTACTCGGCATCGATTTCAACATCACAATATTTCAGGCACTTTACTATCTTGAGCAGAATTCTGAACACAGATTTCAAAAATTTCTTATACAAGATTAAATTTGACAATGATTTCGGTAGAAAAATGATCTTTTCTGACGAGGCTCTGGGGCTCGGAAAACCTGCGCATTATTGTAGAGAAGCAAATGCATACTCTTCCCCAATCTCCACGATTCCTCCTCGACTGTTCTTCTCAGGTGCTGCATCCGTATACCTAACAATACTGATTCGGCGTTTGAGCGAAACAGTCGTATCTTTGTATTCGCGCTGAGGGACTTATTTCTCCAAACATTGGACAACATCCCGAACGCAGTCTTTGATTTTCCGTTACGTCTTGCAATATCTTGCTCTGTTCCTCCTCTTGTTAAGACGTTACTTCCAAGATATTGAAAACTCTCTTCTTTCTCTACTGGTTGCTAAGCAATGTTTAGCTGAAAAAATTAGTGGAAGGTTACTAGACTGAACATCTAAGCTTGCTCATTTTTGGCCCACAATTTCTGCTTATTCCTCAATTCGTTTTATCATCCTATAAGATAGAAATCAAGCATACATAATCTGTCAGGTATGTTGTCAGACTCCATCTTATTCGTCCGTGTTCTGTCAAGGCTGCCGGCAGCATATCACTGATAACCAATAAGAAAAGAAATGATGAGAGTATGCAATCTTTTCTTTTTGCAGTTTAGACTTCAAACTCTCCTAGCCCATCACACATGTTGAATTTGTTATTGAAATAAGTTAATTCAGGATATCGTTCCTTCACAAATCAATCCAGATAAATATTTCCTGTTGAAGCTGTCAAAAGCCTTCTGAAAATCAAAATCAATGAACAACAGCTGAAGTGATGATAGGTATTCGATATCATCGTCAAGGTATTGATGTGATCAATGCAAGAGGTTCCAGTAAGGAATCCTGCTTGTTCAGCGTAAAATTTTGCTTGCAGTTGTTCTCTTATGCGTTCTTAAAATGCAAATGCCTAAATCTTATTTTAAACTATTCGGGGAAGCGTTCAGAGACACAGATGAACTTGTACTTGACGCTGCTGGTTGTTACAAGTTTTGTTGTTCTTCAGTTCTTTGATCGCGGTACATATCCCTTCCTTACTCGGAGTTCAGTGCTTATTCGGAAATTAGTTCCATCAGGCAATGCAGAAGGTATACGTTGAATGTTGATGTTGAGTACATGGTTTTAAACCAAGTAAAAATAATCATTCCAACTTCTGAGCTGGTCCTCACCTAAAATCAACAGGGCACCACCTATATTCTTGTGTTGAGCTCTGAACACTAACGTGCTCTTTGGTTATCCTATAAAAGACTCTGCTGTCACACCTGTTAGAAGCTTTTTGATCCAAATCCAATGTCTTACGCTACGTTGAACCTCCTTCGTTTTCATGGGGTATGTGGACTCTAGCTCGTTTTCATTCTTCTCGTATAAAGCAGTTACTAAATGAACTTTTATTTGCTTACTTTCGTTGATCTTTGCCCTAGTCTCTTCTACGAGTCAGGTGTTATTTCTTCCATTTTCAAACTATTCAAAATTCTTTAAGCACTTGAAATGAAATATTTTTCACAGCACTATAATGTTTTTCTATGGATTCGGGACCCGTGAGTTCTCATATATTACTCAATGTGTTCCCTGGTTATTGACGAATGGAAGGGTACTTTAACCTATCCGTGTTAAGCTTGGGAGTATCGTTTGGGCTCACAAAGTCTCACAAAGTTTTTAAATTAATCAAACCAAATTATTAAACATTAAAATTTCAAAAACAACATAGTATGAAGAATTTAAAACAAGCATTTTTTGTAAAATATATTAAAATCTTAAGAAAATTCAATTGACAAAAACCAAAAAACTTAAAAATGAAAATTTTTTTTGAAGTTTTTTAAATAAAAATTTGGATTATTAGAAACAAGTTAGAGGTGACTCGGCCAGTTCCGGATCGTTTTTTTTCAAGCAATTTTTTTGGAACATCCTTTTCACATGTCTCAATGGATTCTCCTTGCTCCTTCAGCACTGATTTTATCCACTCAATATATGGATAGATTTTTGTATAAATTGCTGGTGGAAATCCAGCACAGGCCTGTCCTGATTGTGTTATTCCAACAGCATACATTATATCGTTATGTCTAATAATTAGCGGTCCACCAGAATCACCCTTTAATGTTGATCATACAATATTAAATTTTAGTTTTTCTTTTATTTATTTTATTTGCAACACACCTGACAAGTATCTTGTACATCATCACCAGCACAGATTTGACTGTTTGTAAGGCCCATTCCGAATCTTCTTTCACGTTTTAAAAACCCATAGCAAAAATCAATTGGAAATATTGTTAAATTAACCTTTATTAATTCATTGGAAGGTGATCCAGCTTTAAGTCGATAAAAGAAAATATGAAATGGTTTTAAATAGAAACATTGAACTTGCACCTATGTATCGTACACATGTATAAACCTACCAAAGTCAGTTAATCCATATCCAATAGCTGTGGCATCAACATTAGGCAGATTAGGATCGGGCCATAAACACACTTTTTTAAGCCTGTTTGGGATTAAAAAAACAAGTAAGGAAAAATGGTGTTGAATTTTCAAAACTTCCAAAATAGTTGAAATTTATAATACTCTGAAGGTGCATTCAATTGCAATATTGCAATGTCATCATATCCCTGAGTCGGATCATAGGTGGGGAAAATTGTAACATTCACTACTTGAAATTGTATATTCGGTGTCCAAAACGAATTAATTTCTGAAATAGGGTTGCCTCCTATATAAATTACATCAGGTAGTTTGCTGAAATGATACAGATATTATAACATATGTCTAATGGATAAGGTCATCCATTTTGTAATTTCAAGTCTTTAATGCTAACATTTGACACCTGTCAATTGTAGCTGTCATTTGAAATGTCAAAATATTATTTGAATGTTTGGCTTTCATAATCGAACAACGCGTTAAAATTACGAGTATTTAATCTTACTACGAAAGTGGTAATTAAAACGTAGCCAGCTTTTCGCACTGGTTACGGTCTTCATAATCGAGCAACTATACAAAAGCAAATTGTGAAGTAATTTGAAAAGCGCGAAAGCGTTACTGTAATGTAAATATTTACCCATTTCTGTACACAACATGTGCAGCGGTTAAAACCATTCTCTTACTAATCACCATTCCTCCAGCATGAAAAGCTGTTAAGTTTTTTGCATCGTCTTTCCACCCTAAAGCAGCCTTTTTTTATAAGAACAAATAGTATATATTTAAAAAACACATTTACGGATCTGTTAAGTTTTTGGTATATAATTTACCATAAAAGGAAACTCTCCTTTTTCAGCAGGTTTACCTCCAACAGCAAATGGTACTATTCCTCCAGTATTTTTATAGGTTCCGATTTTTTCGTTCAAAATCTGACTTTTAACACAAGATATTGGTAGAAATACTTGAAATTCTATTAAAAACAAGAAGAATAGTTTCGATTTGTCACTCATAATTATTGTAAATCTGAAGAGCGGGTAAATTTTAAGTGAATCGAACAAAGAGATTTTTATGACTGAAACATAATTTCAAATTCAACTTACTACCAACTGCCTTTTAACTAAGAAAATGAAGTACCTACTTAATTTAAACTTAAAGCATGCATTATTTTAAACTAGTTTGAAATACCTACAGTTCACTCCACTTATATGCAAAACAAACAAATGCAAATAATTTTTTGTATTAAAGCTCAGTTTTACATAATCGGTGTTTGTTATCTTTATTTTCTGAACTTGAACAATTGCTGCTTTAATTCTTAACTTTTAATAAAATATACTTTAACCTACTTTGAAAGATTGAATAATAAAACAAAAAACAAACAGAACTTCTTTAGATTGAAACATTTGACATTTGGAAAAATTGGAACGATGAGGGAAATGGAACACAACTAAAATGATAACATTTAAGGTGTGTTCAAACTTAAAAAATGTGTGAATGAGTTCAGTGTCATACTTATGCGGATTCATTTCAGAATTAAAAGATATTTAGGAAAAGGTATAACTTATTCAATTTATGACAGTTTTTAAATAAGCGTTTTGTTATCTTTTATACGAATTCATGTAAAATATAAGCCCAGAAAAAAATAGTAATACTTATTTTGTTGTATTATAAACAAAGTTTCATTCATGCTGAGTTTATGTAGGTGGTGTTGAATGCAATTTGAACTTAATATAACAGATTTACGCATACTAATTGATCTCTAATTTATAAACTACTTTTATTTATAGCCCAGATAAGTAAATATGACAAGCACTATTTACTTACACGATTTTGCAATTATAATTTGTTGTTTGGATAAGACCCGTTCGAATAATTTTAATCTTAATTTACAGATTTTAGAACTGGTACTACATTAAAAATAAAACATCTGTTTTCATCACAGTACATACTTGAACTAATTATTATATATTATATTATGTTGAATGCATACTAATTTAAAAAATAATGTTAATAAGTACTTAGCATCCTGTCAAAGTATAAGAATTCCCATTTTAAGAGCCTCTTCTACAAAAACAGAAATTAGTTCCTTTGATTAAGAATATAAAATTAAATTATATTATTTTATTACGAACCAACTGTCATCTAAATCTAAAGAAGTAAAAAAGTTTAAAGTGACAATAAGTGTTTATTCAGACAGTGTTTTAAATATAATCAAAAATGTTTGGTTTTTGGTTTGGTGGTCGTGGAAAAACACCTTTTCGATATGACGTGACGAATCGATACGTAAATAACTCAGAATATTATTGATGTATAGCGTATAAGGTTGACGAAAACCTAGAATTGTGGACTGCTCGCCGATCTTTGGGATGAGGCATATCACAAACGACATAACATCGTATTTTGTGAAAAGCCTTAGATATTTCAACTTCAGTTTGCTCAAGAACTCAAGGCAGTCGGCCACACAAGCAAGGAAATAATCACAATTTTTAAAGACCTTTTTTTTTATTCTGAAAACTTACCATGAAACCTGAATTAGTTCAAGACCTTACCAATGGAATTCGTGAAATAATCGCGGACATACATATGTATGTACATGCTTAAATGAACAAATTGGTCATGGAAATTTCATGAAAAGAATAAACTGTTGGAACATTGTTAAAGCAAACTCTATTCTTATTAATTTCCCCTAAAAAGTAATCGTTTACTAATTAAAAAAGAGGCTGATAACTTCCCATCCCGTCTGTCGATTTGTCTTGCTGTAAAGGTTTGTTTGTTCGAAGTCAATATCTTCTATTATTCACGAGAAATCGAGAACCGAATATCAATTTTTACCAATTTTGCGTATACTATTTTTTGTAGATTTCTTACGAAAAAACTGACAGTTTCATTTTTATAAAAAATTAGTGAATATCGAAACGCCGAGTAATGTCAAAATTATTTTCAATTCGACAAATCGTACCGATTACAATAACTTCCTATGGGAAGGTAAAAATATGTGTGGCCTCGAATATTTTACGAACAATAATGATAGTACCCCCAAAATAATTGTATGCATTCAAAAGCATTATTTTTTACATCTGGGGCCTATTTCATAAATACTGACAATTGCGATAGGTGACAGATGGCAATTTGTTAATTTACAACTTGAAAATTGTCAAAATGTGTTCCATAAACAAATCTGACAACAGATGTTTTTGTTTCATAAATAAATTGTTATGACAAGTTGTCAAGTATTTTTCCACAATTGTCACGAAATGTAGTACCTGTGGCGTGATGGTTCGTGGGTAGGGCTGTCACCTGTCAATATTCAAAATATAGATTTGACAGTAAAGTGTGATAAATTTGTAATAATGTCACCTGTCAATTTTTGTGAAATAGGACACTGGTATAATTTTCAGAAAAATCAAAGTGACAGTTACACTGGTGCTTCGATTTTTTTTTCAGGAGCACTAACAAAAGATGGTATTTTAAAGGATAAAGATGTCCTTACTTCGAATTTTTTGTATTACATCAGGTTTATAAAATAGGCCTCTTTAAAAAATATGAAAAACTATCAAAAATGGAGTTTTTAAGGCTTAGTTTAAATTCAAAATAGGTCCGTTCGCGTACCCTCCTAAAACAGTCCAATTTTACTAAAAAAAAATACGAAATTTAACCAAATCCTGTTTGCGTACTCAAAAATTTCGTAGTTTGTCGTCAAAGGGAGCGCTCCTGAGAGATTAAAATATTTCCCCAACCTACGAATTAGAAATTTCTTTGGGTTGATTTGTGAAAATTTCAAATTTGATAGAAATTCAAATAAATTAAATAAATTGCTCGCTTTTGCTGTCAGTTATAAAATTTAAAAACAAATTTTCAAAGAACAGCAACAAGACAGTAATACTGTGTGAAAAATTTGTTGTTTTCCCGTTCGCTTACTTTTTTGTAGTTTTTTTTTTGGTAAGAGAATTTTACCCCCACGAATCTTTTTACGAATTTTAGTGCAGAAAGTACGCGAACGGGCCTAATATCTCTCAACAATAAGTTGTATGATGATTTGGCAAAGTACGACTTTTTCTCTTCTAGATACAATTTAAATAATTTTAGTGTCTTACTTAAATTCTGGAAATTCTCTTAGTTATGAGAAGTTTTGAGCAAACCTTGAATTCAATACTTTCAAAGTTTTGAAAAATATGTTTTGGATTTAATTTTTAGTGCTGAATTCAAATCCAAACTTAAATTTTAACAATTTTCTCAAGTTTTTAAGATACCCAATTTCATCATTATTTTTATATTTGTCAATGTATTTCAAAAACTGGATGTAATAGAATTGTTTAAACAACAGATTTGTTACGAAAACAAAATGTAGGTACTTTCAAACCGTTTTGCCTTTTTCTTTTGAAAACCGTTCTAGCATAAATAGCTTAACGTTTCTTTTCAAAAATTGTATGAAGTAATACAAATATTTCAACTGAATATTAAAAAAGAGATCATAGATTTGGTACAAATTATTTTCGACTCTAATTTCTCCAGAATAAATTGATTGTCTTCAAAATTATTTAATTTTATTAAAAAAATAGGTTGTTAAAATAACGTTATTTTCTTATTAAAATTCAATCGGTTTTTTTTAAAAAGAAATAAAAACTTTCAAAAACTTCGTAAAAATTAGTTTTCGACAAAATTATCTCAGAAACAAAAATAATTTTTGAACTCAAATTTATTTAATCGTTCCCACAAAATATTGTTGTAGACTTATTTAAAAAAAAAAAAAAAACCTAAGTAAATTTTTTTTTGAAATATCGACAGACATCTAGTGATTAAGAGGAGAACTCGCTTCGTTAAGCATCGAGAAACATCTAGTGGCTAGGAGGAGAACTAGCTTCGTTAAGCATCTAGTGATTAATAGGAGAACTCGCTTCGTTAAGCATCGAGAAACATCTAGTGGCTAAGAGGAGAACTCAATTCGAGAACATTCAGCGCATACAAGAACCTCGAAGGGGCAACATCTAGTGATTAAGAGGAGAACTCTCTTCGTTAAGCATCGAGAACAACCTAGTAGTTTCTTGAACCGATTTGAGGTATATAAATAGGCGCTCAGAAGCGAAGCGGATTATTAGTGATTGTGAACTGAGATAAAGTAAAGACTGTGTTTGAAAAGTAATAATAATTGAAAGTGTTGAATAAATAAGTTTGGAGCGATTTAAGTGTTTTATTTACAATAGTGTGAATAAGTTTTGATTATCGGACCAAGCCGAAATATTACAAATCGATTCGAAAAAAAAATCCTTATGGTGGCAACGCTGTTGTAAGGCTGTTGTCACTCGCTACGATTGATTATGTAAATTCGACTTTAAGGAGTAAATACATGCATATGACACACAGGACAACACAACCGGGTCGAATCAGGATTTATTATTTTTTTTTAATTCTGGTCCAAAAAAAAAACAGTATTCACTTTGCGTTTCGGGAAAATCCTTTTTTTCTTTTAATTGAAAAATGAACACTCAAATTGGTTTAAAGAAGTCGACCAAAGGAAGGACAACAAACGCATTGCGGGTGTCATCAGGTGGCAACTGGAAAAAAGAGTTTCCTCTTTCAGGTCAAAATGAAAATCTCGGTCGAAATTGCATTTGCGATGATCGCACCTGAAGTTAATTGCGTGTCAAGTCCAAGAGGGTTGAAAGTATGCGATGATGGTGGAAAAGTTCGAACGATTAATACTACTTAGAGAAAGACAGAGCGAGAGAGAGAGAGAATGAGGAAGATAGAGACCTTGCAATAACTCTTGCAACCGCCAACTCAAACCATCATGACCCGACCCGACCCCACTTGACTCATTCGAGATGGTCTTTTGGGAGTTCATATACAGTGTATAGTATAAGCCTGATATGTGTCACATTAAGTATTCCGTTTTTGGAGGATTGGATACGTATTTGTATCGTGATTTTATTTTCCCACTCACTTCACCGAAAAAAAATAATAATACTTGGGAAGTGTATACCCCTCCCTCCCCATATATCTGTGGATATAGGGAAAGCAGCAACGCATCGTTTAATTTTTTCCTTTTCCCCAGATTATAGCACTTTGCGTAAATCAGGATGAGGCCGAAGCTGAAGCTGAAACCGAATGAGAAAGGATGGCGGATCAGAATGGATCAGCCAGCAGCAGGACAGAAGACCTGAATTTATATATCAAAGGAAATTATTGCCATTATACGTGGTATACTCGAACTGTAGCTGGTGCGCTCGGTGTCTCTGTTATGGGAAAATAAAAATGCATACAGTGCCGACTTCTGAATCTCTAGAGGTTCAGTATCATATAATTTAGTAGAGGAAGTAGATGTATTATGTAGAAGTTCATATATTTTAAAGGTTTTTGCTTTTTTTTTGGAATTTTTCTATTTGAAAATGCAAAAATTTATGAAAAGGCTTGATTCAAAAATGTACATGCTATTATTTATATCTAATAAAGTGCATACCAAACCTTATATGAATACAAAAGAAGAATACTAAGTGAAGCTATGACGGCAGTTTAAGTATTTAGTTTATGCATTGGTTTAAAAGTGGGGATTATTCACTGCGTTCTTAGAACGAACATTGGATATTTTAGAAATATGTATTCATAAAACAATATTTTTGGAAAAGTAATGCATGAATGGAAACAATGGTGGTTATCACTTAGAATTTTTTCAGGTTAAGTCGTGAGTTTATTTCATGATTATACTACACAGAACGAAAAAAGTCATCCTATTGACTATTTTGGTAGTCAATATGACTATTTGGTAGTCAATTTTCAGCTGATAACCGCAATAGTCAATAGAACAATTTTCATTTGTCAATTTTGGGATCCGAAATTTTTTTACAGTTTGGAAGTCAATATGACAACTTTAGTATTCAATATGACAACTTTGGTTGAAGGAAATTACGGTTGTCATATTGACTAATGTGGTAGTCCATACGACAACTGCGGTAGTCAATATGAAAACTGCAGTTGTCAATACGACAATTGTGGTAATCAATATGACAATTTTTTTGAAAACCGAAATCTAATTTAACTATCGGGTAGTCAATATAACAATCCTCGATAGTCAATTTTGTTAGTCATTATGACAACCAAATTGTCATATTGAATACCTAAGTTGTTCTATAGACTACTTTTGTTGTCATATTGATAACCCAAAGTTTACAATCGAAAATTGTTTTTTTGACTATCCAGGAGTCAATTTTTTAAAATAAGGTTGTCATATTAACTATTTTGGTAGTCAATGTGACAATTTTGACAAATTTCAAGTTGGCTATCGACGATTGTGTATGATTTTCTGTGTTGTCTCTCTACCAAGGAAAGTTCACAGCCCTGCGAGGTTTTGTCTTTCGCTTAGCAATTGTAATTCAGCAATATTTAATTTTACTACTTTTAACATCCCAGACTAATATTATAAATGGGAAAGTCAGTTTGTTTGTTTGTCCGTCTTTAGCATAGCAACGGATCAATATTATGAAATGATTTTTTGTGTGCAGTTAGTTACGAGGCTTGAGAGTGCCTTAAGCTTCTTTTTACAGCTGTAAAATATCTCAATCACAACTCATTCGAGTGGATCTGTCGGTAACACTTATAATTAGATATTCGATCCATTCTTTTTTCAGAACACTAATTAGTAGCATAACATTAGGTTCTTCGTGCTTTTGAACTAATTATCGTTGCCTATCATTGGGCGATTTTTATAATGACATTTACGAACGAAACAATGCTGAAACACTATTGAAAATAGTAGATGAGCGGTTAAACCGATTCCGAGAGCTAGTTTCTTAACTCACTTGAGCTGTCTGACAGGCGTGCCATCATATAAGCTGCAATTGAAATAAGGCGTTTCAGTAATGCTTATGCGCAGTAGCGTAGCGTGGGGGGGGCAGGGGGGGCAAATGCCCCGGGCGGCACTTGTTTGAGGGGCGGCAAAAAAGGGGCGGCGGCAAAAAAAAAAAGGTTACCAAAACAAAAAACCCTGCACTTGTTTGAGGGGCGGCAAAAAAAAAGGTAACCAAAACAAAAGAACCCTGAAATAATTTCCGGTAAACAGAATTTTGTATGGGGTGGCATCCAATCGACCTGTACCTATACCACCACAAACGAGAACAGATGCAGGAACTTTGCTTATAGCAATACAATCCTTTTCTTTTCTCTGCTTTTTGGGCTTTTGGAAACCTGTTATTCATGAAATAAATGATTGTCAAATTTACTTACAAACCGAAGGTCTTGACCTTTATCAGTGTGCAGCTAAAATCAGTGCTCTACTGACTTTTCTTGAAGACACATGAGAAAAATTAGTCAATGATGCACTTGTTTACGCAAGGAATTTGTGTGAGAGCTTAGGCATTTCCTTGGATCCTCCCAGAAGGAAAAAAAGGAAGTACATCTTTGGTGATGGAAGCACAGATGTTGGTCTGTCTCATGACGAAGAGTTGAGAAGAAAATTGTTTTCTTCCTTAGATAAAATCATCGTCGAAATCAAGGAGAGATTTAACCAATTGCAAAGTTTGGCCAAAAAATTCAACTTTCTTTCAGCTTCCAAGCTAATGGCTGAAAATTTTGATTACGATTCGGAACTTGCATTCAATGAGCATGATGTATCTCCCGATGATTTCAAAATAGAACGTGGTCGATTAAGAGCCTTTGCATCTTTATTGGAAAGACTTAACGATCTTGAAAGAACAAACCCGCTTGAAATATTAAATTTCATAGTACAGTCGAAGTTAGAAACAAGTTTGCCAAACATTACCATTATGCTGCGTATTTTTTTAACAATAGCAATAAGCAATGAGTTTTTCAAAACTAAAACTAAAAAGAGTCTGGGATGCGACCCACACTGATAACTTCCCATCCCGTCCGTCGATTTGTCTTAATTAAAAGTTTGTCTATACGTATCAATTTTAACCAAATTTGCGTACCATTTTATATTTATTTTTTTTTGTTATTGAATATCGAAAACAATATTTTCTGTGAAATAAAATAAGTTGGAAGCCAATATTTTTAATTTTTGAAAAGCTATTTGAGTCGATTTTTATTTTTACCAAGTTTTAGTATTGTTTTTTTTAGGTTTTTATTTTTTGTAAAAAAAACTGTCAATTCGATTTTTCTCAAAATTTTATCGAATGTTGAAAACAATATTTTTTATAAGATAAAATTAGTTTGAAGCCAATGTCCCAAAGTTTTGAAAAGATATTTGAGTTGAAAATCAATTTTTACCAACTTTTATTAATTTTTTTGTTTATGTTTTTAATTTTTGTAATAAAACTGCCAATTCGATTATTTTCAAAATTTTACTGAATGTTGGAAACAATGTTTCTTATAAGATAAAATAAGTTTGAAGCCTTAATCTCAAGTTATTGAAAAGATATTTAAATCGAAATTCAATTTTTACCAACTTTGAGTAATGTTTTTTTTAGGTTTTTATTTTTTATAAAAAAAAACTGTCCATTAGATTTTTCTCAAAATTTTATCAGATGTCAAAAACATTATTCTTCGTTGCACAAAATTGTTTTGGAGATGAAATCAGATTTGAGTCGTAAAATTTTCGAGGTGACACATTTTTTTTTCGGTTTTTTTAATTTATAAAAAAAAAAGTTAATTGGATTTTCTTCAAAAAAAATAATTGTTTTGTATCACGTAACAATATATCATATAAAATTTAATTCAAGTCTCTAGCGTTATTGGTTCATGAGATATTTAGGGTTAACCAAAATTTTCACTTTTTTTTTAAACTGCTATGGTAAAAAAACCACCCACGCAATTTTCGTGAGAGCCCTTTCTGCATCTTTCTGCCTTATTATCTGTGTAACTAAATTTATTTGAAGTCGATATTACTTCTGGTTCTTGAGCTATGGACGACGAAAAAAAGTCGCGAACGTACGGACATACGGACGTACGTACACACGCTCGCACAGACATCTTTCTAAAAATCTTTTATTTCGACCATAGGGACCTTGAAACGTCGAGAAATGTCAAAATTTTCAATTTGACAAATCGGACCCATTACAATAACTTCCTATTTGAAGTTAATAAAAAACTATCTCAGGTCAACAATGAGTACTCTAAGGTTAAGTAACCTAGGAATTCTAGCCATAGAAATGCAAAAAACTGATGCGATTGACACCGAAAGAATAATAAAAGAATTTGTGTGTAAAAAACAAAGAAGACAAATAATTTAAACATTTTCTACGTTTTATAAATTATTAAATATGGGTAACGTACATAAGTCAATGTCAGTTGAGTTGCTTGCCACAATGTAATTAAAAAAATCAAATTTGCTTCATTTAAAAATCGAAACAATTGTTCATTAAAAATAAAAATATACAAAACTTTCCTTATTAAAATGAATACAAAAATTAAATTTTTGCTTTGTACTAGTAATAACCAAAATGAAGTGATTTAAAAAATTAAATATAATTTCTTAATCTTAATTTATTTTTTGAGCTTTATTTTATAGTGAGTATGCAATTTAAAACATTAACCAAATTTGAATGTTAGGTTCCTTAAAATGTGGTTACTTTCAATATGGATATAATCGATATACATCACCTACAAATAAATGGATACTCTGTAAGTATAGTTCATTATGGAAGAAATGGTAGTGTTCACCAACTTTGACAAAAAAATTTGGGGCGGCAAAATTTGATCTGCCCCGGGCGGCAAAAACCCACGCTACGCCACTGCTTATGCGAAATTTATAAGAAAGATTGGAGAAAGATGTTTCGAGTCCTTGAAAAAACACTTGTTTAACAGAAAGAATATTGACTTATAAATTTGTTTATCTTACACAAAGTTTTATTATTAATATTTTGTTAAACTTAGTACCAATAAACGGATGGGAAGTTAACAGCCTGGGATATCAGAAATAATAGTATTATTAAAACTGCAGCCATTAATTAAATCATTTATAATAACACCATTTTCTTAGAAGTCAAAGTTATGAATATGTATGTGTATCCTAGTTGTAATAATTATTATAATGGTGATATCCATTCGTTGAATTCCAAAATGTTACTATATATTTATGTTTAATTTAACTTCTAGCTCACATTACGTTACTCGAAATCTACTAAACCGATTTGGAGTCATATGTAGCCCAGTTCAAGGTCTCATTTGCCCAGGGCCATAGCTATACTGCGAAATCCGATTCCGAATAGATATATATTTTTAAATCTTAAAATATAACAAATACTTTTAAAAATACTTTTTGGAAGACATTAGCAAATTCTAGGAACCCAGCCGTCCATTTTATTTATTTCAAAATTAATTTTTTAATAAATACAAAATTTTTAAAGATCTTAAAAAATTAAATAAATCTACTTTTTGAAGTGAATTTGCTTTGGATGCTTTAGAACTGAGATTTAAATACGAATTTCAAGAATATAAATGTCCCATAAACAGCAAAAGTGACACTTTTGTTAAATTAATGGTTAATTGAAAAACACAATGCACGTTTCATATCTATTAATATAAAAACTTTGAATCTCTTGAGAACTGAAGTAAAAACAGACCCTGAAACGTGTATGTAAATTGTGACTGCCACACAAAAGTTTCTTCCCTGCTTATTTGTTTACCTTAATTTGTTTTTATTTTATATTCAGAGAAATTATGTACTTAAATGCATCTATTTCCTTACATTCAAGAACCAAACATTTTTCTCTCTACAGTTTTTAAGTTTTGTTGACTCTTTAAGATCAAAATATTTTCTAGCAGCAGCTTCAATCTACGAGTAAGCAGACTGATAGCGATAGTAATAAGATACTCCTGAAAATTGAGTCCGAAAAAATTACGTCAAAAAAAGCTAGAAAATTCTTGATTCTTTCTCATTTTCTGGGTTTTCGAATTTTTGTAGCGTTTTTCGCATTAATAGAAATGAAAACAAAAAAGAATATATTCTTTTTGGAAAAAAGCTAAGTTTCAAAACAATTTCTTACATTTCTGCGTGAAAGCAACAAAAACCCTCTAAACTATTGTGTTTTGCTCTTAAATATGGCATATTTAGTAAACTGTCGGAATCTTGAAATGCTTTCATATGTAGAATGTCGACCAAATTAAATAGATAGACTAAACCTTGCTGGACAATAGTGTTCTAAAATAATTTAATAACTAAAGTTGTCACTTTAGCCCTTGAAATGTGTAAATGTAAGTTTAAGATGCACATTTTGTTATTTAAATTTTGTCAGCCTCGTTTACAGAACATTAAACAACATTTTTAAGCGGTGAGTAAAAACTCGTCTATATGTTACGTTTGTGAAACATAGCCACCCCCCCCCCCTGATTAAAAGTCTGGATCCGCCCTTGTCTATTATTACCTTTATTAAAACTATATCTATAACTTGCCTTTCACGCGAAAAATTAGAGCTCAGCTCTTAGACTCTTATGTTTTTTTAACATTTTCTTCAGGATTCCCCCTTCTTCTTCGTTTTTCATAATAAAATGACAAGATCAAGGACTTAGTTGTGTCCTTTTTCATCATAAAAATAATTAAAAACACCATAGAAATAATACAAATCATATTATTTAAACAACATTCCGCATTTCAAATACATAATAATGTTATTTCATTCTTATTTTATATAAAATAAAAATATGCGCCAAAACCAAAACATCATACAACACTCTTTCTTAATCCAACTGAAAAACTAACATAAAACATAACATTATCTCGAAGGATTACGCTTCATCAAAAGCTCACTTAGGGAAAATAAGCTTCTTTTGCTTCGTTTTTGGCTTGGTTTGGCTTGGCTTGGCTTCTCTTGAATATGCCACTCGTTTTCGCTTCCATCCAAATGATGGTATAGTCGAGTGTCGTCTACTCCATTTGTGTGTTTATTTTGCAAGAAATTACGGTAATGGTGGCAAATGCGGTAGCAAGCAGTATAGCGGTATATACTCGTAGTCGTAGGGTAGATATCTATACAAGGACGTTAATGTTTAGCTCTTGTTTTTGTCCTAAGTAAGGTAAAAGAGGTAGAGAGATGTGACAAGGAGGAGGATGATTTGCTTTATTTTTGTGTCAGTATTTTTCTTTTTTAACAGCAACATACAAAAATAAACATACTTGACTAAGTTCAAAATCTACTTATGGAACACAAAAATAATAATAATAATAATAAAAAAAAAGAGGTGGATAAAATATTGTTACCTAACTTTTGCATTAAGGTCGCGAAAGATTATTATTATCTGTGTGGAAGTATAATATACTAGGAACGTCAGCAGAATAACTGCAAACATACACGAAATGCAGAAAAGGACATGGACGTGGGAAAGTTCGCCATTTCTGGGTGAATCCGCATTGTTTTTGAGTGAAGAAAATTTCCCGCTAGGTCATCTCACAACAATTTGAAACTGCATCAGTCCGCAGAGCTACATCATACAAACAAAAAATAAGGAAGGTAGGTACTAGAAAAATGCCATATCCAATCTCTAATTAGTTTCAAACAAATTAACATAAATTTTCATTAGGTTCTTAATATGGATCCTCAAATAAAATTGTTCCATTTTATCCAATTTTCTGCTATTTTCATGTGATATTATAAGGAAAAGGAATTTATAGCATTAGGTAATGATGTTCCATTTTGCTTAAACAAAGGTTTATGAATATAAATTATTTAAAACAACTTTGAACTTATATCAAGGACTGAAGATTATAGATCCTGAAAAAAAAGACCAAAGGAAGTAAGTTAGTGTTATGAAGATATTTATAAACATACATTTTGAAAATATGCAGTTTTTGTTCGGGAACGAACCCTTTGGCTGTTATGAAATAAAAGAAATGCTTTTCTTGATGGCATGAATCAGAGATGTCCAATTCTACATGACTCCGGCTCCGGCGAATAACTCAGGTTGACTTTGATCAATGCCAAATGTAAACTTTGAGACTCGGTGTGACTTATGGTTATGACTCATTCACATAAACCTTCAGAAAATTCCACAATATCTCTGATGACGGTAATGACCTGACCACCGCTCTTCTAAAAGATTAAAAGAAATATGCACCCGTTAGAATTTGTGCAACAGGGCAAAAAAAAAAATAAAGGCGGTGCATGAAGCAAAGTTATCCCTCCTCACAACTCTGAGGAAGGTCTAAATAAAGTCCTTTGCAGCGCTTTACATTATTTAAGGAAAAAAACTGTCAATTCGATTTTTCTCAAAATGTTACCGGATGTTAAAAACGTTATTGTTCATTGCACAAAATTATTTTGGAAATAAAATCATTCTTTGTTCGTAAAATTTTCGAGGTGACAAATATTTTTTTTTTTGTTTTTTTTTTTGATTTATAAGAAAAACTGTTGATTGGACGTACGGACGTACGGACGAAAGAACGCACGTATACACGCACGCACAGATATATCTCTAAAAATCTTATTTCGATTTTAGGGACCTTGAAACGTCGAGAAATGTCAACATTTTCAATTCGACAAATCGGACCAACTACAATAACTATGGGAAGTTAATAAAAGTATTTATAATTCAAAATAATTAATATTATTGTTAGAAGATTTTAAACTATCCGCCCTGCTTACTTCATTTATAATTTAATTCTTTTATATTGATTTTTGCTTTACATCAACTGTACGAAAATTCAGATCAATTGTGTTCATTGTCCTTCTCCTTAAAATCCCAAACCAGTATGTTTTTATACGAGCTTTAACGTTTCTATCTTCGTTCAAAATAATAATTTCATTTTAATAAGGGGTAAATGTATTAGAAAGTTAGTCATAAAGGTCGTCTTGTTTTGTAAAAAAGCATGGTGGTCCCCATGTCTTATGATCTCCTACCGTTCCCCTTAAATAGTTTACAGCAATGTAATATGACAGAAAACGTAAGCCACAGCAGCCCGTGGCCGTGTCAGTTAGTATTATGTAAAATATCGAGTGACAAAATTCCTCAGAACAAATCCCGCCTTACAAAATCCCGCGTAACGAAATCCCACTATTTCTCTTCTATTCCAAGTTTAAGCTACAGAGTGAATTTTATCTTCATAGTTTTCTAGACACTATTCGATGAGAATCAACATGAACGAAGGTTTATACTATTTGTTATCTTAATAGTTTTCAGACGACAACACTGTTGTTGTGTAGATCATACTAAATCGTGAGAATCTATTTAAGGAGGGAAAAAATTCGTCTTTTCAAAATTGTACTAATCCAAGAATCTTTTTGGGAAATAAGTAAATCCATTGACAAACAGGAGTGAACAACCTGAGAACGATTAAGTCAAACAACTTTTAACTTAAATGTTTGTATAATTTTCACTTTTAATGTATGTATGTATCTATAATTTGTTAACTTAACAAATAAATTGGGTGGGGCAACAGTCCGTCGAGAACTAGGGTGGCCTAGTGACTTACAACTCTCAACCATTCCTGTGTGCGAGTACTGTTGTCAGGAATGGAGGGCACCTACAGTTTTTTTTTTAAGCCGAATCCGAACGGCTAATTTGAGAAAGCCCTTTTTTATGACAAGAATTACTCTTGGAGAATTTGTCAATTCCTCGCAAGAGGCAGTACCCGTGAAAAAAAACTTTAGATGGCATATGCAGGGATCGAACCCAAGACCTCTGGCATGAAAGTCCAACGCACCAACCATCATGCCACGGGTACTACTAATTTGTTAACTTACCATATTGTATAAGTTTAGGCCTCTTATGTGCCAAAAAAGGTGTTGCATCGCGGTCATTCTACAGTGTACATTGAAAAAACGCATTATCTACAATTCTTCTTAGAACTCCGTGGAGTAGCCACCTCTTCAAGAAATTTTAGCTGGGTTTCTATCGAAACTAACTCGAAATGTTATTTTTTACTTTTTGGTGAATCTCTTTGGGAATTTATTTCAAACCAATTCTGTAAGACATGAGATAAAAATCAACAACATTTTTTCCTTTTCTATAAAGTCCAGGCATATTTTTATGTTATTATGTGTAAAACTAAATTTATTTCAAGTCCATATCTCTACCGGAGATATATGTGACGTAAAAAAGTACGGACTCAAAAGGTTGTTAATACCCTAAACATGTTTAAAGTTTAAACACAGTGTGAACTTTAGGAAAGTAGGGAAGGATTAAAGAGGAGATACTGGTGCACATTGGTCTTTAGGTTTTAAATATCAAAATAATAGGGAAAATAAAAGTTGGGTAAAGCATTCCACATTTATCGAATTGCGGTTAAAAAATCTTTAACTTGACAGTACGTCCGAAATTGAGCTCAAGGTTAAACTGATTACCATTCCTGGAATTGCGAGTACTACGGCTGAACTGTATGAGGAAGAATGCAACTGGCTAATTCTATAGAACACTGCACCTAAAAATAACGGTAGAACAACAAAAGGCATGAATCATTGCGGCGGTGTTCGAGTGATGTAAATGTTTCGATTATAGTTCTATCGCCTACCATTTTCAAAACTCTTTCTTGGATCCTATACAAAAGACTTATACTTTTTTAGGGACACCTGCCCAAATATGCGACTTGCTTTCAAGTTTTGGACGAATGAAGGCTTTGTAAATTACAGCCAGATCAGAAGGGGTGAAACATTTCTTGCACCGTCGGTCGGAAAAATCATAAGCGCCATGTATAATTTTTGTCAATATCTTATAATATGTGATCATTCCATAATAGGTGATCTGTGATACTCATACGGAGTGCTGAAAGTTGATTAAATGAATGGATGTAATTCCCACTCATGGATAGTGTCATCATGAGGTGGGTTACTTTATAACGACAGGAGACAGAATTGAGTTTTTGAAGCATTAAATTGTAGATACACGGTTAATATTTCCCCATTGGACAATGCTGTAGATATCGGAATTTAATGAGCTTAATATACGCTGCCGTTGAAGTTCCATATACGGAGCCCTAGGCCTAGGGAACACCAGCATTTATTTAATGACTTTCAGAAACCATCCAATCCAAGAGAGCTTGGTGCGAAACTCTATAAAATGCTTTCAAAATATTAAGTGCAATAATCTTACTTTCTCCAAAACGATGTAAGATTTGTTCCACTGTTCTGTGAGATGAACTATGAGATTACCAGAGGACCAATTGATTTTGACCAAAAGGTGATTATCATCAAAGGAATTGTTGTTGAACAGTTGAACGCTTAAGAGCTAATTCAACAAACGCCTTTTCAGGACTATCGCTTATCTTAGTTGAAAAATCACCATTGTAAGACCATTTTTATAGACAAATAAAGAAGGATATTTTAAAGTGAAAAACTGAAAATATATGTAAGTGGTTTCATAAGGAATTTAAAACTTTCCATACGAAGTTATCACAAAAAGTCCGTTTTATCAAAATTCAAATTTTGATATTTCCCGACATTTCAAAATCATTTCGGTAAAATAAGAAAAATATCCCAATCTTTTCAGTGAATTTCAAACGTTGACCGAATAGAACTTTAATAAATCAATTTTATCTTTTGAGCTTATTGTTAAACGACTTACCCGTCCATGGTGAATATGTAATAGACAGTTAATTTGACAGATGTATCATTAACAGTGTTGCCACTGCCAACTGTTAAACTTCAATATTCTCTTTCTAAGACCACGACTTTAGAAGGTAAGTTGAGTTTAATAAGAAAAAGTGATTTAAGTTTGATTTTTACTAATAATATTTCATTTCAGCTCATACAATTATAAAAAATAAAGACCAATACTTCTTTAAAAATATCAAAAGCTCATTTAAATGACAAAAAACAGCATTTTTACTAAAGTGCTAAAATTCCTTATTCAATATCTATAGCATCAAGTTGATGCCATCAAGAACTTACATCACATATCCTTTTTAATTACTTAACATGACCTATTTTCCTTCTTCAATTTCTTTTTCTTCTTCTTTTTTCTTTTTGGCCGTCATCATCGTAAAATCATGATAACAAAATGATAATAAAACAACCATTAAACATTAAAGTCCAAGGAAAATTATTCTTTCTTTGTTCAAGAGTGCCACAATGGAATGTGGCACCATCAATACCAACACTCGAGGCAATATAGCAAAGCAACAGCAACCAGCAACCAGAAACTAGTAACAGCAGCAGTGGCAGCGGCGGCGGGCGGTAGCAGCAACACTCTAGACGAAGATTGCTCACAATAAATTAACTCGAATAAATCATTCAGTTCTCTCGGTGGAGTTAAAGGACAGCAGTGGGAGTGTAACGAAAACTCCTAATCAGCAGTTAATTTTTATCTTTAATTAAGAGCACGTCCATCTGTCGTCCTCGCATCTCGTCCTCTTGTCGTCGTCCTTACCGTTTTCTCCATCATCGTGTCGTCGTCGTTCTCTTCGTCTTCTTCTTCGACTTTGTTTGTCCTTGCTACCATATCCCATTGCCAATAAGATTGCTTCCTCTATGGCTGCTATTTCAAGAACAACCACTCGCACACAAAGAAAATCAACCGAAGCCGACTGGAATTGTTGCGCGCTGCATTTCAAGGAGCCAAAACATACCCCAGTAACTATGTACATACCTCCATAAGAAGAAACCCCAGCCTCAAGCATAAAGCAAAGGGTACTCCAACAATTCAGCCATGAATTGCAAACGTTCGTTTTCCGTTTTCTTCGGTAACTAACAGTATACGAGTAGTAAATTGCCGTTTCTGTTGGTCTGTGCACAACGAACGCTTCTTTATTATAGTAAAAAAAAAGAAAGGAAAAGGATCTCCTCGTCCTCCATTACAAAGAAAAAAGCTTGTGTGGCTATAAATATCTCCTTAGCACCGAAAAAGAGATGAAGAGCAATGTCCTTCATGAATCTTAAAATGTGTGATTTTGTTTTGTTGTTATTTTTAGAGTTTCTATTTCTCTTTTTGTTTGTTGTTTGCATTTATTATATTTGGTCATGATTTTTTGAAGAAGGTAATATTTAATTTTAAGTTATATACCTTTTATATACGTAGATGTAAGGATTTATTTTGCAAGTTTTGAACAAAATTAAAGTTTTCCATTTTAGTTTCTCGCTGCTACTTTCGTGAGTATAAATGTGCAAAAATATGGAACAAGGAGTTTTAAGTACTCATGATCAATCATAAAAAAGAAGTATTTTGTTTGTATACGAGTATCTATGTATGTATGTACATTATGTTAATTACATTTAGTATGCATTTGAATTAACAGTTTCTGGTAAAAAGGAAGTACTTTTGTGCTAAAATAAATTAAATAAAAGAACATTTTCTATTATAAAAATTGACCACACGCTTGGAATTGTTTTGAAATCATCTATACTTTTAGGAATTAGTTATAGGCTTTATTTAACAATTTTTTTACAGACATTTTCCTTGTGAATAGATTTATGTCCAATATTGGACATATTATTTATTAAAATGGCAATAAAGTTAATAGGACCAATACAAATACATGAAAGGATCATCTGCCTTGAGGTCAAAATCATACATAAAGCCTTGGACGAATAAGGACTTTTTTCTTGAGAGGGGACCAGAATTTCTTGCATGTTCCAAAAACAACATTCAAACATCTAGCAACGATAATATTGACGTCAAATGTAGATTCCACACATGGTACTTTAAAGTAATGCAAAACTAATGAAAACGGAGATCTAAAGATTGAGTTAAAAACTTATTGATAAATAAAAGATACCCTGAGATACACTACAAACGGGTTTTTCAATTGGCGTGAGTATATTTTGCCACCCCGTGGCGGCCATTTTGTTTTGGTTGTTTATGCCAAATCATCGTGACAAGTTACACGACAGAACAGCTCGTTCAAATGAAAAAACTTTATTATCAAAATATGAGTGTTCGTTAACGCAAACGTTGCGCACATTGCGCCCATTTTACAGTAGACGTGGTGGCCCTTCATAGTCGACTCTTCAGCGATTGGTGGCCAAATTTGATACGATCGGTTCAGTCAAAAATCAGCCAACACCCGTACGTTCAAGGAATGCAAGATCGGCCGAGAACATCGCCGCGGTTCGTGAAAGTGTACAGCAGTACTCGGCCTTTCGTAGACTTCAACTTGGCGAACTTTGCGTCGGGACTTGGGCCTACACCCGTACAAGATCCAATTGACCAGGGAGCTCAAAGTTCATAACCATACACAACGCAGTTTGTTCGCTGACTGGGCTTCGAATCGTTTGGAAGAGGACCACAATTTTGGCCAAAAAATCATCATTAGTGACGAGTCACATTTTTGGATTAATGGCTGTGTTAACAAGCAAAATTGCCGATTATGGGACGACACCAACCCACGTGAAGTTCACCATGTGATAATGCATCCTCAAAAAGTTAACGTTTGGTGTGTATTTTGGGCCGGCACCGCAATTGGTCCGTACTTTTTTGAAAACGACGTTATTGAGGCGGTCACCGTCAACAGCGAGCGCTACATAACGATAATAACTATATTTGTATGGCCCAAATTGAACCATATGGACCTAGACGACATGTGGCTCCACGAGGACGGTGCTACGTGCCACACAGAAAACGTCACGATTGATATTTTGCATGAACGATTTGAGGGTAAGGTTATCTCTCACAGGGGTGATGTGAATTAGCCACCAAGGTCATGCGATTTGACCCGGCCCGGCTAAGCTTTTTCCGGTTTGGTTTCTTGAAGTTGCTAGTCTATGCCGTACGTCCGTACGTCCGTACGTCCGCGTCCGTACGTCTGTCTGTTCGTATGTACGTTTTTTTCGTCGTCCATAGCTCAAGAACCAGAAGAGGTATCGACTTCAAATAAATTTTGTTATACAGATAATACAGCAGAAAGATGCAAAAAGGGCTCTCAACAAAATTGCGTGGGTAGTTTTTTTACCATAGCTTTAAAAAATAAAGGTGAAAATTTTGGTTAACCCTAAATATCTCACGAACCAATAACGCTCAAGACTTGAATTAAATTTAATATTATTTATTGTAACGTGATACCAAAAAAATACATTTTTGGAAAAAAATCCAATTAACGGTTTATTTAAAAATCAAAAAATCTGAAAAAAAATAATTGTCACCTCGAAAATTTTACGAATAAAACATTTTTTTCAACGAAAAATAACGTTTTCAACATCTGGTAAAATTTTGAGAAAAATCGAATAAACAGTTTTTTTTATAAAAAATAAAAACCTTAAAAAAACATTACTCAAAGTTGTTAAAAATTTGAATTTCGACTCAAATATCTTTTCAAAAATTTGAGATTATGGCTTTCAACTTATTTTGACTTATAAAAATTATTATTTTCAAAATTCTGAAAAATGTTGAGGAAAATCGAATTGACAGTTTTTATACAAAAAATAAAAACCTAAAAAAAATTAATAAAAGTTGGTAAAAATTGATTTTCGACTCAAATATCTTTCAAAACTTTGAGATATTGGCTTCAAACTACTTTTATCTTTTAAAGAATATTGTTTTCAACATTTAATAAAATTTTGAGATAAATCGAATTGACAAATTTTTTACAAAAAATAAAAACTTAAAAGAAAACTTAATCAAAATTTGGTAAAAATTGATTTTCGACTCAAATATCTTTTCAAAAATTTGAGATTATGGCTTCCAACTAATTTTATCTTATAAAAAATATTATTTTTAACAATATGAAAAATTTTGAAAAAAATCGAATTGACAGTTTTTTTTATAAAAAATAAAAACCTAAAACAAAAACTTAATAAAAGTTAGTAGGTAAAAATTTATTTTCGACTCAAATAACATTTCAAAAATTTGAGACATTGGCCTTAAACTAATTTTATTTTTTTAAAAATATTGTTTTCAACATTCAGTAACATTTTGAGAAATATCGAATTGACAGTTTTTTTTACAAAACAAAATTAGAAATCTAAAAAAAATCAACAAAAGTTGGTAAAAATTTACTTTCGACTTAAATATCCTTTCAAAACTTTGAGATATTGGCTTTAAACTAATTTATCTTATAAGAAATATTGTTTTGAACATTCGATAAAATTTAGAGAAACATCAAAATTAACAAAAAATAAATACCTTAAAAAAGCATTACTAAAAGTTCGTAAAAATTGATTTTCGACACAATTATCTTTTTTAAAATTAAAAATATTGGCTTCAAACTAATTTTGCTCACAGAAAATATAATTTTCAACATTCAGTAAATTTTTAATAAAATCCAATAGTCAGTTTTTTTCATAAAAAAATAAAATCAAGAAAAAATAGTGCCCAAATTTAGTAAAAAATGATGTTCGGTTTTCGATATCTCGTGAACAATAGAAGGTATTGACTTCAAATTAATTTCATTCATCCAATTTGTATTTGTATATATAAGAAATAAAACTTTGAAGAAATGCTACTTAAATTGGTAAAAATTGGTTTCGACTAAAAATCTCGTTAACAAAAAATAATTTCGAAATCAAACTATTTCATTATATGCAAAATATTACTGGTAGTTTTTAAATTTGTAAGAATAATTCAAATGATGACTTTTTTAACAAAACATGAAAACCTACAAATTTTAAGCAATACAAAATTTTTGCGGTGCTTTTATAATTAATTAATTAACAAAGCTGTCTTCTCATAGGTGCTCTTTGAAATGCACAAATATTATATTTTTTCGCAGTAAGCAAACTGTGATTTAAGCTTTTATAACTTCATACTTCATAGAAAAAAATCAGTAAGATGGTATTGAATATCATTTTTTGTTCAAGAAAAAATGTATATAAAATTGCTTACTAATAAATTAAATATCTCATTGCTTAGTGTTTTGCTGAATTCTGGTCTAGAGCTGTTTTAATTATGGAATAGAATTAAACTAACGAACAAAATTTTAAGATCAAGAACAGTTTTGGAATTTTAAGTCATTTGTCAAAATGGCAAGTGATCGTAAAGTAAAAGAAGTATTTTTAATAATATCTAGTCTAAAGATTTTTAAGAAAAAAAATCAAAGGCAATTCAATTTTAACTTTATTACATTTATTGCGGAATGCTAATTTAAAGTTATGAAAAAAAAGTTACTTTTCTATCATAACTATCTGACCCGGGCACGCGATGCTGTTGCTAAATGATTTAAGGCGAACGGTAGGAGAATACCAGAGATGGGCACCACCATGAGTTTTTACATAGATGTACATTTTTAAAAATATGTAAAAAATGTGTTTCCTTCATGACAGAATTTCTACTACCGTTATCCCTTAATACAATGAAAATATTGTTTTTGAACGAAGACGGAAACGTTAAAACTGGTATACAAATTTACTGGTTTGGGATTTGAAGGGGAAGGACTTTGAACACAATCGATCAATCGTACAAAGTAATACAAAAGAATTAAATTTAAAATGTATTATGCATTGCGTATTTGTTTGCAGTTCAATTTTACCGATCCCAATATCTAGTAATTTTTCGGAAAATATTTGTGCTGATGGAACATTTTGCAACCCAAGCCACATGTTTATAGTCAATTGAAGTGTTCCATAACACTTAGCCATAAGAATTATTAACATGCATTAACTCATCCGCGAAAGTAGAGGCTCAACAACATGTAGTGGTTACACTATTAAATTGTAGCTTATATGAAACGTTTGGAAGTTGGACACAGTGCCATCTATTACTACTCACACTTACTCAATCCAGTCAACAGATGTCGCCATCTGTTATAATCGTTTGGAGCTAACAGATAACTGTGACTGTCACATAATAAACAAATTATTTGCAATAAAATACTATTACCATCATAAATTGGTATGTAAGCTATCCTATCTTTCAAGTTGGATCAAACTGCTCACGGTGTAAATTCGATTAAAATCGGTTAAATAGTTTAGGAGTCCATCGTGGCACATAATTTATAAACATATATTGAGATTAAAAATTTCTTTTGGTATTTTAGAAATCCTTTTTTTATCAATGATACTCCAATTTTCAGTAAGATAAAATATTTCGAAAAATCACTAAACATTCCGAACAGTTTAATGCACTTTAATTTTGTCCACTAGCCGGGCAAAACGCAACTAAACTAAGATTATAGCTATAAGCTAAGTATGTATTTTAAACAGACATTTTTTTGCGCAGTACAAAATTGCTCTATTTAATTTCTTAATTAATGTGAAAAATAAAGTCAAAATCAAACACATTTTTAAAAACTTTTTAATTCCTAAAGTTAAAAATCTAGTGAATTTGTTTAAATGTAATTTATACACATTTTAGTGTTATTATCTGAAAAAAATTATATTCATTTGATCCTGATATTTTGTCTGCTTTCTTAAGATAGAGTTCTCATCGGTTGCTCCTTAAACAATATTTACTCAAGCAAATTCAAGCTTACGTAACTTCCCTAAAAAATGTGTTCCTCGACCATAATAAATTATTTAAAATCACCATAAATATAATTTTTGTATCTAATTAATTGTACATACTCGTACAAACAGAGATAGCCAAAATTTAACTTTAAAAGAAATAACCTCGACTTTGATTTCTTTTTACTTTATCCAAAAGAAAACCACTTCTTATTTGTACCTCCATCATTATTATACTAGTACCTATAGGTATGTTGTATGTACTACCTTTTGAAAAAAAAAAAAAAATACTTGGCAATGAACTTTCTTCATCTTAAAAGAGAAATTGAATAAAAATGCAAATTCAGTGCGTCTTCGTCGTCGTCGGTCGTCCATTATTCCAAACAATGTGGCCTAATCAAACATAGATAAAACCATTCGCTCTCAAGAATTTTATTTTTTGATGTTTTTTGGAATTAAGAAGAAAAAAATAATTTATCCGAACAATGCAACACAATACATCATAAGAATCTAAATCTTGTTGCTGAAAAAATTTGTATAGCTCCTCAATGTTGGTTCTTCTTCGTTAGATTGTACTTTATAACACTCCGAGTAGTTAAATGAGAGTCACTGCTTCATTTTAAAATTTATAATGTATGCCAAAGCTATGCAACAAATCATAAATCCAAAAAAGTCTAAAATAATATATAGTTAAGAGCTTTTGATAAGCCTGTAACAAATCGTTGGTAACTCGATTAAAATCCATTATTAAACCGGCTAAGAGTCGTTTATAAGTCGTTCAAGACTCAACAATAACCTGATTGCAAACCATTTTAGGAGTCATTGGTACGACATTCAAGAACCGTTGACAAGTATAAGTTAAGAGTCATTGATAAGCCGAATAGGAGTCATGAAGAAACCGATAAAAAGCCGTTGACAACCCAGTTAAGGAGTAAAGAGTTTTCAAGATCGATAAAGTCTTTTGACTATACCTTTAAGAAACTGACTATACCTTTAAGAAATCGACAATGTTTACTTGATAAGTCTGTTAAAAACGTTCACACTCAGCCAACCCGCCCTGGTAAAGAGTCGTTAGGAATCCTTTTAAGAGTTGCTGATAATCATGTTAACCCAATAAAGATCCGTTAGTAATAAATTTAAGTGTCACTGATATGCGGATTACAAACCGTTCTCAAGCTGTTTAAAAGCCGATCATTATCCACTAAATATAACTTGATAAGTCGATAAAAATCCGTTAATGACTTTGTAAAAATCTTTGATAATTTGGTCAAATAATAGACAAATAAGACCCGTTGATAAGATTGTTTGATAGCGACTAATATCTTGGTAAAAAACATAAAACTTTAATCAGTCACTGATGATCTGGTAAAGAGAAATCAGTCAGTTAAGAGCTTTTGATGAGCTGGTAAAAAAGTCGGTTGTTGTTCAAAAACTAAAATCTTAGTCTATGATAGGTGAGTTAAAAAACGGTAAAAATCAGTCGATGAAGCTGTTAAATTCCATAAAAAGCTAGTTGAGAACAGTTAAGGTCTTGTTAAAAACTATTAAGAACCATTTGATAATGCGGTTAAAAGTATTTGATAAGCTACTTAAGAATAATTAATGTTCGGTTATGAGCAATTGATTGTCCGGTAAAAAGCGGAACATAGCTTTAGTCGAATCTTCTGAAATGTACATTGTTGTCGCAAAACCCTCATCATCATTCTTGCCAAAAATTCATATACTGAGGTATTTTTTTTCTTTTAAAAAAATTGACCCTAATCAAGGAACACAAGATGTACATCTATTGCACATATTCCCCCCTACATAGCAAGTTTGACATAACAATGTACAACTAAGGAACAACCCAAAAAGGATAGATAGCAACAAGCAACGAGCGACGATAAACGTCTCATAAACGAGACCCACTCGACCAACGAAAAGTGCAAACATTATTTTGTAGCATAATTAACTGTATTCAAAGGGGAGGTTGCTTTTTGCCTAATTTCTTCGTTTGGCTATAGAGAGCAATTTTGTTTCTTTAAGCCATCGCTGAACTTTATCATCACCGGCCGCCGAGCTGGCCTTCGTCATCGTCATCGTTGTCGACTTCGGCTTCCACAACTTCTGCTACTGCCATCGTCATCCCATCGCCTCGTCGTCCTTGTTGGTAGTACGTATATACCGTTATCCATTTAGGAAATTCTATTCTTCATCATCGTCGTTTAACTGTGTAAATCGACAATGTTTACTTGTTATAGTTCATCCTTAAACCAAAGAAGAAAAAACTCTCAAAGGCAACCATCAAACAATGAAAGGCAAAGAAGAAGCTACAAATAAAGAGAAAGACGGTAAAAGGGAGAGAAAGATAAAATGAGAAATGGCAACATAAAAAAAAAATATACACACCCAAGTCTTTGAAATAAGCTATTTTTCTTATCCATTCCTAAGAGGCTGATGCTGAAATCTTTTCTTTATTTACAATCCCTCAGCCTCATCCACCCACATTTTGTCCACAAAGCACAAAAGGTTCATATAGAGCACACCATAAGCAGCGGTTCATAGTCTTGTGTATAGTGACGAAGACTTGCAAGCAAAGGATAACAAACCAAACACAATCGCATAAGGCATTGGGCACAAAATACAAAAGGAAGAGTTCCTTTTTGCTCTCACTTGGTCTTTTCTAAAGTCTAGAGTTATGGCATATAACTTTAAGATAAAAAAAAATTAAAGATCTAAAAAGCCTGGAAAAGGAAGTAACAATTCGTCCTTCAATTTAAGTTCCTATTTTCTGAGAAGGTTTGTATGTTTTGTTTTGTTTTTTTAAGTTGAGACTTTGGGTGTATCTCTGTTTTTGTATTGAGGTGTTTTAACCGTTTTTACTTGCGACATATAGGAACTATATGGCAAGTTTTGCATTCGTGCAAAATTTTGTCTGTCTGTCCACGCTCCTACAGCCTAAACCATTGGGTCGATTGAGTTCAAACTTGGAAGTTAAGGTTTTGAGCAGATTCGCGTTAGGCGTTTTTTTCATTTTTTTTTTAAGATCAAAACTAACAGTGGCCCCCATACAATTTTTTTGGTCAAAAAACGATAATTCAAATTTTCTCAAAAACAAACCGATAGATTTTTTTTAAATTTTCTCTAAAATTTTATTTTTTAACTTGGCTTCTTTTAATAAGAAAAACATATTTTTGTATTGCTCAGGAAAGGTACCGCTCATAGAACCGTTATTTTGTTTTTTAATTTTCTCAGCAACTTATGTACTGATTTCAATATTTTTTTTTGTGAATAAGCTCTTATATTGCTTTAACAATATTTGATTATCAAAAGTGCAATTTTTTTTTGTTTGGATTTTTAAAAAAATATTGAATTTTTTTTTTTCAAAATTCTATATCTCAAAAACGGGTTAATATTTTTTTACGAAATTCAAATGTAGAGCGTATATTTACAATCACTAAACAACTGCATACCAAAAATATTTTTAGAACAAAATTGAAAAATTTTATATATAAAAAATTAATTTAAAAAAAAACCGCTCTAACGATTTTCGAAATATTTTTTTGAAAAATCAAGGGCTTTTTTATTTATAAAATGGCATTTAAATTTTTGAAGACAAACTTATTTTTCAGGTAAAATTTTGAATCTTAAATTAGGTTTTTTTTTTTAAATTTATTTTAACTGTATTGAATGTAACCCCCTCCCAAAAAAATTGAAAAATGGAGGTTTTTTCGACAAATCAAATTGCATTTATATCTTTGAAGACAAACTTATTTTACAGGTATATTTTTAAATCTTATATACATAGATACTTTTTTAAACAGACTCTTTGAATACAGGAGCAAGTTCGTGCGACCCAGTCGTGCATTTTATTTGTTTAAGTCTTTAGGTACCTAATAATTATTACTTGCGACATTATAGGAACTATATGTACGGTGACCATCCGTTCATTATTATAATGAACAGTTCATTATTTGAAGAAAATGTTCATTATGAATTATTGTGTGTCGGAAAACATAAAAATGTTCATTATTTTAGAAATTGCTCATTATTTGTTCATTATTTTATGATTTTTTTTCTTTAAGGAAAGCCTAAGCATGAAAACCATTAAATGTTTAATGAAAACGTACCCTTACATCATAATTCGTAGTCTTTCTTTTTCGGAACAATTCCTACTCTCACAATTTCAACAATCAGATCATATTATACATCCCAACATACAGGGGAAGTTAAACTAATACTTTACACTTGCGCACAGGATGACTCACCACTGGGAATTAATTTTACCATTGAGTTTTACTGACCTCATCCTTTTTTGCATTTGAACTAGTTATGGCATTTTCCGAAAGTAATTTTGAGAATGCACTCCGACTGTTGGAACTTTTACATTGTTGAAAAATGCTTCACTCCAAAAATAAATGAAGAGTAAGGATTACACTCCTTCTGGGACAAAGTGCAGTTAAGTTCAATGTATATTATGAAAAAGAGAAGCAATATTTCAGTTAATGACACTGATGTTTTGGACGAGTTGTCATGTGTAAAAAATTACGTTTCTTCAGAAAAAATTGTTGAATGGAACTGGAAGGAGAGCCAAATGAGTGCTGGAGATAGGTGGATTGAAATTTTCAAGTTTTTCAATAAAAAAATGATACAATATGAAAACATTTCAAAAATCGTAGAGTATGGGTCTAATGCCTCTACAGAGAGAGTTTTCTCAATTTTAAACAATGTATGGACAAACGAAAAAAAACAATATGAAAATTAAAACAATCAGGTCCATTTTAATTTGCAAATGGAATTATGAATTAAATTGCATCCAATTTAAGAATTATTTAAAAGGAAAACCAGAATTAATTAAAAAAAATTATTCTTCCGAAAAGTACTTATTTTAACAATACTAATATATTTTAATTCGATGTCAAAGTTGTTTGACTAGCCAATATGATATAAAAGAGTTTAAGGTTTTGTTAATTTTTTTTGTGAATAAGTTAGAGACTGAAAGAATCTGTGTAATTTTTATGTTTGTTTTGTTTATTATCGGTGAAAGTTCCTTTTTTGTTTATTTTATAAATATACCTAACTATACTATATTTATTAATTAATTTATATTATAGTTATTTACTGTTACTCAATGAAATGAAAAAAAATCTTGAAAACTGGTCAACATTTTTCATTTTTTGGGTACTGTTCATTATTTTGTCTCGGAAAATATGGTCACCGTAACTATATGGCAAGTTTTGCATTCGTGCAGAATTTTGTCTGTCTGTCCACGCTCCTACAGCCTATACCATTGGGTCGATTGAGTTCAAACTTGGAAGTTAAGGTTTTGAGTAGATTCGCGTTAGGCGTTTTTTTCATTTTTTTTTTAAGATCAAAACTAACAGTGGCCCCCATACAATTTTTTTGGTCAAAAAACGATAATTCAAATTTTCTCAAAAACAAACCGATAGATTTTTTTTAAATTTTCTCTAAAATTTTATTTTTTAACTTGGCTTCTTTTAATAAGAAAAACATATTTTTGTATTGCTCAGGAAAGGTACCGCTCATAGAACCGTTTTTTTGTTTTTTAATTTTCTCAGCAACTTATGAACCGATTTCAACAATTTTTTTTTTGAATGAGCTCTTATATTGCCTTAACAATATTTGATTATCAAAAGTGCAATTTTTTTTTGTTTGGATTTTTAAAAAAATATTGAATTTTTTTTTTTCAAAATTCTATATCTCAAAAACGGGCCAACATTTTTTTACAAAATTCAAATGTAGAGCGTATATTTACAATCACTAAACAACTGCATACCAAAAATATTTTTAGAACAAAATTGAAAAATTTTATATATAAAAAATTAATTTAAAAAAAAACCGCTCTAACGATTTTCGAAAAAAAATTTTGAAAAATCAAGGACTTTTTTATTTATAAAATGGCATTTAAATTTTTGAAGACAAACTTATTTTTCAGGTAAAATTTTGAATCTTAAATTAATTTTTTTTTTAAATTATTTTAACTGTATTGAATGTAACCCCCTCCCAAAAAATTGAAAAATGGAGGTTTTTTCCACAAATCAAATGGCATTTATATCTTTGAAGACAAACTTATTTTACAGGTATATTTTTAAATCTTATACATAGATACTTTTTTAAACAGACTCTTTGAATACAGGAGCAAGTTCGTGCGACCCAGTCGTGCATTTTATTTTTAATAGTACCTGGGCATCAATTATTGGAAGATTAAGGGTTTTATATACCAAGATATGTAGGGATACGGAAGCAGAAATTATTTAACAATGTGTTAAGATAAAATATACGATTTAAGGTACACGGGTACTAACTACTAAGTTTCTATGTCTTTCAAATGATGACACTATAAGTAATTGCTGTTCTATTTTGGCCAATCCAAAACGTCTTCAATCAATGTTAAACAATAGAAGGTGGCTCATGTAGTTTGAAGTGGTTTCTTTTTAAATCATAGCTTAATTTGACATTGATAGCTGACTCCTGCTCAAATTCTTGATAAAAAGTCCAGCATACTTCAGAATTGAATCAGCATAAATCTTTTTCGTTATCACTTCTATAACTTTATAGCTTAGAAGTAGTAAGAGCAGCCAAAGTTTTGGAAGGCTTTTCCGACTAGGTGCGTTTTCATCTCAGTGGCTATACGTAAACAGGCAAAATTGATTCGGAAAACCTGCATGTTATTAGCACGACGTCAATTCAACCTTAGAGAATGAAAGTTTCGTGCGGATTGAAGAGTTGTGGACACTTTGTTTTTAAAAATGAGTCTGAAATAATGTTTCGGTCCACGAAAAAAGGAAAAAGTTTCTATACACAGACTATTTGGTCAACTTAAATTAAACACATGTATTTGGACAACATCTCTTAAATTAAGGGTTGCGCTATATTCAAAAATTAAGTAATCAGTCGTTTTGGCAATGTTAATTAGCCACGTCGGAACTGCCATTTGACTCCTTTAGAACTTTTTTGAGGGGTAACAGAGAAGGATTGATGTTATACCAACAGTCCAATAACGATTGAAGTACTTAAAGCCAAGATCCACATTTTTTGTGAGCTTAAGCATGAAACAAAGAACAGGGTCTTGAATGATAATGGCCATAATACTTGGAAACATTAAATTTTTGAGTTTTGTTAAACGAAAGTTTTAATGATTTACTGATTTTTTTAAAAGCGTTTTGGACCTATACCTATACATATATAAATTAAGTTGTTTGATCTTGTGGAAAAAAAAACAACATTTTAGTTTTCCAGCTGATGCAAGTCAGTGTGATAGTCTGCAGAATTACAAAAGAGCTCACTGGTGTCTAGTTTCGAATGAGGAACAGCCCAAAAGGAACCCTATGCTGGACTAACCGGCCGAAGTAACAATTTCCTGAATATACAACCGTTTCCCACTAGTAAAGAAAAAAAAGCTGGGATACGACCCACACTGATAACTTTCCATCCCATCTGTCGATTTGTCTTGCTTAAAAAATTGTAGGGTTTCGTGTTTTGTTTCTTAAAAATTTAAAAATTACCAACAATATTTTGCATATAATGAAATATTTGATTTCAAAATCAGTTTTTGTTAACGAGATTTTTAGTTGAAAACCAATTTTTACCAATTTTAGTAGCATAGTAGCAAAATTAGTTTGAAGCCAATATTTTTAATTTTAAAAAAGATATCAATTTTTGCAAACTTTTAGTAACACTTTTTTAATATATTTATTTTTTGTTAAGAAACTGTAAGTTTGATTTTTCTCAAAATTGTATCGAATGTTCAAAACAGTATTTTTTATAAGACAAAATTAGTTTGAAGCTAATATTTTTAATTTTAAAAAAGATAATTGAGTCGAAAATCAATTTTTACCAACTTTCGTTATTTTTTTTTTAAGTTTTTCGTTTTTTTTTTGTCAAAAAAACTTGGATTTTGGACAATTGGATTTTTTTTTCAAAATTTTACCAGATGTTGAAAACGTTATTGTTCGTTGCACAAAATTGTTTTGGATCATCATTTCTTATTCGTAAAATTTTCGAGGTGACAAATTTTTTTTCAATTTTTTGTGATTTATAAAAAAAACCGTTAATTGGACCAAAAATATACTTGTTTGGTATCACGAATGTTCGACTGTAATGTTGAAACTTTGTAACAAGAGCGCTGCTAACGTTTGTTAATAGATGTCTTTAAAACATTTTGATAATTTTCTGGACCAACCTTATCTCCAAGATGAAGGAGATGAATGTGGCAGTAGATTGCCGATACGAAGTCACGAAGCACTAGATCTCGGGTTTTTCAACAGGGACGCTACAAAAGTAGAGCAACAAGGAAAGCAAACGACGACATATTTCTTGCCGCTCTTTTAACATTTCTCTTTAGTAAGATTTGCCATTTCATGATGGAAAGATATACGAGCCAACAATGAGTCGAAATTATAAAAATTTACTACCGAAATTCGGAGTCAGTGGCCTCAACGTTAAGAGCGATACGCCCAATTTATGGTTGTCATAATCGTCCTACAATTGAGCGTCTAGTGGACAAATTTGAATCCACAGGCACAGTACAAAATTTTCCCGTGCCAGTGAGACAAAGAAGTGCCCGTAGTGTTCAGAATATTGCTGCCGCTTAGGCTTCAGTTGCAGAAAGCAAAAATGTGTCTCTCACACGTCGTTCTCAAGCGTTCGGCATCTCTGTGACGTCGTTGTGACGAATTTTGCGAAAAGATCTTGGCCTACATCTACCTACATGAAAATGATTCGGATTTTCAATGAAAAATAATCTTAAGCGATAAGGTTTGTTCTGGCTGAATATCTTCGTCAATAAATAAAATATGCTGTATTGGTCAGGCAGCAATAGCAATTCACACGAAATGCTCCAGTCGATTGGTTGCCTTGGTCGTGCGATTTGACGCCGTTAGACTATTTCTTGTGGGGCTACGGCAAGTCTATGGTCTATGCCAACAATCCAGCGACGATTGACGAACTTCGTACGAATATCGAACTTGAAATAGAACCTTACCCGATGGTTAAATTTTTCTCCACCTCTTCAAACATTCCGGGTGGTTTCCTGGCCAAAACTTGAACAATATCGGTTTTTAATAAGTCTTAAGTTCGGGAAATATTTGCGTGAACATGGTCTTCAAAATTCATATCAACCAAGAAAAAAATATAACGGTGTCAAATCGTCTAGTTGCATCCTTTCAAAATGGATGAGTACTACGGCTGTACCGTGAAATTAAGCCGCTTTCACTTTTGTAAAGTGTATTTTCAATAATTGTTCTTATTACAATTAAACAGGTGAAATAAGGCCAAATTGGTCTTATTTCACTTTCAACATTAATGTTTGCATGCACTATAAACCATGCACTTACCCCAAATCCTATATTGTGCTCAAGTAGGTGGTGGTAACATACCTCAATTTGTATACTCACTGTAAAAATAAGTTGATCTTATTTCCCAAAATAATTTTGCCTTATTTCACTTTGTCAAAGTGCCATATGAACTGCTGAAAAATTGGCTTTATTTCACCTTTTTAAAGTGCAATAATTTTATAGCTGGCAACGAGACCATAATACTTTTGAAGTTTCCGTTACGAGACTGAAACTGTAAATTTTGCACCGAAATTCGCCAAGAGTCTCGAGTCAACACTTTTCGGGTTGTATGTCCTTCTTCTAGGTAGTCAAAAAAAAATGTACAAATGCGTTGCATTAATTCTTCTTCGACCATGATCAAGATAAAATTTAAAACAAAATTGTATTAGGTTAGGTAGTAAGGGGTGTGCACAGCAAGAAGCTGTTGCGTACACGGGGGCCTATTGGTCCATTGTGATCCCCTATAAAAGTAAAAATTTAGCATCGATGCTCTCAGTTCAATTCAACTCTGTCGATTAGCGTAGACTGGCTCGTTAACGAACCAGCCTGTGCTATCTATAAATTTCCTCATGCTCGCCATTGAGACCTGTGCTAGATCATCCAGTTCTCCAACGAACCTGTTTCCGAAATGACGGAGTCGGCTGGTTTGGAGGTTCGGACAGTCGCAGAGCAGGTGTTTAATGGTTTCCATTTCCTCCTCATCCTGACAGCTCCTACAAAAATCGGGTGCAAATGCCCCTATTCTATTAGCCATTGTGCCAATGGCGCAATGACCTGTTAGTACACCTATCAAGATTTTAATGTTCTTTTTACTCAGCGATAGAATATACCGAGTTTCTTTTTCATTTGTATTAGGCCATAAACTTCTAGAGATTGCACAATCGTTCCTGGATTTCCAGGAGATATTGGTTTTCTCTTTTAGTCTAAGGTCTATCTTCCTCTTGAGTACCCCAATCGGGACGAGTGGTCCCCTAACTGAATGGTCGCTACTACTTGTGTCTGCTTTTGACCCTTTCCTGGCTAGTTCGTCTACTATATCATTCCCTTCTATATTGCTATGTCCGGGAACCCAGCAGAGCTTTACCTGGTTAGTGTGGCAGATTTTGTTTAATTCCTTCCTACAGTTTAAAACTGCTTTTGATCTAATGGTCTCACTGGCTAAGGCTTTGATAGCAGCCTGGCTATCCACGAAAAAAGTAATCTCCGAAGAGCTTAGCTTTTCGTTATGTGCCAATTCAGCTGCTTTTCCAATGGCAAAGACCTCAGCCTGAAAGACACTACAGTCAGCCGGGAGTGTATATGACTCTCTGATGTTGAGAGATTGGCAAAACACCCCAGCACCTGTTCCTGATTCCATTTTTGAACCGTCAGTGTAGAAAGGGATACCCTGTTTACTTATGAGTGAATTGGGATCCCAACCCTGTCTTTCTGGTATGAAAATAGAATATTTCCTGTCAAAATCTAGTAAAGGGGGGATGTAATCGGTGGTCTCCCTCAGTCCTGGAACCGTGTCATATCTTTGTAAGATTGACCCGTGGCCATAAGTGCTGTGCCTCCAAAAACTCAGTTCTCTTAAACGAATTGCAGTTTTGGCTGCCGTGCACTTTATGAACTCATCCAGAGCCGGGAGGTCCAAGATCATTTCCAATCCAGCTTGTGGTGTGGATCTTTGAGCCCCTGTTATTCCTACACAGGCTAGTCTCTGTACCTTATTCAGGTTCTTGAGGTAGCTTGATTTTTCCACCGCCTTCCACCATACAATAGAGCCATAGGTAAGAATGGGTCTGACTATCGCTGTGTACATCCAATGGATGACCTGCGGTCGCATACCCCAACGTACACCGAAGGTCTTTTTGCATGTGTAGAATGCACATAGTGCTTTTTTCATTCTTTCCTCAGTATTACGCTTCCATGTAAGCTTGGAGTCAAGGATTACTCCTAGAAATTTAGCTTCCTTAGAAGGTTTTAGAGGAATGCCATTTAGTTTGGGAGGGTTGAAGCCCTCCAGTTTCCTTTTCTTCGTGAACAAAACTAGCTCTGTCTTGGCGGGGTTGACCCCGAGACCGTTCTTAGTTGCCCAAGAAGATAAATCTTTTAATGCATTTTCCATAATGTTTTCGATGATGGTGAGAAACTTGCCTGATACTAAAACCACTATGTCATCTGCATATGCTACTATTTTAATGCCCTGATCTTTGAACTTTGTGAGAATTTTGTTGACTACGAGGATCCAGAGCAGGGGTGAGATGACTCCTCCCTGTGGTGTGCCTCTAGTAACTGTTTTCTCAATAGTGCTAACTCCTATTTGAGAGTTGATAATTCTGCCATTTAACATGGTGAAGATCCAATCGACAATGACAGATTCAACCCCAACTTCAACTAAGGCAGTCTTGATCGATTCCGTTTTTACGTTATTAAACGCACCCTCGATATCAAGAAATGCTGCCAGGGTATATTCTTTATGTTCAAGACTTTTCTCAATATGTGAAACTACTTCATGCAAGGCAGTCTCCACTGATTTACCTTTGAGGTAAGCGTGTTGGTAGTTGCACAAGTTGTTTTCGTTGAGAAGTTCTCTAACATGTAGATCAATTATCCTCTCCAGTGTCTTAAGAAGAAACGAAGAGAGACTTATTGGTCTATAATCCTGAGCGGTCGAGTGAGTCGGTTTCCCTGCTTTTGGGATAAAGACTACCTTGACCTTTTTCCAGCTATTAGGGACGTATCTAAGTTTGATACAACTTATGAAGATTACCCTAAGCCACGGAGTTATTACTTTGAGAGCATTTTGAAGAAGAGCTGGGAAAATCTCGTCTGGTCCCGCTGATTTATAGGGTTTGAACGAGTTTATTGCCCAGATAATCTTCTGCTCAGTAATAACCCCATTTAGTTCTAACTTTGATTCCGTGTGAGTAAAATCCAGCGTGTTCGATTGCAAGAAATCGGAGCTTTCTGGGTTTTTACAACCGGGGAAATGAGTTTCCATGAAGAGTTCAAGCGTCTCTAGGCTCGAGTTCGACCATGATCCATCAGGGTGTATTATGTACCCCGGGATCGTGGGATTAAGGGCCAGGGTTCTACGGAGCCTTGCCGCCTCGCTTGTTTTTTCAATGGATTCACAATGTTTAGCCCACGAATCCTTTTTGGCCTTCCTTAACTCTTTGGTGTAAGTGTTAAGTGCGGCTCTATAAGACTTTAAGTCCTCTTCTAATTTACTCAGTTTAGCTTTATTGAAAAGTTTTCTGACCTCTGTTCTGCGTTTCTTTAGTACACCATTCCACCAGGGTGGTTTAGTGGAATTATTGGAACGAGATAAAGGGCAGTGTTTTTCAAAAGACATTCTCATTTTACTAGACAAGTTATGGACAACAGTGTCAATGGTTGAAGTACTTAGACTTGTATTGTCTTCTGGTGGATCAATACAGTCTTTCAGCCATTTTTCGTACTCTGTCCAATTCGTTCTAGTTGGATTCCTGTAAGGTTTCTTTTCAGTAATGTTCCTGTCTATAGAGAAGAGTATCCTAAAGTGATCTGAAAAAGATTCTTTAGGTGAGACTCTCCAGTCTTCAACTGAAATTTTACTATTATTACTACTAAGTGTCAAATCTATGATTTCCTCCCTGTTTTTGTTTCGAAAGGTAGGGTGATTGCCCCTATTGCATAACGATAAATTAGAACAGAGAATATATTCAAAAATTGACTCACCCCTTTTATTGATATCCTTTGAGCCCCATTGAGTGTGGTGAGCGTTGGCATCACAACCTACCACCAAAGGTGTGCCGCTTGCTGTGGCATGGACCACAAGATCACGGACAGTTTTTGATGGTGGGCTCTCCTCCTCGTACGGCATGTACGTCGACGCTAGAATGAAGTTTCCTTCATTCGATTCGACGCTGATTGCCGTGTTGTCCTTGTTGCTGTACCTAGATAGGAAGAAAGCGTTAATTGATTTTTTCACTAGGATGCAACTTCTAATATTACCTACATCTGACGTGGAGTGGAAAAGGTTGTAGTGCTTTGACCTCAACCCACGGATACGGTTTTTGCCTAACCATGGTTCCTGGATTAAGGCCACATCCACGTTCTCGTGAGACATGAAGAGCGTAAGGTCGTACGTTGCTGCTTTAGCGTGGTGCAGGTTTACTTGCACCACTTGCAGCTTTTGACTCCCCTTTGCCTTCATGCCTCTTAACCTTTACGGTTCCGAGACCATACCTCAGCACGTCTTTTCTATCCTTGAGCAGAAGGTCAGATTTCTTGTCTGCCACAAACAAGAGGTCCTTCCCTTCGCCACCATAACTCTTCCTAGAATGTTGGAGCTTCCATTCTAAAATAGGAAGCTCTTTATTCTGCTTCGCCAGCAGCTTAATAATGGCTGCGTCCTCATGTTCTGCAGGAGGGGGAATCCAGATACTAAACTGCTGGCGGAGTGGTAGAGCTGCGGCGGGTAGAACTTCAAGGGAGGAACCTTCCCATAGTTCGCCAATGTTGGCGATTGTTTGGTTCAGGAACTCCCGTGATTTCTGGTCACCGCAGCAGACCACTTTAACTCCTCGCCGCCATCCGGCACCATCAAAGATATAGTCCTCCGAACTATCGTTCTCTGATGCCGCCATCATGGCTTTGAGGATTTCGTTTTCCACAAGGAGCCAGTTTTTTGCCGAGATTTTCCCATCTGGGTCGTCACGGCTTATTATGGCAATTTGTAGGTCAATCGGGGTGGTGTCGAAGCTGCTGGTTTTCTGTTTTTTAGCACCGTCTTGCTTGACCGTCTCCTCCGATCTTTGCCTCTTGGACGTTCCTGGCTTCGTTCCAGAAGAGGTGCTTGCCGATGCTTGGTCTTTCCTAGCGTTGGCTTGCTGTTTCTTACTGGAAGTCGCCTGAACTTTACCTTTGTCTTTCCGAGCGGTCGAGTTATTGCCAGCCTGTTCACGGTTTGCCTTTTTAGGGACAGACCTAGATTTGGCAGCATCTACTCCTTTGCTCTCCGACTCTTTGGTATTCACTTCCTTCGCTATTTCCCTGGGTGCAGTGACAGTCTCTGCCAGCTGCCGCTCAAAGTTCCTAACTAGCTTCTTATGCTTTTTTAGGAGAGCCTTGTCTCTCGAACTGAGCGTCGCAGGGTCTTTCAACTCGGTCATTTTCACGAATCTTTTAGAGGATCTGTAGTTGCTGCGTTGCCTCGAAGCTTTGAGGGGTGCAGCAGACTTCAGCATAGTCTCTTCTTGACTCGGTTCCATCAGTAGCTCGTCCTCGGTTTGACTACCTATGGAAGGAGGGCTGTCCGAGGTCTCCGTACCTTTGATAGTTAGACCATCTAAGTCGGGAAGGAGATCCACTGAGAGAATGACCGGTTGTCTTTTTAGCTCTCGTTTTCCTTTCTCTAAGTTTACTTTTGTCACTGGCGACTTAGCTTCTTGCGAAGCCAAGCCCTCGCCGGCAGCCGTGACTTCTGCCGACACTTGAACGTATATCCCCGTTCGATTTTCTTCTTTTTGTAAACTTTTGTCCATATTTTCATATTTATTAGATTAGCATCTCTGCTTTTTGGTGGTTTTCTTAGTTGTCTTACTCCGCAGCTGGATTGCTGGAGCGTTAGACGTAAGCCCCCTCGCCACAACAAGGCGAAAACCGTGAGGGGGAACAAAATTGTATTAGTATGTACAAAAATAATTTACTTCATATCTGCCATACCATAAACTGTCAAACATCTTAAACTTCCGATTTTCCTCAATAAAGAGTTCACATTTAAAAATAGACAAAGGAGACGAGAAGACGACAGAGATTGAGACGAGACTCAGTTATACAAGACCGAAACTGAGATGAAAATGGCATTTTTTTGGGTTTTGACGCAACCGAGACTAGCAAAGGTCTTGTCGGGTCTCGTCTATAACTACTACTATAACAACTATATTGTGTACGACACATTCAGTCGATGCAAACGCCGAGAAAACCCATAAATACGTATCATCCAAAACACATTTACTTGTAGTACTATGATCATAGAACATCCTAATAAAATCAGTAATTCTTCAATTTAACCAATTTACAATTTGAAACTTCGAAATGAATGACCCTATATTCATATTAATAAAATAAAACCAGCACTATTAAATAGTATTGACTTAGAGAAAAAACATACAACAGCATAAAAACGCTGGACCTTACCCTTTAAAGATGCAAACTTTCAACGTTACGACACTCAAACAAAAAACATTTTGAAAAACTTGATAGTAACCATATTGAATACTTTGAACTATTCAGAGTATCTATTTATTAAGTTAAATTTTTGTCAAATCACACTGAGAACTTAGTGTCATACTATTTTTTATATTTTGTAAATTCATTAAGGAATCCAAAATTCAGACATTTTAAGTGAATTTCTGAACTTATGTTCAGAATGAATTAAAACAACCAAACATAATGGGAATTCCCTCGCCAAAATAACTCGATTTTAAGCTCTTAACAGGTTCTAAGCTTAAATTAGTCATATTTAATAGTAGACATTTCGAAGAAGAGAAAGAATAATATTATTTTCAAACTCTCAGTCATAAATTTTGTATTGTTCGGTTCAGTACGGTTCTGTTAACTCTCTATAATCATATTATGAATAAGGTATTATCATCGCTGTCAGCGGCGGCGGCGTCTTTGCTAGTTGGACTTGCAGTATCTTTGTTAGTAGTTTTTGTTAATGGAGAAAATTACATAGCAACAACAGGTTAATACGTCAGTTTTGTATAAAGAAAAAGACTTGAATTTTATTATTTTCATAAATAGGAATACCAAATATTGGCAATGATACATCAAACAACATTGTCTTTTGTAAGTAATCTAGAAAATACCAATGTCTATTGTTATGAAAAAATTTCAAAGTTCCAGCTATAACCGGAGGATCACCTACACTTGCTGGAGAATTTCCATTCATGGTTAGTTAATAGATAAACATCAATATTTAGATTAAACTGATCTTTGAAAGAGTGGTATATCGATTTATTTTGTCAATTCAAGGCTGCTTTAGGATGGTTAGACGAGTTCGGAGAACTTAAATATCATGGCGGTGGGATGATTATAAGTCCAAAAATGGTTTTAACGGCTGCTCATTGTGTTTACAAAGATGGGTAACTATAGATTAGATATTTAATAATTAAAACTCATTGTAAAACCAATGTAATTTTTATTATCTACACGTTTCTAGACTTATGGAAATTAAAAATTGTTTTCTTCATAATTTCTCTCTCGCATAACAACCTTGAACCTATTTAGGTGGGGTTAACAACTTATTAAAAATTTAGTTCAAAACAATGTGTGATTGTTAGGTGAGAAAGTGAAAAAGTTGTTTAAAGTAGTCCCCGTTTTATACATACATATGTATTCCGTTTAATAATTTTTCACACTTTAATGATTAAATAAATTGTGATCTCTAGTGGATAAGATGATACCAAGTAAAAGCTCGCTTAAATCTTCACATGAAGTGTTCAATTTTAGTCAAATATTAAAAATTATTAAGAAAACAATCTGGATTTGACGGTATTGTTTCTTTTTTTTTTGGAAATTCGTATTAATTTGTTTCCAACAATCATCCTTAAGCTAGACAAACTTTCTTAAAAACTAGCAAATAATCAAAAAAATTAAAAATAACTTACTGGCTTTATGCGGGTACTCTTGGTTAATCCATTATCTTACAACTAATGCCTTTCGGCCTAACAACAATATTAATACTCATCAACAATAACTTATTCTAAAACCAAGATTGAACCAAATTTAAATTAAAACTTGGTGTCTTTGACTTGATTTGTACTTAAAAACTAGAACATCCACAGTAAGCTTCTTTTTTTGGTGCCACCCTGACTGTCCCTAACTTAAAACTTTAACCTATGTAAGTCGGCCAAGACACTACGCCTTAGACAACTTTAAATAACGTTTTATATTTGTAGCCACCAAAACAGGTTTTCGTGTTTCACCCTATTTACCGGGAACAGTTCTACTCAACCGATGGCTCTCAACTCCGTCCAGTGCGAGGACGTCTTGATTGTAAAGGAGTCGCCTATCTACAATTTTACGGCTGACGTGGTAGATTAGCGGAACCGCCTTTCCATCCTGTATTAGCCATTCAGCTCTCGTTTGTCTAAATAGAGAAAGGAATCGGGCATGATAAAGGCGCTTAAAAGCGCATTTTCGCAGTATTTGTTATTGAGGTAAAAGGCCCTAAAAACTAAGCTGTTGGTAGAGGACATTGCTCTTGCAACGTGCCCCCGATCAAGCTTCAGCAAAAAATGTTATATACATAGATACTAGTTGAAATAACAATGTTTGTTCTCCGACTCTGGTGTTCTATGTAATCCAAGGCAATGTCGAAGATGTCAAGACAGCTGTTAAAAATCAACTGTTTTGTCAGGGCGAGAGCTCCCCAAGCTCTGGCCAGAGCAGCACTCATATGTCTGTCGAAATGCAAATACTGATCTAACCAGATGCCAAGGTACTTTACTACTCTTTTATTCGCCAGTAGCTGAAAATTTGGTACCACGATCACTAGATTTTTCCAGTGCTTTCTAGTATCCCTTGAGGCTCCATACAACCAACGGAGTCCTGAACAAAATAATTTCGCATATCTAAAAGTTGATTTTTAACTTCCAGTCGCAATATTACTGAATATTCTCGAAGTCACGCTGCAAAAGTGTCCTGATAACCTCAAATTTTTGGGACCGTTCTGTACGTAATTAGGTCGTCCACGTATGAAATCGCCTGAGTTAAGCTGCCTATCAGATCGTTGGTGTAAATGCTAAATAAGATCGGCGAGTTAACCGCTCATGGCTGAAGACCATTTTTAATATCAAAGAATTTTGTAGAAGTTGCATTGCCACTTTTGACAACAAACCGCCTGCCATTAAGTATGTCATGAAGCATATATACAACAGTGATTAACTTATGCCAAGTCTGGTCAGCACTTTTCATGGCAAGAATTACTCTTAGAGGATTTATCAATTCGTGGCAAGTGGCAGTACTCGTGAAAAAAAATGTGACAGCCTTATGCGACGGGTATAACAGATAGAATACAAATTTAATTTATAAAGCTTAACAATCAGTAATGTGTGATCAACCCTGTCACATTGATTCCTTTGTTCAAATACATATTTGCTAAAAATTGCAGGACTGGTGTGTGTTGATGTGCCACCGATAAACCTATGGGATGGCTAATTTCTATCACTGAGAAAACAATCTTATTTTACATATTATTTTCAAATAGTTTGGGAATTATAGCAATGTTTCAAATGAAGTGATAGTTTATGACTACGTTTTCAGGTCCAGATTTGATTACATGGTAGACATAAGTCCATTTTTTTGTATTATTATAAGAGCTAACTACTTCGAAGATAGGGATTACAAATTATTTTAAGACGCATTAGAAATCACAAAGGAAACAATACTATCAAATACAGATGGATTTTAATATTTTAATTATAATAATTCATCAATTTTTACTCCACACATAATTGACTAAAATTGAACAGTTCATGTAAAGCCGTTCAGCGGGCTCTTTTTGGGTAACTTTTGATTAACTAGCAGAGCTGTAAAAGGATGCAATATTATGGTATTACGTTCTGAAAAGTCCCACTTATTAAACAATTAATTTCAAAATAAAAAAGAGGCTGGGACCCACACTGATAACTTCCCATCCCGTCTGTCGATTTGTCTTGCTTAAAAGTTTGTAGGTTTTCGTGTTGGGTTAAAAAAGTTGTCAGTTGAATTATTCTTAAAAAATTCAAAATTACCAACAATATTTTTCCTATAAAGAAATAGTTTAATTTTAAAATCTAGTTTTGTTAAATAGATTTTTAGTCGAAAACAAATTTTTACCAATTTTAGTAACATTTCTTAAATTTATTTATTTCTTATATAAACAAATACAAATTGGATGAATGAAATTAATTTGAGATATATCGAGAACCGAACATCAATTTTTAACAAAGTTGCGTACTATTTTTTGTAGATTTTATTTTTGTATGAAAAAACGGACTGTTGGATGTTTATAAAAAATTAATGAATATCGAAAACAATATTTTCTGTGAAACAAAATATGTTTGAAGCCAAAATTTTTAATTTTTGAAAAGATATTTGAGTCGAAAATCAATTTTTACCAACTTTAAGTAATGTTTTTTTTAGGTTTTTATTTTTTATAAAAAAACTGTCAATTCGTTTATTTTTTTTTTTTATTTTTTTTATATTATACGCGCACTCAAGGGGATATGAATACCCTTATGATGATTAATCACAGTGCGAGCAATTAGGAAGGGAGGATAGGATTAGAAAGGAGATACCGATGCACATTGGTTTTGAATGTCTGCACATTGTAATGATTGGGAAACATTGAGTCTGGTAAAGCATTCCACATTCGTGTAGTGCGACTAAAGAAAGAATCTCTGTACTTTACAGTACGTCCGAAATTGGGCTCAAGGGTAAACTGATGAGCACTCCCAGAAGAACGGGTATTACGGTTGAATTGTTTGAGGGGAGGAATGCAACTGGCTATTTCATTAGAGCATTGTTTATGAAAGTAGCGATAAAATAATGACAGGCATGAAACCTTACGACGGTGCTCGAGAGATACAAAAGTTTCAGTTAGACAACGGTCACCTATCATTTTTAGAGCTCTCTTTTGAATTCTGTCTAGGAGACTCAAGTAGTACCCGTGGCATGATGGTTAGTGCGTTGGACTGTCATGCAAGAGGTCTTGGGTTCGATCCCTGCCTGTGCCACCTTAATTTAAAAAAAAAAAAAACGGGTACTGCCTCTTGCGAGGAATTGACAAATTCTCCAAGAGTAATGCTTGTCATGAAAAAGTGCTTTCTCAAATTAGCCGTTCGGATTCGGCATTAAACTGTAGGTCCCCTCCATCCCTGACAACAGTACTCGCACACAGGAATGGTTGAGAGTTGTAAGTCACTAGGCCCTGGTTCTCTACGGACTGTTGCGCCACCTAATTTATTTTATTTTAGACTCAAGTAGGTTATAGGAGCACCTGCCCAGATATGGGAATTGTACTCGAGTTTCGGACGAATATAGGCTTTATAGATTATAGCCAGATCAGAAGGGGTAAAAAACTTCTTGCGTCTTCGGAGAAAACCTAAACACTTAGCAGCATTTTTGGCGATGTCAAATATGTGATCACTCCAAAACAAGTGGTTTGTTATGCACATACCTAGGACTGATAGCTGTTCAGTCTCCTCGATACAAGTACCACTCATGGATAATGGCATTGGGGGAAGGTTACGCTTTTGTGACAGTAGACAGCATTGAGTTTTCGAAGCATTAAATTCTACACGGTTTTTGATTCCCCATTGAACAATGCTGTGAAGATCAGAATTTAATGAGCTTATCATACACTGCCGTTGGTAGTCCACATCCGAAGAACAAGGATGAGAATCTAAAAACGAATATGAAAAGCTGAGGGTACTGTCATCAGCGAAACAATTAAGTGGGTTAGAAGTTTCAGACAAAAGATCATTTATAAAAATAAGGAAAAGTGTGGGAGACAAAACGGAGCCCTGGGGCACACCAGCGTTTATTTTGTGGATATCAGATTTGAACCCGTCCAATACTACTTGAATTGAATGGCCCGAAAGGTAATTTCTAACCCAACGAAGAAGGGACTCATCAATACCAAATGCACGCATTTTCGATAAGAGAGCTTGGTGCCAAACTCTATCAAATGCCTTTGAAATATCAAGTGCAATAATCTTACTTTCTCCAAAACGATGTAAATATTTGTTCCACTGTTCGGTGAGATAAACCATAAGATCACCAGTGGATCTATTGCAACGAAAGCTATACTGCCGGTCATTAAGAAGCTTCTTAAGCTGAAAATTGATCAGCGTTTCCATGACCTTGGAAAGAAGGGACGTAAGTGCAATTGGACGATAGTTAGATGGTGAGGAGGATTCGCCTTTTTTAGGGACAGGCTGGACAAATGCAGTTTTCCATCCACTCGGAAAGAGACCTGTAGAATAGGACAGATGGAAAAGCTTACGCAGTGGTTTTGCCAGCGTTGAAGAACACCTCTTCAGAACAAAAGCGGGGATACTATCCGGGCCAGCGGATTTGTGAATGTCAAGATTTTTAAGGACTCTAGTAACTGAACGAGTGCGAAAGAAGATTCGTCCCATAGAATCGTTTACGCTTTCAAGTATAGGCGGAGTCATGTCACTCATTGGCAGCATCGAATTAACAGCAAACTGTGCTGCAAGCAAATTGGCTTTATCAATCGAGCTTACGTAGGGAGTGTCATTGAAAACGAGCGTTGGAACTGACGATGACGTAGTGTTTCGCACATTTTTTACAAATGACCAGAAATTTTTACTACTATTGGGACACTGTAGTATTTTTTGCCGTAATTTCTGATCATGTAAAAATTTAATGCGTCGTATATGTCCGTTACAGGTCTTTCGAGCTTGTTTGAACTTATTCCGGTTTTCCTCAGTTCGGTTGGCTTTATAATTCCGGAAACTTACATTTTTGATCCTAATAACCTCTTTACAGCTCGGATCAAACCATGAGTTTTCTTTGGGTTTGATAGGTTTTATCCTATTGGGGATAAAATTTCTCATTCCACAAAGAATCAAGTTTGTTATCATATCTGCACTGGAATCCACGTCACTATCGAGGAAGCATAGTGACCAGTTAAAGTTCCTAAAGAATTCATTGAGACCGTCCCAGTTGGCTTTCTCATATTGCCACACGGTTCTCGTAGGTGTTGTAACTTTAACTCGGGTTTTTGGCATGAGTAATAAGCAGATATGACACAATGGTCTGATGTGCCTAGGGGCGATAATACACTAACAGTATATTTATTAGGATCAGAAGTAAGAAAAAAAGTCCAGAGTGTTGGCGGACTGACCTGCAATGTCAGGAATCCGAGTTGGCTCGTTAATTAACTGAGTCAGGTGGTTTAACTCAGCAAAAATCTCGACGTACCTTCCTTCGGATGTTGTCTGACCAGTATAGCGCAGCCACGAAGAATTGTGTACATTGAAATCGCCCGTAACAACGATCTCACTGTGCGGAAAATGGGATACAATTCTCTGGATAGAGTCGGACAGCGCATCGAATTCGTTAGAAGTCGAATTGCTATCCAGACTTGGGCTGCGATAAATAAAACACGTGTGAATGATGCGCCTTTGGACGGTAAATTTAAACCACATATAATTAAAGTTTGTATTGGTGCACTGACCATACTGTGGTAGAAGTTGATAGGCAACATCATTCCGTACATAAACGGCTAGACCATGGTGAGAAAAGAATAAAGGCACTAAGCTATAACCGAAGAGGTTAAACTCGGTGATCGGTGGTTTCACCAACCTGAGTTTCGCTTAGTGCCAAAACAGCTGGCCTGTTCAAAACAGTATGAACGTATGCAGAATTGAAATTTTTTCTAAGCCCACGAATATTGCTATACTGAACACAAAACTTACCAGCCATCACAATACACAAAAACACAAAAAAAAACCAAAACAAGGCAGTTATCTATGAAGTAAATTTATTTTGGGCACCAAAACTTCTCAGTTACAATTTACCATTAGTTTTATGCCTTAATGGTAAATTGAAACTAATCCGCTCATGAACCCCAAAAAAAATTTAACCGCAATTTATCAAGTAATTGTTTCGCATAGTCCACTACCGCACTGCATATTATGTATATATAACAAGCTGCACTTGCAGTGGCTATGCAAAACAATTGAGCGAACGTAGAACACAAAAATTTAACTAAATTTTGAGAAAAATATTTTTTATAAGACAAAATTTGTTTAAAGCCATAATCTCAAAGTTTTGAAAAGATATTTACAACGAAAACAATGTTTACCAACTGTTGTTCAATTTTTTTTTAGGTTTTTAATTTTTTGTAAAAAAAACTGTCAATGCGATTTTTTTTCAAAATTTTACTGAATGTTGACAACAATATTTTCTGAAAAAAAAAGTAGTTTAAATCCAATATCTCAAAGTTTTGAAAAGATATTTGAGTCGAAAATCAATTTTTACCAACTTTTATTAATTTTTTTTTAGGTTTTTATTTTTTGTAAAAAACTGTCATTTCGATTTTTCTCAAAATTTTACCAGAAGTCAAAAACATTATTCTTCGTTGCACAAAATTGTTTTGGAGATGAAATCATATTTTAGTCGTAAAATTTTCGGGGTGACAATTTTTTTTTCAGTTTTTTTGATTTATAAGAAAAACCGCTAAATGGATTTTTTTCCAAAAATATATTTGTTTGGTATCACGTTAAAATATATTGTAGAAAATTTAATTCAAGTCTCTAGCGTTTTTGGTTCGTAAGATATTTAGGGTTAACCAAAATTTTCACCTTTTTTTTAAACTGCTATGGTAAAAAAAACATCCACGCAATTTTCTTGAGAGCTCTTTCTGCATCTTTCTGCATCTTTCTGCATCTTTCTGCATCTTTCTGCATCTTTCTGCATTATTATCTGTATAACAAAATTTATTTAAAGTCGATATCTCTTCTGGTTGTTGAGCTATGGACGACGAAAAAAACGTCGCGAACGTACGGACGCACGGACGTACGGACGTACGGACGTACAAACGTACGTACACACGCACGTCGAGAAATGTCCGACAAATCGGACCCATTACAATAACTTCCTATGGGAAGTTAATAATTCAAAATATAATGGGGGTCATATCCATTAACTCAATACGATTAGTTTTGAATTGAAGGGAATTCCTACAAAAATACAAAAAAATTATCTCCCAGGGAGGGTCATGATTGTAAACAGATTCGCGTTAGGCGGTTTTTCATGTTATTAAGATCAAAAGTGATCGTAGGCCACATACAATTTTTTTAGTCAAAAATCGAAAATTCGAATTTTCTCAAAAACGAACCGATAGATTTTTATTAAATTTTCTTAAAAATTATTTTTCTTAACTTTGCTTCTTTCGACAAAAAAAAATATATACATATTTTTGTATTGCTCCAGAAGGGTACCCCCCATAGAACAGTTGTTCTGTTTTTGAATTTCCTCAGGAATTCATGAACTTATTTCAATAATAATTTTTGTAATGCACAAGCTCTCATATTGCCTTATCAAAATCAAAAAAAAAGAGGAAAGATTTGTATTTTTGTATGTAACGAATAAACTCAAAAAGTGCTGGACCGATTTTAATAATTCTTTTTTCATTAGAAAGCTACATTATCACTGAGTAACATAGGCTATATTTAGTACTTGATTACTGTAGAAATCTTTAGAAATTCCTATTAAAACCAACCGAAGGTGTAAAAAAATTAGCCATAAAATGTCTTTCATCGCATACGCTGCGAAGAGTATTAATGATAGGACAAAAAAATGTTTTTTTTTTTCGTGATTCATGGTCGTTTTAATTAGCATGCTTATAACTTAAATATCTGTACCTATTTATGTCTACCCGTGCGAAGCTAGGACGGGCCGCTAGTCAAAAATATGTTTAAACAAAAACTGATGAATTGTATATAAAAACAATAATTAAAAAAAAAAACCGCTCTAACGATTTTCAAAAAAAAAATCAAAAAATTAAATTTTTTTGAGAAATCAAACGGTATTTAAATTTGTGAAAACAAACTTATTTTGAAGATATATATTTTTAAATCTTAAACTAAAGTTATTGTTAGGATACAGGAGCACGTTCATGCAAACCAGTCGTGCATTTTATTTTTGAGTTCCAATGATAATTCTAACATAAAACTAACATGAATAATTTTATTGCATATGTTTTAGATTTTATCACATGCTTATGGTTCTTATTTCAGCAAAATTCCTGATGTAGTTTTTATAGGTGGAGAATCTCTTAAGTCGCAAAACAATGATTATAGGGATGTATTTTTAAAATTTTCAATAGTCAATGTGACAATTTATCCTGAATATGATCCCAAACAAGGATACGATGACATTGCAATACTCGAATTAAACAATCCAACATGGTAAATAATTATCATTAAAATAAATTATTTTTAATTCCTTAATTTTATTTTAAATTTATGCGGTAACAGGTTTCCTTCAGTTTGTTTATGGACAAGTCCAAATTTACCAATCGATGATGTCACAGCCATAGGATATGGTTTGACAGAATTTGGTAAATATCAAACAAATATAATTTCAAAGAAATATATAAATAAAATAAAATTTTAACTAATAAATTTTAGCTGGAATGGGTTCTCAAGAATTATTGAAAGTCAATTTGACAGTTTTTTCACCAGAATATTGTGCACCATTCTTCAAACGTCAACGGAAATTCAAAATGGGCCTTTCCGATGCTCATATCTGTGCTGGGGATAAGGAAGGCATTAAAGACACCTGTCAGGTAGGAATTAGGCAGATAGAATTGTAAACAAAGAAAAACCTTGATAATTTGATGCTCAACTTTCTTTAGGGTGATTCTGGTGGACCGCTTATTGTAAAACATGAAAATAAGATATTTGCTGTCGGAATAACATCTTCAGGACAAGCCTGCTCTGGATTACCACCAGCGATCTATACAAGAATCTACCCCTACATAGAATGGATAAATGAAGTGTTGAACGAACGAGGAGAGTTTTTAAAAACATGCGACTGATCATCGTATCATCCTAAATCTTAGAATGCATTAATATCATTTCTAGAAAAAGTGGATTTTTAAGATTGTTTTGTAAAAACAAGGTATGAAGATAAATGAAATCAAGCTTTTCAAAATGTGGGCGCTTGTTTTAGAAATTATGTTTTTCAATTCCGACATAAAACCTACTTTCAATGCAAATACAAATTCTTGATTTTTCAAAAAATCAAAAGTAAAATTTACAAATTTATTCTTATTTAAAACAAAAAGAACTTGCTTGAAGGCTTCGAACAGGTTTAAATTCAAATATGAATGCAACTTTAGGTTTATTGCAAATTTGGGACTTATACAAAATAACTACCAGCACATTATAATTTTTAATAATTCGCATAAGTCACTCTTTAGTCTTCATCATAATATTGCTTGATTCACTGAAATTTACTTTCTTACCGCCATGAGTGATCGTATTATTTGGATATCAAGTTTGTCTAATAATCTTTTTTTGATGTTAAAAGTAATAAAACAACTTCAGCTAAATTCGTCATTCGCCTTCAGGGCACTGTGTTTGCACCTTGCATTTTTTCAATTCAATCATTCTTGATTCTTACTTCTTTCTTTTTCCTTCCATTTTATTCTTGCATTCTCTCAACAGACTCGCAGATGTGCAACTTAAAACTTTATAAAACAAAATTAATCATATTAAACATAGTGTAATAAATTTTATCAAACTTTATTGTAAATTCATTTTGGTTTTAAATATTTGAATTTGCTAAATAAAATCCTGTTTCTCTCAAACATTTGGTACTTCGAGCCGGAATTGCAGATTTCCCATGTGTAGAGGCAAGACAACAGACTAATGCTGGGCAGCGACAGAGGCCCGTGTAAGCATTTACGAGTCAGGGTTGCGGGTTCATGAGGGGCTGGATAAGTTCCTCCTCTAGAATGACAATGAGACATATTTGTGCACTGAAATATTCACTATTTAAAGAAAGAGCTCCTATAGGAGAACCTTTTGGCAATACGAGAAAGCCAACTGGGATGGTCTCAATAATTACTTCAGGATCTTTAACTGGTCACTATGCTTCCTCGATAGTGACGTTGATGGCAGCGCTGATATGATCACAAGTTTGATTCTCTTTGGAATGAGAACTTTTTTCCCAAACAGGGTTAAAAGCAACAGACCTTAAGAAAACGCATGGTTTGATTCGAGCTGTAAAGAGGTTATTATGGTTAAGGGAGTTAGTTTCCGTTGTTTTGAAGCCAATCCAAATGAGGAAAATCTTAACGAGTTCAATCAAGCCAGGAAGGCCTCCAACACCCATATTCGATGGACCAAATTTTTACATGACCACACATTACGGAAAAAATACTGCAATGCAAATTTTTGGTCATGAAAAACATGAGTAATTCTTCCTCTTCCTCGTTTCCTACGCTCGTTGTCAATGACACTCCATTTGTTAGCTCTCTCGAGAAAGCTAATCTCTTTGCTTAGCAGTTCGCAGCCAATTCAACGCTGCCAGTAAGTGTTATGACTCCGCCTGTCATTGAGCGCGTTAGTGATTCTATGGGGCCAATCTTTTTTCACACTCATACTGTGGCGAGAGTCCTAAAATATCTCAACATACATAAATCCGCTGGTCCAGATTGTATCTCTGCTATTGTTCTGAAGAGGTGTTCTTTAACGCTGGCAAAACCACTGCGTATCTTTTTCATCTGTCCTCTTCCCTAGGTCTCGTTCCGAGTATATGGAAAACAGCATTTGCTAAGCTCATTTCCCACAAAAGGCGAATCCTCCTTACCCACTAGGTTGGGTTAGGTTATAGTGGCTGTCCAAGATGGAAACGGACACACTAAGGCCAGTTTAATGGCCCATTGTGATACCACATGAATCTTGAGGCTTCCTCCTAAGCTCAATGGAACCAGTTTGAGTCCATTACGAAACGTGAGAGGCTGATTATGCCGATATGATTTAGATCGTTTAGATCGTTTAAGAAGAATTCTCCTAGGTAATTCTTGCGTTTTCGAGCCAGAGCAGGGCATGTGCAGAGAAGATGAAGAACTGTTTCTTACTCTTCCTCGTCCATACAGCTTCTGCAAAAGTCATTTGAGAATACGCCTAACCTCGTGGCGTGCTTTCCTATTAGACAGTTTCCAGTTATGACACCTATTATCGAGCTTATATGCGATCTGCTTAGAGAGAGCAAGCACCTTGAACGTTTTAAATCCAGCGTTGGCCAGATGTTTTTTGTGAATTGACACTTGGTGATGTTGTCCCACCTGGTGCCTGCCCTCCTCACAGCGTCTTGCATTAGCAACAGTTTACAAGTAGCGATTGGTATGCCAGTACGTGCCAAACGTGGTAGGATGGGCTGTATTGTACCGTTCCTGGCGAGTTCATCTGCCTTACAGTTACTGGAATGTCTCTATGGCCTAGCACCCAGCAAAGGTGAAAATTAAACTGTTGTGCCACCTACATTAGAGATGATTGTCAGTTATGGACTGTTATTGAGTTTGTAGAGACAGAGTCCAGAGATTTGATAACGGGCTGACTATCTCAGAAAATACGGATATCAGATGTTGATATCACGTATATCAGGACAAGACTTCTTTCATCGCCAAAAGTTCCGCCTGGAACACGCTACAATGGTTGGGAAGGCGCAATGAGAGACTTAATTCCAGTCGTTCAGAGTACGCACCTCCACCAACCACTTCTTTTGTTTTTGACCCACTAACTATCGTCCAATTCCATTAACGTCCCTTCTTTTCAAAGTTATGAAAACGCTGATTTATTATCAGCTCAAGAAATATCTCGAAAATCGAAAGCTTCTTAATGACCGACAGTACGGCTTTCTCAGAAATAGGTCCACTGGTGATCTAATGGTTCATCTCACCGAACAGTGGAGCAAATCTTTACATAGTTTTGGAGAAAGTAAGATTATTGCAATTGATATTTCAAAATCATTTGATAGAGTCTGGCATCAGGCTCTCTTATCGAAAATGCGTGCTTTCGGTTTTCATGAATCGCTATACTTCATTGGATTATTCATTACCTTTGAGATCGTTCAATACAAGCAGTATTGGATGGGTTCAATTCTGAAAACCACATAATAAATGCTAGTGTGCCCCAGGGCTTTGTTCTATCTCCAACACTCTTTCTCATTTTTATTAATGATCTCCTGCCTGCAACTTCTTATCCATTGTTTCGCTGACGATAGTACACTTAGCTTTTCATATTCGTTTTCAGACTCACATCCCTCTTCTTCGGATGTGGAACTGCAACGACAAAATTTGATAAGCTCATTAAATTCCGAGCTTAACAGCATTGTTTAATGGGAAATAAAAAACCGCGTGGAATTAAATGCTTCGAAAACCAAATGCTGTCTTGTACCGTTAAAGTGAGATATACCACTTTTTCCATTATCCATGGATGGCACTTGCATCAGTGAGACTAACCATCTCGATATTCTCGGTATGTGTGTCACCAACCACCTCTTGTGGAACGATCACATACACGATGTCGCCAAAATTTCCGCAAGGTTTTGGGGTTTCTATATCGGTCATTATTGACTGTAACGTTCTAGCTAGCATTTTTTTTAAAGAATTACGGACCAATTATATGTTTTGTATATTGACGTATCCATTCAACCAAAATTGAGCTTTCTCGCTAAACAATATTCGCGTGACATGGATTTCGAACAGAACCATGGTTTTCAAAATAAATTTGCACAACTTGAAAGCGTTCAATCATCCGTCTAGGTAAAAAGTATTGCCAATTTGGAGTTCAATGTCTCTAAAAAAAAACCACCCGTGACATACTTATGTTTAGAATTAATCAGAACAATAAAACGATAATCAGTAATGAGCTTTCCAAAATAACTGGATTACAAACGCTAAACAGGTTAAACATTTTAATTAATAAATCTAACAGTATTTTAAGTAAAATCAAAGAACAAAGAGGCTTATAATATGGTTTCAGCCCTCAGTTATAAATTTCGTATTCTACTGATCACTATACGGTTAAGTTGACTCTCTTAAAATATCATGAATCTTGCATTGCCGTCAGAGGTTTTGATAGTTGCATTTTCAGTATCATTTTTAATAGTTTTTGTTGATGCAGATTATAAAGATTACATTACAGGTAAATTCTTTTTTTAGTTTAAGTCTACAATAAAATATTTTATTTATGATTTTATATTAACAGCAACACCAAATTATGATATGATTGAATATGATAAATACCAATATGATGATGATGATGATAACTATAATGATAATAATGGTCGTGTTGATGAAGATTCCATAAAAGACACAGGTAAATCCTTTACTTATTTAGGTGAATAAAAAAATATTTTATTTTACGATTTTTAATAGAAATCCCAAAAAACGATAAACCACAATTCGAACGTAAGTAATGCTAAATACTTGAATATACATATTTAATAATTATAATATCATTCCAAAGAAATTTTTTTAACTCGTGGAACACCGACAATTTCTGGAGAATTTCCATACATGGTTAGTTGATAGTGTGAGACAAAAATATATTTAACATAAACAGACCCTTACAAGAACTTTTCTCAATTTATTTTCTCAACACTTTAGGCTGCTTTAGGATGGTTTAACAAATTTGGATATCTTAAATATTTTTGCGGTGGAATGATTATAAGGCCATATATGGTCTTAACAACTGCTCATTGTGTTTACAAAGATGGTAAACTGTATGTTATTAGTCCAGTCGTCAAAATTGAAGTTCGGAATAATTTGCATATCTATTAAAATTCTTACATACAATAAGGAAAACCATTATTAACAAGTGAAAAAGTCTCCAAAAATCTCATGTTTACATTAAAAGTTATAATGGTCTTATTTTGAAAATTCCTGATTTTAGGCTGTTACTTTTGAACGCTAGTGCTAGAAAAAAAGCTTTTCAGCTAGACTTTGTTGACATCACATTAGAAACAGCATGATCATATTTTGTAACTACTCCTAAAATTACTTGATTATAAGAAATCGTGAAAATTAGGTTAGTATTTTGTTGTGAAACATCTTTGCTTTAGAATTTCGTGCTCCTCGATTCAAGAACTTGCCTAGAGTACATCAGGAGTAAAGCTTTCCAAGCGACTTCAATGTTCGATTTAAGAACATCAAAGTTGGCGTTATTTTAAAGTGCAACAGTTTATTTGATCAAAGAAGTTTAATTGTTTAAGGTCCGAGCTTTCCTTTCAAAAATTGTAATATATCCGCTTATAATTTTTGTTGTGTGATTCCAGCGGTATCTTTTGGGTCTTTGAGTTGCTGAAACTTTCATTTACAAGTCGTTTTTTTTTAGGATCGATCCACTTTCATGCTGATCACGTATTTCGGCTGCTAAATAAACGGATGTTTGGCAGCCAAAGGGAACAGCTTTAAATCCGAAATAGATTTTACCAGTGGCCAAGAAATAAGATGGTTCGATCAAATGCTTGCGTTTGTTTTTCCTGAAAAAAATAAATTTAATAAATAACTAAAAGAAGAAAATTTTATCAAAGTATATACAATGCACGTTTCTAATTATAGCTGTCCACAGCTGTACAGATCATCATCTAGCAAAGTCCTGCGAAATTACTTTTTTCGGCAAATAATCTCAATTTATTTTTCCATTATGTCCTCATTGTTTGTACTAATTTTCATTGATATACGAACTATTTCAAAGTTTGAAAATATGAATGTCTATTTTGACTGTCCTATAATATGTAAATGTAATATGAACTGTATTCGAACTTGTAATAAATGCACCTTGCTTCAACTGAGTGCAAAAATTCAAAAATTTCAATATCCAATACGTTGGTGAAGAATGTGTCATTTTATTTTTAATAAAGTTTTTTGTGTAATTCTAATTTGTAAAATGTTAAATGATGACAGCTCAAAAGTGACAGCTACATAAATAAGACTGTATTCAAAATAAAACCTTTTATAAGATATCAATTTAATCATATTACATTATACGAGTTTCTTATTTCAGCAAAATTCCTGATGTAGTCTTAGTAGGAGGCGTACCTCTGTCAGAAACCAACAATGATGAGTTCTTGCGAAAGATTGGTTACTTTAAATTGACAATGTATTCGGTCGCCAACGTGACAATTTATCCTGATTATGTTCCCAATCAAGGATACGATGACATTGCAATACTTGAACTTTCCAAGACTGGATCTTCGTAAATACTTTAATCAAATTTATTTATTTTTTATTTTAATTTTTTCAATTTTATTCAGCGATAATTTCGAATCATTGTGTCTATGGACAAATCCGAATTTACCAAGCGATAATGTCAAAGCCATAGGATACGGCTTAACAGAATTTGGTTAGTATAAGAATATTCCAAAGAATTCAAACACATAATCAAATTTTAATATTTCAGCTGGAAAGGGTTCTCAGGAATTATTGGAAGTTGATTTGACAGTTTTTTCACTAGATTATTGTGCACCATTTTTCAAACGTAAACGAAAATTCAATATGGGCCTTTCCGATGCTCACATCTGTGCCGGTGATAAGGAAGGCATAAAAGACACCTGTCAGGTACGAATTAAAAAAGAAAGAAAACGAAAATAATGCTAAATTTGATGTTTAATATTTTTAAGGGTGATTCTGGTGGACCGATTATTATTACACATAGAAATGAAATGTTTGCCGTTGGAATAACATCTTCAGGACAAGCCTGCTCAGGGTCACCACCTGCGATCTATACAAAAATCTATCCTTACATAAAATGGATAAAAGGAGTGTTAAAAGAACGAGGAGAGTTTTTAAGAACTTGTGAGTTGTGACTGATCATTGCATCGTCGTAAAACTTTATTTAAACTGTTTTATAAAGAACTCTGTTTGAATATTAATGGAAACAGTATTTTAAATATGTAGACGTTTTTGTGAAAAGATCAAAAATCAACAAAGTATGAAAAAGAATGTGTCTATTTTGTTTTTCAAATTAGAATCAGCATTTTACTTTTAGGGTTTTTAAAAAAATGGATCCATAATGTATGCAACAAAAAACATATACAGTGCGGCGCAAACATGAATACAATATTTTATAAGTGTAGGAATTTAATAAAGCAAATCATTTTTTTTAGCAATTTGTTTCATGTTTTATTCTTAACAAAATGGCTTCTTAAAATACATGAACTTAATTTTTCACTATATACATTGTTTGGTATGTTATCAGTAAAAATTTCAAAACATTGCAACTAGATTTGCATTTCTTGGTTTGTTTATGACTTATATTAACTATGTATTTTATAGTTTGACATGTGTCTTCTTGGGTGTGGTAAGAATTTTGTTCATAACATTTGAATAAATAAAATTAACAATATTTATACATGATTACTCCAAGGATCTCTAAAGTAGTAATGAAGAAACTATCACGACAAATTGATGACAGCGTGAGCAATTATGAGGTCATTAGGGTCAAGGAAAGGTGAGCTAATGCTTCTAAAGCACAAGTCAAAGGCTGTAAGAAAACCGGATTTAACGAATCTAATACTGGATATGAAAAGATGTTCACGCCAACACCAAAGCATGTTTCAAAGGCAAATACTAAGCTTTAAGCTGAGTTAGCAATAAGATAAGAAATGTTAAGGCAAGGTTAATATTCGCTAGAGAACAGAGACAGGACAGTAAGTGACTGAAAACGTTTAGTGTGGTCAGATGAATATAAATTTAATCAGCTTCAGTCCGATTGTAAGCAGTATTACCATGTTAAGGAACGGCTCCTTCAACAACAACAACAACAGCTTAAAAATGATAGAGAGAAGAATATTTGGTAATTTTGAAAACTACATAATTTATCTAAAAATTTAATAAGAACAAAAATATGTTGGGAAGAAACTTTAGCCCGGCACTCACAAATTCATCTTAAAGATGGGCACCTGCCCATATATTCCAGTTATATTCAAGTTTTGTAATGAAGGCTTTTAAAATTACAGCCAGATCAGAAGGGATGAAAAATGTTTGCACTTTCGAAGAAATCCTAAGCACCTGGCAACATTTTCGGAAATATCTACCTAATATTCCATTACAGGTGTTATGTGATGCACTTACCGAGTACTGAAAGTTGATTAGTTTCCTGGATGCAAGTACCGCTCATGGATAGCGACATCGGGGCTGGGTTACGCTTTAACGACTTTAGACACCATAGAGTTTTTGAAGCATTTAATTTTACACGGTTCTTAATTCCCTATTAGATAATGATGTCGAGATTGGAATTTAATGAGCTTACCATACGCTGCCGTTAAAGTTCCACACCCGAAGATCAAAGATGTGAATACAGAAACGATGTGAAAACCTGACGGTACTGTCATCAGCGAAACAGTTTAATGGATTAGAAGTGGCAGACAAGAAATCGTTTACCAATATAAGGAAGAGAGTCTGAGACAAAAAGAAGCCCTAGGAAACACCAGCATTTATTTTATGATTTTCAGACTTCAAACCATACAATACTACTTGAATTGAACGGTCCGAAAGGTAATTTCTAACCCAACAAAGAAGAGATTCATCATACAAAATGCACGCATTTTCGATAAAGAAAGCTTGATGTCAAACTCTATCAAATGCCTTTCTTTAAAATATCAAGTGTAATAATCTTACTTTCACCAAAATGATGTAAAGTCTTGTTCCACTGTTCGGTTAGATAAACCATCAAATCACCGGTGGACCTATTGCTTCGAAAGCCATACTGCCGGTCAAAAAGAAGCTTTCGTTCTTCGAGATATTTCTTAAGCTGATATAATTAAACAGCGTTTCCATGACCATGGAAAGAAGGGACGTGAGTACAATTGGACGATAGTTAGAGGGGGGTGAGGATTCGCCTTTTTTAGGGACAGGCTGGACAAATGATGTTTCCCATCCACTCGGAAAGAGACCGGTAGAGTAGGAAAAATGGAAAAGCTTACGCAATGGTTTTTGGTGCCCCCCCTGTTTCTCCATGAACATTGTACATTGAACACCTGGACATAAGACTGACTTAATATACGTTTTTGACACGATCAACAGAGGTGCCTTATTTTACAAATTGTACAATCTGGGATGTTCGTTGAAGTTCGGCTTAATACTCGAAGAGTTGTACAGAGGAACACGGGCTGCAGTTTGGAATGGAGCGGAACTTTCGGATTGGTTTGCAACTTCGTCAGGAGTGAGGCAGGGATGCACACTGAGTCCTACCCTCTTTTCGCTCTTCATAAATGATCTAATTGATTTCCTTCCTGGAGGAGTTGACTTTGCGGGAGAGCGTATTAAAGCATTGATGTTCGCGGATGATATAGTCTTGTTTGCTTACTCCCCAGAAACACTCCAACTTATGATAAACAAGATTTACAATTACTGTTGTTTATGGAATTTGGTTGTCAACACTCAAAAATCCAAGGTGATGATTTTTAAAAGAGGAGGTGGACGAAACGCATCGAATGAAAAGTGGGTGTTTAACGGAGAAGACATTGAATGCGTCAAGGAGTACAAATACCTAGGCGTCATCTTTTCGAGCAACTTAAACATGGAAAAGCATCTAGTAGAAAAACTGCAAAAAGCAAAAACAGCTATAAATATAGCATGAAAAAGAACTTTTATGAACGTCAACATAGCACATAGTATAAAATATAAAGTATTTGAAGCTGCAGCGGAGAGTATTCTTTTATACGGCGCCCAAGTTTGGGGATGTAAAAAGTTTCCCACAGTGGAGAAACTACTAACTCACTACGTGAAAAGAGTATTTCGTCTGCCATTGAACACACCAAACTATGTTATTATGCTAGAGACAGGACTTTCACCTCTATTCGTCAAAACCCTCAAACTGCAAGCAGACTACTTACTGAAAGTTTTCAAGATGCCTGATTCCCGACTGGTCAAGAAAGTAGCTCTTAAAGCAGTACAAAATCAAAATAGCTGGTACAGGGAGTGGAATTGCCTCGCCGAAGGATGTAACGAGGAGTTCAATTTAAACGTTGGAAGCATATCAAGTTGCAAGGATATCTTATATGATGTGATTGCGAAAGTAGATGAAAAATGTAGAGAAGATTATGTAGCTGAAGCTTCCGAGTCCTACTAAAACTACTTTAGTGATGCAAATAGTCTGAACGAGATTTCAACAATGGTTAGACTCCGAAGCGAACTTATAAGCCTGAATTTCATACCACATAGACCCGAATTACCATTGGAGTGCAGTATGTGCAATCTTAGAGAAAGTGAGGACGTTATTCATTTCGTTGGAAAATGCCCTACTTTAAAGGAAACAAGAAGGAGCTTTTTTGGAAGTGACTTCTTATCGGATGAACAAGTTGTTGCCTTGCTGAATGAGATGAATGTCGGCAATTTGTACAAATATTGCAAAATCGCGTTATGTTATAGATCTAGAATTATGAACGAAGATTTCTGATTTATCAAACAATAATCCACTTAAATTAATTCAAACTTAAAGTTGAGAAAAAAAAATAATTTAAAACTAACTTCTTTTTTAAATCCACATATGTAAATAATTATAAAAGCTTATTACAATATTTGTATAATATATGTTAATTGTCAATCTGGCAGACGGCAAATGCCATGTCATAATGATTTTTTTGTATATACATATGTAAAAACATGATTTGTAAAATGTATTTATAATATTCTAATAAAAAATCTATCTAATCTAATCTAATCTAAATATACGTTTTTTTTTTTAAAGCGGGAGAAAACCATACAAAGTTAAATTTTCTGAAAAATGTGACCACCACTGTTGTAGGAGTTTATAGTAATTTAAAATAAAGATAACCTGCTTAAAGTCTTTGAACAGGATTTACATTCAAAAACTAATCCAACTTGATGTCTTACCTAAATTTCAGATTTATGAAAAAAAATACCACCGCATTGAAATGTTTAGCAATTCCCATAAGTCACTTTTTAGTCAACGAAATATTATCGTTTGATTCAATATTTACTCTCTTACCACCATGAATTGGAAAGAATCATCGGCGGGCGGCGGTTTCGGCGGTATTCATTGGATTTCAAGTTTTTCTATTGATATTTGTTGTTGATTGTGAAGGTAATTAAAAAATTTTAGATGAATTCGTCATTTTTGAATAAAGAAAGTGATTTTAACTTTATGATTTCTTCTTAATAGAATCATCAATTGATTATGCAGCATACGGTAACGCTTCTGGTAATTAAGTGTATTAAAATAAATTAGTTTGAATTGAAAAGTAATTATATTTTGTTTAAAAAAGTGTATGTAATAGCCGGAGGACAACCGTCACTTCCTGGAGAGTTTTAATTCTTCGTTTATAAATAACTAGGGGCCCGTCCCGGCTTCGCACGGGTAGAAATAAATATGTACAGCTATTTAAGTTTTAAGCATGCTAATTAAAACGACCATGAATCACTAAATTAGAAAACATTTGTTTGTCCTATCATTAATACTCTTCACAGCGTATGCGGTGAAAGACATTTTATGGCTAATTTTCTTACACCTTCGGTTGGTTTTAATAGGAATTTCCAAAGATTTATATAGTAGTCTAGTACTAAATATAGCCTATGCTACTCAGTGATAATGTAGCTTTCTAATGAAAAAAGAATTATTAAAATCGGTCCAGTTAGTTTAGTTTTAGTTTTTATTTACCAAATTAATATTCATACATGATACATTCAATAAATAAATTAGCTTAAAGTCTAATTTGTTTGGCATTATGCCGTCTACCAGATTGACATGATTTTTTTTTTGTCTGTATACATAGAAAAAGTTAACTTTAAATTAAATATGAAAAGATAGTTTGATGATTAAAAATTGCCTTCAATAATATGTGTTCTGTAGTGCAGCGCATTAACAGTATACTTGTATAGTACGTCCCATCCGCGGTCTCCATTCAAAATACTCAGCACATCCACCATCTCCACAAGATTTGCTCCAAAGTATATCCTTCGTAGTTCGCACAAAATAGGGCATTTTCCAATAAAATGGTACACATCTTCTCTCTCTTTGAGGTTGCAAAGGTTACATTCAAGTGGAAGATCGGGTCGATGCGGTATGTAATTTAGGCCTGATAGTTCACCTCTTATTTTGAAAATAATATTTATTTTTTCTGCAGAGCTTGTGTTCAAAAAATATGTTGCTTCTTGTAAGTTGTAATTGAGTTTACTGTAGTACATTCGATATTGAGATGACTGAGCCTCATTCACATATGAGTCGTACAGAGAGTTACCAGTTTTTTCTAATAATTTATAAAGTTGGTCGTGTTGGATGTTTTCAAAATTTGTATTTAATCCACCATTACGTGCTAGCGTTTCCCATTGTTGTACACAATTACTTTTCTTCATTATCAGGTAGGAGAGTATTATTTTTGGCAGTCTTTGCTCATCCATTCTCATAACTTTCTGCACATAATCAAAGTGTAATTTGAGTGTCTCCAGAAAGAGTGGTGGCATCCCGTCTCCAGATGAATCATGTAATTGGGAACGCTATTTGGTAGTTTGAATACTCTTTTGACACAGTATCTTTGAAAAACTTCAAGAGTAGTATATGAGCGTAGTATATGAGTAGTACCCGTAGCGTGATGGTTAGTGCGTTGGACTGTCATGCAAGGGGTCTTGGGTTCAATCCCTGTCTGTGCCACCTAACTTTTTTCACGGGTACTGCCTCTTGCAAGGAATTGGCAAATCCTCCAAGAGTAATTCTTGTCATGAAAAGTGCTTTCTCAAATTAGCCGTTCGGATTCGGCCTATAAACTGTAGGTCCCTTCCATCTCTGACAACATTACTCGCACACAGGGATGGTTGAGAGTTGTAAGTCACTAGGCCCTGGTTCTTAATGGACTGTTGCGCCACCTAATTTATTTATTATTTAGTATATGAGCGGTAACCCCACACTTGTGCTCCATATAGCATGATGGATGTTGCAGTTGCACGTACGATTTTTTATTTTGCGCTGTGGTTTAGATATTTATTGCCTATGCATCTTCCTCAAACTGAACCGATAGCACGCTTGCTTCTGATAATTTGGTTACAAAATGTTTTTTTTATATTGAGGTTGGCTGTGATAAGAACTCCCAGATATTTATATTCTCTTACGACTTCTATCTGCTCTACTTCTTACTTCCACTGCTCATTTCTTGAGTATCTCCCTCCACCATTTCTGAATATCATCATTTTTGTCTTCGCCAAATTAACGGACAAGTTCCATTATCTACAATAATTTGCCAGTCTATTTATCATCAACTGCATACTGTTAACGGTCTCAGCAAAGATAGCAAAATCATCCGCGAATATTAAAGCAGGAATGCAAGTTGTGTTTATTATGATACCACCTCCAATGTTTTCTGTTATATCATTAATAAATAAAATAAATAGAAGTGAACTCAGGATGCATCCTTGTTTTACCCCCATCGTAGTTGCAAACTCTTCCGAAACGCATTTCCCATCCCAGACCATCGCTAAGTTATTGTCGTACAAGACTATCAAAATTCGAATCATTCTAGTCGAAATACAGATCATATAAAGTTTGTAAAATAGTGCTTCACGTGGTACAGAATCAAAGGCAGCACGAAAGTCCATAAACAAGGTATACAACTTTTTATTCCTTGTCATATATATCTCGGCAATATTCATAAGACAAAATATGTGATCTATAGTTGAATAGCCTTCTCTAAATCCTGCCTGAAACTCAATAAGTACCCGCTTCTCTTTTACCCAATTAGTTAGCCTGTTGTAAAGTAAGGCACTAACAAGTACTTTTTGAGTACTGGACCTTTATAATATTAGTGTAGATAATGTAATTGTAATAAGGGGTAACGGTAGTAGAAAATCAGTCATGAAGGGCACTATTACTATTGCAAATGGCATCTATGTAATAAAGCATGGTGTTCACCACCATGCTTTATTACATAGATGTGTCTTATTTTCTCTTACCGTTCCCCTTATATAATTTTCAACAATGTAATATGATAAAAACCGAAAGCCACAGCAACACGTGGCCGGGTCAGCTAGTATAGTTTAAATGTTCTTTTTTTATTTTGTTGGAAATAACTCGTAATAATAATAATAATAATAATAATAATAATAATAATATATATTCGTGGGGTTTATGTGCCATCATCTTCATCAAATATATCAATTCATGATGATGATGAGCTTCTCCAATTTCTCATTTCACCTTCCAACGTTTAACCAGTCTCACCTCAAATCACAGTTACTGCGACTGATAATTTTCAACCGACAACACAAAACAGCGTTATGCTTTTACTTGGACCCTTGAAGATTAAACAAACGAATTCAAAAATATAAATTTAAGAACGAAACCCAAACAATCTTCATTTTCATTACATCTTCTCGCGGAATGAACATTCCATAATATGTATTATTACAATTTTAGTAGATTCTTTTGAATTCCTAGACTAGAAGAACACCTGCAAAAGGAACTTTCTTAATAAATAAATCGAACAAATACTTGAAAATTGTCTTTATTAGAGATCAAAGGAACAAAGCGGCTTTGTGGTCTAATTTCTTTACAATGACAAAAAGAATCTCTGAAAATCATCTGAGGACCAGAGATAACCAATTTCGTTGTGGCTTACTGCTCGGAGAGTGTCCAGAGAGTATGTTTTGCTACCCTCTCCACTTCTTAGATGGGTCGATATTTCTTACTTAATATGTAGCAAAGCGACGATCTTTGGCTTACTTCTGGGCAGCTTTTGGATCTTTGCAGTTATGTACATCTGCTATCAATTCCATAACACAATACGGTCTATCTCAAATCCGATTGGAGTTTCGGGCAAACACAGACTTTGCGATTATGATTATAGAACCTCAAAAACTGTCGCACCTGAAAACGAAAAATATTTGAAGATAAATCGTACCTGTTTTTTATAAACCTCTTAGCGTTTTAGCATAATCGCTTACACTCACAACTTCCTAGTTCGGTTTGATTCCAAATAGAAGGTCAGATGGCAGCCTCATTTCCCTTCCAAACAGCATCAAGAATGGCGATTGTTTGATGGTTTATTGTTGAGCAGGGCGATAAGCCAGTGCAAACAGTGGCAGGCATTCATTCCAATTATCTACTTTCTAGTTCATGAATTTCGAAAAAAAAAATTGTAAAATCGCCCTATTCATCCTTTCAATAAGACCATCCGACTGTGGATGTAAAGGTGTGAATGAAATGGAAAAGACCAGTCTCGTAATTCCTGCCTTGAGAAAACACTTCATCAACCAGTTATCTGGCGACAGTGTCAGCCGTCTGATCCGCGATAGCAAATTATTCGACCCACTTCGTTAAATAATACATTAGCACTAAAATATTATTTGTTTCCCTTTTTGATTGACGGCAATGGTCCCAAAAAAAAGCTTAAGATTTGAAACCCACTTTAACTAAAACTAAAAAATGCTAAACATATTTACATGCACGACAATAAAATTGTAGTTTATTTTTTAATTTCCAACTTTTTATTGTTCAGGCACGAAATTGGTGTTTGATGAGTAAATGAGTTTACTCCATATACCACTTCTTAGGAACTAGAACCTCTTAAGATAACGAAAAGATTAACATTCAAATATACAACTTTAACAATAGTTGAGCTTAAATTTGGAAATTTAACTTCAAAAAGTTATCTGTAAATAATAATTAATTAATATTTATAATTGGCATAAGTCAGTTATTAAAGAATAAGTCTTCGATTCAATAGGGTTAACTTTACTCCCTTGTAATCATAATGAGCCGTATTTCATCATTGTCAACGTTGGTGATATTAGCTGATGAATTAATGGTTGTTCTTTTAATATTAGGAAGGTTTAATATTATTGAGGGATCACCATCACTTTCTGGAGAGTTTCCATTCATGGTAAGTTACTAAGAGAACCATGCATACATTTTGATTTAACTAATCTTTAAATTGGTATACTAACATACTTTTTTCAATTCAAGGCTGCCTTGGGATGGATAGACAACTTAGGAGAACTTAAATATTATGCTGGTGGAATGGTTATAAGTCCAAAATTTATCTTAACGGCTGCTCATTGTGTTTATAATGATGGGTAAGTAATTTGCATTTTTATTTTTATGTTTATACATCACAAGACTTCTCAAGGCCGTTCAGTACCGTAGGATCCTCAAGACTGTTAGTAAAGATTTAAATCATTTTTGATCTTTAAAATAAAGAGGGATAATTTAAAAACAAATTTCTTTTCCAGTAAACTTCCTGATACAGTTTTTATTGGAGGACAATCTCTTACATTACCAAACAATGATCTTTTAAAACACTCAATCGTCAATGTGACGATTTTTCCCAAATATGATCCAAACCAGGGATACGATGATATTGCAATAATTGAACTCACCAAACCAACAGGGTAAATACTTTTATAAAATAAATATTTGTAATGTACCTAAATTTTATTAAAAATATATGTGACCTACAGGTTTCCAGCAGTTTGTTTATGGTTTAATAAGAATTTACCAAGCGATGACGTCACAGCTATTGGATATGGTTTAACAGAATTCGGTAAACAAACTCCTAAAACAATTCCAAAGAAATGAATTACCTTTAAGCTTGAATCTTAAAAAAATTAGCTGGAATGGGTTCTCAAGAATTATTGAAAGTCAATTTGACAGTTTTTTCAAATGATTACTGTGAACAATTTTTTGAAGATGAACGAGAATTTAAAATGGGTCTTTCGGATGCTCTTATTTGTGCTGGAGATAAGGAGGGCTTAAAAGACACCTGTCAGGTAAGGTAGTCCAGAAATAATTTAAAAAACAGAAACTCTCCTAATTCGGTGATAATAATAATTCATTTAAAGGGTGATTCTGGTGGACCGCTTATTGTTAGACATCAGAATAAAATGTACGCTGTCGGGATAATATCTTCTGGCGAAGCCTGCACTGGATTCCCACCATCAATCTATACAAACATCTATCCATACATTGAATGGATAAGCAACGTTTTGAAAGAACAAGGAGCGTTTTTAAGAACGTGTGATTTTCCAGAACTTTAGAAAATAAGAAAATTAGTCCATAAAAACAAGAATTATTGCTTACTAAAATTTAGAACTAAGTCTTAAATTTTATTTGATTTTGTATCTAAAAGTTCATAGTAATTGCGACTTATTTGTACTTTATTTTGCTGCAAAAAAAAGTTGTGTGTTTTAAGTAAAACCTAGTGTCAAATTTGTCAAAAAGCATTAATTTGTAATATTTTCGACTGAAATCATTTTTCAAAACTTTCTGAAAACTTCTTTTTTTTTTTTATAAATGTAAGAAGTTTTTAACCATTTTCAAGCATACTAAAGTTACCTAACTTTTAACCAATTCACGAGCATGGTAATAATACAAAAAATTATTAAGCTGGGCCTAAAGACTTAGGCAAAAAGTCTTGAGTTTCAACAGTGTGATCGAGTGCGTCACGAAAATCCGCGTCAAGACTAAATTTGATGAAAATGAAGACACCATAGACATATCTATTATCGGAACCCTTGGATAATACATGCCTTGGCTATTACATTAAAATTGTCTTAGGAGGTTTTGACGTCAAGCTAGAAAGAGAAGACATGTTTGTCGCAAAATCGGGATATACAGCCTGCACGATTTCGATGCGGGGCGGGACGTTCCACTTCAGTTCACACACTGGTTTGACGATTAATGCCAGCCATACAAAACGGCGGCGCTGCACAGAAAGACCAGAGCTGCTTGTGAGCTCTACGAGCAGAAGAGGAGATATGAGCACAGGCTTCTTCGATGGAAAAAAGGGAGCATGATAAGGGCGCTATCGGGGCGATAGAGGGATGCCATAACAGGAATGAGTTTCTTAAAAGTACCATAGCAACAAAGAAGACGATCAGGGGAACATCGTAGTAGAACTGCAGTCTATACTGAGAATATGGAATGACCACTTTTCCAAATTATATAATGGCGATGACGAATCAAATATCGCTGGAAAGGAGATAGCACCTTTCAACGAAGGGGACGCTAAACAACAATTCCACCTACCGGACGGCGGACCCTCGACGAAGTGAAGATAGCTAGAAACTAAAGTCCAAAAAAGCTGCTGGAGCTGACGGCATTGCTGCTTAATTGTTCAAAGCAGCAGGTGATGCAAATTATGGTCGGACGAAAGCATGCCCGATGAGTGGAATCTCAGCATGGTTTCCTCAATATTCAAGAAAGTAGACCCTCTGAACTGCCCCAACTACAAAAGCATCAGTCTCCTGGGAACATCGCGTACAAGATCCTTTCTGCCATATTATGTGAACGTCTGAAGCCGTTTGTCAACAACCTGATAGGTTCATATTAGTGTGCCTTCAGACAAGGAAATTCCACCATTGACCAAATATTCACATTTCGGTAGATGTTGGAAAAAACTCAGGAACTTCAAATCGATACACACCATCTCTTTATCTATTTTAAAGATGCATATGACAGCATTCATATGGAAGAGCTTTACAGAACAATGTCTAAATTTGGGATTCCTGTCAAACTTATCTGTTTGTGCAGAATGACGAAGAATGGATGCTGTTCTATCAAGTTTGGAAAAGATTTCATCGATGCAATTGATGTAAAAAAAGGTTTTAAACAAGGCTATGCACTGTTGTGCGTCTTCTTCAATATCGTTCTGGAAAGAAATGTGAAAAACTAAACCGTCAACACTAGAGGCACAATCTTCCAAAAAAAAAATTAGGTGGCGCAACAGTTCTTTGAGAACTAGGGCCTAGTGACTTACAACTCTCAACCATTCCTGTGTGCGAGTAATGTTGTCAGAGATGGAGGGGACCTACAGTTTTAACCGAATCCGAACGGCTAATTTGAGAAAGCACTTTTCATGACAAGAATTACTCTTGGAGAATTTGTCAGTTGCAAGAGGCAGTACCCGTGAAAAAAACTTAAGATGGCATAGGCAGGGATCAAACCCAAGACCTCTGGCATGACAGTCCAACGCACTTTTTTTTTCAAATTCATTTTTATTAATTCAATCTTAAATCTATCTTAAAGCTAGACAAAAAATCATAAAACTAGCCTAATTAACCATAACTTTCAACTTACTTACTGGTCTCGTACGGACATTCTAAGTTAAACAATAATACTTAATGCTAATGCCTTTCGGCCCTAAGATCTATTTAACTTAAATTCATTTTATTTATTTTTGTATTCATTAGACAATTTCAAAAAAACTAATATCAATATCCTTTTTTATTTTTGCTTACAAACTACTTAAAATAAGGTCCTTAATACAAAACTTAAAGCAAACTAAAACTACCTATTCTACCTATAAACTATTTAAAACTAGAACAACCACAGCAGCAAATCTAACTATCTAACGTTTTTTGTTTTTCATATTTTTTTTTTTTTTTAATTTATTCCATGTTTTTTTTTATTTTTTTTTTTTTGTATTTTTTTTTGCCACCATGCCTATTCTACTTAAAACTAAACCCTAAATCTATAAAACAAGTATATAAGCCGGCCAAGGCTGTATTTTTCTTTTTTGTTCTTTTTTTTTTGGTATTTTTTTTTTGTATTTTTTTTGTTTGTATTTTTTTTTGCCACCATGCCTATTCTACTTAAAACTAAACCCTAAAACTATAAAACAAGTATGTAAGCCGGCCAAGGCTTTTAACCTTTCCTTTTCCTTCCTTTCCTTTCCCTTTCCTTTCCCTTTTTCGGGAGAGGATGAACCACAGCGGTCTTCCAATGCACTGGATAATATGCATTATTCAGTGCATTATTGAAGAGTGTGGTGTAAATGTCAATTGCCTCCATCGGTAAATGTCTTAGTACAACGTTGGATATACCATCGACACCTGCTGACTTTTTGTTTTTTATTGAGTTGAAGATGAGCTGAAGCTCAACCTTCGTCACTAACAGGGGACTTGGACCCGTTTGCTCGGCGATTATGGCATTTGTCCAACGCACTAACCATCATGCCACGGGTACTACAATCTTCCAAAGGTCCATCCAATTACTCGGATAAGCCAATGATATTGATATAATTGGATGATCAAAGCATGATGTCAGAGTAGAGTTTTTGAGCATTGCGGATTTTGAGGCATTTTTAGGCCATTTTTCTTCGAAAATGAGCAAGGAGTGACCGTTACAGTCAATGGCTTCCGATATCGGGCCTGTTGAACGAATTTTTGTTCACAAACAGAATAAAAGTCAACGACTTAGATGGCTGTTGGTCATGTAGAGCAAATGGACATCGATGAAGACCGCGTGGCGCACACAGGTGGGAGATGACCTTAACCAACTTGGCTTGCGGAACTGGAGACAGCTAGCTGGGACCCAAGCTGGCTGGAGACGCATGTTAGTTGGGGCCTAGGTCCATCCCGGACTGTAGACTTACTAAATAAATAAAATAAAACAGAGATGACTTTTTAAATTTAGGTAAATTAACTTTATTTGAAAGAAAATAATAATTAAATAATGATTTGTGGCACATCACCTACAAAGCTAGGTTGGACGCATTCTAATCTGTTGAGATATTTAGCTTTTAACGATTTCAGTAAATGATTGATATTGTGTACACATATAAAATGCAGACATGCCCAGCAAAAGTTAAATAAAATACTATAAAACTGATTTAGTTACTTGTAGACTTTCTTTCGAATAAAGCAGACTTCCTTAGTAAGTTTCGTGTTTTGTTTATATTTTTAAAACAAATCTCACCTTTACTCAAATTCAAGTTAAGATTTTAATCTCTTTGGCATTACAAATTATAAAAAAAAACCTGTTAGCCTATCGAACAGGTTAGCATTCAATCTGCAAATTATTTGTATTTTAAATTAATGGATGTCTATAAAAAGCTACCAGTAAAAAATAATCATTTTTAATAATTAAATAAGTCGGTCATCAAATTCCCAAAGCTCGAATCACTCAAATTAATTCTAACGAATCATGAATCGCAGCATAGTCGCATCGTTAATTGTTTTTCTAGTTTTTCTAAAAATACTATTTGTTGAAAGTTACAAAATAAATACTACTCCAAGTTAAATTAATAGAAGTTCATGACGATAGAAATAATTTTATTTATCATTTTTAAATTATAGAAACCTCTGTTAACAATACATCATCAAACATTGAAGACGATGATGATGACGATGGTGAGGTTTTTAAGTGTTGGTGTATAGAATATATTTATTGCAATAATAAATAACTTTATTTTGAAGATCAATATTATATCATTGAAGGAGAACCAACACTTGTTGGGGAATTCCCTTTTATGGTAAGATAAAATAACAACAAGTTTACCTAAAAACTACAATGAACCTGAAAATATTTAAAATAAAAAAGGCAGCATTAGGATGGAAAGACAATTCTGGAGAAATGAAATTTCATGCCGGTGGAATGGTGATAGGTCCCAAAATGATCTTAACAGCTGCTCATTGTGCTTACAAAGACGGGTAAATATATAATGTTTTGCAATAAATTGTTCTAACTAACATTCATCAATATCATTTGATAACTGATAAATAGGACAAGTAAAAATAGAGAACGAAGAAGAAGATTGTCTTCAATTATTCAGAAGTATCGAACATATGGCGGTTCAAATTTAAAATTAAAATTTCTTCGTAATATTGATTTTACTTCGTTACAAACTTTGAAGAAAATAGTTACAAAATACAAATGTAAACATGGAAGCAGTAACATATTGGTGAAATTTCAAGAACATTACATATTTTCGCACTGCAACTGACGTGGTAACATAGAGTTTTCTAATAACAAGTTTCATTTCAATATTAAAAGAAAAGTATTTTTTAAGAGAAAGGAATGACAATAGAAAATAAAATGATTTCGAAGACCGCCACGGCTATATTAGCAGTACCATTCTACTTCCCATAACAAATTCGCATTTTTTAGAATATATTTCCTCAATAATTTCGTGAATTGCATCTTAAAGGTCTTGAATCGGTTTTGGAACGTTAACATACATCTTATCTTTAAAGTCTCTACAAAAATTCATAAAACATTGTGGACCAATTGTAATCACGCTTCGAAAAATAATACGGTCAGGAAAGTTTTCTTCTGTGGCAATTCATCAATATCTCCGAATTCCGTACATAGCTTGGTAGCGAAATCCATTCACAGTTACAGTTGCACCAGTCTCATTGTCTTATAAATAATGTTACCAACCTCTTTCGAAGTTATCTGCTGCCAACACAATATATCAAGAAGCAACATTGACAAGATGCAATCAATGAAGCCACCTCTGCCGTGCTGGGTTTCAAGCAGATACCAACGAGATACCCCTGGTTTGATGGAGAATGTCGGCAGGCAAATGCAGCAAAGTGGCGCTGCATAGAAGGACGAGAGCTGCTCACGAGCTCTATGAGCAGAAGACTAGAGAAGAACACCGACTTTTCAGATGAAAAAAGGAGAGCATAAAAAGCGTGCCGTCGAAGATGTTGAGAGGTTCTAAAGCAGAAATGAAGTTCGAAAGTTTTATGAGGAGGTGAAACGAAATTCACAAATATATAAACCTCGAACTGAAGGCTGTTAGGAAATTCACAAATATATAAACCTCGAACTGAAGGCTGTTAAGACGAAATTGGAAACATCATAGTAGAACCGCTGAGGATTTGGAAAGATGATCCATTCAACATAGACGACGAAAGCCAACAGTCCCGTCCTCCCGACTTAGACGAAGTAAAGATTGCCATATCTAAACTGAAGTCTAACAAAGCCGCTGGAGTGGATGGCTTGAATGAGGAGGTCTTAAAAGCAGCTGGAGATAAGTTGGTTAGGAGCATGCACCAACTTATCTGTAAGATATGGTCGGAGGAAAGCATGCCCGACGAATGTAACCTCAGTATTGTTTGTCCTATCCTGAAAAAAGGAGACCCTCTAAACTGCACCAACTATAGAGGAATCAGTCTACTTAACATCGCCTACCAAATCTTCTCTGCCGTAATATGTGAACGTCTAAAGCCCATCGTCAACAACCTGATAGGTCCTTATCAGTGTTGTTTTAGACCAGGAAAGTCCACAGTCGATCAAATATTCACGGCAGATCCTGGAAAAAAACCAAGAACACCAAATCGACACCCACCATCTTTTCATCGATTTCAAGGCCGTATATGAGCTGTATAGAGCCATGTCTAGTTTTGGCATCCCTGCCAAGCTCTTCCGTTTGTGCTGGATGACCATGGAGAATTCACGCTGCTCCATATAGGTTGGAAACAACTAAACTGAATCTTAAGCGGTCCCTAGACTATCAATATTATTGAACAATATATTACACAATATTATTGACTGGTACCCCACACTAAACAATATTTCGCACAATAAATCATTTGAGAATTCTTTATTTGTGCTTCAACATCATGATGATATGGATTATTGTTGTGTGGCAATTGCTCTTACTATTTCATTAAAAAAAAAAAGAAAAAAACAAACGCAGATGGATGAAGGACTGGTACAAAAAACGAAACGTGTTTGCTCATCAAAATTTATTAAATGAGCTGGCTTTGAGCAAACCAGGGAGATGTTATCACTATGAATATTCAAAACAAATGACAAAATATTGTGCAAACACATCCACAGACTATACAATAAATTTGATTGCACAATAAATATCAAAAGGATTTTGATTTTATACAATATATTGCACAACCCTTCAATATGAGCCCTAGACTCTCAATAATATTGTGCAACATCAAATATTGCACAATAATATTGATAGTCTAGGGACCGCTTTACACTGTCAAAAAAGGTTTTAGGCAAGGTGATGCACTGACGTTACTTTGTGGTTATAAAGGACTTTGTCTACCTAGGCTCCGCTATGAACACAGAAAACAACACCAGCTTTAATATCAAACGATGTATTACTCTTGTTAACCGCTGTTTCTTTGGGCTAAGAAAGGAATGATGTAGCAAAGCGGATTGGGTCGTTTCAAGTGAGAAATTCTTCGCATGACCTACGGTCCCGTCTGCATAAAAGGGGAGTGAAGGAGAAGATAGAAAGACCAGCTGTACGGGCTGTACATCGACGTAGTCTTAGCCAAAACGATAAAAGTCGACTGATATAGCTCGGTCACGTAGAGCACATGGAAACCAATGTGACTGCGGATCCGGTGGCGCGTACAAGTGGATGTGTGAAACTGGAAACATCCAGCTAGGGACCGAGCTAGATGAAGAAGTTTTTTTTGGTGAGGCCCTAGTTTCTACAGGACTGAAGCGCTACTTTAAGTAAGTAAGTAAGGTTACTACCCCGGACGCCATCACCAGCCCAAAAACTGCAACAAGCACTATCCTTCTATCCTATACCTCCGAGGTATGTAAAAATGGCCACATTCACTGATTATGATTTTTCGATTAAAATTCGGATCAATTTGATTCATTGGGAGAACCAATCTTCTACGATACGACTACGTTGCTGGATCGACCAGCCTTAAAACCTTAGTCTTTCAACAAAAAACGGTGAAATGTTCTATTTGGAATGCCTAATCGATAAAGAATCGCCAATACAACGGCTTACAAAAGCAATATTCTCAAAATACAGGTTTCGACACTTCACAAAAATAATAATTAGTTCTAATAGCTCAAATGTTTGTGGTAATTTTTGTTTGCAATTTTGTGTGTATCGGTCCATTTTTATGTATGGCTTAGTTTTTACTTGTCAAATATTAAAAGATAACAGTTTCGAAAATGACAGCTACCCAAATTATAAGGCTATTCAAGTTGAAACCCCTTTTGACAAACTTTACGTTACTATTTCCTCTATTATTGTAATTAACTGTCTGTTGTCAAATAATTTGTTTCTTCAAATGCATGGATATCTTTATTTTAGCAAAATTCCTGATATAGTTCTTACAGGAGGAAATCCACTATCAGGAAATAAATCATCAACCGATCTACATTCAAAATATTCAGTAGTCAATGTTACAATATTTCCCAAGTATGATCCAAGTCAAGGATACGATGATATTGCAATATTGGAATTAAATGCATTTTCATGGTAAGTTTGGTAATCATACTTTCTGTTAAAAAATAATGAATTTACTTGTATTTTTGATTTGAAATAGGTCCCCTCCGATTTGTTTATGGTCAAGTCCCAATTTGCCAAGTGCTGATGTCACAGCCATTGGGTATGGTTTAACGGAATTTGGTTAGTATATTTTTCTTAGAGCTTGTTGCACAATCTTGGTTTAGTATTTTATTGGTAGTTCAGTAAATGTCAGTTGAAATCGCCTCTTCAACCAGTGTTAAATATTGCATAATTTAAGGACCACATAATTATAGGAACTTGATTGTCAAACTGGCCTTTAAGAATTAATTATAAGATTTTTTTTTTTTTCAAAAATCCCTACTTTAGCTGGATTGGGTTCTCAAGAGTTATTGAAAGTCAACTTGACTGTTTTTTCATCTGATTACTGTGCGCCATTTTTTAAACGTCAACGAAAATTCAAAATGGGCATCTCCGACGCTCATATATGCGCTGGTGATAAGGATGGCAGAAAAGACACCTGTCAGGTTGGCATACAAAAGATGGAGTTGAAAAACAATAACTGATATAATTTTGTTGTTTAATTTTGCTCAGGGTGATTCTGGTGGACCACTTATTTATAGACACAAAAATCAAATGTTTGCTGTCGCAATAACATCTTCTGGACAAGCCTGCTCAGGGTTTCCACCAGCGATCTATACAAAAATCTATCCGTATACAGAATGGATAAGTAATGTGTTGAAAGAGCGTGGACAGTATTTAAAAACTTGCAATATCAGAAACTAAACAAAGATGTATTTGAGCATGAAATTATTTTGAACCGAATTTCACATCCGAAGTATACAATTTTAAGTTAAACATACCAATTTCAGCAAAAATATTAAGTTTAAGAAAATAATATACTCATAATGTCATAATATTTGAAGAGTTTTTCTTTGAGCGCTGGCTGTCTAATATTAAATTTGAGTAAAACAAAATTTGTGCAAGATAAAGTCAACTGTTTTAATCCGCCAAAATATACAACTGTCCATAACTATGGGAAAGAAATCAACAGTTTTGAGAGTAGTTGAAGTGTGCGCCCTTAAAAAACCCTTTAAGGAGGAATTTAACGTTCAGTTTTCCTTTTGATACATCTAGCCAACGAGGTAGGTACAACAATCAAGTTGAAACACTTGAAGTGCCCTAGTTGGCAAAAACTCGATTACCAAGAAGGGAATTAAGACTGACATTTTGGTTTGCCTACAAGATTCTTAGGACAAAATATGAGAAAGTGTGCGTAGAATGATGAAAAAACAAACACATTCTCGCATTTAGACCAATAAAAATGCTAAATTTTGAAAGTTTCATGGGCGCGTTCAAAAACAATGCAGTCCTAACTAGGAAATCTCAAACGCTCTTATATGGTCTTTAATTGGTATTATTGGTAAACATGTATAATTTTTTAATTTCAATCAAACCAGAAGTTTTTACTGTGTATTAAATTTAATTACGTTAACAAAATAATTTAATTTTTAACAACAAAACAGATTTCTTAATACATATTTTTGTGCACATTTTTATTTTGGCAGAAGTGTCAAAAATGATTTTTGCTTTTTTTTTATTTATTTCCTCTGCAACTGACTCATTATGGCCATTATGTTAGTTGGTAACAAATATATGCTTCCGTATTTTAAGACAATTGACAAAAGAGGAGTTGAAACAAATTAATTTAATTTTTCTGAAAGTCGTGCATTTTCTTGGTTAAAGAATTGTTTTTAAAATAAATTATAAGGTACATCCAACAAGAATTTCTAAGACATGGTAATTTTCGCTATAAATCTTTTTAACTTTTTAATTTATAAATCAAAACTAGAAAAATGTAGAAACTATTAAAGTATGTTTGGCTTGAAAATTTATTTCCACAATGCATGCTCTGTTCTCCAAATATTCAGCCCTATCATGAATTCCATCGTAATCGGAAATTTTTACGAAGCCCGAAAAATTGTATCATGAAATCCGTTCGTAATGCAAAATTGTATGAGATTTTCCACTACGAACGGATTTCATGATACAGTTTTTCGGGATTCGTAAAAATTTCCGATTACGATGGAAGTCATGATAGGGCTGATTAAGAGCATTTTTATCGTCAATTTATGTTTAGCGATGAGCTTAATTGAAATGTATACAAATATATTCGTTTTTGGAGTGAGCATAATCCTTACGAGACTCTCAAGAATCCAATAGGGAAGACGACTTCGGAGTATCAGACCATTTGCCTTTAAATTCGAAACCTACACGTTTAAACATTACTGTGAATGGCGAACGTTTCAGCTAAAACATCACTTTAATGAGCCAAGTTTGTGTTTGTCGAATTTTCTCAAGAAATTAGCTTGTGACTTGGCCACCTCGTTCTTGTGATTAGACATTGACATCTTGATAGGGGAATTGTGTTGAATTACACTCTAATGACAGGCATTGGGTTTTTGAAGTATTAAATTCTACATAGTTAAAAATTCTCCATTGGACAATGCTGTCGGGATTGGAATTTAATGAGCTTATTAAATGCCAACGTTTAAATTCCACATACGAAGGACAGGGGTATTAATCTAGAAAACTAGAAAAAAGGTACTGTCATCAGAGAAACAGTTTATTGGATTTTTAGTCGCAGACGAAAGGTTTCTTTTGAATATCAGAAAGAAAATCGAAGACAAAACAGAACCCTGGGGAACGCCAGCATGTGTTTCATACATTTCAGTCTTGAAACCATCCAACATAACTTCTATGGTTGAATGATTAGAAAGCACTCATTTTCGATAAGAGTGCTTAGTCCAAAACTCTACGAAATGCTTTTGAAAACCATCACCATCTGGGCGCTGCTTCGCAACCTCAAATTTCATTATAGACCAAATATTCTCAATTGGATTGACATCTGGACTTCAGGGAGGCCCAATTAGTACATTGATATTATTTTGTTCGAAGTACTTTTTAACCTTAGAAATAAAAAAAACCAATCCAAATATTATTTTAAGTCATAAAAGTTTTAGATTTTTTTAAAGCTTAATATTAGTCGTTCACAGTAAAAATAAAAAAATAAAAATAAAAACAAGTTCATATTTACAATTTTGGCTGCATGACAAAGAGCATTGTCCTGTTGAAAAATGAAACTGCAAGTGTGCCCAAAAAGCTCTAGCACCGTGGGCTCCAATACGTTTTCCAGGACTCGAAGGTAAACTTTTGCATTGATTTTGGATTCTATAAAGCTCATTCTATCTTTTTCATCTCCAGAGAAGCATCCCCACACCATCACACCTTTAGTTTTGGAGGGGGCCATCCACAAAATGTAAGCAGAGCTTAGTCTTTCTTTCGGTTCTCTTCGGGCAAGGATCCTCCCATCTCCAACATGGAGCTTGAATTTTGATTCGTCCTAAAAGACGATATTGTTCCATAAGTCCAATTTAATTGCTCCTAAACCCAGAGCAATCGTTTTTCTTTGACTCTTTTTAGAAAATCCGGATTGAGTGCTATAAGTCCAGCTTTGGCGAGCCTTTTTTTCACTGAGCTTCACGAAATTACTTTGCTTGTAGCTCGACACAGATCGTTTTTTAGGTCCACCGAAGTCCTGAACCGATGCCGACGACTGTTCAACACCAAAAAACGCTCTTCCACTGGGCTCGTCTTTTTTGGCCTTCCTGAGCCATTTTTACTGCTAGTAGTCCCGGTCTCACGATATTTTTTCAAATTTTATGCCACAGTTTATTGTTGAGCAACGTCTTGTCAAATTAAGACGTGACAGACACAAAATATTGGCTTTATGTTCGAAACTGATTTTTTTCCATTTTTTTTCTCAAAATCAATTCGGCTGGTCTTGGACTACTTTCACGAGCCAAATGCAGCTCTTATTGATAATAACATCAACTTTTATACAGTGTTTGAATGACTTATTGCTACCTAGTGAAAAAAATCGTAGCGTTCCTAAATTCCAAGAACTGATCTCGAAAAGGGTAATGAAATGTTTAACCAACATTTTTTCGAACAGCACTGTATGTCAAGGTCTTTTATTGTTCTAACTCATGCAAGATCGTTTACGTTACGTTAATACCAAATAGCGCTTAAAGCAATTTAGCATTATCAATTGATCTCACAAAAACAATGTAATTATCATGGGACCGAAGATAAATGACAGCTTACGGCATGCGACTTTTTTGCACATTTTGGGCGGTATGTCAGCCATAACGCGAATACAAATTTAGAGTTCAAAAATTATTTATTATTGTGAATGGTAACCATTGAACTATCGTTATGACACTTCAAATGACAGTTGAGTTTGACAGGTGTCAAATACCATCGCTACTTGACATCACAAAATTAATTAACACGTATTATTGCGACATAAATTTAAAACACTTTGGATACACAATTGATTCAGTACCCCAAACTTTTCAATAACTCTGTTTACATTTTCAGTTAAGGGTGTCAAATCAAAAACTCGATCCATAGTTAAAATGCTCGAAACTGTAAGTGTCGAAAAGTTTTTAATATTTACTTTATATTGGCCAAAAATAACATCATAAAAAATGTTACACTTTAAGTTAAGGTAACAAGTATTCAACTACAAAATTAGTAAAAAAAATTAGATTTTGCATTAAGCTTTGATACTGAACTGAAAAAATAATTAAATTTCTTTAATAATTAAAGTTGATTTACGATAAAACTTTGTTTTATTTTTCAATTCAATAGAAGCAGCTACTTTAAACTTGTTCTTTACAATCATAAGGCTAAAACTCACTCATCCGCGGATTCGTTTATTTCAATTTTTCTATAAAGAATATAGTTTATTTTGAAAAATTCCTTAATTTTTACTTCTATCGAAAAATGTTAAAAGAAAAACCACATCTCGCTATGATAAAGATTAAAATAAAAAAGAAAAGACTAGAGAAAAAACTTCGACTGACTAAACTATCTCTCGAAGTCAAGTCACGTTTTACAGATTGCATGGAAGATGCAGTCAGAAAATATTCATTCAAACAACCAAAAAAATATGTAGTATAGAAAGGCTAAACTTTTTTCATACACTATCTTTCGTCCCGTGCGTCGCGTCCCTTCAGTCGTCCGATAAGACGACATCCTTTTTCCTTTATCCATATTCAAGTGCCAGAGAGTTGTATGAACGAGGTACCAAACCCTGTTTATACATAGGTTTAGGTATTCGGTTGGTCTCCATACTTCTTGTTCTCGATTGGTTTGCCGGCTTGGTACGGTGCGGCTGGCGTACCGGCACGCCAAAAGTCCCAGCTAGTGCTAGTACTTCAACTTCAAACTACTAATAAATAAAACGAAAAGAAGGTTTTTCAGTTCTCAGAATCAAAAGACAGATAGTGTAGAAAAAAAACTAAATATTCTTTCAATTCGTGCGGATGCGGATACACTACTCGACTCGTAACTCGTAGGTCGTACGTTTTCAAAGGAAAATATACAACTTCAACTTCAAATCATGTTCATACACTTTTTATTTCTCCTTAGCCTCATTTCGTTTCGTTTAGTTAAGTCCTGTTTTTATTTTTTCCTTTTTTGTTAATTTTATATTTGGATCTTCCGCGTGCTGTTCTCTAAGTACCTTCACTTCACTTCTGCCAAATCCTGGGAGAGTCTATACTATAAGTGTTGATAAGGCCCCACACTTTTCCTATCCTCCATGTCATACAAAACCAACCCGACAAGAATATGGAACAAGTCCAGCTTTCGGGAGATAGGTGGTTGGGAGAATATCCTTACTCATCACTCCTTGTGATTTCAAAGACAAGCTTCGGATTTAAGTTCTTACACTTTTTTTTTTATTGCACTCAAATGAAGGATGAAAAATAAATCCAAACCTATGGTGCAATGTTGTCCTAAATTCTGCTACACGTCCTTTTTAAGTGAGTATGTCGCTCGAGGCTCTTGATGTTAAAATCAAATCCTTCGAACTTTGTGTAGTTTTTTCTCTCTTTTTTAACATTTAGTTCAGTAAGACTTTGGACTTCTCTTAGTACTTAAGAAAAATCTTTGCATATTGATACACTTTGTGTATTTATAATTTATATGGGTGGATTTTTGAAATCTTAGAAGTTTTTCAAATGGGTTCGTGTTGGAATATAACTTTTACTCAGAATATATGTGGGTCCCTATTATTGGTCAAGTTTTTGAAGAGAAGAGGTCATCTAAAGAGGTTTTTTGTACTTCTTTTTATTTTGTAAGATAAAAGTTAATGTTGATAAATTTAATAATTACTATCAATTTTCTTAAGACAAATAACAATTGTCGACAAGGTTTTTGTTCCTGGTAATCACTTTGTTTTCCGATAGACTTAGACGACCGTAGTTCAAAAATTATTCTGTCATGTCAGGTTTTTGCATAGAAAAAAAAAACACATCCATAAATGAGGCTTTTTGAAACTATCTAAATGTATGAAGTAATTTTTTTTCTATAAAATTCGCGAGGGCTTTCTAAATCTATGATAATTATCTTCAATATTTACTTGAAGCATTTATAGTATTTCATAAAATATTCAAAAAATCTTCATAAGTTATAAGATTACACCTGCTTAACATCAATCTTAAAGAAAAGTTGAACCATTAATGCTGAATTTAAATGGTTCTTAACAGAAAAATGAAGAATGGTTTGAAAATAATTTTTGTTTTTGTAACGAGACGGAAACCGTTGTAGTTGAGTCTTCTTAACAAGGCTGTCACATCAAGTCTATGAAATATGTATCGGGTTTTTCAATAACAGCGCTATAAAAGTTTTTTTTTAAATAAAACAAAAACTGTTTTGGAAATCAATGAAATTCATTATTCCTGTGAAAGTACGTTCAATGCCATTATGTGTCGTACTCGATTTCTTTTGCATGGCCACCACGAGCACGATTGCAGAAGTCCAGACGTTGACACCAATTTTCGACAGTTTTCAAGCATAAATCGGCCGATACTGCTGCAATTTCACGTTCGATATTCGTATGAAGTTCATCAATCGTCGCTGGCTTGTTGGCATAGACCATGTACGACCGAAGCGGCCAAGTGACTGGACCATTTCGTGAAATAACACGTTCTCCAAACTTGGTTTCCAATAAATTGATTGTGACATTCGCTGTGTGACTTGTAGCGCCTCCTGTTTGAACCACATGTCCTCTAAGTCCACATCATCCAATTGGGGCAAAAAATATTCGGTTATCATTATGAACGGTAGCGATCCCCATTCACAGTAACGTGTAGGCCTTGATCATCACTGAAGATGTACGGTCCAAAGACGCCGCCGCCGGCCCATAAACCCCACCAAACCGTAATGTTTTTAGGATGGAATAATGACTCATGGAGTACGTGTGGATTTCTCCCTGACCAATACGGCATATTTTGTTTATTGACGAAGCCATTCAGTCAGAAATGAGCCTCATCGCTGAAGATGATTCGAAGAAAATCCGAATCATTTTCAAGTTGTTGCTCAGCCCAATTTACGAACATATGACGCTTCTGGTGGTCATGCGGCTTCAATTCTTGCGTCATATTAATCTTGTAAGGATGTTTGGATTCGAAATCAGCACTTAAAATTAACTCCAAAAGTGTTTTCCAAAACGACAAAAGAGTCAAATTCAAGATTTCTCAAAACTATGAGAATTTCCAGAAACTCAGTAAGACACGAGCCTTATGAGCAGAAGAGGAGAGAAGAACACCGAATTTCTCAGAACGAAAAAGAAAGAACATGAGCAGCGTGCAGTCGAAGATGTTGAGCGGCTTAATAGCAGAAATGAAATTCGTAAGTTTTTGAGTAGGTGAAACGAAATTCACAAATAAGTAAACCTCTAACAGAAGGCTGCAAAGACGAAAATGTAAACATCATAGTGGAACCGCAGTCAATGCTGAGGATATGGAAGGACCACTTCTGCAGACCGTATTACGGCGATGACGAATCGAATTCCGCTGTTAGGCAGGATGATCCATTCAATATAGACGACAAAAGCAACCAATACCGCCTCCCCCACCCTGGACCAAGTAAAGATTGTCATACCTAAGCTGAATTCTAACAAAGCTGCTGGAGCAGTTGGTTTGAATGCCAAGCTCTTCAAAGCCGCTAGAGATAATTTGGTTAGGAGCATGCATGGAAGAAAGCTTGCCCGATGAATGTAACATCAGTATTGTTTGCCCGTTACTGGAAAAAATGAGGCCCTCTTTACTGCACCAAATACAGATGAATCAGTCTCCTTAACATCGCTTACAAAATCTTCTTTGCCGTTAAAACCTGATATGTCCTTAACAATGTAGTCTTTACCAGGAAAGTCTACAGTCGATCAAATATCCACATCACGTCAGATAATGGAAAAAACATAAGAACATCAAATCCATTACCACCATTTCTTCATCGATTTAAAGGCATCTACAAGGACGAGCAGTATAGAGCCATGTTTTGTTTTGGTATCCCATGTAGACACAGGAGGAACTATCTCTCAAAACTCTTTCCAATTACTGGCAAATGCTGATGATGACATTGATAATTGGAAGAACTCAGCGTAGTGTCAATGGAGCTTTTTGGAAGAAAGCACCTTGGGTCGTTTAGAGAGAAAAGTTATTTGCTTGATCTACGGTCCCGTATGCATAAAAGGTGAGTAGAGGAGAAGATGGAACGACTAGCTCTACTGGGTGTACAGCCACGTAGACTTAGCCAGAAGGATAAAAGTCCAAGGACTAAGATAGATGGGTCACCTAGAGCGCATGAAAACCAATCTACCGGCCCGGAAAGTCTTGGAATCCAAGCCCACAAGACAGCGCAATAAAGGAAGACCGCGGATCAGATGGCGCGCACAAGCGGGAAGTGACTTCACCCAACTTGGAGTGCGCAACTGGAGACATCTAGCTAGGGACCGAGCTAGATGGAGAAGTTTGTTGGGTGAGGCCCTAGTTCACACAGGACTGTAGCGCCCCCTTAATTAAATAAGAAAGTAAGACATTAAAATGATTTAAACTACATAATATCTAGAAGACAAACATTTTCCAAAATCATGATATAATTTTTGGTAAAAAATAAGTTGTGTTTTACGTTAGCCCTAAACAAATCGTCATATTTCTGATGTGATAGAAAAATTAAAAGGCAAGATTCAAACTCATTACAGTATATTTCTTTAAAAAAAGTATTTTGTTTTTTCTGCGTTACAGAAAAAAGTGTGATTTTGTCGCCCAGTAATTTGGGGTGAACAAAAATTGAAAATGGTCATTGTAGATAAACGTTTTGTATCCACACAATTTCAGAGTAATTCAGGATCTAAAAATGCTAAAATAGACTAAAAGACCAAATTATGTAATCATCAGTTTGATTATGAAAAGAAATGTGCGTTTGTGGGAATTCAATTGTTATAACCCTGTTTCTAATGCCTCACAAATTGATTGTTAAAAGAAAACCTCCCCTAATACGCATAATACAATATGTACAATTTATGTCCACGTGTCAACGAACAACAACAAGTGAGCACAAATTTATTCTTTTATTTCATGATGAGCGTATTGTCTGAACGGATATAAATGATTAAGATAATTGGTTTCAACATTAGGACCAAACATTTCTATTGGGTGATTTTTTAAGAGCTTGAGAACTTTAAAAAAAAAAAAACGCATAAAATTTGAAAAATCTCATCGATTCTTTATTTGAAACGTTAGATTGGTCCATGACATTTACTTTTTGAAGATAATTTCATTTAAATGTTGACCGCGGCTGCGTCTTAGGTGGTCCATTCGGAAAGTCCAATTTTGGGCATTTCGGCCGGAATAGCCCGAATTTCTTCGGAAATGTTGTCTTCCAAAGCTAGAATAGTTGCTGGCTTATTTGTGTAGACTTTAGACTTGACGTAGCCCCACAAAAAATAGTCTAAAGGCGTCAAATCGCATGATCTTGGTGGCCAACTTACCGGTCCATTCCTTGAGATGAATTGTTCTCCGAAGTTTTCCCTCAAAATGGCCATAGAATCGCGAGCTGTGTGGCATGTAGCGCCATCTTGTTGAAACCACATGTCAACCAAGTTCAGTTCTTCCATTTTTGGCAACAAAAAGTTTGTTAGCATTGAACGATAGCGATCGCCATTCACCGTAACGTTGCGTCCAACAGCATCTTTGAAAAAATACGGTCCAATGATTCCACCAGCGTACAAACCACACCAAACAGTGCATTTTTCGGGATGCATGGGCAGTTCTTGAACGGCTTCTGGTTGCTCTTCACTCCAAATGCGGCAATTTTGCTTATTTACGTAGCCATTCAACCAGAAATGAGCCTCATCGCTGAACAAAATTTGTCGATAAACACATTTCGAACCGAACACTGATTTTGGTAATAAAATTCAATGATTTGCAAGCGTTGCTCGTTAGTAAGTCTATTCATGATGAAATGTCAAAGCATACTGAGCATCTTTCTCTTTGATACCATGTCTGAAATCCCGCGTGATCTGTCAAATACTAATGCATGAAAATCCTAACCTCAAAAAAATCACCCATTAGAAGGTCACAAGAACTTGCTTAGAAAGAAAAATTTATAAATTTTTTCGAAAATCGTTAGAGCGGTAGTTTTTAATAATTTTGTTTATATATAAAATGTTTAAATTTTCTTTAAGAAATATTTTTGGTATGCAGTTATTTAGTGCTTGTAAATATACATTTTATGTTTTAATATTCGTTAAGAAATGTTTTTAAAATATCAAATTTTGAAAAAAAATGTATTCATATTTTTAAAAATCCAAAAAATTAACATCAAATATAATTCACTAGTTCTCTAGTGCATAAACTCTTAAAATAACGGTAAAAAAGAAACTTTGCGACTCTGTTCAAGCGACGTTAATGATTCTTTGATGGTGTTATCACCAATCAATTTAAATGCTCTACGTTCAATACTGTCCAAGAGGCTTGTGTGAGTTGAGGGGCACCAGCCCAGAGATGGGAATTATACTCAAGCCTTGGACATATAAGTCTTGTAGATAACCGCCAGATGAGAAGAGGAGAAATACTTCGACTCAGAAATCCCAAACATTTTACGGCATTTTTGGTGACATGGCCAGTAGTTTAACCGACTTTTGAAAGATTCATATTATTTAGAATGCCACTTGGCTGAAGCTTGAATCAGTTAAGTTATCTACAAAAAGACATTCTTTTGCCTAGGAGGGATTACAAGTGTAATTTGATCCGTGATCTGATACTTTCCATTTAAGGTGAGGAAGGTTGAAATCCCAAAAATGAAAATTTCATCATTTCGCATTGTTTTAAAAGTGATCGATCGCACGAACAGCAATTTCATATGTGTGTAGAGGTTGGGAGGACAGAAGGTAGAGCACAAAAGATAAACAGAAGTTTAAAGAAGTTTTATTTTAACTGAAACAAAATCAACTTCAGAGGTGCTAGAGATTAAGAAGAGGGAAGAGTCGTATGTATTTTTGATTGCAATAAGGACTCCCCTGCAAGGATAGCCAACGGTAGAAGAAGAGGTAAAGATTCTAGGCTATTGATATTGGGGATCAGGTTAGTTTCAGTCAAAGCGTAAACATCAAAATTAAGGGAATATGATTGTCTTAAGACCGAGTTAGTTTTAGACCGGAACCCTTTCACACAGTTGTTGGGGTGTTTGAGAGGTGTTTTGGTTAGGAACGAAAAAACGGTTGTGATCATTTCGGTTGAGTTGCAGATGAGATATTCGCTTGGACTGTAAGTATTGAAGGAAAGTATCCAGATCATCCTTAACTTTTTATTGATGTAAATTAAAACTGTCATGATATTTTTGATACAAATGTTCATGAGCTTAAAAAATTCAGAAGGCAGACCTTTCTGTTGAATGGAAGGTTTTCCCTTCGTAGGAAACAGAATCTGACTTGTCATGCAGAAATGCTAGGAAAATACGAACATTTTTATAAATCTTATTATCTCTAAGCCTAGAGAGAGCATAACGACATTCAGTAGAATCCGCAGTTTGTTGAGTGATCTTGACTACTAGTGGTAAAATATTATCAAAAGAGTTGTTTAAATTTTGTTTATTATAGAAAGGACTGTGCGTATGGCAGGTATATTAGTTGACTAAGTGGGGTTTTAGATATGGGATATTGTGAAGTAAGGATATTTAGCTCCTGTCGAAATTGGGGAGAATAGGAGAGGCAGAACGCAACGGCAGAGGTGATGGGGTTTAAGTGAGCTTAAAAAATACTCTTTTTGTTTTTTTAGATGGGCCCTAAGTACTATGAGAAGTTGAAGGAGCATTTAGGGAGAGAGCGGGAGGTTTAAATTCTGGGACATTTACATTAAGATTTTCAAATACATTAGTGGAGAAACCCATTTTAAAGGTCAGGTTTGGTTTTGGTGTGTTGTTTGGTGTGGTATTAGCTGGTGCAGGTCTTCTAAGCGCTTTAGTCTTCTAAGAGGAATGAGATTATGTATCATGCGATGTATTGTATCCATTTCGATATTTTCCTATTTTGTATGATTAGGTCCTTTACAGGCCGGTGGAAAAGCCAATCATAGGTACAAAATTGGAATCGATACCTTGAATTTTCTCGTCAGAAGTCGATGACATTCTACATTTGAGATTCTTTATAAGGAACCATTGCACCCATCCAGAACCGTCATTCCTAGGGGTATTGGTTAGAAAAAAATAATGTTTTTACTGTTTTTTTTTATTATTTTATTCAATCTTTTGTTCCATTCCTTCGTAGACCACGAAGTAACAAATTTTGTGAAGCGTTCATCTGTAGGAATAGCAGAGGTAGGATTTATGACAGCGGGGTCGATAGCGTTCTCAGACGTAGCAGGTATCAGGTTAACGGCGGCAGGTTGAAAAGCGCGGGTGGAGTCGCATGGGCAGATAAAATTTCAATCGAATATGGACAAATTATTTTTATTTGCAAAAGGTACATTAATATCAATTCTATTATTGAGAAGAGATTCAATTCTACGCGAGTGTTCATTTAATAATTGTATATCACTTTGCACACCCGAAAACCTTTGTTCTTGGTCTCCAACTTTGCAAGCAATAGATATTTGAATTCGTTTATTATTTCAGAGGAGGAAAATGATATGGAAGACGAGGGGCGTTGTAAGTGAAGAAGCAAGTTAAAGTCAATAGCGGATACGGAGATTTAAATTTATTTTTCAATTAAACACAATTTGGACATACTCGTACATTATGTTGCAGCTTTTTGTGATTGGGAATTCGATTCCTCGACATTTTAAAAAATTAGATCGAATTTTTTGACAGTGATGTGGTTTTTTACATTCACAGATCTTCCACAAAGTCCACTGCATTTTAAAAGAACCCCGTATTCGATGTAAAGGTGACTAATTCCTTTATATGTAATTGGCACAGTTTAGAGGGTCTCCTTTTTCATTGCAGCCACCTGCTCCAGAGGCTTAATTAGATTTCAGCTTAAATATGATCATCTTTACTTCGTCTAAGTCGCGAGGAAGAGATTGTTGGCTATCGTTGTATATTTTGAATGGATCATCCTGCTTTGCAACGGATTTTGGTTCGTCGTTGCCGTAATACTGTGTGGAGAAGTAGTCCTTCCATATCCTCAGCATTGATTGAATGTAGTTCAAATATGATGTTTCCACTTTCGTCTTTGCAGCCTTTGGTTCGAAGTTTGTGAACTGCTTCTGAACTCCCCAAAATTTTTGTACGCAATACCACAATTTCGCTATTTGACGAAGCCATTTAACCAGAAATGAACTTCACCATTAAGCGCAATTCTCCGGAAAAAGTGATCTATGAACTTCGCGAGCAGATTTATTTCTTATTTTTACAGTTTGGAAGAATTATGTTCTGGTGGTAAAGGATTTGTGGTGAATAGTTAAGCCTTATTGAATATAAAAGTGAAAAAAGTTTGCCAAATTAAACTATCTGAAAACACACACTATTCTATTTTGTGCCATCAAAAAAGAGTAAATAGGTTTTTTTTAAGCCCAATCATAGAAATCCCAGCTTTATGGGAATCACCCATATGCCGATTTTTTTCACAATTCTTAACAAAGCTTTTCATGTTAAGTATTTAACACGTTCAAAGTCAAATTACCAATACTCATGAAGAGAAAACTCATTTACTCAAATTGCAATTTATCAATTTTATGTCCATTTCACAAAATGACAACCATGCTGTCATTCTTAAAGACCATCATCAGGTCAGTGATCTATAACCAAAATAAGAAAATAGTATTTTTATTATTTTCTATAGTTATATAGTTGCTCTTAACGAATTGTTTGTAGTGTTTTATTTAACTTATTCCTATCACAAAAAAACATCAAAAGATATTCAAAAACAAACAAATTGTTACATAAACGCAGACCTCAAGTTCAACCCTCATTAATCACTTGCATTACAAAAACTGCTGCCAGTTCTCAACCGAAATCACTTTTAGTGCTTCTTGCCATATATCCAATCATCATCATCAGTTGGACTGCAAAAGTGATTATCCTTAACCGTTTGCAAATTTTTGTTTTATTTCTTAACTCGCAATACACCAACCTACGACTCAAAACACTACACCCCCCCAACCCCTAAAAACCACCACTCAGTTATTTAAGCAGGAAAAAGCTAATCCTTGGTTCCAGTTACTCACATTCCCAAAAAAAAAATCAACGAAAAAAGGACGAAGTTAACAAACAGAAAGAGGAGCATATTCTAACGACGACACGACGACGATGACGATGACGACGAGAATGTGAATGCACCCTAAAGATGCACTTGAATTTTTATTTGTTTACTTCTCGTTTAAATTGAAGCTGTAGAAAAAATAAAAATAAAATTAAAAAATAGAAAAATTTAAAACAAAAATAAACGAACATGAGCTTTTACTTGTTTTGTTGTCATTGGGTGCTGACGATGCAATGGCACCAGGGTGTGCGGCTAAAATGAATGCAAATGCAAGAAATTTCGAAGGATTTAACGTAAATTCTACGAGAAGGTGCGGTAGGTACTCATTTTCAGCAGGATATTCATTAGAAAAAGGACCTACAATTTTTAGGCTAACACTTACTCTTACCCTTACTCTCCTTTTATATGTGTGCATATATATACACTGCGTGTCACATGAGTAGGGACAAGCTTTTTTCGTTTTTATTTGACGATATTTTTCAAACCCTTAGGTTTTTTGAGAGCTCGAGAAGCTGGAGTTGGGTTACTCCTTATTAAAACGGCAACCAGAAGCCTTATTTCGTGGGAGCCCCTTGGGGAAAGGCTTATCAAAGCTAGGTTTCAGAGTAGAGTACGACCCGTCACCATTATACAGTGTTACGCCCCGACAAGGAGCTCGCATCTGATGAAGAGAAAGAACGCTTTTACAGTCAACTAGGATCCGCCTACAACAACACTCCCCGCGGAGATATTATTTTGGTTATGGGAGACCTCAATGCTAAGGTTGGCAGTAGCAGCAACGGGCTAAGGCATGTGATGGGTCTTCACGGAGTCAGCAATTGCAATTATAATGGTGAGAGGTTCATTGACTTCTGCAACGCCAATGGCCTTGTGATTGGTGGCACTATGTTTGAACACAAACTCTGTCATAAAATTAGCTGGGTGTCGACAAGGCAAGCGTCTTCCAACCAAATTGACCACTTCGCGATTAGTCGACGCTTTAGAAGCAGTCTCTTGGATGTGCGAAACAGAAAAGGTGCCGACATGGAACTTACCAGTGACCACCACTTACAGCTACAGTTCGAAGATCCAACAGAATAACACAACCCCCAAATTCAACATCGCCAGACTAAAGGACCCCGCGACCCGTCAACAATTCAGGGATCACCTGTCTAACGAAACGAGAACAATCAGCAGCACAGTACATGACGACATCGAACACCATTGGAATGCTGTGAAAAATGTTTTCATTTCAGGTGCTGCTAGAATAGTCGGTCGGAAAGAAGGAAAGAACAACACCTGGCTTTCAGAAAAATCTTGGGTACGGATCAACGAACGCAAACAGTTAAGGGCTCGAATGACTGCTGCACAAGGGGAAGAAAGAAACGAGCTGGAATCCTCGTACCACATGAAAAAGAGAGAGGTTCACCGCAGTGCGCGCCGTAACAAGCGTAACTACATCAACGCATTTGCGCAAGAAGCAGAAGATGCTGCAAAAAGGTGCGACAGCAGGACCGTTCACATAATAACCAAAGAGCTGACCGATGCACACAGCTCAAAGCAACACCTGGTGAAAGAATCAGACGGTACTGTGATAACTTCGGTGGATGAGCAAGTCAGAAGGTTGAAAGTTTTCCTCATTTTTAAACCAAGTGTTTGCAAACAACGTGCAGCCGATACCTTCTGAAGCACCTGAACAAACTAATCCCCGAATCCGCACCACACCTCCCAGTAAAGATGAGATCGTTGCCGCAATTAAAGCACTTAATAACAACAAATCGGTAGGACTTGATGGAATTCGCGCAGAGCTTTTACAAGCAAAGCCAACGTCATCAAGCGAACTGCTTCATCCGCTCATAAAAGAAGCCTGGACATACGAAAGCTTCCAAGATGAGTGGAAGAAGTTAATTATCGTGAAGCTCCCAAAAAAAGAAGATCTTACAAAGTGCGAAAATTAGGGAAGGATTTGCGTTCTACCTGCCGTTGCCAAAATAGTAGCAAAAGTCATACTGGAACGCATCAGAGGCCACACTCGATGCCGAACAAGAAGGATTCCGCGCTGGATCCTCCTGTATTGATCATATCAACACCCTGCGGATCATTATTGAACAGTGCGTTGAATATCGATCACCACTACACCTGCTGTTCATCGATTTCGAGAAGGCCTTTAATAGCGTCAACAAGGAGTACATCTGGTTAGCTTTGCGTAGGAGAGGCATCATAGAAAAACTAATCGCTATTATAAAAGACATATGATGGATGAAATTCGAAGCGGAGTCAGACAGGGCTGTATTCTGTTGCCAATATTGTTTTTGTTGGTGATAAGCACCTCCTTTGCTGTACCGTTTTTCAAAATAGGTTTGTTCCTTTCTTAATTATGGAAAAAGCAGCTTTATCCATTAGGTCCGTCCAAATTAAATTTGTTTTCATCGGAAAAGACAACGGAGTGCCAGGCTCGATTCCATTTGATGTGATTTGTTGCAAAATAAAGGCGTTTGCTCTTGCGTACAGCCTTCTATGGTGTTTTTTTCTTCATTGTATTGGTGTCGTATATGGTCTGCCTACTCTATCATCAAGCAACAGTCGATCTACTAGAATTTATCCCAGCTTCTGCCTTGATTTTACAAATGAAAAGCCTTGAATTTGAAGCAGCTCTCACATCGCCTGCTTTTTCTGAAATGATGTGACTTTCTTGACTTTTCCTTTGTGGTTTTTTACATACCTTTTTGGATCCTTGAGGTAGTTGTATACAACATTTGAACTTCTTCTAATTTTTCTGGCAATAAAACGGATGGTTTTGCCGAAGTCCCTGTAAGCTGGAATTTGGCCTATTTTCTCCATGGTTAGACCCTTACCTCTACCCATACTTTATGATTCTACCAAACTAATACTCGTAATAAGCTACCAAACAATCAGAGTATAATTTTATCTGATTTAAAACACGCTCATAGGTAAATTTAGCTCTTGTCTCTATTCATGTGACACAAAAAAAAAAAACAGGACCTTCTTCGGAAAAACCGCCATTAAAGTTGTATTTATCAACTTAATCGAAAAATTTTGTTTGCAATATTAACTTAATATATATACCATATTCATTTAACATTTGACTTTTTCCTGAAAAATATCGTCAAATAAAAAAACTCAAAAAGCTTGTCCCTATTCATGTGACACGAAGTGTATTTATATGTTCATTGCATCAGCAGCGTCAAAAATAATACACAAAAATACCCCCTGATGACGTTGCTTTACTGATGCTGATTTTGATCCTTTGGGGGTACTCCAGGATAACACGATGATGATGGTATTCGTGAAAAAAAAACACCTGCTTCAAGAATGCATAAATTTCTGCATTCAACCCCCAAATGATTAGAGTTTTTTTCACGATATAGAGGGTGGTAAGATGGCATCCAGCTCCATCTGTTGACGATGTTGAACTAACACATCCATCATCATCAAGCCATCAACAACATACATCATTTTGAGTTGCTCCTTGTCTAATTAGAGCGCGCACTAAAGTTTCGCTGGGATTTGGCTTTGGCTTTAGCTTTGGCTTGAAATTTGTATGTAAATGTTATAGAGCTAGGGCTAGGGGTCTCCTTCTCTTTCTCTTTCTGAGCCGTTAATTAAAAGTCATCACCAAAGAAGCGAGCGCAACTGAAACTGAAATAAAAAAAAATATAAAATCTACCCAAAGAAAAAGGATTTTGTTTTCTTCTTTTTTTTTTTTTTGAATTTTGTTGTCTTAAATCGAGGCTTGTCACCCTGTCATTTTATCTTTGAAATTCTATAGCCCATAGTGCAGGAGGTACCTTACCTTTATATACAATATAATACTCTTGTTGTTCAAAGCTGATTTCTGCTCATTTAAATTGGGGAGGGGGATGTAGTACTGTATGCATAAATGTAGGTACAGGTAAATGACATACACATTTCGGTGCATAAATTATTCCAGCGGAAAAAAATTAGATACAAAGGAAAACCCTAACCCATCGGATAATGAAGGATGCACGATGTTAGCAACTCGTATATATCCCCGTTTACCTACCTTGAGCTATTGAATTGCCAAAAATAAACTAAAACACAAAAATTGTATGATTAAAAAATGCTTCGCAAAACTACACTTAGGTTGACAAAAAAATTTAAAAACAAAAAATTAGATGCAAACGCTTTTCAAAGGACTCTATAAAATGTAGAAATGTGCACTAAGGACCTACGCCATTCTTTATGCTTATACGTGCACGCTGATGTACATACATATGTAGGTATCCCGTATATACCCGGGTTTGAAGAAAAAATGTTTAAGTGCTGAATTTTTCCTTTCTTCACATTTTATTTTTCCTATTTTCTTCATTGTTTATCACTCATCCTTGAAAAAATCAAAAATAAAAAAACGCAACCCAAAAGCTCAAGTGGAAAATGCATCTTGTATACCTTACCTTACCTTACCTTACCTACTCTACTATACGCTATACGCTACGTGAATGTGCGGGACAATCACCTTTTGGATGACGGGGACGAGAAAAATGATGTCGTGAAAACCCTTTCCTTCATATAGAAGGTACTATATTATGCCAAAGTAATGAATTCTTGTCGGTTTTTGGTTTATTTAAGAGACATTTCTTTTATTAAGAAGCATACAAAAACAACAAAAAAATTAAAAAAATAAAAACAGAACAAAATATGAATATATGTAGGTATATATGTATATATATAATGTGTGTGCACCTTTATTCGTATCTTTTGTTAATGACAGCACTGGCACTGAGTACATTCGGATATGAGTAAGAAGCACTTTTGTTTTAAGAAATTCTGTGTTGGCAGCATTAATATTTACTAACTATAGCATATAGTAAATATGTACATATGTAGGTAAAATGGTTGTTGAAAGCGTTTTTTGTTACTTTACACTCATAATAGATTTATTTTAATTTTTTGTATATTTTATCCTTATATATTTTTGCATACCTATTTTAACTTTCCTTTAGATATGTACAGTGAGATTAAAAAATATCTTAGTGTATACCTATCGAAAAATTCGGAAAGCAACAATTGGGGAAGGTTTCATTGACCTTGTTTTATCCACTGAAAAAAAAAAATAGATATGAAAATTGTTATATCCACAGAAATGTACATAACAAAAGATTAAGGAGAGTTGAGTTAAGTAACTTAAGTAACAAATAACTTCTTTTTTTTTAATGCTATAAAAAAAAACTACTGAGCATTATTTTAAATTTCTTTTTTTATTTGAAAGTACAATCCTTCCGGTTAATAATGGAAAATAATTTCATTCAAATGGCTGCCTCGGCTGTCTCTGCAGTAGCCTATACGATCGGTCCAATTTATAAGCACATTATCGATTGCGTATTTCAACAATGGCTTCACGAATATTGTCCTTTAAAGCTTCGTTTTGGTGTATCGGTTTTTCAGTGTATGCGTGCGGGTTTTCTGTGTTCCAAATGCGACAATTCTCTTTGTTTACATACCCTCCAAGATCAAAATGAGCTTCATCTGAAAAGGTTATCCGAGTATGTTTTGGCAAAATCGGCATCTTCTCTAAGCGTTGTTCCCAGCGTTTCTTTCTAAAGTGCACTTCAAGTGTTTTTTGCGAGCGTTAACAACAAAGGTTATTTAAGGACAGTTAATTTCTTAACTTTCTTGTAATAAAAAAGCATTGCATTGCAATAATCTATTTTTCGTTAAATCTCAGTTAAGGCTACGTAAGTTTTCGAAAACAACAAAGTTATCGGTCCAAGATGCGTGTGTTGTTTTAAATGACAGACAAGAACGAGATCTATGTAATGTTGTTCTGAAGTATCTGAAGCAGATTCATTCATCAATGAATTAAAACGTTACCATAATTGATGATTAATTTATTAGCTGAAGCTTTGTGTCTTTTTTAGTCTTAAATATTGCCGATGCGTTATTGGAAGGTTTTCTTGGAGCATTGTCCAGTTGGTGTGTACCTTTCAAACAAAAATTGGATTGAAGAAAAAATTAATGTTGGAACCACAAAGCATTTTCTAACAATTCAACGGTGCCAAGGAGTGTAAGCACTACGTCAGCACTTGAGAGCGTAAATAGTCTTATCAGACCAATCCTTTTTCGCACCTTTGCAGAAGCCAGAGTCCTACAAGATCTCAACACACTCAAATCCGCTGGCCCGAATGACACCCCGGCTATAGTTCTGGAGAGGTATTCTTCAACGCTGGCAAAGCTACTGCGTAAGCTTTTCATCTATTCCACTCTTCAAGTCTCGTTCCGAGTAAATGGAAAACGGAATTTGTCGAGAAGATATCAAAAACAGACGATTCCTCTTCCCCCTCGAATTATCGACCGATCGCGCTTGAGTCTTTTCTTTCTTTATCGAAACGGTGATTAATATTTAGTTTAAGAGCTATCTTGAAGAACGAAGGCTTCTTAATGACAAGCTATACGGCTTTCGTAGCAATAGGTTTACTGGTAACCTCATGGTTCACCTCACGCCAACAGTGAAACAAATCTTCACATCACATCATTTTGAAGGAAGTACGATTATTGCACTTGACATTTCAAAAGCATTTGATAGAGTTTGGCATTAGGCTCTCTTATCAAAAATGCGTGCTTTCGGTTTTGACGAACCCCTCCTTCGTTGGATTAGAAATCTTCTTTTGGATCTCGAAATCCTTGGTATGTACATATGTATATCCAACCACTTCTTGTGGTAGGATCACATATGCGATGTTGCCAAAAATGCAGCATAATAATTGGGTTCCTAAGGCGGTGCTAGAACCTTTTTTTTGCACTCTGACCTGCTCCTATCTACAAGACTTATATACGTACAAAACGTGAGTATAACTCCCATCTCGAGGCAGATGCTCCTGCAACCTACTTAAGTCTCTTGGGCAGTATTGAACGTAACGCATTCAAATTGACTGGTGATGATATCATCGTCGAAACACTTACGTCGCTTGAACCCTTCGTAAAGTTTCTTGTTACAGCCGTTTTAACTATTATTTAAAAGGATTATGCTCAAGAGAAATAGCCAGTTGCATTCCTCTCAAGCAATTCAAACGCAATGCTCGTGATTCTAGGAACGCTCATCAGTATACCCTCGAGCCCAACTTCGGTCGTACTGTGAATTACAGAGATTCGTTCTTTATCAGTATTACGGATATAAAATAGTCATTGCAATATTTAGGAATTCAAAACAAATGTGCACCAACACCTCCTATAAGTCGAAAAAAGTATCTTCATGTTATAGGCCTTACAGCAGCGATTTGAATTGGAACTTACCTGTTCTCTATAGGCAGTAGGAAAATATGCAGAAAGATGCAGAAAGGGCTCTCAAGAAAATTGCTTGGGAGGTTTTTTTACCATAACAGTTTAAAAAAAAGGTGAACATTTTGGTTAACCCTAAATATCTCACGAACCAATAACGCTAGAGACTTGAATTAAATCTTATATTATATATTGTAACGTGATACCAAACAAATATATTTTTGGAAAAAATTCTAATTAACGGTTTTTTCTATAAATCAAAAAAACTGAAAAAAAAAATATTATTTACCTCGAAACATTTACGAACAAAAAACGATTTTATCTTCAAAAAAATTTTGTACAACGAAGAATAACGTTGAAAAAAATCGAATTGACAGTTTTTTTTTTTAAATAAAAACCTAAAAAAAAATATTAATAAAAGTTGGTAAAAATTTATTCTCGACTCAAATATCTTTTCAAAACGTTCAGATATTGGCCTTACACTAATTTTATATTTTAAAAAATATTGAATTTGACAGTTTTTTAACCAAAAATAAAAACCTAAAAAAACATTACTCAAAGTTGGTAAAAATTGACTTTCAGCTCAAATATCTTTTCAAGAATTTAAGTATATGCTATAAACTAATTTAATCTTTTAAAAAATATCGTTTTCAATATTCGGTTAGATTTTGAGAAAAATCGAATTGACAGTTTTTTTACAAAAAAAAAAATAAAAACTAAACAAAAATTAATTAAAGTTGGTAAAAATTGATTTTCGACTCAAAAATCTTTTCAAGACTTTAAGATATTGGCTTTAAACTATTTTTTTGTTACAAGCAATATTGTTTTCAATTTTCGGTAAATTTTTGAGAGAAATCGAATTAACAGTTTTTTTACAAAAAATAAAAACCTAAAAAAAACAATACTAAAACTTAAATTCGATTCAAATATCTTTCCAAAAATTAAAAATATTTTCTTCAATCTTATTTTAAATCACAGAAAATATTGTTTTCGACGTTCAGTAAATTTTTTATAAAAATCCAACAGTCAGTTTTTTCATAAAAAATTAAAATCTACAAAAAATAGTACGCAAAATTGGTAAAAATTGATGTTCGGTTTTCGATATCTCGTGAACAATAGAAGATATTGACTTCAAATTAATTTCATTCATCCAATTTGTATTTGTTTATATAAGAAATATTTTTTTAAAGAAATGCTACTAAAATTGGTAAAAATTTGTTTTCGACTAAAAATCTCGTTAACAAAAATAGATTTTGAAATCAAACTATTTCATTATATGCAAAATATTATTGGTAGTTTTTAAATTTTGAAGAATAATTCAACTGAGAACTTTTTTAACAAAACACCAAAACCTACAAACTTTTAAGCAAGACAAATCGACAGACAGGATGGCAAGTTATCAGTGTGGGTCGCATCCTAGCCTCTTTTTTTTCTATTTAACGTACATATTTTTTTAAATTGCCCCTACTGCCTAAACGGGGGAGATAGACCATAGTAAAAAATGCTTGTTTTTAACTGTTCTATACAAATCCGTCGTAGTACCCGTGGCATGATGGTTAGTGCGTTAAACTGTCATGCGAGAGGTCTTGGGTTCGATCCCTGCCTGTACCACCTAAAGTTTTTTTCACGATTACTGCCTCTTGCGAGGAATTGACAAATACTCCAAGAGTAATTCTTGTCATGAAAAAGTGCATTCTCAAATTAGCCGTTCGGATTCGGCATATAAACTGTAGGTCCCCTCCATCCCTGCAATTACTCACACACAGCAATGGTTGAGAGTTGTAAGTAACTAGGCCCTGGTTCTCTACGGACTGTTGCGCCACCTAATTTATACAAATCCGTCATTAAATTTTGTCGCCTGAGTTATCGTACTCTCCCCAATTTTTGAGTGATCACAGCTAAGTTCATTTAAGGAAACTTCCTCGAGAACTTTTTGGGACATAAGTAGGAATAGGAGGATAAATGAAATTTATAGACATGGTAAGGGATAAATCATATAAATTGCTTTACTAAGGCTTTGCTCTTATACAACCCCACTCTCTGTGCTTTCAGTTAAAACCTCCATCAATAAGAAAGGCTCCACTTATTGTGAATAAAAACTATTCACAAGTATTAAGTCATGTTTAAGGTAAGATCTTTTATTTAACCTAGAAGAACCGCATGGAAAATCAGATCAATAGGTACATTTTGAAATTTGTATTATTTTTAAGCTTAGTCATCAATATTTTCATCAATATTAGTTTAAATTATCGGCAAGAGCGATAATTCAATAAGCTTAATTGAACCATTTTGAAGAGATTGAAGAGACCTCTAAACTCAAAAGTCCAAGTTTATTTAATTCGGATTTCAGTTAATTTAAATTAATTTCTTCTAACCCATAGAGAATCAATTTAAAAGCTTTAGCACTTTTGAAATCGTGCGTAAAATATTAACAGTTTTCGTCTTTTAATTTATATAGCACTATTTCATATAATTCGGGAAGATACCGATATGGGTAGTTTTTTTAATTGAATAATCTTTTACGTCTAAGGATTTTGATCATTTGGTGGACATAGTCATATCACTTTTACAAAAGTTTAGTTGGTGGCACATAGACTCTTTTAACAATTGGCGAGACAATTTCGTCTATTTCATTATCACCGTAGACTTCGACATTAGCCTGATATTTCAAAGGGGTATTTCCAATTTAGTGGATGTTTTTGGGTATTTTCCATGTTGATATAACTATCACACACACGAGCGAGATTAAGACGCCTCTCCCAGCTTAAAGCTCCAACTTGACTGATTTTTTGCGACCTTAAAATGTCGAGTAATGTCAAAATGCGAATTTCGACAAAGCTAACCGACTACAAAAACATCATATTGGAAGTAAAAAAGGCTTTATATGATATCAAACAATTTTGTAAGCTTTTTTTACTACATACATTTATTTTTTTTTTTTTTTCAAATACAAAAAATATCAGAAGTTTTTTGAAAAAAAATATTTGAAATTACAAGAGAAACAAAAACATTGTCAATTCATTAAAAAAATAAGAACAAGATTTGTATGAGTGCCAGTGTCCGAAAGTTTACCTATTACAACAGTCCCTTTTTATAAGCTTGAATTGTGAATACACCTAACAAATAATAATACTTGATTAGCTTAAGATACGTAAGCACAGAATTTGAATAGATAAGCTTATTAACAAACTTTTTCCACATTTGTCAACAAATTTTGAGGTTAAGGAGAAGGATTTCAAACCATGTGAAATTATCACTCACCAAAAAAAAAACAAAATCAATGTTTTTTTGAATTTATCAAATTAACAGTAGTTCTTATCCAAACATACGAAGAAGAAGAAACAAACTAAAGCAACATCTTCCTCATTTTTCGGTCATTTATATCAGATATGTGAGTATAGTATATTTTGTACCTATGAGTTAATTAACTGATTTGAACAACAATTCCAATAAGAACTTCTCTCATGTTACGTGACCATCGAATTCAATTCGTACATAATCAAAGTACCTTAGCCAAAAATACATAAGCCCCCTTTACCCCCCCCCCCCCAATACCCATTTCTATTTCACCACCATAGTATAGTAATATCAAAAGAACGGAGAGCATTTATTCCAGGTTTTACTTTTAATTGTGATTACAATTAAAGCGAGTCCTTTGTACATATACTAAACTAAACATCTATAGAAAGTGGAGACAAAGGATAAATACAATATCTGCACAAACATATAGATGGTTAGATATTGTTAAGAAAAAAGCCAATATACCTTTTCCGTACATGAGGAGAAGTCTTAATTCGTTTATTTTAGTTTTTTTCTTTTGCAAAACTAGAGTTTATCTTGATATAAATTCAAACGTGACCAGAATCTGGAATTCCCCGTTCTATCTGTCTAATCAGAGACCCCACATGTCAGCTAAGTCACCCTTTTTCTCGTCGCCCATACGACGAGCTTAGCCTTAGCTTCTAAACTTCTAATGCACTCGTGCTCGGTCATTGCTTTAATGCTTTAAGGGAGTGCCACACCAGCGAGAGAGAGAGAGTGAGGAAGCATCATCATCGTTGTTATCGTCGTCGTCATCGTCCTGTATTCGTAGTCGTCCTTGAAACAAGCCCAGGCAAATAAGACCTCAACAAAGAAGGCAAAGCATTTCGCAATTTTCCTTGTTGTTGTTGGAGTTATTATTACAAAAAGTTGCTCCACAAACACACATGATCCGAAAAGGAATGGTTTTTCAATTTTCCATAAAAAAAGGATACCGAATGTCCTTACAGTCTTCTGAGTGTTGATATTTTCTGATACTGTTTTTTTTCCTTTCCTTTCCTTTCGTTTTCTTTTTTTTTTTTTGTTGCTTTCGTTTTAAATGCGTGAGCCTTGTCGACGCGTTTCGTCCTTAAAAATGTTAGGGAAGAAAATTTCTTACTCATGCGGCGGCAATTTGTGGGAACTTTTCCTTATTATGTATGTTTTGTATTTTTGTTTTTCCCTTTTTTGAGTTGCTGTTGAGCAAGGATGACAGAAAAGGAAAATTAAAATTCTTAACATGTTATCATTCTACACATTCTCGTAATATTATTGTTGAGAAACCATCATCGAAAGAGAGAGGAAAAAAGGATAAAGCAGCAAAGCCAAAGCCAGAGTCAGAGTCAAAGTCAGAGCACAACCAGAAACCCAGTAAAGCGTACTAAAATAAGTACTGAATGGGTCTTGCCTTAACGGGAGCACGCATCTAAACAAAGGACTGACAGAATGGCTGTTAAAATAAATAATATAATAATATTTTTGCTTTGCTTGGAAATATGTAAATTGTTTCACAATAAAAAGGGTTAGTGTTCTTTTAGACATAGATATATATGTAAGTGTACTCGTACTCATATTTAAAATTTAAGAATGTTCTCTTTTTGGAAACTGTTTTGAATTTATATTTTAGAAGAATTTACATTGCTGAATCATGGTTTTGAAGAACACGATTCACACTTTATGCTGAATTTCTTTTCTTTTCTCAGACATGATAAAATATAAGACAAATGCTGTAGGGGTAATTTAAGTAAACGGAGTGTGTTTTATCCAAGTGAAGAAATGGAGGGAAGTTATGATTTAGTCAACATTGCGTCAAGGTTACCTAATTTTCACACCTTCAATAACTTCTGCGGGTATTAGAGGCAGAAAAGAGAGTGTTCACATTGCAATGGTAGTGGGTTTAAGAGTTCATGCAATTGAGAATAAATTTCAAAAAAACCTATTTGATATATTGTTTCATTTGAAATATTAAACGACCGACTAATAATGCGGATTTCAATTTTTTAACATAATCCAAACGTCTTCTGTCGAGGTCCACGCACTGTTTAAAACGGAGCCTCGTGTTACGTGCCACACGTTGAAGTTGATTCAATTGCGTTGATTTCTCGACGAATGTTTGCTTTTAGGTTCACTAGAGTTCGCAGATTGTTGCTGTAAACTCTCTCTTTGTGGTAGCCTTCAACAAATTCATTGAGCCCCGAAGCAAATTCATTGAATCTCTAGCCGTGCATGCAGTCGGACCATCCTGTTGGAACCACGTGTGTGATGAAAACGATGTACGAGCTTGCAGGTTTGCAAAAAGAAATCCATTTTCATTAGTCGGTAATGGTCACTATTGACATTTGTCGCGTCGCCCAGAGCATTCTGGAAAAAATATGGTCCTATTATCGAGGGTTATGGGTTCTTGTATTTCATTAACGGCTGTTTTGTCTATTAACGTGTACGTTTAAATGAAAATGAACCTCGTCAAAATCACTCTTGGAAGTGCCAGTGAGGCTGCCCTTTTCCGTATCGAAAGTCGTGGATTTTCACGTAATTTCTATTCAACCACTTCAATGTTTTCGGGAGGCCGTGGAGTGTTCGCAGCCGAAGCAGTTGCGTAAAACCGCTGCACCCACGTACGAATTAAAATTAACACTCGGCCTATCACTTATTCGTCGTATTGCGAAGTATGAAACTGTAGACGTGCAGCTACGTACGAATCGTTACTTCAAAAAAAAGCCTCGATGGTGAAAGCGTGATCCTCACTTGACCAGTGTGGCATGGTGACTGAAAAAACCACACGATCACTGATTAAAATGACACCTTCCCCCCGGAAATGTTTATTACTTTTTGAAATAATCGTATTTAAAAACATAAATCTGCCACCAGACAACCTCTATAACAACATACATTAAGTTATCTTCAATTTTCCTCTTTTTTCTTACGGTATAGCAAATGCTACATTGTTTAAATTGGTTATGAAGATTTAAATTTAGTGGAACATTTCTAAAGCAAATATATTAACAATATTGGATCCAGGAATTTCGATGCCATTCTATATCTTAAGAAGGTCAAATTTCCGTTTAAAGAAACCACACACTCAACTTGTTTAAAGTCCTTTCTAAAATGTTTGGCATTATTATTATCCGTTAAACAAAATTTATCTGATGTTATATCTAATGCCAGTTCTTGAGATAAGGCCAACGAAACAAAATATACTGAAAACTGAAACATACAGGCATTTTTCTCAAAACCTTTGATATGCATTTTAGGGACTTTGAAACGTCGCGAAATGTCTAAAATTTCAATTCGACAAATCTGACCAATTACAATGACTTTCTATATTAAGTTATAAAAGAGGTTATGATGAGACCTAAACTGATAATTTTGATTGGTGCCCAGTGTTGTTCCATGTAGACAAAAAATGTAGACTACACGATTGTCTACGTGTAGACAATTCAAGGTAGACAATTTATCATTGTCTACATGTCAATGTAGATAATGTAGACAATCAATTTTATTTCAATTTTTCAACTTTTTTTTGTCTTCTTAATCATATAAACAAAGCAAATTTGTATTATTTGAGTCTTTCATTCTGCATTTTGTATTTATTTAAACAAAAATAAAAAAATCTTAAATGCTTATGTATTTCATAAATGTAATGAGAAGCCTTATTCATTTTCGTCTTCGACGTCCTCATCAGAACAATAATATTGATTATCCTCGATTCTCAATGAATAATAAAGATGAAGGAGTTTCTTCGATCGTTCAAAAGTCAAGCGGTTTCTCGACATGGAATGAACACACGACCAACTTGAAAAAACTCTTTCGATTTGAGCGGAAGAGGCTGGAATAAGAATAAGTTTTTTTTGCAAATTTGCCAGATTTGGATGTTTTTTAGAGGCCATATTCCAAAAAACAATTGGTTTTTTAATTTCTTTTTCAGCTGCCTCCTACAGAGAATGCGTCGGATTAAATTTGATCGATTTTAGTAAAATTAAAATACTTACAGACTTACACAGCTATTTAAAACATAAACATTATTGTTGTCAACATCGTTTGAAAGAGAGATAGACATCTAACAATTAACATTTGTCAGTTATAAATTTTATACAAAAGCACAATTTTTTACTACCGTCTCAGAGTTTTGAATGCCGGAGCTCGAGCTTAGATCACTGTCATCAATAAAAACAATCATAGAAACATCACCGGATTCAAATGCATGCCCCAGGTTATTGGGATGGTTTGCAGGCATTCCTTTCCCAATTGAATGTTAAAGCAAATGGTTAATAAATAATATGATTTTATGGTTTATCTAATACGTTTCTATGTTTACCTGTGGCTTCGTAGACGGCTTTCTGCAGTGTTATGTAAATTTGTATTGCACACTGTGCAATATGCTACATAATTATTGTTGGATTTCATTAAACGGAAACCCAGTTCATCAAAAGCTTTATTTTTGCGTCGACCAGACATAATTTTATTATCAAAGAACTCAATTTTTCGATATTTAATTGAAGTCAAACACGCACCTTTTCTAAATAGAAATAAACCTTGCGAAAGAACAATCAAGAATGACAGATTAGAATGAAATATCCTCATTGTCTACATTGTCGACTTCATTGTCTACATTGTCGACATTGTCTACATTGTCTACATTGTTGACACAATTGTCTACGTAGAAAGGTAGACAATCAAAGTCGACACGTAGAGGAACAACACTAATGGTGCCATTTAAAATTAGTATTTTCCTGCAATCAGCCATGTTGTCATTTAGTGAACAACCAAAAGTACCAATACCTTTTTTGTCGGTTTATTAACTAATTTTGAAAACTTGTTCTTAGGTTATATTTTTATTGTAAAGGGTTTTTCAATAAGGCCGGGTAGATGTTGAAAGCAAGCTATGTGTGAGGTATTAACAATTTTTTTTTTTATTTGAAAGGCGCATGTATGCCATTAAGTGTGGAATATGTAATGGCGGATCCAGGGGGGGGGGGCGTAGGGGTCATGACCCCCCCCTGGGAGATAATTTGTTTGCTTTTTCGTAGGAATTCCCTTCAATTCAAAACTAGTCGTATTGCATTAATGGATGTGACCCCCATTATATTTTGAATTATTTATTTTTTGTATATGAAAACAACATTTGTATTTTACTTCCTTAAACTTACTTCCTTATTTTTAACTGAGGACTGGACCAAGAACAAAATATGAATCGGAAATTCAGCCTATTCAAAAAACGCAGCACAAATTCATCAACTTTTGACCAAATGACGATCCAGGGGGGGTCATATGAGCCATAAAGCTTATACAGTTAAGTTGTATAAGTAAAGATTTCATCTATACATTTTTTAGTAATTTAACGACGTTCACAAAGTGGTTTGTTGTCAAAAACAACGAAAATTTTTGTTTTCACTCAATTAAGAATTTGAAAAAAAACTTTAGTCATGCTTTAAATTATTTTCATAAAAATTGTTTCTAAGAAAAAGAGCAAATATTCAGGTTCTTAAGAAGAAACCTTGAATAAGAGATCATCAATTTTATATTATGTTGCCTTTAAATCCTTCAATTTTATTATTAAATTTTGACACATATAAATAGTGATTGAAGTGATTTTTACTTGCGACATACAGGAATTATATAGCAAGTTTTGCTTTAGTAAAAAATTTCGAACTAGAGCTTTTAATTAAAAATTACATTACGACGGTAGAGAAGTCGAAAGAAGTGGGTACCCCGATTCCATCCGTCTGTTTGTCTTTCCTGGCCCCTACAGTCAAACAATTGTGTTGATTGAAATTAAGATTTTCAGCCGATTAGTGTAAGGTGTTTTTTTTTTTCATTTTATTAATATGAAAAATAACAGCAGTCTCCATACAAATGTTTTGGTTCAAACATGTGATTTTTCTAAAACTTCCTCTAAATTTTGTGTTCTTAATTTGGCTTCTTTTTACAAGAAAAACATATTTTCGTATTGGCTCAGAAGGGTACCCCTCAAAAAACCTTTATTTTATTTTTAAGTTTTCTCAAGAACTAATGGACCGTTTTTAAAATTCTTCTCTTTCTGTGCAAGCTTTTGTCAATGATCAAATTGATGATGATTTTCTATGACCAAAAATGTATTTTTTTTTATTTAGAAAAAAAAACTACTTTTGTTTACAGAACTCGATATCTCAGAAAGGGGACAACATTTTTTGACGAAATTTAAATTTAAAATGTACATATATTTATAAGCTCTTTATTTAGTGCTTACCAAAAATATTTTTAAGACAAAATTTAAAATGATTTTCGAAAAAAAAATAAGTTAATCTATATTTTTTGACAAATAAAATGGAATTTAAATTTTGACAAATAAAATGGCATTTAAATTTTTGAGAAAAACTTATTTTGCAGGTACATTTTTAAATCTTAAAATACAGGAAATATTTTTAAACAGACTTTTTGGAATAAATTAGCAAGTTCTAGAGACCCAGTCATGCATTTTATTTCTTTCAAAATCGGTTTTCTGTTGAGTACAAAAGATCTAAAAAAAAATTAATAAATCTACTTTTGGAGTGAATTTGCTTTGGATGCTCTAGAACTGAGATTTAAACACGAATTTCAATAATACAAATTTCCCAAAAAAATCAAGTGACATTTTTGTAAAACTAATAAACGTTTCATATCTATTGATATAGATTACTTCACTAGAGTATAAAGTTCTTAAAACAGCAAATACATAAGATTGAATAATAGCAACTGCAGATTCTAAAATTAATAAAAGTATTTGTACAATTAGTAAAACATAAAAGCTTTGAAACGTGTAATTTGTGAGTGCTACAAAAACTTTTCTTCCAAACTTATTTGTTTACCTACTTTACTTTGATTAAATTTAATTTTTTAGGGAAATTATGTACTTAAATGCAACTATTTCCTTAAATTCAAGAACCAAACCTTTTTGTCTCTACCATTTTTAAGTTTTGTTAACGCCTTTAAGATCAAAATACGAGTAAGAAGATTGATAACGATAGTAATAAGAGACTCCCGAAAATTAAGTTCGAAAAAACTACGTCATAAAAAGCTCGACATTTCTACATATCAGATCCTCTCTCATTTTTTGGATTTTTGAATTTTTGCAGCGTTCTTCGCATTAAAAGAGATGGAAACAAGAAAAGTATATTTCATTTTTTAAAAAGCTACGTTTCAAAACAATTTCTTACATTTCTGCGTGAAATGCAGCAAAAACCCTCTAAACTATTGTGTTTTAGCTCTTAAATAGGGCATATTTAGAAAACTTTTGGAATCTAGGAATGCTTTCATATGTAGGGAGTCATCCAAATTAAATAATTGGACAATATCTTGCTGGACAACAGTGTTATAAAATAATTTGATGACTAAAGTTGTCATTTTAGCAATTGAAATGTGTAAAGGTTAGGTTAATATATTCGTACACATTATGTTATTTAAATTTTGTTAGCCTCCTTTACAAAACATTAAAGAACATTTTTAAGCAGTGAGTAAAAACTCATCTAAGTGTGTGACCCCCCCCTGATGAAAAGTCTGGATCCGCCCTTGGGAATATGACATCATTCAAATGCCCACTTCGGCTTCTTACGGTGTCACGCATCCGAGTGGTCCAATTTCCAATTACTCTTCCGCATAGATCCGGCTAAATTTGAGAGATGGCCTGTGTTATGTTCACCTTTAGGGCATCGGTCAGTTGTGGTTTATTTGCATAGACCCGCGACTTCAAGAAACCTCACAGGAAAAGTCTATCGGGGTCAAGTCGCATGGCCTTGGTGGCCAATTTACATCACCCCTGCGAGAGATAACACTATAATCGTTCATGCAAAATGCCAACCGTGGCGTTTGCTGTGTGGCACGTAGCGCCGCCGGCGTCCTGCTGGAACCACATGTCTTCTATATCCATATGGTTCAATTTGGGTAATAAGAAATTAGTTATCATCGTTATGTAGCGCTCGCTGTTAACGGTGACCGCCTCACTAACGTCGGTTTCAAAAAGAGTACGGACCAATAACGCCACCGGCCCAAAATCCACACCAAACGGTAACTCCAGTTGCGCACTCCAAGTTGGATAAGGTCACTTTCCACTTGTGCGTGCCACCTGATCCGGCCTTCCTCTACTGCGCTGTACTTTGGGTATGGATTCGAAGACTTTCTGGGCCGTAGCATTGGTTGCATATGCTCTACGTGACACAACCATCTTAGTCGTTGGGCTTTTATGCTTTTGGATAAGTCTACGTCGATGTAAAGCCCGTACAGCTCGTCGCTCCATATTCTTCTCCTCTCACCTTTTATGCAGACGGGGCCGTAGATCACACGAAGAAGTTTTCTCTCGAAACGACACAAGGTGCTTTTATCCGCTTTTTTCAGAGTCCATGCTTCGGCACCGTATAGCAGGAGGAGATGATAAGAGTCTTATATAGCGACACTTTGGTCACTCGAGAGAGGGATTTACTGCTCAATTGCTTTCTTAGTCCAAAGAAACAGCGGCTAGCAAAAGTAATTCTTTATTTGATCTCAGCGCTGGTGTTTTTTTCTGTGTTCATAGCGGATCCTAGGTAGATAAAGTGCTGAACTACCTCAAATTTACGTCTGTCGTTGGTGACGTTTTGACCTATATAGACGTCGCGTCGGTCGGTGTTGAAGGTCCTTTCTTGATGCCAACATGAACTTTGTTTTGCCCTCATTAACCGCTAAACCCATTTTTGCCGCCTCTGCCTCAATATTCAAAAAATTCCAACTGATATCACGCTGATTTCTTCCGATTATGTCAATGTCATCAGCATATGCTAGTAATTGGGCAGACTTTTGAAAGATGGTACCTCTTGTGTTGACGTTGGAGCTCTGCACTATTCTTTCAAGGACGATGTAACGGAAATCGCATGACAGCGCATTACCTTGTCCTAAGTTTTTTTTGACATCGACAGGTTGGATAAAGTTGTTTCCAACCTTTATAGAGCATCGCGAATTCTCCATGGTCATCCTGCACGAACGAAATATTTTGGAATGATACCAAAACTAGACATACCTCTATATAGCTCGTCCCTGTATATGCTGTCATATGCGGGTTTGAAATCGATGAAGAGATGGTGGGTGTCGATTTGATGTTCTTGGGTTTTTTCCATGATCGACTGATCGACTGATGACTTTCCCGGTCTTAAATCACAATGATAAGGGTTTATCAGGTTGTTGACGATGGGTTTTAGACGTTTACATATTACGACAAAGAAGATTTTGTAAGCGATGTTAAGCAGACTAATTCCTCTAAAGTTTTTGCAGTTTAGAGGATCTCCTTTTTCAGTATTATGTCAATTAGAGTAAAAATATATGAATTTTACAGCTTATACATATTTTCAAAATCTTATAAATATTTTCTTTCGATTCAAATATCTCGATAACCAACGATGATATGTACCTGAGGTTTATTTTATGCGAAAATAGTTCTTACGAATGAACTTACCAGTTTAAAAAAATGTATAACTTAAAAAAACTCTTCTTAACACTCTTCTTCAATTATTAATTGCATACATTTCAAAGTCATATAATTAACAGTTTAGCTATTTCAAAAATAATATATCAGTTGTACGTATTAAAGGGTTATTAATAGGATTTTATCAATATTATATTTAAATTGTAGAAAAGTGAAATAAAAAAGTACGTAAACGCCCAACTGCAGTAAAAACAAAGCTTCTAAACATTTAAAGATTCTTTATTAACTATGCGACAGCGCCACCTATGGGCTATGGTTATTGACAATGTGAAACAAAAAAAGAGGCTGGGATGCGACCCACACTGATAACTTCCCATCCTGTCTGTCGATTTGTCTTGCTTCAAAGTTTGTAGGTTTTTGTGTTTTGTTAAAAAAGTTATCAGTTAAATTATTCTAAGAAATTTAAAAATAACCAACAATATTTGGCATATGATTAAATAGTTTGATTTCAAAATCTATATATTTTTTAACCAGATTTGTAGTCGTTCACCAATTCTTACCAATTTTAGTAGCATTTATTAAAAGTTTTTATTTCTAATAAAAACAAATACAAATTGGGTGAATGAAATTAATTTCAAATCAATGTTTTCTATTATTCACGAGATATCGAGAACCGAACATCAATTTTTATCAATTTTGCGTACTATTATTTGTAGATTTTACTTTTTTATGAAAAAACGGACTGTTGGATTTTTATAAAAAAAAACTGCTGAATATCGAAAACAATATTTTCTGTGAAATAAAAAGAGTTTGAAGACAATATTTTTAATTTTTGAAAAGCTATTTGAGTCGTAAGTAAATTTTTACCAAGTTTTAGTATTGTTTTTTTGTTAGGTTTCTATTTTTTGTAAAAAACCTGTCAATTGGATTTTTCTCAAAATTTTACTGAATGTTGACAAGAATATTTTTTTATAAGTTAAAATTAGTTGGAAGCCATTATCTCAAATTTTAGAAAAGATATTTGAGTCGAAATTAATTTTTTACCAACTTTGAGTAATGTTTTTTTAAGTTTTTATTTTTTATAAAAAAAAATTTCAATTCCATTTTTCTCAAAATTTTACCAGATTTTGAAAGCGTTATTTTTCTTTGCCCAAAATTGTTTTGGTGATAAAATCATTTTATATTCGTAAAATTTTCGAGGTGACAAATTTTTTTTTTATTTATAAAAAAAACCGTTAATTGGAATTTTTTCAAAAAATATACTTGTTTGGTATCACGTTACAATATATTATATAAAATTTAATTCAAGTCCCTAGCGTTTTTGGTTCGTAAGATATTTAGGGTTAACCAAAATGTTCACCTTTTTTTAAACTGCTATGGTAAAAAAAACCACCCACGCAATTTTCTTGAGAGCCCGTTCTGCATCTTTCTGCCCTATTATCTGTATAACAACATTTATTTGAAGTCGATATCTCTTCTGGTTCTTGAGAAATGTCAAAATTTTCAATTTGACAAATCGGACCCATTATACAATAACTTCCTATGGGAAGTTAATAATCACTTCAAAAAAGTACTTCATGAATGTAAGATTTATAGAACAAATTGATTTTTAAACAGAAAATTATGTACATTGTACATGTACATACATTCATCTTGCTACATAATAATCCTTGTTGCTTGTACAAATAAAATCAAATGATCATAAAATTTCAATGAAAGGCTGTGGGTATTTTAATCTTAAGTTATTTGAAAATAAATGTTATCCCAAAAACTAAGTCAAAATTCAGAGAGTTTATAACTCTATAAACTAGGCCTCAAAAAAACATGTTTCAAATTTAATTTAAATTTCATTCGACGAAGGTATAAGGTTAGTACCTACCTTTCAGCCTATCTATCTATGTAAACTTATATTATATTCAAGTTTGATGGTTTTTGTATGTACACAATTTCCCTTATGTACTCTAATGCTGTGTCCTGATGCTGATGTGCTGTGAATCTCATATTCATTCTCGAATAGAAAATAATTGAAAAACTAACCTCCACACCACCGCCACCACCACCGTGCGTCGTCGTAGTCGTAATCGTCATCGTCCTTGTTGCTCAACGCCATATGCCATATGCCTACATCTATACAATACCGCACTCTGTCAATCGAAGCCTTCACTAAATTTGAAATTTACTTCAATTTCCATTCGAAGAAGAAAATTGTTATGCCAACAAAACCCAAACATTCAACTGAACTGCTGCGTGCATATCTTATACTAAGAGGTGGGTGTTATGTGAGGTAGAGGTTCTTCGTTTCGTACTTTTAGTGCTTCAGCTATAAACTATTCATCACAGTCTATCATTTCTATTCAAAATAATGGCCTACCAACTACCATCAAATGAAAGCTTTTTATCAATCGAAGTTTCGGGGATGTTTTGTGCACTTGGAAAATTTATTTCACAAAAATCTACCAACAATAAATTTTCTGATAAATGATATAATTTTCGTGTGAAAATATCAGTCATCATTGCTATAAGGTTTATAATTGAAATTGATTGAGTTGTTTTCGAGAAATTTAAAAAAAGTAATGTTGTTGCTAAATCTGCCCAACTTGAATGGTTTCAAATTGATAATAAAGTTGGCAGCCCACAGAAGCTTGAATTCCAGTAGATCACACGACGACGGAGGAGTATATGAGTTAAACTTTCCAATATTTTCACAGTGTATATTTTGGCATCGAACATCATCAACCAGGATATACCAGCAGGAAGGATGATTTTATTCTTTGTGATGTGTGCGTATTGTAGATACTCATCTCATTGCTAAGGCAATAAAGCCTCAACATCTCACCGTAATAAAAAATTCTTCACAAGAAAATGTTAAGTAGAATGCCTAAGCATTTGACTAAACCTTCCCATTTCTGACGTATTACTTCTATCAGTGTTGCCATAATGTCATATTTATGTCAAAATAGATAAATGAGGTCCTTAATTTGATTTTGTGTCTAGAACTTCATTCAGTGATTTCATGAAATTAACAACAAGCATAAGGGTTTAAGGGCATTTTCTGTTGGGTCACTAAAGGTATTTTTAAAAGCAGTTGCCACTTTTTAAGCTGTCATCTTCAGATATCTGACAACTGAAAACTATGCCATTGTTAAAAATGGAACAAGTAACCTTAAACGCACTGAAGTTGATAAAAATCACACAGTGAAAATTTTGCAAAGATGGTTTGCAAAACAAAAGCACTTTGAGTTGTCGTGAAGCACCTTAATCTTTCAATTATGTCAATATCATCGGCGTATCCGAGTAAGTGGATGGACCTTTGGAAGATTGTGTCTCTAGTATTGACGGTTCAGTTTTGCACAATTCTTTCCAGAACGATGTTGAAGAAGTCGCATGACAGTGCATCGCCTTGTCTAAAACCTTTTTTGACATCAAATGCATCGGTGAGATCTTTTCCGACCTTGATAGAGCAGCGTGCATTCTCCATCGTCATTCTGCACAAACGGATAAGTTTGACAGGAATGCCAAAAATAGACATTGCTCTGATAAGCTCTTCTTAATAAATGCTGTCATACTCGGCTGTGAAATCGTTAAGGAGATGGTGGGTATCAATTTGAAGTTCCTTGAGCTGCCATAATGTTAATATTTGGTCAATAGTGGACTTTCTTGGTCTGAAGTAACACTGATAAGGACTGGTCAACGAGCGGCTTCAGACGTTCACATAATACACCAGAGAGGATCTTATATGCAATGTTAAGGAGACTGATGCCTCTGTAGTTAGAGGATTCGGAGGATCTCCTTTCTTGAATATTGGGCAAACTAAGCTAAGATTCCACTCTTCGGGCATGCTTTCTTCCGACCATATTTGGCAGATGAGTTAGTGCATGCTCCCTACCAAGTCATCACCTGCTGCTTTGAATAATGCGGCAGCAATGCCGTAAGCTTCAGCAGCTTTGTTTGACTTCAGTTTATCTTTTCTTCGTCGAGGTCAGGTAGGCGGAATTGTTGATCTGCTTCGCCAAAGTTTAGTGGTTCTATCTCCTTTACAGCGGAATTCGATTATTCATCGCCGTTATATAATTTGGAGAAGTCGTCTTTCCATATTCTCAACATAGACTGCGGTTCTACTACGATGTTCCCCTGATCGTCCTTACAGGCTTCGGTTCGTAGCTGGCACCCTTGGGAGGTTTTCTTTACCTTTTGGTAAAATTTACGAACCTCACTTCTGTTGTGACATCTTCTTGATCGCGAGCTTCTCATGCTCCCTTTTTTCCATCTAACAAGCCGGAGTTCTTCTCTCCTCTTCTGCTCGTAGAGCTCGCAAGCAGCTCTGGTCCTTCTGTGCAGCGTCGCACCGTTTTGTATGCCTGTTGCTTAGCTGCGTGCGCTTGTCGGCATTCGTCGTCAAACCAGGGGTTTAGCTGTGGTGGCCGTGTGAAACCTACGACTTCAGAGGCGACATCTCTGATGGCTGCAAGGCCATGTTGCCACTGGTGTTCAGTGCTTAATGCAGGCAGCATAGGATTTCTTAAGAGGTTGTTAGAGACTCGATCGGGAAAGGACGTGGCAGTCTCTTGCAATTATACACGTCTAACGTCGAATCTTCTCACAGTACTCCCTTGTTTCAGCTTGGATCGGTATATACGTAGCCGTACCTTATCTACGAGATAGTGCCAATGTTGGCCCCTCGGAATGCTCGGACGTCCTGTATACTGGAGAAGTGTCTTGCGTCGATCGCAATGTGGTCAATCTGGTTGACAGTTGATTTATCAGGAGATTTCCATGTCCGCTTGGGATATCAAGATGTGTGAACTACGTACTAGCTACCAGAACGTGTCACTCCGCAGCGAAATTGATCAGCCTGAATCCGTTGTCGTCTCCCGTCTGTGCCACCAAAGATGTCTTCTCTTCCTAGCTTGGCGTTAAAATCTCCTAAGATAATTTTAATGTCATAGCCAGGGCACTGCTCATATGTCTTGTCCAAGAGCACGAAGAATATGTCTTTGGTTTCTTCATCTTTCTCCTCTGTTAGCCTCATATGGGGCATGCGCGCATATGAGGCTTATGTTGGCATACTTAGCCTTGATGTGGATTGTCGTGATGTGCTCGCTCACACTGTCGAAACTCAAGACTTTTTGCCTGAGTCTAGTTCCAACAACAAATCCACACGCAGCCTTTGTTCTCGGTAGCAGTCGCCGTAGTATACATCGCAGTCTTTTAGTTTACGTTTGCCCGGTCATTCCCAACGCACTTCTTGGATGGCGGTAAATGCAGCAGTTTAAGGCTTCCGCTAATTGTTCAGCTGCACGTGGTGTGTTAATGGACCTAACATTCCACGTACAGATCCGTAGTTCGTTGTCCTTATTTCGTTTGCGTGGGTTGTCAGCGGTAAATTCGTCCGTATCCGAGGCTTGTTGGTGCTTCGCAACTAGAATATTTTTACGTGGTCAGGAAGTCACCCCACTGGCACAACGGATAAACCGCTCCTTGTAGGCATGGGCTCCCCCCTCTCTCGTTTACTACCCCAACAAATTTCCACTGGGGTTAGAGAGTAGGAGTTGACAGACAGAGGTGGATTTTGAGAAAAACATGTGGACGCTTGTGTCCTCTTGAATGCACATGTCTACAATTTGAACATCAAATTAAACTAAGGTATAGAAAACAATTATCCGTGGCGTGATGGTTAGCGTATAGGGCTCACATTCCAGAGGTCTTGGGTTCAATCCCTGCCTGTGCCATCTTAAGTTTTTGTCACGTGTACTGCCCTTTTGCGAGGAATTGACAAATCTTCCAAGAGTAGTTCTTGTCATGAAAAGTGCCTTCTCAAATTAGCCGATCGGATTCGGCTTAAAACTGTAAGTCCCCCCCATCCCTGACAACATAACTCGCACACAGGAATGGTTGAGAGTTGTAAGTCACTAGGCCCTAGTTCTCAACGGATTGTTGCGCCACCAAATTTATTTATTTTATTTAAAGAACAAAATTCAAGAATTCGATTAAAGTGACAAATGAGGCAGTCTGACTTCAACCTTATAGCAGTCATTGATAATTTCCAGCGTTTAAGTAATTTACGGTTTACGATCTTCAAAGTGAATTCGACTTATAATATAATATCAAAATGTGGGACTCTAGGCGTATACGCACTTTTCTTATTTCATTGTCATTCCATAATGTACTCAAGGCCTACTCATTTTTATAGACGTTATAGATTTGTTTGCTTTTTAAATCAACAACAAAATAAAATGCTAGTGATAATAAGAACGTGAAGGAAAAGCAACTATACTCTGTTTGAAGTGGGCTTAACTTCAACTCCTTATTATACCGCTAATTTTAAATATTCTTAAAATTGTATACGAAACTTTGGCAACTCTTTGTACGGATTCTATTGAAATCTGCTTCAGTTAGTTTTTTTAAAATTTAAATTTGTGTGGTAAAGACGATATAGTTTTGAAATCTGAAATGTGCCTATTTTTTGTGTGGTGAACAATTGTGATCCTTTTCGCTTACATTTCCAACTTCATTTCGACTTTATTTTTTTAAATAAATTCAATATCGAGTTGTTCGCAACGACATTCGATAAGAGTTGTTTGTTGGAATATAAACTTTTATGAAGGTATGGCAATGGCAGTTCGTATTTTGAAACCAGAAAACCCTAGAACTGTGCGTCACCGTTACTGTTACCGTTGCAAAGCTGTTATGCTTAGGCTTCGTTGAGTCGTTGGAATCATTGCCATTGTCACCATCATTTTTGCTATCTTGTCGTCGTCCTCGTCCTCGTCCTACTCGTCGTCGTCATCGTAGTTGTCAAAGTTGTCATCTTCTTTGTGCTATCTCACCACCTTCGTAAATTTAATGGCAAAACTAGACACAATTTTTAAGGATAAACAATTTTGCGTTTAGGTTGTACGAGTATATTTTGTATCCCTTTATTTTGTGCGATGGGTTTTTCGGGAAAATGTTGGCATACACAAAGCTTTGATATAGAAAATAAGACGAAAAGTCTTTTGCATTTCATCTCACGTACAGAGATGAATCCTTTTGTAATAGTCACACACGGAATAGCACACGCTTCTTTACTGTTTGCTTCCTCTCCAACAATTGTGTATTGTGTACCGTTAGGAAGGAGTAAAGGATATAATACAAAAGTTGTTCTAGAGTGTGGCATCTGTCTTGATGGTATGGTGTGGTGTGGTGTGGTGTGGTATCTGGGAAAAAAAGAATAAAATAATACAGAATACAAGAAAAGAAGCTCACACGAAACCCAAAAACGAATTATCTTCATCATCGTGTCGCAGCAGAATCCTCCTCTGCTCCAAAATAAAATATACCTATTTCCGGGAGAGGTAGGACGAGCAACGAGTATAGTAGGGAGGTTTGTGAGTTGGTTGGTTGGTGGGTTAGTTGGGTGGGAAACAAACGAGGCGAAGAGTTACATTCGATTTGGAAAATTCAGATGAAAGTCCTGAGGCGTGTTACGCGCAGGTGATGGCGTTAACTACATATTATCCAGGTTTCAGGGTATTAAGGATGTTTTTTGGAACCGAGAGAACAGAGGACGAGGATGAGGATAAAAATGAGGACAAAGTGAGAAGCGGAGTCGGAAAGAAAAATAATTAAATAATGCATAGCTTTTTCACTATGGTTTTGGTATATCGAGAATGAAATGAGAATGAGTGTTGCCTTCAGATTGAATTGATGATGACACAATATGTCGGGAGTGAGGTTCGCTGCGGTACGTCCTCGTCGTCGTCGCTGGGCTGTGTTACACTACACTATATTCGAACATACATGGGGGCGGCCTCAGGAAAATTAGTAATTAAATAAAGCATTCAAACATTTGTTCATTTGTGGTAAGAACACTGTTTACAAGGCTTTTGCATTTTGTTGCGAATTTTATATTAAACAAGCCAGTTCTCTTTGGTTAGTAATATATATGGGTATATATGCATATATGTACAAAGATATTTATGAAGGTACATGATGTTACATATGTACATAAATGTTTTATTATATTTTTTCGTTTCAAGGAACTATTGTATTTGATTGGAAAATTATGTGAGGAGGTATGGTGGCAATATGGCAGCATGAAAACTGTTTAACACTTAAATCATCACAAAAGTCCATTAAAACTATATGTAATTTTAATGTGAGACAGATGCCAAGACCCTCATGGTTTTATTGTCACTTAAAACTTTTAAGTAAAAAGTGATTGAATTAAATATATAGCAGCTTATGAAAATTTTGAAAAAAGGAAAAAAGAAAAAAAAGCGAAGGTAAACAGGGTTTGCTATTTGATAATACGTTCGCAAAATAAAATACTCCATGGTATCATGGAATCGTTTCGGTTTGATGCCTTTCAAAATACAGCTGCTACAAACATTAAAACCAAACGATCTAGCCTGGCTCTAAAAAAGTTGGCCGAAGATTCAACTATTTAAAATGCAAAGTGTGCAATGCAATCAAGGATCAAGAATCAAGAATCTCGAACCAAAAATCAAGGATCAGGAATCCAGAATCCAATATCCAGAATCAAGAATCAAGAATCACGAATCAAGAATCAAGAATCAAGAATCTAGAATCAAGAATCAAGAATCAAGAATCAAGAATCAAGAATCAAGAATCAAGAATCAAGAATCAAGAATCAAGAATTAAGAACCAAGAACCAAAAACCAAGAACCAAGAATCAAAAATCAAGACTCAAAAATCAAGAAACAAGAATGTAGAATGAAGAATAAAGAATAAAGAATAAAGAATAAAGAATAAAGAATAAAGAATAAAGAATAAAGAATAAAGAATAAAGAATAAAGGATAAAGAATAAAGAATAAAGAATAAAGAATAAAGAATAAAGAATAAAGAATAAAGAATAAAGAATAAAGAATGAAGAAAAAAGAATAAAGAATAAAGAATAAAGAATAAAGAATAAAGAATAAAGAATAAAGAATAAAGAATAAAGAATAAAGAATAAAGAATAAAGAATAAAGAATAAAGAATAAAGAATAAAGAATAAAGAATAAAGAATAAAGAATAAAGAATAAAGAATAAAAAATAAAGAATAAAGAATAAAGAATAAAGAACAAAGAATAAAGAATAAAGAATAAAGAATAAAGAATAAAGAACAAAGAATAAAGAATAAAGAATAAAGAATAAAAAATAAAGAATTAAGAATAAAGAAAACAAGTAAAATAAACCATAAAAAATGTATGAAGTTGCGAAGCACCAACAAAAATCGGATACGGACGGATTTACTGATGACGAACCAAGCAAACGAAATAAGGAAAACGAACTTCGGATCTGAACGTGGAATGTTAGGTCCCTTAGCAAACCACGTGCAGCTGAACAATTAGCGGAAGCCTTAAACTGCTGTGAGGCAGATATTACCGCCATCCAAGAAGTGCGTTGGGATGGACCGGGCAAACGTAAACTAAAGGACTGCTATGTATACAATGGCGACTGCTACCGAGAACAAAGGCAGCGTCTATTTGGGTGTGCATTTGTTGTTGGAACTAGGCTCAAGCAAAAAGTCTTGAGTTTCAACAGTGTGAGCGGGCGCATAACGACAATCCGCATCAAGGCTAAGAATGCCAACATAAGCTTCATATGTGCGCATGCTCCAACAGAGGAAAAAGATTAAAACACCAAAGACATATTCTTGGAGCTCTTGGACAAGACATAGACAAGCATTGCCCTGGCTGTGACATTAAAATTGTCTTAGGAGATTTAAGCGCCAAGCTAGGAAAAGAAGACATCTTTGGTGATATATACAGCCTGCACGACACCACCTCCGACAACGGATTCAGGCTGATCAATTTCACTGCGGGGTGAGACGCTCTGGTAGCTAGTACGCAGTTCACACATCTCAATATCCACAAGGGGACATGGAAATCTCATGATCAATCAACTGTCAACCAGATTGACCACATTGCGATCGACGCGACGCAAGACACTTCTATAGTATACAGAACGTCCGAGTATTCAAAGGGGCCAACATTGGCACTATCTCGTAGATAAGGTACGGCTACGTATATACCGATCCAAGTTAAAACAAGGGAGTACTGTGAAAAGATTTGACGTTAGACGTGTATAATTGCAAGAGACTGCCACGTACTTTCCCGATCGTGTCTCTAACAACCTCTTAAGAAATCCTATGCTGCCTGCATTAAGCACTGAACACCAGTGGCAACATGGCGTTGCAGCCATCAGAGATGTCGCCTCTGAAGTCCTAGGTTTCACTCGGTCACCACAGCTAAGCCCCTGGTTTGACGACGAATGCCGGCAAGCGCACGCAGCTAAGCAACAGGCATACAAAACGGCGCGACGCTGCACAGAAGGACCAGAGCTGCTCACGAGCTCTACGAGCAGAAGAGGAGAGAAGAACTCCGGCTTGTTAGACGGAAAAAAGGGAGCATGAGAAGCTCGCGATCGAAGAGATAGAGGGATGTCACAACAGGAGTGAGGTTCTTAAATATTACCAAAAGGTAAAAAAAACCTCCCAAGAGTACCAGCCATGAACCGAAGCCTGTAAATAAATCAGGGGAACATCGTAGTAGAACCATAGTCTATGTTGAGAATATGGAAAGACCACTTCATCAAATTATATAACGGCGATGACGAACCGAATTCTGCTGTAAGGGAGATAGAACCACTCAACCTAGACGATGCAGATCAACAATTCCGCCTACCCGACCTCGACGAAGTGATGATAGCTATATCAAAACTGAAGTCAAACTAAGCTGCTGGAGCTGACGGCATCGCTACCGAATTATTCAAAGCAGAAGGCGCATGCACCAAATCATCTACAAAATATAGTCGGAAGAAAGCATACCCGATGAATAGAATCTCAGTATAGTTTGTCCAATACCATCTAAATTGCACCAACTACAAGGACATCAGTCTCCTCAACATTGCATGTAAGATCATTTCTGCCGTATTATTCGAACATCTGAAGCCGTTCGTCAACATCCTGATAGGTCTTTATCAGTGTGGCTTCAGACCAGGAAAGTCCACCAGTGACCAAATATTCACACTACGGCAGATCAAGGAACTTCAAATTGATACCCACCATCTCCTTAACGATTTCACAGCCGTGTATGACAGCATCTATAGAGATGAGCAATTCAGAGCAATGTCTAGTTTTGGCACACCTGTCAAACTTGTCCGTTTGTGCAAAATGACAACGGAGAATACACGCTGCTCTATCAAGGTCGGAAATGATCTCACCAATGCATTTGATGTAAAAAAAGTTTTTAGACAAGGCACTGTCATGCGACTTCTTCAACATATCGTTCTGGTAAGAATTGTGCCAAACTGAACCGTCAACACTTGAGGCACAATCTTCCAAAGGTCCATCCAATTATTTGGATACGCCGATGATATTAAAGACGATGGATGCATAATTTCAGTGGTGCATTTTGAGCATTGCGGTTTAGTGGTCAATAAGGGCAAGACCAAGTATATGCTGTCATCATAAAATGGCATTGAACGACGACTTCTTGGACAAAACGTCACCATGGACAGCTAAAACTTCGAGGTAGTTAAGGACTTTGTTTACCTAGGAACCGCTATAAATTCAGATAACGACACAAGCACTGAAATCAATCGAAGAATATAACTCTTGCAAATCGCTGCTTCTTTGGACTTAGAAGTCAATTGAGTAGCACAGTCCTCTATCGAGCATCTTAAATCATTATCTATGAGGCACTCATCATCCTGTTCTACAAAATGTTAACTCATCTTTTTTACCATAAAATTAATGTAGGCATATTCTGAAATACAACAATAGACACAATATAGTACCTTTCTCTTCTATCATAGTGAATGATCATTGGAATGATTGAGAGTTAACATTTACATAGGGACTGGCTGTCCATTAAGAGCTGCCCTTCCACTATTTTACCCCATTCTCATTTTCCCTGGCATGTTAACTACACCAAGTATTCTTCCATTAAAAACTATGAACAAAAATTCAAACATATATCTCTGTCTTTACACAAAAAAAATAATTCTTAAGAAATGCAGTCACCTTTTTTAAGAAATAAGTCTTCACCAAAGAAAATAACGACCTCTCTGGCTGCGCGGTATAATGTGGTCGGGGTTGGGTCGTGAATTTATTAAAAGTTTTTTGTTCTCGATTTGATTTGTCGCATGACTTTTATTGCCATTGCATTTTGCTTTTGCCAAAAAATGTATATTTTCTTCAAGTTTTCTTCTTCTTCTTTTTTGCCTACTTATTCAACGCCTTCTTCCTTATTTGAATGTGGTGTTCCAAAATCTTCAAACCATTATAGTCTCCTTAACGATCGACAATGTTGAAGTTTTTTCTTATATTTTAGTTCATCGAAAGAGCCGCCAACTTCTATTATTCGATTCAGTTGCTTTTAAGGTTTTTGGTTTATTTGTGTATGTTTGTGTTTTGTTTTTAATGTTTAACCTACCCTAATTTCTCCTTGAAAGAGAGGGTGTTTAGACTTTTGGCGCCAAATTCTTTACTATCCCATCTTTGTTTTGCTTTTTTGTCTTGAGGAAATATTACAGTTTTTAACTATTAGCTTGTAAGCTTGAGTCGTATTGTGTTTTTTTAAAACTTAGCTAAATGAAAAATTGTGAATCTTTTAAAGTTCTAAAGGAGCTACAAGGAACTATAAGCTAAAATTATGTAACGTCCCAATGAAAGTATGGACAAAAAAGACACGTCCCATTGCTTCACATCTCATAGACAAAAACTGATACTTAATCTAAAGTTTCTGTATCAGCTCTTTTGTTGAGAAACTACAAAACTTCTAGTGACGAAATATTATTTCTATTTGTCCACAAAGTCCGACTTTTAAATAAGATTATTACTCACGAATTATTCAAGAACATTAAATATTTAGTTTTTCTTGCACCTCATCTTACATGCTCCATTAAGACACTCAAAAGATTTATCCTTAAACTCGACGAGACCGAGGGTAAAATTAATATTTAATCAATAAATTAACGAAAGTGTCAACTTTTCTTTTTCTTGAGATTGAGAACGATAAGTCCAAGAAATAAATTTTATTAAAACCAAAGAAAATAAATTAAACATCAAAACACCCAAACACACTTCTTGATATCTTCTAACTGTAACTGTGACTGGATGGTGGGAAGCATATACAGTCAATTAATCCTCGTGTAGTAAGGGTCCATTGTCTCCGAATAGTAATTACTAACAGGTGAATTGGAACCGGAAGAGAAAGAAGATGGTGATGATGAAGATGGTGACGGCGAGGGAATGGGTCCGGGTAGGCGCTGATAATGTCGGTATGGGTAATGGTACCGGTCCTGATGGTAATTATTATCATTCACCAGTGATGTCATCGTTCGATTTACATAAGCCGGGTAATACTCTGGTTCGGGGTCAGGTCTGTTGATGTTATATTCAACTTTAGTTCCTCCGCCATTAAAGGGTGTTTGACTGGGCACATTGACAGAGGCATCAGCAGCATAGCCAGGTTCGCCTCTGTTCAACGTTAGAATCGACTGTGGAATGGGATTTTGTTGCTCTCTCGAATTCATTTCCGCTAATTTACTGACCCTGGTCCTGGCAACTCCAGCTGTCATCACCATAACTGTTGGATTCATTGTATCCATGTGTTCTTTGAGGCAGCTTTGCAAAATGTTGAGAAAAAATAGAAACGAGAGAAGTGTCAGAGCGGTAATGGTCGATGAACCACCAGTTTTTCCTGATTTTCCCGTTGAATGAACTGGACCAGTTGTGTCAGCTATGGGAACATGAACTGCTGCTGCAGGAGGTGCAGGATGAGCTGGGTGGTAATCATAGCCTGCTGGTGCCGCATGACCACTACTAGAACCGCCCATATTATATGACCATCGCAAGGGTTATGAAATATAAAATTGGTAGATTATAATTTATTTTCAATTATCGAGTTTAATGTGATTTTAAAGTACGAGTATGTTGGTATACCTCCCATAATCGTTTGACTGATATCCATGATGATGTCCACCATAAGATCCACTGGCACTTGTACCAGAACCAGCGTGTCGTATGATGTGAGTTACGGATGCGACTCCTGGAACTGATCCGCGATGACCATAGCTAGAATACAAAAAAATATTAATTTAAGGAAACCATTGATTTGTTTTGCAATAATAATTTAAAACAAAACATTAATTATTATGGATTTTTGTTTAGAAATTTCTTATCGATTGTTTTTAAATTTGAGCGCAACGTTGCAGTCAAACAGAATTGTAGATATAAAAAGTTTTGCAGTAAACAGAACCTTGAACCAATGATAAAATTGTTAATTTCAAAAGTTTCACGGATGAAGAAAGTGCAAAAATCATTTATTTACCTCCGTTTTAAAATTGTCCGTTTAAGAGCCCCCGCAGACTGCAGACTTTTTATCGGCCGATAGCTTGGTCGGCTTCTTAATCAGTATGGAGAGCAATGCATATGCGCACACGATTCAGTATCGGACGATAAAAAAGTTTGATGGGCTACCCGATTACATTCAAACTAATATGTCGGCCAACTATCGGCCGACTGTTTAATTAGTATTGGCGCATACACGCCTGCGCATACATGACGATTGTTTAGTCGGCCGATAGTTCAGTTCACTCTGTGATTTGGCGTCGTGTGCGTGTATTTTGAATATGGCGTCGCCAAAATCACAATTGTTGTTGTTGTCAGTTACTAACTAGTTCGAGAATAGTCGGCCGACTGTTGGATAGTCTGCGCCCTGTTCACCAACCAAACTGTTTAGTTGGCTCGGTGTGCACACTTTCAGCCCAACCCGACCAAACTATCGGCCGATAAAAAGTCTGCAGTCTGCGGGGGTTCTAAATCATGCTTTTAGACATTACTCAATAACTGGGTATTGTGTAAGCTAGACTAACAAAGCAATAACCAACGGTAATTTAGGGGAAAAAAAATAGGATTTAGGGTGAGCGAGAGATAATATGCATATACATTTTGAAGTTGGCCATTATTTTATGGCACTGTAAAATAAGTCCAATTTTCAGAACTTGGTCTTATTGTAGTTATAAGCAAAGTGTTAAATACAAAGTAATACGGTGGGTGAGATATTTCTTCAGTGAAACTAAACATGAATTTTTTTCCATTATACAATTGTTTGTCAATTTTGCTTGTCATTTTTGTGTAACGAAAAATAACGTTTTTGATATCAGGTAAAATTTTGAGAAAAATCGAATCAACAGTTTTTTATAAAAAATAAAAACCTAAAAAAAACATTACTCAAAGTTGGTAAAAATTGAATTTCGACTCAAATATCTTTTTAAAAATTTGAGATTATGGCTTCCAACTTATTTTATCTTATAAGAAATATTGTTTTCAACATTCAATAAAATGTTGAGAAAAATCGAATTGACAGTTTTTTTTACAAAAAATAAAAACCTAAAAAAAAAATTAATAAAAGTTCGTAAAAATTGATTTTCGACTCTTTTCGATATCTTTTCAAAAAATTAAGATATAGGCTTCAAATTAATTTAATTTTATAAAAAATATTGTTTTCAACATTCAGTAGTTTTTTATAAAAATCTAGCAGTCAGTTTTTTCAAAAAAAAAATTAAAATCTACAAAAAATAGTACGCAAAATTGGTAAAAATTGATGTTCGGTTATCGATATCTCGTGAATAATAGAAAACATTGGCTTCAAATTAATTTCATTCATCCAATTTGTATTTGTTTATATTAGAAATAAAAACTTTTAAAAAATGCTCCTAAAATTGGTAAAAATTGGTTTTCGACTAAAAATCTCGTTTACAAAAACAGATTTTGAAATCAAACTATTACATCAATTGCAAAATATTGTTGGTAATTTTTGAAGTTTTTAGAATAATTCAACTGACAACTTTTTTAACAAAACACGAAAACCTACAAAATTTTAAACAAGACAAATTGACAGACAGGATGGGAAGTTATCAGTGTGAGTCGCATCCCAGGCTCTTTTTTTAATATCGTACTTGAAAGAATAGTGCAGAGCTCTCACGTCAACACTAGAAGCACTATCTTTCAAAAGTCTGTCCAATTACCAGCATATGCTAATGACATTGACATAATCGGAAGAACTCAGCGTGATGTCAATGGGGCTTTTGTGAGTATTGAGGCAGAGGCGTCAAAAATGGGTTTAACGGTTAATAAGGGCAAAACAAAGTACATGCTGTCGTCAAGAAAGGACCTACAACACCGACGTCTTGGTCAAAACGTCACCATCGACAGACGTAACTTTGAGGTAGTCAAGGACTTCGTCTACATAGGCTCCGCTGTAAACGCAGAAAACAGCACCAGCGCTTTTACTTTTCACTTTTCAAAAAAAAAGTCTGAACAATTGAAAAGTGTAAATTCTTTTCATTTTCCAAATGTTGTGAACCCCTTTGCATTATATTATTTTTTTGCAAAGTGAAAAGTGTTTGATGAAATAGGGCCCTGGTATAATTTTTAGAAAAATCGAAATGACAAATGTTTATGAAAAAATGAAATTTTAGAGAAAATAATTATTTTTAAGTAGCAAAATTATTTCAGAAATACCTATTTGAAGAAAATTTTATTATATATTATATTGTTTTTAATAAATCCTAATAAATTTTCACAAAATTATATAAAAAACAAAATGCAATATTAATGATGTCTGAACTTTAATTCTTCCTCAAGTTATACCGGTGAAAAGTTATGTTTTTCCTCATAATTGACATTGGAGGACTTATTTTCTTCAGCATCTCAAATTTTTTCTTTTTGTGAGGAATTCTCTTAGCAACTTTTAAAATTATTTCTGTATCAAGAAAAGGACACATTTTTCTAGGTTGGTTACGAAATCCCGCAAAACGAAATCCTGCAGAACAGAATCCCGGATAACGAAATCCCGCCGTTTTGCTCTCTTTTCAAATTATTTCGACACCGCTGTAGTGGATTTTATTTTCATAGGAAAAGAGACCCTCTTCGATGAGAATCATCGATACTTTTGGTTATTTTTAGACTTTTTGGAAGACTGCTCTCTATGTGTTGTTTATAAGCTCAAAGATAATTAAGGTTATTTTGTACAATTTTTGAGAAACGAGCTATAGGTATGACATTTATAATAATTTGCGAGCACAGAAGGGGCTCTGCTTAAGTATTTAGTTAAATTTTAAAGTATATTTTGAAATATTTTATCTGAGACTAACATTATAAGTTTAATTAGTTTTAAGTGATGATTAGTAGCGGATGGATTGAGCAGTACAATGCGTCCTTGAATTTGGAAGACTGCACTGTATTGGTTTTGGTATATCAAATTGTGAGAATCTTTGGAACGAAAAAAACAAGAATATTTTTGGAAATTATTTAGTAGACAGCGGGATTCTTTCAAATATGGTCGGATATGGATGCTCCTGTAACAGGTAGGTATGGGGTGAGTTGTGCTTGGTTGTGGGTAAGTATGGTTTTAGGTAAGTAAAGCATTGCTTGGGATGTTCTCAGTATTCGGGAATAGCAAGATTCCTTGGATGCGTAAAGGACATTTTAAGCATGCTTAGGTAATGGGTTGTGGACGCTTTAAAGGGCGTTTAAGCGTGTTAAGAATTTCCGTGATTGGAATTTTTTTCACGCTTAAATATCATATTAAGCTTTTTTCATTAAAAACTCCAGTGGGTGGTCCGCTTTGTGGGTTCTCAGGATTTTAACTCAATTTTTCGGGGTCACACCCGCTCACGCAACTCTGTTGCTCCGCTTAGGGTGTGTAAAGTCACCAGGCAGGCGCCTATATTAAAAACTTTTTTCAATAAAAGCACCTGTGGGTGGCACGCTTCGCGGGTTCTCAGGATTTTAACTAACTTTTTCGGGGTCACACCCGCTTGCGCAACTCCGTTGCTCCGTTTGGGGTATGTAAAGTCGCCAGGCAGGCGCCTATGTCAACAACTTTTTTTAAACAAAAGTAATTGACTATAATCCAATATGATTGCTATCGCAAAATTTCCTACCTCACTCTCAATCACGAGAATCAACAAGTACGAAGGAGGCGTATCCAAAGCCAATTGAAAGAACAGCCATGCATCCTTTGAGAATAGTATAAAAGTAGTGCTCATTTCGCATTATTTTCAGTGTTCTGACGTTTCCGGATGGATCAAGGATTAAAGCCAAGAAGAACGCCAAATACCTGGGAATACACTTTAATGAGCTGCTGCGCTTCAATCCACACTCTAAGGCTGTGAAAACGAAAGCCAACATCGCACTCCATCGAGTTTATCCTCTCTTGAAGAAGAAAACAGGATTAAGTAAGAAGATACTAAGGATATGCACTGATCTACAATTTGACCGTCAACGACAGAAGCACTATAGCAATCGAAGAGTCTACGAAGAAGCTGAAATCAAGCCACTTGACCAGTTCCTTGCACAGGCAGCAAGGAAGGTAATCACCAAAGTCGCCAGCCACCTAACCAATTAATGAGAAGGATGACCAATCAGGAACGACATACGGACACGAGATACCTTTGTGGTATGAATATCTTGGACAAACTCCCCACTGACGACGACGACGACGTCTCCTTCTACGCTGAACGCCGCCACACCCAATCAACCTCCATCAGGACAACCGGGACTGAACAACCCGAGATGAACCTCGCCAACGACACTCTTTTTTTTAGCCATCGACTTCATGTTAAACACATGTTAATTTTAGTAATTTACCAATGTATAAAGTTAGGCCCCCTTTGTACCAACAAATGTTTTAATTTAAGTTATTGTTAAATATTATGTTAGAATTAAGCCAAATGTATATAAAATTTTGTTTGGTTCAATAAATGTATAATGTAAAAAAAAAATCATTATTTTCAGTTCTTCTTAGAACTTCGTGAGGTAAACACCTCACTTAGAGATATGGACTTGATGTTCAACCAGAGCTCTATTTAGAGTGGCGACAGCGCTCGAAGTGCTTTTTGGCGTTTTGGTTGATTCGATATGTGAATCTTCCTTTACGCTTAAAAAACATTTTAAGCGTGTTGAGTTCGCAGCCGATTAAAAGGAGTTTTAATTTTTTTAGCGTTTTAGAACGTTCATTATGGGATGTTCTTAAGCGCTTCAAAATTGAAGCTAGACATTTACTAGTTTAAAGCGCTGTTTAAGCGTTTTAAAAGTTTTTTTAGAGCTATACAAATATTCAAAGAGATAAAAAAAAGATTTTGAGACGTTTTTTCCAAAAAAAATCGGTTTTAGCTTAAATACGACTCTAAACGTGCTAAAAACTAATTTTTTCCATGCAAATACCCTGAAGAAGGATAACTTAGCCGGAATAAGTTTGAAAATCAAATTTGCCATACAAATAGCCTAACAAAAAAAAGACTACTACTCGAACTAAATTTTCAATCAAAATAATAAGCGTGAAGAAGGAAAAAATATTTTTTCAGACAAAATATTTTTCACTACTTTTCCAGAAAATATGTGTTCCAATTCCAAAGTACTCTCTTATGCCGTACTAGAAATCCTGTCAAAAAGGAGTAAAAAAATCCAGCGGTGAACGGCGGGATTTCGTTACTCTGACCATTTTCTGTGCGTGATGTCACACAAAAAATATCAAATTTAATCGGCGGGATTTCGTTACGCGGGATTTTGTTTGGCAGGATTTCGTTACGATCCCCATTTTTCTTTGAGCTTTTGAGTAATTTGTAAATATGTATTTAATTTTCGTTTAATATACATATGTATGTATGTCTTCATAATAACACTTTCTCTGTACTAGTTACGGTTTAATTTACAAAACAACTCATTACAAACATTAATATTTTATAGATACCTACATCACAAAGTCTTAAACATGCAAGAACAAAGTCTTCAATTTAATTCTCTGCACACTTTTAAACTATTTTTTCTGAGAATTAATAACGAAGAAAATATCACAGAAAATACACCATAATGATCCTACAATTAACTACTCACATTTAAATCGTTTTCCCTTCACTTTAATTCGCACTTTCAAATAAAATCAAGATATTACACCTCGGTACAGAATTTATTAACAAACATAGTAACACACACCGTAAGGGTACGCCGACACTGTTACTCTTTGAACTTACTGTGGATTCACCAGCATATGATGTCCATATGGTGATGATTGGTGATGAAGATGATGATGATGATGTCCTATGCCGGCGCCGGAAATCATTTCTGTCACTACTGACGGTTGAGGCGGATACTTTTGAAATTGAGTTGTATTGTGCGTTCCAGTTTTAATCTAATTTGTAACAATAAAGTGATACAAATTAACCACCCTGATGAAAAAAAAAAACGTAGGTAATTTCGAGCTCACCAATCGAAAAGCCTTTAGGACTTCAGAAAGTTTCATCATATAAAACAGGTGTACATTAAACTAGCCAACCTCTGTACCTTTCCTCAATCACTATAACACTCTCTATTAAAATGCACGTTAAACCGCTAAATGCTTCCACTCTGAAGGTTTGCAAATATTTATGATGTTAAGCTTTTTACTCAAACCCAAAATAACGAATTTTTGACACTAACTTCAACTGACACTAACTGAGACTGACTGGCTAATGCATTTTCATGTTAAAACGCAGAGATGACAACTTGTGGTTGTTCGAGTTTCGACTAAATTTCTCTGTTTTGGTTTTTCACCGGTTTCACATTAGGTATAGGTATATATAGATACTCGTATACAATAATTGGGAACACAACTTTTGCACACCTGGATGGGCAAAAGAGTCACTGGCACTATCTAACGGCAATGTCATGAAGCAGCACCACCACCACTAGCACCGGCACCATGTCGCACACGTTATAAGGGAATCCGTCAAACAACAACAATGACTTTATGGATGGATTATTGCGTCAACAGAGCGAGTAATTGTATGAATTAACACAACGTCAGTGTGAACAACAGATAATATGAATATCTATCGAACGATTTTTGCTAAGGGAGTTAACGTTAAGTGGTGTCTGGTTAGATGATCGGAATACTACGCACGTCTCTACTCTACCGCCACACCGCCTTCGTCACTGCATGTCAAAGTGACGTCAAACATCAGAACTGCCAAACATTAACCTTTTTAGTAGGAATATTTTGATGAGACTAATGGCTGAATCACAAACACGCTTCAGCTTCGGCTTCGCCTGACGTTTACGAGTTCAGCCATAGGGATTCAATGCATGCTATCACAATGGAGCTTCGACCTCACGATTCGTTTGACAATCGTAAAAAAAAAAAGTAATGTAACGTAATGTGACTCCAAACGGAAGCTCTAGATCAATTTTCTGAACATTTGCTTTGTCTGACAGCTCAACAGCTGTAAAAAAAATGTCAACAAACAAAATATTTGCTCTTTGGAGGGATGAAATAATAGAAATGTCATTCAAAGCAACCTCGAAGCAGGCCCACCGTAACACAGACGAAGCCGAAGCTGAAGCGTGTTTGTGATTCAGCCATAAAGGTAGCATAGAGCTTCAGGCTGTGACCAATAGCTTGAGGCATACTTATGTAGCAGGGAACTATTTTCAAAGATGAGAAAAGTCTTTGTGTGAAAAATCATTGGTCCAGTTTTTTTTAATGGGTTTTGATAAGAGATCATTTTTAATAAATGTTATACATTTAACAATTTATTTAAATTGAAAAACAAAGATTTAGTTGTCATTAATAACTAATTGACCCGGTGGACTTTGTTGCGCCTTAAAGGCAGTAAAAGTCCAGATTTTAGATTTCATTGAATTCAATTTTTTGTTAGGAAATACAAATAAAAAGTTGAGATTTTAAATTATTTTTTATTGCTTATGTATTTTGGTGCATAGTTTTAACAGTTAAATGGTTATTCTAGATTAAACCACAGACTTTCAAGGATTAGCCTTGTGATTTTTTAGTGATCATGGTGAATGCAAGACCGATCATAAATTACTCTTTTAAATTAAATTGAATAGGATAATTGGTTGGAATCATTGGGATCCTCGGAATGTGAACTTCTTCACCTTCTAATTTTCCTTTGAGTATCATTTTTCATCAAATTATTTACCACCATGCGTAAATAAATAAATAATAAATCTTCAGCTGATGTATAATAGTTGTTGTCAGCTCAAGTTTCTTCATAAATCGCCATAGATTCGATGATTTGAGGCAAACATTTATATTCCGTCGTCATTTATTGATCTTGAAATTACCGACAGTATATTTTTCCGAAATCGCCAAACAGTAAAATCATTGCTTCTCCAAAATATCTCCAGTCATTGCGTTGATTTGTCAATGTTTGGTTAAGTACTTCTAATGCAAGTTTATGCGCTATTGTGCATTCGTCCCAGATGATGATTTTCTATGCCGATAAAACTTTTGCTATTGCTGAGTTCCAAAGCGAATTTAAATTACTGATTATTACTGATTTTTGATTTCTGACAAAATTTATCGCTATCGAATTTTTAACCATAGAGAAAATTACGTTACGCCGTCATTTTTCGTCGTACGGGAACGCGGTCAAACGGGATGAAAAGTATCCTATGTTCGTCGCCAGGTTTTAAGCTACCTCCCAATCAATTTTCGGCCAACTTGGCACAGACATTCTTGAGTTATAATTAGTGTATGTTACACGACTCAAACCAGCTTCATGCTCACAAAGTCGGGCGGCCATAACGTTTCGCAGGACATGTTGGCTAAGAACCTGTATTTTATCTTATGAATTTTCTACTTCAGCTGAATGATAGTCGGGGCTCCTTTTACGTACACTATAGCCTTCAAAAAACCCAAAGAGAAAAAATCAGTTTATTTCGGAGAAGGTAACATTTAGGCCAATCAAATTATGAAAAGTATTTGGTCACTGAAAGTTATCCTTAGTAGGGCCATCGCGTGATTTTTTTGAAAATGAAATTAAATTAATGTCATGCGCTGAATTGTATATTAGTAAACCTATTATTAGGAATTAACTTTTGACATACATACACACACATGTCAATATGTCAAAAAATTGTATCAAAATTCTTATAACCGGGTGAACTTACAATTTTGTGTGGCAATGGGCGTTTTTCTTTTTAGAGCTCTAAACTCTCAGTTTTCTGAGTATGAATAATATAATTTTTGATTTCTGAAATAATTTTTTTTTTTTTTGGTTTATTCTTAATTTTTGCTCTGTGGAAGACGGTAAATATTTACCTTCTTCCACAGAGCAATTAGCTTTACACTTATTAACTTCCCATTGGAAGTTATTGCAATGGATCCGGTTTGTCAAATTGGAAATTTTGACATTTCTCGACGTTTCAAGGCCCCTAGAGTCGAAATAAAAGATTTTTAGAAAGATGTCTGTGCGTGCGTGTGAACGAACGTTCGTACGACCGTACGTTCGCGACATTTTTTCGTCGTCCATACCTCAAGAACCAGTAGAGATATCGACTCCAAATAAATTTTGTTATACAGATAATAATGCAGAAAGATGCAGAAAGGGCTCTCAAGAAAATTGCGAGGGTAGTTTTTTTACCATAGCAGTTTAAAAAAAAAAGATGAAAATTTTGGTTAATCCTAAATATCTCACGAACCAATAACGCTAGAGACTTGAATTAAATTTTATATTATATACTAGCGGCCCGTCCCGGCTTCGCACGGATAGACAAAATTAGGTACAGATATTTAAGTTATAAGCATGCTAATTAAAACGACCACGAATCACTAAATTAGAAAAAATTGTATGCTTATCTTAAAGCCTCCCTGTACCCTACGTTGGCTGTGGTATTTCTAGGTGGCAACAAAATGTATTAATTTTCAGAAGATCCTACTCGAGAAAGTGCCACATACAATTTCCCGTAGGAAAAGCACTCTTTCCTGAAGTCGATACCAACAATATAAAAAGTTTGTCCCTGGGATTTATTTATTGTTAGGGCAAAGGATATTTTTAAAGTGATCTGTAACCTTTTAAAAGATATGGGCAAATCAGTTGGTATCATTGGAATCCGCAGAACATGTGCGAGCTGACCAGCCACGGGACCTGTAATGATAGTTGTGATCTTAATTCTTTGATCAATAATCTTGTACCATTACACATATTGGGAGGGCTTAAATTTCTTAAAAGCATAAAGCATAAATCTAAACCATTCTCAGATCCCCTTGAACACACACAAAAAATTTCATCAAAATCGGTCCAGTCGTTTAAGAGAAGTTCAGTGACATACACACTCACAGAAGAATTATATATATTAAGAAGATTGTAACGTGATACCAAATAAGTATATTTTTGCAAAAATATCTAATTAACTAATTTGATTTACAAAAAAAACTGAAAAAAAAAATATTTGTCACCTTGAATATTTCACGAATAAAACTATTTTGTTCAACGAAAAATAACGAATTGATAGTTTTTTTACAAAAAATAAAAACCTAAAACAAAAAATGAATAAAAGTTAGTAAGAATTGATTTTCGGCTCAAATATCTTTTTTAAAATTAAAATATTGGCTTCAAACTAATTTTACTCACAGAAAATATAATTTTCGACATTCAGTAAATTTTGTATTAAAATCCAACAGTCAGTTTTTTTCATAAAAAAAATAAAATCTATCAAAATTTTGAAATCAAATTATTTCATCATATGCAAAATGTTGTTGGTGATTTTAAATTTTTTTAGAATAATTTAACTGATAACTTTTTTAACAAAACACGAAAACCTGCAAACCTTTTAAGCAAGACAAATCGAAAGCCTCTTTTTGCTATTAATAGTACTTGCGTTTTTTTGGTATTCCATATAATAGTACAGTGAGAAATTGCCAACAAAACGATCCGCAGTAGCCAGATTTTTGTATTTAAAAATTGGTAGAGCTGAAACAAGATCTGTCAGAATAATAATAAAAAAAAAAACACACAAATAGAAGAAAGTTTTGTGAAAATCAAATGTTAAAATTAACTTAGCAAAAAAACTCACTAAAACTAATAAAATGGACAATTTTCAAGAAGAAATGGTAAGAAAATATCTGGAAATTGAGATTCTATAAAAAAAGTTAATTTAACAATTGCTTCAAGGAGGGGGTTTGTTCGTAGACTACTACAATAACATGTGGTGTTGAAGCGAGCTTGAAGATCGCCTCAATTCTTTATATACCTGAATCGAGTTGAAATGAGCTTAATTTGACTCGATTCCCGTCGGAGATCGGAGTCGTGTCAAAATTTGAGAAGAAAAACCTGTGTGAAGGAGTTGGTTTAACAGATAATGCATTATGGTCTGTTTATTTGCATGTTTGTGTACAAAAAATATAGTTTTGTTTTAATAAAATTACAAACAAAAAAATGGACATGGAATAGGTAGCATATTCTTATATGGTGTGGAACTAATCAGTTCTTCATTGTTTAACACGAATCAAACTATCTCACTTGCACTTCACACATCGAAAACATCGAAACACCATTTGCATTTTAGAAAGTGCTGTCATACTTAATCATTTTTAAATCTTCTTGTGCAGTGGAAACACCAAAAAGATTTATTATGATTTGTTGTATTGACCAATTTTAGTGTTAGATAGATAAATTTTCCACCCTCAATCCAAAAAGATTTATTTAATCTAAACTGAGATAAACCTTTGGTGGAAACATAGCAAAACATAAATATCTTTTCTATTGTTTTCTCTTGCAAAATAAGCCCAGTTAGTCCATTTTCACTAACAAAACTAAATAATATCAACAGTAATAGATTGATTGTTTTCCCCAATGGAAAACACATGATTCCAAATGCACAACTACTCAACGAACATAGCCATCGAGATACAAATGCAATATCAATCGTACCAACATTTGAGAACGAAATCACATAAGATCCATTCGAGACTCGTATAAATGTCAAAAACCCATCCATAGTAAGATTCTACTCTAAAAATCGGTGTTATTCATACTATGGATATTGTTTTTGTTATTCGTGTAAAATACTACTATACTATGGATAGATTTTCCAACAAAACACGGTTTTTGACAGAAAAACAATTTCTAAGAATAGTAGTTGCTTTTCCTAAAGGATGATAACAAATTCCAATAATTCGGAACGATGATACCTAAACAATTTTATTTGACACATTTGAAATGCGTGAACTTGTGCACTCATTTTAAATAGTTAAAGTTAAATATTCAAAGTTTATGAGTTATAATTTTGGTCATATAAATATTTGAAAGAAAAACTTTGTCTAACCCTTGTCACAAGTAAAAAGGAATTGATAATTATTATTCATGATACAAGTTACATAAGGCCCACTTTACGAACTCAATTTCATTTAAAGCCATCCGTTCTAATTATTCCATTCCTCTTGGTCTCAAATAAACTTACGGTTTGGCTATATGGCACCATAATCACACCTTATACTTAAACCTACCTTTATCCTTGAGTTTCCTCAAATTTCTCTCGATTGATCCTAACCTAGGTGAATATTCCAATTCCTTTTGGTACACATATAGTTCTGGACACTAAGCCTATAACAATACTTAATTTTGCCTCTGAAAATGTCCACATCAACGACCGACGAACGAAGACTTTATCATCACTCTATACAAACCACGACCTACCTCACTCTTAACTATATACACGAGAAAGGAAGACGCACCAATCAACGTTAAAACGTCAACGGTTTACTTATGCCCTCACCTGATGTAGACAACGAAACATATTGCTTTTTGAATGTCCGTTCGTCGTCGTCGTCTCGTATAAGTGCAAGGATTCCCTCAAAAAGCCAATCTATCTCCGAATTTCGCTAGATCAAACATTGCGATAGAGATAGTATACCTTTCATCTGATAGGACTATGTGATGGACAACGACTTCGGATTTGGGACGTTTAGTTAATTTAGTCTGACTTTTCACCAGGTTGGTTTATATCGTTGAAGGTTGAACCAAGGTGGACAGGACACATATATTCGTATAAAGGAAGGTTTTTCTGAACGGGCATCTTCTCCTACATTGTTTGTTTAGTGTTCCATATGAACTTGGAATGGGGTGTTAAGAGCGGACAACACCCTGGTCATCATCATGATGTCCAACTCTTCGCTTTCCATGCCGAGGGTTGAGTGGTTAAAAAATTGGGACAGGAAATGAATTCAAGTGCTAGCTTGGGGCTAACCGCACATTTGCAATACTCAAATAGGGTACGAAAAAGGATTTAGGAAGATAGGTATAAGTAAAGAGTAGGTCCTCATGCCATTAGGGTGCTTCCAACGCATTTTGAATGTCCTCCTTTCTAATATCTAGATATACCATCCCTACCTATGTAAGACTCACAGCCAGAAAGGAAATGGAAACGATACAAAACAGTTGATGTCCTTTTGAAAATTTTAAATTAGTCCTTCCTTTCGCATGGCCTGGGGTCGAAAAGACAAAACAACGTTTATTCATACGATACGAGTATACCAGCAGAAGCAGCAAAATGCCAAATTTTAAGCAGGAGGGCTTTGGCTTTTAAGTGCGATGATGTTGGAAGGTGGATTAAAAGGTTTTCAGTTCTATTCTCTTTTGTTCTTTTCTGCTCTTAGAGCAAAATGTGCGTATATTTTTGCGGTTAGAGAGAACAAATGTTGAGGTTCTTTTAGCCTCTTCGATGGCTTTTTGTTTACCTTTCTCCGAACTTTTTTTTAAAATGACCAAAGTCCAAATGTGCAGGGGAAGATGGAAATGGGTAATCTATTTCAAATGGAAATCTGATTGATTTGTTAAAGAAATTCTTAGACTTTTAGACTTAGACAAGCTGATTTGTTAATTCATTTACAACTGGTGGGGATGGTTGTAGAAACTTTAATTTTGGATAGTGCTTCTTTTGGCTTGACTATTTCTCACACTATTACGTTGGGTACAATTTATGTTACGAAAACAATTTAATTATTTAATTTGAATAAATATTAATGGAGAATATTATATGGTTGATAAAACAATTACACAAAATGTTTTCCAATAAGGGTTTTCGTCCGCTATTTGGGTAGATGTCACTTTTGGAGCTGTAATTTTTTGACATTTGGCAAGAAAACCTATGCCATTATTAAATATAAAACGGTACACGCTAAATGTAAAAAAATTTCAACCTGCGATATTACGTTCTTCCACCGTTTTTTTTTTTTTTTTTTTTTCTAAATTCATTTTTTTTATTCATTTAAACTTAACTCTACTTACATGCTAGACAAAATGGGAAACTAGCCTAATTAATTCTACTTAAATATAACTTACTGGCCCTAATCGGGCGCTCTAAGAAATTCATGATTCTTAAAATTAATGCCTTTCGGCCTACGAACTAAGATTTTTTTTATTTATTTCAATTTATGTTTTTTTTTTTTTAGAAAAGTTTAAAAACTAAAATCTTTATCATTTTTTGGGTTTTTTACTTACATACTAAAGTCCTTAAAATAAAACTTAAAATTACCTAATCTACCTACAAACTACTTAAAACTAGAACAACCACAGCGGCAAAACAACTATGTCCTTCTATTTGTAATTCCATCGAGAATTTTTATAATATTGTCTGTGATATGTGTTCGCATTTTTTTTTTTTGTATTTTTGATTTCTTTTTTTTGTTTTGTATTTTTTTTTTTTTATTTTTATTTTTTTTTTTAAATTTTATTGTGCCACCATTCCTGCTCTACTTAAATCTAAAACTTAAGACTAAAACAAGTATGTAAGCCGGCCAAGGCAAAAATACCCCACCCCGGATTACCCATTATAAGTTGCAGTTTGAAGCCACCAAAACTGGTTCTCCTGCTTCACCCTATCAATGCGGTCCTTTTCGGACACAGCCCTACTGAACCGAAGCAGCTCCGCTCCATCACGAGCGAGGATGCCCCGTTCATACAGGAGCCGCCGGTCTACGGTTTTTCGCCTGACGTGGTAGATAAGCGGTACTGCCAATCTATCCTGTATCATGCCGCACTGGTCTAGATAGAGGAATGCCTCTGGTGGTATAAAGCCGCTCAAGCGTGCATTGTCGAAGTAGTTGTCGTTCGGATAGAACGGCCCGAAAATCAAATTGTTGGTCGAAGTCATAGCCCTCGCAATGTGACCCCGAACAAGTTTTATCACGAAATTGTCAATTCTATTGATTCGAGCCTCGTTGTATAGAACCTCGTTTGAATAATAATGCAGATAAGAAGATTCCGGTGTCCGATACAAACCGAGACAGCGCCGTAGACACTGTCTCTCGAACACCCGAAACTTCTCCATTTGGGAGGGGGCAATGTTGAACCACACTGGACAACCATAAACAATCATTGGCCGTATGAGGGCCATGTAGCAAATTACCTTCACTCTGGGGTCAAGCCGACTGCTGTAAAACAGCCGTTTCGTCAGAGCGAAGGCTCCTCTGGCCTTAGTCAGAGCAGCATCCATATGTCTGTCGAAATATAGATACTGGTCCAACCAGATACCGAGATACTTCACTACACTTTTGCTCGTCAATGCCTGTCCGTGCGGGTCAACAATGACCATCTTGCGCCAATTCTTACACGTATCTCGCGAGGCTTTAGCCAACGGAGTCCGGAACAAGATTGTCTCCGACTTTTGGACATTTATTTTCAGTTTCCAATCGTCGCAGTATCGCTGAATCTTCTCGAAGTCACGCTGCAAGAGAATTCTAATAACTTCAACCTTTCGAGCCGTTCTGTACGCAATCAGGTCGTCGGCATACGCAATTGCGTTAGTTAAGCTACCTATCAGATCGCTGGTGTAAATGCTGAAGAGGATCGGTGAGTTCACCGCTCCCTGTTGAAGACCGTTTTTAATTTCAAAGGTTGTGGTAGAAGTTACATTGCCACTCTTGACAACAAACTTTCTACCGTTGAGCATATCATAAAGCATATACAATAATGGTTTACTGATGCCTAGTCTGGTGAGTTTGAGGTACAACCCTTCTAACCATACGGTGTCGAAGGCCTTCTCTAAATCAACCAGAACAGCACCCGTGCATTGTTTCTTGGACTTGTTCCATTGGATATCAGAAACGAGCTTAGACGCGGCATGAATAGTGTCATGTCCTGCCTTGAACCCGAACTGATTATCCGGAATTATACTGTTGTCCGCAGCCCACTCAGCCAGAGCCCTATTGATTACCTTTTCAAAAACCTTGCTGATGCTTGGAAGAAGACTTATTGACCGGAGATTTGAAGGATTGGAGTTGTCCTTTCCCTTTTTCGGGAGAGGATGAACCACAGCTGTCTTCCAACGCACTGGATAATATGCATTATTCAGCGCGTTGTTGAACAGAGTGGTGTAGATGTCTATTGCTTCAATCGGTAGGTGTCTTAGTACAATATTGGCTATACCGTCGACACCTGCTGACTTCTTATTCCTTATTGAATCGAAGATGAGCTGGAGTTCTACCTTCGTGATGAGCAAGGGACTTGGGCCCGTTCGATCGGCGATTATAGCGTTTGCTAAAAAGTCGTCATCAAACCGGGTAAAACCACGGTTCTCGGATCGCCAATGCGAAATATCATTCCTCAGGTAGAAGTGATGAAATAAGGCTCTGTTCTCCAGGTCGTGGTTCGGGCGAGTGCAAGCATTCACCTTATACACTTGCTGGAAAGCAGCACCAACTGTCTCCACTTTCTCCTGCGGATCTTCAATCACAAAGAAGTCATCATCCAAGACGGCTTCCTCAGGATCAATTTGCGCTGTCAGAAGTACGTCTGTGTTCTCTACTGTTCTCAGGAGTTTAAGACACGGAAGGTCGTTCTGGTTCTTGGACCTAAATATCTTATTAATCTTAGGGAACATACTCTGGTCGCTAGAATTAACGGCCCGAATTTTCTTGTCCCAGTACAAATTAATAGATAACCTGTAGTTTTCCTTGATCAGGGTGTTGACGTTTTTAATCGACGACTTCAGTGTCCTAATCTCCAGGTCGTACGGGTCTGTAAATCGTCTGTACAAGTTTTTCAATCTTGTCAGTAGTCCGCTTTTCTGTCTGTGTAGTGCGTTTATAGTCGCGTTACTGTAGACGTTGTTTTGGTCGCGTTCCTTGTATTTCGGTATTGTCCGTTCCATTGTTCGTTTTATTATCTTGTCCATCTGTTCAAGGTGTTGGTCGATTTCTGTATTTGTCAAGTTTATGTTGTTTGGTGGGGCTATGTCACTCGAACGAAGTTCTCTTGCAAGGACTTGTGTGAAACGTGGCCTTCGCATCTTACTATAATTGTAAGAATGCGTTGGAACGAATTCATCCAATTCCACAAGCTCGTTCGGAATCTGAATTACAGCAGCGAGTCCGCAGTGGTCACTGTCGTAATCGACTGTCTGTAAACAGTTTCGAGGGTGATTACCCACTTTGTCCGTTCTTCCACCGTTTGCTGTCCCTTGCAAGCTCTCTTGGGTCGGTGAGACCAAGCGCTCTTGCGTTAGTAACCAACTGGTCTTTATAATGGAGGTTCGGTCTTCCTCGTCGTCTCGAACCTGTGGGAAGGTATTCAAAGATTTTCTTTGATTAAGCGTTGCTGTCTATTCGTTCAATGTGACCGATGCAGCGGTTCATTAGCGTAATTCTTCGTCGGCTTCCACTAAGGTGTAGCTCATAGAATTGATTGAACTCGAAATTACTGCTACCAACAGTGACGTTTTGTCCCAGACGGTGGACAGTTTCACTTCATGACCAACGCCTTTCGCTTGGAGTGGCCGATGATGTAGATGTCTTAGCCAGGCAGTTGTGAAAAACAGTTTAAGAGAGTGCCTTTCAAGTGAACACCACTCTTATACACAAATTAAGCTATTTGACCAGTATTTCCTCTTCCCGTACTTGGATGATGAGCTGATGCATGCACCCTATATCACATCAACTCCATACTAGTTGACGACTTTTTCCGAAACGAGAGCTCGCAGAACCTTTTGGTTTGCAGTTGGGGGTAGAGCATTAAAATACCTTTCTTTTGATGTGTATTTTAATTGAGTGGGAAACAGTTTTGAAAATACTATTTTTTTCGGCAAGGAGACCACGATTTTCTCGGAAAACTGAAAAAAAAAAATCATTTTTCAGATTTATGCATCAAAACCGTGGGTATGCATTCTAGACCGATGGATTTGTTGTTTTTAAGCTTGTGGGCGGCATTCTTATCCTGCTTAATACTGGGCGCTGGGACTGGGTCCTCATTGACTGACAATAGGACTGTTTTCTTTTCTGATTCTTGAAAACAAATAAGACTTAAGCTCTTAATAAAATTTCAGTTCAGTCTCGCTCCAAATTTGTATTAAATTTAAATATCATAGTGTCAATAATGATCGACATAAACGACTATTCGAAAAAATTGTAAGGTTCGAACACTGGCCTAGTATGCTGAGATTTCATAAAAACGGATAAAATATGTGAACTATTTAATTTTGTTAATTTTTTTAAATAAAGGGATATGCAGACAGGCTTTGTTCCTCTCGACTTACAACAGCAGCATTCTTACGATAATAAAGTATTGTCAATGTTGAAATTTTCAAAAGCAACTGGCGCTATTCGAAAACATTATAATATAGTATTATCATCTCCTGAAAGTGTTATATCGGCAGAACCCAAATATGTTTCAAAAACTGAATGCTGTCTAAGTGTCTACCTTTGGTGGAGCATAACCTAATCCTAGTGCCATGATTCATGAGTGGCTCTTTCAGTTGCATTACTCCCCTTTAAAAATTCAACCGTAATATACGTGCTTCTTGGAGTGCTGATCAATATACCATTTATCCTAATTAGTCAAGTAGATAACTTCTTTCTTTAACCGTACAATGCTGATGTGGAATGCTTTATTCTGTTCAATATTTCCCACTCATCACAACCGAGATGCAGACATTTAAAATAAATGTGTATTGGTGTCTGCTTTTAAATCATATCACCCTTTCCTAAAAAAACACCCTGTAACTCTTACGTGAAAGGTCTTTATCATTCACCTAGTTACAAAGCTTATTGGTATAATATAGGGTTTTTTTGGCGCGGGTAGATTTTGCAGCCCGTGGCGGCCATTTTGTTTTGGTGACATCTGTCAAATCTTTTGTTTATTTTTTAGTTGTTTATGCCAAGTCATCATGTCAAATTACACGATTGAACAACACGTTAAAATGATAAAACTTTATTATCAAAATGAGTGTTCGTTAACCCAAACATTGAAGAGTCGACTGTGAAGGGCCACCACGTCTACCGTAAAATAGGTGCACTATTTTACGGTAGACGTGGTGGCCCTTCACAGTCGACTCTTCAATGTTTGGTGGCTAAATTTGAGATGACCGGTTCAGGAAACAATCAGCCAACACCCGTACGTTCAAGGAATGCAAGATCGGCCGCGATAATCGCCGCGGTCCGTGAAAGTGTAAAGCTGTACCCAAAGCAGTCTATTCCTCGCCGTGCACAAGAACTCCAAGACTTCAACTAGGCGAGTTTTGCGTCGGGACTTGGGCCTACACCCGTACAAGAAAGTTATAACCATAGACAACGCCGTTTGTTCGCTGACTGGGCTTCGAATCGCTTGAAAGAGGACCCCAATTTTGGCCGAAAAATCATCTTTAGTGACGAGGCGCATTTTTGAATGAATGGTTGTGTTAAGAAAGCAAAATTGCCGCATGTATATGGGACGGGACGACACCAAGCAACGCGAGGGCATCCTTAATAAGTTACTGTTTGGTGTGGATTTTGGGCCGGCGCGGCGGTGCGTGGCGTAATTGGTCCGTACTTTTTTGAAAACGACGTTAGTGAGGCGGTCACCGTCAATAGCGAGCGCTACATAACAATGATAACTAATTTCTTATGGCCAAAATTGAACCATATGGACGTAGACGACATGTGGTTCCAGCAGGACGGCGGCGCTACGTGCCACACAGCAAACACCACGACATCTACACACAACATCTACTCGCCCATATTAAAAATAATTTTTACTTAAATATCGCAAAAATAATTATTTATCGATTTGAATGTTTTATTTATCAAAATAAGTTAAATTATTTTCGATCTGAAACTAAATTTAGATATCTTAGTTTTGTAAAAATGTACCAAGAAAATGTTAGTGTATCAAAGTGATTTGCTGAATTAAACTGTCAAAACTCAGTTTGAAATATTTTCGAAATAATTCTTAGTTTAATAATGAGAGCTATAATGCAATTCTTTATGTCGTTAAGTCTTTATTTCTGTTTCTTTTGAATTTATGAATTGTTGAACATCCAATTGATAAGAACTCCAACATACAGGTTTGATTTTGACAGCCCTGTCAAAATATCTTCTTTTATTCAATCAGTAAGGAAAACCATAGTGGCATGTTACAAAATCAAACTGAACCAAAACCAAACGATCATACGCAGCGTCGTGTGTTTGCTAATTGGATCTTGGAGCATTTGAAAGTAGATTCTAATTTTGGTCGAAAAATCATCTTTAGCGATGAGGTCCATTTTTTGGTGAATGGGTGCTTTAATAAGCAAAATGTTTGGATTTGGGACGACAAAAATCCACACGATATTCACGAAGTGCCAATGCATTCAAATAAAGTCACTGTTTGCTGTGGATTTTAAGGTGACTGCGTTCTCGGTCCCTATTTCTGATACTTGCCAGGCCATAACCGCCATAACCAATAACTTCAATAACTATAAATCGATGATTACCAACTTTTTGTGGCTTCAATTAGTTGATGTGGACACAAAAGATATATAGTTTTAACAGAATGGCGCTACGTGCCACACAGCTCGAGACAATTGAGCTACTTGTACTTTGTAGTTATTCTAATTTTCCATTCTTGCTAAAGGTTTTGACAAATGACAGTTCAGAGAAAATTACAAAATCGTTTAATGTGTCCGCGCAAAATTTGAACAGCCTATTTGTAAGGGCTTAACAATTTACTAGTTAGCATTTTGCTAAATATTTAGAAATTTACTAAGGAAATAAAAATTGTAAGCCTTTCTTTTCGTTTTGCTAACAAGTAAATTGCTAATTGCCATTATATTAAAAAACGAGCATCCAAATATGTCTAAAAAGTGACAGTTCAGGAAAATAAACAAAACAAATACGCTTAAGCGGACCTATTAATAGGAATTCCCAACTGTCGAGTGTCGACTGGACCATTCCATCCACTGCTATTTTAAAAATAATAATAAAGATGTCACATGGATTTAAATAATTGCTAAAAGTTAATATAGATATTCCGTGATTTTATTTAAACAAGTTTTTAAGAGATAGTAAGATGTTAAAATCGTTTAAAATTAGGTAAATCATCTTTTTAGCTTAAAATGGCTTTAACATTTTACTACATTGTTTAACATTTTTTGCCAATGTTTTTAAAACTGCCTTTGTGTCAGGGTAAAAATATGGCACTAAATTAATGACAATACTTGGCTCATAGGTTCTTTGTATAAGCTAAAATTATCCATTAAGTTGACTTTGTCCAAAGATTCCATTAAGTTTATTTTCACTTTGAATACGCAATCTCTTGTTAGCTCCATAATGCTGTAAAACAACTTTTCGATTTCATCCTTAAGTATAAGAAATCAAAAAGAATATTCGTTCGGATCAAAAATGAAGACTACGGACATTATTAACAAAAGAAAAATGTGAATTTACAAACACTTTATGTGAACACAACCAAATTTGACAGCAAACTTAATTCTAAACAATAATCGACAACAGTTTGGCAAACTCTGTTGTTTCTTTTTGGTTTAAAACTTCGCTTAATGGTTTGAGTCAACACTTAATAAAGTTCCGAAAAAATAATGGTTATGTTTTTGGGGGTTTTTGGAAAAGTCTTGCGAATTTCATAATCGATAGTTCGATACGATTATTTAATGTTTTTTTGAGATACAGGATAAGAATATCTGTTTAACTTTGACATGAAATTAAATACTCAAAACATTACCAATCAATCAATCCATGACCGAAGAGGAAAGCAGTCGTTAATGTTTAAAAAACTAAGGTATCTAAAGGTAACTCTTCCGCGTAGAAGATGTTTCTGTCAATAATTATCTTCTGTCGACATACATTTACGCATATTTGTTATTTATATTCAAAATATTGAGCTGTCCATACAAAATAATTCGTAAGCGTGTGATTGAAGTTTGTCGTGTTATTTGGGAGGATATGGATTTCAAAATTGTTAAACATTGCTCAAGATTTCGAGAATATGAATCTGATGACTGATTTTAAGGTAGTTTAAAACACTGTCATTTAATTTCAACTTTACGACGACTGCAAACAAAAAAGGGTCCTTTTTTCTTATCTTCTTACAACTTTTATAAGAGCCGACAAAAACAATCACAAAATCCTTGCGTAATCGCAATTGCTATAAGACTATCAGCTTGAATGGAATTCAATTGATTTGTTTCAATTCGTAAGGTGTTGCGATTATGTCGAAATTCCTTATAAACCTTAAAAATAACAAATTAAATAGTATTAGAAATGAAAACAAACTAAACTTTCTGTTTAAAATGTATTTTTTGTTATTAATACTAAGGATATTATTTTAAGTTTACTGCCAGAGAAGACTTAAGATGGTTAGCGGCGGCATGCCAGGCTCTGCACCCTTCCGAAAACCTTTAATGAAATTTTCAAAAAAGAAAAGAAGTTCTTATCTATCACCCAGAGGATTAAAAAAAATCAAGTTCTTACCTAAATACAGAATCATTGGAATGAATCCTAAATGGAAAACAGTTTTGGTGACATCAAATACGGTTTCCAATCGCTCCTTAGCTCCTGGCGAAAGACCCATTATTAAAAATTTTGATTTTTCTTTCTTTTATTCAAGAAAAATAATAATCTTTTCCAAAACACGAGTTTTGATTTGACGTCTATGGATATTGAAAATGAAAATTATTGGGATATATTTGACATTTAAACTAGTTTTTAGGACAACATAATGAAGTTGGTAGTAGTCTACCTCAATGAATGCGTTCAGGTAAAATAGAATTTAAAGTCATGTTTGCTGAAAATGGACTACTTCAACATTCATAGTACTTCTTTTAGATTAAAGATTAAAGATTTAAAAGCTCATTAATTTGACGATTTCGAAAGTAGAGCTTAATAAAACACACTCATCGTTGTGATTTGTTTTATTTCATTATGAAATTTTATTTGCTGGGGCGACTTTCCATTACCACAGCACGAATTTCCTTCTGATTTTTTTTTTTCAGGTAGGTAGGGGTCTCAATAGAACATGTTTTAAATATTAAGGCGAGGAAACAACTATAAGTCATAAAAAAAAAACATTTTCTTTTTCAGACTTAACCCTACTTTTTTTGTATTTCAATTTTTGAGCCTAAAACAAGTTTTTTTGAATTGATAGTACGTCGTTCTAACAGCTAGGTATGTAAGGGGAGTATGCTGTACCCTGCAATTCCTGCTTGGATCACTTTAGGATTTGAGGTGGGCGCGAGTTTGGGTATATGCAAAGTACTTTTTGCATTTGAGCACTAAAATCAAAGAAATTCCCAACAAAAAAAAAGTAAGTATGGCTCACAGTTATGAAAGAATCACAACGCATTCGTGTTCTTTGCATATACCCAAACTCGCACCCACCCCAAATCCTATAGTGATCCCAAGCAGGGGGGTTGCAGGGGGGCAGCATGCCCCAATAACATACCTAGTTGTAGTACGCCGGCCGTGCTATCAATTCAAAAAAACTTTTTAGCAAAAGTAGCTATTCTAGACAATAAATCAACCATTTTTGGGTGTTTTGTATGTAGAAAAGTGAACTTTAAAAATTTTTTATTAAAGTTTGCCAACTTTTGAATTTTAAAATATTCGGCGTTGTTTCTATTATTTTTTTAGCCTTATTTCTTTTTATAAATCGAAATAAAGCCAAATGGGTTTTATTTCGTTTTGAACAACGAAATAAGGCCAAATTTGAAATTTGGTGTTATTTCATTTGGTACTATTTCACGTCACCCATAAAATATGCTCTTCAAAATTCGTGAAAAACATGTAAAATACTGTTATTTGCCGTTATTTATTTCTGTATACCATATGAATGCATTCGACAAACATGTACTTTTTTGTTTTTGATTTGGAAGAACGAACGGTTAATTTTCTGGCTTTTTTTCCTTATTCGATTAGGAAAAAAAGCCAAAAAGTTTGTTTTGTGGCGTTTTTTTCCTTTAAGATTTGGAAAAAAAACAAAAAGTTTATTTTTGGGCGTTTCTTCCTTTTTTGCTTGGAAAAAAAGTCCAAAAGCAAATTTTTTGCGTTTTTTCCAAACAAAAACTTTTGGGCCTTTTTTCATTATTCTAAAAGGAAAAACGCCAAGAAATTTTCGGAAAAAATAGCCAAAAAATCCGGAATTAACACTAAACTCTTTGGGTTCTTTTTCCTAGGAAAAAAAGCCAAAAAATTGTATGGAGAATTTTTGGCGTTTTTTCCATTTTATTTTTTTGGCGTAATTTCCTATGGCGTAATTTCCGGGAGCCACTAAAATCAAAGAAATCCCCAACAAACAAAAATCAAGTATGGCAACACTGAACAAAAAACAGGGAAGAAATGTCAAAATCAACCATTTTTGCGTGTTTTGTATGTGAAATTCTTCCTCGCTCTAAAATTGCTATAATCATTATTTATTTGCACATATCTATCAAATAAAAAAAACACCTTTCGAAATTCGTGCTGCTGTAATGGACAGTTGAGCCTATTTGCTTACAATGTAAATGCAATTCTTTTCAAATCATTTTTAATTAATTTTTTGCTCATTTGGAGTAATATTGTTTTTAAATGTGCCTTGAGTTTTGCTTAGAAAAGGTTTTTTGTGTATCCTCACAAAAAAATTAATCAACTCAATTTTCACAACCTTGGTTGACTTTAGGCTTTGCAAAATCGTAAAATTAAGTGACCATGGCGTTTCTCTTATTGGAAGTGATGTTTATCAATCGCTGCCCCAAAAATTAGTTTGGAAACTGATAAATTCGGATTAATAGCAGCATTTGATCTTTCAGCAGTAATACTATTGACTTAGTGTACAATACAATGATGAACATTCCTTACAACATTACAGTTACGTCTAAATCATCCATTTTATAATTAAGCGATCTATTATTATTTTATTATTATTTATTATAATTATAAGTATCGCACACAAATTTTGACAGGTTTACTTGAAAGGGAATAAGCCACCATAGAGAAAAAGAGAATAATTTTGAAGATTTCAGCAATAGTGCAAAATAAATTGAGAATCAGTAATTGATTACTTACTCACCCATCAAACTTCTCCGTCTAGCTCGGTCCCTAGCTAGCGGCACTCCAAGTTGGGTAAGGTCACTTTCCACACTTCTGCACGCCACCTGATTCGCGGTCTTTCTGTCCATGGTGACATTTTGGGACACTATTTTGTAATACTTTTTTTCAATCTAAAATTTTAGTTCGGTTTAACCCCGCATGGGAGTACATTGTGTTGATAGCTTAAAAATAGCGTTTTCATAATAACTATGCTGAATGCTCCCATGCTTGTCCCAAATGTCAATTTGACGTTAGCACTTTTGTTGAATAAAATTAGAATTGTATCAAAATAATAGGAATACTTTTAAATTTGTTAATACAAAAATTGCATTTATTCAAAGATAAAGTAAAATACTATATTTTATACCTAAAACAATTAACCAAAAATCATAAATACTCCTCACAGTGATTCGAAATTCATCTTCCAATGTCGTCAACTTATCAAATTGGATCCTTGTGCGATGACTGTCAACGTTTAGGCCTGCAAAACTACCTAAAACCTTTTTACATAAATTTAGATGAACAAATTACAAAATGCGAAAGCTCAATTTGTATGTTTCCTTACCTGCGAAAGTCCATCATAACCGAAGTACCTAACTGCAAACCACCGCCTTTAGAAAACACATTCTTTTTAGAAGAACTCATCGAAGAAAGATTACAAGAGATCGATAATGGCACAGCAGCGGTAACTTCTCCAAAATCAAACATTCAAAATTACACAGCCAAAGAGGAAATCAACAACACTGATATGTATGATTTCTCAGCAATATTCATGAGTAGTCCCATAAAAACCGAGGTCAAAGAAAATCAAATGATGTTTCAGAGTAGTGTCAAACAAGAGCCCAATCCACAACCTGTTGTTTTGGAGTCGAAAGTTATCAAAAACTCGTGGAGTGTCGAAGACTCCAAAGTGAATATAAAATCCAGTCTGAAGGATCAAATACAAACTGCGCCTAAGAAGATGAGAATTTCAAGATGTTTGACAGACGTTAAGCCATCTGTAAAGCCTTCAAAGAAATCAAAAGCACAGAGTGAAAAGGTCGAACCAGTGTTTGTAATAGAGCCGAACAGTGGCAAGTCGATGAGGCCATTGGATTTGATAAAGCGTTATATGAAAAATAATAATTGAGGGTGAAATGGAGAGATTTGTTACAAAGACTGATTATGTACACATGCACGTATACGTTAAATCTCTTAAAATAAAAGCACTGAGCATTGAGATGTTGGGAAAGGCACTCTTATGATGGGAAAGAGTTACCTTCAATTTGCAGTGTTACGAGATAATATTCTTTTTAAAAAGTCATAAATATCGGCCAATCTTTTGATATTCAAATTACAATTAAATCAATAATTCAAACTTATGGGCCTGCAAGGAAAACGCATGCTGTTCTGCTGTTTTGAATCTTTTGGTTAAACTGCCCTCGAAACTTTAATTCATGAGACATGTAACTATCAACACCAAAGCGTTAGTATTCATAAAAGTAAACATTTTTCTATAAACTATTTAAAATCTTTTTTGTCCACCGTAGATTCCAAAAATACTGGAAAACAGAAGATGTTTTTTCATGGCTTGAGTCTATATTATGTTCTTGAAAACAATTAAAGTAGCGAAATTATGGCTTATTATGGACCTTAAGCATTTTGTGGTATATTTTTCACAAACTCTCGTATGTGTTCATTTTTATGTTAAAGAATAACTTTTTATAAGTATAAAATTTAATTTAAAAACCTAAATTTCTGTTGGATTTTTAATTCTATTATTTGTATCACTGGAGTGGATACACATTCCAGACTGCATGTCGAAAAACAAATTTTAAACAAATAAAAATATACATCATACATATATTTGTGCCATGTCGGATATGATTCCATTTTTCGAATAAGAAAATTTTCTGAATATTTTATTGAGCTCATAACTTACTCTAATATTTGCCTGCCAAACCGCATCTATTGCCCATATTCTGCATTTCACTTATTGGGAATACACTTTGCGAAAGTGAATTTGGGTGTTCCACAATTCGTTATTGTGAATTGGATTTTCGAACATGCAAATGGATATTCTGTATTTCGGTTTGTTAAATTTTTTTAACGCATTCAAATCACATTTTATATTTCTGTGAATTGTCTGCCAAATAATACAATTACAATTAGTTAGTTTTTTCTTTAGCTTGAATGTTTTCTTCGTCTTCCTGCAAAATGTAAGAAAAAAATGTGTTTCTTCCGGTTTTTTGGTATTATTATTGTTTTTATTTTTAGGGGAAAACAAAAAAATACAAGACAGAAGAAGGTATTACTGAAATGGATGGAGGATCATCCGATCATAGCAAGAGGCTTCTCAAGCGGAGACAAAGCCCACTCCGAATCATTTTGGGCTAATCTGTCCACTTCCTTTAACAGTGAGGGACCGCCAGTAAAAGACGTAACTGGGTGGAAGAAGGTATATACAAAATATGCATTTGATAAAATATTTTGTTTATCGTTCAAAACATCTTGTAGGTATGGTCCGACTGGAAATCCAACATACGCAAAAAACTCGCACACAACAAAAGGGAAACTAAAGCAACAGGTGGAGGAGGAAATAATGTTATTCCAATTTCTGCCATTGAAGATGGAATTACAAAACTTACGGGTATCTACAGTGTTATTGATGGCATCAAAGGGACTTCCACTTTTGGTGGATCTTTTAGTGATTCAACTCCAAAATTGAACAACTCACAAAAAAGTTCTTGCGATGAAAATGAAGCGCAAAAATATGCTAACACGACAGTCGACTTTAGCTGTTATATTGAAGAAGATTTACCAGAACCTGAACCACAAAAATCAAGAAAAAAATGTAGAGAGGCCAGATAAAATGTTTAAATACCTACATGGAAGACCAAAAAGCCACTTTGAATACGATTACAACAAATATGACTGAATCCATTGAAATATCCAAGGAAAATAAAACTAGCCTAAAAAGAACTTATCGTGCAATTGAGAAACTTTGCTATGTTAAGAACAAAACGTTGATCAAAAAAGATATAATACGATACGGAAGCTTAAAGACTTCATGCTGAGAAGAACGAAATTAAGAGAAAACGTCTTGAAATAGAGGAGATGAAACTTAATTTAGAAAACTAAAATTTGTAATGATCTCTATTTTATTATTTAAGTACCCGAAGTAGGTACCTTTTTGTTTTTTATTATTTTAGTACCCGAAGTTCCTTTTTGTTTTTTTAAGTACTTAATAATACAAAAATTAATAAACATGGTAGATATGTATTTACTTTTATTTATTATTATGTTGCAATTGAATCTCTTATAAGGGCTGCGTCTTCTGGAAAGTTTTCGCTAGCATCTTCCTCTGTATCAGAATCATTTTGTTCAATTCTAGGTTTATATTGCATATCCAAATTGAATTCTTTGCAAAATGTTTTGAAGGGCGCAGCAGACGTTTACAATTTTCACCGCCTTTTGTGGCGAATAATACAATGTATTCAATAAGCATCTAAAACGAGTTTTAAGATTTCCATTAGTTCTTTCTATAACATTTCTAGCTGAGGCATGCCTCCTATTGAAATTTGGCTGATTTGTGCCGCTCTGAGTAAATCTGTACGGAGGAAGTACAAAAGATAGATAGATAGATAGATAGATAATTCGATTTATTAACATTCGTTTGTATACATATGTACATTGTTTACAAAAATATTTTAGTAAAATCGTTAAGGCTTGGCTATGCCGTCTGCCGATTGACTACTGTTTGAAAATTAACAATATTTATCTAATTGAAGTTTTTTTTCTTGTTTGAATTAGCATTTAGAATATAAATTAAATAAATTACTGTTTTAAAATGATTCGTTTATAATTTGATTGCGGTAAGACATTGCACATCGAAAATAATTAAATAATTGGTTTACGTTTCCTTCACAGTTGAGGAGGGCAACTATTTCTTCTGGTGACTTTGCATTGCTGCCGAGCAAATTTCTGCGTATTTCACATAAAATTGGACACTTTCCTATGAAATGGATTACATCTTCCCTTACTCATAAGTTATCGTTTCACCTCTCATTTTGAAAATTACCGATATGAGCTCCTGTTTGTTCTCGTTTCGAAAGTAGTTACGTTCGCATAAATTGTGGTTTAGATGGTTGTACGTAGATATATGCACCGAGGATGTAGCTTCATTAATAGCGTCGGTTCTCATTTTGTCATCTAAATTTGAAATAAAATTCCGGAGGTCGTCATAGCAGAAATTACCATTTTCATCAACAACTCGAAAGTCTGTTCTACAGTAGGCAGCATGCTCTTCTAGCTTCTTGTACCACAGATTTTTCTTCTCAATTGTTTTCAATGCCAGAATTTTTGGGAGTCTTTCATCTGGCATATTAAAAACTTTTTTGATATAATCAATATGACATTTAATAGTTTTGATGAAGAGCGGTGGTAATCCTGTCTCAATTGAGATCATATAGTTTGGGGTGTTTTTCGGTAAACGAAAGCATCTTTTAATGTAAAACCTCTGAAGTTTTTCGACCGTTTCAAACGTCTCCCCTCCCCATACCTGTGCTGCATACATCATAATAGATTCCGCCGCTGCAACAAAGACCTTATATTTAACACTATGTGATATTGACTGGTTTGAGAAGCATTTCTTCCATGTTGCAGATATTGCACTTTTAGATTTAATCAGCTTTTCTTTAAGATGTGTTTCCATATTTAGATTGCTGGTTATGGTAAATCCTAGATATTTGTAGGCTTTAACAATCTCGATTGGTTCTCTGTCATAGTGCCATTTCTCGTTCCTGGCTGTTCTACCAGAACCATTCCGGAATATCATCACCTTGGATTTGCTCAAATTAACTTTCAGATTCCATAACCGGCAATACACATTTAGTCGGTTAATCATCAACTGTAGGGTTTCGGGCGAGTAAGCAAACAATATGACGTCATCTGCAAAAAGCAAGGCTTTGATGAGTGTCCTCGATATTTCAATTCCACCAGGAAGAAAATCAATCAGGTCCTCGATGAACAAGGCAAAAAGATTTGGGCTTAAATTGCAACCTTGCTTGACTCCCATCTTCGATTCGAAGCACTCCGACTTTTCGGCCCCATTCCATACCGCTGCCTTATTTTCGTCATAGATGCTTTCTAGTACCTGCCCAAATTTGTCTGACATCCCATAATTATAAAGCTTGAAGAATAGTGATCGGCGTTCAACGGTATCAAAGGCTGCCTTGAAATCGACAAAAAATACGTAGAGCTTCTTTTTTTGTTCAATAGAGGTTGCCGCTATGCTTTGCAGTACAAAAATATTGTCGATAGTCGAGTAGCCACTTCTAAAACCTGCCTGAAATTCTCCAAGCAACTTATTATCATGAATCCAACGGGTCAATCGGTTATTTAATAATGTTGCGATAAGTAAGTAAGTAAGTACAAAAGACTCAAGCGCGAATCCAGCATCTTCTAGCAACCAAGAACCCCGTTGTCCACTTTGATATTGTTCCCAAAAATGGTGCCTTGCATCACTCATAGTTGGTGTTGGACGATGTGTTGCATCAACAGATCTGATCTTCATTTTATAATCACAAATCTAAAAGGAAAAAAATAAACTGTATTTATTGACTTGCATTCACATACCAAAAGTATAATTTTCACTTACAAGTAAAACGTTGGGGCTATTGTAGCCCTTCCTGTTGTAATACAAATTTGAATCTTCGCCATGAGGTTTCACAATTTTCACGTGAGTCCCATCGACACATCCTATGACTCCTGAGATTCCGTAGTTCTCAAGGAAAAATCTTTTTGAATCTTGCTGTTCTGTTTCAGTCATCTGCAGTTTGATCCACTTGTTGCACAATTTAGATTGCAAAACATTTAAAACTCCTTCAATGATTTTACAAACCGTTGGCCTTGCCAAGGCTATGTCTAAATCATTGCCAATTGATCTTTGATAGCTTCTTTCTGTTAGGAATCGGAGGGTTGCAGAAAGTTTTTGAATTGAAGGAATCGATGAAGGTATTATAAAAAGTACTATTACCCTTGGAACATATATAAAAAACGTCCTTGCTTAATCTAAAATTACCATGAAAGCTTGAAAGAGAAAATCAAGAATTTATACTAAGGGTATTCATGCAAACACAGAAAACCCATAGAAACCTTAAAAACTGTAGAATTTTCTATCGGTAGAAATCAACTGTCAAAATTTGTATGGGAAAAATATTCTGCAAAATATAGACTTTTATCTCTCAAATTTGAAGCAGAAATCGTAGAAAAAAAACATAAATTTTGTGTTTGTTTCTAACGTTTCCGCCAATATTTCTAATGGGGTGTTCATGTAAACCCTTTGCGGAAATTTATATTTTTCTACAAAGTAGAAAATTATATCGTTACATGAATACCCTTACATTATTTATCAGAACAATTCTACATAATTTGCACACACTTACATTGTGTCAGGTAAATCCAATATATTTGATTTGTCTCGCAAAATTCGTCTTCTTATTTTTTCTCTTGAATTCTGGGGTGGAATCGGCTAAGGTGATTGTTGATAATTGACAATCAAAATGATCGAATTTGATCTACGTAAGGTGATAGTCAAATTGATACCTAAAAAGCTGTCACAAAAAAATGTGATAGTCAATTTCAAACAAATATGTTTATTTCGAATAGAGCTACCAGACGCTTACACAAACGACTGGAAATTTTTCTTAGTTCACTTTGTTTCCTTAAAAAAACAATTTCAGATTTAAATTGTCAAAATTCATTGTTGCCTTGGTGAAATTTTAAATTGATTCCTATAAAATATCTAAATAAAAGTATGAAATTGGCTCTGTTTGAATAAAATTCTTTCTTCTCTTGCTTTTTTCGAATGTCATAAGCTTTGTCGGTCACAGGAATGTGTTTTTGTACCTAAAAAGGCAACTGAAAAAATGTTCTTTTCGTTTTTTGTAAGCGTCTGGTAGCTCTATTCAAAAACGACATATTTGTAGGAAAACGACTATCACATTTTCTTGTGACAGCTTTTTAGGTATCAATTTGACTATCATCTTACATAGATCAAATTCGATTATTTTGACTGTCAATTATCAACAATCACCTTAGCCGATTCCACCCCTGCTTCCTTTTTGAAAACAGCAAATATTTTACTTCAGAAACAAAATAAAAATGGATGATCCTTCAGTTCTGACAGTTCGAAGCAATTTCGAAGTTTTCGAAATCGTTCGAATTGAAGAACATGTAATTTCATTTCACGTACAATTGAAAAGTGTTTTCAATTCACTTTCTATCGAAATTCGGAACATGGGCGTATGGAACTTAAATTTCTTTGGTTTTGTGACAGAAATGACTTCTCGAACCAATATGAGGTATTATAATTGGAGTCAAAAATGACATCAATTAGTTACTATTCTATACTTATCATTCTACTATTCCCGGGTTTCCCAAAGTGCGCTCCGGGGAATATCCAAGTGCTCCGCGGAAATATTTGAAAAAATATAAAAATTCCAAGACGGACTAGAAACTAGTTAATTTTGGGCTTCTGTGATCTTGTAATTTTGATCGCAGCATTCGAATTTGAAATTCATATTTAAAAAAAAAAAATCAGCATATATAAGGTAACTCCAAATAATTTTTTGTTCTTTCAACGTCGCGTCAGCCATAGAAGGCCTGCAGGCAATCACAATCAGTTGAATATCGAGAAAAGACAAAAAGAAGTATAATTTTGTAGTGGGAAGGAACACTTTTACATCCACTTGAAACGGTAAAAACACATTCATGGACAAATTCTATTTTTTATTATTGGAGTTGCTTTTAGTGCGTGAGTTTTACTTTATTTTGTTTTTATAAATACAATTTTCGAATGAATCGCTGGCTTAAGTGTGGATCTTTGAAAAAAAGCAAGTGAATGCACCGCAAAAGCACCCAAAGCTGCAGAAAAATCACCAACTGACGGGTATGTATGTCCAAACAAAATCATAATTTACGTAAAATAGTAATCCCCGGTTAATAACTTCTGCTTTTTAAGCATTTAACCGCACAAAATGATTTCAATGATTTTATTTTGTTTGTTCAATTTCGGTTTCCCATATACTTATTTTAGTGCGAATAAAAATGACGCAATATAGATAGTGGCGTTAGAGATTTCTGAAGGTTTTGAGTTTGATAGTTAGCCTAGTACTAGTTCCACGGTGATCAATGCTACAGAAACAAAATTAGTTAAAAGGAAGTACCACAAATCATATTTGAATTTTGGATTTATTGAGAGTGAGACAAGTGATAACAAACCTCAATGCGTAATTTGCGGCAAGAGTGTTGCCGAACGGTGCAATGACGTTTCCAGCAAAAATGAAACGTCACTTTGCAGGGATTCATCCAGATTGCAAAAGCAAACCGACTGATTTCTTAAAAAGAAAGTATGCTGAACTTCATAAATCTCAAACCATTATTACTTATCACTCAAAGTCAGTGAACGAAAATCGAAATGGCGTCCCACCCGAGTGGGACATAAAGCCGAAATTTAATGTGGGCCCTAGGTCCCACCCAAGTAAGACCTAAGTCCCAAATTTGTTTGTTAAAAATGGGACATTGTCCCCAAATTTTTGCAGAGCAAAAAAAGAATATAAAGTTTTTGTATTTCAATACAATGAACAATAATTTTTTGATACGGTGATAATACAAAAATTAGGAAAAACAAAAAAGTTTATTTTTTGACTTTTTTGGAATAGCAAAAAGTTCAAGTTGAAAATATACACTTCATAGTTATTTTTAAGGCAATCTACGGATATTTCCTCGATTCAACGAAGTTCAAGCATTTCTGCTCTAATTGGAGATTTTGGAGGAATCAATGAAGGAATGAACTTGCCTCCTCCTTCCAAATCAAATCCCGAATTTTCACAGTCTGTTTAAAGAGCTGCAAATTCACATTCCTTTTGCAAATAGGGAAAATAATATTCTCATTCAAAAGAAAAAATATTAATTAATTCTTCTTTGTCTTGCAGTTTTTATTGTGAGACAAATTTTATAGTGACATTGTGTCATGACAGAGGGATGGCATTTTAATTATGTTTTATGAATAATAGAACAGAACAATCAAAGTTAATATAGTGTGGCTTAATTGAACATTCAATTTCGCAATAACAAATTAATGAGTTTTAAACCAACTTTATTCTTTATCATAGAAGATATGACACAAAATAATTACGTTTTTTTGAAGCCTAAAAGATATACTATAAAGGGTCATTCGTTTTTAAGTTTCGAAAGGCAAACTAAAGAAGATCCTGGGATGCAATTTTAGGCTTATGTATAACTTTCCATTAGTGCCCGCTAAAACATTTTCAAATAGTTCTTTTTCTTTTGCAACAGTTCTATTATTTTATTTAAATAAATGGAAATGAATGAAATCAAAAATTTAAGTTTAAGCTGTTTTCTGTCAAGATAGATTTGATTTTTGTAAGAAACAACGTCAAATATTAGCAACGATATTTCTACGACATGAAACAACTTGGAAGTCAGTATAAATATCTTTTTTCATTCTCGAGATATTTAACTCAAAATTTAATTTTTAGAACTATTAAAAATTTGTAAGTTTCAGGTCTTTATTTTCTTTCAACAGGAAAGCTTTTCAAAATATTTATAACAACATTTTGTATGAAATGAAGAAAGTTTGAAGTTTGTTTCTATTGAAAATCAATTCTAAGTTGTAAATCAATTTTTTACCAAAACTTAAAGGAATGTCAAGAACAATATTTTATGAAGACTCAATTATTTTGAAGTTAATACTAATTAGCTATCGAGATATCAATGTAAGTTGAAAATTATTTTTAAACAAATTTAAATATTATTTTTGTAGGCTTTTGTTTTTTGACAAAAAACAACTGTCAATTTGATTTTACCTGATGTAAAAAACACTATTATTCGTTTTATAAAATTATTTTGAAAGTAATATCATTCCTTGTTCCAAAAATATTCGGGGTGACTAATGTATTTTTCAGATTTTTTGATTAATACTGATTTGGTATTACGTCATATTATGTAATATAAAATTTAATTGAAGTCACTAGCTTAATTGGTTCATGAGATATTTGAGGTCAACCAAAATATTCACTCTTTAATAAATTGATTTAGTTAAAAAAAAAACACGCACACTATTTTATTTTTAAAGTCATTTCTACATCTTTTATGTTATTATCTGTAAGATAACATTCATTTGAAGTCGATATCTGTACTAGTTCTTGAAATATGGACGGCGAAAAATGTACCCAGACACACACACTCAGACATCTCTCTGAAAATCTTTTATTTAGATTCTAGGGACGTTGAAACGCCAAGAAATGTCAAAATCTACAATTCGACAAACCGGATCAATTACAAAAACTTCCTATGGGCTCTTAATAAATCACTAAGAAGCTGACAAAATGGCTGCCAGCTAAAATAGTATTGCCAACTTAAAGTTCTATAGCTCTAAAGAATACACCCATTATAGTGGATTGCTTTTAAAAAGCTATAAACCGTGACAATCTAAATAAAGTCCAACACGTTAAGCTTGCCTATTTATAAGCGGAGCGCTTAGCACGGCGCACGGGCCCATCTGCGGCACTAGATATCACCTAATATCTATTGATATACTAAGCAAACAAATAGTTGCAAGCTCTGCTATTCGACTCAGAGCTTCATCTCAGTGGGTTAACAACAACATTGACCGCTCAGTAATTCTTAAGTATTTAGAATCAATTCCAAAGCCTGTGTGCTTTTCTACACCATCCCCTAACTGCAATTCGACAGAAACTTCCAGATCTTTCTGAGAGGATAGGGCGTTCCTAGAAGACCCGGCAGCCGACTTTTACGCAGATGGATCAAAAACAAATGAAGGGGTTGGTGGGTGTGTGTACTCTGAACGATTGAAATTAAGTCTCTCATTCCGCCTTCTCAATCATTGGAGCGTGTTCCAGGTTTAAAGAAGTCTTGTCCTTGCTTAAAGAAAATGTGATATCAACATCTGATATCCGTATTTTCTCAGATAGTCAGGCCATAACTGCCGATCATCTACAATGGAGATGGCACAACAGTTTAACATTCACCTTTGCTAGGTGCCGGGCCATAGAGACATGTCAGGAAATTGTAAGGCAGATGAACTCGCCAAAAAATGGTACAGTACAACCCATTTTACAACGTTTACCTAATACTGGCGTACCAATCGCTACACGTAAACTATTGCTAATGCAAGACGCTATGAAAAAGCAAACATAGGGTGGAATAAAATCACCACGTGCCAGGTCACAAAAAACATCTGGCCTACACTAGATTTCAAGCGCTCAAGGTGCTTGCTATCTCTAAGCAGATCGCATATAATCGGTGTCATAACTGGGCACTGTCACCGTATTTCCAAATTACTTTTGCAGAAGCTGTATGGATGAGGAAACAGTTTTTCCTCTGTACAAGCCCTGCTCTAGCTCAAAAACGCAAGACTTTCCTAGGAGAATTCTTCTATAACGATCTTAACGATCTCAATAATTCCAAAATATAATCAGCCTTTCATGTTTCGTAAGGGGCTCAAATTGGTTTCATTGATCTGAGAAAAAAGCCTTTAGATTCATGTGGTATCACAATGGGCCATTAGACTGGCTTAAGAGTGTCTTACTCCATCACGGAAAGCCAAACCCACTGAGACAGAGGAAAACCGGAATAAGTTCAAACAAGGTGGAAAGACCTGTAAGGAACATATTCGACGCATTAAATTTTTGAATGACTAGATGTTACGGCAAAAAGTATAACAATGTCCCAAAGGACAAAAGTAGTAAAAATGTCTGGTCATTTGTAAAAAATGTACGCAAAACTAGGCCATCGTCTGTTCCTACGCTCGTTTTGAATGACAATCCTTTTGTAAGCTCGATTAATAAAGCCAAAGTTTGCTGTTAATTCGATGCTGCCAATGAGTGGCATGACTCCTCCTGTACTTGAAAAAGTAAACGATTATATGGAACGAATCTTATTTCGCACTCGTTCAGTTGCTAGAGTACTTAAAGATCTTGACATACACAAATCCGCTGGCCCGGATAGTATCCTTGCTATTGTTCTGAAGAGGTGTTATTCAACGCTGGCAAAACCACTGCGTAAGCTATTCTATCTGTTTTATTCTAGTGATCTCTTTCCGAGTGGATGAAAAATAGCATTTCTCCCTAATAGCCTGTCCCTAAAAAAGCCGAATTCTCTTCATCCTCCAACTGTTGTCCAATTGCACTTACGTCCCTTCTTTCCAAGGTCATGAAAACGCTGATAAATTTTCAGCTTAAGAAATATATTGAAGAACAAAAGCTTCCTTATGACCGGCAGTATGGCTTTCGTAGCAATAAATCTCATGGTTTATCGCACCGAACAGTAGAACAAATCTTTACATCGTTTTGGAGAATGAAAGATTATGGCACTTGATACTTCAAAGGCATTTAATAGAGTTTGCATCGAGCTCTCTTATCGAAAATGCGTGCATTTGGTATTGATGAATCTCTTCTTTATTGGGTTAAAAAATATGTTCGATTCAAGTAGTATTGGACGGTTTCAAATCTGATATCCACAAAATAAAAGCTGGTGTGCCCCAGGGCTCCGTTTTGTCTCCGACGCTCTTCCTTATTTTTATAAACGATCTACATATTGTATGAAACTTATAACCCACTTAATTGTTTCGCTTATGAAAATACCCTCAGCTTTTCATATTCGTTTTTAGATTCTCATCCTTGTTTTCCGGATTTGAACTACCAATGGCAGCGTATGATAAGCTCATAAAATTCTGATCTTAACAGCATTTTCCAATGGGGAATCAAAAACCGGTAGAATTTAATGCTATGTTTTCATGCAAAACCACGTAAGTAGACTTGTAATAAGCTATAGTAAGCGTTGTTCGGCTGTTAATCATACCTAAATGGCAAATAGTGTAACATTTCAAATGACAGCTGACTTGGACAGCACTACAAACTTTAAACCACCCTAAGGATATGGAAACTTAAATTTGAATTCGGTATTTCAAACTATAAAAAAACCTATTTTTTAGTTGACAATTAAAGACTGACAAAGTTTTTTTTTTTTAATTTTCAAAACAACTGTTGGAATCGTGTAAAGTCTTGTGGGGTAATTTGGAATACTTCTTTTAATGAAACTTTAAACCTTTTTTGGTATTATCTAATCATTAAATAAATTACTATCATAAAAGAAGTTTATTTTTCAGAAGGGTAGTACTCCACCCAGAAAACATCGTTTCGCGGTTTATGTATATTTTATAGGGAGGTACCCCCTGCTTCTTGTTTCTTTTTGCAAATAAGACACTCTGTTTAAAATGTTCATGAAATTATTACCACGTTTCAAACTTCAAGTATCTTTTTTTTCAAAAAAACCCCGAGTCATAAAAAAGATCATAGCTTTTTAGGGTAGTTTTATGTTGTATTGGGTTGGTTTTGGTTTCATCTCTCGTTCTAAAAATGTAATGTAAAATGAAACCTATGTATGTGATAATTCTTTTTTTTTTTATTTATTATCTTCAAAATAGTTCAATTCGATACTTGAAATTAAATCTCTAGGACAAAATTGTTTGAAAACTTTTATATATGTACTGTACAGTACATAAATGAAGGCCGAAAAGCGAAGTCGCGAAACCTTAATAATGAAATGACATTGTAGGCTGATGGAATTGAATCGTCCATCGTTGGCGTTGATTCGAAAAGGAGCAAATTCTGAAAACTGTTTTTTTGTTGTTGTAATTTTGTAAACATTCCAAAGATAAACTAAGTTTTAAAATGTAAAAAGAAAATTTACAAAGAAAATTTTCTATAACTGCTTTCCATTTTAAAGGATTATTTAAATATTACACAATAAAATTAAGCTGTCTTTGTTCCTGTAGTATCATAAGAGCTTGGACTTTTTTACCTATAGTTGAAATTTGTATTCTAATTGAGATTTTTAAAACAAATTTAAGATTTTTGTTTTAAAATTAATAAAACACCAATAAAATGCATTAAGTATCGTTGCAGCACTTTTAAAAATCAAAATCTGAATTTTTCAGATTTTTTTTTATTTTATTACACTTTAGCACCTTGTAACAATTTAATAAATATGATTCGATATTAAAAAATTGAATGCAAAAATTAAATGAAAAACCACTTTTATACACCCCAATAGCACTTAAAATTAATCCCTTATAACTTTTTTTTTACATCATATTATGAAGTAGGTAAGGTACCTTATGTACCTACATATGTGTTTTTTGCTAATGGTTGAAATTCAATTGAAAGCTTTTCAACGTTTTGAGGTAAAACATAAAAGTGAAGGTGTATCTAGGATAAAACTCGATTATATCAAACACAAAATAAAAAAGAGAGTCAGAGAAGGTACTTTATCTATAGAAAAGACTCATATGAACGTGATGCTTTAATAAATCGATAAAAAATAACCATAACTGGATTTACACGATAATTTGCACTCAAGTAATGGTTCTTTGATGTAAATTTATACAATTTATCTCTACGAATATGTGAACTTAACCTTATAGAAAATAATATAAAAAATCTCATAGGACATACCTTCCTGTCACATGAATAGGGACAAGCTTATTTCGTTTTTTATTTGACGATATTTTTTTAACACTTAGGTTTTTTAAAAAAAACCAAATGTGGAATGAATAAAATTGAGGTATGTGTTAAGTTTATATTTATGTACTACAGGGGGTTATTAATACCCTTAAAATGTATAAGTTCGAGTGTTAGGAAAATAGCAAAGGATTTAAGAGGAGATACCGCATACCGGTCCACATTGGTCTTAAAATTTTGAATATTAAAATTCCTGGAAGGGTGAGTATTATGGCTGAATTGTTTGATGGGGGGAATGCTAATGGCTAATCCGACAGAACGTTGTTTGTAAAAATATCTGTAAAACATCGAAAGGCATGAAACATTGCGGCGATGTTCGAGTGATGTAAATGTTTCGGTTATAGTTCTATCGCCTATCTTTTTCATTGTTTTAGGCACCTGCCCAAATATGTGAGTTATATTCAAGTTTTGGACGAATGAAAGCTTTGTAAGTTACAGCAAGATAATAAGGGGTAAAATATTTCTTGCACCGTCGAAGAAATCCTAAGCATCTTGCAGCATTTTTGGCGATATCGAATAAGTGATCATTCCATAAGAGGTGATCTGTGATACACATACCGAGTACTGAAAGTTGATTAGTTTCCTGGATGCAAGTGCCGCTCATGGAAACAATAAATTCTACACAGTTCTGAATTCCCCATTGGACAGTGTTGTTGAGATAGGATGTTTTGCCGTAATTTCTGGTTAATTTGGTTCTTCGAATTCGTCCGTTACAGGTCTTTTTAGCTTGTTTAAACTTATTCCGGTTTTCCTCAGTGGGGTTGGCTTTGTAATTGCGGAAACTTAAATTATTTTACCCTATTCGGAATAAAATTCCTCATTCCACAAAGAATTAAGTTTGTAATCATATCTGCCCTGGAATCCACGTCACTATCGAGGAAGCATAGTGACCAATTAAAGCTCCTCCAGAAGTCGTAGGGTTTTTTACTTTAACTGGGGTTTTTTTAAATAAAAATAAATTGGGTGGCGCAACAGTCCTTTTGAGAACTAGGGCCTAGTGACTTACAACTCTCAACCATTCCTGTGTGCGAGTACTGTTGTGAGGGATGGAGGGGACCTACAGTTTTAAGCCGAATCCGAGCGGCAAATTTGAGAAAGCACTTTTCATGACAAGAATTACTCTTGGAGAATTTGTCAGTTCCTCGCAAGAGGCAGTAGGTACCCGTGAAAAAAACTTTAGATGGCATAGGCAGGGATTTTTTAGCACGAGAAAATTACAGATATGGCACAATGGTCTGATGTGTTAAGAGGCGATTATACACTGACCGCATGTTTACTAGGATCCGAGGTAAGAAAATTATAGTCAAGAGTGTTACCGGATTAGTCTGCAACGTCAGGAATCCGAGTTGGTTTGTCAACGAACTGAGTCAGATGGTTTAACTCAGCAAAAATCTCGACACACCTTCCTTCGGGTGTTGTCTGACCAGAATAGCGCCGCCACGATGAATTGTGTACATTGAAATCGCCCGTAAGTCGAATTACTTTCCAGACTTGGGATGCGATAAATAAAGCATGTATAAATGATGCGCAAAAAGATTCTGAAATTCTTTAGATCAACGTTTGACAAATCCTTACATATAGTTGGCTTAACTAATGATCGAATTAATATGCTCCGTGAATTTAAACTATGACAAACAACTTGTTCAAAAAGTTGGTAAATACAGGAATATTTAGAGATTGGTCTGTAATTACTTATGTTTTTTTTAAGACAATTGGAGAAATTCCATCTGCACCAGAGGAAAATTTATCTTTAAATAATACCAAGCAATCCGAATTTTGTCTAACGTCATTTGAACATTTTTAAAGGTAGTCGCAACTATAGAAAGAAATTCTCATCTATTTTTACAAAGTGTCACTGAAAGACTGCTGAAAGTTGTTACCAAACGCGTTACAAATTTCTGGAGCACTATTAGTAATAGTACCCTTCTGGAGCAATACCAAAATATGTTGTTCCTTGTAGAAAGAAGCCGAATTAAGAAAAAAAATTAGGTAAAGTTTAAAAAAAAATCTATCGGTTCATTTTTGAAAAAATTGAATTTTCGATTTTAAACCAAAAAATTTGTATGCGGAGTGCCGTTATTTGTCGAATTAAAAAAATGAAAAAAAACGCCTTAAGCTGAAAATCTTAATTTCAATCGGCACAATAGTTTAGGCTGTAGGGGCCAGGACAGACAGACGGACGGAATCGGGGGACCCACTTTTTTGATGTCAGGTTTGATTAAAAAGTTTTTACGAATGCAATAATCGTGCTTGCCATACAGTTTCTATATGTCACAAGTAAAAATCATTTCAATGTTCACTATTTATGTGCATCCAAAAAAATCGGAAAGGGAACTCCTACAAAAATAAAAACAAAATATCTCCCAGGGGGTTCATTACCCCTACTACCCCCCCTACCTGGATCCACAATTCATTTTATCCCACTTTCTTTAGGGGGCAGGTTATAAATATCATTGGTTTTCGTTATTAAAAATTTGATCTGGAGATTTAAAATCGTTTCAGAGAGTTAAATGCAATATGTTTGAAATTAAAATAAAGTTGTAGACGTTTTAAAAATGTGTAACCCCTATCTAAAGTTCCAGTTTCAATAAAGCCAGATACATACATTAAAAACAGTTTAGAAAATTACTAAGCTAAACATATAATTCAACTAATTGTATACGCTCTTAGCATCTACTACTCATATCTTTTATCATTTTAATAAAGTTAAAATTACAAAAAAATTTATTTAACTCTTTGCTATATGCTAAATAAAGAGTTGTTAAATTTTAAGGGCCTATATTGAATGTGAATAACACCTAACCGTCAAGTGTTTTTCGGCATTTCAAAGAGTTCAGTGCCACTAATCAATAGGACGCTGTAAAAAATAAAAAAAGAGGCTGGGGTAAGACCCACACTGATAACTTCCCATCCCGCCTGTCGATTTGCTTAAAAAGTTTGTAGGTTTTTGTGTTTTGTTAAAAAAGTTGTCGGTTGAATTCTTCTAACAATTTTAAAAAGTTTACATATGATGAAATTTCAAAATGGTTTTTAGTTAACGAGATGTTTAGTCGAAAACCAATTTTTACCAATTTTTCGTAATGTTTTTTGTAAATTTGAATTTTCTATGCAAAAAAAACTGACTGTTGGATTTTTATAAGTAGATTACTGAATGTCAAAAACAATATCTTCTGTGAGATAAAAATAGTATGAAGCCAATACTTTTAAATTTTGAAAAGATATTTGAGTCGAAAGTACATTTTTACCAAGTTTTAGTATTGCTATTTTTTTTAGGTTTTTATTTTTTGTAAAAAAACTGTCAATTTAATTTTTCTTAAAATTTGACTGAATGCTGAAAGCAATATTTCTCATAAGATAAAATTAATTTAAAGCCAATATCTCAAATTCCTGAAAGGATATTTTAGTCGAAAATCAATTTTTACCAACTTTTATTATTTTTTTTTGTATGGGATGACAACACTAACGGACTTATTCCAGCGAATATTTTTGAGATAGACAACGACTGAATAAAACTTAAGTAAAGATTTTAATTTTGGATTGGGAGGATGGTATAGTTACGAAAGACTTCGATACCACTATCTTTCATTACGGGTCAAAGTCCTTAAATGTCTACGTCAAGCGGAATTACTAGCATTTAGAGAAGCATGCAAAATACTTAAATCAATTTCAAACCAAAAAAAAAAACACCGCTATCTGTACTGACATCTAGGCGGCTGTTGTGGCTATCAATTCGGTCACAACATCCTCTATACTGGTCCAACAATGTCGGGATGAACTATCCATCCTAAACATCAACCTCCGTGTCACTCTTATTTGGGTTTCAGGCATTGATGGAAATGAACGGACTGATAAGTTGCCCCGCCAACGATCGGTCCTTTATAGCTCACTTGCGGAAAGGGAAAATATTCCTCTTGGATTCACTTTCTCTGTATATGTCCTCCTGTCCTCTGTTCTAGAATGTTATTGTTAAGCTTCGGAAGTGCATTCATTAAAGATCTTGATATACTTTCCGAGATGAAAACCAAAGACCTGATTTCCTTCCTGAACGCGACCAAATGGCTCTGTGAGCATGAAGCTGGTGCTCATTGCAAAACCATCACTTTGTTTAAATCACGTAGTCACTTTTGATTGACCCTGTAGATATAAAATAATCTAGCATCAACCTCATGGATACTAAGTACATCCTTTAAATTATCTAAATTTTAATAGCAATTTAATTTGGCCTATAAAACAAGAAAAGTATATCAGATGTCAAAAGTGACAGATGTCAAGAGTAACGGATATCAAAAGTGACAGATGTCAAAAGTGACAGATGTCAAAATTGACAGACGTCAAAAGTGACAGATGTCAAAAGTGACATATGTTTCAAGTAAAAACACTTTGCTGAATCCACTGTCCATTATTTTAAAAATGAAAATTATAGTAAGCCTTGAAGTTCATATTTTTCTATAAATACAAGCATCGATCCTCAAAAATTTCATTGCCAAAAAGTTTCGGGAGTGAAAACGTTAAATTTGGAATTAAAAAAGAGGCTGGGATGCGACCCACACTGATAAACTTCCTATCTTGTCTGTCAATTTGTCTTGCTCAAAAGTTTGTAGGTTTTCGTATTCTGTTAAAAAAGTTCTCAGTTGAATTATTCTTGAAAATTTTAAAACTACCAATAATATATGAAATAGTTTGATTTCGAAACATTTCTTAAAAAAATTATTTCTTATATAAACAAATAGAAATTGGATGAATGAAATTAATTTGAAGTCAATATCTTCTACTTTTTTAAATTTCTATGAAAAAACTGACTGTTGGATTTTCATAAAAAATGTACCCAACGTTGAAAACAATATTTTCTGTGAGATAAAATAAGTTTGAAGCCAACATTCTTAATTTTTGAAAAGATATTTGAATCGAAAGTAAATTTTTACTAAGTTTTAGTATTGTTTTTTTTTTTGTTAAGGTTTTTATTTTTTGTAAAAAACTGTCAATTCGATTTTTCTCAAAATTTTGCAGAATATTGAAAACAATATTGCATATAGGTAACAAAAAATTAGTTTAAAGCCACTATCTTAAAGTCTTGAAAAGATATTTGAATCGAAAATCAATTTTTACCAACTTTTATTCATTTTTGTTTAGTTTTTATTTTTTTGTAAAAAACTTTCAATTTGATTTTTCTCAAAATTTTATTGAGTGTTGAAAACAATATTTTTGAAAAGAAAAAATTAATTTGGAGCCAATATTTTAAAGTCTTGAAAGGATATTTGAGTCGAAAATCAATTTTTACCAACTTTCATAATTTTTATTAGGTTTTTATTTTTTGTAAAAAAACTGTCAATTCAATTTTTCTTAAAACTTTTACGAATGTTGAAAATAATATTTCTTATAAGATAAAATTAGCTGAAAGCCATAATCTCAAATTTATGAAAAGGTATTCGAGTCGAAAATCAATTTTTACCAACTTTGAATAATGTTTTTTTTTAGGTTTTTATTTTTTATAAAAAAATTGTCAATTTGATTTTTCTTAAAATTTTACCAGATGTTAAAAACATTATTTTTCGTTGTACAAAATTGTTTTGGAGATAAAATCATTTTTTGTTCGTAAATTTTTCGAGGTGCCAATTTTTTTTTTAGTTTTTTTGATTTATAAAAAAAAACGTTCATTGGAATTTTTTCCAAAAATATATTTGCTTCGTATCACGTTACCATATATAATATAAAATTTAATTCAAGTCTCTAGCGTTTTTGGTTCGTGAGATATTTAGGGTTAACCAAAATGTTCACCTTTTTTTAACTTGGTATGGTAAAAAAACCACCCACGCAATTTTGTTGAGAGTCCTTTCTGCATATTTTCGACTCTAGGAACCTTGAAACGTCGAGAAATGTCAAATTTTTCAATTCGACAAATCGGACCCATTACAATAACTTCCTATGGGATGTTAAAAATTCGAATTTTCTCAAAAACTGACTAAATGACTGATTTCAATAATAAGCTCTTATATACTTTCTCATTAAAATTTGATGATCAAAAATGTAGTTTTTTTATTTTTAATTTTTAAAAATATATTAAACATTTTTTTCGAAATTTGATATCTTGAAAATGGGTCATTATTTTTGTACGTAATTAAAATAATGTAAAAAGTATCTTATTAAGTTAAAAGGGAATATTACTAAATGACTGCATACCAAAAATATTTTTAAACTATAATTGAAAAATTTTATACATATAGACATACAAAATTAATTTAAAAGCAAAACCGCTCTAACGAGCGATGTTTATATAAAAATTTTAAAATACATGAAATATTTTTAAACAGACTCTTGGGATACATGAGCAAGTTCGTGAGACCCAGTCGTTCATTTTTTATTTATTAGATATAATTTTCATTTTTATTTTAAGTTTCTTATATTACTTCATTAATTATTTACATCATGGTTAAGTTTTAAATATCCCCAAGCTTTAAATTGTCTAATTTTTTCAAAATAGGTACTCTGATAAAAGCTTATTTGACTTTGTTGTATTTATTCTTAAGAGATTTAAGCTTAGAATTTTCTACAAAAGAAGAAATTATAAATTACATTACAGTTTTTTTTTTCTAAATCTCTAGACAAAATTGTATAGAGGAGAAATATTTTGATATTCCAAATACTTAACTAGGGACCAGCCAATCGATGGAAAAATAACCATCTGCAATAATACTAATCCATTGGACCTTTATGTAGCCCTTTCACTTCATTAAGGAAATAGGATATAAGAAAGGAGTGTTTTGAGTTATTGTGTACGCAATTAGAAGATTTATCTTACCGTGCAACTTTGGAACAAATATAAATGGGTAGATGAGGGTTTCGGATAAATGGAAATTAAATTCGTAAGCCCTTAAGCATTTTTTCAGCTTGGCCGATGTATTGATTTAATCAAAGGAATCATTAGAGAACCACATCTGTTAAAAGAGGAAATACGTAATTATAGAAAACTTACTAAGTATTGATAAAGGAACATAAGCCTAATGTGTCGAATCATTGTCGTAACCAGGGATCGATATAGCACCATCAGCAGATGTTTCCCTTAATGTGTATAAACGCAATAAAAACAAGAGGCTGGGACGCATCCCCCCATTAATAACTTGCGATTGGTGTACGATACAAATTTTAAAATTTATTTGTAAAAAGTAAAAAGAAATTGAAGAGTATGCAATCAATAATTAAAATCTTATCTACATACGTTTTCTGTAGCGATATTTTTGAGAAGTTTTTGGTTTTAAATGCTACAAAATATTAACAACAGTATTTACGGTATATCGAAAGAAACAACTTAGAAGTTAGTATATTTCGTTGTTCTCAAAATATTTGCCAATTACATTTTAAGTAATTTTAGGTTTTAATTTGAACGTCAACGCGTTATTTCTTAAAGATTTACAAAACATTAAAAAAAATATTTTACATTCGATGAAAAAAATTCTAACCTCTCCATATGTTCTTGTCAAAAGTCAATATCTTTTTCAAGGTTTTAAATCTTTTAAAAAAAACTCCCAATTGCATTTTTCTAATAATTTTACCAAAGGTCAAGAACATTTTGAGGTCTCTAGCTTTATTGTTTTGTGAGACAATATTTTTAACTTCATATAGGAAGTGTTTTTGTAATCGGTCCGATTTGTCGAATTGAAAATTTTGACATTTCTCGACGTTCCAAAGTCTCTAGAGTCGAAATAAAAGATTTTTGGAAAGATGTCTGTGCGTGCGTGTGTACAATCGCGAAGGTTTTTTCGTCGTCCATAGCTCAAGAACCAGAAGAGATATCGACTTCAAATAAATTTTGTTATACAGATAATAATGCAGAAAGATGCAGAAAGGACTCTCAAAAAAATTGAGTATGTGGTTTTTTACCACAGCAATTAAAAAGGGGTAAACATTTTGATTAACCCTAAATATCTCACGAACCAATAACTAGACTTGAATTGAATTTTATATTATATATTTTAACGCGATACCAAAAAATATATTTTCATTTTATTTTTTATAAATAAAAAAAACATAAAAAAAAATAATGGTCACCTCGAACATTTTACGAATACAAAATGATTTTATCTCCAAAACAATTTTGTGCAACGAAGAATACCTAACGTTTTTAACATCTGGTGAAATTTTAAGAAAAATCGAATTGACAGTTTTTTAACACAAAATAAAAAAATAAAAAAAAATTACTAAAAGTTGGTAAAAATTGATTTTCGACTATCAATTCTTTTCAAAAATTAAAAATAGTGGCTTCAAACTTATTTTATCTCACAGAAAAGATTGTTTTTGACTTTTAGTAAATATTGTATAACAATCCGACAGTCAGTTTTTTGCATACAAATTAAAATCTACAAAAAATAGTACGCTAAATTGGTAAAAATTGATGTTCGCTTCTTGAAATCTCTTGAATAATAGAAGATATTGACTTCAAATTAATTCCATTCATCCAATTTGTTTTTGTTTATATAAGAAATAAAAACTTTTTGAAATGCTTCTAAAATTGGTAAAAATTGGTTTTCGACTAAAAATCGAGTTAGCAATTGATTTTGAATTCAAACTATTTCATTATATGCACAATATTGTTGGTAATTTTAAAATGTTTAAGAATAATTCAACTGACAACTTTTTTAACAAAACACGAATACCTACATACAAACTTTTAAACAAGACAAATCGACAGATGGGATGGAAAGTTATCACAGTCGGATATTAGTCTCTTTTTTTTCTTTTTTGTACAAACGGAAATATTAGGTTACCAGTTCATTGTGTGGCACGATATTTTCAAATAAAAATAATTACATACTTCAAAAATATTGACGATTCAAATTACAAAATAATATTTTTTCCAACTGTCAACTTAATCGGATTAGGTTGCTGCTGTCAGGAAAAATAGAGAAAAACATTTCGCTCTTTGTTTTGTAACGAATGAATTAAATTCTTTATTTTATTCTTTTTTCAATAAAGGACATGCTTTATTTGTTAAATGATACAATCATATTCGTATACAATATTTATATGGATTTACAAACATTGTACATATATTTAATGTAATTGAATGCAAATGTTTAGTAAAATTAATACTATTTTTGTTTTCAAAAGAATTAATCAATTAGGGTTAGTATTTTTGTAAATTCCTTGAAATATGGCAGCATAAACACGATTGTTTTTATTAGGGATATTGTCTGATTTAAATGCAATGAGCATGAGTTAATTTTTGGATAAATATTTTATTTAAAGGAAATAAAGGGGTTTTCAATAAGAGAATTTATTTTGAGTTCTCTATTTGGACAGCTGTCACTGTTGAAGCTGTCATCATTTGACACACGAAATAGAAAAATGAACATTTCGGTTGACCTCAAATATCTCACGAACCAATAACTCAAGCGATTTAATTTTGCATGATAAAATGTGATGAAGTAATAATATTTGTAACATTTCATATTCAGCCCTATCAAGAATTTCGCCCGGAAAACCGTTCACCCGTTATATTTTTGTTCCCCCGAATTTTGCCATGCTATCAAGATTTTCGCTCGAATAAGATTTCACTTCGAATTATAAGAGCTGACAGTTCGAAAAATAGCTCTCAATAAATTTTTCCATCTGCAACATAATTGAAATGTTCATCCTTAGACTTAGAAGATCAAAACAATACCGTGGTGGAGGTTGATCTGACTAATTGTAGCCAAAATGCTGCAGTTAGTACAGATTAATCTCCAGCACTCTAATTATAAATTAGAAGCAAATTCTTGTGATCCAAATACCGAGTATATATCTGTGGACCAGGTGGAAGATTGAATTCGTAAAATTATTCGTAATGGTCACGGATAATTTCATGAACAGGATATGGTACTGCAGGGCCGTCGAGAGGAAATCCGGGCCCGGGACGGAAAAATCTCGGGCCCCCCCCCATATTTACCATTTTTTTCAAAGTTCATGCCTACTGATATGGTACGTTCTAATTTCAATTACGAATAGCATGAAATTGGTTGCAATTAACGGAAATAATAAGTGAACCGAAAAAAAGTGTTAATCATCAAATCAATCTCAAGGGTATCGTCCAGTTTAGTTGAAATGGAAGATGGATAGAAAATAATTCTAGATGCGAGTAGACCAGATTCCGAACAGAATCATACATTCAATTCGATATTGCCAACGACAGTTAGTAACTGATAATACGGTCGATTAACTATTTAAAAAAAAATTAGCATGAAGATCTATTACCTACTATGAAAATAAAATAGAGCGAAGTAAAGTATTTGAAATTGTCCTTAAAAAAAACTATGTTTTTTAAAAGGTTTACATTAAATACTCTTTATTGTTTTTCTTTATATTAAAATATTATCATAATGTTTTCATTAGAGTTAGTTTACATTAAATGAAATATTTCTTTTTACAAACGAGCTTTCTGAGCAGCAAAACAACTTGTAATTGTATCGAAGTTCAATTTCCTTGCCAAAGGTACTTCGATGCATAGTGTAGTCCGGAAACACGATCTTGTGATGAGCACGAACGATGAAAATTCTTTGTTCTGGCAAGTACGCTAAATGAACGTTCGGCACTAACTACGGTTACAGGTACGGTGGAAAACACACGGATAGCAACACAAATGTTGGGGAAAATCGTCTCCAAGTTCTGGGAATAAATTATAAATAGCATTGAGCAATGAGCAAACTCAATTGCAGAAGTTCTGCTTCAAAATTGGCTTCATAAATGTGTTTCAGATGAATTATTTCTTCTTTCAACTCTTGAGACACATGCGACTTATACTTTTGGATGAACCTTGTAGCAGAGTTTTTAATCTCAATTTCATCCATTGTTGAAAACTGCCATAAAAATGAGAACGTAGCATTTAAATTCTTCATCGTATCGAACCAACGAGAAATTCCAGATATAATTTAATCAACTATGACGTAAAAGGTGTTTCTCTTGAAATTTATTTCTTCGTCTGTTTCAATTTGCTCTCCGGCTTCTCGATTTTCTCCAAAATGTCTCTTTAATTGCCTTTTTCGGTTCGCTGGGAATGATTCTGGAGCATTCCCCAATCCAGTAGCAACTGCTTTGCATTCAGATAAAATTTGATCCCATCCGTTTCGAATAATGTTCAAATCGAAGATCAAGTTGTCGAGATCTCGAATTTGAACGTCAATAGTATTAAGGGGTTTTGTATGAAATTTTTATACTCGCAGTTTAAGGCAGCTGCTTGCCGAATTTACAATTGTCAATAGTATTGTTTTTGGCTCGAAGAAGGAAACTTCTTTCATTTATAGCGCTAAGAACCTTGCACCAAATCAAAGACATCAGGACGCATTCAAATTTGTGCATATATTTTAAAATGCCATTTACATCTCTTCGAGCTTCAGCAGTTAAATTAATATCACTTAAGGCTTCTAATGATGTTCTAAGGTTTTTCAGATGATTTGCAAATGGTTTCACTGCCTCAATTCTAGCTGACCATCTTGTATTGGAAAGTTTGTGAAGGGATCCGGGCATATTTTTCTTAAGAATTTCCCAACGTTGAGCACTGCTGCTAAACAAAATATGTCCATTATTTGGCTCTCCAATAAGATTGCTATCGCCTCGTAGTCCTAGTCCCCTGTCGCCAAGGAAGAAAATGGTGTTCAATATTCTATATAGAATTCCTTGCTTTTTTTGTATGGCTGGTTTAATATACACAATTTGAAGTGACTTGATATCCTTCAAATCTTCAGTAAACAATTTATTCAAAATATTAATTAATTAATATTACGGAAACCACAATTTAAAAACGTTTGCGTGGAATTTTCCGGTCCCCCGAAACCGAATCAAAAATTTCGTTCCCAGCAGAAACAAAAATAGAAGAAAAGAAACTTTATAAAACAGAAACCGAAATAAATATTTGTGTTTTGTTTTAAGTTGCCGGGCCCCTTATTTTGATTTTAAAAATTTTCAAAATAAAATAAATTTAAAATTTACGTTAAATTAAGTAAGAAAAGCGAAACAATTTATTATAACTTTCTTTCAATAGTTCAGAGTTGCCCAATTTTTCATTAAATATAAACAAAAATGTACGCCAATAATAATCAGGGGCCCAGATCGGCAAGCTTGTGACTGAAAGATTGGCAGATAACATGCAAACAGGGGCCCGATTGCGAAAGCATGAATGATTTTAAATTTCGGGCCCCTAAAAATAAGTGGGAATAGGTATGTTGATGATGAATTTAGACTACTTATATTGAAGAAAAAAAACACTCCTCATTGCTTTCAATTTCACGGGCCCCTAGAAAATCCCGGGCCCGGGGGTCTCCCCCCCCCCTCTCGACGGGCCTGGTTATACCCTCCTTCTTACAAAGAAATAAACAACAATTGATTTTCCCTAAAAAAACGCTATTTAATTTTTATCAAAGTGAAACCTTTTATTGAAAACCCCTATATATAAGACTTTGTTTAGTTTTATTGAAATGTTGATTTAAAATTAAATCATTGTCCTCCTAAATTACTATAACAATGAATTTTTAATTTGTTTAATCAATTGTGAAGCCATACAAAAACGAAAACAAAATACATTATTTATCAATTATCAATAACTTATTCAACAGCTAACTACATATGCTATTCCTTGCTCTAAACTTAACTAAATAGTAATGTATAGTTTTTCGGCCTTAGAACTATATTTAAACTAGAATTGATATGGTTTTTGGATACGAATAATAATTTTAAGAAAATTTGGCATTCACTTAATGTGTTTTTTATTCCAAAATCTGTTCATTTCACAAAAAAATAAACAGAATACAGAAATAAACATCATGACTACGAAGCAGTGTTGAAAATGAGGAAGTTTATGAAGTTTAATTATATATGTACGTATTTGAGGTTTTTAATCCCATTTGTTGCTTGAATTTCAAATCAGAGTGTATCTTTTAAAAGTGTCTGTCTTAAGAAGACTTTCCAAATGGGATTTAAAGTTTGAAATTTTCACTTAGAACACATCTTCAATCCAATGTCAAAAAGTTAATAAATAAAAAAAACATTCCCAATAATGGCAAAGTACACTAACAAAGAATTTTAATAAATAATTAAAATTAATTAATTTAATTCCAAGTTCCAAGTTGGTGTTGGCAACTTTATGAGCAAAATTATCGCATACAAAAACACATCTTAATCCCTCTAAGGGCCCCCGCAGACTGCAGACTTTTTATCGGCCGATAGTTTGGTCGGCTTCTTATGTGCATATTATGCGCACACTACAGCGATTCAGTATCGGCCGATAGAAAAGCTTGATGGGCTACCCGATTACATTCAAACTAATCTGTCGGCCAACTATCGGCCGACTGTTTAATCAGTATTGGCGCATACACGCCTGCGCATACATGACGATTGTTTAGTCGGCCGATAGTTCAGTTCGCTCTGTGATTTGGCGTCGTGTGCGTGTATTTTGAATATGGCGTCGCCCAAATCACAATTGTTGATTGTAGAAAGTTCCGTCGAAAGTTGGATAGTCTGCGACCTGTTCACCAACCAAACTGTTTAGTTGGCTCGGTGTGCGCACTTTCAGCCCAACCCGACTAAACTATCGGCCGATAAAAAGTCTGTAGTCTGCGGGGGCCCTAAAAATAACTTTAGAGAGTGATTTTCTTTTATGTGAACCATATTGTAAAGATTCGGAGACTTTCCGGGCCGGATCATTGGTTTCCATGGGCTTTCGGTGACCCAGCCTTCTCAGTCGTTGGACCTTTATTCTTCTGGCTAAGTCTACGTTGCTGTACAGCCCGTACAGTACACTCGTCGCGTCGTTCCATCTTCTCCTCCACTCACCTTCTATGCATACGGAACCGTAGATCAATCGAAGAAATTTTCTGTCGAAACGACCCAAGGTGCCTTCATCCGTTTTTGTATAGCAGAACGGGGATGATTAGGGTCTTATATACATAGATACACTTTGGTCGCTGGAGAGAGGGCTCTACTACTAAATTGCTTTACTAGCCCAAAGAAACAGCAATTAGCAAGAGTAATTCTTCGTTTGATCTCAGCGCTGGTGTTGTTCTCTGTGTTCATAGCAGAACCTAGGTAGGCAAAGTCCTTAATTACCTCAAAGTTACGTTTATCGACGGTGACGTTTTGAACGAGACGTCGCGTCGGTCGTCGTCGGTGTTGTAGGTCCATTCTTGATAACAGCATGTATAACTTTGTTTTGCCATCATTAACAATTAAAGATATTTTTAGCGCTTCTGCCTCATTGCTCGCAAAATCCTCATTGATATCACGCTGAGTTCTTCCGATTATGTCAATTTCATCAGCATATGCTAGTAGTTGGAAAGAATTTTGAAAGATAGTGGTCTAGTGTTGAAATGGGAGCTCTGTACTATTCTTTCAAGGGCGATGTGTAAAGCCTTTTTTGACATCGAAAGGTTCTGTTAAGTTGTTTGCAACCCTTATGGGCCTATTTCGTCTATATTGAATGGATCATCCTGCCTGACAACGGAATTGGGTTCGTCGTCGCTTTCATACAGTCTGCAGAAGTGGTCCTTTCATATCCTCATCATTGACTGCAGTTCCACTATGATGGTTCCACTTTCGTCTTACTTACTTGTAAGTTTCGTTTCACCTACTCATACAAATTTCGAACTTCATTTCTGCTTTATTATACTCTTAACCTCTTAACATCTTCGATAGCCCGCTTCTCAGGCTCTTTCTTTTTCCTTCTGAGAAGTCGGTGTTCCTCTCTCCTCTTTTGCTCATAGAGCTCCTGAGCAGCTCTCGTCCTTCAATGCAGCGCTGCTTTGCGTGCCTGTTGTTTGGCTGCATTTGCTTTACGACACTTTTTATCAAACGGGGGGTTTGGGTTTGAAACCCAATCTCCAGTTGAGTAGGAGTTGATAGACAGAGGTGGGTTTTGAGAAAAACCTGCGGACGCTTGTGTCCTCTTGAATGAAAATTGTAATATCCGTTGTCTTCGCTCAACGGCTTGCATTCAAGTGATCCCTAATATTCGAACCTGTTCGATTACATTTGCTTTCTCCCATTTTTTTTTTTTTCGTGGGCCAATTGAAGTGCTTATTCACGCAAATTTCAAGAATGACGATCCGTGTGTCACGTAGCAAAATTCCTCTTACAAATGACAGTTCGTGCTCTAAAGTCTTAAATGCTGAAACATCACTCATCCAACTGCCTTCAGCCATTGCTTTTTTAACTGCTTGTATTTCGATATCTGTTGCTGATTTTCTTTCAATTTCTTTTAATTTTATTGCTTTTGGTTCCGCGTACGACATAAACCATTCATTGTACTCTTCGGTATCAGTTCATAATTTCATATGAACTTGCTTTATTAGACGAGATAAAGGATCAGCAATATTGGATTTGCCGGGCTTATAAATTACTCTAAATTTATATGACATAAGGCGAATAACCCACCTTTCTTTACGGGCCCAAGGTTTTGATTTGGGTCTAAAAAGAGTTTCCAATGCCTTATGATCTGTGATTAAATCGAAATGCCGTCCAAATAAAAAGAAGTGGAACCGTGTGATATGATATTTTCCTTGAATCACCCTCTTGTGTTTGGAGTAAAACAGGCCATAGACCTACGGGACTAGCATCAGCTATAACTTGTGTTGGGCACCTTACATCGTAACCAAGAGTCAATTTATCCGTCAAACTTTGTTTCAAAAGTTCAAAAGCTTACTGTTGATTACAACCCCATTGAAACTCAACATCTTTTTTTTGTAAGCCGACGCAGAGGTTCGCTAATTGTGGCTAGATTCGAGATAAATTTGCTGACGTAGTTGACCAAACCTAAGAAACTTCGCACTTCCTCAGCATCATTTGGCTCTCAAAATTGCTTAACTGCTTCCAATTTGTGGCGCATTGGTTTGATTCCCGAGCCATATGGCCATTAAAAGATATTTCAGATACAGCAAATTAACATTTTTCCTTTTTTAACGTGACATTAAACTTTCGCGTTCGGTCTAGCACTTTTTTCAATAGTAAATCATGAATTTCTCTTGTTGGTGCAAAAACAACAATGTCATCCATGAATATTATGACTACTTAAAATCTGTTCCATCAACTTTTGAAAAATTTCAAGGGCACATGTAATGCTGAACATTGGCCGCTTGTATCCGAAAAAAGTCCTTTTTCTGGTCATAAACGTCGTAATCTCTCGCGACTCTGGCGAAATTTCAACCTCAAAGAAGAACTCTTTATATCGGGTGATTTTTTAAGAGCTTGAGAACTTTTTTTTAAAAAAAAACGCATACAATTTGCAAAATCTCATCGATTCTTTATTTGAAACGTTAGATTGGTCCATGACATTTACTTTTTGAAGATAATTTCATTTAAATGTTGACCGCGGCTGCGTCTTAGGTGGTCCATTCGGAAAGTCCAATTTTGGGTAACTTTTTCGAGCATTTCGGCCGGAATAGCCCGAATTTCTTCGGAAATGTTGTCTTCCAAAGCTGGAATAGTTGCTGGCTTATTTGTGTAGACTTTAGATTTGACGTAGCCCCACAAAAAATAGTCTAAAGGCGTCAAATCGCATGATCTTGGTGGCCAACTTACCGGTCCATTCCTTGAGATGAATTGTTCTCCGAAGTTTTCCCTCAAAATGGCCATAGAATCGCGAGCTGTGTGGCATGTAGCGCCATCTTGTTGAAACTGATATGTATGTATATGTTTATGTAAACTACATAAAACACTCATTCTCTTTCTCTTATAATTTAAGCTTATGTTAGTTTTAAGAATTTTTATGAAATAAAGAACTTTAGTCTAAGCCGAGATCTCAACTTGTTTCTTTGTAAAAGCGCAACCTCCTTTAAAGACATTTCAGTGGCGACGAGGAAAATTAATTGATAGCGCGTGGTCGAGTACGGCATTTAATTTAAAAAGAAAATTAGGAATAAATCGGACGCAATATTTTTATAATTCGTATCGAACTATAATTAAATAAAGTTAAGTGGCAAAATGACGGAAAGTGCAAAACTATTTATGGGTACAATTGAATCGTTCACATTAGGCGAAGATTTCAGTTTATATGCACGTCGATTGGATCATTTGCTTTCGTTAAATAAAGTTTCAATTGATTCAGAGAAAGTGTCATTTCTTGTAAGCCTCGGAGGTCCAGATTTGTATAAAATCCTAATGTCTTTAATTGCGCCAAAATTAGAAACTGATTATTCATATGTGAAATTGATAGAAAAGCTTAAATTACATTTCGCGCCCAAAAAGAACAGTTTAGTAGAGAGCTTTAAATTTTTCAAGAGAAAACAAAACCAGAGTGAAAATATCAGTGACTACATAGTTGAATTGAAACAATTGTCTAATGAGTGCGAATTTGAGAGTTTTTTGGAGAGGGCACTATTGATACAATTTGTGTGTGGTCTAAGTGACTCAAAAATTCAAAACCGACTCTTAAATGAAACTGGACTAAAAACATTAGACAAAGCAGCCGAAATTGCTCTATGTATGGAAATGAGCAATAACAATATGGATATGATGAGAGGGAGTAGTGTCAATTATGTGACAAATCACCAACAAAGGAACAACAACAGCAACAACAACAGCAACAACCGCCTCAGTAGACCTAGTTCTTCACATCATGCAGATCGAAGAAATTCACCACAGATCCATAGGCAAACCAAGCCAAAGACAGCACATAACTCGCGGGATAAAAGCAGCAGTAGAAAGGGTGTTAAATGTTTTTATTGTGGTAAAATAGGACATTATGCTAGATATTGCTTTCAAAAGAAAAATAAAACAACAAATAATGTAAATAATATCGATGATTGTGAAATAAATTCATTTGGCTTACGTTATTTAAATGTTATGGAATATGGTGGGAAAAAGCCTTTAGTAATTGATATATGTGTCGAAAATGTAATGTTTGAAATGGAAATTGATACGGGAGCTTGTGTTACTGTGTGTCATGAATCCGATTATTTAAAGTATTTTAAACACTGCGAAATGGTGAAAGAAAATATACCTTTGAAGCTTTTATCAGGTGATAACGTGGTTGTGGCTGGGAAAATTTCGGTGCATGTTAAAATTGATGAAGAAATGCATGACCTTGATTTAGTTATTATTAAGAGTAAGCATGTTTTTAGGGCTCTATTAGGAAGAAATTGGTTAGAGATTATTTACCCGGAATGGAGAAACTATTTTTTTGAGAAGTGTGGAATGGTATGTAAGATTGATACATCAAATGGTTTGCCAGAAAGCATTGTTAGTAAGTATGCGTTAATTTTTTCGAAAACCAATGAATCGGTGGTTAAACATTTTAAGGCAGAAATTGATCTTGTCGATGATGCTTATCCAATTTTCTGTAAAGCATACACTGTTCCTTTTGGATTAAGAGACAAGGTTAGGGAAGAAATAGAAAGATTGTGTGGGGAAGGTGTTTTAGTACCAGTAAAGAGGAGTAAATGGGCAAGTCCGTTAGTGATCGTAAATAAAGGCGATGGGTCAATCAGGCTGTGTGTAAATTGTAAAAGGACGGTTAATAGGTTTGTAGAGATGGAACACACTGTTATTCCCAGAATTGACGATATTTTGGCAGGGTTGGCTGGTTGGAAGTTTTTTTGCAAGTTAGATCTGACAGGTGCATATTTGCAGGTACCATTATCAGAACGATCACAAGAATTGATGACAGTAAACACACACATTGGATTGTTCAAATTTACAAGGCTGGTTTTTGGGTTGAAAACAGCTCCTCAAATATTCTCGAGTATTATTAGTGAAATTTTGAAGGGAATCGAGATGGTTCACATATATTTTGATGATATACTGGTGGGTGGTAAAGATAGAGAAGACTGTATGAATAATTTATTATCGGTGTTAAATAGGCTTCTTGAATTTAACGTTAAGGTGAACTTGAATAAATGTGAGTTTTTCAAGGAGGAGATAGAATACTTAGGATATTGCATTGGTGCGTTAGGTATCAAACCGAGTACCAAAAAGTTGGAAGCAGTTTTGAAAGCACCGGAACCAGTGAATAAAACTCAGTTAAAGTCATACCTAGGAATAATCAATTATTATAACAAGTGCATTCCAAATTTGTCGGGTGAGCTTGCAGTTTTGCATGAGTTGACTTCAGTTAACAAGCCATGGATTTGGAATGAAAATCTTAAAAATGTGTTTGAGAAAAGTAAAGATTTAGTGTTAGCAATTGATGTTTTGACGCCCTACGATCCTAGGAAACCAATTATTATTGCGGCAGATGCTAGTCCATATGGGGTAGGTGCAGTTTTGTCCCATTTGATCGACGGAGAAGAACGTCCAGTGATGTTTGTGTCTAGCACACTTAGTGTGTCTGAGAGAAACTACTCGCAATTACATAGGGAAGCGTTAGCAATTGTGTTTGCAATTAAAAAATTTCACAAATATATTTATGGGCTAAGCTTCACAATTTATAGTGACCACCAACCACTACAAGCTATCTTTGGAGACAAAAAAGATATTCCGGCAGTGGCAGCAAATAGGCTGCAACGATGGGCCATTATGTTGTCCATGTATAAATACTCTATTAAGTACAGGAAAGCTTCGCAGATGGGAAATGCAGACGCATTATCGAGGTTGCCGCTTTTGGCAAGCACTGAAGTTGAGGATGATAGCATTAATTCTTTAAACATTTCTGATTTCCCACTCAAGCTTGATGATGTACGCAAAGAAACGAAAAGGGATAAGGTGTTAGCAGAGGTCTACAAATATGTCATAAATGGTTGGCCAGATAACATTTCGATAGATGTGAGACCTTATTTTTTGAAAAGGGATTCACTAGCAACGGAATCCGAGTGCATATTTTATGGTGAACGAATTGTGGTACCAAAAATCTTGGTAAATAAGGTATTAGAGCTGGTACATGACGGACATATCGGGGTAGTCCGCGCAAAGTCGTTAGCTCGCTCATATGTGTGGTGGCCCAACATTGATAATGATGTTGAAAACTTCGTTTTGCAATGTGAAGTGTGTCAAGTAACACAAAACTCTAAAAAGAGTAATTTGAGTAAATGGCCTGTGTCTAGTTTTCCATTTGAAAGGATCCATTTAGATTTTTGCACAGTTGATAGAATGACAGTTTTGATCCTAGTTGACACATTCTCTAAATGGATAGAAGCATTTCCTATGACCACTACTTCAGCCAAAAGTTTAATTGAGCGACTTAGATCTGTTTTCAGTACTTTTGGATTACCAACATCCATTGTTAGCGATAATGGACCGCCTTTCAATTCAAAAGAATTTATTTTGTTTTGTTCATCAAATGGGATTGAAGTCTTAAAGTCACCACCTTATCACCCACAGTCCAATGGCATTGCGGAGCGTGCCGTTCAAACATTTAAAAGCTCCATTAGAAAAATGTTAGTAGATCCAAAAATGCAAAAATTAAATTGGAATTTAAAATTAAATAATTTTTTAATCAAGTATAGAAATACTCCTTGTACCGTTACAAAGTTATCACCTGCCAATATGTTGTTCAAATTTAAACCTAAAACATTGCTTGATTTGATTGTACCTCACCAAAGAAATAGTAATTTAGCAAATAAAGAAATAAAAGCTATAGATCAAATTTCAAATCCACAGTCACACAAGCCGGTTATCGAAAGTTTTAAAGTAGGTGAAACCATATTGTATCGAAATATTTTTTCAAATTATGTAAAATGGATACCAGGGAAAATAATTAAAAAACTCAGTAATTATAGATACTTAGTTCATGTAAATGGAATAAATAAACAGGCACATATCGATCAGATTAAAAGAAAAAAAATTAAACAAGTAAGATTTTTATCTGGTCCAATTATCTTAACAAATACTAATAAAAAGAGACGTCATTATGACGATAGTGAAGAAATTATAAAATCACATATGACAAGAAGTAAAACTAAAAAGTTAAAGAAAAACTATATGAAAAGCGATATCTACAATAAATGATGCATTGTAAATATATTTTGTTTTTTTTTTTGGTTGATATTTATATTAATATATTTATTAGATTATAAAATATTAATTTTTTTCAACATATCTATACATATACAAAGATGCATAGATATTTTCAAGTTCAAATTAAATTTGTTATTTATATAGTATCATATTAATTTTCATATGTAATAGATATCTATAAAATTTTTATTTTCTACGTGTTCTAATACCATTTTTTAAAAGGGGGAGGAAATGATATGTATGTATATGTTTATGTAAACTACATAAAACACTCATTCTCTTTCTCTTATAATTTAAGCTTATGTTAGTTTTAAGAATTTTTATGAAATAAAGAACTTTAGTCTAAGCCGAGATCTCAACTTGTTTCTTTGTAAAAGCGCAACCTCCTTTAAAGACATTTCAGAAACCACATGTCAACCAAGTTCAGTTCTTCCATTTTTGGCAACAAAAAGTTTGTTAGCATTGAACGATAGCGATCGCCATTCACCGTAACGTTGCGTCCAACAGCATCTTTGAAAAAATACGGTCCAATGATTCCACCAGCGTACAAACCACACCAAACAGTGCATTTTTCGGGATGCATGGGCAGTTCTTGAATGGCTTCTGGTTGCTCTTCACTCCAAATGCGCAAATTTTGCTTATTTACGTAGCCATTCAACCAGAAATGAGCCTCATCGCTGAACAAAATTTGTCGATAAAAAAGCGGATTTTCTGCCAACTTTTCTAGGGCCCATTCACTGAAAATTCGACGTTGCTCGTTAGTAAGTCTATTCATGATGAAATGTCAAAGCATACTGAGCATCTTTCTCTTTGACACCATGTCTGAAATCCCGCGTGATCTGTCAAATACTAATGCATGAAAATCCTAACCTCAAAAAAATCACCCATTATAATCCGATCTTGACTAACTATTTTTTTCAACGACTAAACAAATAAAAAAAAAAAGAGGCTGGGATGCTACCCATACTGATAACTTCCCATCCCGTCTGTCAATTTGTCTTGCTTAAAAGTTTGTAGGTTTTCTTGTTGTGTTAACAAAGTTGTCAGTTGAATTATTCTTAAAAATTCCAAAATTACCAACAATATTTTACGTATGATAAAATAGTTTGATTTCAAAATCTAGTTTTGTTAACGAGATTTTTAGTCGAAAACCAATTTTTACTAATTTCAGTAGCATTTCTTAAATGTTTTAAACTAATACAATTTATAAACAAATACAAATTGGATTAATGAAATTAATTTGAGAGATATCGAGAACCGAACATCAATTTTTACCAAATTAACGTACTATTTTTTGTAGATTTTATTTTTTTATGAAAAAACGGACTGTTGGATTTTTATAAAAAAAACTACTGAATATCGAAAACAATATTTTCTGTGAAATAAAATAAGTTTAAAGCCTATATTTTTAATTTTTGAAAAGCTATTTGAGTTGAAAGTAAATTTTTACCAAGTTTTAGTAGATATTGGTTTTTTTTAGATTTTTATTTTTTGTAAAAAACTGTCACTTCGATTTTTCTCAAAATTTTATCGAATGTTCAAAACAATATTTCTTATATAAGATAAAATTAGCTTGAAGCCAATATCTCAAAGTTTAGAAAAGATATTTACGTCGAAAAACAATTTTTAGGGTCAAGGGGATAATTGTAAACGGGGGTTATTGTAAACACACTTAATTTTCTCAAAACCGTTGTAAACATTCATTTTCAATGGCTTTGGTGTTGATCTAACAATATTTTATATCAAAAAGATGCCTCGTACATACTTACCAAAAACCATAGCTCCATCATACACGTCAGAGGTTCGGTGAAGGGAAAAATCTTACTTTAATTATATTTAGAGGCAGAAAACCAGCACTTTCGTCAGACGTGGAGGACACTATAGGAAGGTGCTTTATTTAAGATCTCGTGCTGGTAACCCTTGCGATAAGGATGATCTCCTTGGTCTAGTAGGTACCTACATATATAAGGACAGATAACTTGGTTACCCCTTTCCACAATGGTAGGAGGACTGGTACCGTTTTCATTTACCCCATTTTTCTAGTTTACTTAAAAAACTAGGGGGGTAAATGTAAATATCAAATTTTATGAAAACTAATAAACAAACGCCATTAAGATTACTACTCTTTGATAGATAATACAATCCAAACTTAAGTAGCATAGACAAAAATGTTCGACATTGCATGGTTAAGCTGTTACAAACATTACAAGTGAACAAAAATAAATAAATGCAAAATCGTTTACAATTACCCCCTTTGACCCTACCAACTTTTGTTAATTTTTTTTTAGGTTTTTATTTTTTGTAAGAAAACTGTTAATTCGATTTTTCTCAAAATTTGTTTGAATGTTTTAAACAATATTTCTTATAAGTCAAAATTAGTTTAAAGCCAATATCCCAAAGTTTTGAAAAGATATTTGAGTCGAAAATCAACTTTACCAACTTTTAGTAATGTTTTTTAAGGTTTTAATTTTTTTGTAAAAAAACTGTCAATTTGATTTTTCTCAAAATTTTACCGAATGTTGAAAACAATATTTGTTATAATACTAAATAAGTTGGAAGCCATAATCTTAAAGTTTTGAAAAGATATTTGAGTCGAAATTCAATTATTACCAACTTTGAGTAATGTTTTTTATAGGTTTTTACTTTTTATAAAAAAAAACTGTCAATTCCATTTTTCTCAAAATTTTACCAGATGTTGAAAACGTTATTCTTCGTTGCACAAAATTGTTCGGAAGATAAAAACATTTTCTGTTCGTAAATTTTTTTTTTCTGTCAAATTGCAGTTGGGGGATGCTGTAGTCTGAATTACGATATTAAATGACCTAAAAACAATTATTGCATCTATACGAGTATATGTATCCGAATAAAGCACGTTTCTTTTTCTTTTCTTTTTTTATTCTCTTCTCCAATGTAATATCTGTTGTCTTCCAGAGAGATTTCCCCGATTCAACACGATTGACTTTGATGTTTTAATACTCGGACATGCTGTATTTTAAAATACTATATGGTCAACATTCTGTATGATACTGTACGATACTGTATGGTTAATATTCTGTATTTCAAAATACTGTACATTTAAAATACTGTGTCTCAAAATGCTGTATTGTCAAAACACTGTATCTCATAATACTGTTTAATACTGGAAGTTTTGTGCAAATGTTTATGCAATTGTTGATTATGATAAGAACAATTCATGTAAAAATGTGAGAGATACAAATAACTAAGAAGAAGAAAATGGTAAAGAGAAATTAAGAAGAAGATACCATTTATATTGTTTTTGTTTTTATTATTTCAAAGACTTATGAATTATCATAGGTACATACATATGTTGGGTTCAAACCCTGCCTGTGCCATCTAAATTTTTTTTTCACAGGTACTGCCTCTTGCGATTAAATGACAAATCCTCCAAGAGTAATTCTTGTAATGAAAAGTGCTTTCTCAAATTAGCTGTTCGGAATCGGCTTGAAACTGTAGGTCCCCTACATCACTGACAACATTACTCGCACACAGGAATGGTTGAGAGTTGTAAGTCACTAGGCCCTAATTCTCAAAGGACTATAGTGCCACCTAATTTATTTATTTATTTATATATGTTATTGTTCAAGGGAAGTTAGGTATATTAGAACATTATGCTAATGAAAAATTATTATGATATTTTCCAAAAAAAAAAGTATTCTGTTTTCAAAATTCTGTATTTCAAAATGCTGTAAATAAGGCTAAAAAATAAAAATCGTTTTGATAATGTAAAAAAGTGCGCACTTTTTGAGTCCACCATCATCTAAACTTAAATTTAATTAATGTAATGATGTTTTTGGTAGAGGGGCTTAATACAATCATTTTTTACTATGGGAGGGGGGGGGTGTCTATCTCCCCCCGTTTAGGCGGTAGGGGCAATTTAAAAAAATTATTATTTAAAATGAAAAAAAATAATTCAAAAATAACGGTGATACTTACAATTAAGTTTTATACATTTTTTTAAAGCCAACATCCTGTTTTATGGGCCAGTTTTTGATTCAAGTCAAAACTATGCGTAGTTTTTGAAAAATTTAATTTTAAACTCAAAATTTGAGTAAAAAAAGTTAAAAAAAAAAGGTTTAAAGTGTAATTTTTCAATACTTTAAGATTATCTACCATTGTTTTTATTTCAGAATTTATTGCTCTTATTTGTTTTTGATCAAAAACTGAAAACTAGATGATTTTATGTCTTTTAGTTTTTGAGAAAATTGAAAATAACCACAACTACTATTTTAATTTAATTCTTTTTTTTTTGCTTGAGTGGTCTTATTTTGATAGTAACAATGGTAAGTGCGAGTTTGGGTGTATGCAACAGTAAGGTGTGTGCGAGTTTGGGTGTATGCAACAGTGGGATCTGTAAGGGGGCATGCTGCCCCCTGCAACCCCCCTGCTTGGGAAAACTATAGGTTTTGGGGTGGGTGCAAGTTGGAGTGCGTGCAAGGTGGGAAGGGGGCAAGGTTCGGTGGGTGCAAGATGGGGTGCATGCAAAGTTTCTTTTGCATTTAAATAAGCTGGATTTAAGAAAAATTAATTTAACCTAGGTGTATCTTAATCCATATTCGATTTTTTCTATCAAAATAAGACTACGTTAATACTTAAGCAAGGAAAAAGTAATTTAATTAAAATATTTTTTGGTAATTTTAAATTTTCTTAAGAACTAGAAGACATAAAGTCATCTATGTAGTTTTCAGTTTTTGATCAAAAACAAATAAGAGCAATGAATTCTATTAAAAAACAGTAGATAATTTGAAAGTTTTGAAAAACTACACTTTAAACCTATTTTTTAATTTTTTTTGCATAATTTTTTAGTTTAAAACATTTTTTTTCAAAAACTATGCATAGTTTTGACTTGATTTAAAAACAAGCTAATAGACAAAAATGTTGGCTTTAAAAAAAGGTATAATACTTAATTGTAAGTATTACCGTTATTTTTTAATTTTTTTTTCCATTTAATGTACATATTTTTTAAATTGCCCCTACCGCCTAAACGGGGGGAGATAGACCCCCCTCCTATAGTAAAAAATCCTTTTTTTTAACTGTTCTATACAAATCCGTCATTAAACTTTGTCGCCAAAGTTATCGTACTCTCCCCTAATGCTGTTTAAAGAGTTTATCCTCTTGCATAAAATTTAACTTATTAAACCATCATAAACTGTGATATCCACATAGTTTGATGCACAATTCACCTGGATATTGCGTGATGCTTAAATTCATGAGAAAATTATTATTTTATTAATCAAATATTATATTCCAGTCAACAAGGATAAAATGCATGTAAGCTATTGACACTCGAAAAAAAGTTCTTTATGGGTTTAGAAATGGGTTCATATATATTTTTAAAGTGTGTTTTATAAGTTAATTAAAAAACTTTATACTTATATTACATTTTACATACACACGATGATGTAAGCCAAATGAAATATATGGCAGACTGTGATGGTTTCAGTAAATCAAAAAATAAAAAATAAATATTAGCCATAATTTTGTTTTTATTTTAAATAAATAATATATATTCTCATTTATCCAGGATTTTCTATAATGAAGGTCTTCGCTATGGCCGCAAATCAATGTTAGATGATTTCCAATTTCATGTAAGGGGTATATTTCTATAGGACAAAATCGTTAACTAAAATATTTATCTACCGGAACTGAATGGTGACAATTTCTGTGACTGGAGCACTTGCGGGTTGTTTCATCATTAAATATCATTATTTCCGTTTTAGTTTGCATCGGTTAACCGCAATATCTTGCATTGTGTGCATGTGCACTAATCACAGCTACAGTTATATGTATATGTATGTACAAGTTAGTCTAGAACTTTATAATCAAATTCGGTACAAATTAAGCTAACTACGGGCACACTGTCTTTAAACTCCAATTGAAGCAAAAGACAGATGGTGGTAAATGGAGACAACAACGAAGACTAAAACACGGTTGCATGATGTTGCGATGAAGCCGATTGATTTTGAATGCAACAGGGACAACATCCAACAATCATTATTATTATGTACTTGCATTTTGAATGCATATGAAGAGGATAAGAAGTTTAAAGAAGTGATTTTTAGAGAGTTTTTTTAGGTTTTAGCTTGTTGTAAGAACAGTTTTCAATTGGATTTTTCTCAAGAGAAGTTTATAATTCTGATTATACTCCATGTACTGGTCTTTTGTTAAATTTGTATTGTAAAGGCTTCTCGCCTGCATGCATTCCTTCATCCTTGTCAAATCAAGGTTCTCTATATTCAGTTTTTCTTTGACTGTTGTTCGGTATATGGTATGCTCCTTTAACGCTTTTTTCAATTTTGTTCAGGATTGCGTCGTATTGTTCCATCATCAGAAGTGTATCTAAACGTGTTCTATATTAGGATGCAGATTCGTTTGACCAGCGAAGTTTGGGAATCAGTTGCATTTGTAGATTGGTTTCATTTTTTTCTTCCCCGTTAGTAAACGATATATAAAGATACATGTCTGAAAACGGTTTCTTTTTCTATTTCAAGATTTTTAGCAACTGTTTATTCTCCAGTCACCACCTTCCGAACTCTTGTCAATGACCAAACTTTCTTGTTTTACCACGAATGTAAATTTACCCAATTTATCACCTTCACTTGCACCGTTTATTATACGGAGGCGGAAAGTGTTGCAAAGTTCAAGCAATTGACTTCCCCTTGTTTTCTTTTGTGTCTTTTGAATGTCTTGCTTTTCCGAGTCTGGCATTCTCAACTCCTTCTTCATTCCCTATTCTAGCGTTTAGGTCTCCCACCAGCAATATATTTTCAACATTACCACACGTTTATAAATGCTTGATATTTTCGAAGTCAGTGTTCCAGTGATTACAGTTGACATATTCTGGGATTATAAGGTGGATTTTTCCACAAATCCTCAAATCCAAGTAAATCAGAACTTCATTCTGTTTAAACTTAAAATTTATGCCTTTCAGGTATTTTTTGTACCTGAAAATACACCCACACCATGCTCTCCCTCTTAAGTTTGTTCTCGTAGCTGATATTATCTTAAGTTCGAAATTATTAAATTTTTTAACATGGTTGACGGTGTTACAATCCTTTAAATAAGTTTCATACAGAAAAATGATTTTAAAATTAGTAACATAGCCGAAAAAATCATTGAAAACACACTTATTCTGTCCTGCTGTATTATATGATAAAAATCTAAAAATATTGAAATCTTCTTTGTTCACATTGCTTTTGTTTACATACATATGTAGGTTCTATTAAAATTAATATTATTTACTAAAGGGCAGACGGCATTACAATTAAATACATATGAGGTTGTGACACCACAAATGGCACTTGTAGATCCTTGGTTATAGCATTATTGTTACTGCAACCTGGAACGTCTTCTGTTGAAACCAGAGAGAAAAAACTTAATGAGAGAGCCAAATTTCCTCGTCTCCGTCTCTTCGAAACCTCTTACTCTCATTTTTTATAGCGTGTTGAATTCGTATCGGTGTATACATGTTTTCACCTCGGAGAAGAGTACCTACACAAAAAAACATCAGTTCCGGGAAATGCGACATTTCTCATTTTTGTTTATTGATAGGCAAGAAGGCTATGTTTTTTAAAGTCTCATTATTATATTTGTAATTCTCATGATTTTCTTTCTTTAATTTTACTAACATCTTGTCGTTTTTATATCTACAAAAATACTCCTATAATTCAAATTAATTCTAGCAGAACATTTTTTTTTGTCAAAAAATAACGGGAGAAGTTTTACCGGTAGTTCGTGGTGAATTTGTTTTTCTCTTCTTTTTCTCTAAGTTAAGCAGCATTCACATGAGCGCGACCAACGAACGACGAATGAATTACAAAATGTGAGTTTATGTACGTTTAAGTAGCATTCACATGAGCGCGACCAACGAACGACGAATGAATTACAAAATGTGATTTTATATACGTTTAAAGACATATTTGAACACAAAATCTTAATTTGATTTATGATGCATACTTTTACTTTTCAATATCATTATATTAATAAATTTAAGAAAACTAATTTATTCGTCGCGAACAAAATTCTAGTTGATACGAACTGTCAAACTTTATTCGCGTCCCACATACCATCCACACTGCAACGAATAAATTGATCGCGTTCCACATACCATCCACACTGCAACGAATAAATTGTTCGCGCGCTACATAACCTAAAAGTCAAACTTCATTCGCTACGAATTAAAAGCTCTCATGTGAAAGAAATGTCAAAATCGACGAATATTCGTTGGTCGTTGGTCGTGCTCATGTGAAAAGTGCTTTAAAGACATATTTACACACAAAATCTTAACAAAACGATAGCAATATAGTTTCTATTTGATTTATGATGCATACTTTTACTTTTCAATATCATGTATTAATAAATTTAAGAAAACAAATTTATTCGTCGCGAAAAAAATTTTAGTTGATACGAACAGTCAAACTTTATTCGCGTTCCACATCATCCACACTCGCAACGAATAAAAAAATCGCGCTTACTTAACCTAAAAAAATCATTCTTGTTTTGGTTTCGGTGGTGAATGTCAAACTTCATTCGCGACGAATTAAAAACTCTCATGTGAGAGAAATGTCAAAATCGACGAATATTCGTCCATTCGTTGGTCGTTGGTCGTGCTCATGTGAAAAGTGCTTTAGTTGAAAGCAGTAAGAATAGCTTATCACCTATTCACAAATCTTATGCAATGAAAATTGGCAATAGAAGCAACAAGTTGACGGTCTTTTTATTTAGTCTCTACTTAAATCACTTATTTTCAGCATTTTGGAAATGTCGTGAGTAATGTAAAGAAAATAAACAACGAGTACACACAAAAAAAAATAGGAATGGAAAAAAGAGATGAGTATATACAAATGTTTTCAATGTTCCATGTTTACATTCTGTAACTCTCGTTTTCAATGTTCCTGAAACTCTCGCATCGACAAAATTAAGTCGATAAACTCTGGAAATTGAAACAAATCTGAGTTTTTTTTGCATTTTTCAACAGTCTGAGCGAAAATTAAACGCATAAACGAAGCTAATAATAAAAATAATAGTTGTAGTGCTTTCAGAGTCTTATGTTTTAAAGGTGGTCGCCATTTTTCAAAGGTGGTGAGCAGAGAGAAAAGAGAGAAAAGTTTATTCTCTCTCGTGGTGAGTGTGCACACAAACTTGCATAAGTATTTGTTTCCCACATTTTTTTTATATGGAGTTAATACATATGCAAGTTGGTGGTCAAATCACAGCTTGTAGGCAAAAAGAGAGCAACCGTCGAAGTTGGTTCTCTCTATTAGTTCTTTTCTCTCTGGTTGAAACGTCATTTGTCAGCTGGTCTAAAGCATCTTGCACATGAGCAACGAACTGCGAACTGCGAACTGTGGATGTTCGCATATTTTGACTTTTCTTTCACATGAGCTTTTTTTTTCTATTCGCAGGTAGCGACGAATTGTCAACCCTTTTCTCCATATTTTCCTCAGCCATCATCTTTCACACAAAAACAAAACAAAAGTGGTATAATTTTGAGGTTAAGTTGAGCGCGAACAATTCATTCGTTGCAGTGTGGATGGTATGTGGAACGCGAATAGAGTTTGACAGTTCGCAGCAACCACACTGCGATTCGTTACTACCAAATTGTTTTTACAAAATTCTCTTGTTTTAGAGAACAAAATGCCAATTTTATTATCCTAATATTAGTGTCAATTGGTTTCTTATAATTTAAATGTGTTTTTGTGTGGAATTGACTTTTTGAAATGTGTAAAATCACGTTTGTTCGTCCATTCGCAGTTCGCAGTTCGTTGCTCATGTGCAAGGCACTTAATAACGACATTCCACACACGCCGCCGCCGCCACCGTCACATTTTAATTTGTTGTCGCTGTCAAAATAGAATTGGTTACCTTCCAGCAACAATGTTTGTTGGAGGCGACAATCATTTTTTTCATTAATTTTTTTTCCCAAAAATATACTAATTTATTATCACGTGTCAATATTTAATGTAAAATTTAATTCAAGCAGCGATCATTTTTGGTATTTTGGGTTAACCAAATTTGTTTTAAATTCTTTCTGCATTATTATCTGTTCAACAAAATTTTTTTGAAGTCGATATTTCCATTGGTTCTTGAGATATGGACGACGAAAAAAGCCTCCCGAATGTACGGATATACGAACGTACATACAAACATACATATGTACATACGTACAAACGCACGCACAGATATATCTCTTAAAATCTTTTATTTAGATTCTAGGGACCTTGAAACGTCGAGAAATATGAACATTTTCAACTCGAAAAATCGGACCAATTACAATAACTTCCTGTGGGAAGGTAAGAAATGTCCGCTCCAACGAAAACTGACAGATTTTTTTAATATTGTACGTAAAATATCAGAACTTCTACCGTGTGCTACAAAAATATCAAAAAACACTCAGTTCCATTCAACCGAGATCGAAAATTCCTATAGAACTCTCAAATGATTTTAAACTGAGCTCTACAGTTCTAGATATTATTAAAATGGCGTTACATTGATAAACCGAGAATTACTATATCGAGTTTTTATTTTATTTCAGAACTTCGTCAAGAAATTTGCCGTAACGATTTTCGAAAAAAACTCACAAATTAAGGTTTTCTTGCGAAAGTAAATTTTAATTAAACTTTTGAACACAGTATAATAATTTTGTAGGTATGTACATATTTTTTTAAATTATTAAATGTTGGTACTATATGCAAATAGACTCTTTGGATATATGAGCATGTTCCTGGCATCGTGCTTACTCGAAATAAGCTCATACTCTTAACGCATCAAATCTTTAGTTACGTCCGTGATGGAACTAAAGGCGGTCGGCAAAGTCCAAACTTATTAATTATATCACTGGGTATGTTTCACTTAGCAAATTTTTAGCGAATGACCCTTTACCAGAGTTTTTCAATTTACTCACTCTCATCAAACTTTATCGCGAATTCAGATAAATATCGATGATGAAACATTACAAGTCACATTTTCTTTTTTAAGTTGATAAAGGCTTAATTCTAAGTACTGTTTTTGTCTTTTTAATAGTAAAAGTTTAATTTAAGCAAAAGTTTAAAAGACAAAAAGTAGCTGACCAAATTCAATCAAAATTTTTTGAATTGTCCGGAAATTTCCAAAAACTGTCATCTGAATAACAATAAGTAAAAACCATCTTATATTTATAAAACAAAATTCGGGATTATGGGCAGCGTTGCCGAAATGGCCCGAGAAGGCCATTTTACCCTATTTAATTGTAATGGCCCGGTGGCCCTAAAAATTTGAAAATGGCCCTCTAAAAAGTATTCGAACCAAATGCAGAACATGTATTCATATACACTAAGATTTCAATCCTTCACTGACGATGAAGAGTTCGATTTATTTATTTTTCACTTAGGGTGCTATCCAGATTCATAAATCATCATAAAACTCTGAATACGTTCATTCTTAACAACTCCGATGAGTATGACCAAAATCATTTATCTCATTTCACCTTTTGACAGCTGAAGCCTTTTAATTTTTCAGTAAAAAAAAAAGGAAAAAAAGTTGGGATTTCCCTTTTGTTTTACTTTCTGCTAAACGGTTAGAGTAGGCGATGCTTTTTTGAATTCTTAATTGTATTTGAATTGTTTTGCATTCCGTGTTCCGTCGTCAGCGTTTTCGTTTTTTTTTCAACATACATTTTTCTGTTTTCTTTCCAAGTTTGAAATGTAAAAAGTGGATCGGAAAATAATATTTCATTAAGAAAAAGTACAAAAATATAATTTATATCGGGTGATTTTTTAAGAACTTGAGAACTTTTTTTAAAAAAAAAACGCATACAATTTGCAAAATCTCATCGATTCTTTATTTGAAACGTTAGATTGGTCCATGACATTTACTTTTTGAAGATAATTTCATTTAAATGTTGACCGCGGCTGCGTCTTAGGTGGTCCATTCGGAAAGTCCAATTTTGGGTAACTTTTTCGAGCATTTCGGCCGGAATAGCCCGAATTTCTTCGGAAATGTTGTCTTCCAAAGCTGGAATAGTTGCTGGCTTATTTGTGTAGACTTTAGACTTGACGTAGCCCCACAAAAAATAGTCTAAAGGCGTCAAATCGCATGATCTTGGTGGCCAACTTACCGGTCCATTCCTTGAGATGAATTGTTCTCCGAAGTTTTCCCTCAAAATGGCCATAGAATCGCGAGCTGTGTGGCATGTAGCGCCATCTTGTTGAAACCACATGTCAACCAAGTTCAGTTCTTCCATTTTTGGCAACAAAAAGTTTGTTAGCATTGAACGATAGCGATCGCCATTCACCGTAACGTTGCGTCCAACAGCATCTTTGAAAAAATACGGTCCAATGATTCCACCAGCGTACAAACCACACCAAACAGTGCATTTTTCGGGATGCATGGGCAGTTCTTGAACGGCTTCTGGTTGCTCTTCACTCCAAATGCGGCAATTTTGCTTATTTACGTAGCCATTCAACCAGAAATGAGCCTCATCGCTGAACAAAATTTGTCGATAAAAAAAAAAAAAAACATTTCGAACCGAACACTGATTTTGGTAATAAAATTCAATGATTTGCAAGCGTTGCTCGTTAGTAAGTCTATTCATGATGAAATGTCAAAGCATACTGAGCATCTTTCTCTTTGACACCATGTCTGAAATCCCGCGTGATCTGTCAAATACTAATGCATGAAAATCCTAACCTCAAAAAAATCACCCATTATAATGAATTAAGAAAAACATTTGATTGTGAAAACATATCTCATAACTTTTCACTTGATTCAACAAAATTTTTGTGTGAATTGCTCAAGATAAGAAATACCTATGATGAAGATGCGTTCAGTAATAATTCAAGATTTATGCTAACGCTTTTAGCACACTTCCTCATGGAAGTGCATCAGCTGAAAGAATATTTTCAAAACTTAATAATATTAAAACAAAAAAACAAAAACCGATTATCTTACAAAGTAATTAAATTGTTCATGGCATATAACGAAATTATTAAGATTGATACATGCCAAAATTTTACTCTTCCTGAGGGTTTATACTGGCAATAATTTAGTAATCAATGTGATTGAAATGTTATATTTACTTCATAATTTTTGTAGGTTTAATTAATATAAGTTATTTTTACTTTTCATGAACTAAACTGTGTTAAACTTTACTTTGATTTATTAAATGAATGTGATTTATTTTATGGTAAATGTAATATTTACTTATTTATTTTTGTTGTTTTTATGAATGTTGTTACATACGTTTTTTAACAATTATTTTTATAAATAAAATTGTGCGTAAAAAATGAATTTAAAAAGATACAATAGTGCATTTCCTTCTGGTTTAGGCCCCGAAACGACGAAAATGCCCCGATTTATTTTCAAAAGTGGCCCGATTTAAAAAAAAAAGAGGCTGGGATGCGACCCACACTGATAACTTCCCATCCCGTCTGTAGATTTGTTTTGTTAACAGTTTGTCTTCGTGTATCAATTTTTAATAAATTTGAGTACTATTTTTTGTAGATTTTATTTTATTGAATATCGAAAACAATATTTTCTGTGAAATAAAATAAGTTTGAAGCCAATATTTTTAATTTTTGAAAAGCTATTTGAGTCGAAAGTAAATTTTTACCAAGTTTTAGTATTGTTTTTTTTTAAGGTTTTTATTTCTTGTAAAAAAACTGTCAATTCCATTTTTCTCAAAATTTTATCGAGTGTTGAAAACAATATTTCTTATAAGATAAAATTAGTTTGAAGCCAATGTCTCAAAGTTTTGAAAAGATATTTACGTCGAAAAACAATTTTCACCAATTTAAGGGTTTTAATTGTTTGTAAAAAAACTGTCAATTCGATTTTTTTCAAAATTTTACTGAATGTTGACAACAATATTTTTTAAATGAAAAAAGTAGTTTAAAGCCAATATCTCGAAGGTTTGAAAAGATATTTGAGTCGCAAATCAATTTTTACCAACTTTTATTAATTTTTTTTTTTGGGTTTTTATTTTTTGTAAAAAAAAACTGTCAATTCGATTTTTCTCAACATTTTTCAGAATGTTGAAAACAATATTTCTTATAAAATATAATAAGTTTGAAAGCTTAATCTCAAAAAGAAATTTTGACTGTAAACAGTCAATAGGTTTTTTTTTTTCTGAACACTTATTTTTAATAAAAAATTGTTTAAATCATGAAAATCATGAGAATCATGAAAAATAAGTTTATACCAGCAAGAGTGTTCATCTTTGCGTTTCGCCCCGGTGTGATGGTTGGGCTCATCAGAAGATGACCATCACACCTTGTCTTGACGCAAATTTCTCGAATAAATCGAGATACCATATAATCCGAGCTACATAAAGCAACTGCGAATTATATGGTTGCTACAAGTCTTCAGAGAAGATAAAATGGTCATCTTCTGATGAGCCCAACCATCACACCGGGGCGAAACGCAAAAACGAACACTCTTGCTGGTATAAACTTATTTTTCATGATTCTCATGATTTTCATGATTTAAACAATTTTTTCTTAATCTCAAGTTTTTGAAAAAAATTTGAGTCGAAATTCAATTTTTACCAACTTTGAGTAATGTTTTTTTTTAGGTTTTTATTTTTTATAAAAAAAACTGTCAATTAGATTGTCTCAAAATTTTATCAGATGTCAAAAACATTATTCTTCGTTGCACAAAATTGTTTTGGAGATGAAATCATATTTTAGTAGTAAAATTTTCGAGGTGACACATTTTTTTTGCAGTTTTTTGATTTATAAAAAAAAACCGTTAGTTGGAATTTTTTCCAAAAATATACTTGTTTTGTATCACGTTACAGTATATAATACAAAATTTAATTCAAGTTTCTAGCGTCATTGGTTCATGAGATATTTAGGGTTAACCAAAATTTTCACCTTTTTTTTAAATTGGTATGGTAAAAAAACCACCCGCGCAATTTTCATGATCTTTCTGCCTTATTATCTGTATAACAAAATTTATTTGAAGTCGATATCTCTTCTGGTTCTTGAGCTATGGACGACGAAAAAAACGTCGCGAACGTACGAACGTACGTACACACGCACGCACAGACATCTTTCTAAAAATCTTTTATTTCGACTCTAGGGACCTTGAAACGTCGAGAAATGACAAAATTTTCAATTCGACAAATCGGACCCATTACAATAACTTCCGGTGGGAAGTTAAAAAAATCGGCAACGCTGATTATGGGTCTTTCCGAAAAAATAATGTTGCCCCTGAAACAATTAGCCATGATTTGTAAACGAATGGTAGCCCGTTATTTGAACTTATTTTTTTATAATTCTCAATATTGTAAAATTACAATTATCGTAATAAATGTTCAAAAAAGACAATTTTAAAAACATTTCATTACTTTTTGAAATAAGAAACGAATTATCATTTTTTTTTTCATGTTCAATAAGTCATAATAAAATATAAAATTATTCCCATCCACAAATAACTCTCAACACCCGAAGACATATTACATACATTTTATTACGTATGAAACATATGATATAGTTTACAGGAACAGTCAAAACAAAAACTCGTATAAGGATATAATAAATGTATGTATGCAATAAATAAAGTATATAGAAGTTATACTAGTATTGTCGACATTTTTGTAATACTCATAAATATATTAGATTTTAAATTACATAATTAAGGAAGAGTATTTTATTTCCAATAGTTTGTGTTCTTTTTTTTTTTTAATTTTATTATAAAGCAACAGTTTATTATTACACATTTCCCAACAGGGTAAAGTTTCAGAGTATCTCTATTACCTTTTATGAACTCAACATCTCTTATGTCATTTGGTTGTTGGAAACTTTGTCTTCCTTCGTTCATTCATACAAATGTACCATAAGTGTGGGTAAATCGTATATCGTAATGTCATTTGAAATTTAAACCCAAAAGCTTTTATTTTTGAAATTGTGTTTATAAAACTCTTTAAATGTCACTTGCAAGCCAACAAGGTTTTAGGGTAAATTAAACGATGTTATCATATGTGAAAAATGACACATGAAAAAGGATATCATATAATTGAATGATTTTTAAAATATGAATGTATCTTGGCAAATGATGGCTGATGACCTTTAGTTCACTATAAAATTAAGTGAGTCAGTGAGTTTAAAGATGATTTAAAATTATAGTTCAAGGGTCAAAGTTATAGCTAAAGCTATTCATCTGCAAATAAAAGACGATAAGAAACTTGGCACCCAGAGAAAAATTGTTATTTAACATGGAAGGTCAATGCTCTGCCATTAATTTACGAGATATTTAAAATGACAAATCTTGATAAATAGTTTCTAGTCTTCTTGTGTGGGTGGTAGGATGTTGAATACATAATGTCTGTGACAGTGATTAGCCACTAACAGTATTTCAAATATTTATGACAAATTCCAATCATAGTATGAGGTTTTACAGGAAAAATAAAAGCAAAGAAAATGTCCACAATGGCTTTTCTAGTTGGGTTACCATCCCCGAATAAGATTACTTTCGTAACGTTCATTTCCCATTTTCTCATTCTTTTAGAATTTGCTGAAGTAGTTTCGTCAATAGAAAGAAAATCTAAATATAAATTTCATTTTCCTGAGGCAATTTAGTGAAACTATAGTTACGTTAACTATAAGCAAAATTAGGAATGTATATTTTTGTTCCTCTTCCCAATCGATTTCTTAAGGTATCTCACTTACTAACTTAAGGTGGAGCTAAAATCCGGGATGGACCTGGGCCTCGACCAACATGCGTCTCCAGCCAGCTCGGGCTCTAGCTAGCTGTCTCCAGTCTCGCACGCAAAGATTTTTGAGGTCCTCTCCCACATGCGTGCCGGGTTTTCCCCTTGGGATTGGATTCGAAGCCCTTCCGGGCTGGAGCGATAAAGTCCATTCTTTCTACCCATCACCGTCTAAGTCGTTGGAGTTTTATTCTTTTAACCAGGTCAGTGTTGCTGTACATCCCGTACAGTTCGTCGTTGTATCTTCTCCTCCACTCTCCACCTATGCACATGGGACAATCACTCGAAGAATTTTTCTCTCGAAGCATCCTAAGACACTCTCATCTTTCTTTTTGACAGGGTCCAGGCCTCTGCACCATAAATGAGAACCGGGATGATGAGTGTCTTTTTGAACATTTTGGTTAACCCCAAATATCTCACGGATCAATAACGCTAGAGACGTGTATTAAATTTTTTTGTTTTATATATTGTATTATTTTTTTTATTTTTATTATATATTGTAAATACAAAACAAATATATTTTTGGAAAAAAATCCAATTTACGGTATTTTTTATAAATCAAGAAAACTGAAAAAAAATATTTGTCACCTCTAAAATATTACGAACAGAAAATGATTTTATCTCCAAAACAATTTTGTGCAACGGCGAATAACGTTTTCAATATCTAGTAAAATGTTGAGAAAAATCGAATTGACAGTTTTTCTTACAAAAAATTAAAAACCTAAAAAAGAAATGCACAAAAGTTATTAAAATTTGATTTTCGACTCAAATATCTTTTCAAAAATTTGAAATTATGGCCTCCAACTAATTTGTTCTTACAAGAAAAATTGTTGTCAACATTCTAAACAATTTTGAGAAAAATCGAATTGAAAGTTTTTGAACAAAAAATAAAAACCTAAAATATCAACACTAATTAAAAATTTACTTTCGACTCAAATATCTTTTTAAAAATTAAAAATATTGGCCTCAAACTTATTTTATCTCACAGAAAATATTATTTTCGACATTCAATACATTTTTTTTATAAAAATCCAACAGTCCGTTTTTTTTCATAAAAAAATAAGATCTACAAAAAACATTACGCAAAATTGTTAAAAATTGATGTTCGGTTGTCGATATCTCGTGAACAATAGAAGACATTGAATTCAAATTAATTTCATTTATCCAATTTGTATTTGTTTATATAAGAAATAAAACTTTTTAAGAAATGCTACTGAAATTGGTAAAAATCGGTTTTCGACTAAAAATCTCGCTAGCAAAAATAGATTTCGAAATCAAACTATTTGCATATGATGCAAAATATTGTTGGTAATTTTTAAATTTTAAAGAATAATTCAACTGATAACTTTTCTAACAAAACATGAAAACCTACAAACTTTTGAGCAAGACAAATTGACAACACTCATTCCCATTTAGAAACATTAATGCAGTAAAAAAGAAAAATTCAAATGCACATTTTTCCTACCCACCATAACGCAACAACATTTTTATATCACAAATTAAGCTTTCATTTCGAAATAAAAACATCCTTAAATTACAAAAATAAATGAACTCAACTCTATATATGTATGTACATAAATAAATTTCAATGAAAAATTCCTGAACGTAGGTGGTTACGGTATCTATGTACCAACCTAAGTAAAGCTTTTTGTATTACATTTCATGAAAATTTAATTAGATACCTCAACATGGCTGGAAAAATACAGTATTGTCAGAATGCATGTAGCCAATATAAGTAAGGTAAGGCACCACAAGAAGTAAAGTATTATGGTAAAAGGTAAACAACTTCAATTAGTTTTTCTATTTCATTTGGAGTGCAAGTCTTTTCATTCTACCGCATCTATGTATCTTTCTATCGTGTCTGGTACTTGTACCAATCTATTCAATAGCTTCTTAAACGAATTTTAATTTAAGTTCAAAGCATAAACTTGTTATTTTGCTCAAAGTCACTTTAAAGAAGAATACAAAAATCTTTACCCATCTAGATCTACATACAATATACATAAATATATATAAAACATGTGCTTCTTGCTTCTTTTTATTCCGATATACTAGGAAATATAAAGGCACGTTTTGGATTCGAAAGAAAAAAAAGAGGCTGGGATGCGAACCACACTGATAACTTCCCATCCCGTCTGTCGATTTGTCAGGCTTAAAAGTGTGTAGGTTTTCGTGTTTTGTTAAAAAAGTTCCCAGTTGAATTATTCTTAAAAATTTAAAAAAATACCAACAATACTTTGCATATAATGCAATAGTTTGATTTCGAAATTATTTTTTTGTAAACGAGATTTTTAGTCGAAAACCAATTTTTACCAATTTCAATAGTTCTTATTTCTTATATAAACAAATAGAAATTGGATGAATGAAATTAATTTGAAGTCAATATGTTCTATTGTTCACGAGATATCGAGAACCGAACATCATTTTTTACCAAATTGGCGTACTATTTTTTGTAGATTTTATTCTTTATGAAAAAACGATTATTATAAAAAATTACTGAATGTCGAGAACAATATTTTCTGTGAGTTAAAATAAGTTTGAAAAAAATATTTTAAATTTTTGAAAAGATATTTGAGTCGAAACTCAAAATTTTATCGAATGTTGGAAACAATATTTCTTATAAGATAAAATTAGTTTGAAGCCAATATCTCAAAGTTTTGAAAAGATATTTGAGTCGAAATTAATTTTTACAAACTTTGAGTAATGTTTTTTTAGGTTTTTATTTTTTATAAAAAAAAAACTGTCAATTCGATTTTTCTCAATATTTTACCAGATGTTAAAAACGTTATTTTTCGTTGCACAATATTGATTTGGAGATAAAATAAATTTTTGTTCGTAAAATATTCGAGGCGACAAATATTTTTTTAGTTTTTTTTTTATTTATAAAACAAACCGTTAGTCGGAATGTTTTCCAAAAATATATTTGTTTGGTATCACGTCATAATATATAATATAAAATTTAATTCAAGTCTCTAGCGTTGTTGGTTCGTGAGATATTTTGGGTAAACCAAAAGTTTCAACTTTTTTTTAAACTGCTATGGTAAAAAAGTCACCTACGCAATTTTGTTGAGAGTCCTTTCTGCATCTTTCTGCATTATTATCTGTATGAAAAAATTTATTTGAAGTCGATATCTCTTCTGGTTCTTAAGCTATGGACGACGAAAAAAATGTCTCAAACCTACGGACGTACGGACTTACGAACTAAATATCTTTTATTTCGACTCTAGGGACCTTGAAACGTAGAGAAATGTCAAAATTTTCAATTTGATTACAATAACTTCAATGCTCAAACCCTGATCCGGAATTAGATATTCGGATGCTTAGATGAAACTTTTTAAATCCGAGCACTATCTACATAAAATCAGTTTCATAAGAATAGGCAGTGTTTATAGCAGTTGACGATATATAAACAATCAAACCTAATCCGGATCCGAATCAGACCTAGAATCCGCATATGTATTACTATATGATAAATATTAAAATATCCGAATCTTTGACACGATATGGACAGTTCCGATGGCCTGACTAATATTTTGCCAGAATTCAAAACACATCAATCCGGATTAAAACAAATTAATTAAAATTTTAAGTTCAAGGAAATATTTAGAGTTTTAAAGTTATTTGAGAAACATAGGTTCCGGAGCAACACTATTCGACATTGTTTAAACATTTATTCTTTAATAGACACCTCTATCTATACATACGTACTTTGAAAAATTACATCGATATTGGAACAATGGAGTGTAAAAACATTTAAAACTGAATAAAGAAAGTGAAATAGTCAGCTATACAATCTAATTAACCGCCACTAATTTATTATGCAAGCATCACATTCAAGGATGTTAGAGAACATATAAAGAAAGGTATAGCGTACATGGGTTCCTGTTGTGTTAGAATATCGAGCATTTATCTGTCAGTAAATAGAATTGAATAAGGAATTGGTATATAAGGTCATAAATAAGGAAAAGTCGTCTGAACTCATTTAAATAAAAAGAAAAATTAAGGCGATATCAGTTGTCGAAAATAAATATAATGCATGACTGCATAAATGAATTTCACCAAAAAACGTACAGAGGATTTTGATAAGGGAATTATTGAAGACTACACTTTGCCGACGCCAACTATTGTACATTCTCAGCCAAGGTCTTTTTAACTTCCCATATGAAGTTATTGTAATGGGTCCGATTTGTCGAATTGAAAATTTTGACATTTCTCGACGTTTCAAGGTCCAAATAAAAGATTTTTAAAAAAGATGTCTGTGCGTGCGTGTGTACGTACGTCCGTACGTCTGTACGTTCGCGTCGTTATTTTCGTTGTCCATAGCTCAAGAACCAGAAGAGATATCGACTTCAAATAAATTTTGTTAGACAGATAATAAAGCAGAATGGGCTCTCAAGAAAATTGCGTGGGTGGTTTTTATACTATAGCAGTTTAAAAAAAAGGTGAAAATTTTGGTTAACCCTAAATATCTCATGAACCATTGACGCTAGAGACTTGAATTAAATTTTATATTATATACTGTAACGTGATACAAAACAATTAATTTTTGGAAAAAAATCCAATTAACGGTTTTTTTTTATAAATCAAAAAAACTGACAAAAAAATTTGTCACCTCGAAAATTTTACGACTAAAATATGATGTCATCTCCAAAACAGTTTTGTGCAACGAAGAATAAAATTGATAAAATTTTGAGAAAAATCTAATTGATAGTTTTTTTTACAAAAAATAAAAGAAAATTTAACAAAAGTTGGTAAAAATTTGATTTTCGACTCAAATATCTTTTCAAAACTCTGAGATAATGGCTTCTCACTAAATTTTACTTATAAAAAATATTGTTATCAACATTCAGAAAAATTTTGAGAAAAATCTAATTGACAGATTTTTTACAAAAAATAAAAACCTTACAAAAAAACAATACTAAAACTTAGTAAAAATTTACTAACGACTCAAATAGCTTTTCAAAAATTAAAAATATTGTCTTCAAATTTGGTAAAAATTGATGTTCGGTTCTTGATATCTCTCAAATTAATTTCATTCATACAATTTGTAAAAATTAAAGAAATGCTACTTAAATTTGTAAAAATTTGTTTTCGACTAAAAATCTATTTAATAAAACTAGATTTTCAAACTAAACTATTTCTTTATATGAAAAATATTGTTGGTAATTTTTAAATTTTAAAGAATAATTCAACTGAAAACTTTTTTAACAAAATATGAAAACCTACAAACTTTTAAGCAAGACAAATCGACAGACGGGATGGGAAGTTATCAGTGTGGGTCGCATCCCAGCCTCTTTTTTTTTTAAACTTCACTTGCTCAAGAATTACAATAGTTTGATTCATAAGCTATTAGCTTCCTCATGACATTAATTTTTTAAATTCTTAAGTCACTAAGTGACTAAGGAATTGAATCTTTTTTACCTCATAAGTCACTAAATAGCTTATGAGTTAAAGTGAAGCTTATGCTAGAAAGTGACTTAAGCTTCTGCAACTCTGCTCACATGAATTCATCCCTAAATAGACCACAAACTTAGCTAGTTTTGCATCGTTTCTTTTGAACCTGCACCTGTGCTAAATTCAACTGGCCCAGGAGTTGAAACTTAACGGGAATTAAAGTTTGAAGTCTTTCTTTGTTCCGTAATATTTTAGTCGAAAAGCAATATTTACCAGATTTTGGTAGCGTTTTTTAAAAGTTATTTTCTATACAAAAATGCCAAATGTAACAATATTCTGTATAGAATGACGCAATTTTGAAGTCAAGACTACACCAATTTATTTTCGTGATATTCGAGTTGAAAATCAGTTTTATCCAATTTAGTGTAGAATTTTCTGATTTTTCGAACAAACTTTTCTTCAGCGATGAATCACATTTCTCATTCGGTGGATATGTTAATAAACAAATTGTCGTATTTGGGGTTCTTAGAATCCTCAAGTAATTGAAGAGAGGCCATTACATCCACAAAAAGTCACTGTTTGGTGCACTCTTTGGTCCGGAGGTGTGATTGGACCTAACTTCTTCGAAAACGACGATGGAACGACTATCACCGTCAATTCGGAGCGTTATGGTCATATGATAACCGACTTTTTTTTGCCGGCTATTGAAGAATACGACTTAAAGAATACGTGGTTTCAACAAGACGGTGCCACATGTCACACAACTCGAGCGAATATGACATTTCCTGGCCGAGTAATTTCTCGTAGTGGCGATATCAACTGGCCATAAAGATCATCCCATTTGACACCGCTGGACTTATTTTTGTAGGTTACTCGGAAGAACGCGTTCATGCAGATAAACCTTTAACTTTTGAGCATATAAAAACCATCAATCGTGAAGTTATGTCTGAGATACCGCTCAACATGTGTCAAAAAGTGGCCGAGAATTACCTCAAAAAAATCTATGCTTGCAACAATTTGCGTGGTTGTCAATTAAATGATGTAGTATTTCACACATAATGTCAAAGTTCAACTTTATAATAAAAAAGAGGCTGGGATGCGACCAACACTGATAACTTCTCATCCCGTCCGTCGATTTGTCTTGCTCAAAAGTTTGTCTATATGTATCAATTTTTACCAAATTTGCGTACTTTTTTTTGTAGATTTTATTTTTTTATGAAAAAAACGGACTGTTGGATTTTTATAAAAAAATTATTGAATATCGAAAACAACATTTTCTGTGAAATAAAATAAGTTTGAAGCCAATATTTTTAATTTTTGAAAAGCTATTTGAGTCGAAAGTAAATTTTTACAAGTTTTAGTATTGTTTTTTTTTTAGGTTTTTATTTTTTGTAAAAAAAACTGTCAATTCGATTTTTCTCAAAATTTTATAGAATGTTGAAAACAATATTTCTTATAAGATAAAATTATTTTGAAGCCAATGCCTCGAATTTTTGAAAAGATATTTACGTCGAAAAACAATTTTTACCAACTTTTATAAATTTTTTTTTAGGTTTTTATTTTTTGTAAAAAAAATGGCAATTCGATTTTTCTCGAAATTTTACTGAATGTTGAAAACAATATTTTTTGAAAGATTATAGTAGTTTAAAGCCAATATCTCAAAGTTTTTAAAAGATATTTGAGTCGAAAGTCAATTTTTAGTAATTTTGTTTTAGGTTGTTTTTTGTAAAAAAAACTGTCAATTCGATTTTTCTCAAATTTTTTTTTAATGTTGAATACAATATTTCTTATAAGTTAAAACTAGTTAGACGCCATTATCTCAAATTTTGGAATGATATTTGAGTCGAAAATCAATTTTTACTCACTTTTATTAATTTTTTTTTTGGTTTTTATTTTTTGTAAAAAGACTGTCAATTCGATTTTTCTTACCATTTTTCAGAATATTGAAAACAAGATTTCTTATAAGATAAAAAAAAAAACGTTAATTGGATTTTTTTCCAAAAATATACTCGTTTTGTATCACGTTACAATATATAAAATAAAATTTAATTCAAGTCTCTAGCGTCATTGGTTCATGAGATATTCTGCATCTTTCTGCATTATTATCTGTAAAACAAAATTTATTCGAAGTCGATATCTCTTCTGGTTCTCAAACGTTCAGATTTACTAACGTACGGACGTACGAACGTACGTTCACACGCATGCACAGACATCTTTCTAAAAATCTTTTATTTCGACTCTAGGGACCTTGAAACGTCGAGAAATGTCAACATTTTTAATTCGACAAATCGGACCCATTACAATAACTTCCTATGGGAATTTAAAAATACAGACTTTCAAAGTTGATTCATATTATATTGTTAATATTTTGTAAAATTTAGAGACATTGTTTCTGACAATAATCAAAGTTCTACTAATATACCCTACTTTTCAGTTTTAATGACAATTTGGTATAAAAAAAAATACTTTTGTAAAGGGCACCAATACGGAAAAAAATTAGTGTAGTTCTCCATCAAATCCTTATTAGCTTTACGTTACTTATTTTATTCAATTTAATTTTATGAATAAATGCATAAAGAATAACTTCGATACCTAAAACCCCAATGTACATTCAGAATTACCAAAATCCTGTAATAAAAATGAAACATAAACTGAATGGTTAAAAACTTCAAATCACATAAATTTACTCTCGATTTCACTGATTCCAAATTTTACAGTTAAGAATATTGTAACATAGAAGTGTAATTTTCATCATCTGATTAAAATATATAAATTCCTACTAAAATCTTCTTTACTGGTACATATTTCAGTGTTTAATCTTTAAATTACAAATAATTATTACAATTTATAAAACCCACACTTTTATGTTTAAAGCTGCTATCTACATACCTTCACTTATGGGAAATCATTACATCAGTAATTTTATAAATATGTTCATAAGTACGTAATGTAGATAAATTAATTTTCCTTTTGGGAATAACATTTTATTATCATTATCACTTTAAGCTTTTTGTACTAACGCGAAAACTGCATACACCTGCTAATTTATTATTAAACAGAAATACATGGGGGAACGTGAGGCATCATAATATAATAAATATGAATATATTTTGAGTAAAGTAGCTCCTCACTAAAGGGATTATACCTACCCTTAACATGTTTAAAGTTAAACACTGTGCGAGCTTTGGGAAAATATGACAAGATTTAAGAGGAGATACCGCTGCATATTGGTCAAAATGGGAGAAGAAAACAAAGTTGGGTAAAGCATTCCACATTTTTGATGTACTGTTGAAAAAAGGAGCACTTCACTTGACAGTACTTCCAAAATTGAGTTTAAGGTAAAACTGATAAGCATTCCTCGAAGTGTGAGTATTACGACTGAAATGTTTTAGGGGCACAATGCAACTGAATAATTCGACAGAACATTGTTGGTGAAAATTGCAGTAGTATCCGAGCACTATAAAATGTTCAAAGCTCTTTTTGGATTCTATCTAAAGTCTTAAACCTATTTTAGGGCAAAACATTCGAGTTATATTCACGTTTTCGGCTAATGAAGGATTTGTAAATTACAGCCAGACCAGAAAAAGCAAACATTTCTTGAATCGTCAGAGAATTTGTAGAACCTAGCAGCAATGTTGAATATTTGTTGAATGTTTGTTATGATATTTCCATAAGAGTTGATAAACATTTGGAGTATTGATTAGTATTGATTAATTTTCTCGATGCAAGTAACACTCATGAACGCTTTAACAAAAAGAGGCTGGGATACGACCCACACTGATAACTTCCCATTCCGTCTGTCGATTTGTCTTGCTTAAAAGTTTGTAGGTTTTCGTGTTGGGTTAAGAAAGTTGTCAGTTGAATTATTCTTAAAAATTTTAAAATTACCAACAATATTTTTTATATAAAGAAATAGTTTAGTTTGAAAATCTAGTTTTGTTAAATAGATTTTTAGTCCAAAACAAATGTTTACCAATTTTAGTAGCATTTCTTAAATTTTTACAAATTGGATGAATGAAATTAATTTGAGAGATATCAAGAACCGATCATCAATTTTAACCAAATTTGCGTATTATTTCTTGTAGATTTTATTTTTTTTATGAAAACACGGACTGCTGGATTTTTATAAAAAAAACTACTGAATAACGAAAACAATATTTTCTATGAAATAAAAAAATTTAGATGATAATATTTTTAATGTTTGAAAAGCATTTTGATTCGAAAGTAAATTTTTACCAAGTTTTAGTATTGTTTTTTTTAGGTTTTAATTTTTTGTAAAAAAACTGTCAATTCGATTTTTCGCAAAATTTTACTAAAAATGTTGACAACAATATTTCTTATAAGATAAAATAAGTTTGAAGCCTTAATCTCAAGTTTTTGAAAAGATATTTGAGTCGAAATTCAATTTTTACCAACTTTGAGTAATGTTTTTTTTTAGGTTTTTATTTTTTATAAAAAAACTGTCAATTAGATTTTTCTCAAAATTTTATCAGATGTCAAAAACATTATTCTTCGATGCACAAAATTGTTTTGGAGATGAAATCATATTTTGGTCGTAAAATTTTCGAGGTGACAAATTTTTTTTTCAGTTTTTTTGATTTATAAAAAAACCGTTAATAGGATTTTTTGCAAAAATATACTTGTTTTGTATCACGTTACAATATATAATATAAAATTTAATTCAAGTATCTAGCGTCATTGGTTCATGAGATATTTAGGATTAACCAATATTTTCACCTTTTTTTTAAACTGCTATGGTAAAAAAACCACCCAGGCAATTTTCTTGAAAGCCCTTTCTGCATTTTTCTGCCTTATTATCTGTATAACAGAATTTATTTGAAGTCGATATCTCTTCTGGTTCTTGAGGTATGGGCGACAAAAAAAACTTACGGACGTGCGAACGTACAGTACACACGCTCGCACAGACATCTCTCTAAAAATCTTTAATTTCGACTCTAGGGACCTTGAAACGTCGAAAAATTTCTAAATTTTCAATTCGACAAATCGGACCAATTACAATAACTTCCTATTTTAAGTTTATAATGTCCAACGTTCAGCTTGTCTAGGTATAAGCGAATCGCTTCCAACGACCCAATCTGCTGCACTGGATAGTGGATACCCTACACTACCTAAAACCTCTTTATATACCTACTTAGAAAAGCAAATAGCTGCAAGCTCTGCTATTCGCATCAAAGCTTTAACAGATGGTTCAAAACCAAAAAATGAAGGGGTTGGTGGCGGTCTGTACTCTGAACGACTGATATTAAGTCTCTCATTTTGCCCTCCCAATCATATCATTGTAGCGTGTCCCAGTCCAGGTGGAACTTTTGGCGATAAAAGGAGTCTTCTGATATCCGTATTTTCTAAGATATTCAGGCCGCTATCAAATATCTGGACTCTGTCTCGACAAACTCTTTAACAGTCCATAACTGCCGAACATCTCTAATGGAGATTGCACAACAGTTTAACATTAACCTTTGCTGGGTGCCGGGCCTTAGAGACATTCCAGGAAATTGTAAGGCAGATGAACTCACCAGAAATGGTTCAGTAGATAGATAGATAGATAGATTCAATTCTTTATTTCGATAATAAAATTACATTAATTTAAATCTAAGAATATAAGGACATGGCGTTGTTGCCGTCTGCCTGATAGACATTTCATTTAAAAATAGTATAACATTATGAAAGTTTTTTTTTTTTTTTTGATTTGTTTTTAATATAAGAGAATTAAAAAACTGTATTTTTAGTGGTTTTTCTTAACAATTTTCAAATATAACAGCTGAATAATTTATTAACTTGAATATTTATAAAAAAGAAGAAAAATAAAACAATTCTGAATGATTTTATAATCTTTAAAGATGTCTATACAATTTTGACATGATTTGAAACACAAAAAAATTTAAGTTTAAATAGCTCTATTTTTTAAACATCAATTTTGCGGTGATTTGAAACACAAAATCTTTAAAATAAACTTTCCCGTTTTTAAAAAACAATTTTAGTAGATGAAAACAAGTTCAATTTTGCCGTGATTTGAAACACAAAAAATATTAAATTCTCAATCGCCATAACTGGATACACATACATGACCGCTCAAAAGCTACTTCTATAAGCTAAAGCATGTTTACAAAATTTGAATAGATTCGTCCAACCACTCAGCCCGTTAAGAATGTCAATAAGTTGGTCCATAGACAAAAAACTCACTTGGAAATATAGCCGTCGTATTTCTTGCAATATTGGACAAACTGCTATGAAATGATTTATATCCTCCACATCTCTTCTATTGCAGAGAGTGCAAATTTGTGAGAGGTCCGATCTATGGGGGACAAAGTTGAGATTAAGGATCTCGACTCTAGCTTTAAAAATGGTGCCGATAGCTTCCGGTGTCATTTCATTACAGAAATAGTTTGAAGTTGATGACAATTGATGGTTTAAGAGCTTGTATATGTTTCTGCTTGCCGATGAGGATGCACTTTGCAGGTGTTCTAAATAAAGTTTTTCAACAATTTTAGCTATCAAAACCGCGAACATATTTTGCCATTCCTCTACATTATTTTCCCGTAAGGAGAGTACTATATCAACTCCTTCAGCAAGCGCGTTCCATTCTCTGAAGGGAGATGCATTTGTACGGAGCAGTCTTATCAAGATCGTCTTATGAAGCCCATTTTCTCTTTTCATAACCTTAGCTAAATAGTCGGAATGCCGTTTCAGATTCTGAATATATATCGGTGCTATTCCCGATTCGACATGTATGGCGTACGTAGGTGTAGCGTTAGGCAGTCTAAAAAGTCTTTTAAAAAAGTATCTTTGTAAAGTCTCAAATTCCTCTATTTGAGCGTATCCAACCACCGTAACATAAGCAAGTATTTATTGTTGCATTGAAGACTCTGTACTTTGATGAGAGGTCGATAAGTTGGTTGCTAAAAAAATTGGGCCATATCAGGTTTAGGGCCAATTTGGCCTCCCTGGTTTTCTCTTTCGCATGATTGCTCCAGTTTAGGTTATAGGTCAGCAATACACCTAGATATTTAAACTCACTCACAATTTCAATACGCTCGTTGTTGACGTTCCATGATTCTTCAGCACGTCGTGCATGCCGCCTAGATTCAAATATCATAACCTTGGTCTTTCTAGTATTGATCCGTAAGCCCCAAGTTTCGCAATATTCTTTAAGTCTATTGATTTGCAGTTGTAAAGAAAATGGGTTATCCGCCAAAAGTACCAGATCATCTGCATACAGTAAGACTTTAATCAAAGATTCGCCAAACATTACACCTCCCGGTAGGATTTCACAAACCGCATCAATATAAAGTGCAAACAAAATGGGACTTAGAATACATCCTTGGGGAACTCCCGCCGCTGTCTCAAAACTTTCGGATAAGTTGTTGCCATCCCATACTGATGCTTTCGTTGAACACAGAAAGTTTGAGTAAAAAAGTAAACATTTTTTCGAAAGGCCAAGAGAAGATAGTTTGTAAATCAATGCTTGTCGATTGACCGTATCAAAAGCAGCTTTGAAGTCAATGAAGCAGCTGTAAAGCTTTTTCTTTTTCTCCAAATGTTGTCTTGCTATGCTAGTTAGTGCAAAAATTTGGTCTACCGTTGAGAAACCGGATCGAAACCCAGCTTGGAAGATACTTAAGCGGTTGTTTGTCTCTATCCATTTCGTGAGCCTCTCGTAAAGAATAGAGTTTAAGATTTTCCTTAAAGAGTTGAGAATGGATATGCCTCTATAGTTTTCCGCAAGACTCCTTTCACCTCCCTTGAAAATAGCGTAAATAATGGCTGTGTTAAAGCAAATGGGTATGCAAGCATCATTATAAAGTTGGTTGAACCAGTCCACTAAGTAGTTTTTGAAGTAAGCAGTAGAATATTTGTAAAATTCCGTTGGGATTCCATCAGCACCCGGTGCTTTGTTGTTCTTCATTGTTTTTAAAACACTTTCTAGTTCAATCAAGGATATCGGTTCAGTTCATCAAGTTCAGGAATATGGTTGTTTGGCATGGCGTAACTAAACGATAACAGAGACTCATCTGCTGATAACAATCCTTTGAAGTAATCTTCCAAAACCTCAGCTCCGAGAGCATTATTATTTGAAGGAGTATGTTTACGCCCTCCTAATTCTCTCACATTATTCCAAAATGTTTACGAGTCTTTGCAGAGCACTAAGTTTTTTGCAGTAGTTTGAAGATATTTAGTCTTTTTTGAGGAACAAAGCTGCTTATATTCCTTATTAAAATGTAAGTACTGGTTTTTAAAAAAATCGGCGTTAGTAGATCTGAATAGTTTTAAGAAACAAAATGTTTTTTCACGTAGCTTTACGCAATCCTTGTCAAACCATATTTTTGCAACGTTAAACTTTTTGTTATTACTGAGTGCGAATGGTGCTGACATCTTGATAATTCTCATTACACATTCTGCGACTTGGTCGGCTACTCCCGTAGTTTGTAATGATGGAAGGATACCACAATGTGTATTCAACCGAGATTGATAAAGAAGGGCCTTGCTGTCAACCCATTTCAACTTGTACATGTTCTTTGCGATATTTCGAGTTCCTTTAGAGAAAGTAGCTTTCACTGCAATGGGTAAATGAGCAGAAAAAGTCGCAGCCAGAACCTCGAAATCTTCAATCCGTATCAACCATTGGCCAGAAACAGCACATATGTCTATAACCGACTGTCCTTGTCCGCTAATAAAAGTTAGCTCGCCCTCAGCGTCACTTTTGGAAACCCCATTCAACAATGGTTCAGTACAACCCATTCTACCACGTTTGGCCAATCGCTACAAGTAAACTATTACTAAAGCAAGACACTACGAAGAGACAAACATTAGGTAGAATAACAAACCACATGTCAGGTCACGAAAAATATCTCGCCTACACTAGATTTAAAGAGGTCGAGGTGCTTGCTATTTAAAAGCAGATAGCGTATGAGCTCGATAATCGATAATCTCAAAATGGTTTCACTGAGCTTAGAAGAAACCCTCAAAATTCAAGAGCCATTAAGCTGGCCTAAGTGTGTCCAACTCACGGACAGCCACTTCAATCTAACCTAACCGGATTTGAAGGGGGATGATATAAATAGAGGTGGCTCAGCGATAATCTTTCTCTTTTATTGTTCTGCTTACGACTCGTGCGACAAATCAAACATAACATTTTTGTCAGTTTAGGTTAGTTAATAAATTGTATTATATTTAAAGAAAGTGAGTTTCAATTGGTTTTAATTTATAAATTCCATAGACACTTCGACTATAAGATGAGCTTTGAAATATCAATAAAATAATTACTAAGTTTCACTACGATGTTCTTCAAAACGCTTTTGAACTAACAATGAACATTTTCATTGAAAGTTAACACCGTTTATAAAAAGAAAACCTTAGTTCCGAGAAAGTAATGAAACCTTAATTGAAGAAAAATAAAAAGCACTCAACATCTTATTTCTAGGGACTTTATCCTTTAGTGCGTAGTTTGATACTTTTAATGGTTACAGTTTTTTTTCTGTTGGATAAAGAAGAATAAACAATACACTCAAACAATATACAAATAAACAAAATACAACAAGTTAAGCTTGAAAAATATGTATCTACACCAAAAGATAGATTTATGGATATCCTTTTTTTCATAATTTATTTATTATGTCATTTCTAGAGTTAAAAATAGGTCTGGTTGTACATCCAACTTTAATATTTATTACAGCCTTATGTATACAACAATAATCTAACTACATACATACATACGTATTTAAATGGGTATCTTATACCTACATATATTTAGCTAGTTGAAAAAGGTCCTTGTTTTAACCTTTTGTGATAGTTTAATAAGCATAAGAGTTATAAGTTATAACAAAAAGGTATTAGTCCTTAAGGAACCTAACAAAATATCAAGTGTATCCTTCTGGAAAATATGCTTTCGCCTTTCAATCTATTTTTCTACGAATTTGATTAGATTTGAATCAAACGCTATACTTTTGAACAAAAAACTCGAAAATTTTCTATCAAAATTTGGAATGGAAAATTTACATATGACCTATCAGAGGCATATACAATACATATGTATATCTTCATTTATCTTTAATTTATATATAAAAGTACATCTAAATTCAAAATTTTATAAATAACTTACAGTGTGTATTGTGTACCTTTGAACTTGTTTTTGATCCTTCAATAAAAACTCTTGTATCTTTTGAAAATATGTCCATTTATGTTCTTGTAAGCTATTTCTTTTTGATTTTGTGTTTCTTTCGAAAACAAGTGTTTTCTTTAATATGTATGAAGTTTGAAAAATATACCAGCTTTTAAAAAAACAAATTTCCTGTCGTGCCATAACTCACATCAATGTTTCTCTACGGGTTTGGGTAGATATAAAAATAAAATACATGCAGGTAAGTTAATCAAACAGTGTCAATCCCTTTGATGGATCGATTAGCTTCATCAACATCAACCTCGCAGCTGTTTAGAGCCTGACTAAAAGGATATACATATATGTTCTCTTCTCGCCATATAGAAACTCACCCTTGAACAACAAACGTAGATACGTATAGCTACTTCAGATTAAAAATCACTATATTAGATTCCAGTAGCGGATTTAGAGGACTTTTCTTTGCCATATACGAGTATATAAAAGATTCACTAGAAAAATTGATTTTCAGTTGCAAAGAAGAGTCGTTATCGATTTCAATGGGCGGGCGTGTCATTCAAGAATTTTCTCAGAATTTTCAACAGACAAATCAATTTAGATCATTATGAGTTTTCTAGGAATTTTGGAAATTGAAAAAAACACTAAGTTTTGTGTTACGTGTGGATAAATTGGTCGAACGAAATTGCTCTTCGATGTGCATAATTCTATTATCGGGGTTTCCAAAAAAGTTTTAAAAACTTTTTTTTTTTAATACAGGGTTATCCATTATCCGGTTTTTTAACTTCCCATAGGAATGTAATGGCTCCGATTTGTCGAATTGAAAATTTTGACATTTCTCGACGTTTCAAGGTCCCTAGAGTCGAAATAAAATGTTTTTAGAAAGATGTCTGTGCGTGCGTGTGTACGTACGTCCGTACGTTATCGACGTTTTTTTCGTCGTCCATAGCTCAAGAACCAGAAGAGATATCGACTTCAAATAAATTTTGTTATACAGATAATATGGCAGAAAGATGGAGAAAGGGTTCTCAAGAAAATTGCATGGGTGGTTTTTTTACCATAGCAGTTTAAAAAAAAGGTGAACATTTTAGTTAAACCTAAATATCTCATAAACCAATGATGCTAGAGACTTGAATTAAATTTTGTATTATATATTGTAACGTGATACAAAATAATTATATTTTTGGAAAAAATCCAATTTCCGTTTTTTCTCGAAAACAATTTTGTGCAACGAAGAATAATGTTTTTGACATCTGATAAAATTTTAAGAAAAGTCGAATTGACAATTTTTTTTATAAAAAATAAAAACCTAAAAAAACATTACTCAAAGTTGGTAAAAATTGAATTTCGACTCAAATATCTTTTCAAAAACTTGAGATTATAGCTTCAAACTTATTTTATCTTATAAGAAATATTGTTGTCAACATTAGGAAAAATTTTGAGAAAAATCGAATTGACAGTTTTCTTAAAAAAAATAAAAACCTAAAAAAAAAACAATACTAAAACTTGGTAAAAATTTACTTTCGACTCAAATAGCTTTTCAAAAATTAAAAATATTGGCTTCAAACTTATTTTATTTCACAGAAAATATTGTTTTTGATATTCAGTAATTTTTTTTATAAAAATCCAACAGTCCGTTTTTTCATAAAAAAAATAAAATCTACAAAAAATAGTACTCAAATTTGGTAAAAATTGATACATATAGACAAACTTTTAAGCAAGACAAATCGACAGACGGGATATGAAGTTATCAGTGTGGGTCGCATCCCAGCCTCTTTTTTAAATTGCTATGGTAAAAAAAACCACCCACGCAATTTTCTTTAGAGCCCCTTCTGCATCTTTCCGCCTTATTATCTGTATAACAAAATTTATTTGAAGTCGATATCTCTTCTGGTTCTTGAGCTATGGACAACGAAAAAAACGTCGCGAACGTACGTACACCACGCACGCACAGACATCTCTCTAAAAATCTTTTATTTCGACTCTAGGAACCTTGAAACGTCGAAAAATGTCAACATTTTCAATTTGACAAATCGGACCGATTACAATAACTTCCTATGGGAAGTTAATTAATTGGTGGCTAGGAAATTGCAATGGTTTCATTTTTAGGGACTTTAGATACACTACTACCGTTGATCCACAGCGGCGATTCCAATAGATTTTTATAGATTTTGAAAATCATCACGAATTTATATCGCCTCAAATCTGACGTAATAAACAAATTTTGATATTGAGTTAGAATCAAGTTCATCCAAGTCCTTCGGGAAAGGATAATTTAATTGCCAGTTACTAACATTTTTAGATCAATACAATCGCTAAGTTTAATACAAATGATAATTATAATCTATAGTTTGATATCTTTTATGAATCCTAAACTAATCCCTTAGAGCATCCTGAAATATATCCATTAGAAACTGTCAATCAAATTTATCTTTAGGGATGAAAATTCGTTTTTCCTGGAAGCTTAAAATTTGTATGGCACGTACCTACGAGTACCTTTATTTTCAAATTGTCAAAAACATGATAAGTTTAATCAAACTTGACCTCACAGACTTGCTGGGCTGGTCTATGGGCTAAACAGTACGAAACAAACGTTTTTGTTTTAATTCAGTTGACAAAAATGGCATTCCTTCTGTTAAATCTGTATAATCATCATTATGCATTCTTACCAAAACATGAGATTTTTTACATTATCAAACAAATCAACGTTTATGTATATTGAGACCGAAAATAGACTTGAATTATTCCCAGGTAAACCAAATCTCCATTAATATATATCTGACCCAAAAGTATAAATTGCGGTTATAAAGGGTTTTCCAATTGGCACGATTTTGGTAGTTTTTGGCATCCCTTGGCAGCCATTTTGTTTTGGTGACATCTGTCAAATCTTTTGTTTATTATTAAGTTCTTTATGCCCAATCATCATGACAAGTAACACGATTGAACAGCACGTTCAAATGATTAAACTTTATTATCAAAATGAGTGTTAACTCAAACGTTCGGCGCATTGCGCCCATTTTACGGTAGGCGTGGTGGCCCTTCACAGTCGACTTTTCAACGTTTGGTGGCCAAATTTGAAGAGACCGGTTCAGTTAACAATCAGATAACACCCGTACGTTCAAGGAACGCAAGATCGACCGAGAACATCGCCGCGGTCCGTGAAAGTGTACAGCAGAACCCAAGGCAGTCTATTCCTCGCCGTACACAAGAACTCGGTCTTTCGCAGACTTCAACTTGGCGAATTTTGAGTTCATGACCATAGACAACGCCGCCGTTTGTTCGCTGACTGGGCTTCGAATCGTTTGGAAGAGGACCCCAATTTTGGCCGAAAAAGAATCATTAGCGACGGGGCGCATTTTTGGATGAATGGCTGTGTTAAGAACCAAAATTACCGTATATGGGACGATACCAACTCAGGTTCACCAGGTGATAAAGCATCCTCAAAAAGTTACCGTTTAATGTGGATTTTGGGCCGGCGGTGTAATTGGCCCGTACTTTTTTGAAAACGACGTTGGTGAGGTGGTCACCGTCAACAGCGAGCGCTACACATAACGATGATAACTAATTTCTTATGGCCGAAATTGAACCATATTGGTATCAGGACGACACTACGTGCCACACAGTAAACGCCAAGATTGACATTTTGCATGAACGATTTGAGAGTAAGGTTATCTTTCGCAGGGGTGATGTGAATTGGCCTCCAAGGTCATGCGATGTGACCCAGACTTTTTGTTTTGTGGGGTTTCTTGAAGTCGCAGGTCTATGCAAACAAACCACAATCCAATCGACCACAAATGCCCTAAAGGTAAACATAACACAGGCCATCGCTCAAATTCAGCCGGATCTATGTGGAAGAGTCATAGAAAAATGGACCACTCGGACATCATTCAAATGATGTCATATTCCACACTTAATGGCATACATGCGCCTTTCAAATAAAAAATAATTTCGTTAATACCTCACACACAGCTTTTTTTTATTCCATTTTAATATCTACCCGCCCTTATTGAAAAACCCTTTACTACAATATAATATTCGTTAAAAGTGAGACACGTCTGAATTCTTTCTTTAAGCTTTTGCAACAAAAAAACAAAAGGACAAAAAAGAAGATTTCTCCCTCAGTGGAATTAAATCCCTTGGCTATTGTTTTGAAAGGTTATATCTTATATCATTCAAAAGAGATTTAAATATGGTAAAATAAAACACTTGAAGATGATGGTATGACGATAAAATTTAGTTTAAATAAAAATAAAAAACAAGATGTTTTGAGGAGAAGTGGAAGGATAATAGCCCGGAATAACAACTTTAAAAAAAAAATCCAGAGTGATGCATAAGGAGGATTTTACTCAATCTTCCCACAAACCCTTTACATTTTATGTAAATTGAGCTATATTATGTCACCGTTGATTATAATTTATCGTTTATTCTATATGGGAATGGGTATTTTGTGGTGTAATAAAGAAGAAATGCCACACACAAAATTGTTGCTTTTTTAGACTGACAAATTTTCCTGTTGATTTATATTATAAAAAGACCAAAATTATACCCTGCCTTACCTACGTCAGAGAAGAATTATTTTTTAGAAATTAAAGCTCAGGATTTGTCATCTAATACAAGATAAAGGGGAAGTTGAGTTTACGTGATATCACCCTTTTTTAACTTTTTTACACAAACTATAAGTATTTGTGAATTTCCTTACAATAGCATTTCAAATATTATTATCAGTAGAGAAATTCCTGAATGTGTTTTAGGTAGAAAAATGATGGTATACCTGGGTGCTCCCAGGTATCATGCGTACCCAGGTTTATTAAACTTACTTCCTTCATCGACCTGGCCGATGACTATGTCATCGTTGCCACAGCTAAGATCTGGTGGGTGATCCGTTCAACATGAGTCTCCACTTCTACGCAAAGGACTTTCCGGGTGGAACCCGTTCAAAATGCTGAGTGCCTAGCCCAAAGGATTCTACTAAACATTATTTTTGTAGCTGTATCAGCTTCACTTTATATTACGTATATCTCATTGCTATACCTCCTTCGGAATTGTTCTTTCTTACAAATATTCTAAGTACAAATTTCTTCTGTTCTTCTAATTCTGTTGGCTTTGAGCAGAGGCCCGCGTATTTGTTTTTAAATTCCCATAGGAAGTTATTGTAATCGGTCTGATTTGTCGAATTGAAAATTTTGACATTTCTCGTCGTTTCAGAGAGATGTTTTTCGATATTGTACTCCATAACTCAAGAAGATGTAGAGATATCGACTTCATATAAATTTTGTTATACAGATAGTAATTGAGAAAAATGCAGAGAGGGCTCTCAAGAAAATTGCGTGGGTGGTTTTTCTTACAATAGCAGTTTAAAAAAAAGGTGAACATTTTGGTTAAACTTAAATATTTCATGAACCAATGACGCTAGAGACTTGAATTAAATTTCATATTATATATTGTAACGTTATACAAAACAAATATATTTTTGGAAAAAATCATAAATCAAAAAAACTGAAAAAAGCAATTTGCCACCTCGAAAATTGTACGACTAAAATATGATTTCATCTCCAAAACAACGCAGAATAATGTTTTTGACATCTGATACAATTTTAAGAAAAATCTAATTGACATTTTATTTTATAAAAAATAAAAACCTAAAAAAAACATTTTATCTTTTCAAAAATATTGCTGTCAACATTCAGTAAAATTTTGAGAAAAATCGAATTGACATTTTTTTTTACAAAAAATAAAAACCTAAAAAAAAAATTAATACAAGTTTTTAAAAATTGATTTTCGACTCAAATATCTTTTCAAAACTTTGAGATTCCAACTAATTTTTGCTTATAAGAAATATACTTTTCAATATTCGGCAAAATTTTGAGAAAAATCGAATTGACAGCTTTTTTTACAAAAAATAAAAACCTAAAAAAAAACAATACTAAAACTTGGTAAAAATTTACTTTCGACTCAAATATCTTTTCAAAAATTAAAAACATTGGCTTTAAACTAATTTTATCTCACAGAAAATATTGTTCTCGACATTCAGTAAATTTGTTTATAAAAATGCAACAGTCCGTTTTTTCATAAGAAATTAAAATGTACAAAAACATTACACAAAAATGTTAAAAATTGATGTTCGGTTCTCGATATCTCTTAAATTAATTTCATTCATCCAATTTGTATTTGTTTCTATAAGAAACAAAAACTTTTAAGAAATGCTACTAAAATTTGCAAAAATTGGTTTTCGACTAAAAATTTCGTTTACAAAAATAGATTTTGAAATGACACTATTTCATCATTATGCAAAATATTGTTAGCAATTTAAATTTTTTAAGAATAATTCAACTGACAAATCCCAGCCTCTTTATTATGAATTTGTAATGTAATGGTTAAATACATGCGTTCCTATTCACAGGTAGTAAAAGTTTTCGGGTACAACACTTCCACTAGCTATAAAAAGCGAAAGGCTATTCCAAAATGGTTGGCAGTGTATAATTACTAGTTCCCTCTCATTAAAAAACGGTGCCTTGAACATATCGCTTATGTGAAATTAGTAAAATATGAAAAGTTAAATAACCGTAAAGGTAGTCAGATGCTCAAATTTTAATAGCCGTGTCTTTTTGGTATTCCATTTATAGTACAGTGAGAAATTGCCAAAAAAAACTATGCGCAGTAGTCCGGTTTTTATATTTGAAAGCTGATACAATTGAATATTGTCCAGAATAATTTATCAAAAAATTCCATAAAAAAATAGCGAAGTTCAGACCAAAGGTGAAATCGTGTAAGCTGATTTTTGATAGTTGACTATCAAAATCAAGAAAATACGTCTGTGTAATGAGAAAGTCGATTTCAAAGTTTTAACCAAACAATTTGACATCAAATAAAAACTTCAAGAAGGAGGTTTGTTCGTAGACTACTACATTAAAATGTGGTGTTGAAGCGAGTTTGAAGCTCGCCGCAATTCTTTATATACCTGAACCTAGTTGAAATGAGCTTGATTCCGGTCGGGGATCGGAAGAAAAACCTGTGTAGAGTAGTTGATTTACAGATATTGCATTATGGTCTGTTTATTTGCATGTTTGTGTACAAAAAATATAGTTTTGTTTTAATCAAATTAAAACAACAAAAATTGCACATGGAGGTGGTAGCATATTCTTATATGGTGCTGAAATATTCAGTTCTTCATTGTTTAAAACGAATCAAACTATCTCAATTGCACTTCATAAGAAAAATCGAAACACCATTTGCATTATAGAAAGTGCTGTCAAACTTAATCATTTTGCGGTGGAAACATAAAAAAGATTTATTTAATCTAAACTGAGATAAAACTTTGGTGGAAACATAACAAAACATAAATATCTTTTCTATTGTTTTCTCTTGCAAAATAAACTTAGTTAGTCGATTTTCACTAACAAAACAAAATAATATCAACAGTAATAGATTGATTTTTTTCCCCAATGGAAAACACACATGATTCCAAATGCACAACTACTCAATGAACACAACCATCGAGATACAAATGCAATATCAATCGTACCAACATTTGAGAACGAAATCACATAAGATCCATTCGAGACTCGTATAAATGTCAAAAACCCATCTGTAGTAAGATTCTACTTTAACTTTTATCGGGTGTATTCATACTACGGATATTGTTTTTGTTATTCGTGTAAGATCCTACTATACTATTGATAGATTTACCAACAAACACGGGTCGGGTAATATTTACTAAATCTTCATTTTACTAAAATTACTCAAATAATTTACATCAAACATGTGAGCTCTTTACAAGAAAATCAAAGGCAAAAAGAACACGTTTTTACAATTAGCATTAATTTAATAAGTATTATCCCAGGAACATTCCCACTTACATTTTCGCCCATTATGAGCCTGAACAAACTTTGTAATCCTTGATCAAAATTTTCGTATTATGTGACGTTTCATTTTGGGCTTAAAACAAATTTGATTTGTTTACAAAAGAAAGAATAACAAGTACCTTCTTTATTTAATACATTTTTCACGTATCACTGGAGATGGGCATCATAAGGATATTCACCACTACTATACCTACACTGGGAGTTTTCATTTTTTAATTTAAATTTATTATCCATTAAAATAATCCCATAGATTATTTTGAAATGCCCACGAACATTTTTTTTAAAATAAAATTTTATTCAAGCAAACAAAAAAGTTTTCCGTTGCCGAATCTCTCGAAGCACTTGGTAACTCAAAGGAGTTTATAAATATATATTTTGAAAATATTTGAATTAAATTAAATTACAATATACTTCAACATTCAATATTTACTCTGTGAACTTTGTATCTTTATCTAATTAATGTTTTCCAGAAGTCTGATTAGTTAGAATCCTAAAAAGGTACCTAGATACTTGGAAGGCAAAAGAGAGATGTAGCATGTAGGCAGGAAGTAACGCTTATATACGCGTAATAATTCCACGTAAAAAAGTCTGAGAATATGAATTTATCTTGAAATAATTTCAATTGATTAATTGAATACGCCAATCAAATAGTCTATCGATAAAAATATAAAAATCCATTTGCCCGTATCCCTTCCCAGAAAAATGGAAAATAGAATAAGTACGAAAATAAAAACAAATTCTAGCAATAAACCCACTATGAAAAATAACAACACAAATATTATTGATTAATATCTTCTACTCGTATAATGTTCTACAATAATTGACCTTATTTTAATCTAAATGGACAATTCCATTGTAATACGTCTCAAGTACCTAACCGATGTATGTATGTACTAATTTTGTACGTGTAAACAAAAGAAAACACTCCCACAACCCTAGTGTTTTACGTGCTGTCAAATGTCTAGGCTTCAGTTTGTTTTCCAAGGTGATGAAGTGGGGGTAAGTTCTCACTATTATCATTTAAATCCCTGTAGGAAAGTATTGCTGAAAAATATTTTACATGAATAACTACGGGTGCCTGTACATTATAATAATACCATTTAGGTTGAAAACTTGTATTTTTAATGAAAAAGAAAATTAAAAAAAAACTATTTATAATAATATTAAATGCATGGCAGAGTATTTGCTTCAGTAAATACGGAAATAGCTATTTCATATGGAATAGAGTTTTCATTGAAAAAATGGTCATAAATGTAAAATTAAATATAAACTGCACAAACAACTTTAGCAAACTTGTAACGAGACAAAAATTGATAGCATTTGATAGGGTTTGGCATCAGGCTCTCTTATCGAAAATGCGTGCGGTTTTCATGAATCCTTCCTTCATTGGATTAGTAATTACCTTTCGAATTCTTCAATACAGTTCGAAAACTACAAAAAAATGCTGGTGTGCCCCAGGGCTCTGTCTATCTCCAACACTCTTTCTTATTTTTATTAATAATCTCCTGTCTGCAAATTCTAATCCAATACATTGTTTCGCTGACGATAGTACCACAGATAATAGAGTTAGTATCTGTGATAGTACTCTTAGCTTTTCATATTTGTTTTCAGATTCGCATCCCTCTTATTCGGATGTAGAACTGCAACGACATGATATGATAAGCTCATTAAATTCCCCTTGCCATTATCCATAGATGGCACTTGCACTTGCATCGAGGAGACTGAATATCTCGATATTCTCGTTATGTGTATCACCAACCAACTTCTGTGGAACGATCACATACGCGATGTCGCCAAAAATGCCGCAAGATGTTTGATTTTTCTAAGGCGATGCAAGAAGTTTTTCTCCCTCTCTGATCTGGCTGTTATGTACAAGACTTATATACGTACAAAGCTTGAGTATAACTCCCATCTCTGGGCTGATGCTCCTGCAACTTACTTTAGCCTCTTGGATAGTATTGAACGTAGAGCATTTAAATTGATAGATGATAATATCATCATAAGTTCTTTTACTTCGCTTGAAATCGTCGTAATGTTTCTTGTCTCACCCTTTTTTACTGTTATTTTTTCAGTTAATGCTCTAGAGAAATAGCCTGCTGCATTCCTCCTCTTAAACAATTCAACCGTAATACTCGCGCTTCTAGGAATGCTCATCAATATACCCTAGAGCCCAACTTCGGTCGTACTGTCAAATACAGAGATTCGTTCTTTAGCCGTACTACGAGAATGTGGAATGCCGTGCCACACTCTCTTTTTCCCAGCCATTGCAATATTCAGGAATTCAAAACCAACGTTATTGTGTATTGTTATAATGCTTATTATAAAAAAAGGTAGTTGTGTACGCCGACGATCTAATTGCGTATAGAACAAAACAAGAATCTATGCTTTCAAGAATTTATGACTTTGAGGACATGAAATAGCAAGGAGACTTAATAGAAGCAAGAAAGTTGTAAGCAATCATATTGCTGATCCACAAAAATATGGAAAAAAATCAAAAAGAATACAAAGCAGAAACAACAACATCATGAGAAAAGCAGTTAACTTTATGGCTTTGCTCAAATTCCACTCCAAAAGCGACTAAAATTGAGGCAAGTACAGAAGGAGCATCGGATGAATTTTGCAAGAGAGCATGTTACTTGGATCATTGAATGGAAACACGTTGTCTTTTCGGGTGAAAAAAAGTTTAACCTAGACGACCTGTTGGTAATAACTTGTATTCTCCTGATCTGAGAAAGGATGAGCTTATTTTGGAAAGACATCATAGCCGTACATTAGGTATAATGCTCTGGGCAGCTATAATAGTAGGTTATAGGCACAATTTTAATTTTTGTCTACAATAATGAACGGGAACAACTAAAAATGTTTGCTGAAACGGTCATTTCAAAAAATGAAAAGCGTTTTCCAAAAATACAATGCCCCCATTCCCACTTCGAGGGTTTTTAGAAGTTCAATTCAATCAGAAGACGTTGAACTTTTGCAATGGCCCCCATAAATAGAAGCTTATAGAAGCTATATCTGAAAATGGCGGACATAGTCATTACATATGTAAAAAAAAGTTATACATGCATAAATGCTGTAAAACCATAATATGTTAATTTTTCATTAAATTTTACGTTTTTTTTTTCCTGAAATTTTGCATGTGACCTCATCCTAATAAAACACTTTTGGATACCCTATTTAAATAGTTTAGGGAACTCCAACGTTCGTTTCCAATTTGCCCTTTAATTTTATAAATTTGTAATTATAAAATAGTACGTACCTATTCCACTAGCTATAAAAAGTGAAAATCAATTCCAAAATTTGTGGCCTAGTCCTATTGGTTCGCACTGTAAAATGAATCAAGTTGTGAATAAATATTTCTATAATTGTTCTCAAAATAATTTAGTAGAAAATAATGTTTGACAATTTAAAGTAGAATTTTTGTAAGTTCGTTTAGGGATTTCCATTTAAGGTGGATCGATTTAAAAATTAAATAAAACAAGTTGTATAAGAGCTATTAATAGGGTTTTATATTTATCTAAGAGCCCTATCAATGATATTATGTGTAAAATATACATAACAACATTTATTGTTATTTTGACAGAAAGTAAAAGAAACAATATGAACGCCACGAGCTGTCTCGAAATTAACCCGTCTCTATAGGAAAACACTTTATTTAAGCTGAAAAAAATGTGTACTGAATTTTTCTTAAAATTGTAACTTTTTTAAAAATTACTTATCCAATTATACTCATAAGAGGAAAGAAAAAAAAACACAATTGTGGGCCTTAGAGCTCGACTCGCTTTGAAGAGAATTTAGGAAGCTCATTAACCGAGCCAAAGCCACAAGACTATACCTTCTCATTGCGATTCTTACAAAGAATCGCTAAAAAGTTATAAGAAGGCACTAAGAAAATCAATCTAAACGATCTTCCTGGCAGTCCTTCTGCAGCATGATAGAAGAAACTTCCGAGGTCTCCAGACTACGGAAAATTCTTTCAACTTATCCAGCGATACCAAGCTGTCTGAAAAATTCTGGTGGTTCCTGGACAATTTCAAGTGAAGAATCGCTGAACTTACTACTGGATACTCACTTTCCTGGTAGCTCTCTAACCGCAACTTGCAACAATCAAATTAGTTCAATTTTCAATGTAACAAATTCACAAGGTCTGATCACAAGGGACAAGCTATAATGGCCTCTCAACAGCTTCAAACCATTTAAATCTGCAAGAACAGATAGTATAATACCAGCCGAACTACAAACAGCCTCAGACATAATTGCTCTAATCCTGGATTCAATTTTTAACAGCTGTTTATATCTGGTCCATATTCCCTCGGCATGGAGAGAATTGAAAGTTGTTTTTATACCCAAAGCAGGTAAATGCTTGCAAGTCAACCCTATAGATCTTCGACCTATAAATCTATCATCATTTATTCTTAAGACCTTAGAAAGATTGATTGATATCCATTTAAAGGGAAGTATTGATACAGGACTTCTTTCTTTGTCTCAACATACCTAATGTAAAGCAAAGGGGTGGAAACGGCGGCGTTACACAAATAGTTCACTGTTGTTTTAATTAACATCAACGGCGCTTTTAACGTCATGGACACATCTGCAATCAAATCGGCACTAACATCTCTCAACGTATAGGGTTCGCTTGGGGAGTTTATTCATTTAACACTGACTAGCAGAATAATTTACTTAAAACTGGGCAACCCTTCTTCTAGAACATTCGTTGGTAGAGGCTCACCGCAAAGTGGTGTTATATCCCCTCTCCTCTGGAACCTGGTGGTAAATTAAATCCTAACTGGCCTGTATGCGAAGGGTTTCAGAGTGATTCAGGAAAGCATCTTAAAAAACTCTTAAACTCACCTTAAAAGAACTCTTAAAAAACGCTTAAGACAAACTTATACTTTGGGCTGATCGGTGTGGACTTGGCGTCAGCTCACACAAAACCGATATAGTCCTATTTTCTAGGAACTACAAAATGCCATATTAACCCTCCTTATTTTTGAAGTATCCAATTAAAGTTCTCAGACGAAGCTAAGTTTTTGAGCCTTATTCAAGAAAAAAAACTTAATGATATACGTAATATACAAGAAATAGTCAAAAAAGCTACTATAGCTCTCTTCTTTTGCTAAAAAGCTATTGGAAATAAATGGGGCTTACAACTCCTAATTACGCAATGGTAATCAGACCGATTTTACTGTATACGGTGTGGCGGTATTACGGAATGCTTTAGAAAAGGCTATACACCGCAACAAACTAAATAAAGTCAAAATTTCAGCTTGTCTAGTAAGTCTTGTAAGTAAGTATTTAGAATCAATTCCAAAGCACACAGCCTACGCTTTCTAGGAGGATAAGGCATTCCTAGAAGACGAGTTAGTCCACTATTATACAGATGGATCAAAACCAAATGAAGGGGTTGGTGGAGGTGTGTACTCTGAGCGAACTAAATTAATCATTCCGTTTTCCCAATCATTGTAAAAGAAGTCTTGTCCTGGCTTAAAGAAAATGTAATATCAACATCTGATACCCGTATTTTCTCAGATAATCAGGTCTATCAAATCTCTGGACTCTGTCTCTACAAACTTTATAACAGTCCATAACTGTCGATCATCTCACCTCTCCTGGGTGCAGGCCCATAGAGACATTCCAGGAAATTATAAGGCAGATGAACTCGCCAGAAATGGTACAGTACAACCCATTCTACCAAGTTTGGCTAATCAATAGCTACATATTAACTATTGGTAATGCAAGATGCTATGAAGAAGGCAAACATCAGATGGAATAACATCACCACGTTTAAGGTCACAAAAAACATCTGGGCTACACTATATTTAAAACGATCAAGGTGCTAACTATCTCTAAGCAGATCGCATATAAGCTCGATAATATGTGTCATAACTGAGCACTGTCTAATAGAAAAGCAGGCCATCTGGTTAGGCGAATTTTCAAATGAAGAAGAAGAGGAAAGAATTCTCCACCTCCTCTGTACTTGCCACGCTCTAACTCAAAAAAGTTAGAATTACCAAGAGAATTCTTCTAAAACCATCTAAATCATCTCAATCATATTAACATAATCAGTCTCTCTTGTTTCGTAAGGGACTTAAACTGGTTTCGTTGAGCTTAGAAGAAAGCTTCAAGATTCATGTAGTATCACAATGGGCCATTAAACTGACCTACTCCATCACGGACAGCCACTTTAACCTAACCTAACTTGTTTTAATTGTAATTTTAGTATTGAATTATTATGAAGGTAATATTATTTTTCGATCTTGAATAATCCTAACTAAGAAATATTATTTTTATAAACAAACTAGCTGACCCGACAAACGTTGTGTTGTCATATAAATAATTTCTAGAGAATAATTTGCTAGAAATAAATAACTTATTGTAAGTGTGTAAGGATTTGGTATATAAGTGGGAGAGGTATAGAGCACTGTAAAAGGTGATAAAATATTAAAATAAAAAATCACTAAACAAATTTTTTTAATTTATTAAAATTAATTCTTTAAAATTATATACATATCGCTAATTATGACAATACTACGAAAGAACAATATCAATCCCTTAATGCAACACAGGGAACAATATTTTGTGTGATCCCATCTTTCGCCAATACAAACAAACTGGATGGTTTTTTTTTTTTTTTCTTAATTCAAATTTTATTCAATATTAACTTATATCTACTTACATGCTAACAAAATTCAGAAAACTAGCCTAACTAATAATACTTAAATTTAACTTACTGGCCCTAAACGGGTGCTCTAAGGAATTCATGATTTCTTAAATTAATGCCTTTCGGCCTATGAACTAATTTTTTTTTTTCTTTTTTCGTTTATTTTGTTAGAAAATATAAAAAACTAACATCTTTATCGTTTATTTTATATCTTACATACTAAGTCCTTAAAATAAAACTTAAAACTACCCCTAACCTACCTACATACTACTTAAAACTAGAGCAACCACAGCGGCAAAAGCTATGTCCATGTCCATATATGTATGTGTTGTTGATTATGTTTGTAAGTGTCATTTTTTTTTATTTTTATTTTTTGTATTTTTTTTTTTTTTTGTATTTTTGTATTTTTTTTTTTTGTATTTTTTTTTTTTTTTTTTTTTTTTTTTATTTATAGTGCCACCTTCCCTACTCTACTTAACCTAAACCTAAGACTAAAACAAGTATGTAAGCCGGCCAAGGCAATAAATACCCCACCCCGGTTTACCCCATATTAAATTCTTTTAGCCACCAAAACTGGTTCTCCTGCTTCCTCCTATCAATACGGTCCTGTTCGGACACAGCCCTACTGAACCGTAGGAGCTCTGCTCCATCTCGGGCGAGGATGTCTCATTCGTACAAGAGTCGCCGGTCCACGGTTCTACGCCTGAAGTGGTAGATAAGCGGTACTGCCAATCTATCCTGTATCAGGCCGCATTTATCTAAATAGAGGAATGCCTCTGGTGGAATAAAGCCGCTCAAGCGTGCCATACCGAAGTATTCGTCGTTTGGATAGAACGCCCCGAAAATTAAGTTGTTGGTCGAAGTCATAGCTCTCGCTATGTGACCCCGAACAAGTTTTATCACGAAATTGTCAATTCTGTTGATCCGAGCTCCGTTGTACAAGACCTCGTTAGAATAATAATGCAAATAAGAAGATTCCGGTGTCCGATGCCAACCGAGACAGCGCCGTAGACACTGCCTCTCGAACACCCGAAACTTCTCCATTTGGGAAGGGGCAATGTTGAACCAAACGGGACAACCATAGACAAGCATTGGCCGTATGAGGGCCATGTAGCAAATTACCTTCACCCTGGGGTCAAGCCGACTGCTGTAAAACAGCTGTTTCGTCAGAGCGAGGGTTCCTCGGGCTCTGGTCAGAGCAGCATTTATATGTCTGTCGAAATACAAATACTGGTCCAACCAGATACCGAGGTACTTCACTACACTTTTACTCGCCAATGGCCGCCCGTCGGGCCCCACAATTACCATCTTGCGCCAATTCTTGCGCGTATCTCTCGTGGCCTTAGCCAAAGGAGTCCGGAACAGAATTGTCTCCGACTTTTGGACATTTATTTTCAGTTTCCAGTCGTCGCAGTATCGCTGAATCTTCTCGAAGTCCCGCTGCAAGAGAATTCTAATAACTTCAACCTTTCGGGCCGTTCTGTACGCAATCAGGTCGTCGGCATACGCTATTGCGTTAGTTAGGCTACCTATCAGATCACTGGTAAAAATGCTGAAGAGGATCGGCGAATTGACCGCCCCCTGTTGAAGACCGTTTTTAATTTCGAAGATGCTGGTAGAGGTTACATTGCCACTTTTGACAACAAACTTTCTACCATTGAGCATATCATAAAGCATATACAAACTGGATGGTTTGCCCACTGAGAGCACGAAACGTATAATTGTCCGTGTGAAAAACATGAAGTGCTCAAATCTAAGCCGCAGACAGACATCGTTTGGCCTTGAGACTTATTGATAGTCATTGCAAATGCCAATCTAATTATAAATTGGAGGCGTTTTAATTAAATTGGCACATCTGAGGGTATAATAGGGATTCGCGGTAATAATATATTTTCACCTCGGAATTTCCCATTTAGAATTATGGCTTGGAAAACATTTTTAATTACTAATCGCGTGCCGTTGCACAACCGTGGTGGATTCAAATGACGAAAAAAAAATTACCGGAGATCCAACCATCAGTTGTAAATTTTGCGGTGGCTTGCCTGGTAAATCTAATGAGTTCAAAAACTCAGCTAGATAATTTACATAATTTACAGCTTCTGTAGCATCACAAACTGTATCAATAGATTTGTATGATCCCAAGTCTCCTGGTAACAAATGTTGTATCTATGAGATTTAATTCGTTGACATCCACATTTTTTGCTGCTAAAATTGTTCTTTCTGAATGCCACTCATGATTTGTATATTGTCTATGTACATCGGGAAATATCTGGTCAATGAGAGCATATTGTGAATCAATAATCGTGCAGAAATCGACCGGTAATTTTATGCATCCAGTTTCATCTGTAGTAATTTTTCTGTCGCCTAAATCTATCAGCAGTTGTTTTTAGAATGTTTCAGCGGATGGATCTTAAAGTATTTGAACACGCATATTTACTTTCAGTTGCGATGATTTTAAGCACGCGTTGATCTCATCAGCGTACGTTGAACGCGGAATAACGGGAAGTGTTTGTCTCAAATGACCTGAAAGCAGTAACAGTGTGCCGCCAAATATCAAATCAGATGCATTTCGATTTGCTGAATGCACACCGAAATGACTGAGTGGTAAGTTGGCAATGATAACGCATAGATCCTCAATAGCAATCAATGCTTCATTGTACATAGCGTCACTGAATACTATGGTAAGATCGTTGCACCATCTACGATGTTGATGTAATTAAACCATAGCACTTAATAATATAAAAAATAGATAAAAACCTATTCTCAGATCTACCGAATGTATATGCAAAATTTCATTGCAATTGGTTAAGCCGTTTCGGAGGAGTATGGCAACTAACACTGTGACAGGAATATTTTATATATTAGATACAATTAGGTCTCAAGATATTTTAGATCAACCAAAACTTTTTCCATTTTGTTTCCAAATTTTTCAAACGTGGAAAAGAAATATTTCTTAAAAAAGTTTTTAAATTTTCTTTATTTTAAGTGAATTATTTAATCAAAATAAAAAATCGTCAACCAAATAATGTCAAATTAAAGCTAACTTAATAAGTTATCCGAAGACACATTTTGATTTATCTCAATGGGACCACTTTAAAAGATACAACTCTTAAAAACAAAACTAAAATCTAAAATAAATATTGTTTCCTTAATGTATATGACGCATTGTGCTGAGTCTTCTACATATTTCCTTATTATAATTGATGAGAAGTAATGGTCATACATTATGTATGTTTTCATTGATTTATTGATATAAATCAGACATTTAATAAATTACACTATAACGAATTTCTTGAAAGTTTTTATTTATGAGTGAGAACTGAGAATATAAAGCAATAAAAGTTGCTAGTGAAAGATCCGTAGAAAATATTAACATATTTACATATTTTCAGTAAAGAATTGCTTTAAATAAATTTATTTTGAATAATTTGTGTCTGTTATTTCCTGAAAATATCATTTTTTCGTTAAAAGTTGAACACCTAATGGAGCATTAAAAAGTGTAAATAAGTTATACTGCACTATACCTAATTGTGTATTCTTTACATCCTCTGGACACTTCATTAGAGTTTGGAGATATCCAAAATATGTTTATAAAATATAAATTATAATAAATTCATCATAAATATCATTTTCTTCCTTGTGAAAATTTAATTTATTTAATAAAACATTCAAACACAAAATTCCATCTGCCTATCCTAAAAATTTAATGTGAAAAAGTATAAAATGGAATTTTTTATTTTTCAAATAATCAATTATGCGTTTTACAAGTTGATAAATAATAAAGATTTTCTTCGCACCCAGTGGCACAAGAACATTAAAATTCAAACAAGATATCACACAATTTCCTACTTTTACAGAATCAGGATTCTGACAAGATGATGTGGTAAGTGCCGAGGGGGTAGGATTTCTCAGAGGCAAATGGATGAAAAAAAAAGTGTAATAAAAGTGATTTTGGTTAAGGATGGGACTGTCTTTTGGCTCAAATCGTTTCTTACTTTCTTATGCCAGCTCTTAGATGGTATTTTGTTTGTAGCCTATCCTAACTGCCTGTAAGGATTTTCTTAAAAATATCCTTCCAAATTAGTTAAATTAAGTTTTTTTTATTTCATTAAAATTGAAAAGTTCAAAGAACTGCCTTCGTTAAAAAACTGAATAAGCAAATCTCAGTGTGACAAATTGTTATTACTGAAAAATAAGTCCTTGAGCAAAATTGATCGACTTTTATTTAAAAGCTTACACTTGGTTCCATTTAAATTTTTTAACAATCCAATGTGAAAAAGTCATGTAGAAATCAAATCAAAAGCTAAGATATTTGGAAAACGAGCATTTGTTGTCATTAATATGAATTTCTAAAGGTTAAAGGTTATTTCAGATTTCATCAAGATTTTCTTATTTCCATCAATTGTATAGAATACCAAAAGACATAAATGGTCGTATGTAAATGAGTCAATAGCGAAAGAGCAGCACAATGATATTGCTCTGTCATAATGCAGCCTTGACATCGATTAAGTTCCTGAGTCTTTTTCCAAGATCTGCCGTAATGTGAATATTTGATCAATGTTAAACTTTCCTAGTCTGAAGCCACACTAATATGGATCTATAAGGTTATTGGCGAACAGCTTCAGGATCTTATAAGTGATGCTTAGGAGGCTGGTTAATCTTTAGTTGGCACAGTCGAGAGGGTGTTCTTTCTTGAAGATTGGTCAAACTATGCCGATATTCCACTCATCAACGGAGTAGCGTCAACGGGTGTGTCCCCGAAAAAGGAAGTGGGCCATTCACTGTATTTTTAATTAAGAAACTGAATAGCGACTGGACTGGACATACCCTAAGCAGAGCGACGGGGACGCGTAAGAGGTTATTTCCCCGAAAAAAAATTCTACATTTATGCCAGCTTTGTGGGAGCGTAATGACCATCGGCGCTTGTCAGGACATTTTCTGTGCTTGAATTATTAGAACATCCCTTTTAGAACTAAATTAATACCTCTTATAATTTTTTTTAAATATGGCCAAAATACACAATCTCCCCAAAATACGCCCCTACCTTACCCAACGCAAGTTACCCAACACATAACCGATAACGCACCAAACAAATTAATAGTCTCTTTATGATGTGCTACTTCGGGCGAGTTCATGAAAGAATGATTTTCGAAATAAAAATTTTTTTGTACACCTACTCATTTTGAACTGCGAACTTGAATCAGAGCGGGTTTCTTCGTATTAAATATTCAAGCAATATGTGAGAAACTTCGTTTTAATTGATTCTCAATAATTGGTGCAATCATCACTATTGATTAAAGCAGTGGGTTTATGTTGATTCGCTGAAAATAGCCAAATTCCTTTCAACTGAAAATTGTCTATTCAGATAATTAATTGATTTGATTTTGCTTCCGCGCAAAAGATTTTAATGCGAATGGAGGAAAAAAATATTTAAGCTTTTAAGGGATTCCGATGGAGAGAATTGTTTTTATTTTTGAGTTTGTCTGAAACCATTCAAAAACGTAGTTAAATTTAATTTTGTTTTGTGAGTAGAACGGAAATATTAGAAATGTTGCAGAAATCTAAAAATCAAGAGCTTTTGAGTGCAAATATTGTTCGTAGAATGTCGATAAAGCGTTAAAGGACTGGCACCACCAAAACTACGATCAACATTAATTGATAAGCTATAGAATAATGAAAAGAATTTTTTTATACATAGACAGTCGGAAACCTTACTGACCTTGTTGGAATATCAGAATGATTATTTAAAACATTTTTGGCTTAAAAAAAGTTAAATCTCCATCTCTCGCTAAAAATAAAAGTTCGATTTGTGGGCACCGTTTCGATTTGATAAAAAAAAGATAGAAACCGAAATCAAGAAGGAATTGAAGGCTATATCGCAAAAGGACTTTACAACACTACATATTTGAAATTGGTAAGAACGTTTACGAATTAACTATGTTTTGATGCAAAAGCACCTCTTTGAACACTTGAAGGAATTGTCAGAGGTGAAAAAATCAAGAAAAAGATGTCCTTAATCGCTGAAGAAAATGTTTACGAAATCGGTATTTATTGACTGTTGTTTCAACTATCATGAAGCGTGGCGGCGGCTTTGTCAATAATCGTCAGGCTTTTCATAATTGGAATTTTATAAGGACTACGCCATAGAAAGGCAAATTTATAAATTCGGATCAGCACTTGCGCTTGCAGCAGCAATATTTTAAACTGAACGTGCATTACAATGATGAACATGCCTTACAAAACTAGTAATGCTTCCCTTCTCTTCTTAATAATTGTATGGTGTATTTCGATTATTAAAAAGCGATCTATTATCGTAAATGGCAATGACACAATTAATATTATGACACTTCAAATGACAGCTTAGCTTGACATGTGCCAAATTACCATATAATTTAATTCGTTACAGCATTGAAAAATCTCCAAAGTTCACATTGAACAAATAAAAAATTTTATAACTCTGGCTTCTTTTTAATCGCAAGGAAAACGTTTTCACCAAATTTTTTTTCCTTGTGTTTTGTATATTTGTTTGCTTGTTATGAAATTATTACTGAATTTAATATATTTCTGCAAATACGCTCTCGGCGCTTAAAAAGGAAATCTCCGCTCACTTAAGCATAGCCTTTGACAAAATATATCACCTACATTATATTCTTTAACTTTGTACTCTTGGCTTTGAACAAATTTTGTTTCAATTGATTTCTTAGATAATGTTCGCTTCAGATACGCTCTATCTTATCCTTTTCTTGCTACCTCTGGCGTACCACAAGGTAGCCACTAAGTTCCTCTCCTTCTTATCCACTCCATTAGTGATATGAAATTGATTTGTAAATGTTCCCATTACTCACTTTAAGCTGATGACACAACATTTTTCAAGCCCATTACGTCGATGCATGATTCTTACTTTATTGAACTAGACCTCAAGAATTTCTCAGACTGATGTAAAAAAATGGCTTAGATCTAATTATAAACAAATTTTCATTCAACTACTTTTTCACGAAAGCGTGTAAGAACTTCACCCCGTCAATACTTTCTCCATAACCAACTCTTTTGCTCTGTTGAAGTTATTCGTGACCTTCGGCTCTTATTTTTCGTGCCAACTTACTCAGCCAACTCAGCACTGGGTTTTGTAAAACATTGGTCAAAGGAATTTTAGAACCCTTACTTTACCCGACATCTCTACATCACCTTTGTCCGAGCCCTCCTTGAATACGACTCTCAAGTATGGTCCCCTTACCAAGAAGTACATATTTCAAAAATTGAAAGCGTTCAAAGACGTTTCCTTCGATTTCCCTTCGAGGCCTACCTTGGCATGATGCTTAATCCTTCCCCCATATCAAGACCGCCTTAAATTATAATTAATCTCAAGACTCTGGAAGAACATAGAGACATACACTTCGTGTCACATGAATAGGGACAAGCTTTTTTCGTTTTTTATTTGCCGATATTTCTTAAGCCCTTATGTTTTTTGGAAATACCTAAATGTGGAATGAATGAGGTATGTATTAAGTTTATATTGCAAGCAACAATTTTTGGATTAAGTTGATAAATACAAGTTTTATGGTGGTTTTTCCGAAGAAGGTCATAAAAAGTACTTGTTTTTTTTTTGTCACATGAATAGGGACAAGATCTAATTTTTCATGTAAGATCCTTTAAAGCAGAAAAAATAACAAAACATCTTATGGTTTTGGTAAATACTGGTTTTTATTAAATGGATTCAAATATTTTTTAGAAATGTGTGCTGCCTCCTGATTTCGGAATCACTTCGATTAACCTGTGGTGTATGGATTCAAAGAGTAGAATTGTCAGGACATTTTCTGTGCTTGAATTATTAGAACATCCCTTTTAGAACTAAATTAATACCTCTTATAATTTTTTTTAAATATGGCCAAAATACACAATCTCCCCAAAATACGCCCCTACCTTACCCAACGCAAGTTACCCAACACATAACCGATAACGCACCAAACAAATTAATAGTCTCTTTATGAAGTGCTACTTCGGGCGAGTTCATGAAAGAATGATTTTCGAAATAAAAATTTTTTTGTACACCTACTCATTTTGAACTGCGAACTTGAATCAGAGCGGGTTTCTTCGTATTAAATATTCAAGCAATATGTGAGAAACTTCGTTTTAATTGATTCTCAATAATTGGTGCAATCATCACTATTGATTAAAGCAGTGGGTTTATGTTGATTCGCTGAAAATAGCCAAATTCCTTTCAACTGAAAATTGTCTATTCAGATAATTAATTGATTTGATTTTGCTTCCGCGCAAAAGATTTTAATGCGAATGGAGGAAAAAAATATTTAAGCTTTTAAGGGATTCCGATGGAGAGAATTGTTTTTATTTTTGAGTTTGTCTGAAACCATTCAAAAACGTAGTTAAATTTAATTTTGTTTTGTGAGTAGAACGGAAATATTAGAAATGTTGCAGAAATCTAAAAATCAAGAGCTTTTGAGTGCAAATATTGTTCGTAGAATGTCGATAAAGCGTTAAAGGACTGGCACCACCAAAACTACGATCAACATTAATTGATAAGCTATAGAATAATGAAAATAATTTTTTTATACATAGACAGTCGGAAACCTTACTGACCTTGTTGGAATATCAGAATGATTATTTAAAACATTTTTGGCTTAAAAAAAGTTAAATCTCCATCTCTCGCTAAAAATAAAAGTTCGATTTGTGGGCACCGTTTCGATTTGATAAAAAAAAGATAGAAACCGAAATCAAGAAGGAATTGAAGGCTATATCGCAAAAGGACTTTACAACACTACATATTTGAAATTGGTAAGAACGTTTACGAATTAACTATGTTTTGATGCAAAAGCACCTCTTTGAACACTTGAAGGAATTGTCAGAGGTGAAAAAATCAAGAAAAAGATGTCCTTAATCGCTGAAGAAAATGTTTACGAAATCGGTATTTATTGACTGTTGTTTCAACTATCATGAAGCGTGGCGGCGGCTTTGTCAATAATCGTCAGGCTTTTCATAATTGGAATTTTATAAGGACTACGCCATAGAAAGGCAAATTTATAAATTCGGATCAGCACTTGCGCTTGCAGCAGCAATATTTTAAACTGAACGTGCATTACAATGATGAACATGCCTTACAAAACTAGTAATGCTTCCCTTCTCTTCTTAATAATTGTATGGTGTATTTCGATTATTAAAAAGCGATCTATTATCGTAAATGGCAATGACACAATTAATATTATGACACTTCAAATGACAGCTTAGCTTGACATGTGCCAAATTACCATATAATTTAATTCGTTACAGCATTGAAAAATCTCCAAAGTTCACATTGAACAAATAAAAAATTTTATAACTCTGGCTTCTTTTTAATCGCAAGGAAAACGTTTTCACCAAATTTTTTTTCCTTGTGTTTTGTATATTTGTTTGCTTGTTATGAAATTATTACTGAATTTAATATATTTCTGCAAATACGCTCTCGGCGCTTAAAAAGGAAATCTCCGCTCACTTAAGCATAGCCTTTGACAAAATATATCACCTACATTATATTCTTTAACTTTGTACTCTTGGCTTTGAACAAATTTTGTTTCAATTGATTTCTTAGATAATGTTCGCTTCAGATACGCTCTATCTTATCCTTTTCTTGCTACCTCTGGCGTACCACAAGGTAGCCACTAAGTTCCTCTCCTTCTTATCCACTCCATTAGTGATATGAAATTGATTTGTAAATGTTCCCATTACTCACTTTAAGCTGATGACACAACATTTTTCAAGCCCATTACGTCGATGCATGATTCTTACTTTATTGAACTAGACCTCAAGAATTTCTCAGACTGATGTAAAAAAATGGCTTAGATCTAATTATAAACAAATTTTCATTCAACTACTTTTTCACGAAAGCGTGTAAGAACTTCACCCCGTCAATACTTTCTCCATAACCAACTCTTTTGCTCTGTTGAAGTTATTCGTGACCTTCGGCTCTTATTTTTCGTGCCAACTTACTCAGCCAACTCAGCACTGGGTTTTGTAAAACATTGGTCAAAGGAATTTTAGAACCCTTACTTTACCCGACATCTCTACATCACCTTTGTCCGAGCCCTCCTTGAATACGACTCTCAAGTATGGTCCCCTTACCAAGAAGTACATATTTCAAAAATTGAAAGCGTTCAAAGACGTTTCCTTCGATTTCCCTTCGAGGCCTACCTTGGCATGATGCTTAATCCTTCCCCCATATCAAGACCGCCTTAAATTATAATTAATCTCAAGACTCTGGAAGAACATAGAGACATACACTTCGTGTCACATGAATAGGGACAAGCTTTTTTCGTTTTTTATTTGCCGATATTTCTTAAGCCCTTATGTTTTTTGGAAATACCTAAATGTGGAATGAATGAGGTATGTATTAAGTTTATATTGCAAGCAACAATTTTTGGATTAAGTTGATAAATACAAGTTTTATGGTGGTTTTTCCGAAGAAGGTCATAAAAAGTACTTGTTTTTTTTTTGTCACATGAATAGGGACAAGATCTAATTTTTCATGTAAGATCCTTTAAAGCAGAAAAAATAACAAAACATCTTATGGTTTTGGTAAATACTGGTTTTTATTAAATGGATTCAAATATTTTTTAGAAATGTGTGCTGCCTCCTGATTTCGGAATCACTTCGATTAACCTGTGGTGTATGGATTCAAAGAGTAGAATTGTCAGGACATTTTCTGTGCTTGAATTATTAGAACATCCCTTTTAGAACTAAATTAATACCTCTTATAATTTTTTTTAAATATGGCCAAAATACACAATCTCCCCAAAATACGCCCCTACCTTACCCAACGCAAGTTACCCAACACATAACCGATAACGCACCAAACAAATTAATAGTCTCTTTATGAAGTGCTACTTCGGGCGAGTTCATGAAAGAATGATTTTCGAAATAAAAATTTTTTTGTACACCTACTCATTTTGAACTGCGAACTTGAATCAGAGCGGGTTTCTTCGTATTAAATATTCAAGCAATATGTGAGAAACTTCGTTTTAATTGATTCTCAATAATTGGTGCAATCATCACTATTGATTAAAGCAGTGGGTTTATGTTGATTCGCTGAAAATAGCCAAATTCCTTTCAACTGAAAATTGTCTATTCAGATAATTAATTGATTTGATTTTGCTTCCGCGCAAAAGATTTTAATGCGAATGGAGGAAAAAAATATTTAAGCTTTTAAGGGATTCCGATGGAGAGAATTGTTTTTATTTTTGAGTTTGTCTGAAACCATTCAAAAACGTAGTTAAATTTAATTTTGTTTTGTGAGTAGAACGGAAATATTAGAAATGTTGCAGAAATCTAAAAATCAAGAGCTTTTGAGTGCAAATATTGTTCGTAGAATGTCGATAAAGCGTTAAAGGACTGGCACCACCAAAACTACGATCAACATTAATTGATAAGCTATAGAATAATGAAAAGAATTTTTTTATACATAGACAGTCGGAAACCTTACTGACCTTGTTGGAATATCAGAATGATTATTTAAAACATTTTTGGCTTAAAAAAAGTTAAATCTCCATCTCTCGCTAAAAATAAAAGTTCGATTTGTGGGCACCGTTTCGATTTGATAAAAAAAAAGATAGAAACCGAAATCAAGAAGGAATTGAAGGCTATATCGCAAAAGGACTTTACAACACTACATATTTGAAATTGGTAAGAACGTTTACGAATTAACTATGTTTTGATGCAAAAGCACCTCTTTGAACACTTGAAGGAATTGTCAGAGGTGAAAAAATCAAGAAAAAGATGTCCTTAATCGCTGAAGAAAATGTTTACGAAATCGGTATTTATTGACTGTTGTTTCAACTATCATGAAGCGTGGCGGCGGCTTTGTCAATAATCGTCAGGCTTTTCATAATTGGAATTTTATAAGGACTACGCCATAGAAAGGCAAATTTATAAATTCGGATCAGCACTTGCGCTTGCAGCAGCAATATTTTAAACTGAACGTGCATTACAATGATGAACATGCCTTACAAAACTAGTAATGCTTCCCTTCTCTTCTTAATAATTGTATGGTGTATTTCGATTATTAAAAAGCGATCTATTATCGTAAATGGCAATGACACAATTAATATTATGACACTTCAAATGACAGCTTAGCTTGACATGTGCCAAATTACCATATAATTTAATTCGTTACAGCATTGAAAAATCTCCAAAGTTCACATTGAACAAATAAAAAATTTTATAACTCTGGCTTCTTTTTAATCGCAAGGAAAACGTTTTCACCAAATTTTTTTTCCTTGTGTTTTGTATATTTGTTTGCTTGTTATGAAATTATTACTGAATTTAATATATTTCTGCAAATACGCTCTCGGCGCTTAAAAAGGAAATCTCCGCTCACTTAAGCATAGCCTTTGACAAAATATATCACATCCATTATATTCTTTAACTTTGTACGCTTTGAACAAATTTTGTTCCAATTGATTTCTTATATAATGTTCGCTTCAGATACGCTATATCTTATCCTTTTCTTGCTACCTCTGGCGTACCACAAGGTAGCCACTAAGTTCCTCTCCTTCTTATCCACTCCATTAGTGATATGAGATTGATTTGTAAATGTTCCCATTACTCACTTTAAGCTGATGATACCACATTTTTCAAGCCCATTACGTCGATGCATGATTCTTACTTTATTAAACTAGACCTCAACAGTTTCTCTGGCTGATGTAAAAAAAAATTGCTTAGATCTAATTATAAACAAATTTTCAGTCAACTACTTTTTCACGAAAGCGTGTAAGAACTTCACCCTGACAATACTTTCTCCATAACCAACTCTTTTGCTCTGTTGAAGTTATTCGTGACCTTGGGCTCTTATTTTTCGTGCCAGCTTACTCAGCCAACTCAGCACTGGGTTTTGTAAAATATTGGTCAAAGGAATTTTAGAACCCTTACGTTACCCGACAAGTCGACATCACCTTTGTCCGCGCCCTCCTTGAATACGACTCCCAAGTATGGTCCCCTTACCAAGACATACATACATATTTCAAAAATCGAAAGCGTTCAAAGACGTTTCCTTCGATTTTCCCTTCGAGGCCTACCTTGGCATGATGCTTAATCCTTCCTCCATATCAAGACCGCCTTAAATTATAATATTAATCTCAAGACTCTGTCACATGAATAGGGACAAGCTTTTTTCGTTTTTTATTTGCCGATATTTCTTAAGCCCTTATGTTTTTTGGAAATACCTAAATGTGGAATGAATGAGGTATGTATTAAGTTTATATTGCAAGCAACAATTTTTGGATTAAGTTGATATATACAAGTTTTATGCTGGTTTTTCCAAAGAAGGTCATAAAAAGTACTGTTTTTTTTTTTGTGTCACATGAATAGGGACAAGATCTAATTTTTCATGTAAGATCCTTTAAAGCAAAGAAAATAACAAAACATCTTATGGTTTTGGTAAATACTGGTTTTTATTAAATGGATTCAAATATTTTTTTGAAATGTGTGCTGCCTCCTGATTTCTGAATCACTTCAATTAACCTGTGGTGTATGGATTCAAAGAGCGGAATTTTGAGCGCAGGACCGTTTTATGGCTTCAATAATCTCTTCGGTGTTTTTGTATTGCCGTCCTCCTTTGTACATTTTTCTTGAAAACCATCCCAACACGTTTTCTTTGATGTTCAGGTTAGGAGAATATGGGGCCATGGTAATAGGTTCTCATTAAGCTCCTGAATCCAGGCTTTTGTTATCCGTGCGGTATGTATTGGTATATTATCTTGTTACAAAGTCCATCGTTCTCCACCAAATAATTCAGAGACTGTGGAAAAGCTCCTTCAAGAATCGATTTGTAAGTGATTGCCGTGATTTAAGAACTTTGAAAATCCGTTATATGTGATTGCTTCCTATACCATTACACCGCCTCCTATGCTGTACCGTTTTTCGAGATAGATTTCTTCCTTTCTTAAATCATGGAAATAGCAGCTATATCCATCAGGTTCGTCCAAGTCAAATTTCTTTTCATCAGAAAAGACGACACAGTATGCCTAGCTCAATTCCACCTAATGTGATTTGTTGCAAAACTAAGGCGTTGGCTCCTGCGTCCAGCATTCTATGGTGGTTTTTTCTTCATTTTTTGGTGTCGTATATGGTCTGCCTTTTGTATTTTTTTTTTTTTTTTTTTTTTAGCGAACACTAAAAGGGTTTTGTATACCTTTAATATGCCAAACACACAGTGTGAGCATTAGGAAAAGAGGGAAGGGTTGGATAGGAGATGTCGGTGTACATTGATTTTAAATTTCTGAACATTGCAATGACACGGAAAGATAGAGCGTGGCAAGGTGTTCCACATTCACGTAGTACGGCTAAAAAAAGAATCTCTGTACTTCATAGTACGGCCGAAGTTGGGCTCAAGGGTTAACTGATGGGCATTCCTAGAAGCGCGGGTATTAAGGTTAAATTGTTTAAGGGGAGGAATGCAACTGGCTATTTCACTAGAGCATAATCCGTTAAAATAACGGTAAAAAAGGGTGAGGCGTCGTCGCGATGTTCGAGTGACGTAAACGAGTTGATGATGTTAATGTCACCAATCATTTCAAAAGCTCTTTTTTGAATACTGTCCTAGAGGCTTAAATAAGTTACTGGAGCACCAGCCCAGAGATGAGAGTTATATTCAAGTTTCGGACGTATATAGCTATAGGTTTTGTAGGTTGTAGCCAGATCAGACGGAGAGAAAAATTTCTTGCAACGTCTCAAAAAACCTAGACATCTTGCGGCATTTTTGGCAACATCGCGTATGTGATCGCTCCACAAAAGGTGGTTGCTGATGCACATTCCTCTCGGAATGCACATGCCTTTCCTGAAATGATGTGGATTTTTTTTTACTCTTCCCTTGTAGTTTTTTCCATACCTCTCTGGGGCCTTGAGGTAGTTGTATACAACATTTGAACTTCTTCTAATTTTGCTGGCTATAAAACGGATGGTTTTGCCGAGATTCCATTAAGCTCGAATTTGGCTTATTTCGTCCTTGGTTAGACCCTAACCTCTACCCATACTTCTTGATTATACCAAATTAATACTAATACTAACCCAAACAATCAGAGTATACATGTATCTTATTTAAAACACGCTAAAAAGTAAATTTAAATCTAGTACCTATTCATGTGACACATAAAAACAGGTACTTTTTATGGCATTCTTCGGAAAAACCGAGAAAAAGCTTGTATTTATTAACGTAATCCAAAATTTACCTCATTCATTCCACATTTGGGGTTTTCCAAAAAACCTAAGGGTTTTAGAAATATCGGCAAATTAAAAACGAAAAAATCTTGTCACTATTCATGTGACACGAAGTGTATATCTGCCATCTTGTTTTTCTAACGTCTTCTTTCTGGGTTTATTAACTGTCATAATCTTTATAACACTATCTTTCTCAACACTTAACCCCGTAATCTAAGAAATACTCACCTCTTTTATCTTTCCATTCACCTCATCTCTTATGGCTCAAATAAATCCATTACTCTCATGGAAAATCACGTGGTTTTTGTTTCCTTTTCTGCACGGCCATAATGTAGAATCCGACTTTCCACGTTAACATTCAGAATAAAATAAAATTAAAGCACTGCACATCAGTATTGTCAGTATTATGGGACAAAAATTAAGGCTGCCGTTCAACCACACACTTCCTGTGAACGGCTATTTAATTTAATATCTTGTTCAGACATTTTCCATTAAAAACTTTTCATGTACATAAAAGGATTCGAAGAAGAGAAAACTTTTCAAAAGTCATAAAGAATCCTTTGAATGGGTTGTTACCACCTTCATTTTGTCTGCAGTCATGTCAACAAATAAAACAAAATATTTTATATTTTTATATAATATGTATAATTTTTCTTAACAAACATGAATTATTTTGTTTTCTCTTTTTATTATTATTGAATCCAAATGAAAACCAACTGACTTATTTTTTTATTATTCCCATAAAAAATATTTATCTTACATTTAAATGCATCACTCGTATAAATATACTTTTTAAATAAATTTTTGTTTTTGTTTTCTTATCTCTTAACTATTTTGTATAAAGGAGCTTCCGCTCCTGCAAATCACTAAAAACACAAGAAGAAAAATTAAATAACGGCTGGCATCATTTTCAGCAGCTGCACATAATAAGTTTTCAAATTTTCTGCAATTTGTGAAAAGTTTTTCCTCGGATAACATTTTCGCTGTATCCCTGGCAAATTTCGCCGAATGCTTGTAGCACTTAAAACGGGCACTGTTGTATATGCAATTTTCATAAGCATGGCGAGCACTGAAATGAAAGAGATGAAGAAAGAAGAAATAAGAATATTTTATAAGAGTACTTTTTTAACAATTTTTGTTATTTTTAATTATTGAAAAAAAAAATAAATTAAATCATATCGTTACATTGAATAAATTATAATACTCGTATGTAATTCATATCGAAAAGAACTTATAACGAAAACTCTTAAAACAAGAGTTTCTGCTGTTGTGCTGATTTAAAGTGTATTTTAATGAATAAGTTTTAATGAATGAACGAGTATTAAATTTATTTAAAATATTTTCATTAAATTTAACTTTAATGATTATTAAATTAAATACTGGTCAAGTCATTAAGTACCTACTAACGCTTTCAAGTTGTGAATTTTTATTTTTCTAGTAAATAAATAGTTTGATCCGAGTTTTTGATTTCAATTAAAATGATTATATAATTTCTTTTCTATTAGTCTAGCTTAATTGCATCACGAAATCTTTTCTGGGTGTATATATTGGTTTCGAAGTGAAGGGTAAGAGTTAGTTATTTGGTGGAAAAGTTCTTGAGAACTGATTTCAATGAGTTTGTGATTTCAATTTGACAATGGAACCTTTTAAAATTAAATTTGTAGGTTTTATTGAGGTTTGTTTTGTATATTTTATTTATTTTTGATACATTTCAAGTTTATAATACTTTGCTAACTGAATGAAACCGAGAGAGGGGGCAAGAGGCACACCTCCTTTTACCCAGACAACAGTGGAGCAATTGTCAAGATGGAATCAACAGTGGAGTCTATAGTTCTAGTTATGTTGAACTTCTTACCCCCAGTTTCACAGTGAAGGTTTAAACTTCCGTTCAGCTGAACCTTAAACTGAGTTAAAATTTTTTAGTTTAACTAGTCCGGTTTCACAGTGAAATCTGAACTTCAGTTCAGTTGAACTTCGTTCAATTAGATTTTATGATAAGTAGATGGCATCATTGTTCGTTTTTGTTGCGTAATGTGACGTAACGTGTCCAGATCGTCACTTTTATAAAGTTTTTCAACTGTCTTTCCTTGACTTCTCTTTCTCCCTCTGAGGTAAAGAACACAAGAAAAACAACAAATATTTTGTTTTGTTGACGAACTCGAGAGGTTTATTTTATTTTGAGTAATTTTTAAAATGGAAATAAATTTAGAACAAAAGACTATGTCAAAAAAAAAAATAACGAGCAATTTTTCATCAGCAGATGTAGATTTATTGATGGAGTTAGTTTTGAAAAGAAAGAATATTCTGGAAAACAAAAAAACTGACAAAGTACATTGGAAAGAAAAGGCTGCGGCATGGGATTCAATTGCAAATGAGTTCAATTCGAAGAGTGAATCCCATTCCCGGATAACGGATGCGTTGAAAACCAAATACCTACGACAACTTAAGAAAAAAAGCAAAAACAAATTCAGCTTTGGAAAAAAATTTAAATGTCACCGTGTGAATGTGAAGTGGTTCCAAACGCTGAACTGAAGTTTAAACGGCAGAATACTTTCGGTTAACCTGAACTGCAAATTGAACTGAGTTCAAGGGTTAAACGAAACTGTGAAACCAAATAAATTCATGAACTAAAGTTTAAAGCGAAAGTGGAGTTTAAACTTCCACTGTGAAACTGGGGGTTAGTGAACACATTATTGAGCTTCTACGATATATTCAGAGCTCATGACTGTAAGGATCGGTTATGCCGGCTCTCGCCCTTGGAGTTCAAATCAATTACGTAGGACGCGTTTTCTTCTTTCCGAACTTTCTGGGGAGCCAACATTGACTCGGACCACTATCTCCTTCTAGCCAAGGTAGGTACAACGTCGAACGGCTACAATCGCAAGAGATCGCCAAATCCTTATGCGACGGAGTTACAAGTAACCTCTTTCGAAATTCTGTGTCGCCAACTCAATGTATTGAGAACCAGTGGTAACATTGCCAATCTACAATCAGAGAAGCCACCTCTGACGTGCTGGGTTTCAAAAAGCCACCAACAAGAAACACCTGGTTAGATGGGGAATGTCGTCAAACAAATGCACAAGTGCAAATGAACGACGAGAGCTGCTCACGAGCTTTATGAGCGGAAGAGAAGAGATTAACGCTGACTGCTCAGAACAAAAAAAAGAGCATGAAAAGCGTCCGGTCGAAGATGCTGAGAATTTGAAAGTTTTATGAACCGAAGGCTGCAAAGACAAAAGTGGAAACATCATAGTTGAACCGCATATGCAGACTGTATAACGACGACGGCGAACTGAATAGCGGTATCAGGCAGGATGATCCATTCAATATAGACGAAGAAAACCAACAATCCCGTCTTCCCGAAGTAGACAAAGCAAAGATTGCCATATCTAAGCTGAAGTCTAAGAGAGTCGCTGGAGCAGATACCTTGAATGCCGAGCTCTTTAAAGGAGCTGGAGATTATTTGGTTAAGAATATGCAACAACTTGAAATATTATGTATGATTTTTTTTTAAATAAAATAAGTATCGCTAAATCCGTCAATATTTATTTTTCAAGTTAACATTAATTTCTATGAAGAAAACTTTAGTTATTTTTTAAGCTCTTGTACTTTTCTGTACGAAATTTTAATAAAATATAATAAGTTCAGCAACGCGTAGTTTATGATACCAACATTTCCAAATTGTATGTAATTAATTCATGAAATTTTATGATTGGAAACAAAAGGGTTCTCATGAATAATACAAATATTGCATCTAACTTCCATTAACGTGCCATACGCTCATACAAAAAAACCATCAGATATTTGTGTGTATAGACACTTTTGAGTCTTTTTTTATAAAAGCTTTTTCTCAAAATTTGAATATGTAACTGAGAAATGTCCAGTACCATTTTTTCCGTTGTACTCAGCACCATTATTTTGAAAGTGATACACTTTTCTCCCTTTAAGACTTTATTTTTTAACTTCATTAGACCCAGAAATAAAATATTCAGATAAAATCATGTGTCATATATTAATCAGTACCTACCAAAATATGTATTTCAGTATAATGCGGACAGGCCATTGAGGATTTTTTGAGGGACATTAGACAGGGCTCTGGACAGGACACTGATACTCTTTTACTTTTTGTGAATAAAATAATCACAACGGTTTTTGATTTGAAAACTGTTGTTAAAATTTTCCTTTACTTTTGTAGTTATTTTTTTTTTTTGAATGAATGAAAAATTTAAAAATAAGTAACAGAAAAAAATACATATGTAAATATTTATATTTTTAAGGCAAGTTCTAAATTTTATAATGAAGTTTAAAATGTCTCACCAGCAAAACTGCATAAATTTATTGGTCACATTCTTTTGTTGGTTTCGTTCATGAAGTTCGTCAGTTAAAATTTTCTGAAAATTTCTCGTACATATTTCCCAGTCTTCTTGAATGTGAGAAAAACAATCTATGTGCCGGTTATATTCTGAAAATAAGTTAAAGAAACAAAAACATATCAATCAAAATGTTCATTTTATATTTGAAAGAAAAAGAAAACACAAATTATAAAAATTTCATCAAAAACTTAAAAAGTAAATACGAGTTATAATGATTTTTTTTAAAGTAAAATGGATATCAAATGAAAGCTTAAATTGATTTAAATATAACTGTCAAATATTTTTAAACTATGTTTTGAAATTTTCGAGATTTTTGAGCTGGAAAGAAAGAAATATAGATTTTTCTTTATTTAACAACGAAGTAGAACAATATTTTGGTTAAGAATACGGAAAGAGCAGATCCAGACTTTTAATCAGGGGAGGGGTCACACGCTTACAATATAGACGAGTTTTTACTCACCGCTTAAAAATGTACTTTGATGTTCTGTAAAGGAGGATAACAAAATTTAAATAACATAATGTGTATCTTCACCTTAAATGTACACATTTCAAGGTTAGTTATTTAATTATTTTAGAACGCTGTTGGCCAGCAGGGTATAGTCTAACTCTTTAATTTGGTCGACTTTTTACATATGAAAGCATTCCAAGATTCCAACAGTTTTCTAAATATGCCAAATTTAAGAGCAAAACAAAATAGTTCAGATGGTTTTTATTGCTTTCACACAGAAATGTAAGAAATTGTTTTGAAACTTAGATTTCTCCCAAAAAAAATACGTTCTTTTTTGTTACCATTTCTATTAATACTGCAAAAATTTAAAAACCCAGAAAATGAGAAAGAATCTAATATCAAGAATTGTCTGGATTTTTTTGACGTAGTCAACAAAACTCAAAAATTGTAGAGAGAAAAGTGTTTGGTTCTTGGATTTAAGCAAATAGGTGCATTTAAGTACATAATTTCTCTGAAAATAAAATAAAAACACTTAAAGTAAACAAAGAAGAAACTTGAAGAAACTTTTTTATTAGCTGTCGCAAATTACACGTTTCAGAATCTTTTTTTACTTCAGTTCTCAAGAGATTCAAAGCTTATATATTAATAGACTAGCGGCCCGTCCCGGCTTGGCACGGGTAGACATAAATAGGTACAGATATTTAGGTTATAAGCATGCTAATTAAAACGACCATGAATCACTAAATTAGAAAACATTTTTTTTGTTCTATCATTAATACTCTTCGCAGCCAATGTGCTGAAAGACATTTTATGGCTAATTTTTTTACAACTTCGGTTGGTTTTAATAGGAATTTCTAAAGATTTCTATAGTAATCTAGTACTAAATATAGCCTATGTTACTCAGTGATAATGTAGCTTTCTAATGAAAAAAAACATTATTAAAATCGGTCCAGTACTTTTTGAGTTTATTCGTTACATACAAAAATACAAATCTTTCCTCTTTATAATATTATTATGTACATAGATATTGCAACGTGATACCAAACAAGTATATTTTTGAAAAAAAATCCAATTAACGGTTTTTTTATAAATCAAAAAAACTGAAAACAAAAATTTGTCACCTCGAAAATTTTACGACTAAAATATGATTTCATCTCCAGAACAATTTTGTGCAACGAAGAATAATGTTTTTGACATCTTTTTTTTATAAAAAATAAAAACCTAAAAAAAACATTACTCAAAGTTGGTAGAAATTGAATTTCGACTCAAATACCTTCTCAAAAACTTGAGATTAAGGCTTCAAACTTATTTTATCTTATAAGAAATATTGTTTTCAACATTCTGAAAAATGTTGAGAAAAATCGAATTGACAGTTTTTTTTTACATAAAAATAAAAACCCAAACAAAAATTAATAAAAATTGCTAAAAATTGATTTTCGACTCAAATATCTTTTCAAAACTTTGAGATATTGGCTTTAAACTACTTTTATCTTTCAAAAAATATTGTTGTCAACATTCAGTAACATTTTTAAAGAAATCGAATTGACAGTTTTTTTACAAAAAAATAAAAAATGAAACAAAAATTTAACAAAAGTTTGGTAAAAATTGATTTTTGACTCAAATATCTTTTCAAAAATTTGAGATAATGGCTTCTTACTAATTTTAACTTATAAAAAATATTGTTTTCAATATTAGCAAACATTTTGAGAAAAATCAAATTGACAGTTTTTTTACAAAAATAAAAACCTAACAAAAATTTATAAAAGTTGGTAAAAATTGTTTTTCGACGTACCTAAATATCTTTTCAAAAATTTGAGATAATGGCTTCTAACTAATTTTAACTTATAAGAATAATTATTTTTCAACATTAGGAAAAATTTTGAGAAAAATCGAATTGAAAGTTTTTTACAAAAAATAAAAACCTAAAAAAAAAAACAATACTAAACCTTGGTAAAAATTTACTTTCGACTCAAATAGCTTTTCAAAAGTTAAAAATATTGGCTTCAAACTTATTTTATTTCACAGAAAATATTGTGAAATCTACAAAAAATAGTACGCAAATTTGGTAAAAATTGATACTGTAGGCAAACGAGAGTGGTAGACTTGTCGCCATCGTGTTCTATGGGAAATTTCCAATAAGACCTCACATAGAAATTGTATTGCAATTAGTTTTAGGTTCGGTCCCAATTGATTTAAATAATCATGTCATAATTTGAAGTTAAATCGAAAAGGGATTATCTGATCAAGAAGAACCTTTATGAGATCTCCGGCAAAGTTAACTCCCCCCGAAAGATTATCAGCTCTATCATCGAGTAGTGAACAGAATTTGATGATAACCATTTTTTTACTTTTAAGTTAATAAGAAAGACAATGCAACCAAAACAAAAATTTCTGGAAAATTTCCTAATAAGAGAACTCCCCTAGTAAGAGAACTGTCTTGCTTAAGAGGTTTGTAGGTTTTCGTGTTGTGTTAAAAAAGTCGTCAGCTAAATTATTCTAAAAATTTTCAAAACTATAATGAAATACATAGTTTTGATTTCGAAATTTAGTTTGGTTAACGAGATTTTTAGTCGAAAACCAATTTTTACCAATTTTAGTAGCATTTCTTAAAAGTTCTTATTTCTTATATAAACAAATAGAAATTGGATGAATGAAATTAATTAGAAGTCAATATCTTCTATAGTTCACGAGATATCGAGCACAGAACATCAATTTTTACCAAATGTGCGTACTATTTTTTGTAGGTTTTAATTTTTTATGAAAAAACTGGCTGTTAGATTTTTATAAAAAAATTACTAAATGTTGAAAACGACATTTTTTTTTAAACAAAATTAATTTAAAGCCTATGTCTCAAAGTCTTGAAAAGAATTTTGAGTGGAAAATCAATTTTTACGAACTTTTAGTAATGCTTTTTTTAGGTTTTTATTTTTTGTTCAAAAACTGTAAATTCGATTTTTCTCAAAATTTTATCGAATGTTCAAAACAATATTTTTTATAAGATAAAATTAGTTTAAAGCTAATATTTTTAATTTTTGAAAAGATATTTGAGTCGAATTCAATTTTTACCACCTTTGAGTTATGTTTTTTTTAGGTTATTAATTTTTATTAAAAAAAAAAACTATCAATTCGATTTTTCTCAAAATTTTAACAGATGTCAAAAACGTCGTTCTTCGTTGCACAAAATTGTTTAGGAGATAAAATCATTTTTTATTCGTAAGATTTTCTAGGTGACAAATATTTTTTTTCAGTTTTTTTGATTTATAAAAAAAAGACCGTTAGTTGAATTTTTTTTCAAAAATATATTTGTTTTGTATCACGTTACAATATATAATATAAAATTTAATTCGAGTCTCTAGCGTTTTTGGTTCATGATATATTTAGGGTTAACCAAAATTTTCACTTTTTTTTAAACTGCTATGGTAAAAAAAACCACCCACGCAATTTTCTTGAGAGCCCTTTCTGCATCTTTCTGCATTATTATCTGTATAGCAAAATTTATTTGAAGTCGATATCTCTTCTGGTTCTTGAGCTATGGACGACAAAAAAAACGTGGCGAACAAACGGACGTACTATCGGACGTACACACGCACGCACAGACATCTTTCTAAAAACCTTTTATTTCGACTCTAGGGACCTTGAAACGTCGAGAAATGTAAAAATGTTCAATTCGACAAATCGGAACCATTACAATAATTTCCTATGTGAAGTTAAAAACTGAAACTACTCGTTTATTAAAATTAAAATTTAATATTGGAAATTTTCTCTCTACCACACCATCAGATCTTTTCAAAGTTCAATGAATACCTATTTAGGTAATAAATAACTATGCACTGAAATGTTTCGCTATACACATGAGACATGAGCATTTAAAAGAAAATATTGTAGATACATTCATAAGACTCTTCATAATGATTCTATTTTTCTGAATATATTATTTTTAGCTTACCAGTTTGAAACTTTCTGTCGTCACAAAACTTTTTAAGGAATTTCCTTGCTCCAGCAACATTATTTTGTACATAGAAACTATTTTTCTTCGATAGACAACGGTCGGTATAGCGTTCAAAACAAACCATTCCTCGTTTAAAAACTCTGTAAATATAGAAAAATAAAACAACAATTCTATAAGTTGCACGGCAGTTAATAAACAGTTGGAATTTTAAAACTTACAAAGCATTACATTAAAAAACAAAACGTACAAAAGTTGTCTGCGTATATAAAATATGAGCATTAGTATTGTTTTCTTCCATAAAACATAAATCACAAACCGATGCCGTCAAGTTGAACTTATACCATTGTCCTAACTTAAAGTTCGACGTATTTATGATTCTGTTGAAAGCCCTCCAAGCGAACTATCACCTTCTATGGAAATTTTTATTTTAAATAGCAAAACAAAAGTCTCACTCAATAAATCAACATCCATGAAACTGTGAAAAATCGACGTTGAATATTAATGAATTCTCATGAATACTGATCTAATGACTTGTAATGGATTTATGCAGAGAAAGCCTTCAACAATTTTTAACTTTATGTATAGATTGAGGGTCGTCTACATTTTAAAGGGTAAAAAGCTTTTTTTAAATATGTAGCTCTCAGCTCTTTAACTTGGTGAAAACTAAAGTGAACAATACCCTGGTTTGTAGAAAAGGCATGGAAAAGAATTGGTTTTGTTTTATTACAAAACAAAATTTGAGGTTTCAATCAAAATGAATGATGATAGGAAAGTAAAAAAAAAAATGGGTTAAGTCATAAACAGAATATAATATTTAATCATTGTTTATTGAAATTTGGTGCAGATAACTTTTTTAAGTCAATAGACATATAATTTTGTGCTTGCAAAACTAAAGGGCATTTAATTGCAAAACTCGAGCTTCTAAAAATGTCCATCAATTCATCGTTGAACTCAACTTCAGCCGTACTGTAAAGTATAGAGATTCATTTTTTGACAGTACTACACGAATGTGAAATGCCTTACCAAGCTCTGTCTTTTTCCGTCATGCAATGTTAAAGAATTCAAAACCAATTACAACCGAAACCTCCTTTTTAACCCCTCTCTTTGTTTCTCTAACTCACACCTGCGCTAATTAAAAAAGAAAGAAGCAAACATTTATATTAATTATGGAGCCCCAGGCCGTTCAAGTGCTGTCAGACAATGGGGTCGGTGCCAGTAAGGAAAATTTGCAAACATTTATGAGGAGACACCGGTGCACATTGGTAGCTTCAAATATCAACATATGAAGCAAGAAGAGAGTCGGCTAATGTAGTCCACATTCTTAATGTGCGGTTAGAAAAGAATTTCAAGGATAAATTAATGCCCATTCCTGGAAGTGCGAGCATTGGAGCTAAATAGGTAAGGTAAGGTTAAATTGGCTGTCCGTGATGGAGTAGGACAAACTTAAGAAAGTTTATTGGTCCCATGAATTTTAAAGCTTTCTTCTTAGCTCAATGAAACCAGTTTGAGTCCTTTACAAATCTTAAAAGGCTGATTATGTTAAAATGATTGATGATCGTAAAGATAGCAAGCACCTTGATAGCTTTAAATCTAGTGAAGCAGCCAGATTTTTGTTGTGACCTGACACGTGGTGATGTTATTCTACCTGGGAGTTCATCTGCCTTATAATTTAATGGAATGTCTCTAAGGCCCGGCTCCCGGCAAAGGTGAATATTAAACTGTTGTGCCCTCTTCATTAAAGATTATCGACAGTTATGGACTGTTATAGTGTTATAGAGATTTGATATAGCGTCCTGACTATTTGACAAAATACGGATATCAGATGTTGAGCCAGGACAAGACTTTTGTTTACATATATGTAGGTTCTATTAAAATTAATATTAGTTACTAAAGGGCAGACGGCATTACAATTAAAAATATGGTTGTGACACTTGTAGATGGTTGGTTATAACATTATTATCACTGCAACCTGGAACGTCTTCTGTTGAAACGTCATTTGTCAGCTGGTCTAGTAATGACATTCCACACACGCCGCCGCCGCGCGCCGTCACATTTTAATTTGTTGTCGATGTCAAAATAAAATTGTTTACCTTCCACCAACAGTGTTTGTCCGCGAATTTTGGTTTTTAGATTTTTGTTTTTTCTACAAATGTCGGTTTTGAGTTGTATCAATCGTCTTCTCCGGGCTCTAGCCGCAGGTGGTAAATCCCTATGTATGGTTATTCCGGTGTTTTTAAGTTTGATCGTTGAACCCAGCAATCGTGTTACGTCCTCTATTTTATTGAGTTTCACAATAACACTGGCCGTCTTGTTATTATTCGTCGGTCGCAAAACTCGTGTTGTTGCAATAACGTTGGTTTCATTTGTTTGCAACAGATCCAGGCAACACTTTTGGGCCTTCTCTCCAGGCCCGTAGCCAGGATTTCGGTTCGGGGGGGGGCTTATTCAATTTCGAAAAAATAATTCTACATACAAAAATTTAAAAAAAACTACATAATGTAAATGTTTTATTTTTGTTTGTATTTTTTTTTATTTAATTAAATAAATAGTTTGGATTTTTACAGCAATAAACGCCTTGTCTTTTTTTTAGACATAATGTCGATCACTTCATCTGGATCCACATCAATACCTGAGTGAACACACAGCATTGCAAGTGCGCTTAGTCTTGGATGGCCCATAACGCTTCGAGATACTGTTTTGATCCTTTTCATCGTTGAAAAGGTTCTTTCAACGCTAGCTGTTGTAACTGGTAGTGTGGCCAAAATTGTAAGCAAGTAGCTTATGCTCCTGAAGTAGGTATTGTCATATATATCTAGCAGTTTCAGAACATCGGAAGAGGGATCCATCGATGAAATTTTTTCGCACCAGAGTATGTACTCCGCTTTAACAGCTGACAAGGATATTGCGTTATCGAAGTAGAGTGTTAGATTTTCCATTTCATTTACTCGATTGGCGGCAACAAAACCTGGAAGCAGAACTTGAAACGATAGTAAAACGTCCTCGTTGACCATAAATCTATCAGTAAGATTTTGTATAAGAGAATCTAGACAGGGAATAAGTATAGAAACTCTAAAATAGTCTTCTGGACATGATGTTTCTGGATTAGAGTGCGTTGTTTGTTTCAAAGAAAGCATTGGAATTGTTATGCTGACTTCAAATAAATCCTTGGCAAGTTGTGATGCGGATTGAAAAGCGTCTCTGAAAAAGTCTTTGGCAGTTTCTCTTATGTTCTTAAGAGAACTTAAGACTTGTTTCGTGTGATTTATTGCAGACACGAAATTTAAAGATTCATTTTGAAGCAACATTGATAAGGGTAGCGTTAAACTAAAAAGTTTTTCGCATAACATGAGGCTTACCAGAAAATCACTTCTTTGAATTGCTGCTAACAGAGATGATGCTTTTGAAGACATTTCCCACGTCTTGGTGGATATTTCTTCAAGACTAATAGTAATACATTTGAAGAGCTCTACAAATGAAAGAATGCTGTCATGCCTTTCAATAAACCATGTTTCACAAAAGCGCAAAAGTCGTTTTTTTCTGCTTTCTGGTGCGTATTTTTGGATGGTGATTTGGAAAGTCTTATTTGCATTTGAATGGTTTCGGAAGAAATTAGCTATTTCGCTTACTACACCAAGACAATTGCGAATCGAGGGTGTTGACATGGCATTAGACCGAGCCAGGTTCAAGCGATGACTTGCACAGTGAACATATCTGGCATTTGGATACTGTTGCCTTATCCTACTCTGTACTCCACTTAAGTGGCCTGACATATTTGCCGCTCCGTCATAACCTTGGCCAACACACTTGTTCATATCTAGATGTAGTTCCTGACATCGCTGCAATATGGTTTTAGTCAGGTTTTCAGAAGTTTGGTCATCAACAGGAATAAAACCAACAAAATCTTCCCGAAGCATACTTTTCGTGGGCTCTGTACAGCAGTCAACATATCGGACACATATTGAAAGTTGCTCAGTGCCAGAAACATCCATTGTTTCGTCAGCCAGAATGCTAAAACAACTCGATCTTATAACCCGGTTAGATATTTTTCTGGTGAAAATATGAGAGCATATGGCTCAAAATCACCAAGGTGGCAAATTTCAAAATTTTTTTATGAAAAAAAAAATTGCAAGCTATAATGATGAATTTTAGTTTATACTGTTGCAAAAATTGTATATAAATAAACTTTGACACGGCAGCGCACAGAATTGTATACTTTCTTAGTAAAATTTTTTAGTACTAAATATCATACAAAAAACCATCAATTCGGGAACGTTTTTCAAAGTTTGATAAAATCAACAAAAACAAAACAAAGTACAAAATTTAAGCTTTGTTTAAGAACATGGGTATATTATGTATGTGTATTAAATAAACAATAATGAAAACAATACATACAAAATCTTCTACAAGCAAAATACGTAAAAATCATGTACGGGAACGTTCCCGAAATGACCGTTCCCGAAATGACGATTTCAAATAAGAGCGCGCTTTAATTATACGGCGGTCATCTTAAATGCGATCTGACTTTGTCAATAGGAAAATATTTGAGGTTACTTTGTTATTTCGTGTCGTAAAAAAGAAATGCATCAATAATTAAATGTAATAAATGCGTTCACGGATTGACGGGCTATTGATGTACGCTCAACGAATAATGAATAAAAAGGTACTTAACATTTAAATACAATTTATTTTACGATAAATACTCTGGCAGCCGGCCTTGTAATTGTTCCCTTCCTCGACTGACGTTTTCCACTGAATGGCTGCATTTACTTAAAATTATTTTTGATCGATTATCGATATGTTCACTGAAATGACTTGTGCGGTATCGGACAAACTGTTTTTGCATTTTTTACAGTTAAAAATAAATAATCTATTAGTACCGTTTCTAAAACTAGATTCTGTATAAAAAATACTGTGTATTAAGTGATGACCGGGGTTGAATACCTTACATCTTTCAATTGTATTTTGGGCTTGAAGTTGAAGATTGTAGATTGGGACGCGTTCCCGAAATGATTTTCTATGCGTGTATATTGATTTCATTTAAAATTTAGTTTATTAATAAATTATATTGTTTGATAGAAACATAAAACAGGTCAGTTTTAGTATTTTATTAATTTTTTTTTTTAATTAAGTCAAGATTTAAGACATTAAATTGCTAGCGAAGCCAATTCTGCACCTTGGTGATTTTGAGCCATATATCCAAGATTTCATTTTGGATAACTGGGCTTATATAGGTTGCATTTTTTGAACTGGTTACGATGTGGTGTTTTAAATTCGTATCCCCAGACTCAATTCTAAAACGCAGAAGTGCTCTTAATTTTCCATCCTTTTTTGTAGGCCGAGTTAAGGATAGAGCCCCACTATCTGCTTTTCTGATGTGGCGTATGATAGATAATGCACCGTCGTTTTCGAGGGGGTTTCCAGCTCGTTTATAATATTTGTGGGATAAACATTTATTAAAGCAACATGATTTCAGAACAATATACATAAGTAGTGAGGAACTAATAAGAGAATATACCAACTTTTGTTCAAATATTTGTTTTAAAAAATCATTTCGGGGGGGGGCCGCTTGAGCCCCTCTAGCCCCCCCCCCCTGGCTACGTGCCTGCTTCTCTCCCACATCTTCTTCACCGTTTCATTTCCATTTGCTCCATTTTTTGTTCCAAAGCAATGCATCGAGCTTCAAATTGCTTCACCTGGGACTGCAACTGGGTGTTACTAGTCTGCAAGCTTTGAACTTCAGCATGAATAACATCCATATCAGCTCTCGTAGGCATGTCTTTCAATTTGTCATCAAGTAGCATAGAGACGATATCATGAATCATATGTCTCAAAGCTGTGACCTCCATAGCTCCAACTGCTGTACTTGTCGTTTCTTGAGGCGACGCTGAAGCAACTTCTTTGTGCGGTCTTTTAGGTGGTTGATTATTCCCACTTGAAGAACCTGAGCTGGGTGGTGTTCGTTGCATATCTTTTTCTTTTGCAAATTAGGTTAACGGTGCACTGATAATGACTAAAATTCGATGCCTTTTTTTTCGAAGTGCAGAAAAGTGACAAGAACTAAACTTTACACTGCAAACCAAGGTTGCCAATCTTGCGATCACCATTATCTCAATTTCTATTTTGGAGCTTTAATCAGTTGTTTTTGACAATAAACTCCCCCAAACCCAAATATAGTACCACAATTTACGGGATGTAGTTCAACCGTTTTAAGAACGAGAAAGTAGACCACCTTTTCTTAATGTATGGCAAAAAAAGAATAACTATACTTTGCAGAACTTCCGAAAATGAGCTCATGGGTAAATTAAGGCCCATTTCTGGGCGAGCATTAGAGCAAAAATGGAATGGAATTCGACAGAATATTTTACTAGAAAATCAGCAAAACTACGGAAGACCTGAAACATTCCGCTGGTTTGCGAGCGGTGTAAAGTTTTTTGTTGCAAATCTATCACTTTATAATTTTCAGAGCTCATTTTTGGTTCTATCCAAAAAACTAATACTTGTTACACTCAAGTTTTGGACATATGAAGGCTTTATTGACTACAGCCACTTATAAATGGATAACATAAATTGGGTGGCGCAACAGTCCGTTGAGAACTAGGGCCTAGTGACTTACAACTCTCAACCATTCCTGTGTGCGGGTGTCAGGGATGGAGGGCTCCTACAGTTTTAAGCCGAATGCGAACGGCTAGTTTGAGAAAGCACTTTTCATGACAAGAATTACTCTTGCAGAATTTGTCAATTCCTCGCAAGACGCAGTACCCTTTAACAAAACTTTAGATGGCATAGGCAGGGATCGAACCCAAGACCTCTGGCATGACAGTCCAATGCACTAACGCCATGAGTACTACAACAAATTCTTGCACCGTCAAAAAAATGCTAGGCACATTTTTGGCAATGTCGAATATTGTGATAAATCCATAAGAAGTGATCTGTAATACACATACTAAATACTGAAATTTGATAAGTTTCCTAGATGTAAGTGCCGATCATGGCTATCAAATACTTTTGAAATATCAAGTGTGATGAATGCAAAAAGAATTTATTATTGTTCATAATTTAACAGCGTAACTTTTTAACATTACAAAATATTATGTTTGCTTCGGTTGTTAAAAGATATAACATGTTTTGTTTTTAAGATACATTTTATTAAAATTTCTTGAAATATATACAAAATGCACCTCAATTTACTTAGTTCTCAACAAAAAAAATGGATCCCGGGTAAAATGTATGTATGGCGCTGTTGAATGGTAAAAGAAGAAATGAATGAAGTCAGAATCACATCTTTGAATGAAGTTGGTGGTGGTTGAATGATTGAATTGAAAAATGCAAGTTGCAAACACAATGCCCTTGAGGCGATTACACTTTACATTTTCGTTTTCGCTCCTTTTTTTACGTAGTTAAAACGGAGTTCAACAAAGTGCAATAATCTTACTTTCCTAAAACGATAAACTGATTTGTTCCACTGTTCGGTTAGATAAATCATCAAATCACTGGTGAACGTGAACCTACTGCTACGAATGAAGTACTGCCCGTCATTTAGGCAAGATGAACAAAAAGCTTACACAGTGATTTTGATAGTGTTGAAGAACATATCTTTGGAACACTAGCAGGGGTACAATCCGGGCTAACGAATTTGTGTATTGTAGTCTTTCAGTACTCTAGCAACTGTACAAGTCCAAATTCGAGATTTGGCATATAAAATGGTTTACGCTCTTCTTCATGTCACTCTTTGGCAGCATCAAATTAAGACCAAGAGTGTCATTGTAAACGTGTAAACGTGAGTTGGAACCGAGTGTAAAGTTGGTTTACGTACGTTTCCTATTTTTATGTTGGTGTCCAAGTGGTCATGCGCTTTCAATCTCTCCGAATAATCGAAGGTTTGAAATTTTTTGCTGTTGAGATCGATGAAGAATTGATTTTCGTGAATTGAGTCCCAAGATCTCGTCAGTGTCACTGTATTGACGGACATAGACGACTAGTCCCACGAACTTATTGCACAAACTTGCTTACTTTCACCCAGGCGCGGTGAGTGCTTCATTCCTACCGACACTTTTCCAAAAACGCATTTTTTGGACTTCACAGATCTCTTTTTTAAAATAAGTTTTTAATATTTTCCAACGTTATGGGGGATGACATTATTTGAGTGTCGAAATATCCAACATATATGTACAGTACATGTACCTTTTAAGTAAATAAATAAAATAAAATCATATCCCACTCACAAAGAGTATTTATTAATTTTTAATAACTTTTTATAAATGTTACATAAAAGCATTATCAATAATATTTAATTTAATAAATTTATTCTAACTTAAAGGTAAAAAGAGCTAAATGAAAATCCCCTTTAATTCTATCCTTTATTAATTATTTAATAAAAAATATTTGTACATGATTTTATTATATAAATTTAAATATAAAACAAAACAAAAATATCTCACTTCCAACCACAAAATGAAACCAATTTATAATAAAATAAAATATTAATAGTATCCAACCTTTGCAAAAATCCTCACACAATAGTTAGAATTTAATTATTAATAATCAAAATACCACAAATGAAATATAAAAGGTTATTATTAATAAACAAAAGTTGCACAACACAGAACCATAAAATATTTCAATCAAATATAGTCGTTACATTTTACTAAAATAGCATAACCACAGATTTGTTGACAAGACTTACATATGTTGTGTTATAAATATGTTTCAGAGATGTTAATGTCAACAAAAAGTTTACTTTAATTTAAAAATTAAAGGGAACATTTTTTAAGGGGTGTCTCAAAAGTTACAACAGGATTTCAACTAAACATTATTTATGCGAGAAAATATTGGAAATCCAGTGAAAACATACAATTTAAATGATGAACTGGCATTGCGTTTCAATTATTTGATAATATTTTAAAAATAACGAATATTTGTGGATTGTAAAGTTCAAAACTTGTCTAGATTCGTAAACGCTGCATAAAAATAATACAATGTGATATCCATTTTATATGATACGTATACATATGTATGTACGGTAATTTTGACACACCCTTTATGAAAATCAAACTGGATGATTCAGTTGTTAGCTATATAATATATTTATACATATATATTTTAAAAAGTTGAAGTGGCTTGAAATTTTAGTGAAAATATCATCCACAATGTCCCATAATTCATGGTTTTCTATGATTACTATCGATTTAGAGCTTAGCCCTATGGAACATGTTCATAGTCCCCCAAAATCCTCTTATCGGCTTTTTGTTCGATGGCATTTATTGAAAGGATGAGTGGATGAAAAAATTAAAGTATTTATTTTGATACACTACAAACATATCATACATTTTAATTTAAAAATGTACATGCAGTTATGTATATTTGCTAGACAGGAAAGATTAGAGGAAACATAGAGTCTCAACAAGGTTGTCAGGTGTGTATAAGTATTTTTAAGATATAGAAGAAACTTAGGGAAAAATATTAATTAATAGCCAATTCGCGCAAATTGAAAAATTAAAGGGATCAGGCTTGAATTGAATATTCAAATTATGAAAGCAGTCAACTTCGTTCATGTTGATTCTCATTAATTGGTGTCACCATTACCTATACAATCGTCTGAACCTGATAAAATTTCCAATTTTGTCATAAAAAGGCGTCCATTGCTTACAACTTACAACTAAAAATATTTCCAATCCCCAAAAAGCCAGGAGCAAGTAGTGTGAATGACTTTCGCCCTATATCCTTACCTCCTTATCTCAGCAAACTTCTCGAACTGCTGATCCTCAGAAAACTTCACTCACTAAGCCAGTCACTGGGTGTAGTGCAGCATAACCAGTTCGGCTTCAAAGCCAAACATTCCACGTTCAACGCATTGCTGAGGCTTCACGATGACTAAACTTTTGGTCTTAACAAAGACGAAACGACAATAGCCTGCTTCCTTGATATTAACAAAGCATTTTATTCCGTTTGGAAAGAAGGCCTGGTCATCAAGCCGAAATCTTTTCAATTTCCTGTCCACCTTGTCCGTATTGTACACAGTTTCCTTTCAAATCGTAAGTTTTACGTTTCAATAGGAAACACTGATTCGACTCTTAAGAATTTCCTAACGGGGTCCTCGGTCCTTGGACCTGACTTGTTCAATATCTACACCTTCGATTAGCCGATCAATAACCCACAAACAACGGCACTTCTATTCGCTGACGACTCAGTAACTTATAGTACCTCTAGAAGTCCTCAATAAGCTCTCCGTAAAATTAAAGAGCACATTTTTAGACTCTGGGAGTATTACCTCCAATGGGGAATTAAGATCAACCCCTCCAAAACAGAACTAACGTGTCTCAGAATAGCCTCAAAGACTGGTTTAGCAAAAAAAATGTAATCTGTTATCCCTGACCCTCACTGACAATACTGTAGTAAGACCCAAACAAAGCGTGAAATATCTTGGAATCTATTTCTTTGAGAGATTTAAATTCAACCAACACGCTAAATACACCCTCCGAAAGACAAACGGTGCCTCTCTCTTACGCCCCTCTTACGCAAAAGAGGCGATCTTCAAACCCGGACGAAGCTCTTGCTTTACAAGCAACCAAATCGTCCTATTCTAACCTACCGTTTTCATATATGGTATACAATAAGTACCACCTACATGAAGATTCAAGTTTTTGAACGTAAGGTTCTCCGGGCTTACACTTCTCTCTATAGGAAAAAAAAATCCGATTGATTTTATGGCAATACGCGTCTTTTCGAAGCTGCTGGCATCGTCCCAATCGATGCATACCAACCAACCCATCCCAAAGATGTCTGTGCGTGCGTGTGTACGTACGTCCGTACGTTCGCGACGTTTTTTCGTCGTCCATAGCTCAAGAACCAGAAGAGATATCGACTTCAAATAAATTTTGTTATACAGATAATAATGCACAAAGGGCTCTCAAGAAAATTACGTGGGTGGTTTTTTTACCATAGCAGTTTAAACAAAAAAGGTGAAAATGTTGGTTAATTCTAAATATCTCACAAACCAATAACGCTAGAGACTGGAATTAAATTTTACATTATATATTGTAACGTGATACCAAACAAATATATTTTTGGAAAAAAATTAAATTAACGGTTTTTTTATAAATCAAAACAACTGAAACAAAAAATTTGTCACCTCGAAAATTTTACGAACAAAAAATGATTTTATCTCCAGAACAATTTTGTGCAACGAAAAATAACGTTTTCCACATCTGGTAAAATTTTGAGAAAAATCGAATTGACAGTTTTTTTTACAAATAAAAAACTAAAAAAAAATAAATAAAAGTTGGTAAAAATTGATTTTCAACTCAAATATCTTTTCAAAACTTTAAGATATTGGCATTAATCTACTTTTATTTTTCCAAAAATATTGCTTTCAACATTCAGTAAAATTTTGAAAAAAAAAAAATGGAAAGGACAGTGGAATGGCCGTCATGGCTACGGTTGCAGAACCATATCATGTTGATGAGATTTTTCATGGCCAATTGACATGTTTTCGAATACTCTATCACTTTAAGGTCTTGAATCGATTGGTTCTTTGCTCTTTTTATCACTTTTTACATGACATCCGAAAGAACGTGATGATTCAATCGGGGATTTAATTTCTTTAGTAAAGGAATATCCTGTCGTCGTGGTGGGTTGTAAACAAAGCCATGTGACATCTGTTGAAGCAGAACACTTCTAGCTATATGTATAATTTGCTTAATTCATTCAGAACCCACCTACGAATCCAGTTGCACAAACGTCTCGTCGTCGTCGTCGTAGAATTTCATCGTCATTTTATGATTCTTTCATTACTCCTATTTTCATAGAACTGAAAGTACTTTTGTGACAGACAATGTCCACGGTTTAAGCTGGTTTGAAGCTGCATTTTAAATCCGATTATTTAGGTTTCGTCGTGGCAGATAATGGACGATGCTGTTTTTCAGGAGATGGCTTAGACAATAGATATTATCTTTTTTTAAACAAAACTACATTATGACATAACAACGACTGCTAAGGACCTTAAAATAACTATTTTTCAGATGATTATGATAAAAGATATGGAATTTCTTCATCGATAGAAGCTTTAAGACTTTAAGATTATGAAAATATAAATTTTAAATTGCATTGTACAAAATCTTAAATTAATCACCGTTTGAAGTTGATTTTGGACTGGCAGCTTTTTCAATCTATATTTCTGAGAACGAATACAGGCATGCCATAGCACCCCGAAAATGTCCTTTTTTGGCCTAAATTGGATGATATGGACTGGACAATAACTACATGTTATATCAAGAGGTTGGGTGTGGGGATGACGTAAGCTTAACACATGTGATCGAACTCCATAAAACTGACCTGCGAGCTCGGTCGTCCCTAGCTAGCTGTCTTCAGTTTCTCACGCCAAGTTCATTAATTTTAGATGGTCGAGAGAGGACTTTACTACTCAATTGCTTTCTAAGTCCAAAGAAACAGCAATTTGGAAGAGCTATACTCCGTTTGATTTTAGCGCTGTTGTCGTTGTCTGAATTTATAGCGGTGCCTGGATAGACAAAGTCCTTAACTACCTCAAAGTTATAGCTACCCATGGTGACATTTTGTCCAAGACGTCCGTCGTGCGTCGTTAAATGTTCTTTTTTGATTACAGCATAAACTTAGTCTTACCCTCATTGACCACTAAACCAATCTTCTCGGATTACGTCACAATGCTCAAAAACTCTCCACTGACATCACTCTTTGATCTTGCAAATATGTCAATATCATTGGCGTATCCGAGTAATTGGATGGACCTTTGGAAGATTGTGCCTCTAGTGTTGACGGTTAAGTTTTGCACTATTCTTTCCATAACGATGTTGAAGAAGTCGCATGACAGTCACATGACATCGCTTTGTCTTAAACCTTTTTGGACATCAAATGCATCGTGCAATCTCCATCGTCGTTCTGAATAAACGGATAACTTTGACAAGGATGCCAAAACTAGACATTGCTATGTAAAGATCTTCCCTGTAGATCCTGTCATACGCGGCTTTAAAATCGATAAAGAGATGGTGGATATCGATTTGAAATTCCTGGGTTTTTTCCAAGATCTGCCGTAATGTAAATATTTGGTCAATGGTGGGCTTTCCACATCGATACGAACCGAACATATCATTTTTTTGACGAACAGCTTCAGACGTTAACATAATACGACAGAAAGGATCTAATATGCAATGTTCAGAAGTGGGCACAATTTAGAGTGTCTTCTTTCTTGAATATTGGACAAACTATGCTGAGATTCCACTCATCATCATAGTGCATGCTCCCTACCTGCTGATTTGAATAGTTGTGCAGCGATGCCGTCAGCTCATAACAGCTTTGTTTGACTTCAGTTTCGATAAAGCTATCTCCACTTCATCGAGCTCGGGTAGGCGGAATTGTTGTTGTGCGTCACCTAGGTGGTTTTATCTCCCTTACAGCGGAATTCGATCCGTCGTCACCGTTATATAATTTGGAGAAGTGGGCTTTTCATATTCTAAACATAGACTGTGGTTCTACTACGACGTTAATGTGATCGTCCTTACATTCTTCCGTTCGTGGCTGGTTCCCTCGGGAGGTTGGGCAAAGGTGTAACAGATCCGTCAAAATTCCCCATCACGGAACATATTAGGGAATTTAGGATCAAAAACAAAGTTTGATCAGATTCATAATGATAGGTATTTATATATTTTAAGATAATATAAGAAAGTAGGGAATAATCAATCCAATTTTATAAACAAGGATAATTCATTAAAAAGTTGAATGTGGCAGACACTATTAAAACGCAAGAAAAACTGTAACTATTAAAGTTTAAGATATACATACATATAACTTATTTTAACATTTAAAACAAATTTTGGTTCCCGCAGAGATAGAAAACTTCTAATGAAAGACGCTGCCTTTAAATGAATGCTTTAATCAAAAATTCCAAAAATGTCCTGAAACTATTCCTTTTTTTAAGATTTAATTTCAAAAGTTAAATCTCAAAAATATTATCAAATGTGATCTCTCTTTCATAAATATTTCACTGCCTTACTCGAAACGCTATAATTAAGGTACTGCCTACATGTTTTTTACCCAAATGTACAAACAAAAAAGTTTTAATAAAAGTTAAATCTCTTAGAATAAGTTTTGTCCCTTTATAAGTTACAAGGATAAAAGGAATTACTTGAGTCAAATATAACTTTATCAGTAATTCTTTTCTTACTTCACTTTTTTTCGGGACAAAAATCTACAACGACGATACGAATCTTTCGAAGGTCGATACGGGGTGAGATAAGAAGATATTGAAACAATTTCTGTTCATCGATACAGACGATGATTATATTGACTGCCAGCTGTTTGAAAGGTTAAGTCCTTTGGATACATGGCAAATTACATCAGAAGGCTTATTGGGACTTATCGATAAACAGACAAAAATATTTCCCACATATACTTCCACCACGCACACTTCAGGGTATCGATTTTTTTATGGAATCCAAGGCTATTGCAAGTAGAAATTAATTTAGCCAGGATTAGGATAGTTTTTCGGAACATGTCCTGCATTTGGTATAAATAAATTCACTGAATATTAAGTATTCTAAAATCAAAGGTCTTACACTGCTAATTTAACAGAATTACTTCCCTAAACAAGCATTCCCTCTGTTTTATTCATACAAATCACTCTTAATCTCCGTATGGGTAGGTATATCGAAGGATCCAGCCTCGAACCAACCAAATCCGATAAAGAGATTTCAATTTCCTATAGAAAAGAAGATTTAATATGGTCATGGTCAATATACAGAAACACAGGGAAGAGATAGATTAAAAAAAAAAAACATTTATGACATGTCGGTTGACAAGAAAAGTAAGGATTTGTAATGTAAGCCACACAAAACACGTCTATGTCGGGTGCTGGTGGTTAAAATGAACATCATGACGACCAAACAAAATATAATTACCAATTACCAAAGAGAGGTTGTAGTACACTTTACATTGGCCACGAAAAACGTAGGTAGGTATATGAGAATGACATTTCTATATAAAGGTTGAAATTCAATAACTAATTTAAGTCGAGGATGGGTTTTGTGGTGAGTGTAATTAGGACAATGATGATAATACTTTCAGTATACTAGAACCAAAGTGCGGGTATCTAATTTCGTTAATTTCAATCGAAACTCCTCGTTGACCACGTACAAATATCCTAGTGGAGCACCAACAAGCCTCGTATACCGACGGACTTACTAATGAAGAACCAAGCAAACGAAATAACGACAACGAACTTCGGGGATGATTGTGGAATGTTAGGTCCCTCAATAGACATGTGCAGCCGAATAGTGAGCAAAAGACCTAAGCTGCTTCAAGGCAGATATAACCGCCATCTAAGAAGTGCGATGGGATGGACCGGGCAGACCCAAACTAAAATACTGCGATGTATACTACGGCGACTGCTAATGAGAACAAAGGTAGCGTCTATTTGGGTGTGGCTTTTTTGTTGGAACTAGACTCAGCCAAAAAGATTAGACTCGAGTGAGCGAGCGCATCACGACAATCCGCATCAAGGCTAAATTCGCCAACATAAGCCTAATATGACCCAACAGAGGAGAAGAAGTTCGAGCTCTTGGAAAAACATATGAGCAGTGCCCTGCTATTAAAATTGTCTATGACATTAGAATAGTAAAAGGAGATTTTAACGCCAAGCTGCGAAGAGACGACATCTTTGGTGCCACAATCGGGAGACACAGCCTGCACGACACCACCTTCGACAACGGATTCAGGCTGATCGATTTCGCTGCGGGGCGAGACATTCTGGTAGCTACTACGCAGTTCAAACATCTTGATATCCACAAGGGGACATGGAAATCTCCTAATCAATCAGCTGTCAACCGTATTGACCACATTGCGATCGCCGCACGACCAACGCTTCGCCAGTATATAGGATGTCCGAACATTTCGAGGGGTCAATTTTGACTCGGATGATCATTGTAACCAAGGTACGTATATGGATATCCCGATCCAAGCCAAAACAAGGAAGTACTGTAAGAAGAGTCTACAGTAGACGGCTACAATCGCAAGAGACTGCCATGTCCTTTTCCGATCGAGTCTCTAATAACCTCTTAAGGAGTCCTATGCTGCCTGCATTAAGCATTGAAAACCAGTGGCAACATTGCCTTGCAGCCATCAGAGATGCCGCCTCTGAAGTGCTAGGTTTCACACGGCCACCACAGCGAAACTCCTGGTTTGACGACGAATGCCGCCAGCTACAGGCAGCTGAGCAATAGGCATACAAAACGGACCTCCACAGAAGGACCAGAGCTGCTCGCGACGGAAGCGGAGAAGATGGGTTTAATTTTCAATGAGGGCAAGACCAAGTATATGTTGTCATCAAAAACGGACATTGAACGACGACGTCTTGGGCAAAACGTCACCAGGGATAGCTATAACTTTGAGGTAGTTGAGGAATTTGTCTACCTAGGCACCGCTATAAACCCAGACAACGACACTAGCGCAAAAAATTAAACGAAGAATAACTCTTGCAAATCGCTGCTTCTTTGGACTTAGAAAGCAATTGAGTAGTAAAGTCCTCTCTCGAGCATCTAAAATCACCATCTTTACGACACTCAACATCCCGGTTCTCATTTATGGCGCTGAGGCCTAGACAATGTCAAAGAAAGATGAGAGCGTCTGAGAATGCTTCGAGAAATTTTTTTTTTTAAAAACACCCGTTTTGAAAGTCAATTTTATCCATTACATTTGAATTGCATTTCTTGCTTTTAAAATTATGATGATAAATTAAGAAATTTAAAATCCCCAAGTTTAAAGGTTTATATTTATTTGTAAAAACAAACTCATTAATTTTTGTTCGATTGCCATAGATGTCAAAAACATCATTCTAAAGGATGGTTAAATTTTAAGGGCCGATGTTGAAAATGAACCACACCTAAACGTCAAGCTTTTTACTGCATTTCATGTGGCATTTCTCAGTTTCAGACTAATTTAATTTGAACCATGAAAATTTGAATTATGAAAATAGGCGTTCAAATTAAAATGCTTATCCTGCACAATCGGAAAAATTGCTCAAAAATTTGAAAAAAAAACGTGCCTGTAAGGAGATGTGATTTTTTTTTTTTTTTTTTTTTCCATTTTTTATTAATTCATTCTTAAGACTATCTTAAAGCTAGACAAAAATTCATAAAACTAGCCTAATTAACCATAACTTACAACTAACTTACTGGTCCCATACGGACACTCTAAGTTAAACAATAATACTTAATGCTAATGCCTTTCGGCCCTAAGATCTATTTAACTTTAATTCATTTTATTTATTTTTGTATTCATTAGAAAATTTCAAAAAAAACTAATATCAATGTCCTTTTTTATTTTTACTTAAAAACTACTTAAAATAATGTCCTTAAAATAAAACTTAAAGCTAACTAAAACTACCTATTCTACCTATAAACTACTTAAAACTAGAACAACCACAGCAGCAAATCTAACTATCTAACGTTTTTTGTTTTTCATATATTGTTGTCTTATTTTTTTATTCCATGTTTTTTCTTTTTATTTTTTTTTGTATTTTTTTTGTATTTTTTGTATTTTTTTTTTTTTTTTGTATTCTTTGTTTTTTGTGCCACCATGCCTATTCTACTTAAACTAAACCCTAAAACTATAAAACAAGTATGTAAGCCGGCCAAGGCTTTAAACCCCATCCCGACTACCCACTATCAAGTGCCGATTGAAGCCACCAAAACTGGTTCTCCTGCTTCACCCTATCATTTCGGTCCCGTTCGGACACAGCCCTACTGAACCGAAGGAGCTCTGCTCCGCCTTGTGCCATGACGTCCCGATTGTACAGGAGTCGCCTATCCACGGTTCGTCGTCTGACGTGGTAGATTAGCGGAACTGCCAATCTATCCTGTATCAGACCGCATCTGTCTAAGAAGAGGAATGCCTCTGGTGGAATGAAGCCGCTCAAGCGTGCACTTTCAAAATACTCGTCGTTCGGATAGAACGCCCCGAAAATTAAATTGTTGGTCGAAGACATAGCTCTTGCAATGTGACCTCGAACGAGTTTTATCACGAAATTGTCAATTCTGTTGATTCGAGCCCCGTTGTATAGGACCTCGTTGGAATAGTAATGCACGTAAGAAGATTTGGCTGTTCGATGTAAGCCGGTACAGCGTCGTAAACACTGCCGCTCGAACACCCGAAACTTCTCCATCTGGGAAGGGGCAACGTTGAACCACACAGGACAACCATAAACGATCATCGGCCGTATGAGGGCCATGTAGCAAATTACCTTCACTCTGGGGTCAAGCCGACTGCTAAAAAACAGCCGTTTCGTCAGAGCGAAGGCTCCTCTGGCCCTGGTCAGAGCAGCATTTATATGTCTGTCGAAATATAAATACTGATCTAACCAGATACCGAGGTACTTCACTACACTTTTGCTCGCTAATGGTTGCCCGTGAAGATCAACGATAACCATCTTGCGCCAATTCTTGCGCGTATCCCTCGTGGCCCTAGCCAACGGAGTCCGGAACAGAATTGTCTCCGACTTCTGGACATTTATTTTCAGTTTCCAGTCGTCGCAATATCGCTGAATCTTGTCGAAATCACGCTGCAAGAGAATTCTAATAACCTCAACCTTTCGGGCCGTTCTGTACGCAATAAGATCGTCGGCGTACGCAATTGCCTTTGTAAGACTACCTATCAGATCGCTGGTGTAAATGCTGAAGAGAATCGGCGAATTCACCGCTCCCTGTTGAAGACCATTTTTAATTAAGAATGTTGTGGTAGAAGTTACATTGCCACTTTTGACAACAAACTTTCTACCGTTAAGCATATCATAAAGTATATACAACAATGGCTTGCTTATGCCAAGCCTGCTCAGTTTTAGGTAAAGACCCTCTAACCATACGGTGTCAAAGGCCTTTTCCAAATCAACCAGAACAGCACCTGTGCATTGTTGTTTTGATTTATTCCACTGGATATCAGAAACGAGTTTAGACGCAGCATGAATTGTGTCATGACCAGCCTTGAACCCGAACTGTTTATCCGGAATTATTTTGTTGTCCGCAGCCCACTTAGTCAGAGCCCTATTGATGATCTTTTCGAAAACTTTGCTGATGCTCGGAAGAAGACTTATCGACCGAAGATTTGACGGGTTGGAGTTGTCCTTTCCCTTTTTCGGGAGAGGATGAACCACAGCGGTCTTCCAATGCCCTGGATAATATGCATTATTCAGTGCATTATTGAAGAGTGTGGTGTAAATGTCAATTGCCTCCATCGGTAAATGTCTTAGTACAACGTTGGATATACCATCGACACCTGCTGACTTTTTATTTTTTATTGAGTTGAAGATGAGCTGAAGCTCAACCTTCGTCACTAAAAAGGGACTTGGTCCCGTTTGCTCGGCGATTATGGCATTTGCCAAGGTATCGTCATCGAACCGCATAAAACCGCGGTTCTCAGATCGCCAATGTGTTATATCATTTCGAAGATAAAAGTGATTAAGTAGGGCTCTGTTTTCCAGGTCGTGGTTGGGGCGAATGCTAACATTCACCTTGTACACTTGCTGGAAAGCAGCTCCCACCGCCTCCACTTTTTCGTTCGGATCTTCAATTATATAAAAGTCATCGTCAAAGATGGCTTCTACTGGATCTATTTGCGCTGTCATGAGTACGTCTCTGTTCTCTTCAGTTCTTTGAAGTTTCAGACACGGAAGGTCATTGTCGTTCTTTTTCCTAAATATCTTGTTGATTTTAGGGAACATACCAGGGTCACTGGAATTAACTGACCGGATCTTACGATCCCAGTACTTGTTAATTGATAACCTGTAGTTCTCCATAATCAACAGATTGACATTTTTTATTGACGACTTCAGTGTCCTAACCTCCAAGTCGTGTGGGTCTGTCAGTCGTCTGTACAAGTTTTTGAGTCTTGTCAGTAAGCCACTCTTGTGCTTACGCAGTGCGTCAATAGTCGCGTTTCTGTAAGCGTCCATTTGGTCCCGTTCTTTGTATTTTGGTATTGTGCGTTCCATTGTTCGTTTTATTGTTTCGTCCATCTGTTGTAAATGTTGGTCAATTTCTGTATTTGTCAGGTTTCTGTTGTTTGGTGGGGCTATGTCACTCGAACGAATTTCTCTCGCTAAGGCGTTGGTGAAACGAGGCCAGCGCATCTTACTGTAATTGTAAGAGTGCGTTGCAACGTATTCCTCCAACTCCACGCGTTCGTTCGGTATCTGCATTACAGCAGCCAGTCCGCAGTGATCACTGTCGTACTCGACTGTCTGTAAGCAGTTACGGGGGTGATTACCCACTTTGTCTGTAACTGTCAGTCTTGTGTCGTACAGCAAAAGATCCAGAAAGGAGCCGCTTCTTGGATACGATGGCTTTTCAGTAGCCAGCAGGTCGACGCCATATTCAACGCTGTAAAGATCCATCAAATTAAAAAGATGGTTACCTCTGGGATTACTATGTTGATTTCCCCAATCTTCATGTTTTGCGTTCAAATCACCGGCCAAGATGAAATAGTTTTCTTCCAAGCTCAGTTTCAGTTCCCTAAAAAGAATCTCGAGTTCTGAAGCAAAGTAAGTAACCTGCGGAGCTCCAGCCGCATAAGCCGCAATCATATACATCCGCTTCCCTTGAGTGAGAGAGATGCATACAACGCAAACTTCTAGCGTCTTGAGCTTTCGCAATTCATTGTTGTATATGACTTTATAATTAATGCCTTTTCGTATAAAGAGAGCGACACCGCCCCCTTGAGTGGAGTCGGGCCGGTCTCTTCTTACGATATTGTAATTTTTATGAGTCAATTTGTGTTTGTGGTTTAGCTTAGTTTCGCTAGCCATAAACACATCGGGACTGTAGTCTTTCAACAATTGGAACATATTGGCTCTTCGTTCAATCCTAATCAGTGAATTTACATTCACAGCTAGGACTTTTAGGCGCGTCTCCGGCAGCGCGCCCATTATGGTCTAAATTGCGCCAGGCCAGGCAACAAAGAGTAGAGATGGTCTACCCTTTTGCCTTGCTCCTTTATCTGACTTTGCAGTCCTGTAAGTTAACCTTGAATGTTCAACAACAAGGCTACAATGTCAGGCTGCACCTCTGGTGCCTTAGGCACAGGGGCCTTTGGGCAACCGTTGGTGGAGCCTGTCTCGTGTTCCCATTCCCTGACACCATTTGGGCGTAGGAAAATTTGGGATCCACGAATTTTTGTGTAGGAGCCTGTCGAACTGTTCGACTTTCTTCGGCTTTTTGACTGGCCTGTTTTTGTTTGATTTGTTGGACCTTAGGGCAACCCCTATAGCTAGCCGGGTGCCCTTGGTTTCCACAGAGGACACACTTGAGCTGGGTCAAATCCTCAACCCGCTCATTCCCCAGCTTGCACTCTCCCTTGATGTGGGTTTCGGAGCACCTGACGCAGCGCAACTGCATATTGCAGTTGGCTCCGGCATGGCCAAACCTCTGGCACTTCGTACATTGTAAAATGTCGTCGTGCCTTTTTAATGTCTCCCAGTGTATGGCTTGATAGTCGAGGCATTTGATTTCCCTCAGACTCTCAAGCCTACTTTGGGGCGATAATGTTACGAGGAACATTGGCAGCCTGTAACCCCCTCGCCTGGACTTCACCGTAGTGAAAGGCTTGACCCCGATGAAATCGAGATCGTCAATGGCTTTTTGGCGGAGCTCAGCTAAGAGCGCCTCCGGTTCCGTGCAGGAACTTATGCCCTTCAGTAGGACCGTCTTTAATTTTTAGCTTTTAGGCGTGAAGCTGAAGAACTCAGCTGTGGCCTCTTTTAATAACCCTTTTACTAAGTTGTATTCGGACAGTGAGAAGCACTGGACCGAATAATTCTTTTCTTTTTCGTTAAGGATTTTAATACAAAAATTGCCCTTAGTGGCCGACTTACATACCTGTTTTATGTCGTCCAGGTCAACTCTATGGGTCCTTATTGGTGGCACCTTCTCCTTCTTGGGCTGTGGTTGTTTCTGGTGTTTGCTGCTGCTTCTGCTTCTGTTGCTGCTGCTTCTGCTGCTGCTGTTTCTGTTGCTCCTGCTGCCTTGGTTGTAGCTGTTGTTGTTGCTGCTGTTTTGGCTTAGCCGAAGTCGATGGGCTCTCAGCAATTGGGCCTGTCGCTGCTGCTGGCGTCTTTTTAATTTGCTCCGCTCCTGTGTATTTGGAAGCGGGCTTGGGTTGTGGTTGTTTTTGCTGCTGTGGTTGTTGTTGCTGTTGTTTTTGCTGCTGTTGTTTTTGCAGCTGTTGTTTTTGGGCTGCCTCTTGCTTACGGCGCGCCTCTTGTTTCAGCTTAAGCTGACTGAGGAGGGGCTCCATTTCCTCCTTGAGCTTTCTGAGGTTTTCCTCTTGTTGGCTTCTTTCGATACCCCTGCTTTTCTCTCCTTCTCCATCTGCCTTTCTTCCAAATCAATAAAATCTGCTATTTCTCGATTATGGAAAAAAGCTGCAATATTTTTCGTGCGCTCCGCACGGGATTCGAACCCACGACCCTTGGAGCTGTGTTCCGACGCCACTTCCACTAGGCTGTCGATTACCTAAGAAAAACTGTGGCACACTGCCTTCTTAAAACACTAAAACCTTACAAATGCAATTTACTTTTTTTAATTTAAAATTAGCTACTAATCACTTGCTTTCTCTTTGAAAGTCAAAGAACGACTGATCGGAAAAATTGCTCAAAAATTTGAAAAAAAACGTGCCTGTAAGGAGATGTGAAAACACCAATGCATGCTCGAACAGCTGGTACTGCAGAAATTATTGCTACTGGCTAAGGAGCCGTCCAACAATTGCACCCCTCACGCTCGTCGTTGATGAACATAATGCATTAAGACTTGCGTATACAAGCTTTCAAGGGGCAATGGCAACATTGGATGATCAATTTTCGAAGAAAATCATCTTCAGTGATGAGGCACATTTTTACTTCGGTGGATTCTTCAATAAGCAGAATTACGGCATTCGAATGATTATCTAGAGTACGTCAGTACGTCCGCAACGTTTTTTTCGTCGTCCATAGCTCAAGAACCAGAAGAGATATCGACTTAAAATAAATTTTGTTATACAGATAATAAGGCAGAAAGATGCACAAAGGGCTCTCAAGAAAATTTCGTGTGTGGTTTTTTTACAATAGCAGTTTAAAAAAAAGGTGAAAATTTTGGTTAAACCTAAATATCTCATGAACCAATGACGCTAGAGACTTGAATCAAATTTTATATTATATATTGTAACGTGATACCAATTAATTATATTTTTGGACAAAAATTCAATTAACGATTTTTTTTATAAATAAAAAAAAAACTGAATAAAAATGTGTCGCCTCGAAAATTTTACGACCAAAATATGATTTCATCTCCGAAACAATTTTGTGTAACGAAGAATAATGTTTTTGACATCTGATAAAATTTTGAGAAAAATATAATTGACAGCTTTTTTTCTAAAAATAAAAACCTAAAAAAAACATTACTCAAAGTTGGTAGGTACACATTGAATTTCGACTCAAATATCTTTTGAAAAACTTGAGATTAAGGCTTCAAACTTATTTTGTCTTATAAGAAATATTGTTTTCAACATTGTGAGAAATGTTGAGAAAATCGAATTGACAGTGTTCTTACAAAAAATAAAAACCTAAAAAAAATTAATAAAAGTTGGTAAAAATTGATTTTCGACTCGAATATCTTTTCAAAAATTTGATATAATGGCTTCTAACTATTTTAAACTCAATAGAAATATTGTTTTCAACATTCGATCAAATTTTGAGAAAAATCGAAAAAAATAAAACCAAAAAAAAAAAACAGTACTAAAACTTGGTAACAATTTATTTTCGACTCAAATAGCTTTTCAAAAATTACAAATATTGGCTTTAAACTTATTTTATTTCACAGAAAGTATTGTTTTCAATATGCAGTAATTTTTTTTATAAAAATCCAACAGTCCGTTTTTTCATACAAAAAAAATAAAATCTACAAAAAAAAGTACGCAAATTTGGTAAAAATTGATAAATATAGACAAACTTTTAGGCAAGACTAATCGACGGACGGGATGGGAAGTTATCAGTGTGGGTCGCACCCCAGCCTCTTTTTTTTCTATTTTATTAAATAATGCAAATAATTCATGACTACAAAAACTCACCAAATATGCTACTGTAATGAATTCTACAAAGAAGGTCATCGTTATACAGGATACTGAATAAAACAAACATTACTTCATAATAATTCATTAATTCTTAAGTGACAGTTACAGTTATAACACATACATATGCAAATACATATATGTACGTATGTTTATTAACCGCACTTGATTGTGGTTTTTCACGAACAATCAGAGAAAATAAAACGACCAACGCATGTACAGTGTACACTATATACAATAAATAAATAGGTTAACTTCATATTGCTCACGGTTATTATAATTATGCAAAAACCAAACAAAAATTATTAAATTTTATATTTATACATATTTAAAAGTATATCAGCTGTGTAAATTAACCAAAATTAAAGCAAGCTACCATTGAATAATATTATCCTGCGTCGTAAATTAATATCTACCATAACGACTTCAAAAAGTTTATTTCCTTCCATTGATTGCTTTAAAATTATGATGATACTTATACTATATCTAGGTTTTTGAAGCACTTAATCTTAAAAATATTATTTACTCATACGTATCTACTCGTCTATCTATATACACATGTAGGTATATAGAAATATAGTAAAAATACGTAGATGAATTCATTAAAAGAAAAAGAAAATAACCACTTAGGAAGATTTTTATTACATTATGATTTAATCTTATTTTATTTTTCCGACACAGAAAAAAGGTTTTGAAATTTTCTCTTACTATTGATATAACGACTTTCTTATGTATTTATAGGGTCTTTCAATAAGAGTGTCAAATTTTAATAGCTATAAGTGAATCTGTCAGTTCTGTGGCTTTCATTTAATGACACTTGACAAGTTGTCACTGTCATATGTCAATATTAAAAATTGAACTACACGACAACGTATCGAAATTATAAAAATTCATTAACAAAATAGTGATTTCGTTAACATTTTATGAATACGAAGTATACCGTTTGTCCTTACGTTCAGGATACAATTTTTAGTCGTATTTCAAGAACCAGTGAAGATATCGACTTCAAAATAATTTTATTTTACAAATAATAACTTATATAATAACAATAAGGACTTTAAAAAAAATTGAATGAGTTTAAAAAAAAATGAACATTTTGGTTAATCCCAAATATCTCACCAGCCTATAACGCTACCAATTACATTTAATAGTGTACAATGTGACGTGATACTAAATAAATATAATTTTTAAGTAAATAGTTTTTACATCGAATATTCTTCGAACAAGAAATGATATTAATTCCAAAATAATTGTATATAACTAAGAATAACGTTTTTGACATCTAGTACAATTTTTAGAAAATTCGAATTGACTTTTTTTATTTCAAAAGAACAAAAAACTTAAACAATAATTACTACCAAAAATAGGTAAAAATTGATTTTTGACTCGAATATCTTAGCAAAAAAAAGAGGCTGGGATGCGACCCACACTGATAACTTCGCATCCCGTCTACCGATTTGTCTTGCTTAAAAGGCTTGTACGTTTTCGTGTTTTGTTAAAAAAGTTGTCAGTTGAAATGCTCTAAAAATTTATAAATTACCAACAATATTTTGGATCATATGAAAATAGTTTGATTTCAAAATCTATTTTATTAACGAGATTTTTAGTCGAAAACCAATTTTTACCAATTTTAGTATAGAATTTTTTAAAAGCTTTTATTTCTTATATAAACAAATACAAATTGGATGAATGAAAATAATTTGCAGTCAATATCTTCTATTTTTCACAAGATATCGAGAAACAAACATCAATGTTTACCAATTTTGCGGAATTTTTTTTGTAGATTCTATTTTTTTATGAAAAAACTGACTGTTAAATTTTTATAAGAAATTTACTGAATGCCGAAAACAATATTTTCTGTGAAATAAAAATAGTTTGAAGCCAATATTTTTAAATTTGGAAAAGATATTTGGTTGTAAATTTTTACCAACTTTTATTAATTTTTTTTTTAGGTTCTTATTTTTTGTTAAGAAACTGTAAACTCGATTTTTTTCAAAATTTCACAGAGTGTTGAAAACAATATGTTAAAAAACGAGATATTAAAAACGTTATTCTTCGTTGCACAAAATTATTTTGGAGATAAAATCATTTTTTGATCGTAAAATTTTCGGGGTAAAAATATTTTTATTCAGTTTTTTGATTTATAAATAATAATTGGATTTTTTTCCAAAAACATATTTGTTTGGTATTACGGTACAATATATAATATAAAATTTAATTCAAGTCTCTAGAGATATTGGTTCGTGAGATATTTGGGGTTAACCAAAATTTTCACCTTTTTAACTTCCCATAGGAAGTTATTGTAATGGGTCCGATTTGTCAAATTGAAAATTTTGACATTTCTCGACGTTTCAAGGCCCCTAGAGTCGAAATAAAAGATTTTTAGAGAGATGTCTGTGCGTGCGTGTGTACGTACGTTCGTACGTCTGTACGTCCGTACGTCCGTCCGTTCGCGACGTTTTTTTCGTCGTCCATAGCTCAAGAACCAGGAGAGATATCGACTTCAAATAAATTTTGTTATACAGATAATAAGGCAGAAAGATGCAGAAAGGGCTTTCAAGAAAATTGTGTTTGTGGTTTTTTTACCATAGCAGTTTAAAAAAAAGGTGAAAATGTTGGTTAACCCTAAATATCTCAGGAACCAATAACACTAGAGACTTGAATTGAATTTTATATTATATACTGTAACGTGAAACCAAACAAGTAAATTTTTGGAAAAAAGTCCAATTTACGGTTTTTTTATAAACCAAAAAACTGAAAAAATATTTGTCACCTCGAAAATTTTACTAATAAAACATGATTTTATCTCCAAAACAATTTTGTGCACCGAAGAATAACGTTTTCAACATCTGGTAAAATTTTGAGAAAAATCGAATTGACAGTTTTCTTATAAAAAATAACAACCTAAAAAAAACATCACTCAAAGTTCGGAAAAATTGATTTTCGGCTCAAATATATTTTTTAAAATTACTCACATTAAAATTTTACTCACAGAAAATATAATTTTCGACATTCAGTAAATTTTTTAATAAAATCCAACAGTAATTTTTTTCATAAAAAAAATAAACTCAACAAAAAATAGTTAGCAAATTTCTTAAAAAATGATGTTCGGTTCTCGTTATCTCGTGAATAATAGAAGATATTGACTTCAAATTCATTTCATTCATCCCATTTGTATTTGTTTATATAAGAAATAAAAACTTTGAAGAAATGCTACTAAAATCGGTAAAAATTGGTTTCCGACTAAAGACCTCGTTAACAAAAACTATTTTCGAAATCAAACTATTTCATTATATGCAAAATATTTTTGGTAATTTTTAAATTTTTAAGAAACAAAACACGAAACCCTACAAACTTTTAGGCAAGAAAAATCGACAGACGGGATGGGAAGTTATCAGTGTGGGTTGCATCCCAGCCTCTTTTTTTAGCATGAAATTAGTCTATAAGAGTCTCTGAAGAAAATCGGCAAATTTTTCTCAAAAACAAAATACATAATTTTTCCGCGTCTTTCTGAAAACCCCTTTAGTAATATTTTACTTATTCACTCTACAACTACTGAAAAATTATATAATTTTGTCATATGAAACAAGATCCTTCCTCTTATAACTGATTTCTCATTAAAACTTACAAAGTTAAGTTTATGTAGCTATCCTCACACACAAAGTCCCCTGAAGAGAAATCGTTGTAATACCTCATTATTTGAAGATAATCATGTGTTCTTATTTTCCAGTACCAGTAGTTTCTAGTTTTGAATACAAAACGAGTGTTTAAATAAATACCTATAGCATATGTCTAATGACTATGTTGGAAATTTTTAAACTTAGTTGACGATTCAAACGTTAAATGCTCACATCATGGTGTTATAGCAGAACGCTGGTAATTTAAAACGATGTGCAATTCATGGAAGAAATACATTTCTAGGAGGATAGTATAAGGTGGATTTTTCTGCCAACACTTATGATGTAGGAACGTATTTGCAGTACTTGTGTAAACATATAAAAAAACATCTCCTGAAAATCGACAAATGTAGAACCAAGAGACCTCGAAACGAGCAATTCAACAAGTTGAACTGATTTACTAATAAAATCGCATCAAGTTCTAGCTGTTATAATTTAAGTTATTTAGATTGTTTCTTAAATTTTAAATTGGATTCGTCAAATTTAAAAAGAAGACAATATTGTATTTTGCTAAATGATAACTAATAACGAAAAAGGAATTTATAACACTGGTCAATAAAATTAAGCATCTTGTCTGATTCGATAATGAAAAAAGAGGCTGGGATGCGACCCACACTGATAACTTCCCATCCCGTCTGTCGATTTGTCTTGCTTAAAAGGTTTGTCGGTTTTCGTGTTTTGTTAAAAAAGTTCTCAGTTGAATTATTCTAAAAGATTTAAAAACTACTAATATTTTGCATATAATGAAATAGTTCGATTTCGAAATTATTTTTTTGTTAACGAAAACCAATTTTTTTAGTCGAAAACCAATTTTTACCAATTTTCGTAGCATTTCTTAAAAAAATTATTTCTTATATAAACAAATATAAATTGGATGAATGAAATTAATTTGAAGTCAATATCTTCTATTGTTCACGAGATATCGAAAGCCTTACATCAATTTTAACCAATTTTGCGTATTATTACTTGCGACATATAGGAATTATATGGCAAGTTTTGCATTTGTGCAAAATTTCGAACTCGAGATTTTAATCAAACATGATATTACGATGATAGAGAAGTCGAAAAAAGTGGGTCCCGCGATTCCGTCCGGTCTGTTTTGTCTGTCTGTCCACGCTCCTACCGCCTAAACCATTGGGTCGATTGAGTTCAAACTTGGAAGTTAAGGTTTTGAGCAGATTCGCGTTAGGCGTTTTTTTCATTTTTTTTTTTAAGATCAAAACTAACAGTGGCCCCAATACAATTTTTTTGGTCAAAAAACGAAAATTCGAATTTTCTCAAAAACAAACCGATAGATTTTTTTTTAATTTTCTCTAAAATTTTATTTTTTAACTTAGCTTATTTTAATAAGAAAAACATATTTTTGTATTGCTCAGGAAAGGTACCGCTCATAGAACCGTTATTTTGTTTTTTAATTTTCTCAGCAACTTATGAACTGATTTCAATAATTTTTTTTCTGAATAAGCTCTTATATTGTCTTAACAATATTTGATTATCAAAAGTGCAATTTTTTATTGTTTGGATTTTTAAAAAAATATTGAATTCTTTTTTTTCAAAATTCTATATCTCAAAAACGGGTGAACATTTTTTTACGAAATTCAAATGTAGAGCGTATATTTACAATCTCTAAACAACTGCATACCAAAAATATTTTTAGAACAAAGTTGAAAAATGTTATATATAAAAAATTAATTTAAAAAAAAACCGCTCTAACGATTTTCAAAAAAAAAATTTGAAAAATCAAGGATTTTTTGATTTATAAAATGGCATTAAAATGTTTAAAGACAAACCTATTTTTCAGGTAAAATTTTGAATCTTAAAATTTTTTTTTAAATTATTTTAATTATTTTATTTTATTTTTAATTATTTCAATTATTTATTTTTTTAATAATTTTAAATATTTTTAACTAGTTGAATACACAAACAATTGTTTTTGTTAAGTATGCTTACAAGTATTTTTCATTTTCGGGATGAGTTGTCCTAGGATGAGTTGTGTCTTGGGATGAATCACAAGTTTTTTGACAAATCAAATGGCATTTATATCTTTGAAGACGAACTTATTTTACAGGTATATTTTTAAATCTTTTATAGGTACATTTTTAAACAGACTCTTTGCATACAGGAGCAAGTTCGTGCGACCCAGTCGTGCATTTTATTTTTTGTAGATTTTAATTTTTTATGAAAAAACAGACTGTTGGATTTTTATAAAAAATGTACGTTCAGTACAAAACAATATTTTCTGTGAGATAAAATAAGTTTGAAGCCAATATTTTTAATTTTTGAAAAGATATTTAAGTTGAAAGTAAATTTTTACTAAGTTTTAGTATTGTTTTTTTTAGGTTTTTATTTTTTGTAAGAAAACTGTCAATTCGATTTTTCTCAAAATTTTACCGAATATTGAAAAAAATATGGCTTAAAACAAAAAATAGTTCAAATCCAATATCTCAAAGTTTTCGAAATATAGTTGAGTCGAAATTCAATTTTGCTAACTTTGAGTAATGTTTTTTTTAGGTTTTTATTTTTTGTAAAAAAAATTGTGAATTGGATTTTTCTCAAAATTCTGAATATTGCAAACATTATTTCTTATAAGTTAAAATTAATTGAAAGCAATAATCTCAAATTTTTGAAAAGATATGTACGTCGAAAAACAATTTTTACCAACTTTTGTTAAATTTTTTTAGGTTTTAAATTTTTTGTACAAAAACTATCAATTCGATTTGTTTCAAAATTTTAGTGAATGTTGACAACAATATTTTTATAAGATAAAAGTAGATTGAAGCCAATATCTCAAAGTTTTTCAAAGATATTTGAGTCGAAAATCAATTTTTACGAACTTCTACAAATATTTTTTTAGGTTTTTATTTGTTGTAGAAAAACCGTCAGTTCGATTTTTCTTACAATTTTTCCTAATGTCGAAAACAATATTTCTTATAAGATTAAATAAGTTTGAAGCCTTAATATCAAGTTTTTGAAAAGATATTTGAGTCGAAATTTAGTTTTTACCAACTTTGAGTAATGTTTTTTTTTCAGGTTTTTATTTTTTATAAAAAAAACTGTCAATTCGATTTTTCTCAAAATTTTAACAGATTTCAAAAACATTATTTTTCGTTGCAAACATTTATTTTGGAGATAAAACCTTTTTTAATCCGTAAAATTTTTGAGGTGACAAATTTTTTTTTTCAGTTTTTTTTTATTTATAAATAAAACCGTTAACTGTATTTTTTTCCAAAAATATACTTGTTTGGTATCACGTTACAATATATAATATACAAATTAATTCAAGTCTTTAGCGTTATTGGTTCGTGAGATATTTAGGGTTAACTAAAATCTTCACCTTTTTTTTAAACTGCTATGGTAAAAAAAACCACCCACTCAATTTTCTTGAGAGCCCTTTCTGCATCTTTCTGCATTATTATCTGTATAACAAAATTTATTTGAAGTCGATATCTCTTCTGGTTCTAGAGGTATGGACGACAAAAAAACTTCCCGAGCGTACGGACGCGGACGCATAGACAAACGATAGCAGGCACAGACATCTCTCTAAAAATTCTTTATTTCGACTCTAGAAACCTGAAAACGTCAAGAAATGTCAAAATTTTCAATTCGATTACAATAACTTTCTATGGGAAGTTAAAAAATTTTTCTAAAAAAATTTTTTCTGAATTTAAATTTGACCACGCAATTTATTCATGATGTCAAGCTTTTAAACCTGTCTAAGAAAACCATGATACATTGTTTCTAAAGCTTAAGTAAGACAAGAAATATTTTGAATCTTTTTAGGAACTCAATTACTTACTTACTTACTTAAGGTGGCGCTACAGTCCGGGGCGGACCTGGGCCTCAACCAACATGCGTCTCCAGCCAGCTCGGTCCCAAGCTAGCTGTCTCCAGTTTCGCACGCCAAGTTGGTTGAGGTCCTCACCCACCTGAGTGCGCCACCTGAGTCGCGGTCTTCCTCTACTGCGCCGTCCCTCGGGATTGGATTCGAAGACCTTCCGGGCTGGAGCGTTGATGTCCATTCGCTCTACATGACCCAGCCATCTAAGCCGTTGGACTTTTATTCTGCTAACTAGGTCAGTGTCGCTGTACAGCCCGTACAGTTCGTCGTTATATCTTCTCCTCCATTCTCCATCTATATATAGGAACTCAATTAATTTCTGAAAATTCTCAATAATTATTATTCTAGTCTTCGTTTGACTCTATTATCGGTTTTGAAAAACTTTCAATCTAATGATTTCATGATTTTGAGAAAATACGTTTAAGAGTTATTTGTTGGTGTTGATTTCGAATCGAAACTTTCCTTAGGTTTTATTTTTTTTTGCAAAAATCCAGATGTCGAAAACGTTATTCTTCTAATCATAAAACTATTTTGGAATTTCGAATTTTGTTGATTTTATATCAATTGGGTATTACATAACAATGTCCATGTGGATGTTAGTTTTTGAGATATGGGCGACAAAAACAGGTAATCGGGACGTACACACGTTCTACAATGTACGAAGGCACTTAAACACGAAAACGCATACATCTCTCTGAAAATCTCTGATTTAGATTCAAGAGACCTTGAGAAATTTCAAAATTTTCAGTTCGACAATAAATAAATAAAACTCACAACTAGGTTGCAAGAACTTACAGAAATATTGCATGAAGACTACTGTTGATTTGGGGTTTAAAAAAAAAATTGAAAAACTGCATTAATTTCCAAGTTTGAACTCAATTTACCTAATGGATTAAGCTGTAGGGGCGAGGCCAGACTAACACGGGCGGCACTGCCGAATCAATTTTTATCGACTTCCATACCATCGTAATGTTACGTTTGATTAAAATTTTGACTTGGGAATTTTTTAAAGAATGCAATACTTGTATTTCTAAAAATACATACAAATTTAGATAAACGTTCATAGATTTTATATATGTATACACATGTCTAAATTTTGGGAAACGTGTGAAATGTCAAAAATTATTTCGATTTGAGAACTTTAAAGTTCATAGACTGTTTAAATGTCGACTGAAATTATTGCGAAAGAAAACAAAAGCCGACATTTTGTGAAAATATGAATAATACAGCTGTCGGCAAAATGTCAATTTTTGAAATAAACAAAATGTCGGTTGTCAAAATATTGGTAAAATTGTATACTTAAATTGCTGTTATTTGAGGACCATGAGAAGGAGAGAATATTTTAAGAACTGTTTGCCAATTAAGTGTAATGTTATACTATCCATAACCTTAAGAATGTTGGTTTTTAAGTGATCAAGAGTTAAAGGTTTATCTGCATAAACACGGTTTTTCGCGTAGCCCCACAAAAAAAAAGTTCAGCAGTGTCAAAATTGCATGATCTCGACAGTCGTTCCATCGTTTTCTAAGAAGTAAAGTCCAATCACACCTCCGGACAAAAAAGCGCACCAAACAGTGACGCACAAATGTGCTTCGCCCTGTTGTTCAAGCACCCATTCGACGTATCTATGACGTTGTGAATAGTCAGCTGGCTTCAGTTGTTGTGTGAGCGGGACTTTATATGGATGTTCATAGGTGAAGATCCAAATGCAAAATACGCCATAATGTGCCCTTTTAGACAGTCCTAATTCCTGAGAACTACGAGGAATCGACACATTCTGGTCTTCGGCAACACTTTCACTTACAGCAGCAATATTTTTAGTGGTACGAGCGAAACGATGATGCACAGGCCTTACAATATCTGCAACTAATCCAGTCTTTTCAAATTTCTTCACAATTTTACCAATTGCTTGCGTAGTTGGACAGTTTTGTAAACCATAATGCGTTGTGCGATAGTTAAGCGATCTATTTTTGTAAATGTCAGACTTTCAACTGAAAAAAAATTGGTTTAGAAAATTAGTTTGAAAGATGTCGAATTCCAGCCCTATACTTTTGAAAGCGCAAAACGGATAACCCGTTAGTTTTTATTTTATACGACACAGGTAAATAAACTTAATTCTTTTTGTATCAAAAACCAAATAATGATATTTCAAAAGATTTTGTTGGTCTGCCTTCAAATACCGCCCTATAATTGTTTAGGTAGGTAGACAGAGTTTTGGAGTCCCTTACCTTCGGTTCGAATTTTCTTATAAATTCAAAGCACGTTCACATAAAAACAGCAAGTATACGCCTAAGTGCACCATTCGATTTTATGTATAGCCAGATACCTTATGAGTACATTTTTCATTGCTTTTTGTATGTTAAAAGCGCCATGGAAATGTGTTTGTCTTTGTTGTGATTCAGTTTCATGACTTTTGAAAAGAGGATTTGCATCAATTTCATTAATGATGGTGTCCTGTAAAACGTCCATCATAAAAACATTTCATTACTATATCACTCTATAGAATACTTTTATTAAGCTATAAAATGAGATCACTGTACACTTAACACTAAAAGAATTTAATCCTTATTAACTCCACAGAGATTTTTGGATTTAAAGTTGATTGCACAATGTTAATGCATAACGTATCTTAATTAAGATGTAATAAAATGTTGACAATGAAGGTTAAGACTTGTTGTTCTTATTGCATATCAGTTATCAGTTAAAATGTCAAATTTTCTAGTTAACCTTCTATCAATACACAATTAAATCTTGCTGTATGAGACTGAGTTATTTTATTTACATTTCATGAGCTTCATTAAATTGAAAATATTCTATGCATTTCTTAAAATATGGTTTCTTGCTCCTACATGCGAGACAATAAATTCCACAAAATAAAAAAGAACGACATGTATTTTAACATATATTCATGCCAAATGTATATTTATTTCAAGGACAGCAAATAATCCCTTACTTCTTATTTTTAATATTTCAAAAGATAAAATAAAAGCCATTAAGACGATTCACATATTTGTCATAAATGAAAATAAATAAACGACGATATTTTAAATCTTTTCAAAATGTGATCTTTTATTTTATCCTTACTTTATAATTTTTTATATGAGAAGGAGTTATAGGTGGAATTTTAAATTTCAACAAATGCTGGTAAGTTTTTGTAAATTGTGAAGGATCAAATTCTTTGACGACACGATTTCACAAATTGATTGGAAAAAACTTCAATATCTTAACTATCTTCTTTGAACTTATAACAATTACATTTTAAAAAAATAATAATTTCCAAAGACTTTAAATGGGTTTTATTGTGTATACCCATGGGTTAAGTGAGAAAGAATGTTACTTTTCATCTTATTTGCATAAAGGTCTAATTGGTGAGACAAATTTCAAAAGAGTTAACTGTAGGTAACAAAAGTTCTGTTCAGCGAGGATTTTTCTAGATCAGAACAGCACAGGACAGCACAGTTTCGTGAGAAACGTCAGATCAAGTTAGAACAGTCAGTTAAACGTCAGTTGTCAAAAAAAAAAACAAAACAAATTGCAAATTGTGTGAATTTTTCGTTTCTCGCTTATTTTGTTCATTTTTTGTGTTTTTACTGTGAAAAATATTATTAAAAATTATTGAAATGGAAAATCAAGTGATTGGTAAGATAATACTAAATGAAAATGTTAGTGGTTCAGACACCGATAGTGATTTTTCGACGGATTCCTCTTCAGATGATTGGAATGAAAGTGTGACGAATGTTATTACCTTTTCTTTGATGAAATGTAAAAGAAATTGCATTGAAAGTTATTTGCAAGAAGTTGTTCCAACCTACTCCGAGAAAGAGTTCGTCACTCACTTCCGGGTAAGAAGTGAACTCTTCAAAATATTGGTCGACAAATTTTCAACTTCTGAAGAGTACCTTAAATTGGAACAGCGGAAAACGTTTTCGGCAGAAGTACACTTAGCTCTATTCCTGTGGTTCGCAGGTATGCTTATTGTTCTCCAAAGCAAACAATTGTTCCTTCTTAACTTCTCACTAAATCTCATTTCATTAAACCATTCTGTAGGGCATGAGGCTTGCTCATTTCGAGACATTGGGGATAGATTCAATCTTGCCTTGGGGACTGTCTCGACTATCATAAAGAGAGTAATCTACTTCCTTAGTAACCTTTGCGAATCATCTATAAAATGGCCAAACGATGAAAGGAAATCCTTAACTGCTCAGTGGATGCAAAATAAGACAGGAATGTATGGAGTTATTGGTATGAAATAAACTTTTTTTTACTATTGTATTCTGTCTAACAGTTTTTTGTATTTTCAGGTGTAATTGATGGTACACGCTTTCGAATTGACCCTCCTAAGCATGGGAAAAATGATTACATTGACGGAAAGAACATAACGAGTGTTTGCCTACAAGCTTTATATGTGACGAAAGGAAGAAGTTCATTGACATTTTTGTTGGCCATCCAGGTTCCGTCCATGACAACAGAGTCTATGAAAATTCAACCATCTACATCGATGTGGAACCTTTTATCTCTAAGGCGACTCGGCGTATGCATGTTCGCAGTACATGATTACACCGTATCGTGACAATGGTCATTTAACGTCGCGACAAAAATTTTTCAATCGAAAGCTTAGCTCTGGCCGAATTGTAATAGAGCATTCTTTCGGCATTTTGAAACAAAGATTTCGGCAGCTCTATTAATGCAAATTGAGAGGGATAAAAAAACTGTGCCATTTTGTAAGAGCCTGCATTGTTCTTCACAACATGTGTAATGACGATGAGTTTACAATTGAAATTGAGCAGGAACCTGTAGAAGAAAACCAGCAGGAATACAATGCACATGAGCAGGCGCAAGGAGCAACCCGCCGCAATACTTTATGTGACGAAGTCTATTCCTATTTTAATTGAGATATTATTCAAAAAGTAAAAGTCTTTATTCTTTTATAAAATCACTTTATTGACTACTTTGGCTATTATATTATTTAATTGACTTTACATTTGGTATTTGTTTTAAAATTACATTTATTAAACGATACATTAATTATTACATTATTGTTACAAAAACATTTACATTATAAAAAACATTACAATTATAAAAACAGTTTACATTAAAAACAATAATAAATATAACAGATAATAATAAACATTACAATAATAAATAAAAACAGTCTTCACTAATTATTCTTTGATTCGAACAGCTTTTCGAGAAATTTTTCTTTTTGATCCCGACTTTTTTAATTCCACTGTATGCTTTTAGTTTCTCTCTCCTGTATTCTTTCCTTTGTTGGCTATCTTTCATAAATTGCTGCCTCCACTTTGACAGCTCACCAGCAATCGTTTCCGCCCTTTTAATTTTTTTCGGTGGTGGGCCGTCTTCGGTGTACCCAGTGAAATCTGCTTCTGGTTGGGTTTCATCTGGGTCAGGCACAGCATCATTCGATTCATCTTGGACGGGTGTTGGAGGATCTAATTAAAAATTGTGTCCGTATAAATATAAGATATTCTATTTAAAATTTACTTAAGAATACCTGGATTAATTCCTGATTGTTGGAGGACTTCTTTTCTTGAAATCCCACTGTCGATGGTGCTCCCCAACAAATATGCTGGAGCGATCGATGGGCGGTTCAGCAACACATCTGCTAGTTCTATGAAATATTTAAATATTTTGTTACAACTTTTGCCACACAAACTTTTATTTAATTTACTTACTTTTCATTTTGTTGTGTAGCATTTTATTTTTAAATGCTCTCTCCAAACTCTTCCACTTCCCTTCCACTTGGCAAGAGCTGAAGTTACTTGTTGCCTGCTCGTTCATTTTCTCTGCAATTTGTTCCCGAATCTTTTTTTTTGTTTTAAGCGCAACATTTTTGCCAAGTTTTGGGTACAATTTCCTGTAAATTGAAATAAGGAGCAGACAGTCTCCATCCAGCCAAACGGCCTTCTGGCTCTGTCGCTCCTCTGAAGCATGCACAGATGTTGACTGCTCTCTAACTTCATTGTCTTGGAGAACGACTGGCGGGATGGGCACGAAATCTTGCTCACCTATTAAAGAGTTTTGAAACACCTGGCTTCGAAAATCTTCATCTATAAATTATAACATTTTATTAATTTTAATACAATAGAAATATTATGTTTCATTTTAACCTCTTTCGATATTCAAGCGCGTATTTGGTGAACACTGCAAAACCACAGTCTTTCCTTCCTCCGATGTTAATTCAATTTGATGCATTTTTTTTTTAATTTATTTTATATGTAATTATTTAATTAAACAAATTGGCAAAATAACTTTATTTTAATTTTTTTAAATCAAGAAAAAAAAAACTAAAAGCACAGCCAAATTAAAACGTAAACAATAAAAATGACAACTTCGATTTTGACATTTCTCACGAATCTGTTCTAACCTGATCTGACTCAAAAGCAAGAACAGAAAATCCTGTTCTAAACTGTTCTAGGTTTGTCAATGAACAGGAAAGTAGAACAGTTCAGCACAGAAAAAACCTCAATGAACATCAAAAAGCTGTACTTTTCTTTCTAGAACAGTCCAGCACAGCGTCACTGAACAGACTTAAGGACATTCCATATAAAGACCGGCATCTTTTGTACATTTCACCCTCCAACCACCATTTGTTTACATTGTTGTATTTGTAATTTTGACATTAGGTCCATGAATAATGAAAGTCCAACAACAATTCGATGCGGTGTTGTTTTGACAGATGTTGTTGTTTTTTGGTGAGGATTTAAGATTTTCTTAATTGAGGTGAGGTTTTTTTTTAGTTTGAAAAACTTAAATTATAGTGAAATTGTTAAAACTTGTTCACATTTTTATAACTATCAAAATACTTTTATGAAATAGTCGTCGTTTTTTAATTTAAAAAAAGAATTATTAGAACATTCAAAAAAGATAATTTTTGGAACGTATGAATTTACCTGGATCAGAACTCTTTATATTACATATAAAAAAAAAAAAAACAATGTTTTACAATTTTTGCTAATATGTTTTCAAGTTTTATTTGTATAATACAACAAATGTGTTGTGCAGACAATTATAACTTTTTATTGAATTGGAAAGTGTATTCTACTTAGTACACACTTTTAAATGTAGTGAAGTTACAAATTAACCATTTCTTGCCACTTTCAATCAAAAAGACCTCTAGGCCACTAGGTGCGCCGCCGCCGCCCCCTTAAGGATCACGGAAATAGTACTATAGGTTTTAGAGCCAAAGATTCCACCTTCTAAAGCATGTATGTTTGGTTTGCCTGGACAAATTTTATTTATTTTAAAACGGCATCTCTTAGTCCCAACAAGCATTTTTGTTTCAGAAATAAGGTTATGTAAGGTTATTTTACTCTAAAAATGTATTTTTTTTAAAACGTATAGTAGCTATAACTGTGTCCAAAATACTTCATTCTTCTTTTAACATTTAAATTTAAACAAATTATAAAGAATAAGAAAAGCAAATTATTTCTTTTTATAAGTTAACATTACATAATTATACATTTTGAAACAACATATTTATATATTTTGAAACATGATATTTTAGTGACCCATTTGTTCTTATTACCTACAAAAAACATACATATACGAAACAATATCACAACATACAACACTATTTTCAGCCCATGCGATTTAATTTATTATCCCTTTATTCTGCATTAGATTTAATACATTTTTCCTTACCAACCAATGTTGCAACAAAATTGTCCATTTAAGGTCAGGTAAGCACTGTACAATTCATTCTTCGTATTTTCTCATCAATGCATGGTGAATTGACTTTAGCAATGGTGAATTGACTATAGCAGTGGTGAATTTACTTTAGCAGTGGGGAATTGATATTAGCTTGTAGGCAAACCAGAATGACAGATTGGTTTCCGGTCTTTATATAGAGTGTCCTTGGTAGTTAAAACATTCCTTTTATATTTCAGACAAAAATGTCAGATAAATTCTTTCACTACACTCTTTTCCACGAACAAACTCAGCCAATTTTTTCGACTCCCCTGTAATCTCACAAGTCACAACCAATCACGTCAGAAACCTCAACACGCTTATGTCAGCACTATAGCCTGATCGGCCTGATTGACCGATCATCAAAATTATGAAGCACTTGGAATATTATTAATTTCGCATAAATATAGGTCTTGTGGTGGAGTTTCTGATTTAAGGGGCGTGGTATACACCTACTTTCTTATACAAGGTATACATTTATATTAAAACTTTTAATTCCTGTAGAACAATGAAATTTAATTAAGTGATAGCGCGTACAAGACATGAATAGAAAATATCGGGTCTGAAAAAGAAGGGGTGTAATATCCGCCTACTTTTCATATATTTATAGAATGATGACATTTCATTTCATTTTTATAGAATGATGACATTAAACAGATTTAAAGTGGTTGATGTGAACTCAAAGACGAAAGTGCAAATCTTGTGGTATCCGCTCACTTTCAGGAATTGGACTTGGTTTATATGGTATACTACAGAGGCTTGTAGAATGATAGAATAAAGCATACCAAAAGGGGTTTATAGGTTTATAGGACAGAGATGGAAAATCTGAAATTTTGCGTTCAAAAAGAAGGGTATCCTACCACTTTTCACATATTTGTTACTTGTTATATTGCACTTTTGAACCATGTAGAATGAAGTTGTTGGGAGAGAAGGGGGAGAGGTGATTCCTTCCATCCAGACGCCAGCGGAGGAATTCCCAAGATGGAATCAACGGTGGCGTCAACAATGCCAGTTAGGTTGAACTACTAGGTGAACACCTTATAGGGCTACTACGACATATTCAAAGCCCAGGCCTGTAAGGAGCGGATATTCTGGCTCTTGCCCTTGGAGTTAAATCAAGGACCTGGTCCTTCAGGTTGAAGGTCGTGCGTCAATGTGACTTTCTGACCACATGAAGAAAACCCAGTTACGAAGCACCAACAAGCATCGGGTACCAACAGATTTACTGTTGACAACCTTATTTGGATGTGACTTTGTCATTAGAGCCAGACTTAGGCAACAAGTATTGAGCTATAGGTGCATCAACGAGTGCGTCATCATGACCATCCAAATCAAGGCTAAATTTGGCAACATTAGCCTAATATGCGCACACGCCACCATAGAAGAGAAGGATGACAACACCAAAGATATGTTCTTCGAGCTCTTGGACAAAACATATGAATAGTGTCCTAGCTACGATATTATAATCGACTTAGGTGATTTGAATTACAAGCTAGTAAGGGAAGAAATCTTTGTTGGAATAATCGGGAAAAACAGCCTACACGTTAAAACTGCTGTTAACGGATTGAGGCTCATCGATTTCTCTGCGGGTCGAAACATCATGGTAGTATAGTACGCATTTTCCACAAGTCAATATGAACAAAGAAACTTGAAGTTCTCCAGATCAATCTACCCTCAACCAGATTGACCATATTATGATCGAAGTTAGACACTCTTCCAGCGTCATAGATGTCCAAACATTCCGAGAAGCCAACATTGACTCGGGCTCGTTGTATCCAAAGTAGAACTTCGGGTTTCTTGACCGATGGCAAAACAGGAAGATGCTGGGAGAGGATACAACACAAGTAACCTCTAACGAAATTCTTTGCCACCAACACACTGTATATAAACCCAGTGTCAATATTGCCAAGATGCAATCAGAGAAGTCGCCTCTGACGTGCTGTGTCTCAAGCAGGAATGTGGGCAAGCAAATTCAGCCAAACAGCAGGCAGGATGATATGGAAGAATAACTTGAACTCCGCTGTCAGGCAGGATGATCTATTCAACATAGACGACGAAAGCCAACAATCCCGTTTTCCCGACGAAGTAAAGATTTTCGTATCTAATCTGAAGTCTAACAAAGCCGCTGGATTAGATGGCTTCAATGCCAAATTCTTTAAAGCAGCTAGATGAATGAGACCGCAGTATTGTTGGCCAGATACTGATAATAGGAGACCCTCTAAACCGCACCAACTATAGGAGCATCAGCCTACTTAACATTGCTTGCAAAATCTTCTCTGCCGTAATATGTGAACTTCTAAAGCCCATCGTCAATAGCCTGATAGGTCCTTATAAGTGTGGTTTTAGACCAGGAAAGTCCACAGTCGATCAAATATTCACATTAAAAATACGGGAGACGGACATAATCCCGAAAATCAAAATCCCGAAAACCTAAAATCCCGAAAACCCAAAATCCCGAAAACCCACAATCCCGAAAACCCAAAATCCCGAAAACCCAAAATCCCGAAAACCCAAAATCCCGAAAAACCAAAATCCAGAAAACCCAAAATCCCGAATGGCCAAAATTCAGAAATTTGTAGGTTGTCTTTGCAATTCCCGATCTTATATAAAAAACAGTTTGATTTGATGCTATTATGCTTTTGCAAAGCATTTCGAAATGGAAAAATTATATAAAATGAAAAATTTGCGCAAATTTTTCAGTTGATATAATTTTTCGGGATTTCGATTTCGGGATTTTGGGTTTTCGGGATTTTGGGTTTTCGGGATTGTGGGTTTTCGGGATTGTGGGTTTTCGGGATTTGGGTTTTCGGGATTTTTGGCTTTCGGGATTTTGATTTTCGGGATTTTGACCCCAACCCTAAAAATACAGCTACAAGAAACTATTCCATCACTTTACTCACTAAACCAAAAAAAGAGGCTACAAAGGTATAACTATAATTTTTGCATCAAATAAAGCAAAACATTTAATAAGCCTCTAATGAGCTTTTGAAGAGTAATAATTAATTAACAATAAATTTCATCTTTGCTAATGTCCGTAAGAAAAAAGAACTAAAAGTCATCGCTAGGATCGTTTTTTTTTTTTAATATTTTGCCCTAAGGCATTGTTCATGAATTTATGCTGTAGTAACAAACACAAAATTGATTAAAATTATATAAAGGCGGTAAATAAAGCCTTTTCCTTTTAAAGACTTTTTTTACATTATTAAAAAACAAAATAAAAATAATCTCAAATTTCATCAACAACCCAGACAAGACATTAGAATAGAATGGAAATAGAAATAGAAATTTAATACTTTTGAATAAAAATGTCATTTAATAGTGAACAATAAAACAATGGAAACCTAAAATGCTTTGTGGTGGAAATTCAAAAACCAAAATATACAATGTTAATTAATATAATGGAATTCTTACATCTTTTCCTTCTAATGTGAATTCTAAAAAAAGAGGCTGGGATGCGACCCACACTGATAACTTCCCATCCCGTCTGTCGATTTGTCTTGCTTAAAAGTTTGTAGGTTTTCGTGTTGGGTTAAAAAAGTTGTTAGTTGAATTATTCTTAAAAATTCTAAAATTACCAACAATATTTTTCATATAAAGAAATAGTTTAGTTTGAAAATCTAGTTTTATTAAATAGATTTTTGGTTGAAAACAAATTTTTACCAATTTAAGTAGCATTTCTTAAATTTTTACAAATTGGATGAATGAAATTAATTTGAGAGATATCAAGAACCGAACATCAATTTTTACCAAATTTGCGTACTATTTTTTTTAACTGAATGTTGATAACAATATTTTTTAAAAGATAAGAGTAGTTTAAAACCAATATCTCAAAGTTTTGAAAAGATATTTGAGCCGAAAATCAATTTTTACCAACTTTTGTTAAATTTCCTTTTAAGTTTTTATTTTTTGTAAAAAAAACTGTCAATTCGAATTTTCTCAACATTTTTCAGAATGGTGAAAACAATATTTCTTATAAGATAAAATAAGTTTGAAGCCTTAATCTCAAGCTTTTGAAAAGATATTTGAGTCCAAATTCAATTTTTACCAACTTTGAGTAATGTTTTTTTTTAAGTTTTTATTTTTTATAAAAAAAAACTGTCAATTCAATTTTTCTCAAAATTTTACCAGATGTTGAAAACGTTATTTTTCTTTGCACAAAATTGTTTTAGTGATAAAATTCGTAAAATTTTCGAGGTGAACAATTTTTTTTCAGTTTTTTTTGATTTATAAAAAAACCGTTAATTGGAATTTTTTCAAAAAATATACTTGTTTGGTATCACGTTACAATATACTATATACAATTTAATTCTAGTCTCTAGCGTTTTTGGTTCGTAAGATATTTAGGGTTAACCAACATTTTCACCTTTTTTTAAACTGCTATGGTAAAAAAACCACATACGCCCTTTCTGCACTATTTTCTGTATAACAACAAATTTTATTTAAAGTCAGTATCTCTTCTGGTTCTTCAGCTTCGGACGACGAAAAAACGTCGCGAACGTACGGAAGTACGAACGTACGTACACACGCACGCACAGACATCTTTCTAAAAATCTTTTATTTCGACTCTAGGGACCTTGAAACGTCGAGAAATGTCAAAATTTTCAATTTGACAAATCGGACCCATTACAATAACTTCCTATGGGAAGTTAATAAGGAATTTTACGTAACCCCGATTTTGTCGAAAAGGTGATAAAGATTTTCAAACGAGCTGTTGTGATTTAATAACTTTAAATATCTTTTAACTGTCACGTGAAAGATAACATCTTTAGATTTAAGATGAAATTCGTTAAGTTATCGAGCAAATACTACATCAAATTTCATGCAAGATTATGTGGCATGCTACATGTACCATGTATTAACCTAACTACGTTTTCTAAATTTAATTTAAAAGTGTTTCGTGTCGAGAACTCGGGAAGACTCTTGTTTTAGTCACTAGCATAAAAAAGACTTAACTAAATATCAAGCCACATTCACCGAGTTGCGGTTGCAGTCTTTCACTAAAAAGGATTTCCATGTCCTTCAACTACTCGTATCTATTTTAACCATAATTTTCTCGTTAATCAAATGATGGATTTTATTAACCACCAAAAGCTTGACAAGAGGAGCATTTTCTACCTGAAGAAGAAAAATGGATTATTCAAATTTAGAATATGAACGTTTTGAGGGGAGGTACGATATCGCATGATAATGATATTCAATACAGGCTTTTATTGATGGCTTTGGAAAATATTGTTTTTATTGATGCTAGAATAGAACATATGTTGTTCATAGGTAAACAAACAATATCATCGTGGAATATTTTGATGTACCCATATGTTTTCTTTAGCGGAAATGAGAAAAGTATCATTTTTCTTTTTATGGATGCGTATAATAGGAATATCGTCTGGAAAGCTGTAAAACTTCGAATTAGGCGGGTTCCTAAATTCATATAATGGATGGTCATAGATTTATGTATATTTGGAACTAAAATTCGGAAGTTATTCAAGTGTGGATAATATTATCATATTTTTTGACGTTTGAGGAGTTAGGTATTTGACATTCCGTATTATTTACATTCCTGTTTAGGCTATATCTGATATATAAGAAAAAATGTCTTCGATGTGGGTTATGATCTCTCACAATAAAGTCAAAACAATAAATGAATTTATAATCCAGAATTGAATTGTGTCGAATTTTTATTAATCGACAATATAGTTTTAAGTTAGTCATGGAGATATTGATAAAAAAGACGAAAAAGGCAGTTACTTTTTTAAATGAAGCCGTAGGTACAATAACCATGTGCAATATATACGATTTTAACTAAGACAATTTTATTCCTTTGAAACTTTGAAACAACTTTTTTTGGTTGTTTTAAAGTGAATATTTCATCCAGAGACATTATGTGAGCATTTGGAAAATAGAGAGGGGTTGAACAGGAGATGTTGGTTTTGAATTCTTGACCATTGCAATGATGGGGAATGACAGAGCATATTAAGGTATCACATTCGGGAAGTACGCCTTAAGAGCGAATATCTATATATATATATGTATATTTTAAGTTTAGTTTATTACATTAATTAGATTACATTTAATCTCTTAAATTATGATAAAAACTACAAAATTTTATTGTCGATGGCAACTATACGAATGTATATAATACATCTAAAGTAAACATCTAATAAACATCACTGATAGTATACTCTAGGATGAACAGATTGTAATCCAAACAGCAAACACCGAATACTAGGTATAGGACGGTCTTGGAATCCTCCATTTTAGCTCCAAGAAGGCATACCCTGTGAAATTCTTTTGAACTCTCTCGATTCTATCCCTTGAATTATTATAATAAAGATTCCAGACTATTCTGCAATACTCCAGAATCGACCTTACTAAAAAATTGTATATTGATTTTAAGGTATAGGGATCTGAGAATAATCAAGCGTTTCCTTTGATTAATCCAACAATTTGATTGGCTTTGTTTATCATATATTTATAGTGAGGTAAAACTGACAAGTTGGTACCTAGAATAACTCCTAGGTCTTTCTTTTTTCTCACTCTTTCTTACATAATGTGATTGATACTATAATCAAACAAAATTGGGTTGTAATTCCTGAAGCACGACAAGACTTAACACTTCGAAATATTAAATAGAAGGTGATTCCGTTGACACCAATCATCTAATCTTGCTTTATCTTTAAAAAAAAAGAAAATCAATCAGATTCACAGCTTATTTTGCGACAAAGTTTGAGGTCATCCGCAAAAAGGAGGCAACTTGAATCATTGAAAATATTAGGAATTTCATTTAAAAACAACAAAAAAAGTAATGGCCCTAAATGAATTCCTTGTGGAACCAGTGAAGTGATATGGGAATGAACCATCAATTTTTAACTTCCGTTTCAAAGTCACTAGAGTCAAAATAAAATATTTTAAGAAAGATGTCTGTGCCTGCGTGTGTACGTACGTTCGTACGTCCGACGTTTTTTTCGTCGTCCGTAGCTCAAGAACCAGAAGAGATATCGACTTCAAATAAATTTTGTTATACAGATAATAATGCAGAAAGATGCAGAAAGGGCTCTCAAGAAAATTTCGTGGGTGGTTTTTGTACCATAGCAGTGAACATTTTGGTTAACCCTAAATATCTCACGAACAAATAACGCTAGAGACTTGAATTAAATTTTATATAATGTATTGTAACGTGATACCAATCACGAATATTTTTGAAAAAAATCCAACTAACGGTTTTTCTTATAAATTAAAAAAACTGAAAAAAAACATGTGTCACCTCGAAAATTTACCGAATAAAAAATTATTTTATCTCCAAAACAATTTTGTGCAACGAAGAATAACGTTTTTGACACCTGGTACAATTTTGAGAAGAATGGAATTGACATTTTTTTTATAAAATATAAAAACCTAAAAAAACATTACTAAAAGTTGGTAAAAATTGAATTTCGAATCAAATATCTTTTCAAAAATTTGAGCTTATGGCTTTCAACTAATTTTATCTTATAAGAACTATTGTTTTGAACATTCGGTAAAATTTTGAGAAAAATCAAACTAACAGTTTTTTAGCAAAATATAAATACCTTAAAAAAGCATGTGACTAATATTTTTTTTTAATTTTTTTTTATTTATAAAAAAAAAAACGTAAATTGAAATTTTTTCCAAAAATATATTTGTTTGGTATCACGTTACAATTTATAATACAAAATTTAACTCAACTCTCTAGCGTTATTGGCTAGTGAGATATTTTGGGTTGACCAAAATGTTCACCTTTTTACTTGCGACATATAGGAACTAATTATATGGCAAGTTTTGCATTCGTGCAAAATTTTGTCTGTCTGTCCACGCTCCTACAGCCTAAACCATTGGGTCGATTGAGTTCAAACTTGGAAGTTAAGGTTTTGAGCAGATTCGCGTTAGGCGTTTTTTTCATTTTTTTTTTAAGATCAAAACTAACAGTGGCCTCCATACAATTTTTTTGGTCACAAAACGATAATTCGAATTTTCTCAAAAACAAACCGATAGATTTTTTTTTAATTTTCTCTAAAATTTTATTTTTTAACTTGTGTTCTTTTAATAAGAAAAACATATTTTTGTATCGCTCAGGAAAGGTACCGCTCATAGAACCGTTATTTTGTTTTTAATTTTCTCAGCAACTTATGTACTGATTTCAATAATTTTTTTTGTGAATAAGCTCTTATATTGCTTTAACAATATTTGATTACCAAAAGTGCAATTTTTTTTTGTTTGGATTTTTAAAAAAATATTGAATTTTTTTTTCAAAATTCTATATCTCAAAAACGGGTTAACATTTTTTTACGAAATTCAAATGTAAAGCGTATATTTACAATCACTAAACAACTGTATACCAAAAATATTTTTAGAACAAAATTGAAAAATTTTATATATAAAAAATTAATTAAAAAAAAAACCGCTCTAACGATTTTCGAAAAAAAAATTTGAAAAATCAAGGGCTTTTTTATTTATAAAATGGAATTTAAATTTTTGAAGACAAACTTATTTTTCAGGTAAAATTTTGAAACTTAAATTAGTTTTTTTTTTTAATTATTTTAACTGTATTGAATGTAACCCCCTCCCAAAAAAATTTAAAAATGGAGGTTTTTTCGACAAATCAAATGGCGTTTATATCTTTGAAGACAAACTTATTTAACAGGTATATTTTTAAATCTTATATACATAGATACTTTTTTAAACAGACTCTTTGCATACAGGAGCAAGTTTGTGCGACCCAGTCGTGCATTTTATTTTAAATTGCTATGGTAAAAAAACAATACCGGTTTTTTGAGAGTCCTTTTTGCATTTTTTTGCATTATTATCTGTATAGTAAAATTTATTTCGAGAAATGTCAAAATTTTCCATTCGACAAATCGGACCGTTCACAATAACTTCCTATGGGAAGTTAAAAATCTCTTTCTAAGAGCATTATAAAAGGTGTCCTGTTTGTTAAAAACAGTTTTCCCGTTCCAATATCTTAAACAACAATGTTTTAATTTTTTTTAATTAAAAATTCTTAAAGTCAAACATCGAATCTAAAACAAAAATAAAACTTATAGAGGAATTGGTCGCATTACAAACAAAGAAAATCAAATTACGACTTTTCCTTGAAGCCTTGAACAGATGCGAAAAGTCCCAATCTAAAACTCAATCCATTGTCTTCTCTACCATAATCATAACGTTATGTAACAAAATAATCTCGAGCATGAATTTTTAACGAAGGATGCATAACTTGAAACAATAACACCCATATACTTGACATGGTTAGATATGAATATGAGTACAAGATAATGCATATGTCAACTCCACCATAAACATTTTCATCTTACCTCAATTATGATTTTAAATTAATATAAATGTCACGCACCACACAATCCTTGTCAATGTCGTCACATCAACATCAACATCAACATCATATTATTCTACACTTAATTGAAATGAACTTTTAAATTAGCTTATAATACTCGTGCCTATAATACACTTTATATACCCATAACCTACTATGTATGTAGGTACCTAACCTAGGTAAAGCTCAAAAAGGACGCAAACAACTCATTTATAAATTCCATTCTTACGTGCACTTTGAGATAATGTCATCTCGGTTGACTGCAATTTTTGTAGTTGTCAAGAATTCCATTAGCTCAGGAGGTAAATCCTTGAAACACATGTCTGCCATTTTTTGAGTTTCACCACAATTCACTTCAGTTGTGGACTCAACTTTAACATTCTCACTGTCACTTTGTGTAGTCATATTTGACATGGAATATTCACACTCAGCACATGGCATTAAAATGCAAATCAAACAAATAAACACGACATTAAAAAATCGAATGAGAAACGACATTACGATTTATAAAAAGGAAAAGATTTATAGGTAGCTATAAATAAAAGGATATGTGGTGTAGGCTAAAAGGTATTATAAGAGATTGAAGTATTTTTAAAAACCTCCTTGTTTTTATTTTTTTATTTAAAGACCACGATATTCTCGCAACATGATACAGTTACGAACGAGATGTAAATTTTTAAAAGAGAGACAATTTGTAAGCACATCCGACCAAAACGATATCCTACGACCAACTGACTGTTATCAACTCAGGCAGGACTCAAGAACCGAATGGTTATAAAGGAAATGCCGTTTTAAATGATAACGCTTTTATTCACTTGTTGTGACTTGTGATATGATAAACCTTATCATTACTTTGAAGTGGTGTCTCAAAGAGAATTCTTCAGAGAGAGAGAAAGTCATTTCTCTTATATCACCTAATGAGAAAATTTTGTACAAAAGCTTTGGTTTTCGAAGTTGCTCTTGGAAAAAGCTTTCTATGTCTATGACTATTTTTGATGAAGTCAATATTTGGAAATAATACAACATTAAAAGAAAATTCTGTTTTAAAATAAGTTGCCCTAAAACTCAATAGTTTCAAGACTTCTAAGTCTTCATATTTCTACTTTTTTCCTATTTTTCTGATCTATTTATACCAAATCATAGCTATACAAAATAAATGGAAATGCTTTAAACTCTCTTACATGTTAATAATGAACGACGGTCCAATATTGCTGCCCTGAGGAACTCCAATTAGAATACGTAATAATATTATTTTAACTCTTATTTACTGAGATATTTTTTATTTGAGAATTGAGCAAACATAACGTTGTCCAGCGGAATGGTCAGAACGCGCCACTGCCTTTCGTGTTCTGAAACGTCAAACATAACGCGGTCAGCTTTTGGCGTTTTATTGACCCAGTTCTAAAGGTCAAGAAAACTGTTTTTTTTTTTTCTTTTCTTTTGTTATTTATTACGACTCGGTTCCTAGCTAGATGTCGCCAATTGCGCACTACAAGTGGGGTGAGGTCACTTTTCACTTGGGCGATCCACCTAATTCGCGGTCTTATTCTACTCCACTGCCCTGTGTGCGTGGATTGGAAGACTTTACGGGCCGGACGAGTTTGGCATCAGGGATGCCAAAACTAGACATGGGTTTATACAGCTCGTCCTTGGAGATGCTGTCATATGCGGCCTTGAAATTGGTGGAGGGATGGTGGGTGTCGAATTGATGTTTTTGGGTTTTTTTCCATCAGGATCTGCTATAATGTGTGAATATTTGATCGACTGTGGACCTTTCTGGTCTTAAACCACACTGCTAAGGACCTATCAGGTTGTTGACAAAGGGGTTAAGACGTTCACATATTACGGCAGAGGAGATATCGTAAGCGATTTTTAGGAGACTGATTTCTCTAGTTGGTTACAGATAAAGTTGGTGCATGCTCCTAACCAAATTATCTCTAGCTTCTTTGACGAGCTTGGCATTCAAGCCATCTGCTCCAGTGGCTTTGTAAGACTGTAGCTTAGATATGGCAATATTTACTTCGTCTAAGTTAGGAAGACTGGATTGTTAATTTTCGTTGATGCCTGAAAGCGTTTTCGTCGTAGAAAGAATATGGTGACTCGGTCGTAGAAGAATTTGGCGCTCTCTTGCGATTGTAACCGTTCGACGTTGTATCTTCTCCCAGCATCTCCCTGTCTTACCTTGGCTACAACGAGGTAGTGGACCGAATCGATGGAAGGTTTGGACAACCATGATGCTGGAATCGTGTTTAGCGTCGATCGCAATATGGTCCATATGGTTGACGGTAGATTGATCTGGAGAACTCCAAGTTCCTTTGTAGATGTTCAGGTGTGGAAAATGCGTACTGGCTACCATGAAGTTTCACCCAGCAGCAAAATCGATGAGCCTGAGACGATACTTCCATAATCGGAAGAATTCTATTTGATGACAACGGGTCAATGAGCGAAAAAAACAAATACTAAAAGGACAGAAACGATGTCACGCTCATGACCCTGACAAAATTAGAGGAGAGCAAGCTAAGTTGTGGGATCTTTAGCCCCGTATACATAGACGCCAATGGATGGAACCAAGAGCTGTACGGGCTATACAGCGAATTCCAGTCAGAATGATAAAAATCCAACATTTCAGTCACGCAAAGCGCATTGAACCAACGCACCATCCCAGAGAATTTAAGAATCTCCCTCCTTTACGGACAGCGCAGTAGACATTTATGCCACAGAGCATGGAGCTCAGACAATTTTAAAGTTACCTCAACCAACTTGCAATAAAAGAAATCAAGACAGTTAACGGTCATTCTTAGATTTTCAATCTTCGAGTTGAAAAATATTTTTAGTTTTGCAAACTGTGCATTCAATACTTTGTTTTGAGTTATGGCGTAGTTTTTACTTCTCAAATGTCAAAAGATGACAACTGCTTGAATATCGGACTATTAAAAATGAAAGCCCTTTTTGGAAAAACCATTTAAAACTACTCCAATAGTTGGTAGTTTGTCCGGAAGTTGTGTAAAATTGTTTATATGTAATTATATAAAGAAAGAAAGTTAAGCCAACTTTAAAATTATATTACTTGAAGAAAATTTAAGATCTTGCGATAATATTTATCAAGCATCCAAAACAAACCAGTGTCAATATGCAATACTGCAGTACTTATTGAAAGGTTTATTTATTTGTTTATTTCAAAATCAGTTTGCAAACAATCAAGTAGTTTTTATTTGTATCCTCTGTTTTATAAGGAAAAACATAATATAATATAAATTTACAAGAAATAAGCTTTTTCTTACTTCCTTTGTGCTACACAAAGCTACCTTTAATGCATCTTTATATCTTTCAAGGAAAACGCAAAGTGGTGGAACACTGAGAAAGGAAAAAGTTATTTACACCATAATATCAGTTGGATTTTTTCTATACATATAACTAAAGTTGTAGATGGTCAGGATTCAGGAATTTGTTGATTAACAAAAGAGGCGGAAGGACGTCTTGGATAACAAGAAAAAATATAGAAACACGAGCTACACAATAGAACACTTTCTGACACATCCACCGGATATTGTGCATTAATATATTTTAGGTTTGGATACGAGTTGAGAAATTTTAACCTTGAACGTCTGGTAGGTATGTAGCGGGAAAGCTTATAGTATTATAGAAGATAGATGGTAAGGTAAGCCTTTGAAAAATATTTTTTGAAATGACGTGATGGCTAAATTGTTGGATCTCAATTTGTGCAGTTATGTATTTTTACTTGCGACATATAGGAACTATATGGCAAGTTTTGCATTCGTGCAAAATTTCGAACTCGAGATTTTAATCAAACATGATATTACGATGGTAGAGAAGTCGAAAAAAGTGGGTCCCGCGATTCCGTCCGGTCAATTTTGTCTGTCTGTCCTCGCTCCTACAGCCTAAGCCATTGGGTCGATTGAGTTCAAACTTGGAAGTTAAGGTTTTGAGCAGATTTGCGTTAGGCGTTTTTTTTCATTTTTTTTTTAAAGATCAAAACTAACAGTGGCCCCCATACAATTTTTTTAGTTAAAAAACGAAAATTCGAATTTTCTCAAAAACAAACCGATAGATTTTTTTTAAATTTTCTCTAAAATTTAATTTTTTAACTTGGCTTCTTCTAATAAGAAAAACATATTTTTGTATTGCTCAGGAAAGGTACCGCTCATAGAACCGTTATTTTGTTTTTTAATTTTCTCAGCAACTTATATGAACTGATTTCAATAATTTTTTTTATGAATAAGCTCTTATATTGTTTTAACAATATTTGATTATCAAAAGTGCAATTTTTTATTATTTGGACTTTTAAAAAAATATTTAATTCTTTTTTTTACGAAATTCAAATGTAGAGCGTATACATATATACAATCACTAAACAACTGCATACCAAAAATATTTTTAGAACAAAATTGAAAAATTTTATATATAAAAAATTAATTAAAAAAAAAACCGCTCTAACGATTTTCAAAAAAAAAAAATTTGAAAAATCAAGGATTTTTTGATTTATAAAATGGCATTAAAATTTTTAAAGAAAAACTTATTTTTCAGGTAAAATTTTGAATCCTAAATTTTTTTTTTAAATTATTTTATTTTATTTTTAATTATTTATTTTTTTAATAATTTTAAATATTTTTAACTAGTTGAATACACAAACAATTGTTTTCGTTAAGTATGCTTACAAGTACTTTTAATTTTTGGGATGAGTTGTCCTAGGATGAGTTGTGTCTTGGGATGAATCACAAGTTTTTTGATAAATAAAATGGCATTTATATCTTTGAAGACGAACTTATTTTACAGGTATATTTTTAAATCTTTTATAGGTACATTTTTAAACAGACTCTTTGCATGCAGGAGCAAGTTCGTGCGACCCAGTCGTGCATTTTATTTTTTATGTTTCACTTATTTTTGATCCAAATACGTTCTTAAGGTTCCATACCTGTTTCCAACTATTTGAAATCATTCTTTATATTTCTTTCTCCATTCGATTTTTGAATGATATGATTTGTCCCAAGTATATGTATTCTTGGACGTATTCAAATGTATATCTTCCTATGTTTATTTGAGTCTCTGCACTGTTAGTCATGAGTTTAGTTTTAGTGTGGATCATTTCCAACCCTGCTGTTTTACAACCTTCTGATAATTTTGTAATTATTTCTTGGAGTTCATTTGGAGTTTCTACAAAAAGAACTATATCATCTGGAAAACGAAGATTAGAAAGTTTTTCACCGTCTATGTTAAAGCCAAGGTTTTCAATGTCTATGCTTCTAAATATTTCTTCCAACAATGCACAGAAAAGTGCTGGTGAAAGAGGATCTCCTTGTCTTACTCCTCTGCCTATTGTAAACGTTGGACCTTTAACTTCAGATGTTATTTTTGATGTACTTGTCATGTATAAGATTCTCAAGATCCTAATAATTTTGTGTGGGATACCTTGCTGCTTTAAGGCTTGCCATATTTTAACATGTTGTACAAAATCGAATGCTTTGTAAAAATCCACAAATTCTATATATAGGTCTTTGTTATACTCCACACTATTCTCAATCCCGATCGAAAACCTGCTTGTTCTTTTGGTTGGTTTCTGTTGAAGGTATCTTAACATCTTCTTAATAGACATTTAGCGTATACTTTGGTTATTATTGATATAATGCTTATTGCTCTAAAATTATTAATATCATCTTTTTCACCCTTTTTGTGTATGCGAGTTATGTTTGATTCTGTCCATTGATATGGTAGTTCTTCATGTATCAAAGTTTGATTAAATATAAATGTTAAAACATTTAAGATCGAGCTTTTTCCAATTTTAAGCATTTCCGCTTTTATGCCGTCACTTCCAAAGCTTTTTCCCGACTTCAGTTCGTTGATTGCATCTTCCACTTCCGATTCCAAAAACACTGGAAACCTATCATAATGATCCAAATCTGGCATTTCTGAAGTGGTTTGGTCAAAAGTATAGGTCCTTGAAAAAATTTGTGGCTGACATATTTATTCGTTTCTATCCCTATTATTATTATTTTTTGTTTTTTGTCATTTAAAGCAATCATCCATTCTTTTCCTTGAGAAAAGTGTTCTTTTGCTTTTTTGATTGATTTGTTATCTTCCAAGTACATTTTCAACATTTTCTCATCATATATTTTAATGTCATCTTTAACATTTTTTTTTGATATCTACAATTTCTCAATAATTTGAGAGTTTGTTTGTCGTTTTCATCTAAATATATTTTTTGACGAAGATTTTTTCTTTCTTTCTTTTTGTTGTACTTGAAATTTTATCTGGCTTTTGGGGAATAGGTTTAATTATGTTTTCATTTGCTGAGACTAGTAGTGCTTTTCGAAAGCATCGTATTGGGATTGAACTGTACTTAAAGATTTTTCCAAACTACATATATTTTTGATTTTCTCAAGGTAGCTGGTTTTGTCTTCATTTGATATAATTTTTGGTATATCCTTTTTAGGTTGGGATTTGTGGTATTCTTTTTGTCTTGTGGCTGATTTTTATTTTAGCACGTAACATTCGATGGTCGCTTTCAAATTCAAAATTTGAAATTCGACAAATCGGACCGTTTACAATAAATTTGTTTTTATGTGGTATCCGTGGCATGATGGTTAGTACGTTGGACTGTCATGCCAGAGGTATTGGGTTCGATCCCTGCTTGTGCCACATAAAGTATTTTTCACGGGTACTACCTCTTGTGAGGAATTGACAAATTTTCCAAGAGTAATTCTTGTCATGAAAAGTGCTTTCTCAAATCAGTCGTTCGGATTCGGCATATAAACTGTAGGTCCCCTTCATCCCTGACAACATTACTCGCACACAGGAAGGGTTGAGAGTTGTAAGTCACTAGGCCCTAGATCTCTACGGACTGTCGCGGCACCTAATTTATTTATTTTTAAATTATGTTGGAAATCCTTTCTGCAAAAATGTGTGTTATTATCTGTACAGCAAAATTTATTTAAAGTCGAAAACTTTACTTTTTCATGAGATGTGACTGGCCGGATATCCTAAACGTGTTCACGTACAAACGTAATTCAAGTACTATTTTTCCAAAACAAAAACTTAATTTTAGTACTTTTGTTTGAAAAATAAGTAACATTAGATTTCCTGTTACCAAGGGCACTAATAAGAAAATCATATCGAATTCATGTCCAAATTTTTCTTGAGACATAAGGACTATAGATCATGTTATATTCCCAAAAAGTATATTAATTAAATAATTTCAATATCTTAGAATCTTGGTAATTTCAATACCAAATGAATATCTTTCTTCGAATCACCCTTAAAAAGCAAGCCCATAAAATAATAGAATATCACATTTAAGAAACCATGAACAACAAAATTGTTGTTAAAGGGGCAAACAAAAATTCCAAGAATAACCCACCACAGATAGTTAAATTTCCAACAAAGAGTGCACGTATAACATATTGATGAAGTATTAAATTGAATCCATTACAGGCTATTTTCCAAATAGTAACATCCCAAGGCAGCTTCGTTCATCATTATCAATTTAATCTTACTGACATTAAAAGCTTCCAATGCCTTTTCCTATTTTTAATAGGCAGCTTATTGTCATTATTTACGTTTTTGTGTTTCATATTAAGGGATTATAAGGATAAGATTTTCGTGCTAAATTTAATAATTGAATAAACTTAAAAAGCCCTCGTGATTTCCTTCTTGGGTAACTACACCAATAAATTGGAAAATTGGTAGTAGTAAAAATAAATACACAACACAAAAACGTGCCTAATATTTTTGAGTCGAAGTTCAGCAGAACTGATTTTAAATTTTTGTTTGTTTTCTATTGAATTGTTATGATATGAGCAGTATGACGAGGAAACCTTTCGAATTGTTTACATCGTTAACATTTTACCATCTTCGCTTAAGAAATGTAGCTCATTAAGATTTTTAGATGGATGATGATATTACTAGGAATTACGGTTCATTAAAAATACGCTCATTTTTAAGAGGAAACGGAAACGATATTTTGAAAAAAGAATATCAAGAAATTCTTCGTATTTAGCTGTGTTCACTTTAAAATCATATAAAAAAGTGGAGAAAAAAGACTCAAATTGGTAACTTGTTAATGGTTCATTTTCAAAATAGAATTTTTCCTGACTTTCTCTTACGTCGTCGTTGAAAGTTCCTACTTGTCGAATAGGCCGAGGGTGTTAATGGGATTTATCCAATTCTTAAAATATACAACTATATAGTTTATTTTTGACCTGTGAAATTTAAAAGTTAGGAAAGATCTTAAATTTAGTGCAGGTACCATTTTTATTAAGATGTTCTATTTGTAGAAAACTATTAGAAGCAAACATTTGGTAACCACGTAGTTTTACGTTACGGACCCGTAAATTATTCTACAAGATCGTTCGATTTAACACCGCTTGACTTTCTCTCTACGATAAGAAGACTGAAACTTGGAAGACAACATCTGCTGCGTTATCGCCAATATACGGGCACAAATGTTTTGGAAGAAGTCGTCAAAACTGGACCTCCATTTTACACTACGTCTGATCCATCGTTTTCATTTGGTCTTAACAGCATAACTCTGATCAATCTATAATTATTGGAATCGAAGTAGATCCTAAAATATTCAATAGTCTCAACCACACATAACTCCTTTTTCTAAAATAATGTTTGATCTAAAGAAAAATTAATTGGGTGGCGCAACAGTCCGTTGAGAACTAGGGCCTAGTGACTTACAACTTTCAACCATTCCTGTGTGCGAGTACTGTTGTCAGGGGTAGAGGGGACCTACAGTTTTAAGCCGAATCCAAACGGCTAATTTGAGAAAGCACTTTTCATGACAAGAATTATTTTTGGAGAATTTGTCAATTCCTCGCAAGAGGCAGTACCCGTGAAAAAAATTTAGATGGCATAGGCATTAGGCAGGGATCGAACCCAAGACCTCTGGCATGACCCCTTAAAACATATTAAGTACTCTTTCCAAATAAGAGGAAAATACCAGATTATACAATTCCTAGTTAGAAAAGCTGATCCAAATAAATTGGAGAGATCAATAGGATCTTCAGTAGAAACTGGGGACCAAATCATTAAATCATACTGTGGATATATATTATACACTGCAATTGTCAGACCAGTACTCACTTATGGCAACATAGTATGGTGGAATGCGTTAGAGAAATCTAAAGATAAAGACCCTCATAAGGGTACAGAGAATGTCATGCATAGGCATAACAGTAGCGATGAGGACCCTCGCCCTACTGCAGGAATAGAATCAATACTTAATCTTCTACCCCTGGACCTTATTGTAAGGGAAACTGCTGCAAACAGCGCCTTACGGCTGAACCAGATCAACTGCTGAAAAACCAGCCACATCGGGAGCGCGTAGATTATACATGAATACCTAGTTAAGAATGGAAGCACAGACTAAATGACCCCATGTCTAAACTTCAATAAATCCCTTAGAGCTATCTTCCCTGATAGGAACGAATGGGTGAACAATGTCCCACACATAAGTGAGTCGACAATATCAATTTTCAGAAACACTCAATCTTGTCAACTCTTTCAGACCTTTCGATCAAAGCAGTGTCTTCCAAGCCGAGGTATTGATAGTGACAAACAATCCAAAACATGTCTCAATGATAGCGCTATCACGAGCTGATATCACCATTTTCATTGATGGCCAAGCAGGAATAACATCGATTTCTTCCAAAGTTATCCAATCGTTTTAAATTACTGTCGCCAAGAACTAACGTTTCTTAGCTCACAGCATGACATTAAACTCTGCTGGGTACCAGGTCATAATGATTTGGCTGGAAACGACGAGATGATGAGCTGGCGAGGACATGTACAACTCTAGACCAAACCCATATAGACTCACGTACATATAAACACCCCATCCTGTGAACTTAAACAGATCATTGGTAACAAAATAATTCAAAAAACCAATTAAAGATTGGAAACCTCGAAACCTGTGCTACAGCCAGGCATGTGCAAAGACTTCAATGACGAGGAAGGGCAGGAAAATACAGCCCACTTCTTATGCCACTGCCCAGCACTATGCCGCACTAGAAACAATCTCTTATGCAGACACTTCTTCAATAATCTTGAAGAACTGGTAAACATTTCAGGAAACCGCCTATTAGGACTTATAAAAGCCTCTAAATTGCTAGAACAGAAGTTTTCGTAAGCGATGTTAAGTAGACAGATGCTACAGTTGTTGATGTTTAAAAGGTCTCCTTTTTTCGGTTTCGGTCAAGCAGTATACTGAGGTACCATTCATAGGGCATGCTTTCTTTCTCCAGCTGCTTTGAAGAGCTCAGCATTCAATCCATCTGCTCCAACAGCTTTGTTAGACTTCAGCTTGGATATGGCAATCTTTACTTCGTCTAAGTCGGGAAGACGGGATTGTTGGCTTTGGTCGTCTATATTGAATGGATCATCCTGCCTGACAGCGGAATTCGGTTCGTCGTCACAGTTACACAGTCTGTAGAAGTGGTCCTGCCATATTCTCAGCATTGACTGCGGTTCCACTATGATCTTTCCACTTTCGTCTTTGCTGCCTTCAGTTCGAGGTTTATGTATTTGTGAATTTCGTTTCACCTGCTGCATTATACTTTCGAACTTTATTTCTGCTACTGAACTTCTCAACATCTTCGAACGCACTTGTGACTCGGTCGGAGAAGGATTTGACGATCTCTTTCGATTGTAGCCGTTCACCGTTGTGTCTTCTTCCAGGATATCCCTGTTTTGAATTGGGTCTGGAAACCCAAACCTTGGATGGAACTAGGTAGTGGTCCGAGTCGATGTTAGCTCCTCGAAAATTTCCGACATTCATGATGCTGGAAGCGTGTCTTGCGTCGATCGCAATATGGTCAATCTGCAGGCTGTTTTTCCCGATTATTTCACCAAGAATGTTTTCCCTTCCTAGCTTGGCATTAAAATCGCCCAGGACAATTTTAATATCGTCCAAGAGCTCGAAGAACATTATATATTTAATGTTGTTATCATTCTTCTTCTTCTTCTTCTTCTTCTTCTTCTTCTTCTGTGGGGGCGTGTGCGCATATTAGGCTAATGTCGTCGAATTTAGACTTGTTCCTGATGGTCATGAGGCGCTCGTTGATGCACCTTAAGTTCAAGACTTGTTGTCTTAATCTGGCTCCAATGACAAAGCCGCATCCAAATTAGCGTTGTTCGTTTTCTAGGTAGCAGTCACCATAATAAATATCGCAGTTTTTCATCATCTTTTTGTCCGGCCCATCCCATCGTATTTCCCGGATGGCGGTAATGTCTGCTTTATAGCAGTCTAGGGCCTCCGCTAATTCTTCGGCTGCACGTGGTCTGTTAAGGGACCTAACATTCCACGTGCATATCCGAAGTTCGTTGTCCTTAATTCGTTTGCTTGGGTTGTCAACAGTAAATCAGTCCGTATCCGAGGCTTGTTGGTGCTTCGCAACTGGGTTTTCCTCATGTGGTCAGGAAGTCACCCTGACGCACGACCTTCAACCTGAAAGACCAGGTCCTTGATTTAACTCCAAGGGCGAGAGCCGGTATAACCGGTCCTCTTAGGCCTGGGCTCCGAAAACGTCGTAGTAGCCCTATGAGGCGCCAGTTATGGCTATCATTGTTTTTCATAATTGAAAACAAACATTGGAATTTTTTTGACAGGTCGTATAAACGACCTAATGATAGCTATAAAGCTATCATTAAAAATTTCGGTCATTGAAAAAAAATTCTTGGTTAAAATTCACTGAACAATTTTTACTGACAGAAATCTGTCATTGTAATTGTGTAAAATTGGAACACAAATCAGTGGAACGATTCGTTCACTTTAGAACATGAAAGTATCAGCTGTTCAGGAAAATTAATTTCCGTCCGGAAAAGAGAAAAATAAATGCCCAATTACACTTTTTTTTCTCAAAAAAATTCTTTGTGTGAGTTCCGTTCGATAATTTTAATTTCTAATCAAAGCGAAACACCGCCAAATATTGATTTATTGATTTTTTTGCGGATCGATTTCAATGATAGCTATAACTGGTCCCTAACATAACTGCGACTGCAGACGCCACCGTTGATTCCATCTCGGGAATTCCTCCACTGCCGTCTGGATGAAAGGAAAGGTTCCCCACTCTCTCGTTTGCTACCCCCAACAACTTTCCACTAGGGTTGGAACCCACTCTCCAGTTGAGGTACTAGGCACCCGATGTTCACCGCGCGAAGGTGAGACTAGGAGAGAAGTGGATTTTGACTTATTAATTCTAACATTGAAAAGCTTCCTCATAAATTACAAAATTGTATCATTCGTCCCGAAAAAAAAATGTTTTAAGGTATTGTAATCTCGTCGATAAGAATATTTCAAATTTAGCACCAGCCAGTTTGAAATTGAAGACTCGAAAAATCTCAACACAAAAAAGAATTTTATTTAAAAAGGAATCGGAATTTAAAAAATTAAATATTGCCAATCAGAGGATTTTCATTCCTTACAGGGAAAATATAAGAGAATAAAATTCTTGAGTTCTTAGAAGTGTTAGAGAAGTTTGAATGGAATGTGACTTTATCAAGTCTTTTAAATACCATAGGTTCTATCAAATGCCATCATTACGGAATGCTTTAAGAAATGTTTTAAAACTCTTTATTTTCTGTTTCTATTTTAAAGTGAAAAAATTTACCGAAGCTATGTTAAACAGAAGGGCAAACACGTAGGTAAGGTAGATTCTATATGCGTTGCTAAGGTTATACGTGAGGACGATAAGAAAAATAAAAATAAAGTGTTAAATTGGAGAAGGTGGTTTATTTTTTACTTCCGCATCCCCTTTCCCGAACGGGTAGATGAAAAGGAAACTCAATGAAAAATGTATACTTAAAATCATCGGAAGCACTTACATTTTGTTTATGTTCAACATATGTACAAGCTACGTACCGTAAAATGTATAAAGCGTAGTAAGATTTTTACTACATGAAGGTTGGATGCTTGAAATTCTTGAAGAATATAAAAACCCGTTAAGAAGAATTTAATTTAAAGCTATCGAATTACCTGTACCTGTACTTCCTACAGGAAAATAAATTCCTACAGGAAAATAAATTCCTTTGTCTTTTAATGGTCTATTAAAATATTTAACAGAAATAAATTGCTGGTTTGGTTTTTTGAATTGAAGATTTTTATAGTTAAACAATATTTTTCTAAATGGCTTTTCAATTAAAGGTTTTGATGTTAATAGAACGCTATTTCGACAGCTGTCACTTTGGAAGCTGTCATCTTTTGAAATTTGAAAAGTGAGTACTGTCTAACAGCATTAACGCCGCTGGCCGTATCTTCGCCGATTGGGTCATTGAAGTGCAGCGAAATGATCAGCAATTCCATTGAAAAGTAATTTTCAACGATAAAGCCCATTTTCAACTCGGAGTCTAAGTTAAAAAGCAGAACTGTAGCATTTCAGCACTCTTTAGGGATGTATTACCTTGATGTGATGGGAGTTCTAACGTATGATTTCAAAGTGAGAATACAGAAATAAGGCATCAACCCAGATCAAACCAAACCTGAGAATAGGAGCAAGAAAAAGTCATCTGGAAAGGGGTTTCCCTCGGTCACAGGAACAAAAAGAGCACTATTAACAAAGACATTGGCTCTCGGACAAACTAACAGAAACTCCCACAAAAAAGGACTGGATGGAAAACAGGGCCATAAAAATAAATCATGTATATTGTGTATGTCTTTAAGGATGGTTCCAAAACGAGGGATTCATGTACCTAATCCTATCCTAGAAAGATTAAAAAAGCTTACATATTACTGCAGTGTCTTTCAAGAACAGAAGTACTGGCGGTTTCTGAAACCGCTAAGGATCTTTCTTCCCACAATTTGCAAGACAAATGCATAGCCATATTTATCGACAGTCAAGCAGCAATCAAGGCCATATCTGTCACTGTAACAAACACAAGACTGATACAGCAATGCCGTTAAGATCTTCGTTTACTCAGCGAAACCAAAACGGTTATCGTCTGTTGGGTCCCAGGTAAATGAGCAAATCCACCAAAGTTTCATTGAAATCGCAAACAGCAAGTGGGCAGCTCTTCAAACTTGCAGAGTTTCTAGGAATCTATGGCAAAAGATTTTCAAAGGTAAACAAAATGCCTTTTGTAAACAGCTTACCTTACTATAAGGTATCCTAACGGGTCACAACTCATTGGACACCCACATGAACTTTATCTAGCAGTGTATGAATGGACTTTACTTCGTCAAAAAATAGCCAGGTGCAACTGTTACCTTAAATGGATTATGCTAAGGAGTTATGATTATTAAGTTTTTTTTGGCCGAAATTGGAAGTGATTGTTGTGCCACGGAAGCAACCAGACACTTGCAATTTTCAAGAAAAGTTTCCTGGTCGTATTATATCGCGAAGAGTTGATCATAATTGACCATCAAAATCTTGTATGTAGTTTAATAACTTTAGACTTTTTTCTTTGAGACCACGTGAAGGGTAAGAAATATACCAATGATTCAAGACCTTAATGATGGAATTCGTGAAGTTAAATGGAGAACATATGCACATGGAAAATTTCATGAAAAGTATATATAAACTGCAAGATATATCAGTAACATGGCTGAAGACCATCTTCAAAGGATGCCTCTATCTTAATCATGTACCGGAGACATAGAGGCATGTCAAAGAAGTTTTTATTCTAAAAATGGTAGACCATGAATAAGCAAAGAATTTTCTAACAATTACATAGCTTGACCCCTTTTGCGCATAAAACACTGGATGTTGCGCATAAAACACTGGGGTGTTCTCTACCCCATCCTATGGATTTTAGTCATGAATGAAACCCATGGGTATTAAAAAAGTTGTAAGGTCAAAGCGGTTGATTATGCTGATGATTTGGTTTTACTAGTGTTGGAAAAGTTCGTCACCGTGATTAGCGAAATCACCCGTGGCATGATGGTTAGTGCGTTGGACTGTCATGCGAGAGGTCTTGGGTTCGATCCCTGCCTGTGCCACCTAATGTTTGTTTCATGGGTACTGCCTCTTGCGAGGAATTGACAAATTCTCCAAGAGTAATTCTTGTCATGAAAAGTGCTTTCTCAAATTAGCCGTTCGGATTCGGCATATAAACTGTAGGTCCCCTCCATCCCTGCAATTACTCGCACACAGGAATGGTTGAGAGTTGTAAGTCACTAGGCCCTGGTTCTCTACGGACTGTTGCGCCACCTAATTTATTTATTTAGCCACAAGTAGTAGACTAGGCGTTAATCAGAGCAAAACTGAACTATTGATTTTTACGAACAAAACTAAAATATCTAGGAGTAACGCTAAACTAAACTCGTAAATAAACATTGAAGAACGGGTTATGCAGGCTTGCATTGCCTTTTATGTCTGTAGAACAACTTTTGGTAAAAGGTGGAGCCTTCAGTCGAAGATAATTTTGTGGACGTACACAGCCGTTGTACGTCCTATTTTGTCTTGTGGATATTTCATTTTTTTATTTTTAACTTCCCATTGTAATGGGTCCGATTTGTCAAATTGAAAATTTCTCGACGTTTCAAGGTCCCTAGAGTCGAAATAAAAGATTTTTAGAAAGATGTCTGTGCGTGCGTGTGTACGTACGTTCGTACGTCCGTACGTCTGTATGTCCGTACGTTCGCGACGTTTTTTTCGTCGTCCATAGCTCAGAACCAGAAGAGATATCGACTTCAAATAAATTTTGTTATACAGATAATAATGGAGAAAGATGCAGAAAGGGCTCTCAAGAAAATTGCGTGGGTGGTTTTTTTACCATAGCAGTTTAAAAAAAAGGTGATAATGTTGGTTAACACTAAATATCTCACAAACCAATAACGCTAGAGACTTGAATTAAATTTTATCTACACTAATATTATAAAGAGGAAAGATTTGTATTTTTGTATGTAAAGCATAAACTCAGAAAGTACTGGACCGATTTTAACAATTCTTTTTTCATTAGAAAGCTACATTATCTGTACCTATTTATGTCTACTCGTGCAAAGCCGGGACGGTCCGCTAGTTTTATATATTGTAACGTGATACCAAAGAAATATATTTTTGGAAAAAAATACAATTAACGATTTTTTTTATAAATCTAAAAAAAAAGAAAAAAAATGGTTGCCTGTAAAGTCGGTTTTACGGGCGAAGATTTTACGTGACAACGTCTTTTTCTCGGTAGAATATTTATTGATATGAATATAATTAAATTGCACAATAGGAACAAGGAATTGAATGAAAATAAGAATTGCACAAATTTTAACTACAGAAATATATTTTGTTTACTAAAAAACTCAGTTTCTCAACTTTTGTGTCAATCTAACAATTAATCAATCAATCATAGTTTACGATAATGAAATATCAGTGTACAATTATTTACCTTTATTGTTGTAGTTGTTGTAAATGACGAATCTAAGCACTCCACATTTTCACTACAGACACAGCTGACGATACTTTAACCACACGTGTGAACTTGTATTATGACGCTTTCTTGTTTTTCCAACGCCAAGAACGTTCGAGAAAGACAAAGACAGAGACACAAGCATGCGCCGGCCGATTCAATGCGCCTAATTCTCTAGTGCTGCGCGCGCGGCAGACCGATCATAGTTGAGTGGGAGAGAGACGCAAGGCATTCGGCGGGCCTCTCTCTCGTTCGGTGACTCATCGTAACGTTACCGGGCGTTACACTTTTTCATAAGTGACTCCCAGCCGCAACCTAATTTAAGACGTTATCACGTCAAAAAATTTGTCACCTCAAAAATTTTACGAACGAAAAATGATTTTATCTCTAGAACAATTTTGTGCAACGAAAAATAATGTTTTCAACATCTGGTAAAATTTTGATAAAAATGGAATTGACAGTTTTTTTTATAAAAAATAAAAACCTAATAAAAATATTACACGAAGTTGGTAAAAATTGAACTTCGACTAAAATATCTTTTCAAAACTTTAAGATTATGGCTTCCAACTTATTTAAGATTATAACAAATATTGTTTTCAACATTCGGTAAAATTGATGTTCGGTTCTCGATATCTCTTAAATTAATTTCATTCATCCAATTTGTATTTGTTTATAAAATGTATTTATTTAAAAAATTTAAGAAATGCTACTGAAATTAGTAAAAATTGGTTTTCGACTAAAAATCTCATCAACAAAACTAGATTTTGAAATAAAACTACATACTTCATCATATGCAAAATGTTGTTGGTAATTTTGAAATTTTTAAGACTAATTCAACTGACAACTTTTTTAACAAAACACGAAAACCTACAAACTTTAAAGCGAGACGGGATGGGAAGTTATCAGCGTTAGTCGCATCCCAGCCCCTTTTTTTTCAAATGCGTCGCACGAACTTGCTCCTGTATTCAAAGATTCTGTTTAAAAAAGTACCAATGTATATAAGGTTTAAAAATATACCTGTAAAATAAGTTTGTTTTCAAAGATATAAATGCCATTTGATTTGTCGAAAAAAACTTCATTTTTCAATTTTTTTGGGAGGGGGTTACATTTGATATAGTTAAAATAATTTAAAAAAAAAAACTAATTTAAGATTCAAAATTTTACCTGAAAAATAAGTTTGTCTTCAAAAGTTTAAATGCCATTTTATAAATCAAAAAACCCTTGATTTTTCAATTTTTTTTGTTCGAAAATCGTTAGAGTGGTTTTTTTTAAATTAATTTTTTATATATAAAATTTTTCAATTTTGTTCTAAAAATATTTTTGGTATGCAGTTGTTTAGTGATTGTAAATATACGATCTACATTTGAATTTCGTAAAAAAATGTTGAATTGTTTTTGAGATATAGAATTTTGAAAAAAAAAATTCAATATTTTTTTAAAATTCCAATAAAAAAAGAATTGCACTTTTGATAATCAATAATATTGTTAAGGGGGTATTCTAGTGTAGAGACATGAATTTCGCCCGGTTTTTGAAGCGTTGTATAAAGGAAACAAAAAATATTTTTAGTATCAATTTTTTTATCATTTGTTTATTGATTTGTTGTTCATACATAAAAAAATTAATTAAAAAAAAAATTAAAATTAACAAAGTTACAAGCAGTCAAAGTGGGGGGTCTAAATAAAAGAGGGTGTCCTGGCGTGCATCCTACCAACCCTCCTAGTGATCTGAAAAACATAAACCAGACGGGTTCTTAATTATTATAGATGTCGCTATTGTTTCACTCTTGGATAAGTTGAAAAAAAAAACTTTTTAACAAAATGGCAGCAGTTTGAAAAAGAATGTTCTTGATGAATATTTTTCAACAATTCCGAATTTTTTAAAAATACTAAATGAGAAGTTTTACGAAGAAGGACCGCACGATAAAGAGATGTATAAAGAACATCCTCTCCAAATTTGAAGTTAATCGGTCTATTAGAACTCGATATATCCTTACCGCCAGCTCGAAAAAAGTAGTTTCGAGAAAAACGCGTTCAGAGTTTTGAGACAAGTTTTCGACAATTTTACTTATAGAATGATACAGAATACGTACATATAATTATCACTTCAAAAATAAACACGTTGTCAGAGCTAGCACTTCCACTCAAAATAAATGTTGCCACAAAAGTAACTTAAAATGAAACTAGAAGGACAAAACAGTTTCTATGACCTTCAAAACCAGTTTCTATGACCTTCAATTAACTTGTGAAATAATTTTTGTTTTTGTTTTTTTTTTCAAAATTCTACACTAGAATACCCCCTTGGCAATATAAGAGCTCGTTCAAAAAAAAAATATTGAAATCGGTTCATAAGTTGAGTTGCTGAGAAAATTAAAAAACAAAAAAACGGTTCTATGAGCGGTACCTTTCCCGAGCAATACAAAATATGTTTTTCTAATTAAAAGAAGCCAAGTTAAAAAATAAAATTTTAGAGAAAATTTAAAAAAAATCTATCGGTTTGTTTTATAGAAAACTCGAATTTTCGTTTTTGGACCACTGTTAGTTTGGAGGTCACTTAAAAAAATGAAAAAAAAATCTTAAAAAAAATGAAAAAAGCCCCTAATGCGAATCTGCTCAAAACCTTAACTTCCAAGTTTGAACTCAATCGACCCAATGGTTTAGGCTGTAGGAGCATGGACAGACAGACAAAACAGACCGGACGGAATCGCGGGACCCACTTTTTTCGACTTCTCTACCATCGTAATATCATGTTTGATTAAAATCTCGAGTTCGAAATTTTGCACGAATGCACAACTTGCCATATAGTAATATCTTAAGATATTTGTAATCCTTAAGGTGTTTCAATTTTGTCTTTGCTTTGAAGTTTCCTATTGCCGTCAATATTTTTGTTCACCTTAATTTGTTTATATTAATGTCCAATATACAAATTCATATTGTTTTTTTTAAAAGGCTTTTTTACTTAAACATTAAAATGAAGCAGATATGTAAGTTCGATTTTGAAAATTGTGAAAAGTTCTCCTTAAATGAATTGGCATTCAACGAACCTAAAATTTGTCTAAGTGTTGTAAAAAAACGATTGGAATTCTTTTATAAGTACATTTGTTGAAATATTTTGACCAAATCTTACTGCGTAATCACTGGACGATAAGGTCTTCTTCCTGGCAATAAAATTGCACTTTTTCAATGGGTCTGAATAGGCTTAATTTAAATCTGACTTTATAATAAAATTAATGTATCACGTCAGGTTTTTAAGATATCACTTTTTAAAATTCTAAAAAGACGTATAGAAGGTTTTTTTAGGCTATCTAAATTTATGAAATAGATTTTTTCAATAAAATCCGTGATGGTTTTCCAAATCTATAATCCATTTCTTCAATATTCAGTTGAAATATTTATATTATTATAATATTCAAAAAGTCTTCATAAGTTGAAAGATTTTACCTGTCTTACAAAAATTTTAAAGAAACGCTTAACCATTTATGCTAAAACGGTTTTCAACAGAAAAAGGCAAAACGATTTCAAAGTAAGTTTTGTTCAAATCTGTTGTCTAAACAATCCTATTATATCAAGTTTTTGAAATGTGTCAAAAAATAAAATGCACGACTGGGTCGCACGAACTTGCTCCTGTATTCAAAGAGTCTGTTTAAAAAAGTGTCTATGTATATAAGATTTAAAAATATACCTGTAAAATAAGTTTGTCTTCAAAGATATAAATGCCATTTGATTCGTCGAAAAAACCTCCATATTTCAATTTTTTTGGGAAGGGGTTACATTCAATACAGTTAAAATAATTTAAAAAAAAAACTAATTTAAGATTCAAAATTTTACCTGAAAAATAAGTTTGTTTTCAAAAATTTAAATGCCATTTTATAAATAAAAAAGCCCTTGATTTTTCAAAATTTTTTTTCGAAAATCGTTAGAGCGGTTTTTTTTTCAATTAATTTTTTATATATAAAATTTTTCAATTTTGTTCTAAAAATATTTTTGGTATGCAGTTGTTTAGTGATTGTAAATATACGCTCTATATTTGAATTTTGTAAAAAAATATTAACCCGTTTTTGAGATATAGAATTTTGAAAAAAAAAAATTCAATATTTTTTTAAAAATCCAAACAAAAAAAAATTGCACTTTTGATAATCAAATGTTGTTAAAGCAATATAAGAGCTTATTCACAAAAATTATTGAAATCAGTACATAAGTTGCTGAGAAAATTAAAAAACAAAATAACGGTTCTATGAGCGGTACCTTTCCTGAGCAATACAAAAATATGTTTTTCTTATTAAAAGAAGCCAAGTTAAAAAATAAAATTTTAGAGAAAATTTAAAAAAAATCTATCGGTTTGTTTTTGAGAAAATTCGAATTTTCGTTTTTTGACCAAAAAAATTGTATGGGGGCCACTGTTAGTTTTGATCTTAAAAAAAAAATGAAAAAAACACCTAACGCAAATCTGCTCAAAACCTTAACTTCCAAGTTTGAACTCAATCGACCCAATGGTATAGACTGTAGGAGCGTGGACAGACAGACAAAATTCTGCACGAATGCAAAACTTGCCATATAGTTCCTATATGTCGCAAGTAAAAATGATAAAAGTGTTTTTTGTTTTTAACTTTAGTTTATTATTAAGACCGCGAATCAGGTGGCGCTCACAAGTGGAAAGTGACCTCACCCAACTTGGAGCGCGAAACTGGAGACATCTAGCTAGGGACCGAGTTAGATGGAGAAGCTTGTTATGTGAGGCCCTAGTTCACACAGGACTGTAGCGCCACCTTAAGTAAGTAAGTAAGTAAGTTTATTAGTTAAAGTTTGGATTCAAAATAAGTAATACAAATTAAGTCCAAAACGTATTTGTCAAAACTATGAATGTATTAAATTGACGGTTTGCTTAGGACTTCATATAGAGCCAAGCTAAGACTTATAATTAATGAAGTTTTCCAGAAACTTTGTAAGATACTAAAACTGTATCTAGAAGAGAAAGATTAGAACTTTGCAAAACTTAGTATATATTTTGAGTTTTAACTTATCCTTAAAAACCCTGCTTTTGGCTGTTTTTAGAATATTTAAATTGGCATAATTTAAAAACCTGATATTATAGAAAAATTCAAAGGTGAGATTCGAATTTAGGGCATCTTAATAATTTAAAAAAGTATTGTTTTGTTTGTAGGACAGAAAATAAATATAATTTTGTCGACCAGTGAATTATCTAAGAAAAGACTAAAACTGACACTGCTTAACTGTATGCCCAAGGTTAAGATTAAATACAAATTTTAAGCTCTTATGTACAAAAATTCGATTCAATAGCAAGTATGTATGTTTGTTCCAAATTAAATTTTTAAAAGACTTACAATACATGTATCGTTGTACCTTAAGTAATGTCGTTGTTTTTATTGGTGACGGGAAATGAGGCAAGTGAAATGAGGCTAAATTTCAAGAATTGGCCTTATTCTACTTTTGTAAAGTGTATTAAAGCCAATTTTCAATAGTTGGTCTTGTTAAACTTAAACAAAGTGAAAAAAAACTTTTGTATAGTGTCATAAGGCCAATTTTTAAAAGTTCGTCTTATTTCACAGCACCGTTTTTACTTCTTAAATGTCAAAAGGTGCAATCTTCAAAAAAGCTAGCTGCCCAAATAGCGAGCTATTCAAAATGAAACGTCATATTAGAAAATCCTATATTTTTGGAATTAGTGTACTTTAATAAATATCTCATTCGTATAAATGAGAGAACTTGGGACTATTCTTAACAATATTATGGGTTAATTCCTTCTTGTTAAGTCTGCTTTGTTGGTAATTAATTTTCTCCTGAATGGAAATATTCTCAATATTTTCCTATGTAAACAACTTAAACTCTAATAAATTCTGTCCAATTTCATTATCCTTCAATAAGTAGTTAAATTAAATGATTCCAATTATGAAAAAGCTTATAACTTTAATTGTCCTGAATATAATGATGGGAATCAAAAAGAGGCGGAAGTTGGTTTTGTAAAAAGGAACTTGTATTAAAGTATCTCGCTCTGGTTACAACAACGGACGCTTTCATAATTTATTAACGAATTAATGAATAATAATTATTACCGTCAAATTGATTTTTAAATATAGCTACTAATGAACTGAAATGATAATTACATGTAAATATCCCAGCCCTGAGCCCAACAACCTACCCTAATGGTCAAAATAATATGGATATGAATTTTATTAATCAAAACACGAGCACATCAAAAAATGAATGCAAAGATGGCGAAGTAAACAAAAACATTTAACATGAAAATAATTTTCATGCAAAATCGTGCTATCCTTCAACAAAAATGTGGTATATGAGGAGTTATAAATGCGTATGAAGGTAGGTACAAAATACTGTGAGGTGTATTTTATGCTGTTTGTGGAAATGTACAAAAAGAACACCATCAGCGATGAATAAGTGATATTCAGGATATTCGTGGAAAAATATTAACAAGCACGAGTTGGAAAATGAGGTATGGACCAATTCGCCTGAAAAGTATAAATGAATTTTGTATGATATTTAAAAAACAAAAATATTAAAAATCATTGATTAATTCCATAATATTAGATTTCATTTTGAGAATTTTTAAAGGACACACAAATAAAATGAAAAAAAGAGGCTGGGATGCGACCCACACTGATAACTTCCCATCCCGTCTGTCAATTTGTCTTGCTCAAAAGTTTGTAGGTTTTCGTGTTGGGTTAAAAAAGTTGCCACTTGAATCATTCTAAAAAAATTAATAGTAAAATTTTGGATATGATGAAATTGTTCGATTTCAAAATATATTTTTGTTAACGAGATTTTTAGTCGAAAAACAATTTTTACCAATTTTAGTAGGATTTCTTAAAGCCTTCATTTCTTATATAAACAAATAAAAATCGGGATGAAATCGGATGAAACTCTAGGGACCTTGAAACGTCGAGAAATGTCAAAATTTTCAATTTGACAAATCAGACCCATTACAATAACTTCCTATGGGAAGTTAATAAATAGAAGGTCTGTTTGCAGTAACTTTTTCATAATTTTTTAAGTTAAAATAAATTTCATCAGAGTCTGAAAGTTAACTTTCTGTAACGCAGATATCATCAATATCAATATTAAAGCCCTGAATTATATGCTAAAATTCATCAATTTTGTTTTTTATGGATGTAGAGAATTTTAGCAGTGCTACCTGAAGATAATTTAATATTGGCAATGTTGTCATAGTGAATATTGCATGGGGAGAAGGGAACATGCATCTTACAATTTATCGATTGTGTGTTTGAATGCGCTTAACAAGAAATACAATATCGAAAAAACTAAGTTAGGTTCAGAGAATAGCTAGTTTCGTCACTACAGGGGCCCTTCGATCTTGCCCAACACATGCATTTAATGTTATTTCGCACCTCCTACCAGTAGACCTACATAATGTATGAACTATTTAGTATCGTGCAGCGCACTAAGGCTTTAAGAATCAAACTCTCGGTTTTCCAGACCCTAGGCATGGCAGCACTAATGAACCGATTGCAGCGGATATCTTTAAGACATACACCGACTACTGCATCCCTGTCTTGAACCTTAGTAAAGATTTTAAAGTCATCTTTATTGCCAGAAAGAGTTGGGAGGATGTCATGGTTAAGACATGACATGCACTGACAGCCAGGCGCCTGTTATGGCTATCAATTTTGGCCACAACAACCTCCATACTGGTCCAACAATGTCGGGATGAACTATCCAGCTTCAACATCAACCTCCGCGTAGCTCTTATTTGGATTCCAGGTCATAGTGGCATTAATGGAAATGAACGGAATGATGAGTTGGCCCGGTGAGGATCGGCCCTTCATAGCTCACTTTCGGAATGGGTAAATATTCCTCAATTTTTCTGACAGAATCCAACCGCAGGTGGAACAGTCTAAAGAACTGTACTATATCCAGGAAGAAATGGTCTACCTATAATAAAAACCGTTCTATCGAACTTTTATGAAGCCAAAGACACGATATACCTAGGGTCATTGCAATATTTACGGGACATTGGCCAATAAGAGAGCATGCAGCGAAGTTGGGTATCCCTCACAATATACTCACTGCCAAAGCTACGGAGACCAACATGAAAGGGATACTGTGCTTTACTTTCTCTGTAAATATGTCCAGCCCTGGCCAGTTTTAGAATGTAAAGCTTCTGAAGGGCATTACTTAAAGATCTTGATGAACTCTCCGAAATGGAAATCTGAACCTTACTTAGTTTCTGAAAGCGACGAAATGGCTCTTTAATCACTTATTTCGTAAATATAAATTCGTTATAATATTATCTTTTTCTTGTTTTTGAATGCAAGGAGTTTAAGGTATCAAAACGGCACTTTCCAGCGCTAATTCAGTCGCTCAGCAAGGGCTGCTTGTGACTTTGCTTGTCAATTTCAAAGGTACCTTTATCTTTACAATTAGATAAGCAACCATGAATTTATCCTTAAAATATACTCCTTTTTCCAATTTTAAAATGAAACCTCTTATTGGAACACCCTAGAGATTAAAATTAATGAATTGGTTGTTTAAATTTCAAGATATTTTAAAACAAATTCTTGGAATGTTATTTTATGTAGGACTGCTTTAGTTATATAAATTAAGAATATATTTTTGCTTAGAAATAAGAAAAATTATTTTAATTCAGGTCAGATTATCATTAACTCAGTGAAACATACATATTTAAGTTATGGGATTAGAAATCCCTTAACGTTAAGAAAGTAATCTGTGTTCATTTATTATTATTTTTTGTTTGCAGAAGCTCTATGCAAATGGAGTTAAGTTCTAAATTTAAACGCACTTATTCATCTTATTTTAAAAACCTTTAAAGGTCAGTCACTCTATAAAATGTCGTCATTTCTGAAGAAAAAAATCAATATACATTCATATGTACATGTAATGTATCTTTATAAAGCTCAGTAAACTTTCTTATAACATGCTGAGTTCTAATGGGCCTAATCATTAATTTTTATTTATATAAGCTTAAGGATATAAAGTGTGTTTCTTAGAGGTATAAAACTTTGGAATGGAATAAAGAGAAGATGATTTTTGTATTGATTGACATGAAATTTACTTTATTCGAAAGATAAACTCCTTGCTTATGACTTCTGGCTTATGACTAGAATGCCCATTTTTCAGCTTTTCCCAACGGCTTTTCAGTCGCAATTCGCAGTTTTGCAAAACAAAGGTTTCAAGATCGTGTTATTTCTTGAAGAGCTGATAACAATTTGCTACCGAAATCTTGTGATTTATTACCTTATGACTTATTCTTTTGGGCTATGTGAAAGATAGGATCTATGCCATTGCTCCACATAATCGTTTCAATACCTTTAAGATGAAATTCGTAAGGCATAAGAAATCTTACATCCTTTGTTATGTTTTTTTAATCCCCTAGTAATTGTGCTTAAATTAGTTTCCTTTAAATAATAGAATGTTAAGCCTGATAAGCCGTTTCAGCCATGGAAGTGTGGTAAGCATAAAATCGTTCATGATAGAATTCATCTTAATGAAAACAATATAAATATTCAGACCTCCCTACGTTTCAAAAAAACGAAAAGGACTGTTGAATTTCAATAAACGGCAGCTATCAACTAAAAGATAAAATAGACACTGCAATCTTGCATGCATATGTATCTTATGTACATATTATTTATGCTATAAACTTGAACAACTATTTTAGAAACTTGGATTATATTGAATAAAATTACCTCCAGGCACCAGAATTAACTCGAACTCATTGAATTTAAATGAGAATTAAAAGTTATTCCTTAGGCATAATGGAGATGCTCATAGAGTTAGCTGCATGCATTACTTTCAGTTTAATTTTGTTAAATTAAAACAAACAATTTAATTTTTCAATTTTATGCAGCAACTAAATAAGGGATATCTTTTTGTGAATAATTTAACAATTTAATTTAATAATTTTTAACTTCCCATGGGAAGTTATTGTAATGGGTCCGATTTGTCAAATTGAAAATGTTGACATTTCTTGACGTTTCAAGGTCCCTAGAGTCGAAATAAAAGATTTTTAGAAAGATGTATGTGCGTGTGTACGTACGTTCGTACATCCGTACGTCCCCACGTCCGTACGTCCGAAAATATCTTACGAACCAAAAATGCTAGAGACTTGAATTAAATTGTATATAATATATTTTAACGTTATACTAAACAAGTATATTTTTCGAAAAAAATCCAACTAAGGGTTTTTTTATAAATCAAAAAAACTGAAAAAAAAAACTTTTGTCACCTCGAAAATTTTACGAATACAAAATGATTTTATCACCAAAACAATATTGTGCAAAGAAAAATAACGTTTTCAACATCTGGTAAAATTTTGAGAAAATCGAATTAGCAGTTTTTTTACAAAAAAATTAAAACTTAAAAGAAAATTTAACAAAAGTTGTAAAATTGATTTTCGACTCAAATATCTTTTCAAAAATTTGAGATTATGGCTTCCAACTAATTTTAACTTATAAGAAATATTGTTTTCAACATTCGGAAAACTTTTGAGAAAAATCGAATTGACAGTTTTTTTTACAAAAAATAAAAACCTAAACAAAAAAATTAATAAAACTTGATAAAAATTGACTTACGACTCAAATAGCTTTTAAAAATTAAAAATATTGTCTTCAAACTCTTTTTATTTCACAGAAAATATTGTTTTCGATATTCAGTAGTTTTTTTTATAAAAATCCAACAGTCCGTTTTTTCATAAAAAAATAAAATCTACAAAAAATAGTATACCCAAATTTGGTAAAAATTGATGTTCGGTTCTTGATATCTCTCAAATTAATTTCATTCATCCAATTTGTAAAAATTTAAGAAATGCTACTTTAAATTGGTAGAAACTTGTTTCGACTAAAAATCTATTTAATAAAACTAGATTTTCAAACAACATTATTTATTTATATGAAAAATATTGTTGGTAATTTTAAAATTGTTAGGGTCAAAGGGGGTAATTGTAAACGATTTTGCATTTTTTTATTTGTTTTTCACTTGTAATGTTTGTAACAGCTTAACCATGCAATGTCAAACATTTATGTTTATGCTACTTAAGTTTGGATTGTATTATCTTTCAAAGAGTACTAATCTTAATGGCGTGTGTTTATTAGTTTTCATAAAATTTTATGTTTACATTTACCCCCCTAGTTTTTTAAGTAAACTAGAAAAATGGGGTAAATTAAAACGGTACCATGTCGTCCTACCATTGTGGAAAGAGGTAACCAAGTTCTCTGTCCTTATATATGTAGGTACCTACTAGACCAATGAGATCATCCTTATCGCAAGGGTAGCCAGCACGAGATCGGAAATGAGGCACCTTGCTATAGTGTCCTCCACGTCTGACGAAAGTGCTGGTTCTAGCCTCTAGATATAATGACAGTAGGATTTTTCCCTTCACCGATCCTTTGACGTGTATGATGAAGCTGTGGTTTTTGGTTGATATTTATGTGGCATCTTTTTAATATAAAATATTGTTAGATCAACACCAAAGCCATTGAAAATGAATGTTTACAATTACCCTAAATTGTTCACTTTTACCCCATTTCGGTGTTTACATTTACCCATGGTAGGACAAATGGGGTAATTGTAAACAGCCAATAACTTTTAAATTTTGTTATACAGACAAATAAAAACATATAGCATGCATTTATACTCATATTTCACTTTCTTAAAGATAAAATTAAACTTATTTCGGTCGCCTTTGTTTGTTTTACAACAATTTTAATTAGCACTGAAAAACTTAAAAACGCAGAAAAACGAAAGACTCGTGGAAACGAACAAAACATGAATAACCCTTTGATAGATAAGGCCTTCCACGCGTCAATATGATTTAAATATAATGTCTTTTCAAATAATTTCATGGCATGCTTCAAATTATAAACGGTTTTGAGAAAATTAAGGGTGTTTACAATTACCCCCCTTGACCCTAACAATAATTCAACTGAAAACTTTTTTAACCCAACACGAAAACTTACAAACTTTTAAGCAAGAAAAATCGACAGACGGGATGGGAAGTTATCAGCGTGGGTCGCATCCCAGCCTCTTTTTATTTTTCTTACTTGCGAAGCATAAGTAATAGGGTCTTTTTTATATGAGTAATTTTGGAATATTATGCTTGGACGATATAAATAAAGAAAAACTATTTATATCGTCCTATTTTCTTCAAAATGTAATTTAATTTATTTATTAACATCAATCATAGACACAATAAGAGTAATAACAATTAAAAATAATCTAATTAACAAATGAGTATGAGGAAAAGTAGAGGGCCCAAGTGACTCCTTTGTGGAACACCTGAGAAAACACACATTTTTTATGGTAATATAATTATCAACAAAAAAAACATATCGAGTCCGATTTTGAATTACGATGGAATTCATTTCAAAATTATTTGCAAATTTCTCATAATAAAAAACCCAGGTAAAGAGAAAACCCCTACGAGAACCTTTTGCCAATATGAGAAAGCCAACTGGGACAGTCTCAACGACTTCTTCAGGAACTTTAACCGGTCAAGGTCCCTAGAGTCGACCCCACTGAGAAAGACTGTTAATTCCTCCATACTCGAAAGCGAAACGATTCTATGGGACTAATCTTATTTCGCACTAGTTCAGTTGCTAGAGTAATTAAAGATCTTGACATACACAAATTGATATTATCCCTGATATTGTTCTGAAGAGGTGTTCTTCAACGCTGGCAAAACCACTGCGTAAGCTTTCCCATCTCTCCTACTCTACAAGTGGATGGAAATCAGGATTTTTCCAGCGAACCCTCCTCCCCCTCTACTTACCGTCCAATTTCACTTATGTGCGTCCCTTCTTTTCAAAGGCTGGAAACGCTGATTTATTATCAGCAGCGTATGAAATATTTCGAAGAACAAAGATTTCTTAATGACCGACAGCTTGGCTTTCTTAGGAATAAGTCCACTGGTGATCTCATGCTTTATCTCACCGATCAGTGGAACAAATCTTTACATCGCTTTGAAGAAAGTAAGATTATTGCACTTGATATTTCAAAGGCACATGAAAGAGTTTGGCATCAAGCTCTCTCATAGAAAATGCGTGCATTTGGTTGTGATGAAGTTCTTCTTTGTTGGGTTAAATGATTTCCTTTCGGACTGTTCAATTCAAGTAGAATTGGACGGGTTCAAATTTGATATCCACAAATTAAACGCTGGTGTGCCTCAGGGTTCCGTTTTGTCTCCGACACTCTTCTTTATTTTTATAAATGAACTTTTGTCTGAAAATTCTAACCCACTAAATTGTTTCGCTGATGACAGTACCCTCAGCGTTTCATATTCGTTTGTAGATTCTCTCTTTGGATGTGGACCACCAACGGTAGCATATGATAGGGAGCGGGTCGAAATGCTGTATATATTAAAATACTGTATGGTCAAATTTCTGTACGATACTGTATGGTCATAATACTGTATGGTTAATATGCTGTATTTCAAAATACTGTAAATTTAAAATACTGTGTCTCAAAATGCTGCATTGTCAAAATACTGTATCTCATAATACTGTATAATACTTGAAGTTTTGACAGATCAATTAGTCTGGTGCTGCAGTTGTTGATTATGATAGGAACAATTCATGTACAAATTTGAGAGAGATACAAATAACTTAGAAGAAGAAAATGAGAAAGAGAAAAAAAGAAGAAGATACCATTTATGTTGTTTTTTGTTTTTTATTATTTCAAAGACTTAATTTTTTTTTTTATAACTAGCGAACGCTAAAAGGGTTTTTTATACCTTTAATATGCCAAAGACACAGTGTGAGCATTAGGAAAGGAGGGAAGGGTTGGATAGGAGGAGTCGGTGTACATTGATTTTGAACTCCTGAACATCGCAATGATAGGGAAAGATAGAGCGTGGCAAGGCGTTCCATAATCGCGTAGTACGGCTAAAAAAAAAATCTCTGAAGTTGGGATCAAGGGTAAACTGATGGGCATTCCTAGAAGAAAAAGTATTACGGTTGAATTGTTAGAAGTGTATTAAAACAACGATGCAATAACGATGGGCAAAATCCCTTTCTACGGTGTTGAATACGTGCAAATGTTTCAGTTAGACAACGGTTGCCTATTATTTCTAGAGCTCTGTTTTTAGTTGTTTTTAAGACAATCAAGTCAGGTCAAAGTATGTAAGATCTTCTTTCATTGCAGAGAAAATCTTAATACTTCACAGCGTTTTTGGAGACTTCAAATATTGGATCACTCCACAAGAGATAGTTTGCGATTCGGGAGCGTTACGCTTTTGCAAAAGATTACAGCATTGAGTTTCCAAAGCATTAAAAGGTTTTTGGTTCCCTATAAAAACTTTGCCGTTGGTAGACCACCCCCGAAGGACAAGTATGTGAATCTAGACAATAATTAAAAAAGCTAAGTGTCAGTAAAACTATATTTAGTGGATTAGAAGTTTAAGACAAAAGATCAATTAATAAGGAAGAGTATTGGTGTGAGAACGGAGCTTTGGGCCACACCAGCGTTCATTTTGTGGAAAGCAAATTTGAATCCGTCTAATTCTACTTGCATTGAAGGTCCGAAAGGTGATTTCTAACTTGAAGAAGAAGAGATTCACTGAAACCAAATGCACTCATTTTCGAAAAGAGAGCTTGATGCCAAACTCAGTGACATTAAAATATCAGCTGAAATAATCTGCAAGGCATCGATTTTTGTCATACTATCTTACCAGAGTTTCTGAGTCGTGTCCTTATTTTTCGGTGAACTTTCACAAGTTAGAAAAATGATAATAATGTTTACTTTTTTTAATATTTACTTACAGCTATATCTAGGGTCACATTGAGAATGATTAAAAAAATTTTATTTTATATGCACCAAAATTTGACTTTCCACTTAATTAAAAAAAAAATGAAATTTTAAATTGAATTGAGTTCGAGAAAGGAAATGAAAATAATTGAATTGGAGGCACGTGCGTCGTATAACAATAAGCATGTCACTCAATTTTTCGTTCACTTTAACACTGGACGTTATTCAGCATAATATTAGCTTCCTTTGAAGTGGTGGAACAATTTTCTGTTCTTGACATGAAAAGGAAATAATAAATGTGCACGTTTTGAAACTTCCTCTGCACTATTTTCCACTTTCATGCTATTTGTGCAGTAAGCGCACATCACAATACTCCCCAGTTTAATGCATCTTTATTCACGTGGATGTTGAACTCCTGCAGGACTCTCGTTAACTCATCTTAATGGAAGCTGCTGCCACTTAGGATATGGATGCATATATGTAGTAAGTGAGAACAACAACAATATTTCTCTCCTACTTTTCAAATAGGGAATTTAATTTTTGGGAGTAAAGCCGAATTCTACTGCAATCCTCAACTTATCGATTTTAGAAAGATTTCGTTCCATCAAATCCTATACTCGATGAAGATACGTACAACCCTTAAAGATTTAAATGAATGCCTAGTAAAGTAGGTTCTTTTTTTATTTCTACTTAACGTTATGAAATTAATCTTTATTTAATGACAACATTACTCTGGGCAATGTTTTTTGTTGTTCTTTTTATTTTTTTAACGTTTAATTAAAGCAGTTCTCTTTGATATATTTTATATCCTACAACACTGAACGCAGAAGCTTATAGACTACAGAAACAGGATATTTCCTGGAAAAAAAGATTTTTTTTAATGACAAAATATAAAATTATGAAAACTAGTTCACAGCTTCGTTGGACTATTTTCCATGCTCAAAAGGATTTAACTACGTTTCATTAGCTAAAACTGAGAACATTTATTACTATTATTATAAATTTATCTACAGTAATATAAAATTACAGAAAGTAGTAAGAAAAAAAGCGTTAACATTTGTAGCCAACAGCTTTTTTTGTTTTTAAATTTGTAAATATGTTAAAGTCGGGTTATGCTAGATATAGGAAAATTTAAAATTACAATTTTGAAATTAAATTAATCTTTTTGATGAATGAAAGTACTTAGATACAATAATCTGATGTAGGGTTCTTATGAGTTCTAGTAAGGTGATAAGTGATGTTCAAATGGTAGACATGTGCATTCAAGAGAGTCTTGAGTCGTTGTAGCCAAGGTACGGCTACGGATATCCCGATCCAAGCCAAAACAAGGAAGTACTTTGAGAAGATTCGACGTTAAGTAGCATTCACATGAGCGCGACCAACGAACGACGAATGAAATACAAAATGTGATTTTATATACGTTTAAAGACATATTTGAACACAAAATCTTAACAAAACGATAGCAATATAGTTTCTACTTGATTTATGATGCTTACTTTTACTTTTCAATATCATTATATTAATAAATTTAAGAAAACAAATTTATTCGTCGCGAACAAAATTCTAGTTGATACGAACTGTCAAACTTTATTCGCGTCCCACATACCATCCACACTGCAACGAATAAATTGATCGCGTTCCACATACCATTCACACTGCAACGAATAAATTGTTCGCGCGCTACATAACCTAAAAGTCAAACTTCATTCGCGACGAATTAAAAACTCTCATGTGAAAGAAATGTCAAAATCTGCGAATATTCGTTCATTCGTTGGTCGTTGGTCGTGCTCATGTGAATAATGCTTAGACAACTGCAATCGCAAGAGACTGCCATGTCCTTTTCTTATCGAGTCTCAAATAACCTCTTAAGAAGTCCTATGCTGCCTGCATTAAGCATTGAAAACCAGTGGCAACATTTCCTTGCAGCCATCAGAGATACTGCCTATGAAGTGCTAGGTTTCACACGGCCACCACAGCGAAACCCCTGGTTTGACGACGAATGCCGGCAAGCGCAGGCAGCGAAACAACAGGCATACAAAATGGCGCTGCACAGAAGGACCAGAGCTGCTCGCGAGCTTTACGAGCAGAAGAGGAGAGAGGAACACCGGCTTCTTAAATGGAAAAAAAGAGAGCATGAGAAGCGCGCGATCGAGGAGATAGAGGGATGTCACAACAGGAATGAGGTTCGTAAATTTTACCAAAAGGTAAAAAAAAACCTCCCAAGGGTACCAGCCACGAACCGAAGCCTGTAAGGACGATCAGGCGAACATCGTAGTAGAACCGAAGTCTATGTTGAGAATATGGAAAGACCACTTCTCCAAATTATATAACGGCGATGACGAATCGAATTCCGCTGTAAGGAAGATAGAACCACTCAACCTAGACGACGCATATCAACAATTCCACCTACCCGACCTCGACAAAGTAAATATAGCTATATCTAGAATGACGATGGAGAATGCACGCTGCTCTATCAAAGTCGGAAAAGATCTCACCGATGCATTTGATGTCAAAAAAGGTTTTAGACAAGGCGATGCACTGTCATGCGACTTCTTCAACATCGTTCTGGAAAGAATTGTGCAAAACTCAACCGTCAACACTAGAAGCACAATCTTCCAAAGATCCATCCAATTACTCGGATACGTAGATGATATTGACATAATTGGAAGATCAAAGCGTGATATCAGTGGAACATTTTGAGCATTGCGACGGAAGTGAAGAAGATGGGTTTAGTGGTCAATGAGGGTAAGACCAAGTATATGCTGTCTTCAAAAAAGGACATTGAACAATGACAATTATTTATACCCGTTAAAGTTAGGATGTTCGTTTCATTTAAAGATCTTTTATCTTGGCAATTATTATGAGATCAACAGGGTCAAGTAGTTTCTCAATATTGATGATCGTAATTATGAATAGAATCACCGACAGCGGTGATCCCTGAAGAATTTGGGAATACTCATTGTTAACTCTGATTCAAAACTTGCGAACGTACGTCCGTACGTTCGCGACGTTATTTTCGCCGTCCATAGCTTAAGAACTAGTAGAGATATCGACTTCAAATAAATTTAGTTATACAGATAATAATGCAGAAAGATGCAGAAAGGGCTCTCAAGAAAATCGAGGGAGTGGTTTTTTTACCATAGTAGTTTAAAAAAAAAGGTGAAAATGTTGGTTAAACCTAAATATCTCACGAACCAACATAGCTAGAGAGTTGAATTAAATTTTATATTATATATTGTAACGTGATACCAAACAAGTATATTATTGGAAAACAATCCACAAATCCAAACTGAATAAAAAAAATATTATTGACCTCGAAAAATTTACGAACAAAAACGAATTTATCTCCAAAACAATTTTGTGCAACGAAGAATAATGTTTTTAACATCTGGTAAAATTTTGAGAAAAATCGAATTTTTTTATAAAAAATAAAAACCTATACAAAACATTACTCAAAGTTGGTAAAAATTGATTTTCGACTTAAATATCTTTCCGAAAATTTAAAATTATGACTTCCAACTAATTTTATCTTATAAGAATTAGTATTGTCAACATTCGGTACAATTTTGAGAAAAATCGAATCGACAGTTTTTTTACAAAAAATTAAAAACTAAACAAAAATTAATAAAAGTTGGTAAAAATTGATTTTCGGCTCAAATATCTTTTCAAGACTTTCAGATATTGGCTTTAAACAAATTTTATATTTTAAAAGTTATTGTTGTCAACATTCAGTGAAATTTTGAGAAAAATCGAATGGACATTTCTCCAGTCTTCCCCTACTGGGCCTGTCCTGTGGGTGTGGATTCGAAGACTTTCCCGACCGGAGCATTGATGACTCTACGCTCTACGTGACCAACCTATCTTAGTCGTTGGACTTTTACCCTTCTGGCTAAGTTTACGTCGCTGTACAACCCGTACAGCTTGTCGTTCCATCTTCTCCTCCACTCCCCTTCTATGCATACGGGACCATAGATCACACGAAGAACCTTTCTCTCATAACGACCCAAGGTGCTTTCATCCGCTTTTGTCACAGTCCATGCTTCTGCATCGTATACCAGGACGGGAATGATGAGGGTCTTATATAGCGACACTTTGGTCCCTCGAGAGGGGCTTTGCTTTGCTATTTATTAGACAGACTTTTGAAAGATAGTGCCTCTAGTGTTTACGTGGGAGCTTTGCACTATTCTTTCAAGTACGATGTTAAAAAAATCGCATGACAGCGCATCACCTTGTCTAAAACCTTTTTTGACATCGAAAGGTTCTGTTAAGTTGTTTCCAACCATTGTGGAGCAGCTAGAATTTTCCATGGTCATCCTGCACAAACGAACGAGTTTGGTAGGGATGCCAAAACTAGACATGGATCTATACAGTTGTCCTAGTGCTGTCATATGCGGCCTTGAAATCGATGAAAATATGGTGGCTGTCGATTTGATGTTCTTGGGTTTTTTTTCAGGATCTGCCGTAATGTGAATATTTGATTAAATGTGGACTTTTCTGGTCTCAAACCACACTGATAAGGACCTATCAGGTTGTTGACAATGGGCTTTAGACGTTCACATAATACAGCAGAGAAGATTTTGTAAGCGATGTTAAGTAGACTTATTCTTCTATAGTTGGTGCAGTTTAGAGGGTCTCCTTTTTTCAGAATCGGGCAAACAAAATCATTCATCGGGAATGCTTTCTTCCCACCATATCTTTTAGATAAGTTGCTGCATGCTCCTAACCAATTTATCTTCAGCTACTTTGAAGAGCTTATCATTCAAGCCATCTGCTTCAGCGGCTTTGTTAGACTTTAGCTTAGATATGGCAATCTATCTTTACTTCGTCTAAGAAGGGATTGCTGGCTTCCGCCTGACAGCGGAATTCGGTTCATCGTTACCGTTATACAGTATGCAGAAGTGGTCCTTCCATATCCTCAGCATAGACTGCGGTTCCACTATGAGTTTCCACTTACGTGTTGGCAGCCTTTGGTTCTAGGTTAATGTACCTGTGAATTTCGTTTCACCTGTTCATAAAACTTTCGAACTTCATTCCTGCTTTTAAACCTCTCAATATCTTCTACCGCAACCATTCTCACTCTTTTTCCTTCTGAGAAGCGGTGTTCCTCTCACCTCTTCTGCTCGTAGAGGTCGTGAGCTGATCTCGTTCTTTTATGCAGCGCCACTTTGCGCGAATGCTGTTTGGCTGTATTTGCCTGCCGACATTCCTCATTAAACCAGGGGTTCGTTGATAGTGGTTGCTTGAAACTCAGCTCGTCACAGGTGGCCTCTCTGATTGCCTCTTGGCAATGTTGCCACTGGTTCTCGATACATTGTGTTGGCAGCAGAGAACGTCGAGAGAGGTTACTTTTAACTCGGTCGGAGAAGGATTTGGCGATCTCTTGCGATTGTAGCCGTTCGACGTTGAATCTTCTCCGAGCATCTCCCTGTTTTGCCTTGGGTCTGGAAACCTGAAGTGCTACCTTGGCTACAACGAGCACGAGTTAGTTGACCGAATAGACGTTAGCTCCTCGAAAAGGTTAGATATCTACGATGTTAAAAGCGTTTTTAGCGTCTATCGCAATATGGTCAATCTGGTTGACGGTAGATTGATCTGGAGAACTCCAAGTTCCTTTGTGGATGTTGAGGTGTGGAAAACGCGTACTGGCTACCATGACGTTTCACCCCGCACCAAAATCTATGAGCCTGAATCCGTTGTCGGAAGTGGTGTCGTGAAGGCTGCTTTTCCCGATTATTCCACCAAAGATGTCTTCCCTTCCTAGCTTGGCATTAAAATCCCATAGGACAAATTTAATATCTTAGCAAGGACACTGCTCATATGTTTTGTCCAAGAACTCGAAGAACATATCCTTAATGTTGTCATCATTCTCTTCTGTGGGGGCGTGCGCGCATATCAGGCTAATGTTGCCGAATTCAGCCTTGATGCGGATGGTCATGGGGCGCTCGTTGATGCACCTATAGCTCAAGACTTGTTGCCTAAGTCTGGCTCCAATGACAAAGCCGCATCCAAATAAGCGTTGTTCGTTTTCTCGGTAGCAGTCACCATAATAAATATCGCAGTTTTTCATCCTCTTTTTGTCCGGCCCATACCATCGTATTTCCTGGATGGCGGTGATGTCTGCTTTATAGCAGTCTAGGGCCTCCGCTAATTCTTCGGCTGCACGTGGTCTTTTAAGGGACCTACCATTCCATGTGCATATCCGAAGTTCGTTGTCCTTAATTCGTTTGCATGGGTTGTCAACAGTAAATCAGTCCGTATCCGAGGCTTGGTGGTGCTTCGCAACTGGGTTTTCCTTATGTGGTCAGGAAGACACCCCGACGCACGACCTTTAACCTGAAAGATCAGGTCCTTGGTTTAACTCCAAGGGCGAGAGCCGGTATAACCGGACCTTACAGGCCTGGGCTCCGAATATGTCGTAGTAGCCCTATTAGGTGTTCACCTAACTGGCATTGTTGACGCCATCGTTGATTCCTTCTTGGGAATTCCTCCCGCTGCCGTCTGGATGAAAGGAGAGGCGCCTCAGTGAAAAAAACACCTCTCCCCCTCTCTCGTTTGCTACCCCCAACAACTTTCCACTAGGCACCCGATGTTCAACACCGGGAGGTGAGAGTAGGAGTTGATAGACAGAGGTGAGTTTTGAGAAAAACTTGTGGACGCTTGTGTCTTCTTGAATGCACATGTCTTCCGTTTGAATATCCTTTTAAAATGTTGGTAAGAGTTATTTGATCCTTTTGCCTTGGGATGTTACGAGTTTGTTAATTGTCTGTTTTTTAATTGGAATCTATGTACAATGTACATTTATATGTATATATATGATATGGGAAGCTTCAATTTTATATAAGATTATTCTTTCTAGGTACATGAGAAACTTGAACCCATCTGGGATATGGTATTGCTGGAAAACTTCTTCTTTCTTTTCTATTCAATTTATGAATTTTGTTGTTTATTTTGTTCTACATTCATTGTTGAAGGACTGTTAAATATTATATTTTATTTAGTTGAAGGCTGTTTATTTGATTCTCAGAAAAGCATGCGTTTATTAAAGGAAGTTTACCAGATTCAGATATTTAAATGTATTAAATAATATTTTTGTGAAATATACTTTTGCTCAAGGTGCTCGGTAAAAATGCGTGTTTTATTAAGGAAGCTCATCGCACTCTTCTTCTACTTTATGATCATTTTAATCGACTTACTGAGGCAGGTTTCAGGCTATTGTGACTAGATTTCTTATCAAATTTACATTTTTGGACATAAAACCACCAACACGCTTACGTAGGGTGCGAACTGAGGAAGATATCGCAGTGTTATTGATGACCGTGAATTGTCGATTCGTCACCGTTCGCTGCAATTGGGCCTCTGTTACTCCACAAAGTATGTATGGAAAATTTTTCAGAACAATTTAGGTATGAAGACTTTCAAAAAAGAGTTGGTGCAAGAATTGAAACAGAAAGACCTGCCACAGTTACGTCTGAGACGTCACCTAATCCACAATTCCTTACACCTCCCACATTCCCCTTGCCTAACGGCACAGTATTTCTCTAACTTGCATAACGGCACATGTTTTACAGTTTCCCACGCCATTTTTGCCAACACAGCAAACTAATCCAGAACGGATACACCCCTTTTCCCTTCCACCTTTTGTGCAAGTAAACAATTAAATAACAGATCAAATTAATTTTGCAAACGTGGCATATTTTTCCTTTTCATCCGAAGTCTAGTTTAAGCTAAATATTATTCAATAAGTCAGTCTTAATTCAACAATCTGACTGTAAGGTGCAGCCTCGCTTTGGACAGCGGCCTTACTTTCAGAAATTAATAATATGTAAAATCAATGTTAAAATAAGTTCATAGAAATAAAAATAAACAAATAAAGAAAAAATAAAACTAAAAAAAAACAGTTATGTTTTTTTTATATAAACCGCGAGACTCATGACTTAATTGGCGCAGTCGGCAATTTTTCGAATACGTGGAAAACAACGAATAAGTTGATAAAATTAATTTCGCGTTTGGCGTATGTCATTAAATTCGAAAAAAAAAAAACCTTAAACTTCCGATTAAGAAAGTGCAAAATTTCGATTAAGAGAGTGTAAACTTCCGAACAAGAAAGTTTAAATATTCCAGCAAAGGAAAGTGAACTATACCAAGTGAACTATTTCGAAAAAGAAAATTGGAAACTGTGTGTAGCTATACTCGTATGTTCGTTTATGAAAAAAAAAAAAATTAAAAAAAAGTGTTAATCCAAAGTGACGTTCGATTAAGAACAATCAGATAACAAATTGTGCGATTAAGAATAAATAATTTAAGAAAATATTTGAAGAGTGTTAATCCAAAGTGACGTTCGATTAAGAACAATCAGATAACAAAAATTGTGCGGTTAAGACAAAGTAACTCTAAAATCAATTCGAAATTAATCCAAAAAGAAATAACACGTTCGACGAACGGAGAGCAGCAAGAATGAGTCAAAATAATGTAGAACAATGCCTCGCTGTACTCACGCAGCTGATGGTAAACCAGAACACAATAAGTGTTAGGGCTAAGATCGAGAAAGAAATAAAATTCCTAACGCCATTTAAAGGAGAACCAGGAACGTTGCCCTCGTTCTCAGCGTCAGTCACAAAAATCCTTGCTAACTATCAGCGGGAAGAAGATAAAAGACAGGTGTTTGAGGTCATCCTTGATACAAAAATATCAGGAGCAGCAAAAAATCTGTTACAAGTAGACCCACCAACGGATTGGAGCCAGTGCCTCACCAAATTCAAACAACACTTCCGAGCATCAAAAGACGAGATCACCATAACAAAGAACATTGGAGCATTAAGAGTAAGAAGTATTTATGAATTAGATTATAAAATAAGAAATATTGTAGAAGATATTGCGGACACGCTACTTTTAGCAATAATAGTAAGATTGTAACAGAAATTTTTAATGGAATACTATTAATGAAAGTTAAAGAACTAGTCTCAGGGGCGCTAGCATACGCAATTACAGCATTGCACGACTTGTCAGAAATAAGAGATATAATTAGTAAATTTATTGGTCAAGATGAGGGTAACCTAAAAACAACAAACTCCTATATTTCAGACAGGAATAGACAACTAAACAGACAAATCTACGAAAATAGACAGCATAATAATCCTAGCTCTAATAATATTAATAGGCACCACAACACCAATCATAATGGTCAGTTCAATCGATCTGGTCAATACAACCCTAACAATTCCAGAAACCATAACAATTCAGGACAGTATTCAAATAACTATTCTCGACAAAATAGCTCAAATTCTGGTCAGTACAACAGCAATAATTCCAAAAACCATAACAATTCAGGACAGTATTCAAATAACTATTCTCGACAAAATAACTCAAACTCTAGACAAAACAGCAATAATCAAGCTCAACAAAATAGTTCAGGAAACTTTAGGAATAATTCGGAACCTATGGACACTCTATCTGCAAGTTATGCGAGACAAATAAATAACATCCAAACGAATTCGGATTTTCAATCAACCAGCCTCCCAGAAAATTACCCTATATAGTAGTAGAAGCAAAAAATAACACAAAACTTAGATTCCTAATAGACCCCGGTTCAGAAACAAGTATTATTAATCCCGGACTTTGCCACCCCAAATGGCAAATTCAACTCAACTACCCCATTCAAATACTTACAACTGGATCACCTGTATCAATTTATAAAAAAGTTAGAATCCCATTATTTCAAGAATTAGGAGAAAATAAGACAGCAGAGTTTCTAGAGTTTCAATTTCATCAAACATTAGATGGATTAATTGGAAATAACATTCTAATACCTGCCAAAGCTATTCTTGACTTTAAATGTAATCGATTAATGATAAATGATAAAGAAATCCCAATTTATTTTTGCAAAGAAGAAGAAAATTCTATTAATGACTATTACAAACAAGTACCAAAATTAGAGATCTACCACACGGAGGTATGCAAGGATCACATCCTTGACCAAATCCGGATCAACCACCTCAATAAAGAGGAAAGTAAGGCTGTGAAAAACCTTGTCTCCGAATTTTCAAATTTATTTTATCAGGAAGGAACCGACTTGTCGTTCACTAATGCGATAAAGCATAACATAAACACGATTAATGACATCCCCATATACACTAAAAACTACAGATACCCTGAAGTTCACAGATCAGAGGTATCTAAACAGATAAATGAGATGCTTGAACAGGGCATTATCCGTCCAAGCAAATCTCCATATTCTGCCCCCATTTGGGTCGTCCCGAAAAAGGAAGACGCCTCTGGGAAAAAGAAATGGAGAATAGTCATTGACTATCGAAAATTGAACGAAGTTTCGATTGACGATAAATTCCCAATCCCGAATATAGAGGACATATTCGATAAATTGGGAAAGTCAATGTACTTTACTACACTCGATTTGGCCAAAGGGTTTCACCAAATCGAAATCGCGGAAGAGGACATAAAAAAAACAGCATTCTCAACCGATAATGGCCACTATGAATTTATTCGTATGCCATTCGGATTGAAGAACGCGCCCGCGACCTTCCAAAGACTAATGAACTCAGTCCTATCAGAGTACATTGGAACAATTTGTTTAGTATACCTTGATGATATCATTGTTTTCTCGACATCTTTGGAGGAACACATGGTATCACTGAGGAAAATATTTAAACGCTTAAAAGAAGTAAACCTCAAAATACAGTTGAATAAAACTGAATTCATGAAAAAAGAGGCAGAATTTTTGGGCCATGTCGTCACTACGGAGGGCATTAAACCCAACCCCAATAAAATTTCTGCAATAATAAATTACAAAATACCTTCAACAACAAAACAAATTAAATCCTTTTTAGGTATTACCGGATATTACCGGAAATTTATTAAAGATTACGGAAAAGTTGCAAAGCCCATGACATCATTTTTGAAAAAAAATACAAAAATCAATATTAAAGACCCAGATTACATTGAAAGTTTTGAAACTCTTAAAAAATTAATTATTTCAGACCCTATCCTTCGATATCCCGATTTTGATAAAAAGTTTGTCCTGACAACCGACGCCTCAAACTATGCGTTAGGCGCTGTTTTGTCACAAGACAGTCATCCGTTGTGTTACGCAAGTCGAACACTCAACGATCATGAAATAAAATATTCAACCATAGAGAAAGAGTTACTGGCAATAGTATGGGCCACAAAATATTTTAGACCCTACCTCTATGGAAGGAAATTTACTGTACAGACTGATCATCGACCACTTGTTTGGTTGAGTTCTTTAAAAGAACCCAACATAAAGTTACAAAGGTGGAAGATAAAATTAGAGGAATATAATTTCGACATTGAGTACGCAGAAGGAAAAGTTAACCAGGTTGCAGACGGACTATCCAGAATGGAAGTCTATTACAATGAAAATGTAATCAATCCTGTTGATGATATTACCGAAGATGCACAATCAATGGTAGCTACGATTCATAGCGCTAGAGAAGATAGCAGCGACTATATTCCAATAATCGAAACACCGGTAAATTTGTACAAGACTCAAATAATACTTATTAGTTCCAATAATGTAAGCAACCATAAAATATATAATATTTTTAATAAAAAAAGAATTGTAATAGAAATAAAATCCTTTAATGAAAACCTTATCCTAGAGATTATGAAAAAATTCATTCCGCACAAAGGAATAGTAGGAGTTTTTTCGAATTATGATAGTCTTTATGCTAAATTTCAGGATGTCTATATCAAATATTTTAGCAAAAATAAACTATTAAAGTTTATTAAATGTACTAAATTCCTAGGAGATCTTACAGACAAAGAAAAAGAATTATTAGTAATCTCAAAATCGCATAACTCCCTAAACCACAGAGGAATCAATGAAACTTATGAAGAAATCAGGGACGTCTATTACACTCCTAACCTCAAAGAAAAAGTCCAAGAATACATAAATAACTGCGAAATTTGTAACAAAGCAAAATATGAACGATTACCCTACAAAATTCCCTTAAAAATAACAGAAACACCGACAAAACCAAATCAAGTGTTACACATTGACATATGGTATGCAAATATCAATCTAATGTATGTAACTATGATTGATAAATTTACAAAATACGTAACAGTGCATGAAATTAAACACAGGACTTGAACATCATTACTGAACACATTAGAATACAGATTCGCAAACAATGGTATACCAGACAAAATAATTACAGACAATGAGACAGGATTTTCTTCAATTGCGATCAAAGAATTCCTGAAAGAAAACAATGTCAACCTTCACATTACCACACCTTACCATAAAACGGGCAATTCGGATATCGAAAGATTCCACCAAACTCTTAACGAGCACATAAGAACATTCGCAGCTGATGATAAAAATAAAGACACCTTAAGAAACAAAGTTTTAAAAGCCGTCAAAATTTACAACAAAACTATTCATTCTTCAACAAAGAAAAGACCTGTAGACTTTATTAACGGGACTATAACAAATCAAGACTACCCCAAAATAGTAGAAACGATTAACAATAACAAAGAACGATATATAAACAGACACAATAAAGATAAAACTGACATAGACCTTACAAAAACCAATCATAACTATCTTAAAACTAGAACTAACAATACACTTAAATTAACTCACATAAAATCAAACCCCGAGGTCTTAGATAACGACCACGTTATAGATGAAAGAGGGCGTAGATATTATAAAACCCAAATTAAGCGAAAATATAAATACGAAAATACATACATTTTTTTTTACAGATAATGTTTACTACTTTTTTGACAACAATTATAACAATTGCCAACGCACAACAAGTTGACATACAGAACCTAAACATGGGACAAGGCTACGTTACAATAAGAAATGAACCAATTCAAGTAATCAAAGAATATACAAAAATTCTACATAGTATAAACCTTAATTCATGGACAGAAAACATCGAAATATTAGAACACAATATTAATAAACTTAACGACAAAAACAATTATCCAACACTGACATATAGCTTGATTCAATTACAACAGGAAATAGAAAAACTATTTGATAATCATGTTAGGAAAAGAAGAGGACTTGTTAATGTTTTAGGGAAAGGACTAAAATTTCTAGCAGGAACAATGGACTACGACGACGAACTTGAACTAAGAAACGCTTTAGACACAAATGAACAGAACACCAAAAACGTAATCGACGGATTGAACGAACAAATAAAAATTAATCATAACTTTAATGAAGCCATTAATAACGTAACTAGACACATTAACGGACAGCAACTTGAAATTAAGAACCAACTAGCCAGATTAGACAATACAATTAACAAGGAGTTTACGAAAATTACAAACATGCAACACGTATTTCAGATTCAATATGACATACAGTTATTGAAGGATCAAGTGAAGAAAGTTAAAAAAAATCTACTTACATATGAGTAGACTAGGAGTTTTAGGTCATGACATTTTATCACCAACAGAAATAGAAAGGTATAATATAACAATTGATAAACTAGCTAATATTAAAAGTAGTGTTGTTATTAATGAAAACCTAATAATATTTATACTTTTGATTCCAATTTATTCCGTTGAAAACTTCTATAAAATTCTAATTGAGCCTGTACCTAATTACAATAACCTGGAATTAGTATCATTGTACAAAGAAATAATTACAGATGGAAATACAAATTACGAAAATTCAAATGGAACTATAAAGTTCAAAGAACTAAAAGAAATAAAAGATTCATGTATTCGAAACATTTTTAAAGAAACAACTGAATGTAATTTTACGGAAAACAGAAATAAAGAAATCAAACAAATTACAAACAACATTGTCGTAACGAAAAATTTAGAATATACCCAAATAATTCATAACTGTCATAATTTTAGTATAAACATAATAGGTAACAATCTAATAAGATTCGAAAATTGCAAAATTGAAATTAATGATGTAAAATACGAAAACTTTCTGTATTACGACAATTTTATTATACCTAGCTTTAAGAATATAACTATAAAAAACATTGTAAGAAACTATTCAACTGAAACTTTACACGTAAACGAAATTAAAAATCGAAAACTAATTGAAAAAATTAAATCAAGAACAATAGTACACGAATATATAAATTTTGGAACAATAATATTTGTCATAGTTATTATTTTAATATGTAGAGTAAGTGCGGCAAATGTGGCCTACGTGGTTAATATGGCCTATAGCGGTATTTCCCAAACCGGAAGCCGGAGCGAAAAAAAAATGTTGCATTACGAACACGTTCAAACCGGTTTAGCCTCAGGCTTTCGTGCTTAATGTGGCGCGACGGTTTTGAAAGATATACGGGCACTTTGTTTTTTATTAATTTGGTTGTAATTTTTTGGTAAGTTTTCTTAAGTGTTTTAACATTCAATTTTGATTTAAATTGGTAACTTCTTTTTTCAATTAAATTGTGTTTAATATTTTGTTAACATGTTTGGTATCATGATTAAAAAAAAAGTTGATAAAGTTTATATATATATGCCCACTCTGGGCCATATTTAACACCAGGTAGGCCATATTTGCCGCAATTTTTTTTAATATGATTTATGAAGTTCCTTTACGTTTTTGTTTTTAACTTTTTGTTATGTTTATTTTTTTAGTTAGAGTTTTTAAAAGATGAATTAAAAATGTTTTGTTAGACTGTTTAAAAAAAAATAAATGAATTAGACTTAAATTTATGGTTTTATTTAAAAAAATGTTAAGGGTGGGCCATATTTGCCGCACTTACTCTATAAATCTAATTTTTAATTCAAAAAGTAAGCCGAACAAAATAAATGTTAATATAAAAAATTCTTCGGAGAAGAATCTTAAAGGGGGAGGAGTTACGTCTGAGACGTCACCTAATCCACAATTCCTTACACCTCCCACATTCCCCTTGCCTAACGGCACAGTATTTCTCTAACTTGCATAACGGCACATGTTTTACAGTTTCCCACGCCATTTTTGCCAACACAGCAAACTAATCCAGAACGGATACACCCCTTTTCCCTTCCACCTTTTGTGCAAGTAAACAATTAAATAACAGATCAAATTAATTTTGCAAACGTGGCATATTTTTCCTTTTCATCCGAAGTCTAGTTTAAGCTAAATATTATTCAATAAGTCAGTCTTAATTCAACAATCTGACTGTAAGGTGCAGCCTCGCTTTGGACAGCGGCCTTACTTTCAGAAATTAATAATATGTAAAATCAATGTTAAAATAAGTTCATAGAAATAAAAATAAACAAATAAAGAAAAAATAAAACTAAAAAAAAACAGTTATGTTTTTTTTATATAAACCGCGAGACTCATGACTTAATTCCACAAAGTCGACTTTTTGGTGAATGGACTCTTGATGAAGATCTACTTTGCTTTCGAAGAATTGTGTTTAGCAACAAGCTCATTTCTGGTTGAATGGATTAGTGAACGAGCAAAACTGCTGTGTTTGAAGTCATATTAGCCAGAATCTTTGCAAGAGCTACTAGCTAGAATCATGAAAAGGGCTTTCTCAAATTTGCCGTTTGAATTCGATATAAAGCTGTAGCTCCCCTCCATCCCTGAAATGACTCGCTCACAGGAATTGTTGACAGTTTCAAGTGCTGATTCTCTACGAACTGTTGCTCTGACAATTCGATTTTTCTCAAAATTTTAGTAAATGTTGAAAACAATATTTCTCATAAGATAAAATTAGCTTAGGGCCCATATCTCAAAGTTTTGAAAAGATTTTGTATTCGAAAATCAATTTCTATCAACTTTTGTTATTTTTTTTTAGCTTTTTAATTTTTTGTAAGAAAACTGTCAATTCGATTTTTCTCAACATATTACTGAATGTTGACAGCAATATTTAAAAAAAATAAAATTAGTTTAAATCCAATGTCTTAAGGTTTTGAAAAGTTATTTGAGTCGAAAATCAATTAGCTAACTTTTATTACTTTTCTCTTAGGTTTTTATTTTTTGTAAAAAAAAAACTGTCAATTCGATTTTTTTCAACATATTACTGAATGTTGAAAACAACATTTTTTAAACAATAAAATTAGTTTATAGCCGATGTTTCAAAGTTTTGAAAAGTTATTTGAGTCGAAAATCAATTATTACTAACTTTTATTATTTTTTTTGTATGTTTTTATTTTTTGTAAAAAAACTGTCAATTCGTTTTTTCTCAAAATTTTACCAGATATTAAAAACGTTACTCTTCGTTGCACAAACTTTTTTTTTGGAAATAAAATCATTTTTTATTCATAAAACTTTCTGGGTGACACATTTTTTTTCAGTTTTTTTCCACAGACATCTTTCCAAAAATCTTTTATGTTCAATCTAGGTACCTTGAAACGTCGAGAAATGACAAAATTTTCAATTCGACAAATCGGACCCATTACAATAACTTCCTATGGGAAGTTAATAAACATTCATTGATTTCACTTTAAAAATAATTGTTTTTGAATATTGAAATACAACTTTTTATAGGAAAACCCTGAATTCAAACATAATAAGTGTACATTTATAGTATTTGAGCTTCACTGGACACGAAAAAAGAATGAAAAAATAAAAATGTTATACAAAATCACACATCTGATGCCAATTTTTGAACAAACCATTTTTTATCAACTTTCATTATTATACAAAACAAACTGAAAATTTAAAAATTTAATTAAATAAATTTTAATCTACCATCAAATTGTAATCAACATCAAATCATGAATCAGTAAAAAATATTTTGTCAACCGTGTTACGTTATTATTTTTTATTTTATTGGTAGTAAAAAAAAAAGAGTTTATTCTAACGAAAAATACTTTTTAAAATAATAAAAATATATGTATTGGGAGCAAAAACATTTATTGATTTTAACAATAATCCTCACAAAACTATCTCATGATTTTAATGGTTCTCAGTTTGTGTTTTTATATTTTACTTAGTTTAAAAGCGAACAAATTAATCACTTCTAAGCTGATTTGCTGTTGTAAGTAAAATGGAAAAAATATTAATACTATATATTATTCCACACTTATGCAAACTGTAAACATTATTAAAACTGGACTAAAGAACCACAGAAAATTTATAAAACAAGCATAGAGTAAGGTACATTGTGAAAAAGACCTGAGAAGAAAAGAAAACAAATTTAATATTCATTTAACTAATTATAAAAGTTTTGCCACTAAACCATGGCTACAATGCACCTTATGAACATATGTATAAGAAAGAACACAAATCAGATGGTAGCCCGATGAGGTTTTAATATTATATCCAGAGGAAAAGTAACAACCCTACCCTACCGACAACATTTCCTTTGAAAAATATCTGTTGTACATACATAATTTGAATTTAATGTCATAAATTCCTTTTTTTCTTTTCTTGAGAAATTTCTTCCTACAAACCCAATTAGGGGTATGTTATTTATTATCGTATAAAAAAAAACAAAAAAACGAGGCTGGGATGCGACCCACACTGATAACTTTCCATCCCGTCTTTCGATTTGTCTTGCTTAAAAGTTAGTAGGTTTTCGTGTTGTGTTAAAAAAGTTGTCACTAGAATTATTCTTAAAAATTTAAAAATTACCAACAATATTTTGCATATAATGAATAGATTTCGAAATCTATTTTCGTTAACGAGATTTTAGAAGAATTTTTTAAAAAAATATATTTCTTATAAAAAAATACAAATTGGATGAATGAAATTAATTTGAAATCAATATCTTCTATTGTTCACGAGATATCGAGAACCGAACATCAATTTTTGCCCATTTTGCGTACTATTTTTTGTAGATTTTAATTTTTTATGAAGAAACTTACGATTGGATTTTTATAAAAATAAAATGCACGACTGGGTCGCACGAACTTGCTCCTGTATTCAAAGAGTCTGTTTAAAAAAGTATCTATGTATATAAGATTTAAAAATATACCTGTAAAATAAGTTTGTCTTCAAAGATATAAATGCCATTTGATTCGTCGAAAAAACCTCCATTTTTCAATTTTTTTGGGAGGGGGTTACATTCAATACAGTTAAAATAATTAAAAAAAAAAACTAATTTAAGATTCAAAATTTTACCTGAAAAATAAGTTTGTCTTCAAAAATTTAAATGCCATTTTATAAATAAAAAAGCCCTTGATTTTTCAAAATTTTTTTTCGAAAATCGTTAGAGCGGTTTTTTTTTAAATTAATTTTTTATATATAAAATTTTTCAATTTTGTTCTTAAAATATTTTTGGTATGCAGTTGTTTAGTGATTGTAAATATACGCTCTACATTTGAATTTCGTAAAAAAATATTAACCCGTTTTTGAGCTATAGAATTTTGAAAAAAAAAAATTCAATATTTTTTTAAAAATCCAAACAAAAAAAAATTGCACTTTTGATAATCAAATATTGTTAAAGCAATATAAGAGCTTATTCACGGTTCTATGAGCGGTACCTTTCCTGAGCAATACAAAAATATGTTTTTCTTATTAAAAGAAGCCAAGTTAAAAAATAAAATTTTAGAGAAAATTTAAAAAAAATCTATCGGTTTGTTTTTGAGAAAATTCGAATTATCGTTTTTTGACCAAAAAAATTGTATGGGGGCCACTGTTAGTTTTGATCTTAAAAAAAAAATGAAAAAAACGCCTAACGCGAATCTGCTCAAAACCTTAACTTCCAAGTTTGAACTCAATCGACCCAATGGTATAGGCTGTAGGAGCGTGGACAGACAGACAAAATTCTGCACGAATGCAAAACTTGCCATATAGTTCCTATATGTCGCAAGTAAAAATTACTGAATGTTGAAAACAATATTTTCTGTGCGACAAAATAAGTTTGAAGAAAATATTTTTAATTTTTGAAAAGATATTCGAGTCGAAAATCAATGTTTACCAACTTTTAGTAATGCTTTTTTAGGTTTTTATTTTTTGTAAGAAAACTGTCAACTGTCAATGTTAACAACAATATTTTTTAAAATATAAAATTAGTTTAAGGCCAATATCTCAAAGTTTTGAAAAGATATTTGAGTCAAAAATAATTTTTTACCAACTTTTATTAATATTTTTTTTAGGTTTTTATTTTTTGTAAAAAAGCTGGCCACTCGATTTTTCTCAAAATTTTATCGAATGTTGAAAATAATATTTCTAATAAGATAAAATTAATTGGAAGCCATCTTAAATTTTCGAAAAGATATTTAAGTCGAAAATCAATTTTTACCAACTTTTGTTAATTTTTGTTAAGTTTTTAATTTTTTTGTAAAAAAATGTTGGAACGTTGGAAACAATAGATTTTAAAAAATAAAATTAGTTTAAAGCCAATATCTCATGGTTTTGAAAAGATATTTGAGTCGAAAATCAATTTTTACCAATATATATGTGTACCTAATGTTTTTTTTTAGGTTTTTATTTTTTATAAAAAAAAAAACTGTCCATTTGATTTTACTCAAAATTTTAAAAGATTTTAAAAAACGTTATTCTTCGTTGCAAAAAATTGTTTTGGAGATAAAATCATATTATGTTCATAAAATTTTCGAGGTGAAAAATATTTTGTTTCAGTTTTTTTGATTTATAAAAAAAAACGTTTATTTAAATTTTTTTCTAAAAATATATTTATTTGGTATCGCGTGACAGTATAAAAAATAAAATTTAATTTAAGTCTCTAGCGTTATTGGTTCGTGAGATATTTAGGATTAAATAAAATGTTCACATTTTTTTAAATTGCTATGGTAAAAAATCCACCCTCGCAATTTTGTTGAGAATCCTTTCTGCATCTTTCTGCTTTATTATCTGTATAACAAAATTTATTTGAAGTCGATATCTCTACTGGTTCTTGAGCTATTAACGACGAAAAACGGACGTACCGACGTACAAATGCACGTACGAACGTACCTACACAACACACGCACGCACAGACATCTCTCTAAAATTCTTTTATTTCGACTCTAGGGACCTTGAAACTTCGATAAATGTCAACATTTTCAATTTGACAAATCGGTCCCATTACAATTACTTCCTATGGGATTTCCAAACAAGTATATTTTTGGAAAAAAATCCAATTAACGGTTTTTTTTATAAATCAAACAAACTGAAAAAAAAGTGTCATCTCTAAAATTTTACTAATGAAAATGGTTTTATCTCAAAAACAATTTTGTGCAACGAAGAATAACGTTTTTGATATCAGGTAAAATTTTGAGAAAAATCGAATTGACAGTTTTTTTTTATAAAAAATAAAAACCTAAACAAAACAATACTAAAACTTTTTAAAAATTTACCTTTGACTCAAAAAGCTTTTCAAAAATTAAAAATATTGGCTTCAAACCTATTTTTTTCGCAGAAAATATTGTTTTCGATATTCACTAATTTTTTTTATAAAAATCCAACAGTCCATTTTTCATAAAAAAATTAAATCTACAAAAAATAGTACGCAAATTTTGTAAAAATTGATACATTCAAACTTTAAAGCAAGACAAATCGACAGAAGGGATGGGAAGTTATCAGTGTGGGTCGCATCCCAGCCTCTTTTTATTTTAGGTTTTTGTTTTTATTTTTTTTTTAAACTGTCAATTCGATTTTTCTTAACATTTTTCAGAATGTTGAAAACAATATTTCTTATAAGTTAAAATAAGTTGGAAGCCATAATCTCAAATTTTTGTAAAAAAGATATTTGAGTCGAAATTCAATTTTTACCAACTTTGAGTAATGTTTTTTATAGGTTTTTATTTTTTATAAAAAAAACTGTCAATTCAATTTTTCTCAAAATTTTACCAGATGTTGAAAAAAGATGATAAAATCATTTTGTATTCGCAAAATTTTCGAGATGAAAATTTTTTTTTCAGTTTTTTTGATTTATAAAAAAAAAACGTTAATTGGATTTTTTTCAAAAAATATACTTGTTTGGTATCACGTTACAATACATTATATAAAATTTAATTCAAGTCTCTAGCGTTTTTGGTTCGTAAGATACATATTTAGGGCTAACCAAAATTTTCACCTTTTTTTAAACTGCTATGGTAAAAAAAACAACCACGCAATTTTCTTGAGAGCCCTTTCTGCATCTTTCTGCTTTATTATCTTTATAACAAAATTTATTTGAAGTATATCTCTACTGGTTCTTGAGCTATGGATAACGAAAAAAACGTCGCGAACGTACGGACGTACAGACGTACGGACCTCTAAGCGTCAAGAAATGTCAACATTTTCAATTCGACAAAACGGGCGTTATTATGCGAAGTTAATAATTTAAAAAACGCAAAATTATAAAAGTCCTTTTCCTAGTTGCTATAACTTTTAACATTCATAATTTTGTAATTCATAGCCATTTATAAATTGCAGATGACAATCCGTGCCTTAATTCAGTGGCGTAGCGTGGGTTTTTGCCGCCCGGGGCAGATCAAATTTTGCCGCCCCAAATTTTTTTGTCAAAGTTGGTGAACACTACCATTTCTTCCATAATGAACTATACTTACAATATCCATTTATTTGTAGGTGATGTATATCGATTATAACCATATTGAAAGTAACCACATTTTAAGGAACCTAACATTCAAATTTGGTTAATGTTTTAAATTGCATACTCACTATAAAATAAAGCTCAAAAAATAAATTAAGATTAAGAAATTATATTTAATTTTTTAAATCACTTCATTTTGGTTATTACTAGTACAAAGCAAAAATTTAATTTTTGTATTCATTTTAATAAGGAAAGTTTCGTATATTTTTATTTTTAATGAACATTTGTTTTTAAATTAAGCAAATTTGATTTTTTTAATTACATTGTGGCAAGCAACTCAACTGACATTGACTTATGTACGTTACCCATATTTAATAATTTATAAAACGTAGAAAGTGTTTAAATTATTTGTCTTCTTTGTTTTTTACACACAAATTCTTTTATTATTCTTTCGGTGTCAATCGCATCAGTTTTTTGCATTTCTATGGCTAGAATTCCTAGGTTACTTAATCTTAGAGTACTCATTGTTGACCTGAGATAGTTTTTTATTAACTTCCCATAGGAATTTATTGTAATGGGTCCGATTTGTCAAATTGAAAATTTTGACATTTCTCGACGTTTCAAGGTCCCTAGAGTCGAAATAAAAGATTTTTAGAAAGATGTCTGTGCGTGCGTGTGTAAGTACGTTCGTACGTTCGCGAAGTTTTTTTCGTCGTCCATAGCTCAAGAACCCGTAGAGATATCGACTCCAAATAAATTTTGTTATACAAATAATAATGCAGAAAGATGCAGAAAGGACTCTCAAAAAATTGCGTGGGTGAATTTTTTTACCATAGAAATTTAAAAAAAGGTGACAATTTTGATTAACCCAAAATAGCTCAAGAATCAATGACGCTAGAGACTTGAATTAAATTTTATTTTATATATCGTAACGTGATACCAAACAAATATATTTTTGGAAAAAATTCCAATTAACGGTTTTTTTTAGAAATAAAAAAAATGTTTGTCACCTCGAAAATTTTACGAACAAAAAATGGTTTTATCTCCAAAACAATTTTGTGCAACGAAGAATAACGTTTTCAACATCTGGTAAAATTTTGAGAAGAATCGAATCGACAGTTTATTTTACAAAAAATTGAAAACCTAAAAAAAAATTAACAAAAGTTGGTAAAAATTGATTTTCGACTCAAATATCTTTTCAAAAATTTGAGATTATGGCTTTAAACTAATTTTATCTCATAAGAAATATTGTTCTCAAGATTCGCTAAAATTTTGAGAAAAATCGAATTGACAGTTTTTTTACAAAGAATAAAAAAGCTAAAAAAAATAATAAAAGTTGGTAAAAAAATGACTTTCGACTCAAATATCTTTTCAAAAATTTGAAATATTGGCTTCAAACTAATTTTATCGTTTAAAAAATATTGTTGTCAACATTTAGTAAAATGTTAAGAAAAATTGAATTGACAATTTTCTTACAAAAAATAAAAACTTAAAAAAAATTAATAAAAGTTGGTAAAAATTGATTTTCAACTCAAATATCTTTTCAAAACTTTGGGGCATTGGCTTCAAACTAATTTTATCTTAAAAAAAATATTGTTTTCAACATTCGATAAAATTTTGAGAAAAATCGAATTGACAGTTTTTTTTACAAAAAATAAAAACCTAAAAAAACAATACTAAAACTTGGTAAAAATAAAAATCGACTCAAATAGCTTTTCAAAAATTAAAAATATTGTCTTTAAACTTATTTTATTTCACAGAAAATATTGTTTTCGATATTCAATAACAAAAAAATAAACATAAAATGGTACGCAAATTTGGTTAAAATTGATACATATAGACAAACTTTTAATTAAGACAAATCGACAGACGGGATGGGAAGTTATCAGTGTGGGTCGCATCCCAGCCTCTTTTTAGTTTTAGTTTTGAAAAACTCCTCTCACATCCGGCATTGCTTATTGCTATTGTTAAAAAAATACGCAGCATAATGGTAATGTTTGGCAAACTTGTTTCTAACTTCGACTGTACTATGAAATTGAATATTTCAAGCGGGTTTGTTCTTTCAAGATCGTTAAGTCTTTTCAATAAAGATGCAAAGGCTCTTAATCGACCACGTTCTATTTTGAAATTATAGGGAGATACATCATGCTCATTGAATGCAAGTTCCGAATCGTAATCAAAATTTTCAGCCAGTAGCTTGGAAACTGAAAGAAAGTCGAATTTTTTCGACGATGATTTTATCTAAGGAAGAAAACAATTTTCTTCTCAACTCTTCGTCATGAGACAGACCAACATCTGTGCTTCCATCACCAAAGATGTACTTCCTTTTTTTTCTTCTGGGAGGATCCAAGGAAATGCCTAAGCTCTCACACAAATTCCCTGCGTAAACAAGTGCATCATTGACTAATTTTTCTCACGTGTCTTCAAGAAAAGTTAGTAGAGCACTGATTTTAGCTGCACACTGATAAAGGTCAAGACCTTCGGTTTGTAAGTAAATTTGACATTCATTTATTTCATGAAGAACAGGTTTCCAAAAGCCCAAAAAGCAGAGAAAAGAAGAGGATTGCATTGCTATAAGCAAAGTTCCTGCATCTGTTCTCGTTTGTGGTGGTATAGGTACAGGTCGATATGATGCCACCCCATGCGAAATTCTGTTTACCGAAAATTATTTCAGGGTTCTTTTGTTTTGGTTACCTTTTTTTTTTTTGCCGCCCCTCAAACAAGTGCAGGGTGTTTTGTTTTGGTAACCTTTTTTTTTGCCCCCTATTTTGCCGCCCCTCAAACAAGTGCCGCCCGGGGCATTTGCCCCCCCCCTGCCCCCCCTCCCACGCTACGCTACTGCCTTAATTTCTGAGGCTTTTTAATGTTGCTTACCTAGAAACTCATAACCTAACTACCGCATATTATACTAATAACCAAAAAGTAAAAACCAAGACAAATTATTATAGACATTGTATGAAAGTTAATGAGAATGAATAAGCTTAAAAAAACGATGACTAGACAATCTAAGTTGATAACATATTTAAACCTTCACATCAAAAAGAATTAAAAATAAACCTTCTTTTGAAAGTAAATAACTTAACTTTTAAATCTTTAACCCCAATTTTTGTGGGGAAGAAATTAAGAGACTTGAATCTGATTACGATTACCAATTATGTTTATTCATGTTTTATATTCTTAATGTTGAAGGCATTCTTTAATTGAATACAATATAATATAAAAATAGATATTTGAAAGGGAAGAAAAAAAAATAAGAAAATGTGAACAAAATAACAAAATTACATTTTAAAAGTTATGGAAATAAAATAATCTTCAATCAAAGGAAATAGAAAAATATTAAACAATTTTTTCTTTCTTTTCTTATATGAAAAAAAGTTTAATTGGCTTTAAAATCAAAAAGACCCCTGTGCTGATTTTTTATTGAAACTTTACGGTAGAAACTTCGTGAAGGCTTTTTCTTTTGCAAAAGAAATAATTGGGTTTTATTTTAGTATTTTAAAATTATTCTTGTCTTAAATTTATTTCTTCATCTTCTGATGAATTATACCTATCTGTAGCTGCGGTACTGTAAATAATATTCATCAAACTGACTGTAGGTATATTAGTCATTAGGTATATGGTTTCATAACCCAGGAGTAATTTTGTGGAACTCTAAAGGGTTGATTCCTCTTCTCTTGAGCTTGGGCCACACCAAGAAGAAAAAGTTAATTGAAACATGACAAGTGACAAGTCATCAAGCTGTAGATAACTTTGTTTTAAATACATTGTTGGACGCAGAATTTGTAGAAGAAATATCACGCATTAGTTTACTAAGGAGAACAGATCTTACAAGAATGTGTGTCATAGAAATCAATCGAGCTTTATTTTCTACTTCATCTACTTATTCAATACATTCTCCAATTTTGTGTTCAACAGAAACATCTTCATCAACATCACTTTCATTAACTACTTTTCTTCCGAGGTCACTTCACCCCCATCATCGATGCCAATTAATGCGAACGAGTCTTTTCCTGAGGTACAATTGAAAGTAGGTGAGCGGTATAAATGTAGATTTTTGTCTAATTTTGGTATAAATGCAAGCTGTGACGAAATATCTAAATAAGTTAAACCTCGATTTTAATGCTAGTCTCAAGCTTGAACAAAATACCAATCAAAAACATGAAGTACGCAACAAAAATGTTAGAGGACTTTGGAATAAAACCAACAAGGGCTTCACAGAAAATTGGTAACATAATGGTATCATGGGTTCTGAACTTTTTGACAGTTCGTTAAATGTTTTTAGACGTGACAGATACTCTGATCCAAATATCGATACTGTTGGAGGGGGGATTTTGATAGCTGTTAAAACTTCTTTTGTAGCTGTACCAATTCATGTTTCGGTGGGACTTGACAAAGAAATTCTCTGTTTAAAAGTATCATTGAAAGATAAAAACTTATATATTGTTTGCAGATGTCCAGAGGATGTACATTTAAAAGCATTTGAATACTCAAGCTTCGTTTACGAATTATTAAATTATGAGGATGCTGCTTGTGTTAGTGGCAGTGGCATCACTGTCACTTATATCTTCGACTGCCAACTTTCAAGATACAAACTTCAATGCCATACCAATACCAAACTCAAGATACAAAATCCAAGCCATACCAATACCAACTGCAAAAACAAGAAGAAACGAAAAATTCAAATTCCAGACAAACGTATTTCAGCAGTCATCGAGAGAAGACCAACGAACCACAAGAATTGCGAAGTAATATTAAAAGAAATTTGTAGTTTCTCATAAAATTTCTACTTTAAATAAAAATAATTCGAAACTGACAAATTAAACTTGATTCTTTGTTTTTTAATAAGCTACACGTTGTTCCAATAATAAGGAAGAACAACAGCTTGGTTACGCTGCCCTTATATGAGTGACATTTTTTTTGTTACCAACTGCTAACCTCAGATCGGACGATTCAAGACTTATTTAAGATGCAACTTCAGTTTTTAAACTAAAATGGAAAATAGCTGGACCTAGTGTTAAGCACTATCGATGAGATTACTGTCAATAAATCCACTGATCCTCTGATGCATACTTACTTACTTGCTTAAGGTGGCGCTACAGCCCGATACGGACCTGGGCCTCAACCTCTTAGCTAGCTGTCTCCAATTTCGCACGCAAGTTAGTTGAGGTATTCTCCCACCTGCTGGGTGCGTCATATGAGTCGCGGTCTTCATCTACTGCGCCGTCCCTCGGGATTGGATTCAAAGATCTTCCGGGCTATAGTGTTGATTCGCGTTTATTCACTTGAACTTCAGCCATCTAAGTATAGTTAGACTTTCATTCTCTTAATCAGATCAGTATCGCTGTACAACCCGTACAGTTCATCGTTGTGCCACTCTTCATCTAAGCATCCTTAAACGCTCTCATCTTTTTTTTCACAAGGTCCAAGCCTCAGCGCCGGGATAATGAGCGACTTAAGGTCCTCAAAAAAGGACTTAACTACTCAATTGCCTTCTAAGTTCAAAGAAGCAGTGATTTGCAAGAGCTATTCTTCCCTTGATTTCAGCGCTGGTGTCGTTGTCTAAATTTAAAGCGGTGCCTAGGTAGACAAAGTCCTTAACAACCTCAAAGTTATAGCTGTTCATGGTCACGTTTTGTCAAAGACGTCGTCGTTCAAAAACCCATATTCTCTGTTTCCGTCGCAATACTCAAAAACGATCCACTGACATCACGCTTTGATCTTCCAATCATGTCAATATCATCTGCGTATCCGAGTAATAGGATAAACCTTTGGAAGATTGTGCTCCTGTGGTGACGGTTGAGTTTTGCACAGTTTTTTCCAGAACGATGTTGAAGAAGTCGCATGACAGTGCATTGTCTAAATCCTTCAAATCCATCGGTGAGATCTTCTCCGACCTTGATAGAGTAGCGTGCATTCTCCATGGTCATTCTGCACATACGGATAAGTTTGACAGGGATGCCAAAATTAGATATTGCTCTGTAAAACTCGTCCCTATAGATAATGTCATACGCGGCTTTAAAATCGATAAAGAGATAATGGGTATCGATTTGAAGTTCCTGGTTTTTTTTCAGAAATCTTTCGTAATGTGAATATTTGATCAATGGTGGATTTTCCTGGTCTGAAGCCACACTGATATGGACCCATCAGGTTGTTGACGAACGGGTTCAGATGTAAACACAATACGGCAAAAAGGATCTTATGTGTGCAATTCAGAGGGTCCCTTTGCTGGTGTATTGTGCAAACTATGCTGAGATTCCATTCATCGGGCATGCTTTCATCCGACCATATTTTGCAGATAAGTTGGTGCATGCTCCCTTTCAAGTCATCGCCTACTGCTTTGAATAATTTTGCAGCCATAATTTCAGCTCCAGCAGCTTTGTTGGACTTCAGTTTCGATGTAGCTATCTTCACTTCGTAGAGATCGGGTGAGCTGAATTGTTGTTCTGCGTCGCCTAAATTAAGTGGTGCGCTATCTCCCTTAAGCCTAGTACATACTTGTGAACCATCTCGTGAACCCATACAAATTTCGGTTTTTGGTTCACCTGTGAACGTGCTCGTGAAGCTGAGTGGAGAACAAAGTGGAGAGTTTTCGTTCACGGGCAATTCACGTGCAAAATGTACGGGAACTGTTGGTGAAGCTTTGACATTTGGTTACAAAAAAAAGGACAGTTTTCAATTTGTACTGAATACTGATACTGATTCCTCATTTAAAGTTTGTGGCTGCTTTGCGTGTGGTTTTAAAAAAAAAGTTAAAATGCATTTATATGAAATAGAATACAAATGTTCACAACGTGTATTCACAAGTGTGTACCAGTGAGCAATTTCAAAAGTTCACTTTCTCCACTGGCGAACGTTCACTTCACGAGGAAGTATGTACTAGGCTTTACACGCAATTCGATTCGTCATTGCCGTTATATAATTTTGGAGAAGTTGTCTTTTCATATTCTCAGAAAAAGCTGCAGTTCTACTATGATCTATGAAATTCCCCTGATCGTCTTTTTTTACAGACTTCCGTTCGTGGCTGGTACCCGAAGAAGTTTTGTTTTGCCTTTTAGTAAAATTTACAAACTTCATTCCGGTTATGACATCACTCTATATCTTCTATAGCGCACTTCTAATGCTCTCTTTTGTTTACATCTAAGAAGCCGGTGCTAATCTCTCCTATTGTGCTCGTAGAGCTCGCGAGCATCTCTGGTCCTTCTGTGCAGCGCCGTTTTGTATGCCTGTTGCTTAGCTGGGTGCGCTTGTCGGCATTCGTCGTCAAACCAGGGGTTTCGCTGTGGTGGCCGTGTGAAACCTAACACTCCAGAGGCGGCATCTCTGATGGCTGCAAGACAATGTTGTCACTGGTTTTCAAGAAACATAGAGACTCAATCGGAAAAGGATGTGGAAGTCTCTTGAAATTGTAGCCTTCTAACGTCGAATCTTATCACAGTACTTCATTGTTTTGGCTTGGATCAGGATATCCGTAGCCGTACCTTGGCTACAGCGTGGTAATGGTCCGAGTGAGTCAGTGTTGTCCCCTCAGAATTTTTGGACATCCTCTATACTGAGAAGTGTCGGGCATCCGTCTATGGCAATGTAGTCAATCTAATTGACAGTTGATTGATTAGACTGAGTGTAAGCTACCAGAACGTCTCACCCCGCAGCGAAATCGATAATTATGAGTCCGTTGTCAGATGTGGTGTCCTGCAGGCTATATTTTTCGATTTTGCCACCAAATATGTCTTCTCTTCCTAGCTCGGCGTTAAAATTAACTATCCAAACACAATTTTAATGTCATACCCAGGGCACTGCTCATATGTATTGTCCAAAAGCTCGAAGAATTTGTCTTTGGTGCTTTCATCTTTCTCCTCTGTTGGGGCATGCATCATTTGAAGCTTATGTTGGCAAATTTAGCCTTGATGCGGATTGTCGCAATGCGCTAGCTCATACTTTTAAAACTCAAGACTTTTTGCCTGAGTCTAGTTCAAACAACAAATCCAAACCCAATAGACGCTGTCTTTGTTCTCGGTAGAAATCACCGTAGTTTAGGGTTTCCGCTAATTGTTCGGCTGTGTGTGGTTCATTTATGGACCTAACATTCCACGTACAGATCCGAAGTTCGTTGTCCTTATTTCGTTTGCTTAGTTCGTCATCAGTAAATCCGTCCACACCTGAGGCTTGTTGGTGCTTCGCAACTAGGATATTTTTACGTGGTGGGGAAGTCACCCCGACGACTGCACAGCCCCCAATCTGCAGGGCCAGATCCTTAGTATAACTCCATGGACGGGGAACTGGATAAACCGCTGCGAATATGTCGTAGAAGCCCTATAAGGTGTTCACTAAGTAGTTCAATCTACCTGGAACCGTAGATGCCACCGTACATTATTGGAAACAATGCTTCCCCCTGTCTCATTTGCAATTTTGTACTGGGGTTAGAACCCAATCTTCAGTTGAGGTACTAGGCATCCGATGGCTACTCAATATATTTCTAATATGACAAATTCCAATAAGTTTACCCCTTTTATTAACTTCGTGACTTTTAAATAAAAACAATTATATCCATGATTACCTTTTTTGACCACTTGAATGACCTTTGAGATAATATACCTGCCTACACTTTTAGCATCCCACACATGTGGGTATTTGGTTCTAAGATTTCGAAACCCACAAATGTTTCATAATATTGCGTTTATTGTGGTCATGTATAATTTAATCTCTATGTTGTTTATGTTTTCTATATTTATTTACATTAGAATATTTTGTATTTTATGATAAAACAAAATTTCCAATATTCGAAGACCGACCAAGCCTACTGATGCTCAAAAGACATTTCCAACTTAATTCTACCAACATTTACCAGGATCTTAATAAATAAAGCCATAATTTCAAATATTCCATATCTTAATCTGATATTGAATGTATACATAGTTAATAAGAATAACTGTTGATATGTAAATTTATTTTTGAATTATAGTATTATTGACATATACCTACATACGACAAATTGTTCATCCAACACAAGTCTATTTTTGACGTAAGTTTTACCTGCATTCTAAGGTCGAGAGAATTTAAGTAACATTTACAACACTTACAATTTGAAAACCACCAAAACCAGAAGTTCAGTACATATTATTTATTAATTAAAAATACGAAATATCATAAACTACATAGATATACAAATTTCTTCAGAAAACAATAAATGAATAGAATCTGATGCGTAAATTATTATTATTATCTATCAAGTCCTTAATTTCAATTTATTTAACAATTACACAATATTATTGTATATCTTCAACCCACAGAACTTAACAATAATCCAGAACATCAATGTCAATATTAAGCTGTGTGCAGTTGCTGAGGCCGCCCTCGTTGTTACTGCTGCTGCTGCTGCTGACGCCGCTTCCCAGCCCTCCGAACACAATAAACTCTCATACCTCCGACAATTGCTAAAAAGTTTCTTCTCCGAAAATAATTTAACAGTATCCGGTGTAAATTTCGTTGAATTTTTAAAGCATTTAAAACGAGCGCTGTTGTATATACAAGTTTCATAAGCGTGTCGAGCACTGCAATTAAAAATTAAATACAAAAACGCCATTAATTACAAATGTTGTGTCTTGAATTTTAAGTATTGTAATTTTACAGAAACCTATGATTTGAAGATACTGTAATAAGAATTCACACCCTAATTGAAAAAAAATGTATATTTAGTCTTTGATTTTAACCTTTTAGTGAAAAAATGTTGACATTTATTGAAGAACTTTTACGTAATACGAGATCTTTAACATAAGGACTTAGATAAGAATTAATTTAAGTCTTGAATCCAATCTTTATATTTTTTTTTTCAATAATTTTTTCTTCTTGATCAAAGACCTGCGTTACTCTTGGTTGATTTAACAATGAATCGAACTGGTTTATCGACTCTCTAATATTAAATTTGATTAAATTTTCAATTTTTTTACTATATATTTGCAAAGTATTTTCAATGTCAGTTTTAGGGATTTGGAAATATTGTAGTTCGAAAATGATGTCCAAGACTTTAAAAAAGAGCTTGGGATGCGACCCACACTGATAATTTCCTCTCCGTGTCCGTCTGTTGATTTTTCTAAAACTTTACCAATATTTTTTTTTGAGATACAAATTTTGAAGTCAATATCTTTCTTACTTCTTACAATACTTGAGTCAGTTTTCGTGTTTTGTAAAATTCTATTGATTTTTTCTAAAAAAACTGTTCAAAAGTTAGCAACAATATTTTGCATATCATAAAATATGATTTTTGAGAAACTTTTAGTCGAAAACCAATTTGTTTCAATTTTAGAATAATTTGTTGAAAACTTGTATTTCTTATAAAAATATAAATAACGATTGGGATTTTTCTAAGAACATTATCTTAAGTTCACAACAAAGTTTCGTATAGAATTAAATAGTTTTGAAGTTAATACATTCATATAATCTCGAAGTATTTGAATCGAACAGCAGTTTTTAAAAATGTTGTTTGATTTTTCTTAAAGTTTTAATAAATGTTAAACACAGTAGTTTTAATGTAAGATAGAATTTGTTTGGAGGCAACATTTTTAATTTTTGAAAAGATATTCGAGTCGAAAATCAATTTCAACTTACTTTAAGTAGTGTTTTTAACCGATTTTTCGAACTAAAAATTTTGAAATTTCTCGACGTTTCAAGGTCCCTAGAGTCGAAACAAAAGATTTTTAAAGAGATGTGTGTGCGTGCGTGTGTACGTACGACCGTACGTTCGCGAAGTTTTTTTCGTAGTCCATAGCTCAAGAAACAGAAGAGGTATCGACTTCAAATAAATTTTGTTGTACAGATAATAATGCAGAAAGACGCAGAAAGGACTCTCAACAAAATTGTGTCTGTGTTTTTTTTTACCATAGCAATTTTTAAAAAAAGGTAATAATTTTGGTTACCCCAAAATATTTTAAGAACCAATAACGCTAGAGACTTGAATTAAATTTTATATTATATACTGTAACGTCGTGATACCAAACAAATATATTTTTGGAAAAAAATTCAACTCGAAAATTTTACGAACAAAAAACGATTTCATCATCAAAATAATTTTGTGCAACGAAAAAATAACATTTTTAACATCTGGTAAAATTTTGAGAAAAATCGAATTAAAATTTTTTTTATAAAAAGTAAAAACCTATAAAAACATTACTCAAGTTGAAAGTTGGTAAAAATTCAATTCCGACTTAAATATCTTTTCGAAAAATTAAGATTATGACTTCAAACTCATTTTATCTTATAAGAAATACTGTTTTTAACATTCGGTAAAATTTTGAGCGAATTGACAGTTTTTTACAAAAAATAAAAACCTAAAACAAAAAAATAATAAAAGTTAGTAAAAATTGATTTTCGACTCAAATAATTTTTCAAAAATTTGAGATATTGGCTTCAAACTAATTTTATCTTATAGAAAATATTGTTTTGAACATTCAACAAAATTTTGAGAAGAATCAAACTCACAGTTTTTCAACAAAAAATAAATACCTAAAAAAAGCATTATTAAAAGTTCGTAAAAATTGATTTTCGACTCAAATATCTTTTTTAAAATTAAAAATATTGGCTTCAAACTAATTTTACTCAAAGAAAATATAATTCAGTACATTTTTTATTAAAATCCAACAGTCTGTTTTTTTATAAAAAAATAAAATCTACAAAAAAAATACGCAAATTTGGTAAAAAATGATTATCGGTTCCCGATATCTCGTGAAAAATAGAAGGCATTGACTTCAAATTCATTTCATTCATCCAATTTGTAATTGTTTATTTAAGAAATAAAAACTTTTAAGAAATGCTACTAAAATTGGTAAAAATTGAGTTTCGACTAAAAATCTCGTTAACAAAAATAGATTTTGAAATCAAACTATTTCATCATTTATGCAAAATGTTATTGGCGATTTTAAAATTTTTTAGAGTCATTTTACTGATAACTTTTTTAACAAAACTCGAAAACCTCTTTTTTGAAATGGTTTTTGATGACAACTTATTGAAAAATACATTAATTTAAAGATTATTAATCCCAACAAATTAAACGTTAACTAACAGAAGCATTAACCAAACCACAGAATATCGCGAAAAAAGTCGCGAATGCTTTTAAGTATTTTATCAATTGTATTGTAAAGGTAATTTCTTAAATTGAATGTAAGTTAAAAAGGGTTTCACTCACTCCTAAATATGAAATTGTAACTAACAGACACTCACTATCGTGATTTAAGTCGTGAATGCTAATATGTATGTTATCAATTAATATAATATAGAGGTAATGTTTTGAAAGCTATGTCAATACAAAGGGTTTGGCTTCCGAAAATAAAATTCCAAATTTTAGGCGTCGAAATTTAGCCAAACTTAAAACAGCGAAATTGTTAATCATTTAATAACTACATAGCAAAAAATAAAAAGAGGCTGGGATGCGATCCACACTGATAACTTCCCATCCTGTCTGTCGATTTGTCTTGCTTAAAAGGTTGTAGGTTTTCGTGTTTTGTTAAAAAAGTTCTCAGTTGAATTATATTCTTTTAAAAACTACCAATAATATTTTTCATAAAATGAAATAGTTTGATTTCGAAATTATTTTTTTATTAACGAGATTTTTAGTCGAAAACCATTTTTAGTAGCATTTCTTAAAAAAAATTATTTCTTATATTAACAAATACTAATTGGATGAATGAAATTAATTTGAAGTCAATATCTTCTATTCTTCACGAGATATCGGAAACCGAACATCAATTTTTAAAAATTTTGCGTACTCTTTTTGCAGATTTTAATTTTTTATGAAAAAACTGACTGTTGGATTTTTATAAAAATCTACTGAACGTGGAAAAAATATTTTCTGTGAGATAAAATAAGTTTGAAGCCAATATTTTTATTTCATGAATAGCTATTTGAGTAGAAAGTAAATTTTTACCAAGTTTTAGTATTGTTTTTTTTTAGGTTTTTATTTTTTATAAAAAAACTGTCAATGTTAAAAATGTTATTCTTCGCTGCACAAAATTGTTTTGGAGATGAAATCATTTTTTATTCGTAAAACTTTCGAGGTGACAAATTTTTTTTTCAGTTTTTTTGATTTATAAAAAAATCCGTTAGTTGGATTTTTTTTCCAAAAATATAATTGTTTTGTATCACGTTACAATATATAATATAAAATTTAAAGTTCACCTTTTTTTTAAACTGCTATGGTAAAAAAAACCACCCCCGCAATTTTCTTGAGAGCCCTTTCTGCATCTTTCTGCCTTATTATCTGTATAACAAAATTTGTTTGAAGTCGATATCTCTTCTGGTTCTTGAGCTATGGACGACGAAAAAAACGTCGCGAATGTACGGACGAACGGACATATGGACGTACGAACGTACGTACACGCGCGCACAGACATCTTTCTAAAAGTCTTTTATTTCGACTCTAGGGACCTTGAAACGTCGAGAAATGTCAAAATTTTCAATTCGACAAATCGGACCTATTACAATAACTTCCTATGGGAAGTTAAAAAGGAAAGAAAAGAAAATAAAATGCAAAAATACTCTTCAGAACTAAATTTCCGCATGTGTATCTAATGTATTCAATGTCTACACTTGCGTAATGATTGAACGAATGCATACGCACCTTAACTGGAAGTACAATTTCTTGGTATTTAAATACCTAAAATTTCAGTACTAATCACTAAGATTTTCAAAAACAAGTACAAAGGGATTGAAGTGGAATTTTATTTTATTTGATTTTATTTTATTTTAAAATACCAAGCAATTGTAGTTGCACTTGACTTTGAATTTTTGTTTGTATTTCAAACGAAATTAAAGTACAATTACTACATTTACAATTCCTTATCAATTTAAAGTTACCCGAAACTATACTTTAGTACATACGAATATACCTAGAATTATTTCAAAATTCTGTCTAAAAGCTCTTACCATCTACTTAATAAAACAAATCTTACCAACAAAACTGCATATATTTGCTTGTGATATTATTTGAGTAGCTTCCGTTAAGTTCATCTGATAAAACGCTATGAAAGTATTCTGTGCATCTTTTCCAATCATTTTGAATATGAAAAAAACATTCCTTGTTCCGTAAGTATTCTAAAAATAGATTTATTTTTTTAGTTATATAAATTTAAATTAACTTATAAAAATATAGAACATAATTTATAGGGTTTTACAATAAGAAGTTTTATTGTGAAAATACTAATATTAAAAGTCACTTGTGAAGTTGTCATTTGGTAGCATTTGACAATTTAAAACTACGTCATTACTAAAAAATACACCATACTTGATATTAAAAGAGATTTTTCTTGACTAACTTTCCAGTCAACTTTCCATTAAAGTTGTCTTAATTGGAAGGTATTTTTCAGGCAGATCGCCAATCAGATACTAGAACTTGTCCCTTATGTCGTCTGAACCTGTCCAATGTTAAAATTGACTAAAGAAAATTCCAAAATCTTAGCATAAAATCTGTAGAAGATCTAAATTCAAGGGTTAAAGTCTTTGTCAATTAAAATTATTTTTAAAATTTCATGCCCAGTTAAATTCATCCGTAAAAAAATTCCCTCCCTGGTGGAACGAAGACCTTTCTAATCTAAGGAAAATAACCAGGACGATCTTTAATATCTGCCACAAACAAGGTTTTTACCAACCAAACCACATAAAGACTCCCTTAAAGCTTATAAGTGAGCTATAGAAACTGACAAACGAACAAAGTTAGAGAGAATATTGTCGATCGATTGAAGACATGAAAGATTCTGCCAGACTTAGTAAAGTTTTATCGAAGGAACATTGCAATCCATCTTTTCGGAAGAAACTCGATGAATTGTGGACAGCCTCTCCAGCTGAGTTCTTGGAAGTACTGATGAAGAAACATTAGAACGCTTAGAACTCCAAACACCAATATAGTTCATGTAGAACAAATTAAAATTGTTATTACAAGAGAAAGCATTACCTGGGCTTTTAATACTTTCTCTCCCTCTAAACCTCCATGTTCGGAGGGCAACTTCAAGACATAGCAGTAAAATGGCTATAGACCATCTTCAAAGGATGCTTTTATCTCAAACATGTACCAGAGACATGGAAAATGAATAGGCGTAGCCATGAATACGCGAATGACTTTTGACTAATTAGCTTGACCTCTTTTGCGCTTAAAACTCTGAAAACCATTTTAGATACCCATATCAGGGACATTCTCAACGAATTTCTGCTAGAAGAATCTCAGCACGCATATCTCAAAGGAAAGTCTACTTAGAAGACACTGCATGAGGTAGTCTGACAATTCAATATAAAGAAATTACTCATGCTGCCTTCAATTACTGAATCGATCCACAAATCACTTAGTCATTTCGGGTTAGAAGTTTTATTCAAGAATTGATAATTTCTATGCTTACTTATAGAAGGATTCAAGCAAAGTTAGGTACCACGATTTCTTTCAAACATATGAGTAGAGAAACACCACAGGCCGGTGTTTTCTCCCCGTTCTTATGAATGTTAGTCATGAATAAAATCCTCAAAAATTTAAAAAGTTGTGGGGTGAAGGCGGTAGCTTATGCTAATGATTTGGTTTTACTGAAGTCTGAAAAGTTCGTCACCGTGAATAGCTCTGAAGAAAGTTAACAACTGAGCCACGAACAGTGGACTATAGGTACTGAATTGATGCTCTTTACGACCGAAACTAAAATGTGAAGGCCTGCATTGACTTTTACGCCAGTAGACAAACTTTTCTTAAAAAGTGGGGCCTTTAATCGAAGATGATTTTGTAGACATGCACAGCTGTTTTACGTCCTATTTTTTCATATGGATCGATTGTGTGATGGCCTGGGCTTAACCAGAAATACAATATTGAAAAACTAAAGAATGCTCAAAGAATAGCTGGTATCGGCACTATAGGGGCTCTTGGATTCTGCTTAACAGTTGCCTTAAAAGTAATTCTGCACCTATGTACATGAAATATTTGGAATATTGCAGCGCGCTAAGGCTTTAAGAATAAAACTGTTGGTTTTTAAGACCCAGGCATAGCAACACTAAGGAACTGATTCTAGCGGATATTTTTGCTATATGGACACCGGTTAAGATTTTAAAGTCATCTTTCCTGTCGGAAGGGATTGGGAGGATCGCATGGTTTCGAAAGACTTCAATGACACTATCTTTGGGACAGAAATCTTCTCAGAGTCCTTAAATGTCTCTTAGTCCTTTAGGCTACCTGATTGTGCCAGTGTATTTCAAGCTGAATTACTAACAATCAGAGAAGCATGATACTCAAACCAAAATAGAAACATGGTTATTTGCACCTGAAGCCAGGCGGCTATTATAGCTTTTAATTCGGCCACAACATTCTCTATACTGGTCCAACAATGTTGGGATGAACTATCAACCTACGTGTTACTCTTATTCCAGGTCATAGTGGCATTGAAGGAAATGAACGGCAAGGATCGGCCCTTCATAGCTCTGCCAACATGAAAGGGAAACTGTGACTAACTTTCTTAGTAAATGTCCTGCCCTGGCCAGATCTATAACGTTAAGCTTTCGAAGTGTATTCCTTAAAGATCTTGATGACCTTTCCGAGATGAAAAATCAAACGCCTGATTTCCTTTCTGAACGCGACGAAATGGATCTAGTATCGCTTATTTTGTCAATATAAATCTGTCATAATATTATCTTTTTTTATTTTTAAAAACATAGGTCCAACGAGCTTATGGTATCGAAACGGCCGGCGGCACTTTCCAGTGCTAATTGAGTCGCGCAACAAAGGCTGCATGTCTCTGCCATCTCTTCCTACCTACCTATAGATGTATTTTAGAAAGTATTGGGTGTATAGATGGGAGATAGATGTTACTTTCAGACCTCGAGGTCGAAAGCCTGGACTAAAATTGGATCTACCGGGTTTAAGGAAACGGATTTTTCTGTCCAGAGAAAAGACTACTTTATTAAAAATATAGTAGATGCAATTGTTTCCAATTTTCTCAAAAACTAAAATATATTTTTGTATTTGACTTTTCGGTGTTTGATCAATAATTGAAAAAGCCCATTGATTATTGAACAAAAATAGTGAGTATAGATTTCTAGCCTTGAGGAAAGTCATATCAAAGTACTGCAGGTGTTGCGGTTGATTTCCAATCATGGATTTTGTATGTCAACTCAGTTTTCTGAAAAATTACCCCTTCTGCATAATTGAAGGGGCAATTTTTTTGTACCAATCTTTTCACTCCAACACTTGAGTTAAAAATACATATTTTGTAACCTTTTATAAGAAGACAAAAAATTGGTTTCTACATTAAAAAAAGGACTTATTAGTGAATAAATATCCTTTGATAGGTATTACTTGTAATACATGCTGAACAAATACTCTCACCTGATTGGAATTTATGATCATCGCAAAATTTTTTAACAAATTTCCGGGCACCAGCCACGTTATTTTGAAAATGCGAAACTTTTGTTTCAGGTAAACATCGTTCTGTGTAGTGATCAAAGCATTCCACTCCATGCTTAAATACTCTGAAATAAAAATTGAAATACTTTGTTTTAATTATATTATTAATTTTCAGTTGCAGATATTTTTAAAGCACTGGAAAATTTCAAAAGAAAAACTCAGTATAATTAGACTTCAAAAACTATAATAAAATCTACAAAGACAATGTGGAGATATACAAAAATAACTCTATGAGCGGAAAAGGAGAGGGGAACACCAACTTCTTAGAAGGAAAAAGAGAGAGCATAAGAAGTGTGGCGTCAAAGATGTTAATAGGTTCTAAAGCAGTTCGAAAGTTTTATGAGCAGGTGAAACGAAATTCACCAGTTCATAAACCTCGCACCTAATCCTGCAAAGACGAAAGTGGAAACATCATAGTAGAATTATTGCAATAAGGCTAAGGATATGGAAGGACCACTTCTGCAGATTGTATAACGGCGACGACGAAACGAATTCCGCTGTCAGGCAGCGACGAAAGTTAACAATCCCGTCTTCCCAACTTAGACGAAGGAAATATTGCCATACCCAAGCTGAAGTTTAGCAAAGCCGCTGGAGCAGATGGCTTGAATGCCGAGCTCTTCAAAGCAGCTGGAGATAATTTAGTTAGGCGCATGCACCAACTTATAAGTAAAATATGGTCGAAAGAAAGCATACCCCTAAGTATTGTTTGCCCGATCCTAAAAAAAAGAGGCCTTCTAAACTACGCCAACAAGATAAATCAATCTCCTAAACATCGCTTACAAAATCTTTTCTGCCGTAATATGTGAACGTCTAAACCCAATTGTCAACAATCTGATAGATCCTTATCAGTGTGGTTTCAAACCAGGAATCTCCACAGTCGATTAAATATTCACATTACGGCAGATCCTGGAAAAAATCCAAGAACATCAAATCGACATCCACCATCTTTCATCGACTTCAAGGCCGCATATGACAGCAACTACAGGCACGAGCTGTATAGAGCAATGTCTAGTTTTGGCATCCCTGCCAAACTCGCCCGTTTGTGCAGGATGACCGTGGAGAATTCACGCTACTCCGTAAAGGTTGCAAACCTTTGGTGATGCGCTGTCATGGGATTTTTTTAACATCGTACTTGAAAGAATAGTGCAGAGCTCCCGCGTCAACACTAGAGGCACTATCTTTCAAAAGTCTGTCCAATTACTAGCATATGCTGATGACATTGACATAATCGGAAGAACTCAACGTGATGTCAATGGGGATTTTGTGAGTATTGAAGCAGAGGCGGCAAACATTTGTTTAACGGTTAATGAGGGCAAAAAAAGTACATGGTGTCGTCAAGAAAGGACTTACAACACGGACATCTCGGTCAAAACGTCACCATCGACAGACGTAACTTTGAGGTAGTTAAGTATTTCGTCTACCTAGCGCTGAGATCAAACGAAGAATAACTCTTGCTACCCGCTGTTTCTTTGGGCTAAGAAAGCAATTCAGTAGCAAAGCCCTCTCTCGAGGAACCAAAGTGTCGCTACATAAGGCCCTCATCATCCCCGTCCTGCTATACGGTGCAGGTAAGGATTATGACAAAAGCGGATAAAAGCAGCTTAGGTCGTTTCGAGAGAAAAGTTCTTCGTGTGACCTACGGTCACGTATGTATAGAAGGGGAGTGGAGGAGAAGGTGGAACGACGAGCTGTACGGGCTGTACAGTGACGTAGACTTAGCCAGAAGGGTAAAAGTCCAACGGCTAAGATGGCTGGGTTACGTAGAGCGCATGGAAATCTATGCTTCGCCCGGAAAGTCTTCGAATCCATGCCTACAGGACAGTGGTGCAGTAGAGGAAGACCGCAGATTACGCTTTACAAATCCGTATTATTCTATAACCCTTAGAAGTTTGGGTACTGTACTGCATATGTATATGTAACTAATTGGTATTCTGGGAAAGTAGGCGATTATCACACCCCCTTGATGAAAATTCATACATGTACAGAAATTACATTTTATGAGATATTTTAATAAACTACAAATCTGCGTCATCACGCAAAGATTTCCCATAAAACCTATTTAAGAGAATGTTGTAAAATAAATCTCGTTTGGCTTTCAATTTGCAATTTTCTTAAATAATTAAAAATGACATCGAGTATCAAGTTTCCAAGAACCCTTAGTGATTCATGTAGGCATGTCACATCAATTTTCATTTTCGTTTTATTAATCAAAATTGATTTCTATTAAACGATAGATACTTTAAGCAATTTTATTTCCAAGAAGAATGTCTCGACATTTTTCTAAAGAATAATGAAACTACGAGTATATTCAAAAAAAAAAAGATCTTTAAACAAATTATAATATTTCATTTAATGTTTGCTTACTTTGCTTTTAAGAAAATACACAACAACAACAAATCGACAAAAACCTTACAAAAGTGTATTTTTCTGCCTGATTTATTTTCATATCAATTTCTTTCCAATCATTTTTATAGGTTGATCCTTTTTCGGTTGCTATAATAAAATGATTTTTTCCTGACAAATACATTTTCATATATGTACATATGTTTTTTGAACCGTATATTTATACAGGAATATATTATGTTATCTAATAATAATAAAAAAAGAGGCTGGGATGCGACCCACGCTGATAACTTCCCATCACGTCTTTCGATTTCTCTCTCTTAAAAGGTTGGTTGGTAGGTTTTCTTGTTTTGATAAAAAAGTTGTCAGTTGAATTATTCTCAAAAATTTCAAAATTACCAACAATATTTTGCATTTGATGGAATAATTTGATTTCAAAATCTATTTTTGTATACGAGATTTTTAGCCGAAAAATATTTTTTTACCAATTTTAGTAGTATTTCTTTAAAGTTCTTATTTCTTATAAAAATAAATACAAATTGGATGATTGAAATTAATTTGAAGTCAATATCTTCTATTGTTCACGAGATATCGAGAACCGAACATCAATTTTCGAAATTTGCGTACTATTTTTTGTAGATTTTATTTTGTTTTGAAAAAAACGAACTGTTGGATTTTTATAAAAAAAATTACTGAATGTCGAAAGTAATATTTTGTGAGAGATTAATAAGTTTGAAGCCAATATTTTTAATTTTTGAAAAGATATTTGAGCCGAAAATCAATGTTTACCAACTTTAAGTAATGCATTTTTTTGGTTTTTATTTTTTGTTAAAAAGCTGTTGATTGGATTTTTCTCATTTTTAATTTTATGTTTATTTATTTTTATTTTATAAAACTGACAAAGTCAAATCTTTTAAGTAACTTACTTACTTAAGGTGTCCCTACAGTCCTGTGTGAACTAGGGCCTCACCCAACAATCTTCCCCATTAAGCTCGGTCCCTAACTAGATGACTCCAGTTGCGTACTTCAAGTTGGATGAGGTCACTTTCCACTTGTGCGCCACCAGATCCGCTGTGTTCCTATTCTGCGCTGCCCTGTGGGCGGGGATTCGAAGACTTTCCGGGTATTGGTTTCAATGCGCTCTACGTACCCCAGCCATCTCAAGCCGTAGATCATGCGACGAACTTTTCTTTCGAAACGCGACGAAGGTGCTTTTATCCACTTTTGTCACAGTCCAGTCCATGCTTCTGCACCGAATGGGGATGATGATGGTCTTTAATAGCGACACTTTGGTTGCTTGAGAAATTGCTTTACTATACTCAATTGCTTCCATAGCTCAAAGAAATAGCGGTTAGCAAGAGTAATTCTTCGTTTAATCTCAGCGCTGGTATTGTTTTCTGTGTTCATAGCTGAGCCTAGATTGACATGACAAATTCCTTAACAGCATATACTTTGTTTTGCCCTCACTGACCGCCAAACCCGTTCTTGCCGCTTCTGCCTTTATACTCAAAAAAGCACCCATTGACATCACGCTAAGTTCATCCGATTAAGTCAATTTAATCACTTCATCAGCATTTGCCAGAAATAAGAAAGGCTCGATTCGATGTTCTTGGTATTTTTCCAGGATCTGGCGTAATGTGAACATTTGATCGACTTTGGACTTTCCTGGTCTAAAAACACACTGATAAGGACGTATCAGGTTGTTCAAAGATGGGCTATAGACGTTGACTTATAACGTCAGAGAAAATTTTGCAAGCGATGCTAAGTAGACTGATGCCTTTATAGTTGGTGCAGTTTAGAAGGTCTCTCTTTTTTTAGTATCGGACAAACAATACTGAGGTTCCACTTATCGGGAATGCTTTCTTCCGAACATATTTTACTGATAATTTGGTGCATGATCTTAAACAAATTATCTCCAGTTGTTTTGAAATTGCAATGTTTTCGTCTAAGTCCGGATTGTTGGCTTTCATCGTCTATATTGATTGGATCCTGCCTGACACTGGAACTCGGTTCATCGTCTGCAGAGGTGGTCCTTCCATATCCTCAACATTGACTACGGTACCACTATGATGTTTCCATTAACGTCCTTAAAGCTTTGGGTTCTAGGTTTATGTACTTCTGAATTTCGTTTCATCTGCTCTTAAAACTTTGGAACTTATCAGTTAATAAATGGAAAAGTAACAAACCATAATTCATTAAATATTTTTAACTGATTTTCTTTACTAAATTGTCATCGATTTATTAAAAAAGACAGACGGAAAGAACATAGAAAATAATGTGCAACTAGTTTAAGTCGTATTAACAGCAGATTATTATTGGAGAACAAAAGATCTCAAAGTCCTAGCATATCATAACCCATTAATATAGTTGTTAAACTTCAGTTAACATGCCATTAAATTATTTTTAAGAGAAGTCAAAACATAGAAAACATCGCATGACTTGATTTGTAATTGTCACAATATTAAACATTTCCCATTATCTGCAACCATGAAAATTTGTTTTTTAATTTTAATTATTTTTTGTTTCTTTTTTTTAAATTCCATAGGAAATTATTGTAATGGGGTTTCAAGGCCCCTAGAGTCGAAATAAAAGATTTTTAGAAAGATGTCTGTGCGTGCGTGTTTATATACGTTCGTACGCCCGTACGTCTGTACGTCCACCAAACAAATATATTTTTGGAAAAAAATACAATTAACGGTTTTTTTTATAAATCAAAAAAACTGAAAAAAAATATTTGTTACCTCGAAAATTTTACGAATAAAAAATGATTTTATCTTCAAAACAATTTTGTGCACCGAAGAATAATGTTTTTACCATCTGGTAAAATTTTGAGACCTAAAAAAAACATTACTCAAAGTTGGTAAAAATTGAATTTAGACTTAAATATCTTTTCGAACATTTGAGATTATGGCTTCTAACTTATTTTATCTTATAAGAAATATTGTTTTCAACATTCGGTAAAATTTTGAGAAAAATCGAATATACGACTCAAATATCTCTTCAAAAATTTAAGATATAGGCTTCAAATTAATTTTATTTTATAAAAAATATTGTTTTCATTATTCAGTAATTTTTTATAAAAATCTAACCGTCCGTTTTTTTCAAAAAAAAATTAAAATATACAAAAAATAGTACGCAAAATTGGTAATTGATGTTCATTGTTCAGTTCTCGATATCTCGTGAATATTAGAAAACATTGACTTCAAATTAATTTCATTCATCCAATTTGTATTTGTTTATATTAGAAATAAAAACTTTTAATAAATGCTACTAAAATTGGTAAAAATTGGTTTTCGACTAAGAATCTCGTTAAAAAATTGATTTTGAAATCAAACAAACTATTTAATTATATGCAAAATGTTGTTATTAATTTTTATTTTTTTTAGAATAATTCAAATGACAACTTTTTTAACAAAACAGGAAAACCTACAAACCTTTTAAGCAAGACAAATCGACAGACGGGATGGGAAGTTATCAGTGTGGGTCACATCCCAGCTTCTTTTTTCATTTTATTTGTGTGTCCTTCAAAAATTCTCAAAATGAAATCTAATATTATGGAATTAATCAATGATTTTTAATATTTTGGTTTTTTAAATATCATACAAAATTCATTTATACTTTTCAGGCGAATTGGTCCATACCTCATTTCCAACTCGTGCTTGAAATATTTTTCCACGAATATCCTGAATATCACGTATTCATCACTGATGGTGTTCTACTTGTTCATTTCCACAAACAGCATAAAATGCACCTCACAGTATTTTGTACCTACCTTCATACGCATTTATATCTCCTCATAGACCACATTTTTGTTGAAGGATAGCACGATTTTGCATACAAATTATTTTCATGTTAAATGTTTTTGTTTACTTCGCCATCTTTGCATTCATTTTTTGACGTGCTCGTGTTTTGATTAATAAACTTCCTTTAATGTTCCCACTGTATGCGATGCCATTATGCCATATCCATATTATTTTGACCATTAGGGTAGGTTGTTGGGCTCAGGGATGGGATATTTACATGTAATTATCATTTCAGTTCATTAGTAGCTATATTTTAAAATCAATTTGATGGTAATAATTATTATTCATTAATATTTATGAAAGTGAGCGAGATACTTTAATACAAGTTCCTTTTTACAAAAGCAACTTCCGCCTCTTTTAGGTTCCCATCATTTTATTCAGGAAAATTTAAGTTATAAGCTTTTTCATAATTGGAATCAATTAAATTTAATTACTTATTGAAGGATAATAAAATTGGACAGAATTTATTAGAGTTTAAATTGTTTACATAGGAAAATATTGAGAACATAAGATTTTCCATTCAGGAGAAAATTAATTACCAACAAAGCAAACTTAACAAGAAGGAGTGAACCCATAATATTGTTAAAAATAGTCCCAAGTTCTCTCATTTATACGAATGAGATATTAAAGTACATTAATTCCGAAAATATAGGATTTTCTAATATGACGTTTCATTTTGAATAGCTCGCTATTTGGGCAGCTAGCTTTTTTGAAGATTACACCTTTTGACATTTAACAAGTTAAAACGGTGCTGTGAAATAAGACCAATTTTTAAAAATTGGCCGTATGACACTATACAAAAGTTTTTTTCACTTTGTTTAAGTTTAATACACTTTACAAAAGTAGAATAAGGCCAATTCTTGAAATTGAGCCTCATTTCACTTGTCTCATTTCGCGTCACCAAAAAAAACAACGACATTACTTAACGAACGAGACATGTATTGTAAGTCTTTCAAAAATTTAATTTGGAACAACCATACATACTCGTACATCCTATTGAAACGAATTTTTGTATAAATATGTCCTAAATTCGAATCTCACCTTTGAACTTTTCTATCACATCAGGTTTTAAAAGTATGCCACTTTAAATATGCTAAAAACAACCAAAAGAAGGGTTTTTAAGGATAAGTTAAAACTCAAATTATATATAATGGTTTTGCAAAGTGCTAATCTTTCCCTTCTAGTTACAGTTTTAGTATCTTACTAAGTTTCTGGAATTCTTCATTAATTATGAATCTTTGCTTGACTCTATATGAAGTCCTGAGCAAACCGTCAATTTAATACATTCATAGTTTTGATAATTACATTTTGGGCTTAATTTTTATTGCTGATTTCGAATCCAAACTTTAGCTTTAATTATATACTAAGGTTTTAAAAATACCATTTTTTTGACATTTTTTTTTGACACATTTCAAAAACTTGATATAATAGAATTGTTTAGACAACAGATTTGAACAAAAGTCAGATTTAAATCGTTTTGCTTTTTTCTGTTGGAAACCGTTTAAGCATAAATGGTTAAGCGTTTCTTTAAGATTTTTGTAAGACAGGTAAAATCATTCAACTTATGAAGACTTTTTGAATATTATATAAAAAAATATAAATATTTCAACTGAATATTGAAGAAATGGATTATTATAGATTTGAAAAACCATCACATCAATTTCAAAAGTTAATTTGTTTAGTTTTTTAAAAGGCAATATCAGTGTCAATGCTGGAAATTCAGGCTCAAAATACGCGTTGTTTTCGGAGGGTCCAAAAACATGATTCCGGACGATACAGCAGCTGAAATTGTCATTTTACTGTAAGGTATTTCCTGTACTATTAGGATTTTTGAAAAACATCATTATCAACATAACAAAAAATTTACCAAGTTTTAGTAATGTTTTTTTTTAGGTTTTTATTTCTTGTAAGAAAAGTGTCAATTCGATTTTTCTCAAAATTGTTCATAATGTTATTTTGAAGCCAATATCTCAAAGTTTTGAAAAGATATTTAAGTCGAAAATCAATTTTTACCAACTTTTGTTAATTTTTGTTTAGGTTTATAATTTTTTAGGGTGTTTATAATTCGAAGTGGAGTGCTGGAGAAGATGGAATGACGAACTGTACGGGCTGTACAGCGACGTAGACTTAGCCAGAAGGCTAAAAGTCCAACTACTAAGATATCTGGGTCACGTAGAGCGCATGGAAACCAATGCTCCGGCCCGTAAAGTCTTCGAATCCACATCCCACAGGACAGCGCAGTAGAAGAAGACCGCGAATCAGGTGGCGCGCACAAGTGGAAAGTGACCTCACTCAACTTGGAGCGCGAAACTGGAGCCATCTAGCTAGGGACCGAACTAGATGGAGAAGTTTGTTGGGTGAGGCCCTAGTTCACACAGGACTGTATGTAGCGCCACCTTAAGTAAGTAAGTTATAATTTTTTGTAAAAAAAAACTGTCAATTCGATTTTTCTCAAAATCTTACTGAATGCCAACAATATTTTTTAAAACACAAAATTAGTTTTGAGAAGATATTTGAGTCGAAAATCAATTTTTACCAACTTTTAGTAATGCTTTTGTTTACCTTTTTTATTTTTTCTGTAAAAACACTATTTTTATCAACATTTTACCGGATGTTAAAAACGTTAATAGTAGTTGCATACATTAAAAACCTAAAAAACACGACTAAAAAATTAGTAGTTGACTTCAAACTTTATTTTTATCTCACACAAAATATTGTTATTAATGTTTTTGTAAAACTTTTGGAAATATCTACAGACGGGAAAGAATAGGAAGTTATCACTGTGGGTCTCATCCCAGCCTCTTTTTCATATAGAAATGAAAGTTCTTACTTGAAAACCCTTTATAAGTAGGGAAAGCGCCTTTAAAATAAATATTTAAGAATACACATTTAATTTAATTCATTTGAATTCTTACGTAAAATGTCGGTAGCAGAATTGTATTATGTTATTAATCAATCATAAAAGTCACTTACAGTCATGACAGGTTTTGTGTGCCTTTAGCGTCTACCATACAAGTCCCACTTTCGAACGTCTTAAATTTATCAAATACCTCAATACAAATGGAGAGCACATTTTAATTCTTAATCCCTCAAAGCCATTCCGAAAGACGGAAAGTTTGTACATAAATGTAAAGTGTATTGCCTTTTGAATGAGCCTAAAGTTGTGTGAACATAAAAACGTACATAAATACGGTCCCATGCCAACGAACAATGTTTCCAAAACAACAAATTTATATGAAATCCACAAGTCGCAGGGTTATGCTTGAGCTTTTTTTTATGCTTCAAGTGGCTTATAAATAAATTCAAGAGGTCTTATTGTTGATGTAAATTAGAACAATAATAAAGTAGGATTCGTGTATTTCTTTTAAGGAAGATACCTTTTACCCGGATAAATATTTTATCGATTTCGATTCAAGTTTGGTAGCCCATTGGGATTATTCTTGCAATTAAGTTTATAAATTTGAAGTATTTTAGATTGAATGAATAATACTGAGGGTATTGATTAAAACAGCAGATTATTTGAATAATTATGAGAACACTAAGAAAAGCATAGGCAAAAGATTTGGACTCGGGAACCCTAGGGATGAGGAATTTCTTCATAATAATTTTGTATTCAATTGAATTGAGACCTAAATTTAACAAAAATGTTCCATTTTTCTCAGAAAAGCTTATAAAATGCTAACAAAAGTGTCCTGAACCATTCATGAGTAAAACAAGATTAATAAAATGGAAAAATTAGATAAATACCTTCCCTAAGGTAGATTAAAAGTTGTTTTTAATTTTAAGTCATATTTACTATGACAATATTTCTTTTTGAGTCAATTACTCTTCAAAATTGTGTGTAAACAGAAAAAACGCTAGATATATTTTTTTTTTAAATAATTATCTCTTCAACAAATAACCAAAACTTGGAGAAACAATGTTGAAGTAGAAAAGGAATACAAAATTAAATTTGGTATGTAAATAGTCTGATTGGTGTTTCTTTAATTATTAACAGAACTCCTGTGTTTTTGATTTAATTTTTAAGAAAGCTATTATAACCTTCTCCTGAAACAAACATTTGTTGTTGAAATTTGCAAAAACGGTGCTCAATCTTTCTTTATATTTTGTATTTTAAGTTTCAGGGACAGCAATAGTTTCTTTGTAAAGTTAAAAAAAATGAAAACTGCTTACAAATTTGAAAATGGTGTCCGAACAAGGAAACCACAGGGGATTTTATTTATTTGAATTTAATAGATAGAGGTCGAGAACTTCAGATATTTATAAGAGCAATTTTATAAACACTTTCGATAAAAATCAACCGGATTTAAAATAAGGCCCTTTTGCTACCAAACTAAAAGGCTACAAATTAGTTAAAGAGATTTCGATGTTTTTAAATCTCAGGCTTTTAAAATTTGTCCCTTTGAAAATGGTATAAAATTAATCAAAACTGTTTTTTTTTATAGCTAATTAAAACTCAATAAACCTTATCTTAAACTTCTAAATACAATTTGAACCATTTTAGTATCCTACTTACTTTGTAGACATTCTCTTTAGTTAGGTGTCTTTACTTGGCTCTATATGAAGCAAACCTTGAATTTAATACTTAGATAGTTTTAAAAAATACGTTTTGGAGCTTATTTTTAATGCTGATTTTGAATCCATGCTTTAGTTTTAAAAATTCCTGTTTTCAACCTTATTAAAATTCCCATAGGAAGTTATTGTAATGGGTCCGATTTGTCGAATTGAAAATTTTGACATTTCTCGACGTTTTAGAAAGATGTCTGTGCGTGCGTGTGTACGTAACTCTGTACGTCCGTACGTTCGCGACGTTTTTTTCGTCGTCCATAGCTCAAGAACCAAAAGAGATATCGACTTCAAATAAATTTTGTTATACAGATAATGAGGCAGAAAGATGCAGAAAGGGCCCTCAAGAAAATTTCGTGGGTGGTTTTTTACCATAGCAGTTTAAAAAAAAGGTGAACATTTTGGTTAACCCTAAATATCTCACAAACCAATAACGCTAGAATTAAATTTTATATTATATATATTGTAACATGATACCAAACAAACATATTTTTTGAAAAAAATCCAATTAACGGTTTTTTTTATAAATCAAAAAAACTGAAAAACAAAATTTTTCACCTCGAAAATCTTACGAACAAAAAGTTATTTTATCTCTAGAACAATTTTTTGCAACGAAGAATAACGTTTTTGACATCTGATAAAAATTTGAGAAAAATTGACAGTTTTTTTATAAAAAATAAAAACCCAAAAAAAAACCATTACTCACAGTTGGTAAAAATTGAATTTTGACTCAAATATCCTCACAAAAACTTGAGATTATGGCTTCCAACTCATTATATCTTATAAAAAATATTGTTTTCAACACTCGGTAACATTTTGAGAAAAATCGAATTGACAGTTTGTTTACAAAAAATTGAAAACCAAATATCTTTTCAAAAATTTGAGATTATGGCTTCCAACTAATTTTAACTTATAAGAAATATTGTTTTCAACATTGGGTACAATTTTGAGCAAAATCGAAATGACAGTTTTTTTTATAAAAAAATAAAAACCTAAAAAAACATTACTCAAAGTTGGTAAAAATTGATTTTCGACTCAAATATCTTTTCAAAACTTTGAGATATTGGCTTTAAACTACTTTTATCTTTTAAAAAATATTGTTGTCAACATTTTGTAAAATTTTGAGAAAAATCGAATTGACAGTTTTTTTTACAAAATATAAAAATATAAAAAAAAAACATTACTAAAACTTGGCAAAAATTTACTTTCGAATCAAAAAGCTTTTCAAAAATTAAAAATATTGTCTTCAAACTTTTTTTATTTCATAGAAAATATTGTTTTCGATATTCAGTAGTTTTTTTTATAAAAATCCAACAGTCTGTTTTTTCATAAAAAAAATAAAATCTACAAGAAATAATACTCAAACTTGGTAAAAATTGATGATCGGTTCTTGATATCTCTCAAATTAATTTCATTCATCAAATTTGTAAAAATTTAAGAAATGCTACTAAAATTGATAAAAATTTGTTTTCGACTAAACTAAAACTAAATTTTCAAACTAAACTATTTCTTTCTATGAGAAATATTGTTGGTAATTTTAAATTGTTTAAGAAAATTCAACTAACAACTTTTTTAACCCAACACGAAAACCTACAAACTTTTAAGCAAGACAAATCGACAGACGGGATGGCAAGTTATCAGTGTGGGTCGCATCCCAGCCTCTTTTTTTATTTAAGAATAGGCTCATTAAACTTTTTAAGGTAAATTAATGTTTCTGACATGTTATAAGAAACTTTAATTTTTTTTTATGCAAACTTAACTTGCCCTTATATTATAATATGTACTCATTCCACCCAATATCCAATTTCCAAATAAAGAAAAACATAAAATAAAAATTTCAAATGTTTTTGTTGATATGCTCCATTAGCTTTAATCTCTGACATATTGACGTGTTTTAAATAATTGATATGTCAAAACCAGTGTGGTACATTTTATTTTTATTTTTTTGGAACTCAGCAAAGCGTTTAATAAAAAGCTTTTACAATGATGTTTTTTTTTTGTTGAATGAATGTACATAAGAACTCAATTTAAAAAAAAATAGCAAATATAATTCGATATACGAGTACGGAAGGATATATGTAGATTTGGGAAGCATTTATTGGTATGTAGTTAATTGGCAGCTAGGAGGAACTTACTGAGCCTTTGAAGTTTCAAGTTCTGGTTGTATCAATATAAGTTCAAATATAAAAATTGTTTTTGACAAAATTTGAAAATGTTTATTTGGAAAAGAATTGTACCATTTTTGTTTTGTGATTTGTATGGTTCAAAAAGAATGACAGGGGGGGCTCATCAATTGGATCCGTTGGTGCCTTCCAATTTTTTGGATTTTATTTATTTCTTCTTAAATTTATTTAACTTAACTACTTTCCGTTGTGGTAAAAATATAAATGGATATTGACACATGATTTCTTTTTATCAAACCAAACCTCAATCTTAAATTCTTATTTACATTAAGGAAGGGCTTCAATAAATGCTGGGATGCGATTCAGACTGGCAACTTACCGTATTGACAGAGCCTTAAAAAGGAGACATATGTATGTATGTCTGATGATGGAATATGAGTATTGAGTACCTATATATAATGATTAAAAAACACAGTGCGAGCAGTTAAGAAGGGAGGATAGGATTAGAAGGCAGATACCGATTCACATTGGATTTGAATATCTGAACATTGTAATGAGTGGGAAATATTGTGTCTGCTAAAGCATTCCACATTCGTGTAGTGCGACTAAAGAAAGAATCTCTATCTCCTTCTTACTCCTTCTGGAGTAAAAAACGTCTTGCATTGTCGGAGAAAACCTAAACCCTTAGCAGCATTTTTGGCGATTTCAAATGTGTGATTATTAAACAACAAGTGGATTGTAATGCACATACCTAGGACTGACAGCTGTTCAGTCTTCAATTTTACACTGTTTTCGATTCCCTATTGGACAATGCTGTCATGATCAGAATTTAAAGAGCTAATCATACCCTGCCGTTGCTAGTCCACGTCTGAAGAACAAGGATAAGAATCTGAAAACGAATATGAAAAGCTGAGGGTACTGTCATCAGCGTGGGTTAGAAGTTTCAGACAGAAATTTAGTGGGTTAGAAGTTTCAGACAAAAAATCATTTATAAAAATAAGAAAGAGTGACGCAGTCCAATCGGAGCCCTGGGGAACACCAGCCTTTATTTTGTGGATATCAGATTTGAAAACGTCCAATACTACTTGAATTGAACGGTCCGAAAGGTAACTTCTAATCCAACGAAGAAGAAATTCATCAATACCAAAAGCATGCATTTTCGATAAGAGAGCTTGGTGCCAAACTCTATCAAATGCTTTTGAAATATCAAGTGCAATAATCTTACTTTCTCCAAAACGATGTACAAATTTGTTCCTCTGTTCGGTCACCAGTGGATCTATTGCTACGAAAGCTATAGTGCCGGTAATTAAAAAGCTTTCGTTCTTCAAAATATTTCTAAATCTGAAAATTATTCAGCATTTCCATGACCTTGGAAAGAAGGGACGTAAGTGCAATTTATTGTTTTCAACATTAAGAAAAACTTTGAGAAAAATCGAATTGACAGCTTTTGTACAAAAAATAAATAACCTAAACAAAATTTAACAAAAGTTGGTAAAAATTGATTTTCGACTCAAATATCTTTTCAAAGATTTGAGATAATGGCTTCTGACTAATTTTAACTTATAAGAAATATTATTTTCAACATTACGAAAAATTTTGAGAAAAATCGAATTGACAGTTTTCTTACAAAAAATAAAAACCTAAAAAAAAAACAATACTAAAACTTGGTAAAAAATTACTTTCGACTCAAAAAGCTTTTCAAAAATTAAAAATATTGGCTTCAAACTTATTTTATTTCACAGAAAATATTGTTTTCGATATTCAGTAATTTTTTTATAAAAATCCAACAGTGCGTTTTTTCATAAAAAAATAAAATTTACAAAAAATAGTACGCAAATTTGGTAAAAACTGATACATATAGAGAAACTTTTAAGCAAGACAAATCGACGGACGGGATGGGAAGTTATCAGTGTGGGTCCATCCCATCCTCTTTTGTTATTTTAATTTTGTCAGTCTCCTTTACAGAACATTAAAGAACATTTTTAAGTGGTAAGTAAAAACTCATCTATATGTTAAGTGTGTGACCCCCCCCCCCCCCGACTAAAAGTCTGGATCCGCCCTTGCTTAAATCGATAAATATATATCTACAACAAAGCAAACAAACAAAAACAAAAATCAAATATCTTAAATACCTATACTGAAATAGACAGCCTGAATGTCTGAGAGCTACTTTATCATGATTTTATAGTGCTTCTAAGTACAAGACAGGTCCAAAAGTTCACAATACTTCACCATTATTCATCACTCAAAAATCTTTCCTCAAGCTATGATATAAAGGCAGCATTCATCCTTTAGCCAGACAGCCAACATTAATGTATATCTTTAGTTTATTTTCTCTTTTTGTTAAATCCCTGATATTGCTTTTGGTTCAAAGGAGCTATACGACAACAACTTGCTTTTTCCTCTTGCCATGTGTCGAGTTGTGTAAACATTGAAAATTGAATTTCGTTCAATATCAATAAATTCAACAAGGTTCAAACATATAAAAATAACCAATGTATAAATACATCCAATTCTACATAAAAATATGTTATTTCATCGACATTACCATATTGAACGAAACTAGAAATTGTGGTCAATAGTAGATATACCAAAACTCAATTAAACTGTCTGCCTTCAGATGAAAAGGGTGTCTTAGATATTTCAAAGGACAGCTGAGTAAGTAAATGTTGTCATATTAAAGGAAAATATACTTTAAACGCACATGAAACAAAATGCCTCAAAAAATACTCATCAGATAAACTCTGATCTTTAACTTATTTTGTTTCAACATTTTGTTAATATTAACATCTTAATCATCCTTATTGTTCCTTTTCTCAAATCCCAAATGTTAATGATTAATATCGTTAAAGGTCCTTTCACATAACTTAATTTCACTTAAGGACAAGGACACCGAAAATGGTTGATTGAATAGAATTAAGAAGAGACGCTTGCCTACCCCTTGACCTTAGTTATTCAAATAGCAGACAATAATGAAATTATACTTAAAGCAATAAAATATCCTTTCAATTAATCAGCTACTTGCTGAGATAATTTCTAATTGCAGACAGCCCATTTGATTATTATATTGTATCTGATTCCCCGTTAAGCTCTTGCTATTAATCTTCGAATCAGGCCCAAGTACATATAAGTGTCCTTCATAAACACCGTATTCTAATCCTTTACATTCTGTCACGTAATTCAATGTTAATTTTATTACAAATTTTATATATATATGCACATAAAATTATACATCATCACAAGGGTATCATAAAAAAGGTTTATCTTCTTAAAACACACACGCACACGTCATACCGCACACACGCATTATTTTAAAGAGATCATAGATACAAATTCATAAGTTTTGGGCCTTTCTATTTATAGCCTTATAAAGATTATACATCCGAAAGTCTTGCGACCGTCATTCGTTTTCGTAATTCTTGTCTCGAAAATTGAATGTTTTTCTTTTGCCTTAAAAATTTGTTATTGTAAATCTTTGTAATTTTAAATTATGTTCAGTCGTTGGGGATAATATTCAATATCCTTTTCGCCAACACAAACTGTTTAGTTATTCTTATAGCTCAGAGAGTGTACATAAAGTTATAAGACTTTTATAACTTTTAATGAAGGAAGACATTATCAGTTAAGCGGCTTTGGACTCTTGCAGGCTGATTACCTTAATACCTGGTTTTAAGTAGCAAATGTTTTCTTTTTCTTCCTTTCTACAAATTAAAACTAAAATATTAAAATAGTCAAAACGGGTGTCTCAGAATTAAAAACAAATTTTTAAATTTACCGTTCGTTTCACAGCTATCTGTTGACAGTTGAGAAAGCAATATAGTTTCGTAGTTGCACAAAAAATGTTATGAAAATTATGAGCCAAAATTATCACAATACCTACTTGAATTATTCGTTGTTCGCTAGGATAATATTTTGACAGTTTATAAATGACATTCGACAGTTGGGAAGGCAATATCATTTCACTGTTACACACTATCTAAAAAGTTATAAAACTAATGTCCCGAAATGAACGCAAGATTTGAATTTGGTGCTTTTTGTTAAAAAATATATTTTGACAACTAACAGATGACAGTTGGGAAAGCAATATATATAGTTTCATTGTCCGACAATATTTAACATGTTATGAATATTATGAGCGGACATTAAAGCAATATTTGAATTTTTTGTTGTTTGCTAAGATAATGTTTTGGCAGATATCAGTTGACAGATGACATTTGACAGTTTTGAAAGCAATATCATGTAACTGTTTCACACTATTTAAAAAATTATGTCGCGAAATGAAAGCAAGATTTGAATTTGGTGCTTTTTGTTACAAAATATTTTTTGACAGCTAACAGATGACAGTTGAGAAAGCAATATATGCAATTTCATTGTTGGACAATATTTAGCATATTATGAAAATTATGAGCATTAATTAAAGCAATATTTGAATTTTTCGTTGTTTACTAAGATAATATTTTGACACATAACAATTGACAGATGACATTTGAGAGTTTTAAAAGCAATACCATTTCACTGTTACACACTACTATCTTAAAAGTTATAAAACTTATGTCCCGAAATGAACGCAAGATTTGAATTTGGTGCTTTTTGTTATAAAATATTTTTTGACAGCTAACAGAGGACAGTTGGGAAAGCAATATACATATGTAGTTTCATTGTCGGACAATATTTAACATGTTATGAATATTATGAGCGGACATTTAAGCAATATTTGAATTTTTTGTTGTTCGCTAAAATAATATTTTGACACATAACAGTTCACAGATGACATTTGAGAGTTTAAAAAGCAATGTCAAACAACTGTTTCACACCATTTAAAAATTTATGAAACGTATGTCCCGAAATTGATGCAAGATTTTAATTTGATGCTTTTTGTTACAAATTATAATTTTGACAGCTAACAGTTTGCAGTTGACAGTTTTGAAAGCAATTAGTGGGTTCGGAGAATATAAGAACCTTCTATTTGCAGTCAAGTGCATTCTTTGAACGCAAAATAAAGTTCCACTTTTAGTTAAATGTAAATTGAGACCAGCTAATATAAAAGAGATTTTCCTTAACTAACTTTTTAGTCAACTTTCCAAAAAGGTTGGCAGCTGACCAATTAGATACTAAGAACTTGTCTTTCTTTCTGAGTCTGCCCAATATCATTTAACTGAAAAATATTTTAAATATTAAATATATTTAGAACAAGACAAGAATCTTATTTGAAAATTAAACTTTGTTAATGAACGTTACATGAAAACGTTATTTAGAAGAAATTTGCTACTCTTGATTTACTGCGTTCAGAAGTTTCTAAGCTCTACAAAACGAAACTTCATCTTTGTAGAAGAAACTGACAGTTGAAAATTGAACTAAACATACACAAATTTTAAATTAAATATTAAAAAAAGACAAGACGAGAAACTTTGTTGAATCTTGTCAATTACATTCAAAAATTATCTGCTCCTCCTAACTTATGCCGTTTTCGATTGGATATCCAGAAACCTTATAAATTCTATAAAATGGCAGTTTATCTTTAAAATAGAAAAAAAAACCCTAGAATTCAAATATGAAATAAAACCAAATGTTACTTATACAAACGTCAAAATCGATAAGATGTGCTAAGAGTATTCGCCTTTAGGATAAGTCAAAAATTAACCCCCTCACTTAAAGGGAGTTAACTGTAGTTCAACTGTAGTTCAAAGTTCAAAAACTGCTGAACCTCAGTTAAGTATTCCACCACCACTATTGTGCAACTGGTAATTTCCTGAACTTGTTGCTCTCATAGCACCTTAAATATCAAAATTAGTCTAAGAGCACGCAAGACCCTTCCTCCTAAGGAACAATTCGTGACTCAACCCAATAATCCCAATTCGAAACTTTCTATTAAATTATTTTCAAAAATAAAATAAAATATTCATTTACGTTTATCTTACGTGCACTTAGAGACTATTTCTTCTTTGTTTGCTACGACAATTTTCGTTGTCTGTAAGAATTCCATTAAATGAGGGGGTAGATTCTTAAAGCACTTATGTACCATTTTTTGAGTTTCACCGCAATTAACCTTCGAATAGTTTGTATTCTTCTTCTTGACCACAAAGTCAAACACTTTTTCTTCATTTTGTTGACCATTAGTAAAATTTATTACATCATTATATTGTGATTCAGAAGTGGGAATTAAAATACAAGAAATACAAATGGAACATAAAATAAAATTGATTAGATGGAGGTGGAAAAACATTGCAGGACGTGAATAATTATATAAACGAAAACACAAGATATTTATATCCCTCTCTGGGATTGTTCAATAAATACCGCGTTTACGTAATTTTTTTGTGACGTTTTCAGGAGCAATTTTGAATCAAAATCACATCCGAACCGCTAGATACTCGGTAATCAACTATTGTAGCTGTTATCAATCTATCACAGCTTCACCTGATTAATGTGTTAGATCTAGATGTAATAACTCTTAACTGAGTTTGGCCAACAAGCGCTCTTAAGATAATGTAACTTATAACTTCTCTTATACTGTACATCGTATCTCTTAATATATTTTTCGAATACGAAAGCTCTTCGTCTTCAAAATTTAAAAAAGCAAACTTCAATGCTATTCAACAAGGATTATATTCTGTACAGAAGTTATACATCTTTATATTTATAAGGTTAATAATGGAATTTGAAAAAAAAAAGGCTGGGATGCGACCCACACTGATAACTTCCCATCCAGTCTGTCGATTTGTCTTGCTTAAAAGTTTGTAGGTTTTTGTGTTGGGTTAAAAAAGTTGTTAGTTGAATTATTCTTAAAAATTTTTAAATTACTAACAATATTTTTCATATAAAGAAATAGTTTAGTTTAAAAATCTGTTTTATTATACATAGATTTTTAGTCGAAAACAAATTTTTACCAATTTAAGTAGCATTTCTTAAATTTTTACAAATTGGATGAATGAAATTAATTTGAGAGATATCAAGAACCGAACATCAATTTTTACCAAATTTGCGTACTATTTTTTGTAGATTTTATTTTTTTATGAAAAAACGGACTGTTGGATTTTTATTAAAAAAAAACTACTGAATATCAAAAACAATATTTTCTGTGAAATAAAAAGAGTTTGAAAACAATATTTTTAATTTTTGAAAAGCTATTTGAGTCGTAAGTAAATTATTAGTAGTTTAAGTATTTTTTTTGTTAGGTTTTTATTTTTTGTAAAAAAATGTCAAATAGATTTTTCTCAAAATTTTACTGAATGTTGACAACAATATTTTTTAAAAGATAAAAGTAGTTTAAAGCCAATATCTCAAAGTTTTGAAAAGATATTTAAGTCGAAATTCAATTTTTACCAACTTTTATTAATTTTTTTGTTTAGGTTTTTATTTTTTGTAAGAAAACTGTCAATTATATTTTTGTCAAAATTTTACTGAATGTTGAAAACAATATTTCTCATAAGATAAAAGTAGTTTAAAGCCAATATCTCAAAGTTTTGAAAAGATATTTGAGCCGAAAATCAATTTTTACCAACTTTTATTAATTTTTTTGTTTAGGTTTTTATTTTTTACAAGAAAACTGTCAATTTGATTTTTCTCAAAATTGTTCTGAATGTTGAAAACAATATTTCTTATAAGTTAAAATAACTTTGAAGCCATAATCTCAAATTTTTGAAAAGATATTTGAGTCGAAAATCAATTTTTACCAACTTTTGTTAAATTTTCTTTTAAGTTTTTATTTTTTGTAAAAAAACTATCAATTGGATTTTTCTCAAAATTGTACTGAATGTTGACAACAATATTTTTATCTCAATATCTCAGATGTTGAAAACGTTATTTTTCTTTGCCAAATTGTTTTGGTGATAAAATCATTTTGTATTCCTAAAATTTTCGAGTTGACACATTTTTTGTTTCAGTTTTTTTGATTTATAAAAAAACCGTTAATTGGATTATACTTATTTGGTATCACGTTACAATATATTATATAAAATTTAATTCAAGTCTCTAGCGTTTTTGGTTCGTAAGATATTTAGGGTTAACCAAAATGTTCATCTTTTTTTTAAACTGCTATGGTAAAAAAAAAAACACCCACGCAATTTTCCTGAGAGCCCTTTATTCATCTTTCTGCCTTATTATCTGTGTAACAAAATTTATTTGAAGTTGATATCTCTTCTGGTTCTTGAGCTTTGGACGATACATACGTACGCACAGACATCTTTCTAAAAATCTTTTATTTCGACTCTAGGGAAACGTCGAGAAATGTCAAAATTTTCAATTTGACAAATCAGACCCATTACAATTACTTCCTATGGAAGTTAACAACATTAAATACAAAGATTTTCTAAGTAAAAGTATTTTGAAGTGAGTGATGTCTTGTCTTGAAATGCAAGATATTTAGAAGGTGAGAAGGATTCGCCTTTTTTAGAAACATGTTGGACAAATGCTGTTTTCTATCCACTCGGAAAGAGACCTGTAGAATAGGACAGATGGAAAAACTTACGCAGTGTTTTTGCCAGCATTGAAGTACACCTCTTCAGAATAATAACAGGTATACTATCCGGGCCAGCGGATTTGTGAATGTTAAGATTTGTAAGTACTCTAGAAACTGTACAATTGAGAAAGAATATTCATCCCATAGAATTGTTTACGCTTTCAAATACAAGAGGAGCCATGTCACTCATTGGCAGCTTTGAATTAACATCAAACTGTGCTGCAAGCAAATTGGCTTTATCAATGGAGCTTACAAAAAATGTCATAGGAAACGAGCGTCGGGACCGACGATGACGTAGTGTTACACACATTTTTTACAAATGGCCAATAAATTTTACTACCTTTGGGACGTTTTAGTATTTTTTGCCGTCCAAAAATTCTGGTCATGCAAAAATGTAATGCTTCTAATATGTCCGTTACAAGTTTTTCTAACTTGCTTTAACTAATTCCGTTTTTCCTCACTGGGGTTGGCTTTGTATATCCGGAAACTTACGTCTTTGATCCTAATAACCTCATTACAGCTCGAATCAAATCAAGAGTTTTCTTTGGGTTTTCTATTCCTATTCGGAATAAAATTTCTCATTGATGTTTGTTACTATATCTGCGATGGAATCCATGTCACTATCGGGAAAGCATAGTGATCCAGTTAAAGTTTCTGATGAAGTCGTTGAGACCGTCCCAGTTGGCTTTCTCATATGGCCAAAAGGTTCTCTTAGGGGTTCTTACTTTAAGTGGGTTTTTATGACATGAAAAATTTGCAGATATAACCGCATATTTATTAGGATCAGAGGTAAGAAACAAGTCAAGAGTGCTGTATGACCTGCAACGTCAGGAATCCGAGGAGGCTAGTCAACTAACTTCGTTAGGTGGTTTAACTCTGCAAAGATCTCGACATACCTTCCTTCGGGTGTTGTCTGACCAGAATAGCAATACTTTTGATTCCTTGATTTTCTTTTTATTGAGAAAATCCTACTAACTAACTCATGTATATGATGTTTTAATTTTCTTTAATATTTCCAATTAATTCATACATAATACAATATTTTTTAAAAACACTCATTCTTTAACATCATTTCGACAGATTCGGCATTAAAATTACGGCTTCTTCATTTCTGAACTAAGGCCATGTTGAGGATATCTATATTGATTTGGATAAGGTTTTAGAGCCTTTGTGGAACGGCTTACAAACATGGTTAATACCTTAAAACGAGCATCAAAATCGTTTGCACGTGAATAATATTCACAAAAATCTTCAATGGTATACATTTATGTTGTTTGTGTTTCAAAAATGTCAACATGTCCTTGTTGTCAGGATACACTTCAATAATATCCTGTTGCAAAGCAGACACTGAAGTTATTACGATGTTATAGTTTGTATTCTTGGAAATTAATGAAAATACCACGAATTTGTGAGTGGCAGGAACGGCGAAATGAATGTACATATAAAAGTTAGCAATCTTGTTCCTGAACAGTTTGGTGGTGTGATGTTCACATATCCTTTTATTGGTATGGAAAGATAAGCAGATGTAGCATTTTTCAATGAATTTTTTTAAGGATTTTATTTACACGGCCTACATAATGTTAGATGAGTTTTGCATAGGTATCTACCTATTTATCTTCTTTTTTATCTTCTGAAAAAAATATCTCGTCCGCTACTACGTCATTGCGCAACCTTCTTCTAAATAATGGTTATCAGTTTAATCGGAAAACCAAATGCAAAATAAATTAAACTAAACAATGCATGACATGCAATATTGAACTTACCTTCGTCCTCTTCTATTGCGCTTACCATAAAATTATAAGAAAATGAAAGGAATTTGTTTGTCTTTGCTATAATCTTGACTTCAGCATTTCTCAAATTTCCTATAGTGCAGAAATGAAATACTTCTGCGTTTTGCTCTTGTGGCGCTATTTATGTAAAAGTTTTTTTTCGATAGTCGCTATTCGAACAACTGTTAATTTCCAATCTGTCATATTTTGACATTTGGCAAGAAAATCCTACGCCAATACCAGAAATTATAACTATCATTGGTTTTCATCATTAAACAAATCATTGGATTTTTGTTGGCAGGTCGTTTATAGAGATCATTAAAAATGTCTATCATTAAAATCAATCTGGAAAATTTTTTGAATACATACATAGATGTTTGATAGTGTTTCCCTTTGATTAGAAATGAAAATTATATACTGATCGATTCGAAATCACACAAAGAATTTTTTTGAGAAAAAAGTTTAACTGTGCATTTAATTTTCGCTTAAAATGTATTTTTCTATTTTCCGGACGGAAATTCATTTTCCGGAACAGCTGATACTTTTATATTCAAAAGTGAAACGAATTGATACACTGATTTGTGTTCCAATTTGACACAATTCCAATGACAGATTTCTGTCAGTAAACCAAAAGCACTCTATATGGCTCAAAATCACCAAGGTGCAGAATTGGCTTCGCTAGCAATTTTATGTCTTAAACCTTGACTTAATTAAAATAAAAAAATTAATAAAATAATAAAACTGACCTGTTTTATGTTTCTATCAAACAATATAATTTATTAATAAACTAAATTTTAAATTAAATCAATATACACGCATAGAAAATCATTTCGGGAACGCGTCCCAATCTACAATCTTCAACTTCAAGCCCAAAATACAATTGAAAGATGTAAGGTATTCAACCCCGGTCATCACTTAATACACCGTATTTTTTATACAGAATCTAGTTTTAGAAACGGTACTAACAGATTATTTATTTTTAACTGTAAAAAATGCAAAAACAGTTTGTCCGATACCGCACAAGTCATTTCAGGGAACATATCGATAATCGATCACAAATAATTTTAAGTGAACGCAATAATTCTGTGTCAAACGTCAGTCGAGGAAGAAAACAATAACAGAGCCGGCTGTCAGAGTATTTATCGTAAAATAAGTTATATCTAAATGGTAATTAAATTTCTATTCATCATTCGTAGAGCGTACATCAATAGTCCGTCATTCCGTGAACGCATTTATTACATTTAATTATTGATGAAATACTTTTCTACGACACGAAATTTCAAAGTTACCTCAAATATTTTCCTATTGACAAAGTCAGATCGCATTTAAGATGACCGCCGTATAATTAAAGCGCGCGCTTAATTGAAATCGTCATTTCGGGAACGGTCATTTCGGGAACGGGACATGATTTTTACGTATTTTGCTTGTAGAAGATTTTGTATGTATTGTTTTCATTATTGCTTATTTAATATAGATACATAATATACCCATGTTATTAAACAAAGCTTAAATTATGTACTTTGTTTTGTTTTTGTTGATTTTATCAAACTTAGAAAAACGTTCCCGAATTGATGGTTTTTGTATGAAGTTTAGTACTAAACAATAATACTAAGAAAGTATAGAGTTCTGTGCGCTGCCCTGTCAAAGTTTATTAATATAAAATGTTTGCAACAGTATAAACTAAGATTCATCATTATAGCTTGCAATTTTTTTTGTCATAAAAAAAATTTGAAATTTGCAACCTTGGTGATTTTGAGCCATATAGAGTGTTTTTGCAGTAAACATTTGTCGGTGGATTTTAGGCGCCAAACATTGTTTTTCATCATTGAAAACAAATAATGGATTTTTTTTGGCAGGTCGTTTATAAGTAGCTTACGACCTGACCAAAAATTCCATTGATTGGTTTCAATCATAAAAACCAACGATAGCTATAGGTAATTGGTCCATAATGTAGAAAAAATGCATGAACCTCAAAATTAAAAAAAATTTAAATACAATTCTAAGGGTCTGTTCCACAATGTAAAAACAAAGTCACAGTTTGGCTACTTGAAAGATAATCAGCAGGTAAGTAAAATTCACAATACCTGGGTAAGATAACTGAGAACAGAATTAAAAGCAAGAATATTCATAATACTCTTTGTGAATTCAATTCAATATCTTTCTAACTGGAAAATTGGCATAACTAACAAATAGTTACATAATGCATACATTTATAAGAAGGATGGATGTGAAACGCATAACTCGCTAAAAGGAGAATTTAACTGGTAAGTAATTTGTATGGTGGGAAACTATTCAGAAATTTACTTTTAGGTACATTCTGAAATAAATCCTAATGGCTTTTTGACAAAGTTCTAGTCTCAAAAACTCGGTTTATTGATAAATTAGAAATTGATTGAGTTAAAAGTAAAAAGTTTGTTATCATTATCATTTTACGATAGCGAACATCATTCACAGTTACTGCCTGAACGGACTCATTTTGGAAAAAATACGGTCCGATGATGCCACCAGCCCACAAACCGCACCAAACAGTCACTCTTTGTGGATGCATTTGTTTTTAGACAATCACTCTCGGACTATCATTTGCCCAAATGCAGCAATTCTGCTTATTGACGAATCCACTGAGGTGAAAATGTGCCTCATCACTGAAGATGATTTCGAAAATTAATAATCCACTTTTGTCTTTTCTCGCCACCAGTCTAACTCTGACCATTTATCACGCTTGAAATGGTCAAGAGGCTTTAGTTCTTAAATCAATTGCACCTTGTAAGCGTGTAAATGTAAGTCTTTATGCAAAATGCTCATCAACGACGATCGTGAGAGGTGCAGTTTTTGGGAACGACGACGAGTTAAGATGGATGGCTATTCAGGCACACTTTTGCGAACAGCAGCAGTACGAGCTGTACGAGCATGCAATATTGATTTCAAATCTTTTACAGAACCTGTTCGCTCAAATTTTTGCGATTTTTCCGATTGTACGCTCATTTGGGCAATTAAATTGACCGAACAAATCACGAAGTGCACGATATGCCTTTTTAGGCCGTGTGTGAATTGCGTTAAAATGTGTGTTAAAATTTAACCAGCGTTAAAATTTGACACTAATGAGGTGAATAAAATGGGTTAAAATTTATTGAGCTGTGGAGCAGGTTAAAGTGTGTTAAAATTTGACGTTTCTATTGATAGAAACTGGTGTTCACCAGTTTCCTGGTGAACACAGTCAATGCAATTTGAAGCGAAACGTTCGGGTGAGTACTAAATTGAATTCGCTTAGTATTTACTATTTATAACGTGGCTAATCCGATGATTCAAAAATGTGTCAAATTGAATTAGTCTAAAATTGAGAAATGTCAATTGAAATCCAGAAAAAACTTGACGTTTAGGTGTGGCTTAAGCTTAGTGTACACGATTGCCAGGTCTGACAATCATTGTCAGATCTGCAAACGTCTGACAATGTGTGAAAATGAGCTGACAATGAGCTGAAAATTTTAATTTGTGTGTACACGGTTTGCAGATATCTACAAACATCTGCAAATCTGTTGCCAAATATTTGTCTGATAATGTCGACAAACTAATTTGGCCAAATAGCTAGCAATAGATTTGCAAACATTTGTAGATTTTCTGCCAACCGTGTACGCACCAAATCAAATTTTGGATCTGCAAATTTATTTTCAGCTCATTGTCACACATCGCATCAGTCAGAAAAATTTGTCTGCCAATGAATAAATTTGCAAATGTTCCTCAAACGGCATCTGCAAATTTATTCATTGTCAGACGTTTGCAGAAACGTCAGAAAATGAAAAAAATTTGGTGATCTCCCAATGAAATTTGTGTACACACGATTGCCACATCTGCAAATTAATTTGTCTTCAAAATGATTGATGAACAAATTTTTCTGCAAATCAATTTGGTGTGTAGACGGTTGTCAGCTTGCGTGTACACGATTGCCAGATATCTACAAATTAATTGGCAGATATTTGTCTGCAAATTAGTAGACAAACCATTTGTCTGCAAATTAATTTGGTGTGTACACGATTGTCATCCATTCGAGACAAATTTTTCAGTGACAGATCTGGCAATATTTGCAGATCTGGCAATCGTGTACACTTAGCTTTACATTCAACATTGGCCCAACAAATTTAACCACTCTTTCTCAATATTCCCATGGACAACATGACCAGATAAAAGTGTAGATAAATCTTTTTATAGAAGCCAAGACGCCGTTTTGACAACATGCGTATCTGAAGAAATATTTAAAAATAAATAAACTTTTATTAATATATCGTTGCATTTTTCATCACGACAATAGTCTTTTGGTTGAATCTACTTATCACACGACTTCTTGAAACTTTTTGTATTTATTTATCAAAAAAGAATGATTTTAAATAACACTTTAATGAAATCCAATATAACACGAAAACACAATTTTCATTTCTAAAACAAATGTCCTAACAGCATAAACTAACAGTTTTTTTGTATTTTGTTCGCAAAATGTCAGAATTTTATGTCAAAACTATCAACGGGATGATACAAAAATAGCAAAAAACACGTAAGAACTAAGGTCCATTCAACCGAGATTAAAAATTAATACCTCCTGAATGTTGGTCTTTTCTTACCAAAAAGTAAAGATAGAAAGAGGAAATGTGCGAATTGGTCATGGAAATTTGCATGTATGGTGCTGCAACCGTACACGCGGAGACAGCTAGCTGTTATTTTTTTCTATTGTAAATAATATGCCTTGTCCTGTAAAATGAAATTAAAAATCCATTAAGAAAAATTACCTCTTATTGAAAAATAAGTTGTTGAAAAGTTCATTAGTACGAACTCTAATTACTAGCTCATATAGTCTCAGGGTTACTTAAGGGGCACGATAACACGTATTATGTATGCGTCGTGTCATTTAAGTTTGTTTAACTTGGCATCACATTGTTTTTATCTCATATTTTTCACCATCAAGTTGGCATGCCTGACACGGCCGGTGTTTTTGTTGGGCGACGTGTCATTCTTCTTTCGGTCGGTGGTGTTGTAAAAAGTCAAATTGAAATTTTTTCTTGCCCAAGAAAAATTCTCAAAAAGTGTGGAGAAAACACCCTAAAGGACGAACGAATGTTCTCTAACAGCAACCCAAGTATTTAACAAACTACCTTCTTTCCTCGATTAAATCAAAATTTAGCATTTGGAAAAAATTTATCACAAGAAAAAATGAATCGCCCAGCGAAGCTGCTCAATCGCAAAGCAGCTGGCTATAGTAGTCTTATCACATTTGCAGTACTCCTAATAGCTTGGTTGGCTGGCTTTGCGTCTCGTTTGTTTGCTGTGATTCGCTTCGAGAGCATCATCCATGAGTTCGATCCGTGGTTCAATTACCGCGCCACCGCATTTATGGTCGAACATGGGTACTATAAATTTCTTAATTGGTTCGATGAGCGCGCCTGGTATCCACTTGGTCGGATTGTCGGAGGCACTGTGTATCCTGGATTGATGATAACGTCGGGAGGTATTCATTACATTCTGCATGCATTGAATATCCCGGTTCATATTAGGGATATCTGCGTGTTTCTGGCTCCAGTGTTCAGTGGCCTTACATCGATTTCCACCTATTTGCTGACCAAGGAGCTCTGGTCTCCTGGTGCAGGGCTTTTCGCTGCTAGTTTTATTGCTATCGTGCCCGGTTATATCAGTCGGTCGGTAGCGGGATCCTACGATAACGAGGGAATAGCAATTTTTGCCCTTCAATTCACGTACTATCTGTGGGTAAAGTCGGTGAAAACGGGCTCAGTATTCTGGTCATCGATGGCGGCTCTATCGTACTTCTACATGGTATCGGCTTGGGGTGGTTACGTTTTCATTATCAACTTGATTCCCCTGCACGTGTTCGTGTTGCTTCTCATGGGAAGATATTCGCCAAGACTGCTCACCAGTTACACCACGTTCTACATTCTGGGACTCTTGTTCTCGATGCAGATTCCGTTTGTTGGCTTCCAACCGATTCGAACTAGCGAACACATGGCCGCAATGGGAGTGTTCGTGCTCCTCCTGGCAGTGGGTGTCCTCAAGCACCTGCAGACGATCCTGTCCAAGACTGAGTTCAAGCGGCTCTTTATCGTGGGCGCTCTGGTAGCTGCTGCGGTGGTATTCCTTGCAGTCGTTGCTCTCACCATGATGGGTGTTGTGGCTCCATGGAGTGGAAGATTCTACTCGCTTTGGGACACTGGCTACGCAAAGATTCACATTCCAATTATTGCATCCGTATCGGAGCATCAACCAACAACGTGGTTCTCGTTCTTCTTCGATTTGCACATCTTGGTTTGTGCATTCCCCGTTGGACTGTGGTACTGCATCAAGAAGATCAACGACGAGAGGGTGTTTGTGGTACTCTATGCCATCAGCGCTGTCTACTTTGCCGGAGTAATGGTTCGATTGATGCTCACACTAACTCCAGTTGTATGTATGTTGGCAGGTATTGCGTTCTCCTGTCTTCTCGAGGTTTTCCTCAAGGAAGACAGTTCACCCAATAAGGCCACAGATGAAACCGAAGACACTTCAGTCGAGAAGAAAAATATGTATGATAAGGTAGGATCTTTTTTCGTTCTTATAACTTGGGGTTTTTCTTTTATAAAATTTCTGTTTTTAAAATTTTGTATAGGCTGGAAAGTTGAAACACAGACCAAAGCATGATTCTGCTCATGAAGGAGCTGCTGGTATTGGGGCGAATCTTAAGAGCGTTGTAATTCTGGCCATTCTAATGCTTCTGATGATGTTCGCTGTTCATTGTACTTGGGTCACTAGCAACGCCTATTCAAGTCCATCTATTGTACTAGCTTTCCATAACAGTCAAGATGGGTGAGTGATTTTTTTAACTAAGCTCTTTAAACAAAATAATCGGTCCACTAAATGAAGTCATAACCATCGCATATTTGTTTAGTACCTACCCCCCCCCTATTCGATACTCTGCATAAAAATTCAAATAGAAGTTATAAGAATAAGATATACGTGACTCCCATTCAACAGTGAGTCCGTCTTGCTTTTTGTTAAGAGATTAGAAATATTTTGCAGATAACTTATCTTTAAGTAAACTATTTTCATATGTAACATAAGGTAATGCGCTCTTTGCAGGTTATTGCCATTCGATATAATTTTTCCATTTTATCATTCCGTATAGCAAAGATATTTCTCGTTATGAAAAGTCATGTATTATTTGTACCTTTTATATTTTTGTTTATATTATTTTTCAATAACTCTATTAAGTAAAAAGATGATATGTAGAAATAGCGATTACAAGCTGATTCGCTTAATGCCTCACTTAACACTTAAGTGTGCCAATTTGATACCAAAACTAACCCATGAATATAATGTTATACGATACGACAGATTATTTGAGAAAATTGTACAGCAAAATCAAGTCTTACATTTGAAAACAAAAATCATTAAGGTCGTCATAAAATGCTTTTTGGAGGCGTGCGTTTCCTCCTATTCAATGTTGGTAATTTACAGTGAAATTCAAACAGTTTTCTTTTTCTATCGTTTTACATGAATCCCGTAAGTTTTAGATTTAACTCTTTTTTATCCTTATTTTAACGTTATAAACTCTATTAAAATAACCACTAGCATTCTTCCTCTCAACCCTTTATTTTCCGAATTATTGAATTAATTTGCCCATAAAAATGAAAAAAATTACGGCCAATTTCTTTAAAAATTCATAACGTTAGAACCAGTACTAAAGTTCTCAAATCAACATCAACTCATTGCTCCACACAAGTATTAGGCCTAGACCCAATCTTGGGGTACTAGGACAGCTTAGGACGAATGCGAAGAAATTGGGCGTTTATGTAACGAATGTATTTAATTACTTACTTACTTAAAGTGGCGCTACAGTCCTGTGTCAACTCACGCCCCACCCAACGAACTTCTCCAACTAGCTCGGTTCCTAGCTAGATGTCTTCAGTTGTGCACTCCAAATTGGGTGAGTTTACTTTTCACTTGTGCGTGCCACGCCTTCTTCTACTGCGCTGTCCTGTGGGTGTGGATTCGAAGACTTTCCGGGCCGGAGCATTGGTTTCCAAGAGCTCTACGTGACCCAGCCATCTCAGTCGTTGGGCTTTAACCTTTTGGCTAAGTCTACGTCGCTGTACAGCTCGTCGTTTCATCTTCTCTCCCATTCACCTTCTATGCATACGTAATCTATGGGAAAAACTTTTCTCTCGGAATGACCCAAGGTGCTTCATCCGCTTTCGTCCATGCTTCTGCAACGTATAGGAATACGGGGATGATAAGGGTCTTGTATAGCGACACTTTGGTTGTATGAGGCAGAATTTTACTACTTAATTGCTTTCTTATCCCAAAGAAAAAGGCTTTACCAAGAGTAACTCTTCGCTTGATCTCAGATCTTTGGTCAGAAAAGGATCTCTTGCAATTGTAGCCGTTGGACGTTGTATCTTCTCCAAGCATCTCCCTGTTTTGTCTTAGGTCTGGAAACCCGAAGTGCTACCTTGGCTACAACAATAGAGTGGTCCGAGTTGATGTTAGCTCCTCGAAAAGTTAGGAAATTATTGATGCTGGAAGCGTATCTAGCGTCAATCACTAAGATAAATCTGATTGACGTTAGATTGGTCTGGCAGTATCAGCCTAGGGCCTCCGCTAATTGTTCGACTGCACGTGGTCTATTTAGGGAACTAACATTTTACGTGCATATCCGAAGCTCGTTATCCTTAAATGGTTTGCGTAGGTTGTCAGTCCCAAATCCGTCCGTATCGCAACTATTTTTTCTTTACGTGGTCAGGAAATCACCCTGACGCACGACTTTCAACCTGAAAAACCAGGTCCTTGATTTAAATCCAGGGACAACTGTCTACATTTTGGAATAACCAGGGCTGTGTCTGTATAAAATATCATAAAGCTTATTAAAGGTCAGCCATTTCTTCCTAGGTATAATCCAGACGAGAAATCTGCCCTATCTGCACTTGAAGTTTGTGGGAAAAATCGAAAGAGCAATTTGTACTCTGGCTGAAAAGCCGAACCTTGCAAAACGAACTTGCCAGCCCTCCAACTTTACCGTGAACTCACTTACATTCAGTTCAATAAAAGCAATAAAACTTGTCATTACAGCCCTTTTACGCGAGCTTTTTATAAAGCAACGGCGCCTGATGTATCCTCACTTCACTTTGTCAGAAAAAATGTCCAGAAGAAAATGAGCAAGCCACTGACATTTCTTAAAGAACTGTTGTTGCAATTTTTCGCAAATGTGTACGTACACCCAACATGACCACAGCGGTCATCCTACCCATTGGCACTGCTAATGGGATACTTTCAATACAATCGTACGCTTGTTATCGATGTACATCGCTAGAAAGGTAACACTATCACTTTTAATTGCAAGCAAAGAGCTTATCCAATGGGTTTTATGGAGGAGCTTTTGGGTTTTAAAGCTTTTAAGAACAAAACCTGGTCAGAGTTTTAAAAAGGGAAACGCTTATGCAACCCAATGCAATCATTTCAGAAATAAACATCGGAGTAATATGAATTTTAAAAAACCACATAGGTATACCTTCGAACAGGTTTTTAAAACAAAAAACAGCGATTGCGAAATGCAATAAGTTTTAAAAAACGCTAATAAGCCTTAACAGACCTATCGTAATCTTCAGTCATAATCTTATCTTGCACGGGCGGCCAGGCGATGTGTGTGAGCGACTGAATTATGTATGTACGTGTTTCTCCCGAAATACTTCGAATTTCGAGCTAAAACCTTACACACGTAATTTTGAATAGTTGCCTAATCGATTAAGCAAAAAAAGACTATTTTTTTAAAATCTTTTCGGATGGACTGTCACTTTAAGGTGTGTCCGCACTAAATAAACACTTAAGAAATATTTTATAAACGTTTGAAAAGCATTTCGAAAACCAGAAGACTGTTCATGTTCATATAAATAAACTAGCTGACCCGGCAGACTTTGTACTGCCTCAATCGATAAATAAAAGACCTAAACTTTTGTATAAATTAATTTCAAAACAAACAGAACGTATTGAATAATAAGCATTTTTTTAATGAAGCATGAATTTTTATTATAATTTTCGACACATCATGTTGCTTACTTATAAAAACAGAGTTTTCCTGAAATATTGGCTATTTATAAGGTTTAAATTTTTATTAATAGACACACACTGTTATGATACAGTTTGTTAATCAATTTAAAGCTTTCTCATAAACTATATTTTTTGTTTTGTTTTGTGGTGCGTAAATAAACAAAGAAGACGGTTTTCCGACGCGTGAACACGCGACGTATAATTGTCCATGCGCGAAACAGAGAAACTTCAAGTTGATTCCGCAAACTTCTAAAGACTGTCCTTGCGATTTATTTATTGTCATCGCAAAGGCCAGACTTTTAACTGCAAATTGTGAGGTGGTAATCCAGGCAATTCCAGTGAATTTAAAAACTCCGTGTGATAGTTGACTACGTCATCCTGGTTCATAACGGTGTCGACTGATTTGAATTAAACCAACTGTCCTGGAAGAAAATTCTGAATGGTCTCATTGAGATTCTCGACATCTTTATTTTTCGCTGCCAATATTGCTCGTTCACCCAGCCAATTATGGTTATTGAACTTTTGCGCTATATCTGGGAAAATACGCTGAATAAGCTCCTCTTTTAAATGTGTGATGTGACAGAAATCTGTGGGTAATGTGATGAATCCGGTCGAGGTTTCCATTGCAACTTTATTATTTCCAATATCTAACAACTGCTTCGCAAACACATTTGCAGTTTCATCATGTTGCAAAAATACTCGCATGTTAGTTGTTAATTGCCACAAATTCGATGATTTTAGGCATGCATTTAGTTCATCAGCAATAGTTGATCGGGGAATAACTGGAAGAGTCTGACGAAAATCAGAAGAAGATCTTTCAATGTTCTGTCCAGCGCCTCCAGTGACCTCTTATGGGCCATTGTGCATTCATCCCAAACAATTAATTTGCATACCTGTAGGATCCCGGCCATTGCCCAATTTTTGGCGATGTTGCAAATCGGTGTTTCGGTGATTTGCATGTTTTGGTAATTTCAAGGAAGAATGCGCAGTTCTTCCGCCTTCTAGCAGAGTCGCAGCTATTCCAGATGTCGATATAATAATCGCAAATAATATACGAATTTGATGCGACGATAAAGATATTACGGAATCCTTGCGCGTATCATCCCAGTGCGAATCGTTCTCAAGTAAATTTAATAGTTGGCATGCCTCACGGTAAATCGCAAACAGCTGTCCATTAACTGTTTTCAGTTGTTTGAACGATGTCGGACCACGAACATTCACCAACAGCAATTGCAAGACTATTTTCATAGATATGATTGAATTTGAACTTTATGTAGCGGTAATAAATTGCAAATTGACTCTTTGACGTTAGGAACACACCTAAATTGCTTAGACAACAGTGAGTGATTATAATTTAATATGAACTTTATTGAATAGCAATAAAGTTCAAATTGACTCTAGAAAACATTTGTATGGGAAATAGAAAAGGGCTGTTTTAGGGTTTTCCCGGAAATTATTCGATTTTTTCTCGCCTTTTAAACCTTCCCTAGACCTCCACGAACATTTCAAGACTAAGATAAGATAAATCCGTTCAGCCGTTCTCGAGTTTTAGTGAGACTAACGAACAGCAATTCATTTTTATATATATAGAAGAAGAAGATAACAAAATATACAAATGTCACAAAAAGGTGTTATTCAATTGATCAAATTATGAAACGATAAAAGTTTTGTAGGATCCTCTTGAAGAAAATTTGCCTCAAATTTCTGACAATACAAATTATGAAGAAGATAAAGTAGAAAAAGAAATTAAAACAAATGGGAAGCAAAAAAACATTTCAAAAGAAAAAGAATAATTCAAAGCGTCCACACCAAAAATAAACACATCAGAAACATTTACGTTGTTTGTTTGATGGATGTTTTTAAACAAATGGGACAAATTTCTTTTTTGTTCTCCTTTTTCTACCTTATACATAAATGAAAAAAATACTTCCTAATATTAATAATGTCCTCAGTACTATGATCGGGTTTATATAGGATTCAATTCAAGCTCCTTGTGTTAATGTCTTATAATCTTCTATTCTTTTAAAGCAAATTGTCTGTCTATTCTATAAATTTCCTAAAGTCCAAACAAAATTGAGGTATGTATGTCTATTAAATAAACCGTCAAGATTCAATTCTTTGGCTTATGGAAAAATAACTAAATAAATAAATTTTTTGACGAAGTACTAAAATAAATTTGAATGCATTTACTTAATTTGTATTCCAAAATCTTATCATAAATAAAATTGAGTCAGAAGTTAAAAGATTTAAGAAAATTAACGAACCGAAATCTAAAATATAATATTTAAATAAATCAAAGTTTAATTTCAAACTGAGATCTCAATCAAAGTTCTAACGTTTAAGGGCATGTGGCATGTAAAAAAATTGATTGGTGCTTTGCGCTTAGCTTTGTAGCGTTCACATTTTTTTAAATATTTAAACGAAATAAACGGGTTTTGATTGAAAATATATTGGGCTAAATATTTATAAAGGAATCCAAAATTAAAAAAATTTTTTTGTTCCTTAACAGCACTAGAATCACTAAAAAATCATTAAATTCAGGTAGTTACTTGGGAAAATCAATGGGGCAGTGTGTTAAATATAATTTTTTATTTTTTTTATATTTTTTTCCAAAAAACAATACATTTTTATACATAGCGTCGATCTTTTTTTTTTTTTAATTTATTTATTTATTCCAAGAAAAATTCTAGAAAACTATGAAAAATAGGGCAAATTTGCATTGTGGCATGGGTGCAATAATTGATAGAACTTCCAAAGTATAACAGCCAGCTAAGTCAATTCAACTTTTTTTCAAATTCTAAAGATATGTGCAGATATTTGCTTTTTAATTTTTTTTTTTTTAAATAGTTATAGTAACTTTTTTAGACAAAAAATCCAAAATGCTTTCTTTTTTTCCCAATTTTTTTTGGTAATTCATGGGGCGAACTGATTTTTTTTTTTTTAGTTTTAACTTTTTTTTAAAAAAAAAAGGTCCATATATATTACACATAGTGTGGATTTTGAAAAAAAAAAATATTTGTCGCAACATAATTAAAAATGCATTTCAAAATAACAACATTTGTGGTGCAATTGTGAGGGATTGGGAGCTTATATAATTCCAAAATATTTTTTTTATTTTTTTTTGGCATTTTGTTTATTCTATTTAAAAAAGTAAAAAGTTCTTGCGCCCACTATTTATTTAATTTAATTTTTATAAAAGAGGTCTATTTTGCATTTTTTAACAACAAATTTCTTTGTAAACGCACACAATGAAGTTTCCAGTTCCCAAGAATGCCGCTGCAATACACAGCGCTTAGGAAGAGAATTCTTTGCAAAAGAATTTCGCCCGCCCATTCTCTCTCAGATTTTTTTTGTTGTTGTTGGTCTCATGGCTCATTTAGTTTTGTATTCTTTGTTTTGTAGGCTTGCGGTACACAATAACAGAAAATATCAAAAAAAACTTTTCTTAGACATATTTTTTTATTTCTAGTATATGCTATGATGTAAGGTCATGGAATCGTGATTTGGGTGTTACGTAGTCAATCGTATAAGCAGAATTTGATTTTTGGTTCAACTTTCGGCAAGTTTTGTTGTTGCACATTGTAGTGTAGGTATAAAAAAGGGTAAATAGGTATCGTAGGTATCGTGAATTCGCTGTCATATATTTTGTTTTCTTGATTTTTTTGCGTACTATCACTCCTGAATATTGCATTTTTTTGTGATTTTGTTCATGGTCAGCTGCTTTCCTTAGATAAAGGAAAAAGGCAGAAGTCATATAAAAAAGGAAGGTAGCTATGTACGTATGAAAGAGGCTGGGATGCGACCCACAGTGATAACTTCCCATCCCGTCTGTCGATTTGTCTGAAAAAAACTGACTGTTGGATTTTTATAAAAAAATTACTGAATATCGAAAACAATATTTTCTGTGAAATTAAATAAGTTTGAAGCCAAAATTTGTAATTTTGGAAAAGCTATTTGAGTCGAAAGTAAATTTCTACCAGGTTTTAGTACATATTGTTTTGTTTAGGTTTTTATTTCTTGTACAAAAACTGTCAATTCGATTTTTCTCAAAATTGTTCCTAATGTTGAAAACAATATTTCTTATAAGTTAAAATTATCTAGAAGATATTATCTCAAATTTTTGAAAAGATATTTGAGTCGAAAATCAATTTTTACAAACTTTTGTTAAATTTTTCTTTGTTTTTTATTTTTTGTACAAAAACTGTCAATTCGATTTTTTTCAAAATTTTACTGAATGTTGAAAACAATATTTTCTTATAAAATAAAATAAGTTTGAAGCCTTTGTCTCAAGTTTTTGAAAAGATATTTGAGTCGAAATTCAATTTTTCGCAACTTTGACTAATGTTTTTTTAGGTTTTTATTTTTTATAAAAAAAACTGTCAATTAGATTTTTCTCAAAATTTTATCAGATGTCAAAAACCTTATTCTTCGTTGCACAAAATTGTTTTGGAGATCAAATCATATTTTGGTCGTACAATTTTCGAGGTGACAAATTTTTTTTTCAGTTTTTTTTGATTTATAAAAAAAACCGTTAATTGGATTTTTTTCCAAAAATATACTTATTTTGTATTACGTTACAGTATATAATATAAAATTTAATTCAAGTATCTGGCGTCATTGGTTCATGAGATATTTAGGTTTAACCAAAATTTTCACCTTTTTTTTTAACTGCTATGGTAAAAAAAACCACCCACGCAATTTTCTTGAGAGCCCTTTCTGCATCTTTCTGCCTTATTATCTGTATAAAAAAATTTATTTGAAGTCGATATCTCTTCTGGTTCTTGAGCTATGGACGACGAAAAAAACGTCGCGAACGTACGGACGTACGAACGCACGCACAGACGTCTTTCTAAAAATCTTTCATTTCGACTCTAGGGACCTTGAAACGTCGAGAAATGTCAAAATTTTCAATTTGACAAATCGGACCCATTACAATAACTTCCTATGGGAAGTTAAAAATATTAAAACAAAATAAGTATTTTCAATAATTAGAAAATGTCGCCAACAAAAGAAATTCAAGAAAAAAACATCTCCATCGATACCAAAATGCCCACTTGCTTTATAAGATTCGAACCATATGGAAAACACAACGACAAAATATCTAGGTAGAAAGCAAGAACCTATTTACAAACAAATTCAAGAAAAAACATTTCCATGGACAGCAGAAATACCTACCCATTTGCTTTATAAAATTCGAACCATATGCAAAAGACAACAACAAATCTAACTAACTAGACATACAAAATAAAAACCGGTTTATCATGCAACGTTGTTCATCCATATATCTTGTTGTGTGAATGTGGAGTGGATATCTATTTCTTATTTCTTTGATTGGCTGCTTGAGTGCTTGTGCGAAAATATATCCCTCGCTCTGAGAGACAAAAAAGATCAAGAGGCAAATATAAAGAAATTGGAAATTCGAATTTTGAATTTGATAATGAAGAGAGTAATTGTTCTTTCACTAATACATTCAAATACATTTACATGAGTTCTGAGTTCGCTTCTGCGGGAGACATGCCCTTAAGAACTTGAAGAAAAAATGAGTTAGAACTTATTCGAGTTTTACATCCTCAATATACCGAGTTTTAAAGATAGGTTAGATTATACGAGGTGATGCATCCGTTAAGGCCGAAAACCTTCTCACTTGGATAACTTTGGATCCATTGTATTTTCGAAGATAAGTAAGTATTATAAATACATCCATTGCTTATAAATGTAATCAAAACCTTGGAACCGCTGATCAATTTTCAGCTCAAGTAATATCTTGAAGAACGAGTGCTTCTTAATAAACGGCATTATCGCTTTCGTAGCAAAAGTTCCGTACAGAGAAGGTCTCGTGCCTTTCGGGCCTTTCAATGCAAATATTATTGGACGGGTTTCGACTTGATAACCACAAAATAACACTGGTGTATCCTAAGGCTGCGTATTGTCTTCGGAACTTGACATCTTCGAATTTAATTACTGAACAGACCCTATCACTAGTTATAGAACTGTAACTGTCAATTTATTCAGTAAATTCATCATTTTCATCATGGTAAAGTACACTACAAACGAGCAACGTTTACAAATTGTAAACATCAAATCAAATTTTAGCATGCGCTATTGTCGGGTAAAAAACCACATTTGCTGCAGAAAACACTTTTAGTGTGGTTGGCAAGCTTGCGGCGTAATTGGGCCATATTCTTTCTTCGACGATAACGTTAGTCACGTAACTGGAATGGCCAGCGTTATGGCGCTCATTTTTCGTTTTTAAGATATGCACATATACGACGTGTGGTTTTAACAGGATGGTGCAACACACCACTCCTTACAATCAATTTTTTGAAGTTTGATAAACGCGTTATCTGAAAAAAAATTGGCAATTAACGCCTCTAGACTATTTTTTGGAGCTACGTTTGTTTATGCCAACAAGCGGAGTCATCAAAATTTGGGTGCAACAAATCAACCACTGCAAACCTGCTCGCGATGGCCATATTAACGATTATTCCATTCATAAATGATTTCATTTGCGTTATATTAAAAAAAAAAAAAGCTGAGAGCTCTCAAAACGATATTTGAACGTTGTCTTACATTGTTGTCTGACATTAGCAACTCTCGAACACCGCTACAATGTTTTATACCTTTCATAATTTGACTGCTATTTATAAACAATGCTCTAGTAAAATAACAATTTCCACACTCCCATCAAACAATTCAACCGTATTACCCTTACTTCTTGGAATGCTCATTAACTTACAATTCCAAAAGCACAATTTCAGACAGTCAAAACCATCGGTATCTTCTTTCTAATCTTATCAATCTTTCCTGATTGCTCGCACTGTCTTAAGTCAGTTGGAGAGTGTATAGATCTATTCTACTCCTCTCTATCGACGTTACTATTCAAAACTTCTTTAAAAATTCTCTTTTTTAAGCCTAAACCTTAGCCCCACACTAAAACTTGGCCTCTATTTATTTATATACATAGATCTCGCAACATTCTCGATGATTTCCGTGAGGCTTACTACTGGCTCTCCCAAAACACAGCTGACGATGCTCGCATCATGTCCTGGTGGGATTATGGTTATCAGATAGCGGGAATGGCAAATCGAACAACACTTGTGGACAATAATACTTGGAATAATAGTCACATAGCTCTGGTTGGCAAAGCAATGTCATCAACAGAAGAAAAGTCATACGAAATTATGACCTCACTCGATGTTGACTATGTTCTAGTCATATTTGGTGGTGTTATTGGTTATTCTGGAGATGATATCAACAAATTCTTATGGATGGTTCGTATTGCTGAAGGTGAACATCCCAAGGATATCAGAGAAAGTGACTACTTTACCGATCGTGGAGAGTTCCGTGTTGATGCCGAAGGTGCCCCAGCCCTTCTTAACTGTCTAATGTACAAATTGAGCTACTACAGATTTGGAGAATTGAAATTGGATTATAGGTTTGTAATACATTCAATTTGGCATCTTTGGATGTTATATTAATTTTTTTTTTACAGAGGCCCAGCTGGTTATGATAGAACTCGAAATGCTGTGATTGGCAATAAAGATTTTGATCTCACTTATCTAGAAGAAGCATACACGTCCGAGCATTGGTTAGTGCGCATTTATCGGGTGAAGAAACCACATGAGTTCAATCGCCCGGCAATCAAGACCACAGATAGAGCTGTTTCCTCAGGCAACTACGTTTCCCGAAAGGTAATGAAGTGTTTATTTCTTTTACACATATAAATTCAAACCCACTATAATAACATTGTACATTGCAGAATTCCAAGAGGAGGAAAGGTTATATCAAGAACAGACCAGTCGTTGTCAAAGGCAAGCGAACAAGAAAGTAGAGAGATTTTTGTTTTTCTAATAAAAGAGTGAGAGACGACAAACTATCACAAAAACAAAACATAAAGAGAAGCTCCTTAAATTAAAAGCAAAAACTTTTACTTCTAATTAAATTTAGTTACAAACGCTATAACTGTATTTTGTTCCATCCTTATTAAACATAATTTTCTACTTTAAAAATGAGAAAAAACTTTCGCACGATGAATAGATCGATCGGGGGGTAATTTGTATCTCTTCTTTTCTGCTTGAAGAGACACAATAACCATAACCAATTTTAACTTACAGGAAGCAAGTAATTTTGACTAATTAAGTCATAGTTAATAATTTATTTTTGCTCTTTTTCTGTGAGCACAATGGTCCCGAAATTACTATTCACGAATTATTTAAGAAAACAAATAATTAAATTTAGTATACTTTTCATTGAATTTTTGAATAGTAACAATATGCAACTGAATTTGGATAGTTAGTAAGGTATTTTTCTTTGGTTTTCGTTTGTCATTTAATGTTCAAGTATAATTCCGAAATATTTAAGGCAAATTTAAAATAAAAACAAAAAACATAATAATTAAAACACAAATTGTAACTTAAAATGTATTGTTTTTGTTAAATAGAGAAAAAAAAACAACGGAAACGTAATAAAGTGAATCCCTGCACTTTTTTAAAAAACAAATTGGAAGCATTTTCTGTATGAATTAGAAATGGAAGACATAATTTTTCAAATACCTATTATCTGTGCTTTAAAAAACAATACAGGTCCAGTCTGTGCGTAATAAATCGAAGTCAAATAAGGTTATCTTTATTTTGACGTAATAATGGATACAAATTCAACTCAGATCGCATGTTATTAGACTTGCCATTTTTGTGTATGTAACGAAAATCAGGCTATATTCTTTTACAATTTGCTGAATTAAATGGCAATCCAATCAATGAAGTTCGAAGGTTTTTTGATCCGGGGAAATGAAATTCACAAGTTCATAAACTTCGAACCGAAGGCTGCAAAGTTGAAAGTGTAGACATCATAGTGGAACCGCAGTCAATGCTGAGGATATGGAAGGACCATTTCTGCAGACTGTATAATGGCGACGACGAACCGAATTCCGATGTCAAGCAGGATGATCCATTCAACAAGCCAACAATCCCGACTTAGACGAAGTAAAGATTGCCAAAACTAAGCTGAAGTCTAACAGAGCCTTTAGAGCAGATAGCTTGAATACCGAATTCTTCAGTTGCAGATAAGTTGGTTAGGAGGATGCACCAACTTATCTGTAAAATATGGTCGGAAGAAAGCATGCCCCATGAATGGAACCTCAGTATTATTTGCCTGATACTGAAAAAAGGAGACCCTATAAACTGTACCAACTGTAAAGGCATTAGTCTACTGAACATTGCTTACAAAATCTTCTATGCCGTAATATGTGAACGTCTAAAGCCCATTGTCAACAACCTAATAGGTCCTTATCAGTGTGGTTTTAGACCAGGCAAGTCCACAGTCGATCAAATATTCACATTACGGCAGATCCTAGAAAAAACCCAAGAACATCAAATCGACACCCACCATCTCTTAATCGGGTTAAGTGGTTAATGAGGGCAAAACAAAAAGTACGTGCTGTCATCAAGAAAGGACCTACAACACAGACGTCTCAGTCAAAACGTCACCATCGACGACGTAACTTTGAGGCAGTCAAGGACTTAGTCTACCTAGGCTCCGCTATGAATGTAGAAAATAACACAAGCGCTTAGATCAAACGAAGAATTACTCTTGCCAACCGCTGTTTCTTTGGGCTAAGAAAGCAATTGAGTAGTAAGGACCTCTCTCCAGCAACCAAAGTGTTGCTATATAAGGCCCTCATCATCCCCGTCCTGCTCAACGGATCATGCCAGAGGTCTAAAGGGTGCCTGTACGATTATCTAAAGGTTATTTTTTTCATGGGTACAGTAATTGACAAATTATACTGATCGAAAAAATTACTTTTTTTTTTATATAATTAGCGCACACTCAAGGGCATATTACTGCCCTTTTTATGCAAGGACAATGTGTGAGTCACACATTTGTGAGCATTAGTAACGGGAGAGAGGGTTTGAAAGGAGGTGTAGGTGCACATTGGTTTTGAATTCCTGAATATTGCAATGGCTGGGAAAAACAGAATGTGGTAAGGCATTCAACATACGCGTAGTACGGCTATAGAACGAATCTCTGTACTTGACAGTTCGAACGAAGTTGGGCTCGAGGGTATACTGATGAGCATTCCTAATATACAAGTATACAAGTATGCACGGATAGGAATTCAACACGTTATAAAAAATGCAGTCACAAGGTTTCGAGGGGACGTAGACGAGGAAATTTGACTCTCTCGATTAGTTTTTTCTCTCTACCCTGGTTCCCTACGGACTGTTGCGCCACCTAGTAATTTATTTTTTATTTTTAAGAAAGCCGTTTCGACCAGTATTTTCCAAGAGTATTTTATGTCATGAAAAGGGGACTGTAGGTCCCCTCCATCTCTGACAACAGTACTCGCACGCATGAATGGTTGAGAGTTGTAAGTCACTAGGCCCTAGTTCTCAACGGACTGTTGCGCCACCCAATTTATTTATTTATAGTCAAGAAAAATCTGCCTAACTATCAAGTCAAATCTCATATGTCAAAATGACAGTTGATCATGCTTTTTTATTCAACTGAAAGATGAACTTTATTGCTCTGGGAAATTGGAAAAGAAATAAGTAATATTTCTCTACAACACAAAATACAAATCGTGATGGATTTGTAGCTTGCCTGAGGAGTATTTGGAGATAATGTTTTTGGTAGTTTTTGTATTATGGACTGAATGTAGAGTTTGAAATGTATGACACTTGAAAAATTGACCAGTTGCCATGGTCAAAATGTACGTTCAAAGAATGCAGTTGACCGCAAATGAAGACCCAGAAATTCGGCAGGTTCAGACCTGACCATTTATCGCCCATAGTGGTTTGTTCTTTTTAAACAATTTGTAACTATTGCTGTTATGTCAACAACAACAATTGTTCAAGTGTCATCTTTGGAATTTTTCTACTCTTAACTCAATTGAGAATTGAGTGCAAAATCGATGAGATAAATAATAAAACATTTCCTGAGTCATTAGGCGTGTACCATCAACTGAGCGCTCAATGTCAGATTGACGGAGGCAGAATCGTTTTGTGGGACAAGAATCTCCGTACAAACATATGCTGTCAAAAACATATGTTGTCAATTGTAGTTTTTGATGTGAATTTATTATTTTTTTCTATTGATAATTCTTTGTTACTTTTGGAAAAAAAAACTATTAAAATGGATAACAAACAAGAATAAGTTTTGCGTCAAGTTTTAATTAGTTCATCAGATAAAATAAGAAATAAAAAAAGGAATGAGGAGCATGAAAAGATTTTGATGGAACTCCTAAAATTAAAATTATTTAAATTACGCGCCACACCAGACAAATGACAACTGAACAGCTGTTTTGGATGAGCAAGCAAATTGAGAAATGAATCCATGAATTTTTTGTCTCAGAGGTCTCCGCAAAAAATCTCAGTGCTCAGCTGAGATTTTTTGTCTCACTTAAAAAAATAGTTGAGCGCTCGGAGCACTCAGTTGATGGTACACGCCTATTGTTTTCTCCCAAACCAAAACAAAAAACAAATACTTGCCAGTTAACAAACCCTTCACTTTGATAGTTCAATACTTTTAAATGGTATCTATTTGACACTTTAACAATGTGCTTAGGAGCTCCAGAGCTGAGTAATGGATTGTTAGAAATCGTAACTATTTGACACTTTAACTAAGGTGTCAATATTGATGAGGTGACGTAATATTGTTACAAATCGTAACAATCTTGATATTTAGGAAAGACAATAACTGTTAACAATAGTTAAAAAGAAGAAGCGGAGGCAAGCTGGCTGAGGTCCTACCTTGGTTTTGGAAGGGCCAAAACGTTTTAGGTAAGAAAATGCAAATTCAAAGAATATTTATTCAGTAACCTGACTGACTTACTTTGTCCGTTTAAATAGTTTCAAAGGAATTTATTGATGGTCTTAAAACATCAACCAAAAAGTGAAGTATTTTCTATCGAGTTTGCTTCTAATTTCGTCCAAATTGTTTTAAAAACAAATTTAAATTCATGTGTACGGCACTTTAAATGTTGTTAGTTCGATTCTCGAACATTTAATTTATTCATGTCTGTTTTGTTACGTGAAATTCTATTCTCCAAACATTTCAAATTGCCAAACAGTCCTCTTTTGTCCCATGTCTCATCTGTCATATGTTTTTTGTTTGTTTCTTTTTTGTATTTGAATTTTTATTCGCGCCCTTTTTGTAATTTTGCAAAATTTAGTTCTAATTCGTTTTTATTATTTTGTTTATTAACAGAAAAAATAAATAATGTCGATTTTACTTGCTGACATCGATGCAACTTGTGCCGCTTTGGGTTACAGTGATGGCAACAAATATCTGGCCGAACCCGATGCCCTTCAGGGACTGAAGCACTTAATATGGATCCTCCGTCGAGATTTGGACAATCATGAATATCGTCGACATTTAGGACGAGCTAAGGTGCTGCAAACTGATTTGGTGCCCATGCTACCAGATTACATTGAGGATGATGAGTTCGCAGATGTTCTCATTCGATTGTTGGTGATTCTAACGAATCCAACACTGCTCCTGTATCGAGACGGTGCTCCAAAAGATGGCCATGGAAGGAAGGTATTCATGGAGCTGATTGACATCCTACAGGGTTATAAGTCTGCATTTACATCCAACAAAACGTGGGCTGCCCTCGCTCTAAAGACACAAAAGTCCCTCGAAATCGATTGGGCTTTGAGGAGCGAGGAACAAGGACTTCTTATCGAACGAGTTCTGGTTCTGATTCGAAATGTTTTGCAAATACCGGCCAATCCAGAGGCCGAGTGTCGGGCTGACAACGATGCCAGTCTGCATGACCAAGTTATTTGGGCGCTCCATCAATCTGGAATTCTAGACTTGGTCCTCTACGTAGTCAGCTCTCCCGACGAGAACCAGTACCACCTCCATGGTCTCGAGATCCTCTGTTTGCTCTTTCGTGAGCAGACGGCGGAGTCTCTGGCAGATGCGTCATTGCAACGCAGTGCCAGCGAAAAACAGCGTGATGAGCAAGAGCTCATAGCTGCAAGGCGTCGAGAAAAGCAGAAGTTGGTAGCAAGGCCGCCGGCCGGTCGGCATTCACGTTTCGGAGGCACTTATGTGATCCAAAACTTCCGATCGGTGTCGGATAAGGACACTATATGCCATCAGTCTCTGGAACGTGCCGTTGCCATTGACTTCGATCGCGAGAAGGAGCGCCAAAAGAAGTCTCACCGTATAATTAAGGAGGAAGGTCAGACAGTCCGTCGGAGTGCATTCTCTGTCCGCTTGTGCCTGCGTGAGTTTTGCATCGAAGTACTGCGTTCGGCTTACAACACTCTCGTCCGACAGGTTCGGCGAGTTCTGGAACGAAACACGGGATCCACAAGTCACGATGACTCCTATTTGCTATGGGCAGTGAAGTTCTTTATGGAATTCAATCGCCTGAGTGGACTTCAAATGCATTTGGTAAGTGAGTCGTTGAGTGTGCAGTGCTTCCATTGGGTCCTCACTCGAATGCAACACGACATGGATATGATGACAACTGACAAAAAGCAAGCCAGACTCTGGGCGAAGAGATTACACGTCGCGCTGCAGACATTCCGAGAGTTGATTTTCAGTTTGCTCGCCTTGCAGAAGTTGCAGGATGTCAAAGCTAGAGCTCTCTTCGACATGCTCCTGAACAACGTCTGCTATGTTCTGGAATATCGCGAAACCATATTGCATTTGTTGATGAACTACAACGAAGCGCATAGTACAAAGACCTACCTCCGAGACGTCATCGAATCGGCTAACATGTTCCTAAAGATGATGGAGAAATTCTGCAAGGACTCTGTGGTTGTCCAGGACAAGCGTCGCAAGAAGAAATCCTCAGCCGGGAGACAGAAAACCGCAGTAACAAAAAATCCTCAACAAACTGAGGAAGAATTGGAAAATAAATGGGTGGAAATTGCCTCACAAGTAACTGAGATCCTCTCCAATGAGCTTAATATTCCCGAGGAGGAACAACCAATCCCTTTCGATGCGGCATCGGACAAAAACATAGATGACCAAAGGGACGACTGTATGATAAGGATTCATAAGTTCTTGAGGGAGGAGAAATTGGAGAGTGCTATCGGATTGATGCGGGCGGCAAGAGAGGTTTGGCCAGAGAACGACTGCTTTGGAGCACTGACAGCTGCCCCAGAGGACGAATTGCTGCTCCTGCGGGAGATCTTCCTTTATAATATTGGCTCAGATGAGCAGACAACATCCGAGACAAATGAAGACGACAATGAACCTGATGACGAGGAGGATGATGATGAAGAGGGTGGCGCTGGAGTTGTTGAGAAAACTTTTAAATTCGATGACTTCCAAAAGAGACTCCTGCATCCGAAAATTGTTCGTGCCTGCAGCATCGTGTTGGCCGACTGGGAAAAAATTCCAGCCAGGTCCTTGAAGAGCATCGTAACCATCTTCCATCGCATCGCATACGCATGCTCCTGTCCGGCTATGCTTTACCAGGCATTCCTCTTTAGGATCTTTCAACAGGTATTCGATGCCCCGAGAGATCCCCATTGGGAGGAGCTTCGCCGACTTGGAGTCTATGTTGTTCGCAAATTTGTCGAAACCGCTCCCAAAAATCCAAAAATATACGCCGAGTTGTTTTTCTACAAAACCATTCGCGATGCCAATGAACTGGAGACGGGTTACTGTGATGTCTACGAATCTGGCACCAAAGGAACTTGGACAGAGGAACAAGAGAGTGAATTGCGTTTCCTATTCGAAGAGAACCAGAATAATCCTCAGACCGATCAGGATGTGATCGATTGGATTCTGGAGAATCTCATCGACAAAACTCGCACTCGACGGGGAGTTCTCAAGAAAATGCGAGAACTTGGATTGCAATTTAAGGCCCCAACCAAAAAATCAACAGCAGCAATGGCCAAGAAGGATCTTTGGCAACATGAAGAGGACGATGAATTAAAGTCGCTCTATGATGAACATCGTCTCGATGATGATTGCCTTCAGAAGATCATGGAAGTGTTCGGGGAACGACGCTCAAAGAATCACATCATCAAACGGATGCTGCAGCTGCATTTGATTGCCGATAAATCCGAAATACTTCCTGCGAAGCCGGCAAGAAAGCGATCCAAAAAAGATGCCGCAGAGGGTGGCGGCGAGCAGAGGTCCAAATCAAAATCATCTGAGAAATCAAAGAAGAGCCAACAGAAGCAACAAAAACGTACAATTGTAAGGACTCCTCTGGATGTGGGAACGATTCAGTCGTTGATGAAGAACATCGACGAGAAGTTCGCTGACGCTCTGGAATGGTTGAAGGAATCGTTCGCAGATGCAGCGGAAGATAGTGAAACTCCCTCAGAGGAGGACGATGGTGTCCCCCTGTTGCCACTGTTAGAAGTTCAAAAAGAAGCCATGGAGGATGAGGAATTCAAGAAACTACTACTGGCCTTAGGTGCACAGCCTCCAATCGCAGCAATGGAGAACTACTGGCGCATACCGGTCTATTTGAATTCCAGCGATTTGAAGCTGCGTGAACGAATCTTGGGAGGTGAAGAAATCGAAGAAAATGAATTGAACTTGGGCGACGAGGAAGACGAAGACGGTGACGAAGAAGACGAAAATCAACAAGAAAATAATGATGGGGCTTCATCGGGCGAAGAAAGTGAAGAGGATTACCTTGACACATTCATGTCCAAGCGTCGCGAACAGATGAACAATTTAATGTACAACAAAAGTGACGATGAAGATGAACAACGCGCTCCCCCAACACCCAAGAAAACGTCAAAATCTTCTGAAAAATCCTCGAAAAACGGTAAGAAGGCTATGAATCTCTTTGATATGGTCAAAAGCAATGAAAATACGGAAGTAGAAGATGAAGATGATTTTAATTCTGAAAACTATCGCAAACGTCTTGCCGAACTTGGATCTAGTGATTCGGAGTCGGATAATGAGACTAATCGGACTGTTATTGAAAATCCCGCAAATCGTACCCAGGTTCGTCCCAATAGAATCGATTCAGATTCAGAAAATGAAGTTCCAAAAGATAAAACCACAGAAACTACAAATCAAGGAAAGAAACGTCCTCGATCAATTGACGACGATGACCACACTCCTTCAACTCCAAATGTCAACGACCAGAATGATGATGATGATGATGACTTGCTTTTCATTAAAAGAAAAGAATTGCCATCGGGAAAGACAAAACTGGGTGAAGAGCCTAAACGCCGACGGATTGCAGTTATTGAAGATGATGACGAGGACGATTTTTAATGTACATACGACTGGTATTTAAACTTGTGTAAATTTAGATTCTAAACTTCGTCTTTCATACCATATTCATCCTATTGCATCTTGTTTTGTATTTGTTATCCTGTTCTTTTTTTAAATAAACTGTACTAAAATATAACATTTAAGTATTTATTTATTCATCAAACTGAGAACGGTTTCCCTTAAAGACTAAGATATTCGTGTAGAATTTAATGCTTCGAAAACTCAATGCTGACTACTGTCTCAAAAGCGTAACTCTTTCCCAATGCCACTATCCATGAGTAGTACTTGCATTGAGAGGTCGGAACAGCCTGCAATGAGATGGAAAACAGAAAGTGTTGGCATTACATAGTGCGGCTAAGGAAAAATATATGTAAGTATGTACGCCATAGTACGACCGAAGTTGGATTCAAGGGTAAATCTATAAGCATTTCTAGAAGTGAGAGTATTACGGTTTAACTGTTCAAGGGCAGGAAACTAGCTGGTTTTTTTCACTAAAGCAAGTAGATAGGTCGTAAAGATAGCAGTCACAAGCAGCCCTTGCTGTGCGAATCAATTAACGCTGGCAAGCACCGTTTTGGTACCATAAACTCGTTGGACCTATGTATTGAAAAATAAAAAAAGATAATATGACGGATTTATATTGACTAAATTAGCGATACTAGAGCCATTTCGTCGCGTTCAGAAAGGAAATCAGGGTCTTTGACTTTTATCTCGGAAATTTCATTAAGATCTTTAAGGAATACCCTTCTGAAGCGTACGCCAGGGCAGGACATTTACAGAGAAAGTGAATAATAGTTTGCCTTTCATTTTATTCTTCGCATAGCTCCAAGAGGAATATTTACCCTTTCCGCAAGTGAGCTATGAAGGACTGATCGTCGTCAGGCCAACTCATTTGAGTATTTTGCATGCTTCTCTGATTGGTAGTAATTTCGCTTGAAATACACTGGCACAATCAGGTAGCCGAAAAGACTTAGAGCGCTCGGAGCGCTCAGTTGATGGTACACGCCTATTTGACTCCACACTCCATCTTTGACCCGTCAGTTAAGATAGTATTATCGCAGTCTTTCGTAACTATTCCATCCTTTAAATTCTTTCTGATAGGAAAGATAACTTTGAAATCTTTACTGAGATTCAAGGCAGCGGTGCAGTAGTCGGTGTCTGTCGCAAAAAATATCAGCTGGAATCAGTTCGTTAGTGTTGCCATAATCATAGGGTCTGGAAAACCAACAGTTTGATTCTTCAAGCCTTAGCGCGCTGCACAATACTAAATATTTAATGTGTAGGTAGGAGGTGCAGAATAACATTTAAGGCATCTATTGGACAGGATTGAAGGACCCCCGTAGTGCGATACAAGCTATTCTTTTATTCTTTCTAAGTTTCTGAATGTTGTATTTCTTGTAAAGCGCAAGCCACCACACAACGGACCCATAAAACAAAATATGACGTTCAACGGCTTTGTACGTCCACAAAATCATCTCCGATTGAAGGCCCCAAAAGTTTTTCTACAGGCGTAAAAGGAAATGCAGGCCCGTTCTTTAAAGTTTACTTTCACAAGAGCATAAATAAAAAAAATTAGGTGGCGCAACAGTCCGTAGAGAAACAGGGCCTAGTGACTTATAACTATCAACCATTCCTGTGTGCTAGTAATTGCAGGGATGGAGGGGACCAACAGTTTATATGCCGAATTCGAACGGCTTGTTTGAGAAAGCACTTTTTCATGACAAGAATTACTCTTGGAGAATTTGTCAATTCCTCGCAAGAGGCAGTACCCGAACAAAATTTTAGATGACACAGGCAGGGATTGAACCCAGTCCAACGCACTAACCATCATGCCAAGGGTACTACCACCAGAGCATAGTCCGTTTAAATAATGTTAAAAAAAAATGGAGAGTCAAAAAACTTTACGAGGTTTTATTAAGTTATAGAAACATCAGCCCATGGATGGGAGTTATTTGCAAGCTAAAAGATGTACATAGGCTTTGAAGATGGTAGACAGATCAGAAGAAGAGACCAATTTCTAAAACTCCACTGTTTCAGAAAAACCAAACATCTTGCGACATTTTTTTTTTGATGACATCACATAATGTTATTATTCCACAATAGGTGGTTGATGATGCCCATTCCAAAAATATCCCGATGTTCAGTATAATTGATGTAGGTGCCACATATAATGGCAAAGGGGGTATATCTTGCTTCAACGAAATAAAACAAATTTAAGTTTTCGAAGCATTAAATTCCACGTAGTTCTTTATTGCCCATTGTACTATACAATGCTGTTAAAGCTGAAATTTAATAACCTTACCATATTTTGTCACTGCAGTTCCACATTTCAAGGGGAGGTATGTGAGATTAGTTAATTTCATTCGAAATTGCATACAGGAGAGCATTTATAAAAAGGAGATAGAGGATCGGGGCCAAACGGAGCTCTTGGGCATACCAGCATTAATTATTGTGAGCTTCATTCAGGTTTAAATCCGTTCAAAAAAACTTGTATTGAACGGTCCAAAACTTAGTTTTTAGCCCAACCCAATTTCGAGACTCTCTTGAATCTGATGCCAAACCCTACCAAATGCTTTGCAAATAGCAAGTGTAATAAGCTTAATTTCTCAGAAACGATGCATTAATTTGTTCTACTGTTCAATGTGATGAACCATGAGACCAGACCAGTGTACCTATTGCCATGAAAACCGTCCTGTCGGTCATTAAGAAGCCCTCTTCCTAGCGTGGAAGGATATCCCTTCAGAATATTAGAGGGGGTATCATCCGGACCAGCTGATTTATGTATATTTAGATCTTTTATTACTCTAGCCACAGTACGAGTACGAAAAAAGATTGCAATTCATGGGCGAGTATGGCGATGAACGCACAGAGGGTTCATTCTTTGTTCTCCACATCTCACAGTTCGATCTTTTTGAAACTTAAAAAATTCATTATGAGTAGTTACACCACAAATACAATAGGTTGAAGAATTTCGGTTATTCGTTAATTTAGCGATATCATGATTAATAAAAGATTAGAGAAAGATAAAAGAAAAATAAAAATCAGTTTTTATTCTTGAACAATTTACCATTTTATTTAAAGTTTTAATTTATTCCAATTGGCTTCATCGAAGAATATTTCAACATTCTTTAAAAGTCTTTTTTCTTACATTGAACATTGTTTTCTTTTTATCGGATTTTCAAAAAGATGTAATTAATTAAAAAAAAAAGTAACAAAACAAACAACAAATAATAATAATACTTCCACTTTGCAATCCCCCCCTAAAAAATAATGCCTTTAAATGGAAAAAAAATAGAATTATAGCAAGCAAACATAAGAGGAAAAGGGTTGGTCATAAAGTTGAGCTTAAACTGGGCATTAACAGGTCCGTTTTTGGAGAAATTTAGTTTCAGTATATTGCCGGTTGTTTTAAGAACTCGGTTTCACCAAGAAGCTAAGGTTTGAGATGAAATGTCTGTAGATTAATTCTTCTTCTTTAAATTGTTGAAGTTCTTTTTTTTGAAATTTGTAGGAAACGTTCTTCTACACTTGGCCGAAGTACATACAAGTCAAGGAAGCGAAAGACGCTTCAATCTATTCAATAATTTTTTAACTCACTTCAGTAGGTTTTCAGGCAACGACTTATTTTAGTCCTATCACGAATTCTCCACAATTGGAAACTCTTACGAAACCCGTAAGACAATTATCACCAAAAATTTCGTGGCAAATAATTTTATACAATTTCGAATTATCAACGGATTTGGTGACAGTTTTTGTTGAGAATATTATGATTTTTTTCATAGCCATAGAACTCAAAATAGGACTGAATTTCAGTATTGAAATGAGACCAAGGTAGTAAAATGTCTTCCGTAGCTTGTTGTCTTATAAACCAAAGCAAAAGCAATTGTATAGATTACTCCTATCACGGTTTCTTTCTAATTGAACAATTGATTTAATTTGGCTCAACTTTATGACCAATCCTTTTACAATTTAACATTTTGAATAAAAGACACGTCAAGATATGCGATTATAAGGATTAAAAATATATAACTTCTTTTTTAGTTGTTGTTTCTTCTTATTTTGTTTCATTTTACTATAATTTTTCTAAGATTTAAGTTTTTTCATTGTTATTATATATTTCTTATAGTTTATTCAAAACATTTGCAAAAACCCTCGAATGTTTTTATTTTTTTAATTTTTTAATCAAGCTACGCATTTAGATATTTTTGTAAATTTTCACATGATGGTGTATTAATGCTTTGAGCTTTTCTAAATAAGTCACGATCACCAAATGCTCTTGCTTTCGATAAAATTCCGTCTCCTAAAATTAAAATAGAAAATTTTAATAAAAATTGTATACCATTTTTATGTGTTTGTTTTTGTTAAACTTACGATAATTTCTTTCTCTACTACATGAATGTTTTAAATGATTTAAAAATTCTTCTTCAACTGATGCTTCTAATCGTCCAACAGAACCTTGATATTCTGAATAGAAGTTGTCTTTTACATAGTAAGCAATTTTTAAGGCATTTGTTTCACGTTTTACAGAATATTTGCTAAAGATTAAAATACAAATAATTGTTTTTGCTTTAAGTAAATAATTTTTATACGAAAAAAAAAAGTCTTACTGTGATTGCTGGAGACTATAAATCGGATCAGATATGAAAAATGATGACATCATGCTAAGACCAATTAAAAGCAAAATTGGTAGAAGATTGATCAACGCTGAGGAGCTAGATTGATTCTGTTGGTAATAAAGAAATACATTTTTTTTAAGTTTTTATTTTTATTATTTTTCTGAACTATTTGGAATAAAGAATTTAAAGAACAAGATGAAGTGAATGATATGTATAAATGGGAGTTACAAGAAAACTTTGCTACGTTGTCCAATTCTTGGATGATTTTTATTCGGAAAGATCCTTAAGATCGCCACGTTCCCTATAGACCAATTACCGGTACATATGGCAGTGATTCTAGCTAGATCGTACCTGGGTTTATAAATGATCTTTAGTACGTATCTTTCTGAATGTAATGCATTCGGTTAGAGTGCTCCACCTGAGGTTGGATTCAGTAGAAAACTCGAGGAGATTTTGCCCTTTTAGCATTGAGATTAAAGTAAACCCTTTCTAAAACTGAACAATCAAGTAGATAGGGAAAACGTACGATGCACTGGAATAGTGGAACAAATTTTTACACAATTTTGGAGAAAATGAGATGATTACTCTCTTATAGAAAAAATATATTTTTTTTATAATTAGCGAACACTAGAAGGGTTTTTGTAGTACCCGTGGCATGATGGTTCGTGCGTTGGACTGTCATGACAAATGTCTTGGGTTCGATCCCTGCCTGTGCCACCTAAAGTTTTTTTCACGGGTACTGCCTCTTGCGAGGAATTGACAAATTCTCCAAGAGTAATTCTTGTCATGAAAAAGTGCTTTCTCAAATTAGCCGTTCGGATTCGGCATATAAACCGTAGGTCCCCTCCATCCCTGCAATTACTCGCACACAGGAATGGTTGAGAGTTGTAAGTCACTAGGCCCTGGTTCTATACGGACTGTTGCGCCACCTAATTTATTTATTTTAAAAGGGTTTTGTATACCTTTAATATGCCAAAGACACAGTGTGAGCATTAGGAAAAGAGGAAAGGGTTGGATAGGAGGTGTCGGTGTACATTGATTTTGAATTCCTGAACATTGCAATGACAGGGAAAGATAGAGCGTGGCAAGGCGTTCCACATTCGCGTAGTACGGCTAAAAAATGAATCTCTGTACTTCATAGTACGGCCGAAGTTGGGCTTAAGGGTAAACTAATGGGTACTCCTAGAAGCGCGGGTATTACGGTTAAATTGTTTAAGGGGAGGAATGCAACTGGCTATTTCACTAGAGCATAGTCCGTTAAAATAACGGTAAAAAAGGGTGAGACAAGAAACCTTGCGTCGATGTTCGAGTGACGTAATCGAATATATGATGTTAATGTTACCAATCATTTTAAAAGCTCTTCTTTGTATATTGTTCAAGAGGCTTAAATAAGTTACTGGAGCACCAGCCCTGAGATGAGAGTTATATTCAAGTTTCGGACGTATATAGGTTTTGTAGATTGTAGCCAGATCAGATGGAGAGACAAATTTCTTGCAACGTCTCAAAAAACCTAGACATCTTGCGGCATTTTTGGCAACATCGCGTATGTGATCGCTCCACAAAAGGTGGTTGCTGATGCACATTCCGAGGATTTCGAGATTTTCCGTTTCGCTGATGCAAGTGCCACTCATAGATAGTGGCAAAGAGGGTTTATCTCGCTTGAACGATGCAAGACAGCATTGCGTTTTCGAAGCATTAAATTCCACACGATTTTTTATTCCCCATTGTACAATGCTGTGTAGGTCGGAATTTAATGAGCTAATCATATTTTGCCGTTGGAGTTCCACATCCGAAGAGGAGGATTGTGAGTCTGGAAACGAATATGAAAAGCTAAGAGTGCTATTGTCCGCGAGACAATGTATTGGATTAGAAGTAGCAGACAGGAGATCATTTAATGGGTGATTTTTTTGAGGTTAGGATTTTCATGCATTAGTATTTGACAGATCACGCGGGATTTCAGACATGGTGTCAAAGAGAAAGATGCTCAGTATGCTTTGACATTTCATCATGAATAGACTTACTTACGAGCAACGCTTGCAAATCATTGAATTTTATTACCAAAATCAGTGTTCGGTTCGAAATGTGTTTATCGACAAATTTTGTTCAGCGATGAGGCTCATTTCTGGTTGAATGGCTACGTAAATAAGCAAAATGGCCGCATTTGGAGTGAAGAGCAACCAGAAGCCGTTCAAGAACTGCCCATGCATCCCGAAAAATGCACTGTTTGGTGTGGTTTGTACGCTGGTGGAATCATTGGACCGTATTTTTTCAAAGATGCTGTTGGACGCAACGTTACGGTGAATGGCGATCGCTATCGTTCAATGCTAACAAACTTTTTGTTGCCAAAAATGGAAGAACTGAACTTGGTTGACATGTGGTTTCAACAAGATGGCGCTACATGCCACACAGCTCGCGATTCTATGGCCATTTTGAGGGAAAACTTCGGAGAACAATTCATCTCAAGGAATGGACCGGTAAGTTGGCCACCAAGATCATGCGATTTGACGCCTTTAGACTATTTTTTGTGGGGCTACGTCAAGTCTAAAGTCTACACAAATAAGCCAGCAACTATTCCGGCTTTGGAAGACAACATTTCCGAAGAAATTCGGGCTATTCCGGCCGAAATGCTCGAAAAAGTTACCCAAAATTGGACTTTCCGAATGGACCACCTAAGACGCAGCCGCGGTCAACATTTAAATGAAATTATCTTCAAAAAGTAAATGTCATGGACCAATCTAACGTTTCAAATAAAGAATCGATGAGATTTTGCAAATTTTATGCGTTTTTTTTTTTTTTAAAGTTCTCAAGCTCTTAAAAAATCACCCGATACATAAGTAAATGCTAACGTAAGTATTTGACTACATTCAAAAATAATAATAATAATTTAAGTATTTGGATAGCACCTTTAAGTTAACTCCAATTTATAGGAGGTTTTTTTTCTTAATGATAATCTTTATAACTTACTTCTCTTTCGCCCCTCTGCGTCTCAGCCCGCTGACGTCTTTGCCTGTACATGTTCTGTTGGGGAATTCCCCCACCAAAGAACATATTAAACAATTCCTCAGCTGTAACATCACCTTGGAAATTACGTGAGTAGGCAAAATCATTTGCATAGTATGTTCGACCCATGCCACCGGTTGTAGTGTTACCACCACCTCCATGTGGATTAAAAGGTTCATTGATACCATGCAAATCGTAAGCTTTACGTTTTTCGACATCAGTTAAGACGGCCGCTGCATTACCAACGGCTTTAAATGCTTCTACAGCTCCGGGAGCCTTATTTTTATCGGGATGCAATTGCAGGGCAAGTTTTTTATAGGCTTTTTTGATTTCTGAATCTGTTGCTTCTTTGGTTACTCCTAAGACTTGATAATAGTCTTTACATCTGCAAAAAGTTTTTTATTTTTTGTTTTATTTAAGTAACAAACAAAATATTTAATTTAAAATCTTACTTTTTGATTTTTTTCACAGCTTCCAACTGGTCATTCGAATATTCTGGCTCCGATGGCTTAGAATCGGAAAGTTTGCGCTTGCGAACTCCTTCTCCTTGTGCATCAGGAGAAGAGTTCTTTCTGCCTTGTTGAGTTGGGAAGCTTTTAACTTTAGCAAGAAAATCTTTTAAGAAAAATGACGAAATATTATGAATGTTTTCAACACAGATTATCTTATTATTGGTGAATTACCCTTAGCCCTTTGAGAGGGATATAATTTTTCAGCTTTATTTAAAAACTTTTCAGCTTTTTCAATCTTTCCCTCGGTAAGAGCTGTAATTGCGATATCAATGCAACGATTTGCTTCGTCTTTATTTCCGTCCATTTTTCTATGATAATTATAACCACTGGATTAACTTCCTATATATGGTTCTACAATAATAATTTTTAATTTTTTTATTGATTCATAAGAAAAACCCTCAAAAATATCATGATCGTGATATGCGTGCTAATTTTCAAAAGCAAATATTTTTACTTACCTTTCAAAAACAAAGAAACTATTGTGAACAAAATACAAATTTATTCAACGTCTGCAAATTTTGCGACGAAGAAAATGCAAAATAAATACGAATTCAATACTTTTTATGTTGATATCATGGATTTTCTTTGCAATAAAAGAGATTTCAGGGAAAAAAAATTGGAAAATTACATGAAAAATTTTTATATTTTCTTTTGACAAGTTTAATGACAGGTAATTAACTACACGTCAGAATGAATGCGTTCAGTAGGAATTCTTGGAAGGCAGCGTTCTATCTATTGTATCGAGTTGCCTAGCAGTAGCCACCAACTATGTAACTTTTAGTTGCTCCCGATAAGTTTATTGGGCGTTTTCATACAGCTATTGACAAAAAATTGCAACTAAAAAAATTGCACTACAAAGCTAGTCAATTCGGAACTGTTATATTAACGATATATGCAAATATATAAAATAAGAAACATTTGAGTTTTGATAAATTTTTTTTTTCAATTTTTAAATTGAATAAAATCAAATATAAGATATAATATGAGTGACATATATTTGTATTTAAATACTGAATGATTTATTTCATTTTGAAAACCGAGCAGCTGGTTGTGAAACGTTAAAATCAGTCTGCAATAACTTTGTAGCTGAAAATTGTACACTACGTTGGAAAGGAAATTTCAACTCATTTTGTAGTTGCATTTAGCCAATTGGAATGCCTTGACTACGTAGCCACTAGCGTAGTGAATGTTTGCATTCTCAGTATAGCATCAATGCTGAAGGGATTTGATAAATCCAAGGAATACAAAATGAAATGAAACGCTTTTACTTTTAATCAATAAATACTTTTAATCGAATATATAAAATAATAGAGAAAAGTCTAGAACATTCCAAAAGCGAGAAGCGCCAAAAAGAGAGTGAAACAATTCATAATGTAAGAATACTAAAAGGTGTGTTTAGATAAAAGAGATACAAGGTATGTTCAGATTATAGATACAGAACTGAATCTTAAGATTGATTTGCAGTTCATAATCTCAACACCCTTTCTTGAACAAAAATCTATAATTTAAACAATTCCAAAATTATTTTTACAAAAATTAAATTTGTTACCACATAATGGTTTCGTTAAGGAGTCTGCGACCATTTGCTCCGTTGGAGTGTACTGCACAACGATGTTCTCATTTTCAATGTGATCTCGAAGAAAATGGTGACGAATGTCGATGTGTTTTGTGCGCGGACGAAATCCAGCTGTTGATGCAAGATCCACTGCGCCTTTGTTGTCACAGAATATAACAGTCGGTTTGGATATAATTGATGAATCGATTTCAGCTGCCAAGCTTCGAACCCAAAGCACTTCTTGACAAGCTGCTGATAGTGCCATGTATTCGGCTTCGGTTGTCGACAAAGCCACTGTCCTTTGTCGTTTACTAGCCCATGAGATGGGACCGCCTTGCATTTTCAATATGTAGCCACTAACTGAACGCCTATCATCAACTTCGTTTGCCCAATCTGCATCGCTATATGCCAATAACTCGGAGTCATCATTTTTGGAGAATTCGATTTTAGCATTGATTGTGCCCTTTAAATAACGCATGATCCTTTTTACAGCCTTCCAATGTGCCTGACCTGGATTCGACAAATATTTACTTACAACACCCACTGCGTGAGCTATGTCTGGCCTTGTTCCTTGTGAAGCATAAAGAAGACTTCCCACTGCTTCTCTATATGGGATATCTTGCATCTTAATACGGTCTTCTTCATTTTTCGGAGACATATCTGAAGTTAGTTTTTGGTTGGAATCCAAAGGAGTCGTCACTGGATTGCAATCGGTCATTTTAAACTTTTCGATAACTGCAGTCAAGTAATCGGATTGGTCTACCCAAAGTTTTCCTTGAGCTCGATCCCTCGTAATCCTCATACCCAAGCATAATGAAATTTCACCGAGATCTTTCATCTTGAATGCTGCCATCAGCTTATCCTTGGTATGCTTCATTTGATCGATATCGTCAGCGAGAATTAATAGGTCATCAACATAGACCGCAACTATTTGAATATTTGTACTTGATGTCTTGATATAAACACATTGATCTGTACGCGTTTGCCTATAACCTATAGACTTAAGAACGGAGTCTATCTTCTTGTTCCAGGATCTGCTACCTTGCTTGAGACCATACATTGCCTTGTTCAACTTGCAAACTTTATTTTTCTGAGATTCTACGACGAAAGATTCAGGCTGCTTTATGTAGAGATCCTCATCTAAGTCCCCGTGCAGAAATGCATTCTTTACATCCATGTGGTGAAGGTGGAAATCATATCTAACAGAAAGAGCAAATAATAATCTGATTGTGTTAGTTCTTACCACAGGCGCATAAGTTTCTTGGAAATCAATGCCTTCGACTTGTCCACATCCTTTTGCTACCAACCTAGCCTTGAACTTCCTTATTTGTTTGTCATCTCCGGGTTTGGTTTTAAATACCCATTTTGCGTTGAGTATCTTTCTATTCGGCGGAGGATCTACCAAGGTCCATGTATTATTTTCAAGGATTGCGTCATACTCGTCTTGCATAGCTGTCTTCCAACATGACGCATTCGGTCCACTTAGAGCATCTTCAACGGAGATAGGATCGGCAGGATCATTTGTCACAGTAAAATAAGTGATGTAATCCGGAAACGTCCTGGGTTTTTGTGGTCTTCTTGATCGCCTCTGTGGATTTTCTTCTTCTGCTGGTTCGCTTATTTCGACTATAGTTCGGTCTTGATCATCACTGTCTTCTTCAGGTGAACTGTCCCTTTCTTGCTTCAAATCATCTGTACTGGCTGGTTCGATAATGTCATCTGGTACTATCATCTCGCTGTTTTCAATAATCGTGTTGTCTTCTTCATCATAATTTTCGTCAAATGAATCTTCACATACAACATTCATCTTCTCAGACAAAATTGGAGTGACAACGGATTTTTCTGAGGCCTTTTTCGTTTCGGATGTGTGATGAACATTTATATTTTCATTTTCGAAAAAAATGACATCTCTACTTCTGACCAATTGTTTTGTCTTTGGGTCAACGAGACGATATCCTTTTGTTTCGTCACAGTAGCCGGTGAAAATTAGCTCTTGAGATTTCGGATCCCATTTCAATCTTTTCTCTTTTGGGATATGTGACATGGCCTTGCAACCAAAAATTCGAAGATTACTTAAGTCTGGCTTTCTTCCTGTCCAAACCTCCTCAGGCGTTACATTTTGGTGATTATTTGTCGGTGTCCGATTAATTAGGTAAACGGCGGACGCTACTGCCTCGGCCCAAAAATCTTTAGGAAGTCCGGCATCAAAAAGCATACTTCGACCTTTCTCTACAATGGTGCGGTTCATTCGTTCCGCAACTCCATTTTGTTGCGGAGTGTAAGCAATTGTGAGCTGGTGTCGGATTCCTGAATTCTTCAAGAATGATTTTAGTTGCGAACTCACATATTCACCACCATTGTCGGATCGTATGATTTTTATTCTTCTGTCGGTCTGGGTTTCAACTAGATTCCTAAACTCTTTAATCTTCTCAAATGTTTCGCTCTTCGCCTTTAGAAAATACACAAACACCTTCTTAGAGCAGTCGTCAATCATAGTAAGAAAATACTTTTCACCTCCGATGGATTTTGTCTCCATTGGTCCACATAAGTCGGTGTGTACCAGGTCAAGTAAATTCTCAGCTCGCTTACCCTTGTGCTTGAAAGGTTCTCGATGTTGTTTTCCTTTAATGCAATTCTTGCACGGTTCTTTAATGCATTCGGCAAGTCGAATTCCAGTTGCTAAACCGTCACGGAGAAGATTCATATTCTTGCGGCTCATGTGACCTAAACGACGATGCCACAACTCGGTTTCATTTTCAGTGCGAACAAGGAACGCATCGTGTGGTGGTCTGTCTAGTTTGAAAATCCCATTCTCATCGGAAGCAGTCGCCAACAACTCTCCATCAACATTGATGATTTTGCAACCTTCGGAAGTGAATTCCACTTTGTGACCTCGCTTCACAATTTGGCTCACAGACAACAAGTTGGCTGAGATATTTGGGATACAAATCACTTCACTTGCTTTTATTGTGTCTGATTTATTATTGACTGACACAGGAATAAAAGTCTCTCCAATCGCAATAGCTTTCATTTTTTCGTTGTTTGCTGCGTAAATCTCGGTGGTACACGGACGTGCATTGCCTTCAAGCCAATCTTGATGAGAAGTCATATGCGCGGATGCGCACGAGTCCAAATACCATGCCTGGGAATCGGAGGCATCAACGGCACAGCAAGCAAGGAAAGTTTTCTTCTGTTGGTCAAAATTTTGCGTCGACTTCTTGTTCTTATTTTTGCAGTATTTGCTGATGTGTCCATAGCCATTGCAGTTGAAACAACGAGTCTTTTCCATATTCCCTGAGTTCGGGGGACGATTCCGTCGTATGTTCCAAGGCTTCATCATTAAGGCAGTTTCTGGTTCACTTTTATTTGAAATCTCTTGAAGAAGCTTAGTTTTAATTGAATCCCCCGTGATAGGGACACCCGAACTCTCCAAACCCATTATCATTGGTTTGTACTCGTCTGGCAAACCAGCAAGTAAAAGAGTACCTACCCACTCATCTCCAACGTTGAACTTGAGAGCATTTAATTTGTGTGCAGTCGTCACAATTTTGTTGACGTATTCGTCGACGGAGGCACAATCAACCAAACGGGTTGTTATTAAACTTCTAAGAAGACTTACTCTCCGAGTCAAACCGGAATCCTCGAATGCTTGCTGCAACTTATCCCATGCATCCTTAGCAGTTTGTGCATCCTGGATATGCATGTAATTCATGGGATCGACGGCGAGGATTATTTTTGATTTTGCTTTCGTAATCTTCTGGGCATCCTTTTCGGTTCCCTCAACACATTGCCACAGCTCTTCGTGTTCCAAGTATGCCTGCATGGCAAACTTCCACGTGCTGTAATTTTCTCGGCCAGTGAGTTTCTCTATGGACGGCATGGCGTTCGACGACATGATGCGGCTGATGCAAACAGAATAAATTCTTAAAAGAAAACAATATTAATACTTTCCAATGAGTATTCCTGGGCCCATAACCTGAAGGGATTTGATAAATCCAAGGAATACAAAATGAAATGAAACGCTTTTACTTTTAATTAATAAATACTTTTAATCGAATATATAAAATAATGGAGAAAAGTCTAGAACATTCCAAAAGCGAGAAGCGCCAAAAAGAGAGTGAAACAATTCATAATGTAAGAATACTAAAAGGTGTGTTTAGATAAAAGAGATACAAGGTATGTTCAGATTATAGATACAGAACTGAATCTATAGATTGATTTGCAGTTCATAATCTCAACAAATGCTTATAAGACCATAGTACTCTCATGGAGAATAACGACCGATGGTAGCCAGTTAGAAATGTATTCTTTTATTGTCGAGGAAGAGAAAAATCAGCAGCACTATAGGCAGATCTGTCAATGTACTAAAATGTCTTGTTTCATGAGTACTTTGAAATTAATGTATAGGGGTTTAAAATTAAGCAGGCCATACACTACCGAGCCAAAGAGCCAAATCTCCTCGAACTAAGTCAAAATCAACCGTGTGTGTATAAACTGGGGTGACTCGGTTCAGCTCTGTTGACCTATTGGGATAATCAACGAGCCCAAACCAACAAACCAAGGCTAAGCCCTATCTCATGAAATAATTAAAGGACAAAAATACTTAATGTCCTTTTCGCTCAGTTGCCAACTTTTATTATATGGTGTAATAAGCCGCATTTCTGAAGACGTTGGCATTTTTGATCTTCTCTTCCTATTCATCCAGAGTGGTTCTGTTATTTCCCATTCTCTTTGTCAGATTTCAAAATGTAAATCTACATATGGCAAGAAATACCAAGTAATTTTGAGTTGAATGTTTGAAATTTCCTGAAAATCAGTACAAATTTTATAGTTTTTTCTTTAACAACTTCTGCAGCACCCTATAATTATTTAAAGGTCAAAACAACATGCAACTGCTCCTTACTTCAGTACATATATTTCTGACATTGCAAATTTTCAGGTTCGGCTTTTGTGTGAAAATTGAAAATAAAAACAAAAAGAATCAAAACACGATAATCTTTCTTGTTTCTTAAACATTTGCAATAATTAATTTAAAACAAAAAGAAAATTTTACTAAAAAATTATGCCTGACTACTTGGGTACGGATCAACGTCGTGTTAAAGGCGAAGAAACAGAAGAAAAAGAAATCAAATCCCTGGACGAAGGGGACATAGAATTGCTGAAGACCTATGGCCAAAGTCAGTACCAAAAGGCAATCAAGACAATCGAGGAAGACATTGTCAAGGCCATCAAGCAGGTCAATGAACTAACTGGAATTAAAGAAAGTGACACAGGACTGGCCCCTCCTGCATTGTGGGACTTAGCAGCCGACAAACAAACCCTCCAGAACGAGCAACCCCTTCAGGTGGCCCGCTGCACCAAGATCATCAACGCCGACTCAGATGACCCAAAGTACATCATAAATGTGAAGCAATTTGCCAAGTTTGTTGTGGATTTAGCCGATTCGGTGGCTCCCACTGACATCGAAGAAGGAATGCGCGTTGGAGTTGACCGCAACAAGTACCAAATTCACATTCCACTGCCGCCAAAAATCGATCCCACTGTCACCATGATGCAGGTAGAAGATAAGCCTGATGTAACGTATAGTGATGTTGGAGGTTGCAAGGAACAGATCGAAAAGCTGCGAGAAGTTGTCGAAACTCCATTACTCCACCCCGAGAAGTTTGTCAATCTTGGAATTGAACCTCCAAAGGGGGTTCTTCTTTTCGGCCCGCCAGGAACTGGAAAAACTCTTTGCGCTCGTGCTGTGGCCAATCGTACAGATGCTTGTTTTATCCGGGTCATTGGCTCTGAGCTGGTCCAGAAGTATGTGGGTGAAGGAGCTCGCATGGTGCGAGAGCTTTTCGAAATGGCCAGATCAAAGAAGGCCTGTCTGATCTTTTTCGATGAAATTGATGCCATCGGAGGCGCACGTTTCGATGACGGAGCTGGCGGCGACAACGAGGTCCAGAGAACTATGCTGGAACTCATCAATCAGTTGGATGGATTCGATCCTAGGGGAAATATCAAGGTCCTAATGGCAACCAACAGACCGGATACCCTCGACCCGGCACTCATGCGACCTGGTCGTCTTGATCGTAAGGTAGAATTCGGTCTGCCCGATTTGGAAGGTCGAACTCATATATTTAGGATCCATGCACGATCGATGTCGGTGGAGCGTGACATTCGTTTTGAATTGCTCGCCCGATTGTGTCCCAATTCGACTGGAGCTGAAATAAGGTCAGTTTGCACAGAGGCTGGAATGTTTGCTATTCGTGCTCGCCGAAAGGTAGCCACTGAGAAGGACTTCTTGGAGGCGGTTAATAAGGTTATCAAGAGCTACGCCAAGTTCAGTGCAACTCCCAGATATATGACCTATAATTAGATTTTTGTTGGAATTCTCATTTTGCTTATTTATATCAAAACCTAATTGCTTCACTCTGAGTTATAAAAATAAATACCAGTATTTTCAATCTTAAAAGGAAAATTAGTAAAATAGTATCTATTAAAATGTTTGTTTTATTTCGGATCACATAATATGTACATATATTAATGAACAGATCATCGCTTGGAAGAACTCACTTACAATTCCAAAGTTATATCAACTCTTCAAGAAGTCCCTCACATTGTTAAACCCTTCAAAAAATTACCGGCAGTCGAACAAGCCCGCACTGTGTTTAAACATGTTAAGAGCATCATAAAAAGCGGGTCTAACCAACCGGGTTAGGTGTTAGACGACTCACATTAAATTCTCCCAGCTAGAAGTCATTAAAGGGGCCAAGAACAATACTTCCCTTTATCAATCAAGAACTCTTAGATGGTCTGACTCGTCTTGATTTAAAAAAGTAGGCGTGGATTCGGTTCTTCCACTTTTACTTCATGATTTTTAACTTTTCAAAATTTTTAAAACAATTTACAAAAAATAAATTCATTCTGGTCGTTATCCTTGAAGAATTTAAACTATCTTCAAAATTGGCCTTAACATTTTATTAAGAATTGTAGACTAAAATCTAAGCTTTCACAAACAGCGGCAAGGTCTGCTTTTCGCAGTGGGTTGACAACAGCATTGGCTACTCCGTAATTCTTAAGTATTAGGAATCAATTCTATAGCTCACAGACTACACCATCCCCCAACTAAAAATCTACAGAAACTTCCAGATTTCTGTACCTTCCAGGACTTTCTTTTCAGATGGATCAAAAACAAATTTAGGGGTGGTGTACTCTTTACGACTGAAATTAAGTCTTCCGCATTCCCAATCATTGTAGCGTGTTCCACTCGAAACTTTTGACGACGAAAACGTGATATCAACATCTGATGTTCGTATTTTCTCAGATAGTCAGACCGCTATCAAACCTCTGGACTCTGTCTCTATTAACTCTATAACTGTCGATCATCTGTAATGGAGATGGCACCACAGTTAAATATTCACCTTTGCTGGGTACCGGGCCATAGAGACATTCCAGGAAATTGTAAGGCAGATGAACTCGCCAGAAATGGTAATGCTGTCATACCAATCGCTACACGTAAACTATTGCTAATGCATGACGCTATGAAGAAGGCAAACATCAGGTGGAATAACATCACCACGTTTCAGGTCACGAAACATATCTGGCCTACGCTTAAGGTGCTTGCTATCTCCAAGCAGATCGCATATAAGCTCGATAATCGGTGTCATAACCGGACACTGTCTAATAAGAAAGCATACGCTAGGCTTATTCTTAAATGACTTTTGCAGAAACTGTATGGATGAGATGACCTTTCAGAAATTCACTAATGTTTGCAGACGCTTTTTAAAATATGCCATCAAAGATCCACCAATAAAAATTGTAAGAATTTCAAAAAATATTTCAATTTAAATATGTCCAAATGCAAAATTTTTAGAGCCATTCGTTCAACACCAAGAGTGATTTATAATTTTAGACATGGTAACGAAGTTTTATCCGCTGGTAGTGAAAATAAAGGCCTTGACGGTATTTGTGATTCCAAACAATCTTTTTCAAATTTAACTGTATCTAAATTTGTTTATTGGGTTTTATTTTGAAGAGAAATAAAAGCATTATAACTATTCTAGAAAATGATTGTGTTGCATGGTCTCCCCTATATAAAAATTCTTCTGGCAAGATCTAAAACATACCTATAAAGAATATTGAAATGATTCATATTGACGAACTTAAGTTGGTCAAAAGGATTAACCTCTTATAAGTCAATGTGCGCCTAAATTGATCTCAAATCTTTTAGTACGAGAAACGTAGAAGGAATATCTACCCTGATTTTTCATTTGTTAATGATAAAATTTTTGAGTTCAAATACCCTAATCCGTTATTTACAAAAACTGAGTATGTAATGAAAGACTATGAAATTAGGCTGGAAAAATAAACTGCTGTAGCCTACTTACATAATGGGCAGGTTCAGACAACATAAGGGACTTCATTTGCAGTCAACTTCATTCTTTGAACGTAAATTTTGACCAAGGCAACTAGTTAGTTTTTCAAGTGTCATGAAATTAAAATTCAGAACTTTACTTCACAAACCTCTACTTCAAGTTCATAGTACAAAAATTACCAAAATCATTCTTTTCTACAAAACACTCCTCAGGCAAGCTACAAGTCCATCATGATTTGTATTTTGTATTTTAAAGAAATATTACTTATTTCTTTTCCAAATTTACAAGGAACCTTTTTACAGAAAGCATTTAATGAAGTTGTGCAGAAAATGAATACATCATTGAGTAATAAAGTTCAGCTTTTAGTTGAATTAAAAAACATGATTAATTGTCATTTTGACATAAGTTGACTTGACTAGATAGTAAGGGAGATTTTTCTTGCCTAACTTTCCAGTCAACTTTCCAATAAAGTTGCCTTAATTGGAAGGCAATTTTTTGGCAGCTGGCCAATTAGATGCAAGAAACTTGCCTTACTTTCAAGTCCCTTATGTCGGCTGAACCTGCCCAATATCCTGGCCCTATTGGAATGTTTCCCGGCGAAGTAAATATACCCTCATCTTTCATTTAATTGATTTTGGTGTCAAACGAAAGGTTATTCATTTCTATTTCGAACAATATACGGCATAATCCAGGGTTTCGTGGATTTGAAGTGTTTAGCTTTGGTTTTTGGTTTAAATGAAAAGTTATTAAATTACACTGGTAGATAGCATAACGTATTTTTATAGTCCCACAAACAAAACAATACTTTTGTTAAATGATAAAGTTCTCCTAAATTCTATTCATGTATATCGTTTCAAGTTTTTAAAATATGCCGCTTTAAAAATGCTATAAACATTTGAAAATAGGGGTTTTAAGACTAAGTTAAAACTCAAAATATCTCTTAACAATAAATTGTATGATGATTTTGCAAAGTAAAAATCTTGCTCTTCTAGATACAATTTAAATCATTTTAGTATGTTACTAAACTTTGAATTTAATATTTTTATATCGGGTGATTTTTTAAGAGCTTGAGAACTTTTAAAAAAAAAAAAACCCATAAAATTTGCAAAATCTCATCGATTCTTTATTTGAAACGTTAGATTGGTCCATGACATTTACTTTTTGAAGATAATTTCATTTAAATGTTGACCGCGGCTGCGTCTTAGGTGGTCCATTCGGAAAGTCCAATTTTGGGTAACTTTTTCGAGCATTTCGGCCGGAATAGCCCGAATTTCTTCGGAAATGTTGTCTTCCAAAGCTGGAATAGTTGCTGGCTTATTTGTGTAGACTTTAGACTTGACGTAGCCCCACAAAAAATAGTCTAAAGGCGTCAAATCGCATGATCTTGGTGGCCAACTTACCGGTCCATTCCTTGAGATGAATTGTTCTCCGAAGTTTTCCCTCAAAATGGCCATAGAATCGCGAGCTGTGTGGCATGTAGCGCCATCTTGTTGAAACCACATGTCAACCAAGTTCAGTTCTTCCATTTTTGGCAACAAAAAGTTTGTTAGCATTGAACGATAGCGATCGCCATTCACCGTAACGTTGCTTCCAACAGCATCTTTGAAAAAATACGGTCCAATGATTCCACCAGCGTACAAACCACACCAAACAGTGCATTTTTCGGGATGCATGGGCAGTTCTTGAACGGCTTCTGGTTGCTCTTCACTCCAAATGCGGCAATTTTGCTTATTGACGTAGCCATTCAACCAGAAATGAGCCTCATCGCTGAACAAAATTTGTCGATAAAACACATTTCGAACCGAACACTGATTTTGGTAATAAAATTCAATGATTTGCAAGCGTTGCTCGTTAGTAAGTCTATTCATGATGAAATGTCAAAGCATACTGAGAATCTTTTTTTTGACACCATGTCTGAAATCCTGCGTGATCTGTCAAATACTAATGCATGAAAATCCTAACCTCAAAAAAATCACCCATTAGTTTTGAAAAATATGTTATGGAGTTAATTTTAAATGCTGATTTCGAACCTAAACTTTAATTTTAACTGTTGGCTCAAGTTTAAAAATACAAGTTTTCAACATTATTAACTTCCCATTGTTCCGATTTGTCGAATTGAAAATTTCGACATTTCTCGACATTTCAAGGTCCCTAGAGTCGAAGTAAAAGATTTTTAGAGAGATGTCTGTGCGTGCGTGTGTACGTACGTCCGTAAGTTCGGGAAGTTTTTTCTTCGTCCATAGCTCAACAACCAGTTGCATTAAAATAAATTTTGTTATACAGATAATAATGCAGACAAATTAAGAAAGGGCTCTCAAGAAAATTGATTGGCTTTTTTTTTTGATCATAGCAATTTGAAAAAAAAGGTGAACATTTTGGTTAACCCTAAATATCTCAAGAAACAATAACGCTAAAGACTTGAATTAAATTTTATTCTATATAAAAATTCCAACTAACGGTTTTTTTTATAAATAAAAAAAACTAAAAAAAAATATTTGTCACCTTGAAAATTTTACGTCCACAAAATAATTTAATCTCTAAAACAATTTTGTGCAACAAAGAATAACGTTTTCAACATCTGGTAAAATTTTGAGAAAAATGGAATCAACAGTTTTTTACAAAAAAATAAAAACCGAAAAAAATTAACAAAAGTTGGTAAAAATTGATTTTCGACGTAAATATCTTTTCAAAAATTAAAAATTATTGGCTTCAAACTTATTTTATCTCACAGGAAATATTGTTTTCAATATTCAATATATTTTTTATGAGAATCCAACAGTCTGATTTTTAATAAAAAAATAAAATCAACAAAAAATAGTACACAAATTTGGTCAACATTTATGTTCGGTTCTCGGTTTGTTTACATAAGAAATAAAAACTTTTAAGAAATGCTACTAAAATAAAACTATGTATTTTATTATATGCAAACTATTGTTGGTAATTTTAAATTTTTAAAGAATATTCAACTGACAACTTTTTTTACAGAACACGAAAACCTACAAACTTTTAAGCAAGACAAATCGACAGACGGGATGGGAAGTTATCAGTGTGGTCGAATCGCATCCCACCCTCTTTTTTTTATAAATTTCGAAAACTTGGTATAATAGAATTGTTTTAATACAGAGATTAATTACAAAAACAAAAAGATTTTTCGATTACCTATTATATGAAATAATATATGTAAATATTTGAACTAAACATTGAAGGAAAGGATTATACATTTTTAAACCATCACGGATTATATTAAAAACAAGCTACATAGGTACTTCATAATTTTTTTTTCGAATTTTAAATATCTCAAAAACCTGACGTGATAAATTAATTTTAAAGTCGGATTAAAATAAAGGCCATTAAAACCCATTGCAAAAGTCCAATTTTATCCAAGAAGAAAACCTTGCTTTATCTTTCTAATACACCAAATTCAATTAAATAAATGTTGGTTTGAGGGCAAACTATGGACTGAATTAGCCTTTAACTTGATTAATTGTTAAAACGGTCTTGATTCATGTCCTCATTGTCACAAAATGTCCGTGATCATCTCGCTATAGCGAAAATCATTCGCATTTACTGCTTGGCCGGCCTCATTGTCAAAGAAGTACCTACGTCCCGATGACGGCGTTAGTCCATAAACCTCAGAAAACAATCATTTCTTTTGGATGTATGTAGGTACTGCTTTCATATTCTGCTGCCAGTCCACGGTACATATCACAATGCTTTTGGCTATGCACATAAAATGCCATTTAAAAGGAAGCTCCTTTTGATTTGATAACGATTTGGAGGTTATTATTCAATTGAAATGTCAAACTCTGAAAACACGTTTTGTGAAATTCAATTTCTAGGACCTTGTCATACATTCGATTGTACGAATTCCTATTAAATGCCGCCTTTGCGCGCCTCAAAATACTGATGCCCTTCCGGTGTTTTCTTCCTGTTTTTAACTATTGGAATCTTCTAACAAACACCTTGCCCAAAAGTACTAGGATTTCTCAATAAATTCTCCTTTCTTTTAAAAATTAAAACAATATTTATTAATTTTTTTTTTTTAAACTTTTTATTACTACCACTATATCAAGAGGTAAAAATATAAAACACCAGTAAACTGAAAACTCAAACAGCTTATCGCTTCCTGCGCAAGTGCAGACGGTTCTTGCGTTTCCAGGCAGCGCGACGGGAACCTCCAATTGTCTGGGAGTACCTGTAGCCCTTTCCAATGCCACGGGAGCTCTTGCCAGCCGATGTAAGTCCACGCAATTCACGATGCTTGTGCACGTGCTTGCAGATCCAGTTGATCTTAGGATCACGACGAACGGCATTGTGGTGGGTGTCAATTAGGATGACTTCGAAGTATTTGTAAGAAGCATCCTGGGCAACCCAGTAAGAGTTGAGTACCCTCAATCCACCGAGTCTGCGACCGACACGTTCCTGAAATAATACAAACAAGAAAAACCACGCATTTACTATCACGTTTTGCGATTTTTTGAAAAAACTTTCGAAAACGAAAGCTCAGACATCTAAGGAAGGTTGATAGGTGGTCGGCATGGTTTCCTAAGTTACCATAAGGTTTATCATCAGACAGACTAGGAAAGGTCAGGGTATAACAATTTTTGAAAACTTACCTCAGCAATAGATTGCAGGCAACGGGAAGGCTTCAATTCGTTGACACCATGGCTCTTGGGCTTACCGTAGGTGCAACCCTTTGGCACTGGACGTTTACGACCTCCGCGACGCACACGGATTCTGTAGATGACGAATCCTTGTTTGTTCTTGTAGCCCAGACGACGTGCCTTATCGGGACGAGTCGACCTCGGCGAGCGGTGCAATTTTGTCAATTGACGGTATTGCCAAACGCGAATACGAAGCAAGTAGCGCATAACATCGCTCTGCTTCTTGCGGTAAAGTTCTTGCATATAACGATACGCACCCATTTTTGCGACCTTTCACGGCGATAGACCTAGTAACAAAATAGTAGTGGTTAATTGATATCAATATCAATAACTGTCACATCATCGGTCTATCGTTTTACGGATATTGAACCGACATCTTGTGGAAGTCATTTTCTTTTATTCTCTCTAGAAATAGATGCATTAGTTTTGAAAAAATTTGATTCTACTTTAAATTTAAGAAAAAAAAAACTAATTCACTACAAAAATCTAGAGAATTTAATTTAGATACAAAAATGTAAAATCGGTTTCGTTGTCAGTTAGCCAAAATCGACATCGTAATTCTTTCCGATTGGTGCACGGCCGGAAATTGATTATCATCACTTAGAAACACGATTTTTAACATTTTTCTTTTTGTTGTCTTAAAAACTTCTGAGGGAAGTTTACAAATTTACAATCGATGTTGGATAGTTACCTTTTAAGGGAATTCGCCTAGAAAGAAAAAACATTTTATTAGTTTTCGAACGTACAGAGAAAATTAAATAAATTTTAATTCAGAACTTTTAAAAATATTCAAAGATTTCAGAAATAAATGTAAATTAAAAATTAATTGAGACCAATCTCAGAAAACACACCTTCACTCCACAAAGTTAAAGTGAAAAAGAACGGATGTTGATGAAGTATCTCCCAAGTCAACACGTTCCCATATTCGAAAGAAAAATGGCGGTGCTGTGGGGAAGGTGAATTCTACACATGGTTTATTCGAAATTTTAATTTTTAAGGCTCCTCTTTCACGATGAATATTTTTGTCTGTGATACTACTTTTCGAAACTGTTCTTTGTGAAGGCTAGAAATAGAAACAGATCGTAATAAAATATCAGTACATACTATAAAGAATGCATTCCAAAATTTAATCAAACGATTTGAGGTGAAAATCCATTGTTTTTACTTGAATTCTATGAAATATTATTATATGAGATTTTCTGCTATTTTTATTGCTCATTTTTCACAAAAATTGTGTGTTGAGGTTGAAACTGAATTTTATGCTATGTTTGGAGAGAAAAGTGAACTGTGTACTAATTGTTAAATATATCAATATTATATTTCCAAAATTGAATTAGACAAATAAGTTTCTTATACACATAAAACCAAAGACACTCCATATAAAAAACCGAAAAATAAGCTTCCGTTTTGGTTTGCCCACAAATAGAAATGTCAATTTACACAAACGTATAAAATGTTGAAATCAGAAATTCAAGTCAGAATTATTAGACCTTAAATAAAAAAGTTTTTCGCAACAATCGGCTTGTCAGGGAAGATGAATTAAATATGATTAAGATTGTGGGGATTATAAACTAAATTGGATTAAAATTTTATGTTTCATTATGTTTGATTGTATTTTTTTACATTGTTTTTTTTTTTACCACTGACATCACGCTTTGATCTTCCAATTATGTCAATATCATCAGCGTATCCGAGTAATTGGATGGATCTTTGAAAGATTGTGTCTCTAGTGTTGAGTTTTGCACAATTCTTTCCAGAACGATGTTGAAGAATTCGCATTACAGTGCATCGCGTTGTCTATAACGTTTTTTGACATCAAAAGCATCGGTGACATCTTTTCCGACATTGATAGAGTAGCGTGCATTCTCCATCGTCATTCTGCACAAACGGAAAAGTTTGACAGTTATGTCAAAACTAGACATTGCTCTGTAGAGCTCTTCCCAATAGATGCTATCATACGCGGCTCTAAAATCGATAAAGAGATGGAGGGTATCGATTTGAAGTTCCTGGATTTTTTCCAAGATCTGCCGTAATGTGAATATTTGGTAAGTGCTGGACTTTCCTGGTCTGAAGCCACATATGATATGGACCTATGACGTTGTTGACGAACAACGTTCACATAATACCTCAGAAAGGATCTTATATGCGATGTTCAAGAAACTGACGTCTCTGTAATTGGTGCAATTAGAGGGTCTCCTTCCTGTGTATCGGGCAAAATATGATGAGATTCCATTCATCCGGCATGCTTTATTCCGACCATATTTGCAGATGAGTTGGTGCATTCTCCCTATATAATTCGACAGTTATGCCGTCAGCTTCAGCAGCTTTGTTGGACTCCAGTCTCGATATACATATCTATCTTCACTTCGTCGAGGTCGGATAAGCGGAATTGTTGTTCTGGATAATAATCAAGGGTCAACAAAAATGGTTTTTATAAAATAAATTCAAAATGTCTAGCCAGAAAAATATCTTAAAATTACGAATCTTGTAAGCAGGAAAACATGGCCGTAAATTGTAAACTCATACCATAAAAGTTGCAACTGACAGATGAAAAAATAAAAAGAGGGAAAGAGACATTAAGAACTTGCTCCCTTGAATGTTTTTATGAGATAAACTAAGATAGTTAGATAGTTGTAAGATGGCGATTTAAGATTGTATAAGCAGACAAACTGACTTGCTCCGTTGAATCTCCACAACATATGAATATCCACAATGAGTCTTGGTTCATTGGCTCGGGCTCACTGATTCAAATGGATTGACAGAGCCAAACCGAGTCACCTCAACTTTCCCACACACCTTGGGTTTTGATCGGCTCAGGTCCATTTGGTTCTTTGGCTCTGTCGTGAATGACCAGCTTTAGTCAAAATGAGTAGTAAAGAGCCTCATGTATACAGTGTCTTAAAAGGCTGAACCTTATTAATTTCAATGCGTGTATACCCTTAATAATTTGCCTCACCTTCCATTTAATTTATGATTCGAACTTCCAACGAGACTCGTCACATATCCCTTGTCCCAAACCCAATCCCAAATTAAGAAATTTTTGTGACACTTCATAGAAGTGACAGCTGCTACTTTTTATGCCTACACTTGACTTGGCCATAGTAAATATTTTCTCAAAACGCTGTTTTTTCAAATAAACTTAAGCAAAAAGAACAAAAATTACTCAAACAAAATTAAAAACCATCACATAAACAATGGGAACTGATGTAATCAAATCATACGATTCGCTCCAGCAAGAATTAGATCGTGCTAAAAACACTCTGGTGACTCTAAATGACAATATTCGGCGCATCATAGGCCGCGACCCAAAGGAAACCAATTTAAGGTTAGTGCCTTCATTCATTTTACCCAAAAAAAAATCATAAATTAATCCAATAATAAAATTTACATTTTTCCAACATACTAAAAGGGGTGATAGAAAGCGTCACTTAAACGACAGTCGTCGCAAAGACTCAACCAATGAACGATCTAAAAATCGTGATGGAGGCGGGGGTGGTGGCGGCGGCGGCAGTAGTCCTCCGCCTGCTAAACGGCGTATTCAAGATTCCAAATCCGTGTTCAGTCGTCTTTCGGGTCCTTCACCGATAGCCCCTTCATTGCGCGACGATGACGCACCCGTCAAACCGCGTATCTTCTCCCGAGTAATACGAGAGCTTCCGTCACGAGAAGAAATTGTCACAGCACAAGGACCCGATGCCGAATCTCGTGCTCGTAATCGTCGAATGTTCGGCTCACTGCTGGGCACCCTACACAAATTTTGCCAAGAAGAGTCTCGTCTCAAAAAGAAGGAAGAACAAAAGGCCATGGTCGAGAAGAAAGTCGAAGAGCAAGAGATCAAAGAACGCGCCAATCTCAAAAAGGAACGCGAATCGCTCTTCATGGACCGCAAACGTAAACAGCTAGAAATTCGCAAAATTGAACTTAAGATGTATCGCCTCAAGGACTTCAAGGCTTGGGAGAAATCCAAGAAGGATCTAGTCCACTTCATTCGGACCAAATCAAAACCTCCCATCTACTTTCGGCCGAAGGTGCTCACCAAAAAAACCGAAAAACTTTTAGCCGAAAATCGGGCTGCCATCGAGAGGGAAATCGAAAAGAAACGTGCTGCATTTGATGAGGAAATGCTAGAAATTGATAACCGTTTCAAGTTGCGCGAAGACGACCAACACCACCACGATTATGAGCCGCACAATAATGGTGGTCCGAGGAATTCAAGTAAGCACGATCGTCAGAAATCTAATCATGTTGGTGACGAGGACGACGACGACGACGATGATGAAGAGGATGACGAGGACGACGATGATATTGAGGAGACGCAACAGCAAAAAGTACAAGAAATAGATAGTGATCATGAGGAGCGGGAAGTTAGTCGTGTCATCAGCAGTAGTAATCATCATCACCACGAGGACCTGGCCTCCATACAGATTAAAATTCAAAATGGTAGGTTTTTGTTAAAAGAACTTGTTTATTAAATTAATTTATTAATTTCTTGACTTGAATAATATACATTAATTCCATAAATCAAGAACGGGCATTCTATAATAAAGTCATTGAATTCTAGCTAAGTACGCACTTGCTCTAATAAGTAGCACTTAAATATGTTTCCATAGTGGCACTTAGGGCCCAATTTAAAAGCATAGCATTTTAGTCTTCAATGTATAAGACTTTCATTGAGTATGAAATGTGAAATTGGATTACTTTTTATATTGCGGCTGAACTTGTCCAATTGTAGTTCGTTCCTCTGAACTGATAAATGAGCACGTTTTTGTATTGTTGGTTGTTAATTGTTCACAATTGTTCTTCCGTGTTTTACCCTCTTTCCCATTTAACTTAAACCGTTTTACTGTAAAGTTAAAATAAAAAAAACTCTTGTATTAGAAAAACTTTTTGTTTTCAGCTTCGAGCAATTTAGAAACGATATTTTGAAAAATGAAAATGGTCTGTGAAAAATTCACCGTTTCATTTTTTTCTTTGGATTTTTGAATGTGAGTTTCATGTTACCTTAGCTGTTACCTCAAGAAAATATTGGTTGTCTAGATAACCAAAATTCTGTAAATGGTTAAACTTGTGGGAGTAAATAATAATCAACAAAGTTAGTTTCTTATATAGGGCCCGCCATCTAACGTTTTTTTTTGTCAACTAGTGCTTATTTCGTGAATGGTAACACTTAGCTCTTGTCTGATTTGACTGATAATTAGTTTTATCCTTCCGCTCAACGAATATCGTTGTGTATACGCTGGCAACAACGCTTAGAGAATATGCCGATTTTGCCAAAAAAATCCTCTTTTCAGATGAAGCTCATTTTGATCTTGGCGGGTATGTAAACAAGCAAAATTGTGGCATTTGGGGCACAGAAAACCCGCACGCATACATTGAAAAGCCGATACACCCAAAACAAGTCACTGTTTGGTGCGGATTTTGGTCCAGAGGCATAATTGGGCCATTTTTCTTTGAAAATGAGCAAGGAGTGGAAGTTACAGCCAATAGTAATCGTTATCGGGCCACGTTGAACTAATTTTTTTTTCACAAAAGGAAGAGGAGGATATTGGCAACATTTGGTTTCAACAGGACGGCGGCGCTACGTGCCACACAGTCGAAGTTAAACTCGATGTTTTTATAGAATTTCCAACAAAAACAAAATTTTTGGCTGACCATTTACAAGCATATATTATTGTTGCATTCGTCAGTCCACATTCATCATCGAATTGTTAGACGTTTTGAATGGATCTTTTCTACTCGCTGCTAAAATCGTTCTATCAACAGTTTTTCTTGTTATCCGGGATCGTTTGTTTCTTATAGTGTTTTCAAATGTCTTTTGTTCTTTCACATGATTTACACCAACATAAATCCTGTTTTGAGAACGAACCAAATCCTTATAAATGTCAAAACAGTAAAAAGTTTAATCACAAAATTAATAGGCTATATTTGTTTTTAATTACAAGAAAATCAGGAGCAAATTGAACAAGGAACAAGAAGAATTAGAGGCATCTCTAAATTAATAGAGCTTAGCGAAAAAAGTTTTCACATAGCAAAATATTTGAATGTGTCTTTTATTAATTTTATAATATTTTGAATTTAGTTTTCCAAAGTTTTTATGTTTTTACTCAACAATATATCAACGAATATGCAGAAGGCATAATTCTGTTGCGAATATAATTAAGCTATCAGCAACATTAAAATTTTTAACAAAAGCTTTCTTTTTGTGTATTTTTTAAAATCCCACCACACCTAACAACGGAATTTAAAATTAGTTCTGAGCTAATGCTCATTATTTCCATTATTAAAAGCATTGTTATATGCTTTTTATTTTCTTCCATTCCATATCATACTGTGTTTGGCCCTCAGCTATACGTTTGGTGAAATTTTTGTTTCTATTTCTCTCCTTTAATAAGTCTCGATGAAATTCATAACATTTTTCTAATGAATTCTTGCTTATTTGAATAAGCTAATTCCCGAATATTTAAACAAATACACAACTTGGCAGCACTCGATTTACTCAACTTTCATAGTCCCGAGCATTCAAAATCTAACCATTTTATTGGAGACTGGATAAACTCTTTTTAGCTTGGCTTTCTATAACAACTTATAATGTTTCTAATTGGAAGTTCCATATAACAACTCGAATATTCGGTTGTAGTTGTCTAATAGTTTCTGGTTTTAAATGACGTTAAATCTAATGAACCAAGCTAAGTTTAAGTTTAATTTTAAGTTTAAGTTTAAGTTTAAGTTTAAGTTTAAGTTTAAGTTTAAGTTTAAGTTTAAGTTTAAGTTTAAGTTTAAGTTTAAGTTTAAGTTTAAGTTTAAGTTTAAGTTTAAGTTTAAGTTTAAGTTTAAGTTTAAGTTTAAGTTTAAGTTTAAGTTTAAGTTTAAGTTTAAGTTTAAGTTTAAGTTTAAGTTTAAGTTTAAGTTTAAGTTTAAGTTTAAGTTTAAGTTTAAGTTTAAGTTTAAGTTTAAGTTTAAGTTTAAGTTTAAGTTTAAGTTTAAGTTTAAGTTTAAGTTTAAGTTTAAGTTTAAGTTTAAGTTTAAGTTTAAGTTTAAGTTTAAGTTTAAGTTTAAGTTTAAGTTTAAGTTTAAGTTTAAGTTTAAGTTTAAGTTTAAGTTTAAGTTTAAGTTTAAGTTTAAGTTTAAGTTTAAGTTTAAGTTTAAGTTTAAGTTTAAGTTTAAGTTTAAGTTTAAGTTTAAGTTTAAGTTTAAGTTTAAGTTTAAGTTTAAGTTTAAGTTTAAGTTTAAGTTTAAGTTTAAGTTTAAGTTTAAGTTTAAGTTTAAGTTTAAGTTTAAGTTTAAGTTTAAGTTTAAGTTTAAGTTTAAGTTTAAGTTTAAGTTTAAGTTTAAGTTTAAGTTTAAGTTTAAGTTTAAGTTTAAGTTTAAGTTTAAGTTTAAGTTTAAGTTTAAGTTTAAGTTTAAGTTTAAGTTTAATTTTATTTAGTTTAATTAAAACTATTTACATTTTCGATAAGTTATATTTGTTCACATAGTTGATATTTTTGAATTATATTAATTGCAGTCTCACATGAGTAACTCTTTCGAAAACCCCATTGAAGGATCATTATTAAATTGTTACTTTCGAAATAATGATAAAGTTGTTTAAATACCACCTTTTCATCTTTTCACATTCTTTTTTTTTTTTTTTTTTTTTTTTTTTTTTAATTCAAATTTTATTCAATATTAACTTATATCTACTTACATGCTAACAAAATTCAGAAAACTAGCCTAACTAATAATACTTAAATTTAACTTACTGGCCCTAAACGGGCGCTCTAAGGAATTCATGATTTCTTAAATTAATGCCTTTCGGCCTATGAACTAATTTTTTTTTTTTTTCTTTTTTCGTTTATTTTGTTAGAAAATATAAAAAACTAACATCTTTATCGTTTATTTTTTATCTTACATACTAAGTCCTTAAAATAAAACTTAAAACTACCCCTAACCTACCTACATACTACTTAAAACTAGAGCAACCACAGCGGCAAAAGCTATGTCCATGTCCATATATGTATGTGTTGTTGATTATGTTTGTAAGTGTTATTTTTTTTATTTTTATTTTTATTTGTTGTATTTTTTTTTTTTTTTTTTTTTTGTATTTTTTTTTTGTATTTTTTTTTGTATTTTTTTTTTTTTTTTTTATTTATAGTGCCACCGTCCCTACTCTACTTAACCTAAACCTAAGACTAAAACAAGTATGTAAGCCGGCCAAGGCAATAAATACCCCACCCCGGTTTACCCCACTTTTCACATTCTATTTTTAGTTTGGTTTGCAATTTCTGTGGTACATCTTCTTGGAACAACAAGAAACATAGTCACCACATGTATGAACAAAGTTTTGGTCCAGATTTTAGTTTCGTTCCTTGAACTTTGCACAAGGTTACCCAAGTTTTTCATTATAACCTAGTAGAAACGAAATAATTTTTTATTTCTATTAATTTAACGTATTTATGGTAAAAGTTTTCATTTTAAGTTTTCTTGTATTGAAGTTGTTAATATATTAAGAGAACTCAAAGCCCTAGACACAGGAAATTGGTTAGCTTTGGTGCAAACCCATCGTGGCATTAGAACTCAATTACAATATTTTTAATTTACATACCCTCCCCAATTCTTAATGTCAAACCTCTGTTGAATGCTATATTCTTCTGTGAACTAGGTCCTCGCTAAACAAACTTCTCCATTTAGCTCGATAGCTAGAGGTGAAATAAAAGAGGTTAATTTGAGGACTCAGGACTAGAGCGTTGGTTTTCATGCTTTACGTGGCCCAGTGATCTTAGAGGTTGGACTTTTATCCTCCTGGTTGAGTCTTAGTCACTGTACACTCCGTAGAGCTTGTCGTTTCATCTCCTCCTCCAATCGCCGTCGTCGTTTCTCTCGATTAACTCAAGCTCAAGGTGCTTTCATCTGCGTTTGTCACATAGAGAAACATATCTACCAAAAGAACCGACTTATGGGGTTTGCTCTCTTTCGACCTACAAACTGCACTGAGAGGATTTTGCCCGTTAGCGTGAGCATGTGTTAGTTGTCCCGTGCATTTCTTATGGGAAAATCCAAAAATCCAGATTCTATGTAGTTGTTACGGGCTTTTGGGAACAGTATGGGGAAAAAAATTTGAGGGTGTTTCAGGCAAGACGGGTACCGGTCGGTTCTCTTGGTAAGTATATTTCTCTATGGTTTGTCACGTGTTTCTGGACTAATTTGCTACTCAATTACTTACTTAGTATGACAAAACAGTGGTTAACAAGAGTAATTCTTCGTTTGATTTCAACCCGGTTGTTGGGGTATGTTAAGGGCCTTTGGGCTTCTCTTATATTGAAAATCTTCTTGGTACTTTATGACTTATGACAGATCCCATATATTTTTGCTTATTCTCCTTTTTGAAAATTGAATTGTTATTTGAAAATATACATACATTCTTCTTTCGGAGAAACAAAACTGTTTTTTTTTCAAGACAGAGGATGATAGAATGTGCTTTGATAGGCTTTTTAATTAAAATTTGTCACAACAAAAATTTTAAACAATTGTTTTTTTTTATTACAGACATTAAAAAAGAAGATATTGATCCAGCCGAATTAGAAGCAGATAATTCCAATGAAAGAACTTTGCCAAGCAGCATCATAATTCCGAATAAGGAAATAAAGCGATCTATAGAATGATATACTCTAAATAATGGTGAACCAAAATAACATTGATGACCAAAATATATGTAAAGTTAAATCTAATTTGAGCGGATTAAGAGAGATTAACCATCATTAATGTAGTATTTTACAAAATTAAAACTTGTATAATTGAATTGCTGTTTCATTAGAGCTAATAATTATATTAAGAAAAAGGAAACAAACAAAAAAAGAAAAACAAAACAAAATAGAACAAAAAAAGAAACCGAAAATTTGGGATAACTTATGTTGTTTTTACTTACATTTTGAAATATAGAACTAAATTTAAAAAAAAAAGAAGAAAATATTGAACCAAAACTACCTAAGAGTCTATTTTTAATTTATTACGGATTATTTAACATTTTATCAAATTTTACTCTTCTCTTCTGTAAAATGCCAAAAATCATACACAAAACGAAATATAATTTATAAAAATTTGACAACAAACAATTTTTATATATTATTTTAAAGACAAATCGGTATAGGAAATTTTTGAATTTGAATATGGTCGGAAGAAAGCATGCCCTCTTAACTGCACCAAGGCTTTAGACAAGGTGATGAATTATCTTTCTAAAGTCTGTTCAATAACTGGCATATGCTGAAGACATTGGGCAGGTTCAGACGACATAAGGGACTTGAAAGTAAGGCAAGTTTCTAGCATTTGATTGGCCAGCTGCCAAAAAATTGCCTTTCAATTAAGGCAACTTTATTGGAAAGTTGACTGGAAAGTAAGTCAAGAAAAATCTCCCTAACTATCAAGTCAAGTCAACTTATGTCAAAATGACAATTGATGATGTTTTTTCATTCAAATGAAAGCTAAACTTTATTACTCTATGATTTATTTATTTTCTGCACAACTTCATTTAATACTTTCTGTAAAAAGGTTCCTTGTAAATTTGGAAAAGAAATAAGTAATATTTCTTTGCAATACAAAATACAAATAGTGATGGACTTGTAGCTTGCCTGAGGTGTGTTTTGTAGAAAATAATGATTTTGGTAGTTTTTGTACTATGAACTTGAAGTAGAGGTTTGTGAAGTAAAGTTCTGAATTTTAAATTCATGACACTTGAAAAACTAACTAGTTGCCTTGGTCAAAATGTACGTTCATAGAATGAAGTTGACTGCAAATGAAGTCCCTTATGTTGCCTGAACCTACCCATTCCATTCAAGTTTCCAATAAGGTTGTCTTAATTGGGAAAGCCAATTTTTTGGCAGCTGTCCGTCCAATGGGATATAAGAAACTTGCCCTACTTTTACCTTTAAGTCGCTTATGTCGTCTGACCCTGCCTATAGATTGTAAAGTTTGGAATATATTTTAAATAAAGACTAACTAGTCCCCGGTATTCCCCGATGTCATGGAGCTTGGGAATTCATTGCGTTCTATTATTCAGTCTAAACAAACAACGTATGTACAATAGGTTTTAATATGTCATCTCTGCAGATGCAGAGAAGTGAGTAGATAAGTAAGTTGGTAACTACCTACATAGGCGTTAGGTCTTTTTGCCCAAAAACATATCGCTCAAATTAAAAACGTTATAGCGCCCACAACCATTTTATTTAAATTTTGTTGTACCATTTGGACAATATTACCGAAACTTTGGGCGTTAAAACTTTACTGGGTTTTTTAACACTCGATCTTAAAATAAACGTTCGGTCTTATTGCCCAATAAATTAACGCCAAAATATTAAAAATGTCATATCGCCCAAAAATTACTCAATCGCTCAAAAACTTTTTCAGATGAAAATGGCACAAAGCCCAAAATCAATGTCATATTGCCCAAATGAATTTTAAAATATCATAACGCCCAAATTACTTATTGAAATATCGCCCAAAAGATGTCATGTGTATACAAATTTGGGCATTCTGACAAAATTTTTGTTTATTTTGGACATTAAATGAAACAAAATGTCAGGTCACACCCTTAACCTATAGAGTACTTTTGGTGCATTTCACGCAGAAATGTAAGAAATTGTTTTCAAACGTAGCTTTTTCCAAAAAATAATATGTACTTTTCTTGTTTCCATATCTATTAATGCCAATAACGCTTCAAAAACCTAGAAAATGAGAGAGAATCTGATATGAAGAATTGTCGGTCTTTTTTTAAAGTAGTTTTTTCGAACACAATAGGCGTGTACCATCAACTGAGCGCTCAGTGAGCGCTCAATGTCAGATTGACGGAGGCAGAATCGTTTTGTGGGACAAGAATCTCCGTGCGAACATATGCTGTCAAAAACATATGTTGTCAATTGTAGTTTTTGATGTGAATTTATTATTTTTTTCTATTGATAATTCTTTGTTACTTTTGAAAAAAAAAACTATTAAAATGGATTACAAACAAGAACAAGTTTTGCGTCAAATTTTAAGTAGTTCATCAGATAAAATAAGAAATAAAAAAAGGAATGAGGAGCATGAAAAGATTGTGATGGAACTCCTAAAATTAAAATTATTTAAATTACGCGCCACACCAGACAAATGACAACTGAACAGCTGTTTTGGGTGAGCAAGCAAATTGAGAAATGAATCCATGAATTTTTTGTCTCAGAGATCTCCGCAAAAAATCTCAGTGCTCAGCTGAGATTTTTTGTCTCACTTAAAAAAATAGTTGAGTGCTCGGAGCGCTCAGTTGATGGTACACGCCTAATTTTAGGGAGTTTATTATTACTATCGCGCTATCAGTCTGCTTACTCGTAGATTCTAGAATATATTTTGATCGTGAAGGAGTCAACAAAACTTAAAAATTGTAAAGAGAAAAATATTTGGTTCTTGAATTTAAGGAAATATGTAGGTGCATTTCAGTAAATAATTTCTCTAAAAATTAAATAAAAACAAATTAAGGTACAAAAATAAGTTGGTTTTGTGTGGCACTCACAAATTACACGTTTCAGAATCTCTTTTCACTTCAAAACTTAAGAGATTCAAAGCTTTTGTATCAATAGATATGAAACGTTCATAATATTTTTCAATTAGCCATTAGTTTAACAAAAGTGATACTTTTGCTGTTTTTGGGACGTTTATATTATTGAAATTCGTGTTTAAATCTCAGTTCTAGAGCATCCAAAGCAAATTCACTTCAAAAAGTAGATTTATTTAATTTTTTAAGATCTTAAAAGTTTTTGTATTAAACAGAAAATCAATTTTGAAAAAAATAAAATGCACGACTGGGTCGCTTGAACTTGCTAATGTCTTCCAAAAAGTCTGTTTAAAAATATTTATTATATCTTAAGATTTTAAAATGTATCTACAAAATAAGTTTTTTTTTTCAAAAATTTAAATGCCATTTTATTTCTCAAAAAAACCTAGATTAACTTCATTTTTTTTTGAAAATCAATAGAGCGACTTTTTTTTTAATTGATTTTTACATATACTTTTTTTAAATTTTGTCTTAAAATATTTTTGATATGCAGTTGTTTAGTGCTTATAAATACACATGTAGGTGACCTTTTTCTGAGTTTTGTAAACAAAAATCAATATATTTTTAAAAATCAAAAAAGAATAATATTGACATTCTTGAGAAAACTTAAAAACAAAATAACGGTTTTATGAAGTTTACTCTTCTGAATTATTCCGAAATATGTTTTTCTTGTAGAAAGAAGCCAAATTAAGAAAACAATTACGAAAGTTTAAAAAAAAAATGTATCGTTTATTTTTTTGAAAAAATTCGAATTTTCGATTTTAAACCAACAAATTTGTATGGGGACTGCTGTTATATTTCGTATTAAAAAAAATTTAAAAAAATGCCTTACGCTAATCGACTTAGAACTTTTATTTCCCATTTTGAACTCAATCGACACAAGGGTTCGAGATGTAGGGGGTCAGGACAGACAGACAGACGGACGGAATCGGAGGACCCACTTTTTTCGACTTTTCGATTAAAAGCTCGAGTTTGAATTTTGTTAAGAATGCAATACTTGCCATATAGTTCTTATAAGTCGCAAGTAAAAATCACCTCATTGTTCACTATTTTATGTGCGTCAAAAAATAAGACGTAATTGAAGGCGAGTTTCAGGAATTTAAAGGTAACTTAATATCAAATTGACGATCTCATATTCAAGGTTTCTTTTTATGAACCTAAATATTTGCTCTTTTTCTTAGAAACAAATTTTATGAAAATAATTTAAAGCCTTACTAGAGCTTTTCCAAATTCTAAATTTCGTGAAACAAAAATGTTAGTTGTTTTTGATAGCAAACCACATTTTGGTAAATGTGGTTAAATTACTAATAAATCTTTAGATAATTATATTATGGCTCATATGACTCCCCCTTTGTCTTCCATTGGTCAAAAGTTGATGAATTTGTGCTGCGTTATTGGAAAAGTGCTGAAATTTCGAATTATAATTATTATGTTCTTGGTCCAGTCCTCAGTTAAAAGTAGTACTTTTAGCAAACAAAGTTTAAGGAAGTAAAATACAAATTTTGTTTTCATATAAAAATATAATGGGAGTCATATCTATTAACGCAATACGATAGTTCTGAATTCAAGGGAAAATAAAAAAAAGTTATCTCCCAGGGGGGGCTCATGACTCCTACGACCCCCCTCCTTGGATCCAACATTGACCCTGTAACTCTCCTGTTGAGCTCACTATAAAATTTGGGGTAGGTGCAAGGTTGTTTATATGCAAAGCTTCTTTAAATCCAGATTCCTTAAGTGCAAAGAAACTTTACTTACATTCAACTTCCGACCTTCCTCAAATCATATAGTAAGGCCAAGCAGGAGGTTGCAGGGGGTAGAATACCCCCCCATACATACTTCACAGTTTATAAGCGAATCAAATCCCAGCCACCCAAAATGTTTTCTGAATACAAATTTTTGGGCGTTATGATATTTCAAAATTTGGGCGTTACAACATTAAAAGTTGGTTTGGGATCTAACTAGGCATTACGACATTCGATTTGAGTTTTTTGTCGATTTAAAAAAAAAACTTTTTGGGCTTTATGATATTTTAGGGTTTGAGCGATATGGTTTTAGGCGAAAACACCTAACGCCATCTACATACATTCCTATCTCTTAATTAAGATTTAAAACAAACTTTCATTAAATTTATTTATGCATAATGACATTAAAAAAATGCTTTTAAATACAGCTTACTCCATTAATTACATACATGTATAATGTATATATGTTTGTTCTTAATTTTTTAATACATAATTTCATTGAAATAATATCACACTTCATAATTTTTGTCTTAATAAAAAAAATAGGTAGTTAACATATGTAAATATATACATACATATGTATGTACATAGAAAAGGACCACCAGGTATATAAAAGCAAAAGAATTTTATATCGCTGGCTTGTCGTATCACTGTATAACACTGGTGTATACTTTACACCCAAAAATCTACCATGACACTATTATTATCCTTAATTAAAAAACAACAAAGCACGCACATTGATATTCAGTAAAAAGCACCTATAATATCATCATCATCATCATCATCATCATATATAAAAGATATATTATAATGTATGAAGCTACTTACCGCTCTACCTGACCAGACCATTGTCATACCCGAGCAGAGGTTTAAAGAACCAACTGAATATAAAGCTAATTGTTAAAAAGGTATGTAATTTCACGCAGCAACCAACTAAATAAAACCTTTACATTGGAATGTTTTGTATTCAAAATTGGCCAAAAATAGTGAAATAAATATTTAAAGTTTTTTTAAACTTAAAATCGTAGTTTATACTCTTTTTTATTTATAACGTTTTTTCAGAGATCACTTTTTAATAACGCTTATAGTTTGTAGTGAATAAAGGGGTTTCCAATAAAAAGATTAATTTTGATATTAAAAAACATTTTGGGAACGGTGTTGTCCATCGAGAGTTGAAGAAGGCTTAGGTGTTTCCGATACATAAGACGTTCGCTAAAACTGATCCGAACAACTGTTGGGGAATCTCCTTTTTAAATGTGGCTTATAGAATTTTGACAACTATTTTGCAATAGCGCCTTACTACAACTTGGATCAACCATACAAATCTTCTGGAAGAGTTCCAAGCTGGATTTAGAGCAGGATACGCAATGTAGCTGAAGTATCTGTGTCACAAGGGAAGAAATTGTACGCTTTCATTGTGGATTTTAAGTCCGCTTTTTATAGTGTGGATAGAAAGTCGTTGTTGTACAAATTGATGGTGAAGTTCTGTCTGAACGGTTCCAAACTAAGATGAGAGTGAGATAAGCATGTTCTCTGAGTACTTTGTAACTGAAATACTGTATTTTTTTTATAATAAGCGCACACTCAAGGGGATATTACTACCCTTATTATATAAAGAAATAGTGTGATCACTAGGAAAGGGAGAGTGGGGTTGAAATTAGGTATCGGTGCACATTGGTTTTGAATTCCTGAATATTGCAATAACTGGGAAAGACAGAGTGTGGTAAGGCATTCCACATTCGCGTTGTACGGCTCAAGAACGAATCCGTGTACTTGACATTATGACCGAAGTTGGGCTCGAGGCTATACTAATGAGTATTCCTAGAAGCGCGAGTATTACGGTTGAACTGTTTGAGGGGTGGAATGCAGCTGGCTATTTCTCTAGAGCATAAACTGTTAAAATGACTGTAAAAAAGAGTGAGACAAGATTCCAAGCGACGTAAATAATCCTATGATAATATTATTACCAATCAATCTAAATTCTCTACGTTCAATACTGTCCAAGAGGCTTAAATAAGTTGCAGGGGCACCAGGCCAGAGATGGGAGTTATAATCAAGCTTTGGACGTATATAAAGGCTTGTAGATATCAGCCAGATCAGAGGGGGAGACAAAATTTCTTGCATCGCCTAAGAAAACCCAAAAATCTTGCGGAATTTTTGGCCACATCGCGTATGTGATTGTTCCACAAGAGGTGGTTAGTGATACACATACCGTGAATATCGAGATGTTCAGTCTTCACGTTGCAAGTGCCATCTATGGATAATGGCAAGGGAGGTATATCTCGCTTTAACGATACAACACAGCATTGGGTTTTCGAAGCATTAAACTCCAGGCGATTTTTTAAACCCCTTTGTACAATGCTGTTTGTCGTTGAAGTTCGACATCCGATTGAAGAAGGGATTCATGAAAACCGAAAACACGCATTTTCGATAAGAGGGCCTGATGCCAAACCCTATCAAATTCTTTTGAAATATCAAGTGTAATAATCTTACTTTCTAAAAAACGTTGTAAAGATTTGCTCCACTGTTCGGTGAGATGAACCATGAGATCACCAGTGGACCTATTGCTGCGAAAGCCGTATTGTCGGTCATTAAGAAGCTTCCGATCTTCCGTGATATTTCTTGAGTTGATAATTAATAAGCCTTTCCATGTCCTTGGAAAGAAGGGACGTAAGTGCAATCGGTCGGTAATTAGAGGGTGTGGAAGATTCGCCAATTTCTGGGGAGGAATTTTCTGAAGGAATTAAAGCACTTCTGTTTGCAGATAACATAGTGATCGTAGCTCATACTCACTGCAAATGCTACAACCGATGATCAATCAACTATGCGAATACTCTGCCAGATAGAACTTACTTGTCAACCAAAATAAATCTATGATTATGTTGTTGTTGGGTTCGAAATCCTGTATGGATCATAATACTGTATTTAAAATACTGTATCTCAAAATACTGTATTTCAAAATACTGTATGTACAAAATACTGTATGATCAAAATACTGTAGCTCAAAATTCTGTATCTTAAAATTCTGTATACCAAAATTCTGTATTTCAAAATGCTGTATATAGGCTGAAAAATAAAAAACGTTTTGATAATGTAAAAAAGTGCGCACTTTTTTACATTATCAAAACGTTTTTTATTTGTCAGCCTATTTACAGCATGTTGAAATACAGCATTTTAAAAACAGATTACTTTTATAAAGAATATATCATAATATTTTTTCATTGGCATAATGTTCTAATATACTTCCCTTGAACAATAACATATGATAATTCATAAGTCTTTGAATTTTTGTTGTTGTTGTAAATACATTTGTATATATAATTCATAGATTGTTACTTATAAATATTATTGCCTATTGTTATTTACTTATTTATGATATGACTTATTAATGTATTCTGTTTTTTTACTTGTTTGGAGTTTCAATAAATGATAATGTACATGCGGAAATCGAGTTCTGCTTTTGTTGTTCTCAGTGGCGGACTAAGAGGCAGTGACACCCGGGGCGGTAAAGCAAGCTTACACCCCTTAAAAATTTAAGAAAAAAACACGAACAAAGATTTTATTTAAAGGTGCTTACGAGCTTTTATTGTACTGAATGTTTCGATTATATCATTAAAATCTATATTTTTTGTGTGCTCCGTTTCGATTGAAAGTATAGCCAAATTAGTCAACCTATTTTGGCTCATCGTTGATCTTAGATAAGTCTTTATTAATTTTAATTTGGAAAAGCTTCGTTCACACGATGCCACTGAGACGCAAATTGTTAAATACATTTTTATCGCCAATGACAGACTCGGTAAAGAGTCTGAAAAATCCCACTTAACAATGAAGCTTAAAAGTTCAAAGGCTGTCCAAATTTCTGCATCTTTTAAATTTATCTTTGAAGCTACCATGTGACGCCGAATTCGCTAGATTTCCAATATGATACTGTTGTCTGTAAGTTCTGTAAATGTTGACATTTGTAAGAACCACAGCCCGCAGTTCTTCTTCCGTTCCATCCAGCAATATTTTCGGTTGAAGAGCTGAGAAAACTGACGCAATATCTTCCATGGCCTTAGATCGATGCACAAGTTCAGTATAAAATGTATCCTGACATTCTAACATGGCTCTTTGTGTTTCCTCTTCCAACGTCAAACCAGCATCTTGAGCCTTTTCGCCTGGCATAGTTTTCTTCTTTTTTCTTCTTCCCCGCCTTTCAATTGAAATTTCTAGCTCGGTGCATTGTTCTCTTGCGTATATTACGGCCTTTTTCACGGATTCATCACGGTGTTCACGAAGAAAACTCGCTAGTGCCTTAAGTTTTATTACACTTTTTTCTAGAGTGAGCCCGGATTTTTGCAAGTATTTCTGTGCTGAATCAACTCCTTCCAAAATATCGAACCAGAATGAGTAGTAGTGTGCAGTTATTTTTCTGTTACTGATGGCACCCCCTATTAGTCTGCCACCCGGGGCGGACCGCCCCCACCGCCCCCCCCTTAGTCCGCCACTGGTTGTTCTCTCTAATGGAAGCTTAAGAGCGCTATTTTGCAAAAATACAGTATTTTTACATAATATTTTGTTCATACAGTATTTTGAGAAGAAGAATTTTGAGATACAGTATTATCAGATACAGTATTTTGACAAAACAGTATTTTGAGATACAGTATATTAACCATCCAGTATTATGAATATACAGTATCATACAGTATGGTACAGAATTTTAACCATACAGTATTTTAAAATACAGCATTTCGAGCCGCTCCCGATTATGATCTTTAACAAAGGGAGAGGCGGACTACGAGCAAGTGAGAATTTGCACTATAATAACGAATAGCTTGAAGTTGTCAGCGAGTACGAGTGATCTTCACTATTAATTTAAAAATTTAGAAAACCTTTTAAAGGAAAGCTGGCATAGGCAAAAACTGCAATAAAACTCAACTTGGAAGATGTGATTTCCCAAAAAATATCTAAGTCACAGTACTAAGTTCAAAGTTTTCGAGTCCTTTAAAAACTCAGCCATGCTTTATGAAGCGAAGGTGTGGAGTGGTCAACAATATGATAATGTGGACAAACTGTTACGCTAATACTTAAAACGTACATTCGACTACAGTCAAACACACCAAACTATAAGTCGAACCTAGAGACCGAATTATCACCGTTGTTTACTAAAACTAAAAAATTACAGGGAGATAACGTTATTAAAGTACTAAACATCAATTACAATCGACTTCCGAAGAGAAAAATTATGAAAGCAGTGAGAAGCAAAGTTGGTTGCTATTGAGATTAGCTGGAAATAGCTAGTTGGTGGAACCACGATCTAAAGTTAGATCAAGAGCTTCACACTAACTAGAAACGAATTCTTTGCGATATCATATTCCTAACAAATGTAAAGACTAGGAATAAGTACGAAAGAGAAGCAAGATATTCTCTTTTTAGATCAGTTTTCACCAGACTCAACTACAACCTACAGCAGGCAAACTACTTTAAAAATGAAAATAGCGTAGAATCGATTTCATTGATGTTAAGACTAAGGGTAGAACTGATGCATCTCAACTACTGACCACATCGATAAGACCTATAAATACTGTGCAATATAGCAACACAACAGAAAGGGAAGACAATAAGGAAGGTATGACAGGCTGCCACAGAGCTACGGTTTCAATACCATATATTTTTCATAACATTTTCAATAAGCAATTCTAACATTTGCTCTGTATGCCTCCTAAAATTTTACTAATTTTATCTTTAAGTTCTTGAGCTCATAGTAAACAACTTGCCTAGAATATTACAAAACCTTTACCTTCATCTCATTAATTTAAGAAATATAAAGAAAACAAACATTTCTTAAATTTGGAATACAAAAAAAATCAAAATCGGTAGAGGGATTATCTTTTGCTTTTGAATCGAATCTCAGAAGGAAATAGTTCTAAGGCTTACGTCGTTAAAAAGGTTTTAGAGCGTTCCTTCAAAAGTCTAAAAAAGAAACCTTATATTTATGTACATACTAGCTTTTACCCGCGACTTCGTCCGCATTAAATAGTTTTTTTTGGATAGTAGTATGAAAAAACCTGAGCTGTACTTTTTTGTACGTATGTTTGAATTGTGCCAGATGGGATGAGGCCATACTAAATGTGATTGTCATAGGTTAGGTTAGGTGACAAACCGAGTAAATCATTAAGTATTAAAGAAACGATTAAATTTACACGACAAATAAAACATTTGCAGGATTTCTCTTTAATTTGCATGCGTCTGGAGACGGCTTGTGCCCTCAAGTGTGTGCCCGTTCGGGTAGACCCACTCAGTGATGTCCTCCCCCCGCGCCGCACTACCGCCGCCACCACCTGCCTCGTCTACCGCGTGCGACCCCCGCCCGAGCACTCGCCCCGCGCCTCAGCCGAAACAGAATTATCAGAAGTAGAAGACAGACCCAGTGAATTATTTGTTGTACCTACATGGCTCGTGTTTGGCGATGAAAGGTTGAGCATAGCAAAGTTAAGGTTTAAAATTATTATTTGTGGAACTTGGTGGGAGCCAAAGTTTGCGTCTAACGTTGAGGGCTTGGGGCACGTGGCGCGCGAAGCCCGCGTTAATATACGTGTATCGTGTATGATAAGTTTAACATGTTCGACAACTTATTTCATAAGGGTTGAGAATGCGTTGTTTTCCCGTAATACTAATTTTATCCAAATATTATTCAAATCTTTGGTAATTTAGGAGTGAAAGCAATCAGATTCCCCGGAAAGTAATTTTTCCCATGGGAATGCGTTGTTTTCCCGAGGTCAAAAGTAACTCATGTCCTTTCTTAAGTCTCAAACTATCTCCTTACCAAATTTCATTTAAATCTGTTCAGTAGTTTAGGCGTAAAAGCGATCGGCCCACCTGAATTGTCCCATGGGAATGCGTCATTTTCCCGGGGTAAAATGTAGCCTATGTCCTTTCTCGGGTATCAAAATATCTCCATACCAAATTTCATGCAAATTGGTTCAGTAGTTTAGGCGTGATTGAGTAACAGAGAGACAGACAGAGTTACTTTCGCATTTATAATATTAGTATAGATGTACATCCGAAGAAGGAATCCAAAAAGTAATTTTTTGATTATATCCGAAAACTTATGTGAAATTCAATTGCAACCGTTGTTCGATTTAACACTACAACGGTTTGTCTGCTGCTCAACTTGAAAATACAGGGTTATCCATTTTGCGGTTTCAAAAGTAAACGTAAATAAAACACATATAAAATATTTTTTATGTATGATATTTCTTTGTGTTATAAACTTTGAACGTTGACATTACTTGTAAAATACTACATAATTTAAATGACCACCACGCGAATTGTTGCAAGCATCAATTCTTTTGAGGTAATTTTCGACCACTTTTTGACACATATTGGACGATATCTCAGCCATAAATTGACGAATGTTGTTTTTTAAGTGATAAAGAGTTAAAAGTTTATCTGCATAAGTTTTTAAATGCTCAAGAGATAAAGGTTTATCTGCATAAACACGGTCTTTCGTGTAGCCCTACAACAAAAAGTCCAGCTGTGTCAAATCACATGATATCGCCACGACGAGAAACTACGCGGCCAGGAAATGTCTCTTGCAATAAAGCCATATATGTACGTTCGAGTTGTGTGGCATGGGGCACCGTTTTGTTGAAACCACGTATTCTCCAAGTCGTATTATTCAAAAGCAGCCAAAAAATCCGCTTATCATATGATCATAACCCTCCGAATTGACAGTCCATCGTCGTTTTCGAAGAAATACTGTCCAATCACACCACCCGACCAAAAAGAGCGCACCAAACAGTGACTTTTTGTGGATGTAATGACTTCTCTTCAATTACTTGATGATTCTCAGAACCCCAAATATGACAATTTTGTTTATTACTCGTAACATACCCACCGAGTGAGAAATGTGCTTCGTCGCTGAAGAAAATTTTGTTCGAAAAATCGCCGCCCACCGCCTGCGCCTGTTGTTCAAGCATCCATTCGACGCACGTATCTACGACGTTGTGAATGGTCAGCTGGCTTCAGGTGTTGTGTGAGCTGGACTTTATTTGGATGTAGGCGTAGATGTAAATGTAAAATATGTCATAATGTGCCGTAAGACAGTACTAATTCCTGATAACCACAAGGAATCGACACATTCGAGTCTTAGGCAACATTTGCATTAACAGCGGCTATATTTTCAGTGATACGAGCGAAACGATGATGCACAGGGGTTACAATATCAGTTACAAATCCAGTCTCTTCGAATTTCTTTACAATTTTGCAAATTGCTTGCGTAGTTGGAAGATTGTCTAAATCATAATCCCCTCTTAAAGCACGATATGTGGCTGTAGGGAGATATACCTAACCACTCAACCTAGGCGACGCAAAACAAAAATTCCGCCCAGCCGATCTCGACGAAGTGACGATAGCTATATCGAAACTGAAGTCCAACAAAGCTGCTGAAGAAGACGGCATCGCTGCGGAATTATTCAAAGCAGAAGGCGATGGCATGGTAGGGAGTATGCACCAACTCATCGGAAGAAAGCATGCCCGATGAGTGGTATCTCACCATAGTTTTCCCAATACACAAGAAAGGTGACCCTTTAAATTGCGCTAACTACAGAGGCATCAATCTCCTGAACGTTTCATATAAGGTCCTTTCTGCCGTATTATGTAAACGTCTGAAGACGTTCGTCAACAACCTGAAACTCAACTGAGACCACAATTACCCGGATACGCCTATGATATTGACATAATTGAAAGATCAAAGCGTGATGTCCGTGGAGCTTTTTTGAGCCTTGCGACGGAAGCGGAGAAGATGGGTTTGTGGTCAATTAATGCAAGACCAAGTATATGCTGTCATCAAAAAAGGACATTAAGCGACGAAGTCTTGGACAACCCGTCACCATTGGACAGCTATAACTTTGAGGCAGTTAAGGACTTTGTCTACCTAGGCACCGCGATAAATTCAGACAACGACACCAGCGCTGAAATCAAAGGAAGAAAAACTCTTGCGAGTAGCTGCTTTTTTGGACTCAGAAGACAATTGAGTAGTAAAGTCATCCATATCTATAAGACGCCTATTATCCGGGTTCTCATTTATGACGCTGAGGCTTGGACCTTGTCAAAGAAAGATGAGAGCGGCTTAGGATGCTTCGAGAGAAAAATTCTTCAGGTGGTTTTCGGTCCCGTCCGCATAAAGAGTAGAGGAGAAGGTACAACGACGAACTGTACGGGCTGTACAGCGACACTGACTTGTTTAAAAAAATAAAAGTCCAACGTCTTAGAAGGCCGGGTCATGTAGAGCGAATGGACATCAACTCTCCAACCCCGAAAGTCTATGTATCCAATTCCGAGGGACCGGACGGCGCAGTAGAACAAGACCGCGACTCAGGTGGTGCACGCAGGGAGATGACCTCAACCAACTTGGCGTGTGAAACTAGAAACATCTAGCTAGGGACTGAGCTGTCTGGAGAGACGCATGTTGGTTGAGGCCCAGGTCCGCCCCGGACTGTAGCGCTAGCTTAAGCAAGTAATGCATTGCCGAAGCGTTTATGGGACCATTTTTTGTAATACCGTGGTTTTTACTTTTTAAATATTAAAAGTGACAACAAAATGACAACTTATACAAAATACAAAAAAGAGGCTGGGATGCGACCCACACTGATAACTTCCCATCCCGTCTGTCGATTTGTCTTGCTTAAAAGGTTTGCAGTTATTCGTGTTTTGTTAAAAAAGTTATCAGTTAAATTATTCTAAAAAATTTTAAAATCACCAACTACATTTGCATATGATGAAATAGTTTGATTGCAAAATCTATTTTTGTTAACGAGATTTTTAGTCGAAACCAATTTTTACCAATCTTAGTAGCATTTCTTAAAAGTTTTTATTTCTTATGTAAACAATTCCAAATTGGATTAATGAAATTAATTTGAAAACAATACCCTCTATTTTTTACGAGATATCGAGAACCGAACATCATTTTTTACCAAATGTGCGTAGGTACTATTTTTTGCAGATTTTATTTTTTATAAAAAAAACCGACTGTTGGATTTTTTTTTTTTAAATTTGATAGAATGTTAAAAACAATATTTTTTCTATAAAACAAAATAATTTGAAGCCAATATCTAAAATTTTTTAATAGATATTTTAGTCGAAAACCAATTTTTACCAAAATTGAGTAATGTTGTAAAAACAACTGTCAATTCCATTTTTCACAAAACATTAGTTTAACATTAGTTTAAAGCCAATATGTCAAAGTTTTAAAAAGATATTTCAGTCGAAAATCAATTTTTACCAACTTTTTGCAAGGTTTTAATTTTTTGTAAAAAAAAACTGTCAATTCAATTTTTCTCAAAATTTTTCCGAATGTTGATAACAATATTTCTTATGAGATAACAATAGTTGGAAGCTATAATTCCAAATTTTAGAAAAGATATTTCAGTCGAAAATCGATTTTTACCAACATTGAGTATTGTTTTTTTAGGTTTCAATTTTTTGTAAAAAAAACTGTCAATTCGATTTTTGTCAAAACTTTACTGAATGTTAAAAACAAAATTCCTCATAAGATAAAATTAGTTTAAGGCCAATATCTCAAAGTTTTGAAAAGATATTTAAGTCGAAAATCAATTTTTACCAATTTTTGTTAATTTTTTGTAGGTTTTTAATTTTTTGTAAATTTGATTTATCTCAAAATGTTACTGAATGTTGACAACAATATTTTTCAAAAAATAAAATTAGTTTAAGGCAAATGTCTCAAAATTTTTGAAAAGTTATTTGAGTCTAAAATCAATTTTTACTAACTTTTATTAATTTTTTGTTTTAGTTTTTTATTTTTTGTAAAAAAAACTGTCAATTTGATTTTTCTCATAATTTTACCGAATGTTGAAAACAATATTTCTTATATGATAAAATAAGTTGGAAGCCATAATCTCAAATTTTCGAAAAGATATTTAAGTCGAAATTCAATTTTTAGCAACTTTGAGTAATGTTTTTTTTAGGTTTTTATTTTTTATAAAAATACTGTCAATTTGCTTTTTCTCAAAAATGTTACCAGATGTTGAAAACGTTATTCTTCGTTGCACAAAATTGTTTTGGAGATAAAATCATTTTTTATTCGTAAAATTTTCGAGGTGACAAATATTTTTTTTCAGTTTTTTCAATTTATAAAAAAAAAACGTTAATTGGAATTTTTTCTAAAAATATACTTGTTTGGAATCACATAATATACAGTATATAATATAAAATTTAATTCAAGTCTCTAGCGTTATTGGTTCGTAAGATATTTAGGATTAACCAAAATGTTCACCTTTTTTTTAAACTGCTATGGTAAAAAAACCACGCACGTAATTTTCTTGAGAGCCCTTTCTGCATTATTATCTGTATAACAAAATGTATGTAAAGTCGATATCTCTTCTGGGTCTTGAGCTATGGACGACGAAAAAAACGTCGCGAACGTACGGACGTACGAACGTACGTGCATATGTACGCACGCACAGACATCTTTCTAAAAATCTTTTATTTCGACTCTAGGGGCCTTCAAACGTCGAGAAATGTCAAAATTTTCAATTTGACGAATCGGACCCATTACAATAACTTCCTATGGGAAGTTAACAAAAATTGTGTATTAATATTTATCATTAATTTTACTTCAATGATGGGACTTGTAAAATTATTTCATCATTTTCAAAAACTTAAAGACTTTTTTATAATTAAAATGAATTTGACCAAAATTTTGGGTCAAATTCCCCAAAGTTTATGAGAATACTGTGCGACAGCAGCGGTATGGTCGGTCCTCTCACTCTACAAAACCACCCCAATCCTTCCATGTATATATGTACTGTACGTATAGTAGGTATAGCCGGGTTAATTGTTAAGGATGTAATTAAAAATGAATAATGTGAGCTGGTTGCAGCTATCTTTTTACTTTAGAAGGATAAAATAAACGTGTGGGCTTGGATTAAACATCCTCATATACGTATAAATATACCTCCATCATGCAAAGTGAAAAGAATAATTTAATTTTACTTGCTTGCAGCAAATTTAAACGCTTTTACTCATTTTTTAAATATCCCATAGTGAATATATAAAAATACATATATATCAAAATATCCTCTCAAAAAACAAAATTGGGGGCAATATCCTCATAATGCCACAATGCGAGTCTCCTTTATCCTGGTCAAAAATATCTAGAATAAAAAGTGCTTTATTTTTGTTTGCTCCCCGTCAAAAGAACCCCTCGCTCGAATGAACTGAACAGAGGCTGAACATGAACAGCCCTTCATTACAGGATTATAAATAATAATTAAAAAATATGCGTGCCAAAATTGTTGGAATGAAAATATTAATCAATTTGTGAAATTTAACTATTAAAATATTTAACAAATTAGCATGTCCCTATCTTTGTATTCATACACAATTTATAGGACATACGTATAGGTACGGCAGTGCGTTTATTTCATAAGCGTATTGCTTATTAAGTGCAGCAAAATAAACGTTAGGAGATACTAAATTTATCCATACGCACATAATGGCTTTAACTATAACATGAACTACCATCGTCTATAGCTTTACAAATCGATAACCAGATCTAATTATGAAAATTCTATTAAGTCCTGTGCCACCAAAAACATACATATACATAGTAACATAAAATATATGTACGTATAAAATATATGTAAATAGTGGTTTGTGCTTCCAGATAAATGAGTTAATTATTTAATTTTAACATATAATTAGGGCATTTATATGAGTGTTGATTCGATTCAATCATCAATGATGATGATGATGGCATCGAGTTTAACTTTGTTATGCGGCAAATTTAAAACATTTATTTTAAGTCACTTTTGTTAGGCATGTTCATTATATTATAATGTAAATTTAATTTATAACTAATTACGAAGAAACAATTTTGTAACAACTTTATAACTTTAAAAACCAATCAATTTTAGCTTTGGTTTGAGGTATTGTTACTGTACATAAATACGAGTATTTAATCTATTTGACGGGCAATGTGTTGCTATTTTAAGAATTCAGTCAGTAGTCAGCCCATTGGAAAATGTTGAGGGTATTTAAATTTGAAGGACCTATGTTGATTTTGAATAAAACACAATTTATTTAAGAAATTATTGAAATTTCTTTTTATTGGTATAGTTCAATTATGCATGGAACAAAGTATCGGCCAAATGGCACACCTCCATCCCATCACAAAAATCTGTTTTCCGAAACATAAGTTTTTTGAGTGTAAAATAAGTCTTGAAAATTTAAAAGAAAGACAAATTTAATGAACACAGACAATTTAAAGGTCATGTTATATTTACAAGTTGACCGCAAAGTGCCAAACAGAAAAATTAAGTTGATCATATCTATACTATTATATAAAAGCGAAACCATTTTAAAGTTTGTAACGCACGATCTCAGAAAGTAGTCAACCGATTTATTTCAAATATATTTTATTATTTTCTATATTGTTATGAGAATGTTTATGGCTTTATTTTTTTTTTCATTAATTATTTGCCAAACTTAAATATTATTAATTTTACATTTTTTGTCCATTTTTTTTCATGAGTTTACTTATACAACCACTCATATCTTTAAACCTATACAATAATCGACAAAGATTAGCATTGCTTCATAAAGTCAATATTGTTGCACAAATTTTAAGCCTAAAACCACTTCTAAGTTAAACATACAACCTGAGAAATAAATAAAAACAAATTATAAAATTATAAACTTTTTGAATTTATTTTATCCAGGAAATTAGATTCCATCACAATCGCGAGGTCGCTGCTTTGTTTCATTTCATTATCATTCCAACATTTTTAATTTTCTTTTCTTCCCATGCTCTTTCTCTCTTAATATGTGTTCCACTTCCATTTAATAGTTACGTTTTTTCTCTTACCTACCTACCTACATATTCAATTTTTCTGTATTGTGTAGTTCATCAACTAACCTACACACACACATTATTTTTTTGTTTCTCTAATTCTATCGTCACATCGCTGAGCAGTGTGGGCTCCTTTTTTTAAGTTACTATGGAGTATGGACATTTAATTAACTACAGTGCCGTGCACATGAAATGCCGATTTATCTAAAGAAAAATTAGATCTTTTTTATTTTTCTGGTTCGATTAAGTGAATAGATTATAATTCTTCCAATTTAAAAATAAAAAAAGTTCTATTATAATAGCTTGAATTACCAATTTTGTATCACTTCCTCGAACAATAAAACTGAAATTAAGTTAAAATTTTCTTTACAAATAACTCGAAGAAGGTACTTACAATGACGTCGATAAAAAGAGCACACAAATGTGGATTGTGGGTAGGTTAAGTCAGTTGCACTGCACTGAACATGAGCAGATGAATAAAAAATGTGTCTATGGATATTTACACACGCATACCTATAGATGTATGAGAACATTAAAAACACAAATTTGTTTTTTTTTACCGCAAACTATATTTTTCGGTTGCAAAAAAACGTTTCTAGGTATGAATAAAAGAAAGAAAAGAAGAAAAGAGACAAAAATTTCGTTCTGTTTTCAACTAAAAAATTGAAATGGTTTTGTTTGTTTTCACGTGCGGCTTGGCCTTTACTACGTAATATTTTACTTAAGTTTTTTTTCTAAAGTGTTAATTTCGGTAAGGAAGTGTTTTTTGATTTTTTTTTATTAAATACGAGTACATAACAAGCTTAAATTCGTTGTTTTTCTTTTATCGCATAGAAATATAAAATGGGTAAAAGAAAGGCTAACATCGGAAGAAAATCCATAAGCACAAAAAGAATGTGTTGGTTACAATTTGCGAAGCAACGCGAGCACGGGTCAGCTAGTAAAAAATAATTTTGCTATGGATAATTTATTTTAGTTTGCAAATTTGAAGATAACATAATAAATATTTTTGTTTGATGTTTAAATTAAATAAATTCATATAATAAATTATTAATGAACACATAATAAAATAGTGAACTTTATTTAGAGGAAAAACCATCCGAGTCTTAACTATATGTGTTGTTTTGAATTTGCGATTGTGAATTCGAATTTTCCGGAATCAGTGTGTATTCATGTAACTTTTTGTCATCTTCTTTCGAAAGTTTTGAATGTGATAAAGTAGAATCAGATCTAAGCAGCAATACAGCCATTAAGTCTTCGTTTGCAAACTTTCGGGATGATTTTCTAGTGTGAGCTAGGCGGTGCTTTCGAAATTCTTTATGGCTTGCTTCTAGGGCTTCTTCCGAAAGTTGGCCAATGGGTATATCAAAAAATGAAATTATAGCCGCGCCATGAATTAAAAGCTTATGAATACTGATTGGCATATAATACCAACTATAAAGTTGAAGATAGAGATCTCTTGTTTCATCGAGCAATGCAGAACATTTAGTCTTACAGTATTTCCATCATTTGTTGATCCGAATCCTGGCTTAGGCTTATCAACCATATAAGACCCATTCTAGATTTGAATGATTCTTGGATATATTTTTTCTTTGGGCAAATACAATTTTATTTTCTGAGTTACGCACTTGCCAGGTTTTGAAAGGAAGCCAGTAAGAAGTGTGCAACAAACATTCAAAGCATCTTATTCAAAAATATAGGGTGGATAAACCAAAACGATAGTTTTCTTCTTTTGTGGGCTTTTTTTTCGTATTCATCTCTTTAGGAGTTGCACCGCAAATATAACATTTTGCTGAAGAATTTGTATTTGATAATACATTACAAACACTCCCATTAGTCAGCATTTTAAATGAAATGTTAACATTGAAACCTTTTTTGTTTAGAAAGAGATTAGTGAGTTGACCTATAATGATGAAGTTAAATAAATATAGATTCAAAATCGTTTTTACTATCTTATATAGTTAATTGAAAAATTGGAATTTCAGTTCTTACTATCCACATTTACATTTGCAAAATTATATACATAGATATATATTTTAAATATGAGAATAATTCCAATTTTTTAGAACTTAAAGCTTTTAAGATTTAAATAAAACTGACCTTTAAGTTCAATCATTTTAGATTCCTCATCTTGAACAAGCTTTTTACATTCTTTCATAAACATAAATTGTATGGGTCTGCAATAGGAAGTCGAAGAAGAACGGGGATTTTTCCATAGCTCAATACCAGTATTGTCCTCGACCAATTTTAAAGGGCAGAATCAGCTCCCTCACCAGAAAATCTTCCGGACAGTTCCGCTGCGTGCCGAAGGTCTTCAGTGGATTTTGAGACCAAAATATCCTCTACTCTACGTTTTTTGGTTTTGTGAGATGCCACTTCGAATGGTTTTTTCGGTCTTCCGCGACTGCTTCCAAGTTGATTGGCAGAACCCTACTAGCGACAGTATTTAAAATACCCGAACAAAGAGTGAAGTCACTTTTTAACCACACTTTATGCCGATTGAAAAGTAAAGCACGGCTTCTTGAGCATTGTTTCCAATACCATATTTAAGTAAAAAAAAATTTACTTTTTGGGTCAAATCATTTTTATTTGAACTGGAACAGTTTGTTATATTTAATTTATTTAATATAAAGTTTGTAACAACAATTCTAGAGCTTTTAGGAAGATAAATCCATTTCTCAAAAATTTCTTAATTTTTTAAGGTTTGACCTTGTCCTACCAAAAGTTAAATATTTTGAAGGTTAGCAAAAATTAGCAATGAAAGTTTTTATATTTATAAAGTACAATAGTAGAGCATCACAATGACATAAAATATTTCGATATGTTTTGATACGTTTTTTTTTAAACTCAACCTATGTAAATGAATTAAAATATATATATAAAATACTCATACCAGCTCTAAAAGTATCCATAATTATTAATCACAAAAAAAAATGATAACAGCCAGCGGTAATTTTCTTAGACAAGATCGATTATCCAACTGAAGCTAAAATTACCTTGACTGCTGATATTAAAGCCGCTAATCCACCAAACAAACAATTACAAATAAAAAAACAGGTTTTTATTCAGAAAGATACAGAAAGGGCTCTCACGAAAATTGTGGGTGGTTTTTTTTTACCATAGCAGTTTAAAAAAAGGTGAAAATGTTGATTATACCTAAATATCTCACGAACCAATAACGCTAGAGACTTGAATTAAATTTTATATTATATACTGTAAACGTGATTCCAAACAAGTATATTTTTAGAAAAAAATCCAATTAACAGTTTTTCTATAAATCAAAAAAACTGAAAAAAAAATTTGTCACCTCGAAAGTTTAACGAATAAGAAATGATTTAATCTCCAAACCAACTTTGTGCAACGAAAAATAACGTTTTTGATATAAGGTAAAATTTTAAGAAAAATCGAATTGACATTTTTTTTTATAAAAAATAAAAACCTAAAAAAACATTAATCAAAGTTGGTAAAAATTGAGTTTCGACTCAAATATCTTTCCAAAAATTTGAGATTATGGCTTTTAACTAATTTTAACTTATAAGAAATATTGTTTTCAACATTTGGAAAATTTTTGAGAAAAATCGAATTGACAGTTTTTTTTCAAAAAATAAAAACTTGAAAAAAATTGCAAAAAGTTCGTAAAAACTGATTTTCGACTCAAATATCTTTTCAAGAATTTGAGATATTGGCTTCGAATTATTTTTATTTTATAAAAAATATTGTTTTCAACATTCGGTAAAATTTTGAGAAAAATCAAATTGACATTTTTTTTTTACAAAAAAATAAAAACCTTTACAAAAATTAATAAAAGTTCGTAAAAATTGATTTTCAAAAATTAAAAATATTGGTTTCAAACTAATTTTATCTTATAAGAAATGTTGGTTTCAATATTCGCTAAAATTTTGAGAAAAATCGAATTAACAGTTTTCTTAAAAAAAAATAAAAACCTAAAAAAAAGCATTACTAAAACTAAGTAAAAATTTACTTAAAACTCAAATATCTTTTTAAAAATTTAAAATGTTGGTTTCAAACTAATTTTATTTCACAAAAAATATTGTTTTCGACATTCAGTAAAGTTTTTATAAAAATATAACAGTCTGTTTTTTATCATAAAAAATTAAAATCTACAAAAAATAGTAGGCAAAATTGTTAAAAATTGATGTTCGGTTCTCGATATCTCGTGAAAAATAGAAGATATTGACTTCAAATTAGCTTCATTCATCCAATTTGTATTTCTTTGTATAAGAAATAAAAACTTTTAAGAAATGCTACTATAAAATCGGTAAATAGTTTTCGACTAAAAATCTCGTTAACAAAAATAGATTTCGAAATCAAACTATTTCATTGTATGCATAATATTATTCGTAATTTTTAAATTTTTAAGAAAAATTCAACTGACAACTTTTTTAATAAAACACGAAAACCTACAAACTTTTAAGCAAGACAAATTGACAGACGGGATGGGAAGTTATCAGTGTGAGTCGCATCCCAGCATCTTTTTTTTTATGTATCTTTCCCGATTTAGTAATACAAATTTATGTACATTATTGTATATCTACAGGACAGTAAAGGTAATGAGCTCTTTTAAGCATATTTTCTTATAATATTCAATTTATTTTACTTCTATACCTACCTATACAAGAATTAAAGGTCAATTGAATCTGTTTAAAAAAAAAACACGAAAATTGGAACAAATTTTCATTATCCCTAAAATGAGGACTTCATCTCATGATTTCCTTTTTTTTTGTATTTATTTATTTATTTATTGTGTGTATTCCAAATGGCTATCGTCTTCTTTTCTATATAACAGCAATTGGAATAAAACTCATTTAACTTTGATACACTTTGCTAAATGAGTACATTTACGCATAGAATACATTTTGCGATAGGTAGATAGAGCGGTATATATGTAAAGAATATGTATAGAAATAAACATAACCTACTTACCAACTCGACTATAGAGGTCCTTTAAGGCGTATATAGTTACGTACATGCTCGGACCTATTCATAGAAAAGAATAGAAAACAATTTGGATTACTTTTGTGTTGCTCCTTTCTTTAATGTCATCCATGGGAAATACCTTAACTATCTGCCCCAGGGTTATACTCGGATGGCACTTTATATGAATGTGGTAGAAAAGTTAATCTTTCGTTGTTAGATTATATGAAAACTAATAGTGTACTTCGATTTTTGTATAGGAAATATAATTATAGCCACAATAAAAGTTCAAGTGTACAAAAAAGAAATTATCAAGTTAGAATCTCAAAGTTAAGGAACCTTATTGTGAGGTGTTTCAGGTTTGAGGAGCTCTTTCCGTCTTTAGCCTGTGATTTCCTCATCATACGCATATAATTTTTCAGTGGAAATATTAAATAAACTTAATAATAATTATAAGTATAACGCAAGCGTCTTTTTGAATTAAGCATAGGTATTATGGACTAGTTACATAAATTTAAATAATGCTTGTACTTATTATATATACATTTATCTCAAAATATGTAGAACAAGAACAGGATAATGGATTGAGTAAAGTTTGTATGTACTCAGTAAAAACATTTTTGTTGTCATCACACATATATGTATTTTTTACATAAATTTATGTACTATATTTACTTATTACATAATTAATATTGAAATAATCTATGTACTGATTATTGCAGATTTACTATTATAATTGGTGTTCAAATCAAAATGTAACCATCGCATTTAAACTTTAATTATGTTTTATATTATTATTTGTACTTATTACATATAACTATTTATCTTAACTTATCTAGCACAAAAACAGGATAATGTAGTAAGTTAAGTTTGTATGCACTCAGTATAACAAATTTCGTAGTCTTCACATGAATGTACTCATTACCACAAATATATTTATTCATTACATAATTAATATTAAAATAATCTATGCACTGTATATTACAGATTGACTATTTTAACTGGTACGAAAATCCAAATGTAACCATAGCATGTCAACTTAAATTATTTATTATATTATTATTTGTACTTATTACATGTAAACATTTATCTGAACTTATATGCCACAAGAGCAGGATACTGTATTGAGTAAAGTTTGTATATACCCAGTAGAACAAATTTTGTAGTTATCACATGTATGTACTCATTACCACAAATCTATTTACTGATTACATAATTAATATTGAATTAATCTATGTACTGATTATTGCAGATTTACTATTATAATTGGTGCTCAAATCCAAATGTAACCATCACATGTAAACTGTAATTATGTATTATATTATTATTTGTACTTATTACATATTAACATTTATCTCAACTTATCTAGCGCAAAAACAGGATAATGTAGTGAGTTAAGTTTGTATACAATCAGTTAAACAAATTTTGTAGTCTTCACATGCATGTACTTATTACCACAAATATATTAACTCATTGCATAATTAATATAAAAATAATCTATGTACTGATTATTGCAGATTTACTATTATAATTGGTGTTCAAATCAAAATGTAACCATCGCATTTAAACTTTAATTATGTTTTATATTATTATTTGTAATTATTACATATAACCATTTATCTTAACTTATCTACCACAAAAACAGGATAATGTAGTAAGTTAAGTTTGTATGCACTCAGTATAACAAATTTCATAGTCTTCACATGAATGTACTCATTACCACAAATATATTTACTCATTACATAATTAATATTAAAATAATCTATGCACTGTATATTACAGATTGACTATTTTAACTGGTACGAAAATCCAAATGTAACCATAGCATGTCAACTTAAATTATTTATTATATTATTATTTGTACTTATTACATGTAAACATTTATCTGAACTTATATGCCACAAGAGCAGGATACTGTATTGAGTAAAACTTGTATATACCCAGTAGAACAAATTTTGTAGTTATCACATGTATGTACTCATTACTACAAATCCATTTACTGATTACATAATTAATATTTAAATAATCTATGTACCGATTATTGCAGATTTACTATTATAATTAGTGCTCAAATAAAAATGTAAATATCGCATGTAAACTTTAATTATGTATTTTATTATTATTTCTACTTGTTGTATATAAACATTTATCTCAACTTATCTACAACAAGAACAGGATACTAAAGTGAGTAAAGTTTGTATATACTTAATAGAATACATTTTGTAGTCATCACATGTATGTACTCATTACCACAAATCTCTTTACTCATTACATAATTAATATTAAAATAATATATGTACTGATCATTACAGATTGACTATATTAACTAGTACGAAAATCCAAATGTAACTAACGCACGTAAGCTTTAATTATGTATTATATTATTATTTGTACTTATTACATATAAACATTTATCTGAACTTATATGGCACAAGAGCAAAATACTGTATTGAGTAAAGTTTGTATATACCCAGTAGAACAAATTTTGTAATCATCACATGTATGTACTGTACTCATTACCACAAATCTATTTACTGATTACATATTTAATATTGAAATAATCTATGTACCGATTATTGCAGATTTAATATTATAATTGCCGCTCAAATCCAAATGTAACCATCGCATGTAAACTGTAATTATGTATTATATTATTATTTGTACTTATTACATATCAACATTTATCTCAACTTATCTAGCGCAAAAACAGGATAATGTAGTGAGTCAAGTTTGTATACAATCAGTTAAACAAATTTTGTAGTCTTCACATCCATGAACTCATTACCACAAATATATTTACCTACTCATTACATAATTAATATAAAAATAATATATGTACTGATTTGTTGATTTACTATTATAATTGGTACGCAAATGCAAATGTAACCATCGCATGAAACTATATTTATTAACATAACAATCCCTTTTTGCTTAATCCTTTGTGAAAGAATAGTTGCACAATAAAAAAACCTTTTCAAGCATTATGTTTTGGGTCATGAAAATGCAGTTAATTTGCTTTACTTAGTTTTCTTTCAAAAGTATATTTGAATTCTCCTTGAAAATAATATAAATTATATTAACCGCAAAACTACTTACTATATTCCTTCAGTGCGAATGAGAATACTCGAAATCCAGCATTTTCTTGTTTGCAATCAAAGCAACTTTCTATATATGTATAAGCTTAGGTTTGTAGATATTTTTTTATTTTTGGTAACATCTGCATACAATTTGAAGCTTTGCACACAAAGTCTAAAATCCAGGGCTTTATTAACCACTCCAATCTAACTATAGTCCACCCCTCGCTAGCTCGTTCGCTCACTAGCACTGATTGTTATAAACGCAACTATACAACTTGCAACTGGGCTCAAACGAAGCCAAACAAATATCCCATCCATATCCCGGCCATTTATCTACGTTACTTTTACACATAAAGGTACCAAGTTCTATGGAACTAGGTACTTCTAGCGGTGCAAATAATAAATTTCTATAGTGAAAGTTTTCGTGAAACTACGAAATTTATGGAGCATCTTCTACTTTAGTCTTCCTATATCCCCACAGCGTTTGCTCCCCCTCTCTTCCAGCTCAGAAGAACATGTTATCATGAGAGGACAAACTACTAAATAGAAAGTACGCATAAGTTTACCGAAACCAACCCAACTACAACTTGGTATAGGTACTCGTAGGAAGAAACAGTGGTAAAGTACCTGTATTTTCAATGTTTTACCAGTTAGTACCGAGGAGGATACACGCTCGTTTTTGTGGCATGTGGAAGAGGATATGCCACATCGCATATAGGTTAGGTAGGTACCAGAGAGAGGTGGGATTTCTAGATGCGAGAAGAACGTTTAGAAAAGCATTATCTATATAAATATAACCAATGTAACCTTCATGCATGGAATCAGAGGGAAACTCTATCCGTATCTAAGGCTAAGTTTCCACCCGGAATGGAATAGTTCAGAGGAGGATAATACATTTTCAAAGTTAATTTGCTTAGTTGCATATTTTAGGGACACCCGGAAGCCTTAATTAAGTAATAACACAATTTTAATGTTTTAGATATGCTGTTGGGCGTATAAGTGTGTGCAAGGCCTTGAACACAAAGTTGATGGTAGGAGTATTCCTACATTCCTACATTATATAAATACTTATGTATATACATATATGAAAGATGAAAATGTATATTTTTTTTAATATTCTTTCGTCGGGATATTCACAGGAAAGAACTTAGGAGGATATGTTTGAGAACTAGAGAAAACGACTTCTTCTTTATAGAAAGACGGTCTTTAAGAAGAAGTAAAGATTGTGCCCTTAGCAGCTCAATGATATAATTTGTTTAATGCATGTAATCCTTGCAAGGGTTTAAATAATGCATTTTATTTTGTCTTATGAAACTTTAATTTGTTCATCTTAAGGTAATATAGTTGTACATAAAATTAGTAATTTTTGTATTGTAATATCGAGTGTTTAAAATTAATTTAAACTTTTAGAAAAAAGTTCCTATTGGTCGTAATACAGTGTAAGAAGTGTTAGGTCTCTTAATAGACCACGTGCAGCCGAAAAATTTGTAGAGGGACTTCACTGCAATAAAGCAAATATCAACACCATTCAGGAACGCGATGGGCGGCCGTGGAAAAAGAGGATGAAAAACTGCGATATTTACTATGGTAACTGCTACCGAAAAAAACCAAAAACGTTTATTAACTTCCCATAGGAAGTTATTGTAATGGGTCCGATTTGTCGAATTGAAAATTTTGACATTTCTCGACGTTTCAAGGTCCCTAGAGTCGAAATAAAAGATTTTTCGAAAGATGTCTGTGCGTGCGTGTGTACGTACGTTCGTACGTCCGGTCCGTACGTCCGTACGTTCGCGACGTTTTTTTCGTCGTCCATAGCTCAAGAACCAGTGGAGATGGATATCGACTTCAAATAAATGTTGTTATACAGAATACAGAAAGGACTCTTAAGCAAATTGCGTGGGTGTTTTTTTTTACCATAGCAGTTTAAAAAAAGGTGAACATTTTGGTTAACCCTAAATATCTCATGAACCATTGACGCTAGAGACTTGAATTAAATTTTATATTATATATTGTAACGTGATAAAAAACAAGTATATTTTTGGAAAAAAACCCAATTAACGGTTATAAATCAAAAAAACTGAAAAAAAATTTGCCACCTCGAAAATTTTACGAATAAAAAATGGTTTTATCTCAAAAACAATTTTGTGCAACGAAGAATAAAGTTTTTAATATCCGGTAAAACGCTGAGAAAAATCGAATTGACAGTTTTTTTTTTTAAATTAAAACCTCAAAAAAGCATTATTCAAAGTTGGTAAAAATTGAATTTCGACTCAAATATCTTTTCAAAAATTTGAGATTATGGTTTCCTACTTATTTAATCTTATAAGAAATATTGTTTTCAACATTCAGTAGAATTTTGAGAAAAATCGGATTGACAGTTTTTTTACAAAAAAATAAAAACCTAAACAAAATTTACAAAAGTTGGTAAAAATCGATTTTTGACTCAAATTTCCTTTCAAAGCTTTGAGATATTGGCTTTAAACTAATTTTATCTTATGAGAAATATTGTTTTTAACATTCAATAAAATTTTGAGAAAAATCGAATTGACCAAAAAAAATAAATAAAAGTTGGTAAAAATAGATTTTCGACTCAAATATCTTTTCAAAAATTTAAGATATAGATATGGTTCAAATTAATTTTAGTTTATAAAAAATATTGTTTTCAACATTCTGTAATTTTTTTTTATAAAAATCTAATAGTCAGTTTTTCCATAAAACATTAAAATCTACAAAAAATAGCACGCAAAATTGGTAAAAATTCATGTTCAGTTCTCGATATCTTGTGAATAATAGAAAACATTGGCTTTAAATTAATTTCATTCATCCAATTTGTATTTGTTTATATTAGAAATAAAAACTTTTAAGATATGCTACTAAAATTAGTAAAAATTGTAACAATTTCGAATAAAAATCTCGTTAACAAAACTAGATTTTAAAATATAACTGTTTTACCATATGAAAAATATTGTTATTAGTTTTTAATTTTTTTAAAATAATTCAACTGACAACTTTTTTAACAAAACACGAAAACCTACAAACTTTAAAGCAAGACAAATCGACAGACGGGATGGGAAGTTATCAGTGTGGGTCACATCCCAGCCTCTTTTTAATTAAGCTTTAAGTTTATTGACCTGTAATTTCCAAATCAATATTCTTAAAGACCACCATTCTATAACTTTGTATGTTTGACAGAAAAACAAATCCATTCCATAACCTCATTGCAGTGTATAATTGAATTAACTATTGAACAATAGTGTTTAACCCATGTTACGCACTTAATACAACTACAAATATAAACATACATACATACGTATAAATGTAGTAAAGGTAATCCTTTAAAACTCAAAACTAAAACTGCATTGGAAATTCAATTGAACATTGTTAAGAATCAGCGGAGCATTTAGTTATATCACAAATTTACATGCCTCAATTAAAGGCAATTTCCAAACTTTATCCCTTTGAATCATCTTAATTATAGATACTTCTCTCCCCTTTATTTCTCTCTTCCTCTTACAACAGTATAAGAGGAAATGGGCCCGCCGAACTTTCATTACTCGCTTTCACGAACTAATTTAAGCAAATCTCAATGAGAGACCGACCTCAAAGTCCACCACCACGATATACCTACTATACACGAGTATAGTTTTGTCCTTCCTCTTGATCCTGACTTGGAATCCCTCCATCTCGTCGTCCCTTAACATACTCGAAGGGTACAACTTTAATCTTATTCAAATGAAACCCATTGAATGAATTTTCAAATGCATCCAAGCATTTCTCATTGCATCTCACAGTATCCGAACATGCATGTTTGATTCTCACGCTTCTCATATCGTCATCGTTGTCGTCGTAGTAGTCGTCATCGTCTTCATCCTGTTGTCGTCCTCGTACACGCCACCACCGTTCAGTTGTCCTTGTCGTCGTCATCGTGTTGTTAGCCATGGCAAATGCCATTGCCACCATCAGCATATTCAATTCATATGATATGGTATACGTTGTGGTAGGAATATGTCTAGATCACAAGCCTCTCATAAATAATAAACCTTTTGCTTACCGCAGAAATCTAATTATATGACATTTTGCCGGTTAAAGGAAACTAACGTCGAACACTCCATTGCCACAAAACTTTTAAATCTAATTTGACTGCAGAGAGAGAGAAGATGTCGAAAACGACTGCTTCGACTTTCAAGAACATGACATCTTTTCAGGCATTCTCACTATTCACCATTCACCACTTACCACTCACTCTCACCACTAGCACCACAGAAAAAGAAGCATAAAAGGGTTTCTCTCACGACTTATCGATTCAACTTCAAAATGAAATATATACGTACGAGTATGTATGTCCTTTTTGTTGTCATCGTCACCTATCTGATGGCAGCCCTTTCTTCCTTTCACTGATCCTTTTGCTTCTAACCCCAACCTACAAATTCTGAGCAAATTAGTTTTGAGCTTTGAAATTCAAAACTCTTCTTTTATGGTATGGTATACAGTATACTACATGCACTGTACTCTTTACATAAGTTGGATAAATGCAAAGTGGTCGTGTCATATGGCTTTTGCATGGAACTTGAAGTTGGAGGTTATGAAAATAAAATAAACAAAATAGCAGAGGAGGGCATCAGGTATATAAATAGTTTTGGAAGTTATTTTTCGGTGTCATGAACAAAATTGATGGAGAAGTGCTGAAGTTAAAAATATGAAGGATTGACAGATCTTTCATTGAAAATCAAGTCCCAACTGTCAAAACAGACATTTGCAAGCCACTGACGGCAGCTGTTTAAGCACAATCGTTTGAAAACAACATTTAAAAAAAGAGGCTGCGATGCGACCCACATTGATAACTTCTCATTCGTGTCCGTCTGCCGATATTTTGCGTAGGATACAAAAGTTTGATACTTGAAAATCGAAAACCAATTTTTATCAATTTAAACAGCATTTTTTTAAAAACCCGATTGGATTTTTCTAAGAGCATAATGTTACGTTAGTAACAAAATGTTGCACAGAATTAAATTAATTTGAAGTCAATACCTTCATATATTCCCGAGATATTCCAATTTAGGTTATTCCAATTTAGCGTAGTTTCTTAATTTTATAACACTGACAGTTGGATTTATGTACATATCTAAAAATTTTAATTTATTTTAAAAATAATATTTTTATTTGAAGGCAATATCTTTAATTTTTGAAAAGGCATTTGAGTCGAAAATCCAATTTTTACCAACTTTAAGGAGGGTCTATTTTTATTTTTTGTAAAAAAACGTTACTTCCATTTTTTTCAAAATTTTATCAGGGGTCGAAAACGTTATTCTTCGTCTTATGGAATTGACAAATCCTCCAAGAGTAATTCTTGTCATGAAAAGTGTTTTATCAAATTAGCCGTTCACATTCGACATAAAACTGTAGGTCCCCTGCATGCCTGAAATTTCACGCACATAATAATAGTTGAGAGTTGTAAGTCACAAGGTCCTAGTTCTCAACTTACTGTCGCGCCAGATAGACACAAAAAACAATCAATTAATTCAATGTTTTTTAAACTTCGTATTGAGCGAAGTGAAGGCTTATGAGAATTTCCAGAAAGTAAGAGAGATACTTTACTTATATGATTTCAAAACTATCTAGAAGACAAAGATTTATGCAAAATTATAGTAGATACAATGCAATGTTAAGAACTCTGTTTTGTTTAATCTTATCCTTAAGAACATCGTTTTTGGTTGTCGTCAACATTTTTGAAGAGGCATATTTCGAAAACTTCATGTTAAAGGAAAAACTCAACATTGTATATTTTTGTTTGTGGGACTGAAAAAAAAAACTTAATTTTGTCGACCAGTTTTTAAAGGACCCATTTTTTTGTAACTTTAGTAAAAACATGTGTTTGATAGTACCGTAAGGCAAATTAGTTTTATTTTAATAAACTAAGATTTGTATCATTACATATATTAAAAGGTCCAAGTGTAAAAAGAAAAAAACATCTCCGTGCATTGAAACTAAGATCTGATCTAAAATTAAAGTGCAATGGCGCGTCCTTCAGTGCGACGCGTTTTTTGTAAAATTCATAAAGTTCGAATTTAAGTGTCTTTCTTTCTCCTCTCTTTTAAAGAACGACTGGTAAAACCCGCTCTGAAAAAGAAAACACAAAGGCTGTTTCCCCTGCAACCTCTTTAAAACAAAAGAGTTAAAAGATCACTACTCCTAAAACAAACTACTCCTAAAAAATTAACTAACACCAATCTTGCCTTCAAAACCAACTGCTTTCAACGAACAACATTACAACATTCAAACACTCCAATCTTTTCTGCCAACATTGCAGCATAAAATAGTTTACTACCCGCTATCAAAGAGAGAGCCTCTGTACTTCTGAATATGCTGCGTCAGAGATCAACTTATTTCCTGAAGCTATAAAATTATTTTTTCCTTTTTTTGTGATACAAAGCAAACAAGCAATTTTTTTTTAAATGAAAACCTCTCTGATGTTCTACCGAGTCAACTAGGAGTTCCCCAAGGCTCAATCTTGTCCCCACTCTTGTTCTCAATGTATATCAATGCAATCGGTTTATCAACCAAGAATCGAAACACTTCTACTTCCCTAACATAAATCGAATTTGTAGATACCTACAGAAATCTTGGTGTAATCTGAAAAGAAAGTTTACCTGGAATGATCAAATTAATTCACTGGTAGGAAATATCGGGTGATTTTTTAAGAGCTTGAAAACTTTAAAAAAAAAAAAAACGCATAAAATTTGCAAAATCTCATCGATTCTTTATTTGAATCGTTAGATTGGTCCATGACATTTACTTTTTGAAGATAATTTCATTTAAATGTTGACCGCGGCTGCGTCTTAGGTGGTCCATTCGGAAAGTCCAATTTTGGGTAACTTTTTCGAGCATTTCGGCCGGAATAGCCCGAATTTCTTCGGAAATGTTGTCTTCCAAAGCTGGAATAGTTGCTGGCTTATTTGTGTAGACTTTAGACTTGACGTAGCCCCACAAAAAATAGTCTAAAGGCGTCAAATCGCATGATCTTGGTGGCCAACTTACCGGTCCATTCCTTGAGATGAATTGTGCTCCGAAGTTTTCCCTCAAAATGGCCATAGAATCGCGAGCTGTGTGGCATGTAGCGCCATCTTGTTGAAACCACATGTCAACCAAGTTCAGTTCTTCCATTTTTGGCAACAAAAAGTTTGTTAGCATTGAACGATAGCGATCGCCATTCACCGTAACGTTGCTTCCAACAGCATCTTTGAAAAAATACGGTCCAATGATTCCACCAGCGTACAAATCACACCAAACAGTGAATTTTTGGGGATGCATGGGCAGTTCTTGAATGGCTTCTGGTTGCTCTTCACTCCAAATGCGGCAATTTTGCTTATTTACGTAGCCATTCAACCAGAAATGAGCCTCATCGCTGAACAAATCACACGCGCGAAACACATTTCGAACCGAACACTGATTTTGGTAATAAAATTCAATGATTTGCAAGCGTTGCTGGTTAGTAAGTCTATTCATGATGAAATGTCAAAGCATACTGAGCATCTTTCTCTTTGACACCATGTCTGAAATCCCGCGTGATCTGTCAAATACTAATGCATGAAAATCCTAACCTCAAAAAAATCACCCATTACTTATGGAGCTCTTAGAATTTTGTAGAACCACCCAGAAATTCAATGCTCTTAATACCAGGCTAATGCTGGAAAGGACACTGGTGATACCTGTTCTTGATATGGATGTGAAATATTTCACAATTGCGATGCCATCAACAAAAACCAGAAGGGTGAAGAACGTATGACCACGTATCAAATCTGCAAGAAAGCCTACTTAATGAGTCGTTTAATAATACTTTCATTAAATTCTGATCATTGATACTATTTTTTTAAATCTTTAAAAACACGTCAACCATCATGTCTTTTCAAAAAAACTTAGACTGTGGGTATCAAACAGATTCACAATAATTTATTTTGCCACGCTTCTCGTGTCTGTTCTCGGAAAGGCAGTTTATCATTGCTGCTTATCGCCTTTGGAACTCACTTCCCACATATCAGCGAGATAGTCATGAATCATGATATATACATTTTTCAAAGTAACTAAAGACTCTTATTTTCGAATCAAAGCAATTAACTTAACTTTTCCATTCATTTAAATTTAAATAAGTTCTCTATTTCCTACTTATATGAGTATATCTCTTTTTTTTTATCTATCTAACTTTATAAAGGGTGATTTTTTAGATATTATCTTTTTGGCAACTCTGGTTTAAACAGCTGACGCACGTTTCTTGTTTTGTTTCATTGTCAAACATCTTCAGTTTGGTCTATAATTTAACCATGAATCGTCTTACAAACGAACAAAGCTTGTAAATTATTGAGTTTTATGGTCAGTTTAAACGACCCACTGAAGCGGCTATTTGGACTATTGTGACTAAATTTCGCACCAAATTTACATTGTTGGACATTGAACCACCAACACGCTTACGTAGAGTGCGAACTGAAGAAGATATCGCAGCTGTATCGGCCAGTGTTATTGATGACCATCAATTATTATCGACTCGTCGCCGTTCGCAGCATTGGGCCTCTGTTACTCAACAACGCACGTGGAAAATTTTGCGGAAGGATTTAGGTGTGATGCCTTTCAAAATACAGCTGGTGCAAGAATTGAAGCCGAACGACCTACTGCAAAGTAAAATTTTTCGTGAATGGGCTCTTGGAAAGTTGGCCGAAGATCCACTTTTTGCATGACATGTGGTTTCAACAAGACGGTCCCACATGCCACACAGCATGCTCAACAATGGAATTATTGAGAGGCGAGTTCGGTGAACATTTAATTTCACGTTCGGGACTGGTCAATTGGCCGCCTAGATCGTGCGATTTAACGCCTTTAGGCCATTTTTTGTGGGGCTATGTTAAAGCTCATGTCATATGCTCATATACAGACAAGCCCGCTTCAATTGACGCATTGGAATAAGCGGATGTAGCATTTGAGGCGCAGTCAAGGTCAACATTTGCATGAAATAATCTTCAAACATTAAATCATATGGACCGTACTATCGATTCAAATAAAGATTTCATGCATTTTTCTGAATGTTATATGTTTTTTTTTTGAAAAACTTTCCTATAGCTTTTAAAAAATAACCCTTTACTTATCTTTTTATATATTTATCTATCTATCTATCCATTATCAATGGTGAATACAGGAATTGGGTCATAGGGGTCGTGACACTCTCACCCCCTTGGAGGTTTTTAACTTCCCATAGGAAGTTATTGTAATCGGTCCGATTTGTCGAGTTAAATATTTTGACATTGCTCGACGTTTAAAGGTCCCCAAAGTCTAAATAAAAGATTTTTAGAGAGATGTCTGTGAGTTCGTACGTTCGAGAAGCTTTTTTTCGTCGTCCATATCTCAAGAACCAGTGGAAAAATTTATTACAAATACATTTCGTTGACTTCAAAAAAATTTAGTGGGTATTTTGTAACCACAGAAATATAAAAAAGTGAACATTTTGGTTCAATCTGAATATTGTCACGTACTAAACTAGTAAAATTTAAATTTAATTTAAAAATCAACGATATTTTTTTTTTTTTAATCAAAAAAACTAAACAAAAAAAAAGAGGCTGGGATGCGACCCACACTGATAACTTCCCATCCCTTCTGTCGATTTGTCTTGCTTAAAAGTTTGTCTTTATGTATCAATTTTTACCAAATTTGCGTACTATTTTTTGTAGATATTATTTTTTTATGAAAAAACGGACTGTTGGATTTTTATAAAAAAAATTACTGAATATCGAAAACAATATTTTCTGTGAAATAAAATAAGTTTGAAGCCAATATTTTTAACTTTTGAAAAGCTATTTGAGTCAAAAGTTTTCTTTTTAGATTTTTATTTTTTGTAAAAAAAACTGTCAATTCGATTTTTCTCAAAATTTTATCGAATGTTGAAAACAATATTTCTTATAAGTTAAAATTAGTTAGAAGCCATTATCTCAAATTTTTGAAAAGATATTTATTCGAAATTCAATTTTTACCAACTTGGAGTACTGTTTTATTTAGGTTTTTATTTAAAAAAAAAAAAACTATCAATTAGTTTTATCTCAAAATTATCAGATGTCAAAAACATTATTCTTCGTTGCACAAAATTGTTTTGGAGATGAAATCATATTTTGGTCGTAAAATTTTCGAGGTGACAAATTTTTTTTTAATGTTTTTGATATATAAAAAACCGTTAATTGGATTTTTTTTCCAAAAATATATTTGTTTTGTATTACGTTACAATATATAATATAAAATTTAATTCAAGTCTCTAGCGTCATTGGTTCATGAGATATTTAAGGTTAACCAAAATGTTCACTTTTTTTTTTAAAACTGCTATGGTAAAAAAAACCACGCACTCAATTTTTTTGAGAGCCCTTTCTGCATCTTTCTGCCTTATTATCTGTATAAGAAAATTTATTCGAAGTCGATATCTCTTCTGATTCTTGAGCTATGGACGACGAAAAAAACGTCGCGAACGTACGGACGTACAAACGTACGTACACACGCACGCACAGACATCTTTCTAAAAAAATTTTATTTTGACTCTAGGGGCCTTGAAACGTCGAGAAATGTCAAAATTTTCAATTTGACAAATCGGACCCAATACAATAACTTCCTATGGGAAGTTAATAATTCTTGAATATTTTACAAAACAAAAATGATTTTATCTCCAAAATAATTGTATGCAATGAAGAATAACGTTTTTGACATGTGGTAAAATTTTGAGAAAAATCGAATTCACAGTTTTTTTTACAAAAAATAAAACATTACCAAAAGTTGGTAAAGATTGATTTTCGACTCAAATATCTTTTCAAATATTTGAAATATTGGCTTTAAACTAATTTCATCTTATGAAAAAAAAAATTGTTTTCAATATTCAGTAAAATTTTAACAAAAATCGAATTTACAATTTTCTTACAAAAAATAAAACCTACAAACAATTAATAAAAGTTCCCAAAAATTGATTTTCGACTCAAATATCTTTTTTAAAATTAAAAATATTGGCTTCAAACTAATTTTACTCACAGGAAATATAATTTTCGACATTCAGTAAATTTTCAATTTTTTTTATAAAAATCCAACAGTCCGTTTTTTCATAAAAAAAATAAAATCTAGAAAAAATAGTACTCAAATTTGGTAAAAATTGATGTTGGGTTCTCGATATCTCGTGAAAAATAGAAGGTATTGACTTTAAATTGATTTCATTCATCCAATTTGTATTTGTTTATTTAAAAAATAAAAACTTTTAAGAAATGCCACTAAAATTAGTAAAAATTGGTTTTCGACTAAAAATCTCGTTAACCAAAATAGATTTTGAAATCAAACTATTTCATTATATGCAAAATATTGTTGGTAATTTTTAAATTTTTAAGAAACAAAACACGAAACCCTACAAACTTTTAAGCAAGACAAATCGACAGACGGGATGGGAAGTTATCAGTGTGGCTCGCATCCTAGCCAATTTTTTAGATTCTAATAACCTTGAAACGTCGAGAGATAACAAAATTTTCAATTGGACAAATAAATCAGATCGATTACGATAACTTTCTATGGGAGGTAAATAAATACTGAACAAATACTAAATTTTGAAGACACAACCGTTTTTATTGATTGAGTCAGATTGAATAATTTGTACATGTATATCGATCGAACCACTCTCCACTATCACCATTTTCATGAAATTTTTCACATTAATCCAATGTAAATACAATTTTTCAAAAATTTGCAAAAAAAAAAAGACAGAAAATCAAAACATTTACACCTTCTGTTAATCATCATTAATCATCCACTTTCTCTATATTTCCAATTTTCTCTTTTTCTGTTAGTTTCAAGTCACGAAGTTAGTCATTTTTTATTCCTTCCTATCAAAATAAACAAAATATTGATAAAAAAGTAATTTCACTTCTTAGCTCGAATTGCAATTGGAAATTGATTACAAATATAGACATCAATCAATCACTTCCTTCCTTTTCCTACTGATTCCAACTCAAGGACTCGGGACTCAGTTATGTTTTATAATAATAAAAAAATATAAAAACAAAATTATTATATGACAGACATTTTCTTCTAATACTAAAAAGTTGAAGTTGTAGGTAGGAACCACCTACTCGTACCTTAGCCAGCTTTTATATTCAATAATATAACACAAAAGAACACACTTTGCTCCTTCAAGTATTATTATGATTCCTTTTATTTTCCTTACCTTTTCCCACGCCCCCAAGAACCCAAGATGTAAAATATAACTTCACTCACTTCACTTCACTTTTCTCAGATCTTATATCTTACCTTGACAACAAATATACATAATAATATGTGAGAAATTTCAATAAAAAATATTAATTCAGCTCTGTAGCACCTGCAGCTGCATCAAGCAAAAGTTCTTTGCTGTCTAGTGTCTAGAGAGACTGTGTAATATGTATGGTGTGTGGGCTTGGGCTTGGGTTTGGTAACAAAGAGCTCCGTATGGAATTTTTAATATAGCAGCACTACATTTCAAAAAAAGGTGAAGACAGCGAAGCTCAAAATGCATCATTTGCAAGAGCAACAGCAACCCAATAATAAGAACAACACAACATACAACGAAAAAGAAAACTTATGGGGTATTATTCTTGTAGGAACCTAAACTATATACAGCTTTGGCCAAAATAATAGGAACATGTTAAGTTTCTATTCATCGATTGGTAAAGGTATCATTACCGTAATTTTCAGAATTTCGTTCGGTTGTTTTGCTTGTGCTGTGATCGTAAAGGCGAAAAATTCAACTAAAATGAAGATGTCACTGAATCCCGTTTCAATCCTTAAGAGCGATGCACATATATTCGACGAACCAAATTTTTACATGATCAGAAATAATGGTAAAAATGGTAGTACAAAAACGTACAAAACACCACGTAATTTTCGGTTCCAACACTCGTCCACAACGACACTTCCTATGTAAGCTCGATTGATAAAGCGAATTGGCTTGCAGCACAGATTGCTGTTAATTTGACGCTACCAGAGAGTGCTATGAGTCCTTCTGTTCTTAAGAGCGTAAACGGTTCTATGGGACAAATCTACTCGCACTCATGCATTTGCAAGAGAACGAAAAGACTTGACAGACTTGACCGGATAGTGTCCCCCTTATTGTTCTTAAGAGGTTTCGTCAACGCTGGCAAACCACTGCGTAAGCTTTTCCATCGTTCCTATTCTACATGTCTCTTTCCGAGCGGATGGAAAACAGTATCTGTCCCTAAAATAACCTCCAACTATCGTCCAATAGTACTCACGTCCCTTTTTTCCAAGGTAATGGAAATACTGATTAATTATCAGCTTAAGAAATATCATGAAGAACGAAAGCTTCAAAATGACTAGCAGTATGGCCTTCGTAGCAATGGGTCCACTGGTCATTTTGTGGTTTATCTCACCAAACAGTGGAAACAATCTTTAAATTGTTCTGGAGAAAGTAAAATTATTGCACCTGATATTTCAAAAGCATTTGATAGAGTTTGGCACCAAGTTCTCGTATTGAAAATGCGTGCTTTTGGTATTGATGAATCTCTTCTTCTTTAGATTAGAAACTACCTTTCTAATATGTAGTTCAATACAAGTTGTATTGGATCGTTTCAAGTCTGAAATTCATAAAATAAATGCTGGTGTCCCCCAGGGCTCAATTTTGTCTGCGACTCTCTTCCCTACATGCATAAACGATCTTTTGTCTGTCACTTCTAATCCATAAAACTGTTTCACTGATGACAGTACCCTCAGCTTTTTATATTAGTTTCATTGCTCTTCGAATGTGGAACTTCAACGGCAGCGTATGATAAGCTCATTAAATTCCGATCTCAACAATATTGTCCAAAGGGAAATTATTAACCATGTCGAAATTAATGCTTCACAAATTCAATGATGTTTCTTGCTGTTAGAGCGTAACCCAGCCCAGAAGCTACTATCCATGAGTGGCACTTGCATCCAGGAAACTAATCAACTGTCAGTACTCGGTATGTGTATCACAAATCACCTCTTATGTAATGATTACATATTCGAAATTGCCAAAAATGCTTTTAGATGCTTAGGATTTTTCGTACGGTGCAAGACATTTTTCACTCCTTCTGATCTGGGCGGTAATTTACAAAGCTTGAATATAACTCTAATATTTGGGCATGTGCCTATCTAAATCCAAAAAATCTTGAAAATAATTTTGGTTGTTTAATCGATATTTTAACAAACAATGTTCTGTCGAATTAGCCAGTTGCATTCGACCTTTTTAACAACTCAGCCTTAATACTCTCACTTCCAGGAATGCTCATCAGTTTACCCGTGAGCTCAATTTCAGACGTATTTCTTAAACCACACATCGGGAATGTGGAATGCTGTGCCCAACTCTGTTTTTCCCTCATATTCTAATATTCAAACTTTTAAGACCAATGTGCATCGGTATCTCCTCTTGGCTCCTTCTCTGTTTTCCTTACGCTCGCACTGTGTTTAAATATAAACATAGAAAGGGTACTAATAACCCCTTGAGTGCCTGTAAATTATAAAGGAAAAAAAGGAGTAAAAAGCCTGAGGTTGTCCTCGTTTATTGTATAGCCATTTGGCCAAGAGTACCCTAGGACTAAAGGGTGTGTACGAAATTCCCTTCTTGCACCCGTGCGTCGGTCGGTCGCGTCGCAATGCTGAACAAGTCGAGGTGACCAAAGATGGTGTGACCATACTGAGGGCTGTCGGTGTTGATGATATTCCTGCCAAGATTTTTGTTGATATGTCCAGAGTTTAAGACAAAGAAGTCGATGATGGTACCACATCAGTACCCGTCCTCAAAATTGGTTGAACAGAAACTCCACCCGCATATCATTATTTCTGGACGGCAATTTGCCACGAAGGTTGCCCTTGGACCGACTGATAAATGTCTCGTTGGACATTTCAGCTAACAAAGAGAAATTCAAGGAGAGTTTCCTGAACATTGATTGTACAACTTTGAGCTTGAAGATCTTACATCAGCATAAGACGCTGTGCTAAGGCTCAGGGGCTCAGAAGTACTGCATGAAATTCAAATTATTAAGAAGACTAAGGGAACTATTGAGGATTCGTTACGATAGATTCCTCTTGGACAAAAAAACTGGTGTACATCAACCCCAGAACAGAAAAAATCAATTGATCGAGAAGGAGAAGATGCTTGACAAGGCTAATAAGATCCTCACCCACAAATGCAACGGCTTCATTAACCGTCAGCTGATCTACAACTACCCAAAAGAGCTGTTCGACCATGTGGGAGTCATGTCCATCTAATACGCTGATTTCGATGGAATTGAGCACTTTGCTTTGATGACTGGTCGAGAAATCGTGTCGACTTTCGACAAGCCCTCTTTTAATTGGTAAAGTTGGGTGAATGTGATTTGATCGAGGAGGTGATGATTGGAGAAGAAACAATGCTGCGCTTCCGTGAAGTGAAACTCGGCGGGGTTGGTGCTATTGTAATTCGTGGTGCTTCTAAGCAGATCATCATCAGCATGTAATAAAAGGTTCGAATTATCAACATTGTTGAATGATTCTTAAAGCAACAGGTTCCATGATTATTATCATAAATATCCATCCATTCTATCGGGTGATTTTTTAAGAGCTTGAGAACTTTTAAAAAAAAAAAACGCATAAAATTTGCAAAATCTCATCGATTCTTTATTTGAAATGTTAGATTGGTCCATGACTTTTACTTTTTGAAGATAATTTTAATTAAATGTTGACCGCGGCTGCGTCTTAGGTGGTCCATTCGGAAAGTCCAATTTTGCGTAACTTTTTCGAGCATTTCGGCCGGAATAGCCTGAATTTCTTCGGAAATGTTGTCTTCCAAAGCTGAAATAGTTGCTGGCTTATTTGTGTAGACTTAAGACTTGCCGTAGCCCCACAAAAAATATTTTAAAGGCGTCAAATCGCATGATCTTGGTGGCCAACTTACCGGTCCATTCCTTGAGATGAATTGTTCTCCGAAGTTTTCCCTCAAAATGGCCATAGAATCGCGAGCTGTGTGGCATGTAGCGCCATCTTGTTGAAACCACATGTCAACCAAGTTCAGTTCTTCCATTTTTGGCAACAAAAAGTTTGTTAGCATTGAACGATAGCGATCGCCATTCACCGTAACGTTGCGTCCAACAGCATCTTTGAAAAAAATACGGTCCAATGGTTCCACCAGCGTACAAACCACACCAAACAGTGCATTTTTCGGGATGCATGGGCAGTTCTTGAACGGCTTCTGGTTGCTCTTCCCTCCAAATGCGGCAATTTTGCTTATTTACGTAGCCATTCAACCAGAAATGAGCCTCATCGCTGAACAAAATTTGTCGATAAAAAAGCGGATTTTCTGCCAACTTTTCTAGGGCCCATTCACTGAAAATTGGACGTTGTGGCAGATCGTTCGGCTTCAGTTCTTGCACGAGCTGTATTTTATACGGTTTTACACCAAGATCTTTGCGTAAAATCTTCCATGTGGTCGAATAACACAAACCCAATTGCTGCGAACGGCGACGAATCGACATTTCACGGTCTTCAGCAACACTCTCAGAAACAGACGCAATATTCTCTTCTGTACGCACAGTACGCATTCGTGTGGTTGGTTTAATGTCCAATAAAGTAAACTGAGTGCGAAACTTGGTCACAATCGCATTAATTGTTTGCTCACTTGGTCGATTATGTAGACCATAAATCGGACGTAAAGCTCGAAACACATTTCGAACCGAACACTGATTTTGGTAATAAAATTCAATGATTTGCAAGCGTTGCTCGTTAGTAAGTCTATTCATGATGAAATGTCAAAGCATACTGAGCATCTTTCTCTTTGACACCATGTCTGAAATCCCGCGTGATCTGTCAAATACTAATGCATAAAAATCCTAACCTCAAAAAAATCACCCATTACAATGAAATCTAATAGTTCTTGAAACTAGTTTCGGAACGATTAAGCCTTTTTGTCAATATAAATTTAAATGATTTTAATTAATTATTTAAGTACTAAATGATACTTCATAGAGAAATAAGTCATCAATAAAAAGAAATAAAAAAGGTCTAAAAGTCTAAAATGTAACTAAATTATCTTAAATATTTGCCTCCTACGTCAAAACTCAAAGCTCCACATCCAAAGGTCAAGGATGTGAATCTAGAAACAAATATGAAAAGCTGAGAGTACTGTCTTCAACGAATCAGTTTAATGGATTGGAAGTGACAGAGAAGAGGTCGTTTATGAATTATGAATATAAGGAAGAGAGTCGGAGACAAAACGGAGCCCTGGGTGACACCAGCATTTAATTTATGAATTTTACTTTTGAAATAATCCAATACAACTCATATTGGATGGTTCGAAAGGTAGTTTCTAATCCATCGAAGTATAGATTCAGCAAAACGTATTTTCGATAAGAGAGCTTGGTGCCAAACTCTCTCAAATGCTTTTCAAATATCAAGTGCAATAATCTTACTATATCCAAAAAGATTATAAGGTTTGTTGTATTGTTCGGTTAGATAAACCATCAAATCACCGGTGGACCTTTTGCTACGAAAGCTATACTGCTGGTCTTTAAAAAGCATTCGTTCCTCGAGATATTTCTTAAGCTGATAAATTAATCAATTTTATATTATTTGTTCTTTACACTAGAGCTAAGAATATAATTATCAAAAATTAAGTAGTGTCCCTATTATTTTCGCCGCAACTCTATAATATAACACCTACACATATGTCTGAAAAAGCAGAAGCATATGAAAGAAAATAATGTGGTGCTTTGATGTAGCACCCACTAGATGGCTCTGTATATTTTTAGAGGAACATCATCAAAACCAAAACTGCAGGATGTTCGTCCTTTCATGATGATCTAAAAGTTATTTCTAAGATGTATGCATAACTATAATAACTTTATTTTGTATATATATTGAGTGTATATGTACTTTTAGAAAGTCAGGACCCAGCACTAAAACTACGTATATGTATTTATAAAGTTACTTCTTTTGGACGAACAATGTATAGCTGTATATCTATATAGGTTATAGTTTTAGGTGGAAGTTGCTTATAGACTTTATGGTTCGACTGCATCTATTTTGAAAGAGTAAAACTTTGAGAGTTAGTAAATTTATTTTTATTTATTCATATTCATTTATTTCAATTTATTGTTGAATATTGAGAGAACATACACATAGAAAGACACAAAGGAAACCTAGTGTTTGAGAGTAATTCTAGAATGTTACAGGAATGTCCATTATTTGAGTTGCAAATAATGATAAATTTCGTGCTTTATTTTTGTTCTTATTTGAAAAAAAAAGATCCACACTAAAAGTTTTCAATTCGTTTCCGTCTGTCTCTTTAAGTTTCCGAGATATTTTGTATTTCTTATAAAAAAATACCTATTAGATTTTTCTAAAAAAACTTATGTTAACATAGAATAAAATAATTTTGAAGCCAATACCTAAATTTATTCTTGAGTCAAACATCAGTTTTTACCAATTTTGTATAATATCGTTTTTAGATTGCTATTATTTATAAAAGACACCAGCGTTATTTGTTCGAGAGATATTTTGGGGTAAACCAAATTTTACTGGGTTTTTGAAAGTTCTTTCTGCTTCTTTTGATGTTAATATCTGTAAACCGAAAATTGTTTTTAAGGCTTAAAAAAAGGTTAAGGTATTTCGAACGTAAAGCTGTACATTTGTGCTGGAAACATTTCGGATTTGTGTGTAAGTTTATTAATTCTTGTTTTTTTACCCTAAAATGTGGAAACAATGGCTTTATATTTTCCTTAAAGGTAGATAGGGACGGCCACTCTAAAGACCCTAATATTTTTCGTTACAAACTATTCTTTTAGCAGCTTTGAAGAATATTTCAGATCATTATCCTACTGAAAAATCAAACGCAAAGGTGTTTTCTCCTCAGTGCAGGCCCGTCGAAAGGGGGGGGGAGGGGGGGGGGGGGGGGGTGGGGGGAAACCCCCGGGCCCGGGACTTTCAAGGGGCCTGTAAAATTAAAAGCAATGAGGAGAGTGTTTTTTTTCAATATAGGTATATAAAATCATTCATGCTTTCGCAATAGGGCCCCTGTTTGCATGTTATCTACCAATCTTTCAGTCACAAGCTTGCCGATCTGGGCCCCTGATTATTATTGGCGTACATTTTTGTTTATATTTAATGAAAAGTTGGGCAATTTTGAACTATTGAAAGAAAGTTATAATAAATTGTTTCGCTTTTTTTACTTAATTTAACGTAAATTTCAAATTTGTTTTATTTTGAAAATTTTTAAAATCAAAATAGGGGGCCCGGCAACTTAACACAAAACACAAATATTTATTTCGGTTTCTGTTGTATAAAGTTTCTTTTCTTCTATTTTTGTTTCTGCTGGGAACGAAATTTTTGATTCGGTTTCGGGGGACCGGAAAATCCCACGCAAACGTTTTTCAATTGTGGTTTCCGTAATATTAATTAATTAATATTTTGAATAAATTGTTTACTGAAGATTCGAAGGATATCAAGTCACTTCAAAGTGTGTATATTAAACCAGCCATATAAAAATAGCAAGGAATTCTATATATAATAATATTGGACACCATTTTCTTCCTTGGCAAAAGGGGACTACGAGGCGATAGCAATCTTATTGGAGAGCCAAATAATGGACATATTTTGTTTAGCAGCAGTGCTCAACGTTGGGAAATTCTTTAGAAAAATGTGCCCGGATCCCTTCACAAACTTTCCAATACAAGATGGTCAGCTAGAATTGAGCCAGTGAAACCATTTGCAAATCATCTGAAAAACCTTAGAACATCATTAGAAGCCTTAAGTGATATTAATTTAACTGCTGAAGCTCGAAGAGATGTAAATGGCATTTTAAAATATATGCACAAATTTGAATGCGTCCTGATGTCTTTGATTTGGTGCAAGGTTCTTAGCGCTATAAATAAAGGAAGTTTCCTTCTTCGCGCCAGAAACAGTACTATTGACGTTGAAATTCGAGATCTCGACAACTTGATCTTCATTTGAATATTATTCAAAACGGATGAGATCAATTTTTATCTGAATGCAAAGCAGTTGCTACTGGATTGGGGGATGTTCCAGAATCGTTTCCATCGAACCGAAAAAGGCAATTAAAGAGACATTTTGAAGAAAACTGAGAAGCCGGAGAGCAAATTGAAACGAACGAAGAAATAAATTTCAAGAGAAACACCTTTTACGTCATAGTTGATTCAATTATATCTGGAATTTCTCGTCGGTTCGATACGATGAAAAATTTGAATGCTACATTTTCATTTTTATGACAGTTTTCAACAATGGACGAACTTGAGATTAAAAACTCTGCTACAAGGTTCATCCAAAAGTATAACTCGCATGTGTCTCAAGGGTTTAAAGAAGAAGTAATTCATCTGAAACACATTTATGAAGCCAATTTTGAAGCAGAACTTCCGCCAATGAGTTTGCTCAATGCTATTTATTCCCAGAACTTGGAGACGATTTTCCCCAACATTTGTGTTGCTCTCCGTGTGTTTTCCACCATACCTGCAACCGTAGCTAGTGTCGAACGTTCATTTAGCGTCCTTGAGAGAACAAAGAATTTTCATCATTCGTGCTCATCACAAGATCGTGTTTCTGGACTTGCTACACTATGCATCGAAGCACCTTTGGCAAGGGAACTTAATTTCGACGCAATTATAAGTTGTTTTGCTGCTCAGAAAGCTAGGAAAGCTCGTTTGCCAAAAGAAAATATTTCATTGAATGCAAACTCACTCTAATAAAACATTGTAATAATATTTAAATATAAAGAAAAACAATAAAGAGTATTTAATGTAAAACTTTTAAAATACTTAGTTTTTTTTTAAAGACAAATTTCTAATACTTTTACTTCGCTCTATTTTATTTTCATAGTAGGTAATAGATCTTCACACTATTTTTTTTAATAGTTAATCGACCGTATTATCAATTACTTACATGTCGTTGGCAATATCGAATTGAATGTATGATTCTGTTCGGGTTCGGATCTAATCGCATGTAGAATTATTTTCTATCCATCCTCCATTTCAACTAAACTGGACGACACTCGTAAGATTGATTTGATGAAACACTTTTTTCGTTCCATTTTTCAAACAAAAAATGATTATTGCCGTTAATTACAACCAATTTCATGCTAATCGTAATTGAAATTAGAACGTACTATATCAGTAGGCATGAACTTTAAAAAAAAATGCTAAATATGGGGGGGCCCGGAATTCCTCTCGACGGCCCTGCCTCAGTGTATGTCAGCTCAGTGTATATTGACTCCTAAATGCACCTATAATTCCTTCGATTTGATGTATTGGACCAACAGAAAGTCTTTCTTAAACACCTATCTAATTTTACCTTTTTCTTCGATGTTTTGCAGTAAGTAGTGGTTTTTTTCTTGGCCAAAAGGGTCTTTAAGCAAAAAATTTTTCTTAAATGCGTTTAAGTGACTTGTTTTACACATAACATAACCTTCTTATAGTCTTTTTAACTTCCCATAGGAAGTTATTGTAATGGGTCTGATTTGTCAAATTGAACATTTTGACATTTCTCGACGTTTCAAGGTCCCTAGAGTCGAAATAAAAGATTTTTAGAAAGATGTCTGTGCGTCTGTGTGTACGTACGTTCGTACGTCCGTACGTCCATAGCTCAAGAACCAGAAGAGATATCGACTTCAAATAAATGTTGTTATACAGATAATAAGGCAGAAAGATGCAGAAAGGGCTCTCAAAAAATTGCGTGGGTGTTTTTTTTTACCCTAGCAGTTTAAAAAAAGTTGAAAATTTTGGTTAACCCTAAATATCTCATGAACCAATGACGCTAGAGACTTGAATTAAGTTTTATATTATATATTGTAACGCGATACCAAACAAGTATATTTTTTTGGAAAAAATCCAACTAACGGTTTTTTTATAAATCAAAAAAAACTTAAAACAAAATTTGTCACCTCGAAAATTTTACGAATACAAAATGATTTTATCACCAACACAATTTTGTGCAAACCAAAATAGCGTTTTCAACATCTGGTAAAATTTTGAGAAAAATCGAATTGGCAGTTTTTTTATAAAAAATAAAAACCTAAAAAAAAAACGTTACTCAAAATTGGTAAAAATTGATTTTCGACTCAAATATTTTTTTAAAACTCTGAGATATTGGCTCCAAGCTACTTTTATCTTTTAAAAAGTATTGTCAACATTCAGTTAAATTTTGAGAAAAATCGAATTGACAGTTTTTTTTAACAAAAAATAAAAACCTAAACAAAAAATTAATAAAAGTTGGTAAAAATTGATTTTCGACTCAAACATCTTTTCAAAACATTAAAATATTGGCTTTAAACTACTTTTATCTTTTAAAAAAAAAATTTTGAGAAAAATCGAATTGACAGTTTCTTACCGAAAAATAAAAATCTAAAAAAAACATTACTAAAAGTTGGTAAAAATTGACTTTCAACTCAAATATCTTTTCAAGACTTTAAGATATATGCTTTATACTACTTTTATTTTTTAAAAACTATTGTTGTCAACATTCAGTTAAATTTTGAGAAAAATCGAATTGACAGTTTCTTACAAAAAATAAAAACCTAAAAAAATAGTACTAAAACTTAGTAAAAATTTACTTTCGACTCAAATATCTTTTCAAAAATTAAAAATATTGGCTTCAAACTTATTTTATCTCACAGAAACTATTGTTTTCGACGTTTAGTACATTTCTTATACAAATCCAACAGTCAGTTTTTTCATAAAAAATTAAAATCTACGCAAAATTGGTAAAAATTGATGTTCGTTTTTCGATATCTCTTGAACAATAGAAGATATTGACTTCAAATTAATTTCATTCATCCAATTTGTATTTGTTTATAAAAGAAATACAAATTTCTAAGAAATGCTACTAAAATTGGTAAAAATTGGTTTTCGACTAAAAATCTCGTTAACAACAAAATAATTTCGAAATCAAACTATTTCATTATATGAAAAATATTATTGGTAGTTTTTAAATTTTTAAGAATAATTCAACTGAGGACTTTTTTAACAAAACACGAAAACCTACAAACTTTTAAGCAAGACAAATCGACAGACAGGATGGGAAGTTATCAGTGTGGGTCGCATCCCAGCCTCTTTTTTTTTTATATGATGATTGCTTAAAACTTATCAATCTGCAAAACCTCCAAAAACGCCACGAAGTCGCTGATATACTCTTTTTACTCCAGCGTTTAGCAGGGACCATAGACTCACCATTTCTTCTAGAAAAGATTCCTGTTTATACTAGTACACAGGCTCCTCTCTTTCGCCTTCCTTATAAACATACAAATGAAAGCCATTTTGAACCTATCACAATATCTACAACTCCTTCTAAGTTTTTTGTTCATTAAGCATAATAATGGGTTATTAATTTTGCGGTTTCAAAAGTATAAGGCTGGGATTCGACATCTGTCAAACTAAGTTGTTAAACCTATTTTTTTTTTCAGTTGAAAGTCTGACATTTGCTAAAGTAGATCACTTAACTATCGCACAACGGATAAAAATTGTTAAAATCAATTACAAAAATAGTGTTTCTGCCACAGCCACATCAACTACGTAGGAAATTGCCAAAATTGTGAAGAAATTTGAAGATACTGATTGGTTACATATATTGTAAGGCCTGCGCATCATTTTTTCGCTCGTACCACTGAAAATATCGCTGCTGTAAGTTAAATTGTCGAATGTGTCGATTCCTCGTCGTTCTCAGGAATAAACACTATCTTACGACACATTATGGCGTATTTTGCATATGGATCTACACCTAAATCCATTTAAAGTCTAGCTCACACAACAAATGAAGCCAGCTGACCATTCACATCGTCTAAGATAAGTTGAATGGGTGCTTGAACAACAGAATTTTCTTCAGCAACGAAGCACTTTTCTCACTCGGTGGGTATGTTAATAAACATAATTGTCGTATTTCGTGTTCTGAGAATTCTCAAATAATTGAAGGAAGGACATTACATCCACAAAAAGTCACTGTTTGGTGCGCTCTTTGGTCCGGAAATGTGATTGGACCTCACTACCTCCGAAAACGACGATGGAACGACTGTCACCGTCAATTGGAAACGTTATGGTCATATGATAGCCGACTTTGGAATACGACTTGGAAAAAAATGTGATTTCAAGACGGTGCCACATGCCACACAACTCGAGTGAATATGGCTTTGTTGCAAGAAACATTTCCTGGCCGCGTAATTTCTCTTCATTGCGATATCAACTGCCCACCAAGATCATTCGATTTGACACCGTTGGACTTTTTTTTGTGGGGCTATGCAAAAGACCGTGTTTATGCAGATAAAATAAACCTTCAACTCTTGAGCACTTAAAAACCAACATTCATCAATATTTGTCAAAAAGTGTTCGAAAATTAACCCAAAGAATCAATGCTGGCAACAATTCACGTTGTGGTCATTTAAAGGATGTGATGTTTCACACTTACGTTTACCAGAATTTTTCTGGAACCACTGATTCTAGGGACCTTGAAACGTAAGGAAATGTTAAAATTTTAGATTCGACAAATAGGACCGATTACAATAACTTCCTTTAGGAAGTTCAAAATTCAATGCAACAATTCTTCTGTCTTCTGTCTTCTATTATAATTTTTAATTCTTAAGCTCTTAAAAAAACACCCAATAAAAGAGCTATCTGTGTTTTACTCGGTTATTATAATAATTGAATTCATCATATACCGCAATTTCATAATTTATTATTCTTAAAATATTTATTATCATTTCATAACCATCTATGAAGGAATGGTGCTGGTGGTGGTGGTGGTGGTAGTGGTTCTAAAAAATCACAGGGCTTATAATAAATTAAAGGAATAAAACAAAAAGGTTTTAAAAAAGACATTAACCAAAGTACCTTACCTTTATTTTTAATTTCTAGACAAATAAATAAACATCTATACATTTATACAATTACTTTGGGAAGAAAAGTGGGTAGTAGGTATATTTACCTTTATAATTACTTTTCCGAAATAACAAAGAAGAAAAACAGGTCACTGCAAATCCAAAAAGCTAACAATACTCGTAATTCCACAACATTGTGATCTCTAAATTGAATACAAAACCATTTTATGATTTTCGACCCTTCAAAGCTCTTCAATAAAAATAGACATCTTGATGAATTAAGAATACCTACTACTAGGTATCGTACCTATACCTTTCTTTCTTTGTATATATCTATCTAAATGAGAACCCAAAACTAGACCTAATTATTCCCGTATACTAAACTGGGACACGCAATTAAATCCCTAAGGGCAGTAATATTACAAGCTTCTTCTACAGTTTACTAAAAGTTATATTCTACCACCATCACATAGTGAGTGAGTAAGTATTTCTAGAGGGGGATGAAATAAATAAAAAGTCCACCCTATGATATGCGATGATGCTGGTTCTTTTTCCTACTCCGGCTCTGGCTCCGATTCCTGGAACTGGAGCCTGGCATTGAATGAATTTTATTTACCCAGAGTTTTATTTGTGACAAAAATGGTGGAGGCCCGGTTTTAACCCCGTCTAGTAGCTGCTATATGCCACAATTTCAGCGGAATTGTAATAAATCTTTTCACAGATGTGACCTAGCTATGGGAGGTGCTTACCGCTGTTTTTGTTTTTAGGTCAGGCATTCGATTTGTTTCATACTTTCCGTTTCCAATAAATCGGCCTAAGATACACAATTTCACGACTTGGTGTGTCCTTTTTTGTTTTAATATAATATCTGCTTGGTAGTAATAAAATCGTGTCACCCTGCTTTAAACGGAATTATGTCAACTTTGGGAAAACATCATTTTCATTGCCAATAAATACAATACTTATTCTAGATTCACCTTTTATAACATTGACGACCGAGGAACCGCCACTTAGGTATGAAATATATCCTACTTACTTTTAATAAAAGGTATTTGGTTAGTACCTATTAATGGATTACCGGATTTTATGTTCTATTTACAATCCGACGCCACATTGCCATTTATATTTTAATTGTTAGAGAGAGAACTTAAATAAAGACAGTTTCCTTTCTTTAAGTTTATTGTCTTCATTTTATTAGAGATATTTTGAATAGTGTTTTCTTGCAACTTTCGTATATGTATACAATTATGAATTCACAAATAAAATTTTGAGCTTGCTTCATATAAAGTTGTAAGTGCAACTAATTAACATAATGTACTTTATAGGATTGTGTTTAAATATTTTTACAGGAAAACATTCAAAAAAGTAAAAACATAGTTGAGCTCAAAAGTGTCCTAATGTTTTTATTCTTTTTAACTTCCCATAGGATTTGTAATCGGTTCGATTTATCGAATTGAAAATTTTGATATTTCTCGACGTTTCAAGGACTTTAGAGTCGAAATAAAAGATTTTTAGAGAGATGTCCGTACGTCTGTACGTCCGTACGTTCGCGACTTTTTTTTTCGTCACCCATAGCTCAAGAACCATAAGAGATATCGACTTAAAAAAAAATGTTGTTATCCAGATAATAATGCAAAAGGATGCAGAAAGGACTCTCAAAAAAATTGAGTGGGGGTTGTTTTTTACCATAACAATTTAAAAAAAGGTGAATATTTTTGCTAACCCAAAATATCTCACGAATCAATATCGCTAGAGACTTGAATTAAATTGTATATTATATATTTTAACGTGATACCAAACAAATATTTTTTTTTGAAAAAAATCCAATTAACGGTTTTTTTTTTATAAATCAAAAAAACTGAAAAAAAATATTTGCCATTTTATCTCCAAAACAATTTTGTGCAACGAAAAACAACTTTTTTGACATCTGGTAACATTTTGAGAAAAATCGAGTTTTTTATAAAATAACTAGCGGGCCCGACAGACTTCGTCCTGTCATAGAGATTTGTAAAGTGGCAGTTTTTGTTCCTAAGTATTTCATAGTCGTCGATAAACATTCTCCTGAACAAAACCGTCACCCTCGTGATAGGGCGTTATGAATAAAAAATAATTAAATGAAACATATAATAACGATTTAAAAGTAAATAATCGCTTTATTGTTAATCATGTGAATCATAATTATTAACAGAAATTAGTTTTATTATCATAGTAGTGCTTTGTGATATACAGTATTTATCGCTTATAAGAAAACCTCGCTTAGAAGAAACTTGAACAAAAGCACCGTGAACTTTCCCATATATTTAAATGTTGAATTGTATGTTTCTAAGAAACACGTTTAAAAGAAATACACTGATAAAAGAAACATTTCTCAAACACAAACTTTTATTTTCCATGTAAAGAAACAAACGACGCAAATGTCATTTATGTACATAATGATATAATTTGACATTTGAATGAATGAATGATTGAATGAATTTCAGTTCAGTGTTCTTTTTGACATTAAATTTGTTATTTTTTGTGTTATGTTTTGTCTTTCTGTTGTGCTCCTCGTCCTCGTTGAAAATGTCGCTTAGGATAAATGTTTGACACTCCGGGGTATATCCGTATAAGAAACTTGTTTCTTATATCCGTATAAGAAACTCGGTTAAAAGAAACAAATATTGTGCAAATTTTAAGTTTCTTATAAGCGTTATGTACTGTACGATGTTTTTTGTTTGATTATTTGGCGCATAGACAAACAAATCTGACAGTTTTCGAACACGGGAACAGGCAAGATACAATAATTGACCATGTAAGAAACATGGGTTTTCTAGATTAATACCACAAACACTTAACGATTGTCCCTGTGGCTTGTTTATGGTCATAGCAAAAGTAAGCCGCACTGGAAACTATAGTATCGTTTAAACTCAAATGGCACATCAGTCGGAATCATTGGCATGTGCGGTATGAGAACATCTTCTCCTTTATACTTTCCTTTGAGTATAGTTGCTTCTATCACGTTGTTTAGTAATTTTTTTATCGCTAAGCGTGTACCGTTGCACAGACGCGGTTGGTTGATATTTCGCAACGTTATAACTATTGATCCAACCTTTAATTGAAGATTTTGAGGTGGCAATCCTGGCAAATCCAGCGAGTTTAAAAATTCCGGTGGATAGTTGACTACGTCATCTTGGTTAGTAGCCGAATCAACTGATTTATGTATCCTCGATTCGCGTGTAGTTTGTTCTTGAATTTTGAAAATCAATTCATTTACATCAATGTTTTTTGCAGCCAATATAGCTCGTTCGCTCAACCAATCATGGTTTCTGTAATTTTGAGAAACATCTGGAAACACCTTCTGAATAAGTTCGTCTTTTAATTGCGTTAACTGACAAAAACTTTAAGGAAAGTTAATGCAGCCAGTCAACATGTTTATAGGAAATTTGCCATTACCAATGTCAATGAGTTGTTTAGAAAGCGAATTGTTGCTAATATTATTGAAATCAAAAAAGTGTTTCTTGTACCACCAGGTGCATCTAAGAAGGAAATCCCTCCAGTTTCATCATTTGTTACTTTCATAAGAGTATCAAATACATACTTCTGTTGTTCATTCAACAGTGGAAGATTTGTTTGAATTAATTCTTTCAAAATGTTGAGATCATAACATTTTTCTCGATGCAACTCTTGGTTAAAAGCATCATGCATTTGACGTTTGGGCGCGGTCAGCCCTTATTGAATTAATAGTTTGTTTGACATCATCAAGCACATGTCCTCAATTGAAATCAATGCTTTATTGTAAATTTCTTCACTGATTTGTATATTTGGATTTCCCATCCTATTCCGTATTTGATGCAAAATATCATCACACATAATAATCTTTGTACTTGATCCACAAATCAATTGGTTTTGATGGGAAGCATGTAGATATTTTGCAAATGTTGATAGGCTTCTCTGTGGGATCCACATAAACTTAAATAATATTTGATCTTAAAAATTATATATTTAGTTGTAACTAATATCTATCAATAAACATCTTAACTCAAGTGATAGAAAATTTTGTTCGCTTAAATAATTATGAATAACTGCTATAATACATACCTTGAAAGTTGGCATGAAATTTTCCCAAACTACATTTGTTGCCCCAAATGAAGTGAAACCAATAACAGCAAATTGGTAGTTATTGTAGTCAATTGTCAAATCGTAACTGAAAACAGCTCGATTCAAACTTGAGCGATCATTAGTTGAATGTCGCGCTCGCGCTTCACGCGTTTGTGATATCCTAATTCTTTCACGTTCAATTTAGTCTTCACGTTCTTGTGCAGTACGATTAAATCGGTAATTAGCTTGTAGCAGTTCGGGTTCTTCTACCTAAATTGCTTCGGAGGCATATCAAATATAAATTATTTTGTCACACTAACTAAACAAACACTTACACTAATACTCTGCACAAAACACGATATACGGTTTTGTTTCAGCCGTTTATCAGTTGACAAAAGCAAACTCAGTAGATAAGGTAACAGAAGATCCAAGAAAAATAACAGCAAATCGACATCAAAACATTTTTCTTCTTTTTTTTTTATTTGATATGACTTGAAGTCAAATTCTTTAAGCCGACTACGTTTTAGTTAGAAAACATTTGTATGGGAAAAAGAAAAGGGCTGTTTTTATGGTTTTTCCGGCAATTATTCGAATTTTTCTCGCCGTAAAAACCATCCTTGAACTTCAGCGAACATTTTAAAAAAAGAATTGGCCAAATTGGTCCAGGCGTTGCTGAGTTATGCGCTTACCAACACATTTTGCGATTCATTTTTATATATAAGAATAAAAACCTAAACAAACATTACTCGAAGTTGGTAAATATTGATTTTCGACTCAAATATCTTTTCAAAAATTAAAAATATTGATTTCAAACTTATTTTATCTCACAGAAAGTATTGTTTTCAACATTCAGTAATTTTTGAATTTTTCATAAAGAAATAAAATCTACAAAAATAGTACGCAAATTTGGTTAAAATTGATTTTCGACTTAAATATCTTTTCAAAAATTTGAGATTATGGCTTAAAACTAATTTTATCTTATAAGAAATATTGTTGTCAATATTCTGTAAAATTTTGAGAAAAATTAAATTGACGTTTTTTTTTACAAAAAATAAAAAAGTTAAACAAAAATTACTAAAACTTCGTAAAAATTGATTTTCGACTCAAATACCTTTTCAAAAATGTATGGTATTGGCTACAAGTTCATTTTATTTTATAAAACAATGTAGTTTTCAACATTTGATGAAATTTTGAGAAAAATCGAATTTACAGTTTTCTTACAAAAAATTGAAAACCTAAAAAAAAGTACTATAACTACGTAAAAATTTACTTTCGACTCAAATAAAAAAATCGAGGGCTAAAAATCTCGTTAGCTAAAATAGATTTAGTTTGTTTGTATTATTTTATTTTTTTGGATATTCAAATGTTTAAAATTAAGTTGTCAAAAAATCTTATTAAAAATGACTTTTCCTCCTAATAATACTTACTTACTTCGTCGGTCTGAGCAATGACTACGTCATCTCTGCCACAAACAGGATTCGGTAAGGTCCTTTTTCAACATCGTTCACTACCTTTTTCAGTTGTTAGACAATGCCGTGCAGTTGCGCACCCAAGGCTTGGGACGTCCTGGTCTACGCTTAAAACCTCCTCCCGACTACCGACTATCAAGTGCCGATTGAAGCCACCAAAACTGGTTCTTTTGCTTTACCTTATCAAATCGGTCGCGTTCGGACACTGCCCTACTGAACCGAAGGAGCTCTGCTAGTCTGCTCCGTCTTGTGCCATGACGTCCCTATTGTAAAGGAGTCGCCTATCCACTGTTTTTCGTCTGAAGGTTAAGATTAGTGGAAGTACTTATCTATCCTGCATCAGACCGCATCTATCTTAAAAAGAAGAATGCTTCTGGTGGAATGAAGCCGCTCAAGAGAGCACTTTGAAAATAATAGTCATTCGGATAGAACTCGCCGAAAATTAAATTCTTGGTCGAAGACATATCTCTCACAATTTGACCTCGAACGGGTTTATCACGAAATTGTTAATTTCATTGATTTGAGCCCCATTGTATAGAACCTCGTTTGAATATTAATGAACATGAGAAGTGTCGGCTGATCTGTGTTAGCCGGTACAGCGTCGTAAACACTGCCACTCGAACACCCGAAACTTCTCCATCTAGGAAGGGGCAAAGTTAAACCACACAAGACAACCATAAACGATCATTGGACGTCTGAGCACCATTTTACAAATTAATTTTATTCTGGGCTCAAGCCGATTGCTGGTCAGAGTAGCATTTATATGTCTGTTGAAAAACAAATACTGATCTAACCAGATACTGAGATGCTATACTACGCGTTTGCTCGTTAATCGTTGCCCATGAAGATCAACGATGACGAACTGAACAGAACTGTTTCCGACTTCTATACGTTTATTTTTAGTTTCCAGTCGTCACAATATCGCTGAATCTTGTGGAAATCACGCTGCAAGAGACTTCTAATAACCTCAACTTTTCGAGCTTTCTTAGACTATACCTATCAGATCGCTGGTGTCAATGCTTAAGAGCATTTTTAGTTTGAAATATTGCGGTAGAAGTTACATTGCCAATTTTAAAAACAAACTTTCTAGCTTCAATCATATTATGAAGCATATACAATGTTATCCTTTCAGTCATTATTTTCCCTACTGTCTTCTACCATAAATTGAACTACAGGACTTTTCGGATGGGCTCTTTTTCGATCATGCGTGATACGTGCTCAGCCCACCAAGCTTTATCTTTTTGGCTTTATCAGCTTCGCAATAAATTTCGTACAAATCGTTGGTATACCTCCTCTGGAGTTGTACTTCCTCATATATAGGGTTTTTTAATTGGCGCGGGTAGATTTTAGCGCCCCGTGGCGGCCATTTTGTTTTGGTGACATCTGTCAAATCTTTTATTTATTATTCAGTTGTTTATGCCAAATCATCATGGCAAGTTACACGATTGAACAGCACGTTCAAATTATAAAACATTCTTATCAAAATGAGTGTTCGTTAACGAAAACGTTGCACGCATTATGCCCATTTTACGGTAGACAGCGGTTCAGTAAAGAATGACCCAACACCCGTACTTTCAAGGAACGTAAGATCGGTCGAGAATATCACCGCGGCCCGTAGAATTGTATAGCAGAACACGAGACAGTCTATTCCTCGCCGTGCAGAAGAATTCGGACTTTCGCAGACGACATGTGGTTACAGCAGGACGGCGGCGCAACGTGCCACACATCAAACGCCATGTCACCTTCACACAACATATACCCGCTCATATTGAAAAACTCTATATAAGGCCAACTATTCCAAGAAAGACTTTTCTTGGAATTTATGGTCAAATTTTTGTATCTAAAAAGTCTTGATAAGGTTTAACAGGTTCTGTTGACTTTGAGCATACTGGATCAATCGAGCAGGCTCGATCTCGATAAATAAGTTCTGTACAGCTTGTTGGCTTAGTCCGAAGATGCCAGTCTCATCTCCATAACCCAGTATCTGGTGTGGATTTGTTGGTAGATGTTTCAGAATCTCGGATTACTTTCTCCAACATCAGGTTGAATTTGGGACCTCGATATCAACAAGTGGACTATTTGGTTATGTGTGACTCTGTTAGGTGATATCAAGGTGAACTTGTGGAATGCGGATATTTCTACGCGGGAACCTTTCTCACAAAACCTAAAGTCTTGGCTGCTGCCATTTCTATGGCTCTAAGTCCGTTGTCATTAGTGTTCAAATGTAAACTCTGAAAGCCAATGTACTGCCAGTCTGGCCAATGTACTGGCTCTCGATGTAGCGTGGCGTTGTAGTCACCATGGAAGATTTTAAACTCATACCCTGGGTATAGGCATATCCTTTTCATCATCTGGGGACTCCTCATTAGATCCGTTAACGTTAATAAATTTGGTTCTTAAATTTGCCTCGCACTCGAAGAGTGCATAGCTGTTGAGTAGCTCGTAGAACGTTTTTACGTTCTATGAGAAAATTGGAAGAACCTGCCTAGCGGCCACTATGAGGAAGCTATAATTGCACTTCAAACAGTCATGGTTAGAGACGGATTTTCACCCATCTATGCTGAAAAACGCTAGAATTACCTAGGAGAATTCTTCTATAACGATCTAAATTATATCAATCATATTAACATAGTCAGTCTTTCACGTTTCGTAAAGGACTCAAACTTGTTTCATTGTGCTTAGAAGAAAGCCTCAAGATTCATGTGGTATCACAATGGCCCATTAAACTGGCCTAAGTGTGCCCTACTCCATCACGGACAGCCACTATAACCTAACCTAATCTAAATATGCCACATATCACCTTGCGAGGTATTGACACATCCTCGGAGAGTAATTCTTGTCATGCAAAGTGCTTTGCCAAATTAGTAGTTTGAATACGAGATACAAATTGTAGGTCCTCTACATCCCTGACATTACTCGCACACAGCAATGGTTAAGAGTTGTAAGTCACATGGCCCTAATAGTTTGTTAAAATTTCTTAAAAATTGATTATTAAAATCTTTAAAAAAACGTATATTATGTTCCATTCAGTTCAGGGGTATTTTTAGTTTTGAACTTGATCAAGACTTCGTTGGCCTTTAAAGCTATGACCAATTTATTTTTGTCTTTAATTGGTCTTTGATGGGAATGGAAAAATCTACGATTTAATCTTTCCGGTTGAGTTGCTTTTTCAATTTTGTCCAAGACACTTCTGGTAAATCTATAAACCCTTATTTAACAATAGTTGGTTACCTAACTGCAATTTATACTACATCAAAAAATCAAAAAAAAAAATTATAAATCAGCTTTTCTAAGTTTTCTATTTGTCAGTTTTATTATAACTTTTTGAAACAACGTTGTGCCATGGTATTTTAAATCAATTCAACATTTTCTAATTAAATAATTCTGATATTTTATTTATATAGCTATTTGGCAACTCTATTTTGATAATTAAACTTTACTCCTTTTTTTTTAAACGCAAACAATGGGTGCTATTTACAAATGTTCGCATTTGAAAACTGTAATAATTTACAAATAAATCCCTTTCGCATTTCGAGTATTGTTCTCTAGGATCTCTGTTTTTTCGCTTCGGTTCTTCCCGCACATGGAACTTTTCGAGAGTTTCGAAAACAAATTTCAAACGTTCAAACGATTCCGTTTTGCTTTTGCTTTAGTCTAATTACATTGAGCGCAAAGGAGGATAGTACCAATTATGTTGCAAATGAAAAATACAAAAATAAAGGCAAAAGGACGAAGGAGCTAAATGAAAAAAAGAAAAAGAATCAAACGATAGAGTACTACGGTACCACTATATGGATTTGTGTTACCCATTAAACTGTAATCTCCCGACAAGGATACAAAATACATTTCCCTGTGCGAACTCTCATTACGGATGTTACTCTGTGTGCTGTGTTCTGTGTTCTGTGACTGTTATGTATACTATAACTATATGTGTCTGTAACGTAACATTTTTTGTGGTCCTTTTTTATTTTTTTTCTTTATCCTTTTTTTTTATCTCATATTCCATTTTGAGAACACAATGAAGTTGTTACACGGAATCACCGCTTTAATGAACACGGATGTAACTTCGGTAACTGTATGCAAGGATGTATTAAGTTTCACGCGGGTGATGTGGGACCTCTCTCTCTTCTTCTCTATATCTGGCTTTGGATGGATCGGAATGGGGATCCTGGTTCCTGACGCTGCTGGCTGGATGTACGAATGCGGGTGTAAATCGTGGCTGTTTTTGTCGCTATAAAGTCATATCCGGTGTGAGTGTAAACGGGTGGCGGAGCTTTGGAGCCTGCAGCCGGAGAGGAACATTGGAACAAGCAGGATAAAAGTGTTGCTTAACTGGTAAAAATATTTTTATTGGCATGCAGAATGCGAGTCAAGAGGATGTGAATTCGGAAAGAGATTTTTTTTCGTAGGTTAGTGCTATATCTACGAGTATGGCTACAAGGGTACGTTTTTTAAAATTTGTTTTTATAGATCAAATTATATCGCGTTGATTTTAAAGGAAGGAATATATTTATGTAGGTTGGTAACTACGCAGTGTTATTTTTGTTCAAGGTGGTTTATTGTTAATTAAAATATATGGATGGAACATGTTTAAATAGCAGTTAGGGTTTCTAGCCGGTATGGGGTGTGTGTGAAGTAGGAGAAGGATAAAAATAGCTGGTTTTTATTTTCCAACTCAATTAAACCGGAGATTGGGATGATGGAATTTGTTTGATGCATATAATATTCACAACTATGATTACTATTTCTTTTTGATACTGAACATATTTGTTAGTTGTAAGTGAAAAAATGTACTTGAAACCATTGATAAGTAAAAGGATAAAAAAATAAAATAAATTAGGTGGCGCAACAGTCCATGAAGGGCCTAGTGACTTACAACTCTCAACCATCCCTGTGTGCGAGTAATGTTGTCAGAGATGGAAGGGACCTACAGTTTATACGCCGAATCCGAACGGCTAATTTGAGAAAGCACTTTTCATGACAAGAATTACTCTTGGAGGATTTGTCAATTCCTCGCAAGAGGCAGTACCCGTGAAAAAAGTTAGGTGGCACAGGCAGGGATTGAACCCAAGACCCCTTGCATGACAGTCCAACGCACTAACCATCACGCTACGGGTACTACAAAAGTAAAAGGATAGATTTATAATTATTCCTTTGGTAGAAATTTTGGTAAACTCTAAGAAGCATCAACTATCGGACAAGTAAACTCATGCAGATAGATAAATTTGAAAACAAAAATTTATATTAAGGGATCTAAATTTCAAATTGACAAATTTTCGCTTTTCTACGACTATTTACGTGGATTACAAATCAAAACAAACGAGGAACTGTCATTTATCAAAACAACATTCTGAGAAGATGCAATGTGCTTTTTTGACAATCCTAACTCCTTATCAAGAGCAGAGCCACCTGTCAATCAACTTACGTGCGACCATGATGGGGTGCGTCCCAGCTTTTCTCATCATAATAAATAGGATAGGGTTGCCGTCTGCCAAAAAATGATCAATTATTGTAAATGCTCTGTTATAGATTTGTGCGTAGGAATGGAGATTGGCTCAATTTAGTCAAAAGTTTTGAAGTACACCCAGCGAACTTTTCAAATCATTTACCAATATTAGTCTCATGTGAATTTTTTTCAGAAAAAAAATAAAAGAGAAGTTGGAGAATCTCCAATCTACTATATAAAAATAAGTCGGGTTTACCTTCCTGACGCTATAACTCCAGAACGCACGAACCGATTTCCACGGTTTTGCATTCGTTGGAAAGGTCTCGGGCTCCGTGAGGTTTATAGCAGACAAAATTTAGGAAAAATTTCAACAGAAAAGCGGTGAACTCCGTTTAGCTTCCCATAGAAAGCTATTGTAAAAAATCCAATTTGTGGAATTGAAATTTTTAAATTTTTTGACGTTTCAAGGGCCATATATTCTTAACCAAAGCTTACTTTTGGGAACCTTTTTTAGTCAACCATATCTCTAGAAACGTCAGAGATATCCACTTCAAATAACGTACAAATCTACAATGAAGGAATGATTCTGATTGAGGATCAATGCTTGACTATTGCAAACAAGCTACTGATTAAAGTAGGAATGATTGCGCCAAATTGATCGATGCACGATGCATTGAACCAAGAATTAAATCGAGAACTGCAAAACAATGTTGATACATTGCAGGAATTCGTTCGAAATAATGTGCCGTTGCTGAATGAACAATAAAAACAAGTATACGAAACATTAATGCAAGCGGTGGACAATAGTACTGGTGGTCTATTTTTCCTGGACGCATCTGGAGGAACAGGGAAAACATTTGTCATTTCATTGATTTTGGCCACTATTCGATCAAGAAGTGACATAGCTTTGGCATTAGCATCATCTGGAATTGTGGGAACTCTTCTAGATGACGCGACGGTCGTACTGCACATTCTGCGCTTAAGTTGCCACTCAATTTCAACACAATTGATACTCCAACATGCAATATTTCCCGATCCAGTGCAATGGGAAAATTGTTGATGCAATGCAAGCTCATTGTATGGGATGAGTGCACAATGGCACATAAGAAATCACTTGAAGCACTTAACTTCACACTGAAGGATCTTCGACGAAGTAACAACAGCTTTGGCGGCTTGATGATATTGTTGGCAGCCGATTTCAGGCAGACGTGGCCAGTAATTCCCCGTGGAACTGATCAAAACGCTGCACAATTTTCCAAACAGTTGTTAGCTGTTGGAAATGGAAAAGTGCCAGTTGATGCGACAACTGGATTAATTACTCTGACCAACGACTTTTGCCGATTTGTAGACTCTCAATTAGCTCTTATTGAAAATGCTTTTCCAAAAATTAGAGAGAATTATCAGAATTATGCTTGGTTAAGTCAATTCTCGCCGCAAAGAATAATGATGTACACGCACTGAATTTCATCATTCAATCAAAAATCACTGGCGATTTGGTGACATACAAATCCGTTGATTCCATAACAAATCCCGATGATGTAGTAAATTATCCAACGGAGTTTTTGAACTCTCTGGAGTTACCAGGATTTCCACCACATAACTTGCAACTCAAAGTTGGTTCAGTTATTATGATATTGCGTAATTTGAATCCACCGCGACTTTGCAACGGTACTCGACTTGCGGTGAAAAGATTTATGCCGAATTTGATTGAGGCAACCATTATTAACGGAAAGTACGCAGGTGAAAATGTACATATGTATTCCTCGAATACCAATGATTCCGACTGATCTTCCGTTTGACTTCAAACGATTGTAATTTCCGGTTCGCCTTGCGTTCGCAATGACAATTAACAAGTCGCAAGGCCAATCGCTTAGAGTTTGCGGGATAAATTTAGAAAATCATTGTTTTTCATATGGGCAGCTATACGTTGCGTGTTCACGAGTTGGGAAACCATCTGCTTTGTTTGTGTTAACGTCAGACCAAAAAACAAAAAATATGGTTTACCAAAGAGCACTTCAATTTGCGGACAAGTATAACGCTTCGATTCAGTATTTACTTTGGATTCACTTTCATTTTTTACTTAGAGAAGTTCAACTAAATTACACTTCATTTTTGTAATCGAAATGAATTCATTACTGTTGTGAAATGAAATAAAATTTTTCCTTTTCAAATATAAAACAAAAAAAATAATTTTTCTTTATCTTTTAATCCCCAAACGAAATGTTACAAAATCCGAAGCCATCACGTGGCGAAACGGAGTTCGCCGGGTTTGCTAGTTAGCAATAAATTAAGATGGGTTGAAAACAAGGCTGTTGTGTATAGACGAAACTTAAGTCAACTTATACGCTATGCTGATGGTCTGTTATCAGAATGTATAGAATCTGTTACAGTTTCTATTTTTGAACTAATAAGACAATCAGCAACGCACAGATTTTGTCCTACAACACTGATGCAAAAATCGAAGTGGTATGACGATGAATGTAAGAAATGTAGGGAAAAGTCTTTCGCTTACTTAAAATTGTTTAGACAATCTAACAAAGAAACTCACAGAGGAAATTACCTTGAACAGAATAAAATATATAAAGATTTGTGTAGACAGAAAAAGCAATTATATTTAATCAAAGCAGCTGCGAAACTTGTAGACTGTAAGGACTCAAAGTCTTTCTGGTACAATGTACGGATTGTGGGAGGTCGCAGCAAGTCATCGTCTTTAGATTTAGTGTTGACGACCTGGCTACATACTTTGAAGGTTTACTACTGCCAGATCCTGACCAGAATTCCATCAATTTCGCCCTGCAAAATGTTTCAATCGATGAGCTAGACTCTTCTTTTACCATGGTTGAGATGTTGGCACCTCTAAGCAGAATGAAAAATAACAAAGCAGTGGGTTTGGATGACATTCCTATCGAATTCTATAAGAATTCAACTCCTGAATTTCTTGAGCGTGTGTTGGGGTTATTAAACAAAATGTTTACAGAAGAGATATTTCCGAGCTACTTTCGTTTGGCTACAATATTTCCTATATTTAAAAACGGCAATCCGAGTTCACCAGAAAATTATAGAGGCATTTCAGTTCTAAGCTCACTAAGAAAACTGTTTGCACAAATGTTGTACGCTAGGCTTCTGATTTGGATTGAAAGAAATAATTTGATAAGTCGACATCAGGCTGGTTTTTGGGCGGGCCTTTTAACGATTGATCAAATGTTTGCTCTTACGAGCGTTGCCAGGCGTTTTATCGACAAAAAGAAGCCCCTATACACTTTTTTCGTCGACTTTAAAGCTGCTTTTAATACCATCAACGGAAGATCACTTTCATATAAACTAGCAGTTTTTGGTCTTTCAACCAAATTTATTCGGATTAATGAACAACTTTTTTTAAACACGTCTGCAATGGTTTGTAATGGTATATCTATGTCAAAATCCTTTTAAACCGAAACAGGTGTTCCACAAGGCTGTATATTGAGTTCGCTGATGTTCGCTCTTTTTATCAATGATATTGAAAATAAATTACCGGGAGGCGTCAACTATGGCGATTCATCTTTGAAGATTTTGCTCTATGCTGATGACCTAATGGTGTTCTTTGATAACCCAGTGACATTGCAGCTTCAGATGAATAAACTTAAACAATATTGCGATTCGTGGGATCTTAAAATCAACATTTCTAAATCTAAAATTATGATTTTTAAACTTCAAAACCGTTCAGATAATAATGTACAAAATTGGACATTAGATGGTACCACTTTTGAAGTTGTCAACGAGTATAAATATCTTGGTTTTACTATCACTCATAATTTGAGCACCAAAAATCATATTAAAGAGAAACTGGTGGTAGCCAAATCAGCTATAAACTCGATGTGGTCACATTTTTTTTCAAGAAGCTTCGTGGACCCTAGATCGAATTTTAAGGTATTTGATGCTACCGTGAACAGTTGCTTTTGTTATCGGAATCAAGTGTATGGATACCAATTTCTAGAGGATATGGAAGTTATTCAAAGATACTTTTTCAAAAGAATCTTCCGGCTGCCGCGTAGCACGCCTAATTACGCCATATATGTTAAGTCCGGGCTTCCGCAAATATATGTTAGAAATTTAAAGGCCAACGCAGACTATCTTATTAAAGTTATGCACAGACCTGATAGTAATCTGCACAAGCAAATTCTGCTTATATCACTCCATTGTGGATATTCCCCTTTTAGAAATTGGCATTCTCTTGCCATAACACATAATTTAACAATGAATCTAAATGCAAACAACAAAGAAGAATGGAGAAATAATTTTTACAACTGCATTTCGATGGTTGATGAGGAAATGTACAAAACTAATCTCTAAAGGGCTAGGGAACCACTTTCTAGAGCAACCTATAGCCGTCTTAATTTAACTTTGGGTGATTATAATTATTTCTGTGAGGACCTTTCTGATATAAGTTTAATATTCAAAATACGTACTGAAACTTTTGAGCTCAACTACAGGCTACATAGAACTGACATAGATGCAATTTGTTCACTCTGCAACTCAAACCAAAACGAAGATGTTTACCATTTTTTAGCAACTTGTCCTATTCTACTAGAAATCTTTAGACTTAATTTTGATAAAAGCTTCTTTTCGTCGGAAGAATGTTTACGTATTTTGAACTGGGAGTATGGTTGGAAATTGCTTGTACGCTATGTCTACTATGCAAATAATTACAGAAATTCTTATTTAAATCCGGAGCACATTGTTCCCAAAGTTCTGAACATCAAAATAGGAGGGAAAAAGAAAGAATCTCTATACTTAACAGTACGCCCAAAATTGAGCTCAAGGGTTAACTGATGAGCATTCCTGGAAGTGCGAATATTACGGCTGAATCGTTTAATGGGTTGAATGCAACTGGCTAATTCGTTTGTAAAAATATCGATAAAACAAGGAAAGGCATGAAACATTGCGCCAAGATATTTAAACTTGTTTTAGGAGCACCAAGCTTTGGGCGGATGTAGGCTTTGTAAATTAAAGCCAGATCAGAAGGGGTGACAAATTTCTTGCACCGTCGGAAAAATCCTAAGCAACTAGCAGTATTCTTGGAAATATCGAATGATCATTCCATATAAGGTGATCTGTGATACACATACCGAGTACTGAAAGTTGATTTGTTTCCTGGATTCAACGGCCACTCATAGATAGCGGCATCGGGTGTGTGTTATTCTATAACGACAGAAGACTGCATCTAGTTTTTGAAGCAATTAATTCTACACTGTTTTTGATTCCCCATTGAACAATGCTGTCAAGATCAGATTTAATGAACGTTACTATTGTATGAAGACCGTTTTCGAAGCTGATGCAATGATGACTCATTTTAAAACTGTATTGACAACGGTGGAGAACTTTCATACTTTTACCTATGCTTTACGGAATGTGCATGTGTCTGAACTTGACTCTCGAATGTCACTAAGAGAAGTTGAGAACACTTTTCGGGTCCTTCTATTTTCAATTCACTGAGAAAGATTTTCTCCACAATTTTATATACAAGACTTTCAACTTGGATTGAAAACAACAATAGACTCAGCAAATTCCAAGCTGGTTTCCGGTCTGGATTTTCAACCACAGTTCATATTTTTATTATAACGAGTAGTGCCAGTAGAGGAAGACCGCGGATCCCATGGGAAGTTAAAAATGTTTTTGAATAAAATTTCTGTTTGGTTTTATTTGTTAAGGTTCTCAATCTTTTAAAAAAACACCCGATAGAATATAAATTTGGGGGGAATGTATGATTCTATTTTAAATATAATGTACAACAGCTTATATCAAAAGAGAATTGATGTAATGTCAAGTTGAAGTTGTCCTTGACCTTGAACTTTGTTAAAAGAAAAACCAAAATCAAAATTATGTTTTGAGAAAATCGGTAAAGAAATTCACAAACAAGAGGGTTTGAAATATAGATCTAGCTCTTGAACTCTTAAAAAAAGAATAATCTTAAATAAAGGTAACAGAATAAGGAGAATAAAGAAAAAGTAAAAGATAAAATAAATAGAAAATGATTTAAGAACAGACTAATCGCACCAGGACAAGAAGTAATACACAAAAATATGGTAATGATTTAAATGGAATTTAACGTCTTCAGTTGAAACTTGAAAGAATATTATTAACATTCATAACATTTCTTTCAATAGTGAGACAAATACAAATAGAAATAGAAATGGAAATTGTAAATCATTTAGTTAGAAAGTCTGTAAGACATTTTGGTAAAAAAAAAAAACAAAAAAGCTGTCTTTTCAACCAATCACATGGATTTGAATCATCATCGGGTCTAGGAGATGGACTGGCTACACGTGTTTTGAATAAATTCATGAATATTCAAATTTTTTTTAAGGCTAAGTGCGATGCGGTGCAATGGCAGCAAAAGTTTACGAAAACTTGGAAATTGTTTTGTTTATCAGCACCTTAATCAAATTTGATTTTTCAGTGAAAATTAACTAAAATTTAAAAGTATTTTGTGCTTGTTTTCAGAAATTGTTATAAATATATTAGAATAAATAAATGTATACGGAGAAAAATACAGAAAGAACCCAAATTTACAACAACAAAACTTGTGCTAGCTTATAAAAATGCTAGATGGTAATATAAATTGATAAACAGTGAATCTTCCATGGGGAGGACCTGAATCCTTCAGTTGTTATTTCGTGATGTGTAGTGCTTCACTTCTGTAAGCTACTTGGTAAAGGTTCAAATTTCAGTGACGGTAGAAAGTTTTTCAATTGATCTGAACGAACCAAAGATTGAGTACCACAAATAAAGGAATCTGATGATCGATTGACACCCGTAAAACATATGTACATAATTTCAGCCTTGTGGTAGAACAATCAAGTTGTTATTATAGTATTCAAACCTTGTCCAGCAAAAGGGTTTGACCGTGACTCTTGAAATAAGCATTTCCTGAATCCAGTTATATTCAAATCCTGTTTTTTCCAAATAATTGAAAACAAAATTATTTGGTCTGGATGTGATATTGTTGTTTTTGAAACTCAACTCATACAGGCCCGAATATTTGAATAGTCCTACTCAACTTTCTTACAGTTAACTATTTTTCATTCTTCTTTGATTTGTACATTTGGAAATATTTATATGAAGAAAAGGTAAGAAAACGATGTCGAGGTTAAAACAACTTTAAAGAATTTCTCAAATTTAACGAACATTTTTGTTTGTCGAAAAAATACATTAAGTAAAACGAAAATTGTTGAAATAGAGGATTAGCATGAGCAAGAACTTTCGAATCGCTTTGTAGCTCGAATAGACCGTACGGATATAATCGTTACTAATCGTTAAAAGTTATTTTTAGATGAGATCGCCATCATAGCCGGGAGGAACGAGTTTTGGTTTGGGATGTCATATCACCTCATGGCATAATTGATTGAGTGTAAGCTATAAAATGACAGCAGCCTACTATCGGGTGATTTTTTAAGAGCTTGAGAACTTTTTTTAAAAAAAAAAACGCATAAAATTTGCAAAATCTCATCGATTTGAAACGTTAGATTGGTCCATGACATTTACTTTTTGAAGATAATTTCATTTAAATGTTGACCGCGGCTGCGTCTTAGGTGGTCCATTCGGAAAGTCCAATTTTGGGTAACTTTTTCGAGCATTTCGGCCGGAATAGCCCGAATTTCTTCGGAAATGTTGTCTTCCAAAGCTGGAATAGTTGCTGGCTTATTTGTGTAGACTTTAGACTTGACGTAGCCCCACAAAAAATAGTCTAAAGGCGTCAAATCGCATGATCTTGGTGGCCAACTTACCGGTCCATTCCTTGAAATGAATTGTTCTCCGAAGTTTTCCCTCAAAATGGCCATAGAATCGCGAGCTGTGTGGCATGTAGCGCCATCTTGTTGAAACCACATGTCAACCAAGTATAGTTCTTCCATTTTTGTCAACAAAAAGTTTGTTAGCATTGAACGATAGCGATCGCCATTCACCGTAACGTTGCGTCCAACAGCATCTTTGAAAAAATACGGTCCAATGATTCCACCAGCGTACAAATCACACCAAACAGTGCATTTTTCGGAATGCATGGGCAGTTCTTGAACGGCTTCTGGTTGCTCTTCACTCCAAATGCGGCAATTTTGCTTATTTACGTAGCCATTCAACCAGAAATGAGCCTCATCGCTGAACAAAATTTGTCGATAAAAAAGCGGATTTTCTGCCAACTTTTCTAGGGCCCATTCACTGAAAATTCGACGTTGTGGCAGATCGTTCGGCTTCAGTTCTTGCACGAGCTGTATTTTATACGGTTTTACACCAAGATCTTTGCGTAAAATCTTCCATGTGGTCGAATAACACAAACCCAATTGCTGCGAACGGCGACGAATCGACATTTCACGGTCTTCAGCAACACTCTCAGAAACAGACGCAATATTCTCTTCTGTACGCACTGTACGCATTCGTGTGGTTGGTTTAATGTCTAATAAAGTAAACTGAGTGCGAAACTTGGTCACAATCGCATTAATTGTTTGCTCACTTGGTCGATTATGTAGACCATAAATCGGACGTAAAGCGCGAAACACATTTCGAACCGAACACTGATTTTGGTAATAAAATTCAATGATTTGCAAGCGTTGCTCGTTAGTAAGTCTATTCATGATGAAATGTCAAAGCATACTGAGCATCTTTCTCTTTGACACCATGTCTGAAATCCCGCGTGATCTGTCAAATACTAATGCATGAAAATCCTAACCTCAAAAAAATCACCCATTACAAAACTATTTTGAAGGCAGCTTTACCTCCAAAAACACTCCATTACCAAGACCGGAATCTCAGACTGACATTTCGGTTTGCCTACAAGCTAACTACACACTAAATGTGAGAAAGTGTGCGTGAAATGATGCAAAACACCAAACACATTCTCACATTTAGTGTTTCGGCCCATCAAAATGCTTCATTATAGTAATCAGCCCCATCTAAATGCTTCATTTTGAATGTTTCATGGCCTCGTTCAAAAACTAAACAATCCTTACCAACAGAATCTGAAGTGCTGACATGGTCTTAAATTGGAAGACTTGTATAGCTTTTTAATTTCAATCCAAATAAATGTTGTTAATGTATATTAAATAAAATAAAATTGATCAAATACATATTATTTAATGATTTATTAGTTTATTATTATTTATTTTGTTTACTTAAATAATTTGCAAACGCAACATGCGCTGCAACTGGTTAAGTATAATTATTGCAAATGGACAAAAGTGTAACTCAATACTTTGTAAAACAAAAAAAAAGGAATTTTTTCAGCTGTAGTTTGCTTAGAGCATTTTCTTGGCGACGTTAGAAGTTCAGGTGGAAACAATAGGCGGGTGCCTCCGTATTTTTTTGTACAGACAATGCTACGAGAAGCATACTTGTGAAGTTCCATTGCCAACTTTAGCTAGTTCAAATTCCTCAATTAGATTAGTACTTTCATCATTTAAGCAGTTCGGTAGTTGCAAGACCAAATTTTAGTTTTGTTTGTTGCAGAAATATTCCTGAAAATTTCTTTTTAAGGGACTATGTTAGAGTTAGAATTGTGTGTGTAGTTAGATTTTGGAATACAAATTTGAGGGAACCATGTTTTAAAAATAAGTTGCTTTGTGTAAAGCATCTTTAAGGAATAGAAATAGGTAATATGTTTCCACACAATACCAACTAAATGAGTGCAATAAATAGATTTAAGTAACTTTTTTTATTCTAGTATGGGGAAACCGAACACCCAATAGAAAAAAACCGGTATACGCGCCAAAATCCATACTTCTTGACTAAATAATGTTATCTTCTATGTTTACGCATAAAATTACGAATTTTGTAGCGTATGAAAATTTCTAGACATTTTACAATCTAAAAAATTAATTATGCTATGAAATAATTGGCTGCTATTAATGCTAATTTTTTTTCTAAAAAGTTGATGAAGGTTAGCCGAAGCGGAAATTTCTTTAATGAACGTATTTAAAATATTATTGGCTTTCTCAAAAATATTTTTCTACGCTAACCTCTGCTTTATATCTGAAAACTATTGTTTATGTATATTTTCTTCTATGTTCTGCATTTATAAAATGTAATCTACGGTAGTATTTATTATATTACGAAAAACAAAAACATATACGTAAAACTCATTAATTTTTTTTCATTATTAGCAGTATTTTTACTAAACATACTTTTCAAACAATAATAAGTAAACTTGAACTTTGGTAACTGAACATTTTTAAGGAATGAATGAAAATTATATTTTGCGTTAAACTGTGGAAATTCACTAAAAAAAACTTCTGTAGATACGTCAACAATAAACATTCATGACGATTACATGTTCTATTGAATTAGTTGTGCATGAATTCAGAACGATTTTAAGACGTTTTCATTTTGTGATATATGTCAAAATTTGCATTTTATTTGCTCTTCATTTATTCAACAGGTTCGCTATAATCGTTCTGATTACTTTTTTAAAACATTGGTGTTCCTTTGAAGCATAATTTTTTTTGATAGCAAATACATATATGCTTCCATCAATCAAGAATGTTATGGATGAGGTATTTTTATTATTATAACTGTTTTTTTTAATTTAATATTTATTAATCAAAATGGAATTGAAAAATATAGTTGCAAGCTTAAATCATTAAAAACAAACTATAAATATACTTGGATTAATTAAATTGATACAGATTTGAATTATTTGCAAAAAAAATATTTGAATTCAATAAATTGCGCTCGCACCCTTAACTTGATGGTTCTTCGAACGCATCTTTGATACAATAATCCGAAGTAAATTATGAAATTTAAAGAATTTCGTAGTGATTGCTGTAAATGAGTGAATTAAATATATTAAACTGATTTTGAACATGCTTTTTTCAAGACAAAAATTTACATTGGTTCGCTATCAACAAAATTACTGCAAAATTAAAGCTTAAAACTGACTTTTTCATCGAAAAAAAGTAAAAAGAAAAACCTGAAAAAAACTTATGAACCTCCCCATTTTGTTTTTGTTTTGCAAAGTGCCGCTAGCCCACGGCATCTTTTTTTTTGTTTGTGCTCACATCTATTCATGGACTAATTGTCAAAATTACAAATACAACAATGTAAACAAACGGGTTTTGGAGAGTGAAACGTACGAAAGATTCCGGTCTTGGTAATGGAGTGTTTTTGTTTACCTCAGTTTCGGGAAACTTTTGGACCGCTATACAGATTATTTTTCAGCAGGAAAATGCACCTATTCAATTCATACAGCTGATAAAGATAAAACGTGCTGCAAAAGCCTCCCCATTTGAATATTATCGAAAATGTTAAGGAGTTGGCTGACACGCAAGGTTTTTGAATTTGGAAAGAAGTACAGAAGTAAAGAGCAGCAGAACGAAGTTATAAAATTGGCTTGGGCTACTGTTTCCTAAGATCTCTTAAGATCGTTATACGATTTTTTAAAGGATCGCATTTTTTAGATATTTCAAAGTAAAGGAGGCTGTACAAAGCATTAAAATAATTGCCCTATGTAGGTATACAAAATAAATATACAGGGTTATCCGTTTAGCGGTTTCAAATGTAAACGTAAAAAAGAGGCTGGGATGCGACCCACACTGATAACTTCCCATCCCGTCTGTCGATTTGTTTTGCTTAAAAGTTTGTAGGTTTTCGTGTTGGGTTAAAAAAGTTGTTAGTTGAATTATTCTTAAAAATTTTAAAATTAGCAACAATATTTTTCATATAAAGAAATAGTTTAGTTTGAAAATCTAGTTTTGTTAAATAGATTTTTAGTCGAAAACAAATTTTTACCAATTTTCGTAGCATTTCTTAAATTTTTACAAATTGGATGAATGAAATTAATTTAAGAGATATCAAGAACCGAACATCAATTTTTACCAAATTTGCGTACTATTTTTTGTAGATTTTATTTTTTTATGAAAAAACGGGTTGGGTGTCAAATCGCCCAAAACCGAATCGCCCAAAATGCAAAAAAGCGAAAAAATGTCAAATCACCCAAAAACTGTTTTGGGCGATTTGACATTTCAATTTTTTGGGCGATTTGACATAATGTCAAAATGCCCAAAAAAATAATTTTGGGCGATTTGGTGTTTCGACAATTTTAGTTGGCCCTGTGTCAAATCGCCCAAAACCAAATCGCCCAAATCTGAAAAATGTCGCATCGCCCAAAATTTTTTGGCGATTTGACACTATGAAAAATCGCCCAAAAAAGAAAAATGTCAAATCGCCCAAAGTAGAAATGGGCGTTTTGTCGCAATCCAAAAATACTAATATTTAGGGTTCTTTTAACAAATCGCCCAAAATATTTATTGCAATTAGACCAAAATATAAAAAAAAACAAATTTGTGTCAGTTCCATACCAGTACAAATGTTATTTTTAACATAAACCATTCGATCTAAGAATCTCATTATATTAATGGCACCGTTTTCAAGAAGCGCAGAAGCCTCCATTATATTTTTGTTTCTCTCTATATCGATTTTTTTCCTTGATTTGGTACCAGTAGTGCCACCATTTTCTATAAGCATAGAGAAATTACGGCTTTTCATAAATTCCTCTTCTTGAAGGACTTTAACAAATTTAAAGAAATTGCCCTTTTTGGTCAACATTCGTCCATGTATACTATTGTAGCCTTCAATATCGGATGTTGTCCTTGTTAGCTTTTTAAAAACTGAGAACTGTAGTATCCCGATCTAAAAGTAAGTAATGGGAAAAAAACACTTTGAACGGAAATGAAGTAATTAAATGTGTTTTGTTATCGTTTGGACTTAGTTTTTGTTGTATGCGCGAGGGCAAAACGGGGCGCGTGCGCGGCGCGGCGCGTCGCGAACGGGAGACGCGCCGCCACCCGACCGCAATGCGCGCCGCACCGGCCCCCTCCCCGCGGTGGTTTCATAGTATTACCTTTCACAAACATTCACAAACATGATTATATAAGTAAATTTATATTCATTTACATACCTTTCGTATCCAAAACTTCTCATAATAAGCCAAAAAGCTGTCAAAATTATTGGAAAATTCTTCCATTTCGAGGAAATAAAAAAAAAACTTATTCATGTGGAGAAGAACCAACATTCCGATGTGCCCGTTAATGTAACTGTATAAATTCTTCTTGAACATAATTTTTATCCCAATTTAACGAAAGTGTCAAATCGCCCAAAAATAATGCTAAATCGCCCAAGATTGTTTATATTTTTTGGGCGATTTGACATAATGCTAAATCGCCCAAAAATGAAAAATTTTAAATCGCCCAAAAATTATTTTTGGGCGATTTGGCATTTTCCTTCATTTTTGCAATTTGGGAGTTTTGGTTTTGGGCGATCTGACACATGGCTATTTTTGCATTATGACAAAACGCCCACTCTTTTTGGGCGATTTGACATTTTTGTTTTTTTGGGCGAATCAACATAATGTCAAATCACCCAAAATTTTTGGGCGATGTGACATTTTCAAGTTTTGGGCGATTCGGTTTTGGGCGCTTTGACACCCAACCGAAAAAACGCACTGTGGGATTTTTATACAAAATTTACTGAATGCCGAAAACAATATTTTCTGTGAGATAAAATTATTAAATAAAATTTGAAGCCAATTTTTTTTTAGTTTTTAAAAGATATTTGAGTCGAAAGTAAATGTTTACCAAGTTTTGGTATTGTTTTTTTTAGGTTTTATTTTTTATAAAAAAAACTGTCCATTCAATTTTTCTCAAAATTTTACCAGATGTCAAAAACGTTATTCTTCGTTGCACAAAATTATTTTGGAGATAAAATCATTTTTTGTTCGTAAAATTTTCTAGGTGACATATTTTTTTTCAGTTTTTTTGATTTATAAATTTATTCCGTTAATTGGATTTTTTTTCCAAAAATATATTTGTTGGTATCACGTCATAATATATAATATAAAATTTAATTCAACTCACTAGCGTTATTGGTTCGTGAGATATTGTGGGTAAACCCAAATTTGTACCTTTTTCTTAAACTGCTATGGTAAAAAAACCACACACTCATTTTTTTGAGAGTCCTTTCTGCATATTTCTGCATTATTATCTGTATAACAAAATTTATTTGAAGTCGATAACTCTACTGGTTCTTGAGCTATGGACGAGGAAAAAACGTTGCGTACGAACGTACGTACACACGCACACACAGACATCTCTTTAAAAATCTTTTATTTCGACTCTAGGGACCTTGAAGCGTCGAGAAATGTCAACATTTTCAATTTGACAAATCGGACCGATTACAATAACTTCCTATGGGAAGTTAAATATAATTTGTATGTCCAAAACTCAAGTAACATCATTTTACTATACAATTTTCTAAATCTAAAATAAGCCTATAACAGTATTTCTATAAGGTTACTCAAGTCTCTTGGTCCTTGACCAATGTAAAATTTTAAGTAGAACTCATATCGATTTGAAACTGTTTACAATTTCTTAGGGAATCCATTTTGTTTTATAACGGTGATGGTTTTATACCTTTATATAAATTAGACTACCTTGATATGAAAACTTAATCAATTGTGATTTAAGTGATGAGAAAAAGTTATTAAACATATTGCATCAAATATCGCAGTAAGCAGAAATCCTTTTTGTTTTTTTGACATAGTAAGCGATTTATTATGAACATCCTTATACGAGAATCTTTCAAGCCTCATTTCCCATGAAATTGATTTTTTTTCTTTTTATTTTTGTTTCTTTTTCATTTTATTGTCCTCCCTTGAAAAAGCTCCAATTTGTTTGTGTTCTGTCTACCTTTGTTTTCCTGATGTGTTTTCATTCAACAAAAAGAAAAAAGTAGAAAAGAAAATTCAACTCTTCAAAAGAATACGAAAAAAAAGGATTTTCCATCAATTACATTTTCTCCTTAATTCGAACATTCGAAACAAATTAAGCGCATGAACTACACAAGTCAGTAAGCAGGTAAGTGCTCGAAATAATGAAATTATATTCTGGATTTTTCTCCTAATATACGTAAAGTATTTTAATATATTTGTTTCTTTCTTGTTTTGTTTTTTAAGTGAATCCCAAGCCATGATCCGGTGTATACATTTTTAAAAAAATACTTTTTATTCGAATATTATCTCGTGGGTAGGTGGCTTCCAGGGTCCTTATCCGAATCCGATGGTATTAGGAAAAAAAAACACGAATTCAAATTCGCTGCATGTTTCGAACGTTTTCTTTTTGTACACTCTTCCCTAATGATTTCACTTGCAAATCGACAAAGGACGAAACCAACGGTTTAATTCAGAAGTTAAATTGTCACCGTTAGATATACAAACATAGTCATACAAATAAAATTTATTCATCATTGTTTGTGTGTGGATTGGGCGCTGGCGCTGGCGCTGGTGGGGGTAGATTGCAGTAGATTTAGTTGGCGGCCTGGCCGGGTGACGAAGACGAAGACGACGATGCGATGATGGTTAGTAAATTTTTGAGGGTCCTTCTCTGGTCTGCCTCTCTGCATAATCTCGTTACCCATCATCAGGGTGAAAACTTTTACCAACAAAAGCGAACAAAAAGTATAAAGCATATTTTCTGGGGTAAATTTGAGTGGTAGACAACGTTACACCATCAACCATCAGGCCATCAGCCAGCAACAGCCCCAGTCCCAGTGCTAGCACCAGCGCCAGCTCCAGAGTAAGCGTTGCACTGAAAGGTAAACAAGACACAAATCGAGAGATGAATCATTTATTCAAGCATAGACGTCGTTTGTTGCTGTCGTTGGCGTCGTCGTCACCATTCTATTCGTTATATTGTCAATTCCATTGCCGGATTATCCGTAGAAAAAAGCGTCAAAATGCTTTTGTGAGCCTTATCTCCTTTAAGGAGGGCTCTTAAGGAGATTTTTGTTGATATTAACCTCCTAATAGGTATATGAGTCTCTATGGTTCCATTAAGTTGGTATGGATGAATCTTCTAGGTCAAGGGTCTATTCCACTTTTATTTCTATAAGTAATGAAATGAGTTTCACTGAAGTTTTTCTTGTAAAAATTCAAATTTCAAATATGTACAAAAAGAAATCTCTGATTCTTTTGGGAATTCAAACATAAGAAAGAAAGGCCATAAGAAGATTCAGTCCAACCTCTGAAGTCGCTGACGCTCTGGCCGGCTTCGTTGGTACATCGAAAAAGTAAAAAACACCAGTCACTGGTCTGATGATGAGTTGAAGATTGGTCGTCGTTACCCTCCCGTCGTTGGTTGGTTGGTTGGTTGGTAATGGGCATGATGTTAGCAAATTCACCACACCAACTTTTATACATACCAACAACCAAAACCACACTCTACCAATTTTTGTATCACCCTGTCATGAATAATTTAACCAACTGGAAAATTCAGTTTGGCAAATATAGTAGGTATGAGAACTGTGGAAATATTTTTAGCCACACAATTGTTATTGTGAATTTTAACGAAGTGTTCAAAAAGTGAAGAACTCATGATGATAGAGATTTTTATTATTTCTTTTTTGTTTTTTTTTTTTGAATAATTTTAATAGTTGTGCCAGGACGACGAGTACCGTTTTGTGAGGAATGAAAAAGTTATTGTTGGGTTTATTCGTTTAATAAGTCCTGATTTAGCTACATATGTTTGAAACTAACTTGTCATTTAATTGTGATTAATTTTTGTTGAAAATTGTTTTAAATGATTTTAACAAACTTCTTATAAAGTGGGTTTCTAAGGATTCATTAACAATGAAATATTTATTAATTAGAGAATAAAGGAAGTCTTAAAAAAAAGGGACTTCCTAAGTTTGAAGCAAATAATAAAGTAACACATAAAATTTCATAAGCATAAAAAATAAGTTAAGTACGTGTACGCCGTCAGAGTATTTAGCAAATCTTTTAAGAAAGTATTTCCTAGATTTTCTGTATAACTTCCTATTACTGTAGTAGATTAAATAACATCATTTTGTAACACTTGAACTTGTGGAAGTTTAAACTATGGAGATGCAGGGATAATTTTGTTTGTTATGAAAGAAAAAAATTGTTTAAATTTTAGCTTTGAGATGAGGCAATAAAAAGAGTTTTAATTATTTATTTTTATCATTCTGGCTAAGTCTACGCAGCTGTACAGCCCGTACACATCGTCGTTCGGTCTTCTTCCCCTTCTCACCTTCTATGCATACGGGACCGTAGATCATGAAAGTGGGCTTTACTACTGAATTGCTTTCTTAGCAAAAATAAGCAGCGGTAAGCATGATTAATCTTCCTTTCATCTAAGCGCTGTTGTTGTTTTCTATGTTCAAAGCGGAGCCTCACAAAACCACCAATAAAATCAAGCTGAGTTCTACCGATTTCTTCAATCTCCTCGGTATACGTCAGTTATTAGACTTACTTTTGAAAGATAGTACCTCTACTGTTGACAAGTGAGCTCTGCACTGTTCTTTCAGCGCATTACCTTGTCTAAAGCCTTTTTTGAAAACGAAAGGTTTGGTAAAGTTGTTTCCAACTTTTATGGAGCAGCGAGAATTCTCCATGGTCATCATGCACAAACGGGCAAGTTTGGCTTTAGAAGTTCACATATTACGGCAGAGAAGATTTTGTAAGCGATGTTAAGTAGACTGATTCCTCTATAGTTGGTGCAGTTTACAGGGTCTCTTTTTTTCAGAATCGGGCAAACAATACTGAGGTTTCTATTCATCGTACATGCTTTCTTAATACTACATAAATAACAGATAAGTTGGAGCATGCTCCTAACCAAATTATCTCCAGTTGCTTTGAAAAGCCCGCCATTCAAGCGATCTGCTCCAGCAGCTTTGTAAGGATTCAGCTTAGATAAGGCAATCTTTACTTCTTTTAAGTCGGGAAGACGTTAGTGTTCGCTATATTAAAAAAACAATCACTAATTTTTTTTAAAGTCCTTTCTGTGTTATTATCTGTCATTTGATATCTCTACTGGTTTTTGCGATATGGACGACGAAAAAAGCTTCACGAACTAAACTGCTTCTTACGTAAAAGCTTACACAAAGATGTAATGAAAATATAAATTTTTACTTGCAACATATTCAACATATTGGAAATAATAAACTTCGAATTCGAAATTGTAATCAAACATGACATTACGATGGTAGAGAAGTTAAAAAAAGTGGGTCCCCCGATTCCGTCCAACTGTCATTCTGTTCTGGTTTCTTACAGCCTAAAGCATTGACTTCAAATTTGGAAATTAAGGTTTTGAACCGATTCGCGCTAGGCGTTTTTTTCATTTTTGTTTAAAACTAAAAATAACAGTAGTATACCCATACAAAGTTTTCGGTAAAAAATCTCATATTCAAAAATTGTATTTATTAAAAATGAATAAAAAAAACCGTTCTAACGATTTTCAAATACAAAATTTGAACTCCAAAAGGGTCCCCCTTATAGAACCGTTATTATCCTCCCATATAAAGTTATGGGTAGAAATTAAATATTTTTAAAGAGAACCAGTAGATATATCGACTTCAAATAAATTTTATTATTCTGATAATAATGCAGATAGATGCAGAAAGGACTCTCAAAAAAATTGAATATGTGGTTTTTTTATAGCAGTTTAAAAAAATTGTGAAAATTTGGTACAAATTTTGGTGACTTCAATTATTTTTGTATTATAACGGATTATCCATTTTGCAGTTTCAAAAGTATAGTGCTGGAATCCGACATCTGTCAAAGTAAGTTGTTAAACCAATTTTTTTTTGTCAGTTCGAAGTCCGACATGTACGAAAAGGGATCGCTTAGCTATAGCTTAACGCATACAAATTGTTAAAATCTACTACAAAAATGGTGATTTCGCAACCGCCAAATATCGTGCTTCAAAGGAGATTATGGTTTACATAATCGTCCAACTACTCAAGCAATTGACAAAATTGTGAAGAAATTTGAAAAAACTGGATTATTTACAGATATTGTAAGGCCTGTGCATCATCGTTTTGCTAGTACTACTGAAAATATCGCTTTTATAAGTGAAAGTGTTCCCGAAGACCCAAATGTGTCGATTCCTCGTCGTTCTGAGGAATTAGGACTGCCTTACGGCACATTATGGCGTATTTTGCAATTGGATCTACACCTTCATCCATATAAAGTCCAGCTTATACAACAACTGAAGCCAGCTGACCATTCACAAAGTCGAAGATATGTCGAATGGGTGCTTGAAAAACAGACGGCGATTTTTCGAACAAAATTTTCTTCAGCGACGAAGCACATTTCTCACTCATTAGTCAATGGTTATGTTAATAAACAAAATTTCCATATTTGGGGTTCTGAGAATCCTCAAGTAATTGAAGCCCATAATATCCACAAAAAGTCACTGTTTGGTGCGCTCTTTGGTCCGGAGGTGTGATTGGACATTACTTCTTCGAAAACGACCATGGAACGATTGTCACGGTTAATTCCGAGCGTTATGGTCATATGATAACCGACTTTGTTTTGCATGCTATTGAAGAATACGACTTGGAAAATATGTGGTTTCAACAAGACTGTGCCACATGTCACACAACTCGAGGGAATATGGCTTTATTGCAAGAAACATTTTCTGGCTACGTAATTTCTCGTCGTGGCGATATCAACTGGCCACCAAGATCATGCGAATTGACACAACTGGAATTTTTTGTATGGGGCTACTCAAAAAACCTTGTTCATGCAGATAAAACTTTAATTCTCGAGTACTTAAAAACCAACATTCGTCAAGTTATGGCTTAGATACCACCCAATATGTGTCAAAAAGTGGTCGAAAATTACCTCAAAAAAATCGATAAAAAGTTTTTTGGTCTTATTGCATACAAAAATTAAAAAAAAACTTCGGCCTAGTGACTTACTTATTACTCTTACCCATTGCTGAGTTTGAGTCATTTCAGATTAATCAAATCCAAACAATCCAATCCAATTAAACAATTTTAAAAAGTACTTTTCATGACAACAATTATTACTCTTGGAAGATTTGTAAATTCCTCGCGAAAGTCAGTACTTGTGAAAAAAAACTTAAGGTGGCACAGACAGGGATTGAACTCAAGACCTCTAGCATGACAGATCTACGCCACGGGAGCGGGTGTTACAGTACTAAAAAAAATATGCATCCCTCCTCCAAAGCCTCAAGATTCGTTATCCAAACTCGAATAGAAATGACTTAAAACTATTTTTTTACTAATTCAATTTAAAAATTTTGTCTATAAGTTTGTTTTTAAATCAAGTCAAAACTATGCATAGTTTTTGAAAAATATTATTTTAAACTCAAAATTTTGGACGAAAAAAAGTTAAAAAAAAGGTTTAAAGTATAATTTTTCAAAACTTTAAGGATATCTACTACTGTTTTTCCAGATTTTATTACTCTTATTTGTTTGTGATCGAAAACTGAAAACTAGATGATTTTATGTCTTCTAGTTCTTGAGAAAATTTAATCATTTCTCCCCTCCCCCCAAACGGGGGGAGATAGACCCGCCTCCTAGAGTAAAAAATGTTAGTTTTTAACTGTTCTTAAGAAATCCGTTATAATATCTTGTCGCCTGAGTTATCGTACTCTTGCTCGTTATTTTATTTTCAAATATTTTCAGGAACTTATTAACCGATTACAATAATTCTTTTTCTGCACAAGCTTTTGTATTGTCTAAGAGATATTTGATTTTTTTTAGATTTAAAAAAAAATAATATTTTTTTTTAAAAATTTGATATCTCAAAAACGGATCAACATTTTTTTACGCAAATCAAATATAAAACCGCGAAAAATGGATTAATCTTAAATATGAAATTACTTAAAATAATTCCAGTTAATTTCGAAGCAAAGCTTGTATTTTTTTCTTAAATTATAACATCACATTGCGAATCAGACCTCCCCTTAAACTTTTCTTTGTATGACATAAATTTGTATGACATTCACAAGTGCTGTAACATAGCTTTGCTTATCACGAAAACCAGACTGTTTACTTGTAAGTAAAGAGTTTACTCCAAAATAATCAATGATTTGTTTTTACAAAATTTGTTCAGAGACTTTTGACAAATAGGACAGGACTGACTGACTGTTCTGTGCCTTAAATCAAAGTTTTTTCGCTAAGACAAACGTAAGATATGTTTGAGGTAAGGTTTTTGGTTTTGCATAGATTTCTGAAAGGCTTTGGACACAGTATTCATTTTGATTTTTCACCTTGTACTACAAACCTTATACCTTGCGACTTGACGAAGAGAATAAAGGCAGTTGAAGCAATTACTACAAGTGTCCCTCACTTGTCTATATTGGGTCCTCGTCTGTTCATTATATACGTCGATTAACTACAATATCTGGTTGTAAAATGTGACTGTCACATATAAGCTGGAGACGTTCAGTTGTATCTCAGTTGCCACTTGGACTCATTGTAGTTCCAAAATTGAATTTTTTAAAGCTCTCAAAAACCTCAAAGACCAATTTTTGACTTGAGACAATAAAATAAATGAGCTCTTTGGCAAAGTTTACAACCTACTACGTGCGTAACTAAATCTTTTACTCCGGTAAAACACGTTTGCTAACTAAACTTTTGCTTGCTTGATTCTGTAAAATTAGCTTATACATATCTTATAACATATTGTATTTTAAAGTTATCAAGCATTCACGAAATTATAAAAAATACATTAATAATAATTCAAGGCGTAAATAATGTTTAAGATATTAATATCATTTGAGCTATAGATCCCTCACAAAGATGATATGAGATTTCATAAGGCTTTCTAAACAATGTTTTGAACGTCAAAAGGAATTTATAAACAAGTTTCCAGTTTACTATATCACATTCCAAAGGTTGACTGCGTTTTTACCTACTATGAAGTCAAACTAAATAAAAACCTACATTTTAATTGTACTCGTATATTCTTTCTGAAATATCTAAAGTTGTGTACTGAGGCGTATACGTACCTTTAAATAATTTAATTTTAGTATACGAAAATGTATACGTATACATAATGCCACTGTGTTTTTATAAAAGTGCAAAACAAGGTCTGTATGGTCAGCTAGTTATTTAATAATGAATACATTTTATGAAACAAAACTTAATTAGATAAATTGTTCTCTGGGCTTTTGGTACAAAGTAAATCAAATTAGAAGACAAAGAATATGGACATGATGTTTGCTGCTTAAAACATTACATCAAAAAACTTAGAATTAACGTAGGTACAAAAAGGGTAAGCCAGGATGCATTGCAGTGTCCACGCACGAAGAGTACTTAAACAGGAAAGAGGCTCTACAGTAGCAGAAGAGTGCAAAAAAGACTACAAAACACTTTTTTGTCAGTGTTGGAAATATGCTACATAAAATCATTCCGAGAATTTCATTAAACTTACTTATACCTACGTTCATTCCTTGTAGTGTTTAGGCTTAAGATGTTATGGCAAAACCTGATTTTTTAAAACTTTTATGCATATCATTGAATTTTTGAGTAGATAAGTTAAGATCAAAAAAAATTTGGAATCCTCTGATCGACCAAAAGACAACATACTCTTTCCAAAAAAGGACTTCAATCCATTCCATCCATCGCAAGGACCTTTTCAAAAATATAAAAAGAATTTCAAAAACTACATTAAATCAAACACGCTTCGCTTCGATAGAAGAACACACATATTATGTAGCTTTTATAGTAATTTCCTGACTATTTCGTTTTTTAAAATGACCGTATAGTTTTCGACAACACTGATGTCAACTACTGTATTGTTTTTATGCTGGGTGTTACCGGTTTGCGGTGATTTCCTTTGTCCCTGATGTACTCGTATGTAATGTCCTGCCCACCACATAAATGCTTATGGTGGATCTGCTGAGGAAGTTAATTTAAATCTCCCTAGTCCCTTTGACTACTGTACGGTACATAGTTGCAGCTTACAGGGTAGGTCAAAAGTTTCTTCCTAATTTCAAAAAATAACGCTATTATTTTTAACCTAAAGAAATTATTGGAGTCATTTTAATGAGCGAAATCTACCCTCTGTGAACATGATTACGGCAGCGGCACTACGCCGATATTTTGTCAACAAGGAGCTCTCAATTGGTAAGACGGAATGAAGCGAATGTGAAACATTTTCTTTAAGGTGTTTTGAAGAGTCAAGAAAAATTGACACAAATGTGTCAGCAGTTTCTATGAAAATTAAATCCTGCCATTCTGCTTTGAAGATCATTCAATCAAAAATGAGAAAAAGTATCGGGCTAAGATCGAACATTTTTTAGGGACAGATATTGCTGATAGTTCTAAGATGTAGTTTTAGCGGGATAGAACTACTGTGCACACTAAAAATGCGGGTAATCCACATTTAAGGTGTCGCTTACGAAACGTGAAAAAACGATTAAGTTAATATGATTGAGATCGTTTAGATCGTTATAGAAAAATTCTCCTAGGTTAGTCTTGCGTTTTTGAGCAAGATCAGGGCATGTACAGATGAAGAACTGTTTCCTCCTCTTCCTCATCCATACAACTTCTGCAAAAGTCATTTGAGAATACGCCTAGTGGCGTAGCGTGCTTTCCTATTAGACAGTGCCCAGTTATGACACCTACTATCGAGCATACAGCGATCCGCTTAAAGGTAGCAAATAGCTTTATCGCTTTAAATCTATTGTAGGCAAGGTGTTTTTCGTCATCGAACACGTGATGATGTTATTTCACCTGATGTTTGCTTTCTTTATAGCGTCTTTCATTAGCAATATTTTACAAGTAGCGATTGGTATGCCAGCATTTGCCAAACGTCGCAGAATGGGTTGTACTGTACCATTCCTGGTGAGTTCATCTGCTTTACATATTCCTGGAATGTCTCTATGTCCCGACAACCAGCAAATGTTATTATTAAACTGTTGTGAAATCTCCATTAGAGATGATCGACAGTTATGGACTGTTAAAGAGTTTGTAGAGACAGAGTCTAGAGAGTTGAAAGCCGCCTGACTATCTGAGAAAATACGGATATCAGATGTTGATATCACATTTTTCTTAAGCCAGAACAAGACTTCTTATATCTCCGAAAGTTCCGCCCTGAACACGCTACAATGATTAGGAAGGCGGAATAAGAGAATTAATCTCAGTTGTTCAGAGTATACACCTCCACCAACCACTTAATTAACTTCCCATAGGAAGTTATTGTAATGGGTCCGATTTGTCAAATTGAAAATTTTGAAATTTCTCGACGTTTCAAGGTCCCTAGAGTCGAAATAAAAGATTTTTAGAAAGATGTCTGTGCGTGCGTGTGTACGTACGTCCGTACGTCCGTACGTCCGTATGTTCGCGAGGTTTTTTTCGTCGCCCATAGCTCAAGAACCAGAAGAGATATCGACTTCAAATAAATTTTGTTATACAGATAATAAGGCAGAAAGCTGCAGAAAGGGCTCTCAAGAAAATTGCGTGGGTGGTTTTTTTACCATAGCAGTTTAAAAAAAAGGTGAAAATTTTGGTTAACCCTAAATATCTCATGAACCAATGACGCTAGAGACTTGAATTAAATTTTATATTATATATTGTAACGTGATACAAAACAATTATATTTTTAGAAAAAAATCCAATTAACGGTTTTTTTTATAAATCAAAAAAACTGAAAAAAAAATTTGTCACTTAGAATATTTTACGACTAAAATATGATTTTAACTCCAAAACAATTTTGTGCAACGAAGAATAATGTTTTTGACATCTGATAAAATTTTGAGAAAAATCGAATTGACAGTTTTTTTTACAAAAAATAAAAACCTAAAAAAAAAACTTAATAAAAGTTGGTAAAAATTGATTTTTGACTCAAATATCTTTTCAAAACTTTGAGATATTGGCTTCAAACTACTTTTATCTTTCAAAAAATATTGTTGTCAACATTCAGTAAAATTTTGAGAAAAATCTAATTGACAGTTTTTTTACAAAAAATAAAAACCGAAAAAAAAATTAACAAAAGTTGTTAAAAATTGATTTTCGACTGAAATATCTTTTTAAAAATTTAAGATAATGACTTCAAACTAATTTTTTCTTATAAGAAATATTGTTTTCAAAATTCTATAAAATTTTGAGAAAAATCCAATCGACTTTTTTTTTTTTACAAAAAATAAAAACTTAAAAAAAAAAAACAATACTAAAACTTGTAAAAATTTACTTTCGACTCAAATATCTTTTCAAACATTTGAGACATTGGCTTCAAACTAATTTTATCTTATAAGAAATATTGTTTTAAACATTCGATAAAATTTTGAGATAAATCGAATTGACTGTTTTTAAAAAAAAAAAAATAAAAACCTAAAAAAAAAAACAATACTAAAACTTGGTAAAAATTAACTTTCGACTAAAATAGCTTTTCAAAAATTGAAAATATTGGCTTTAAACTTATTTTATTTCACAGAGAATATTGTTTTCGATATTCAGTAATTTTTTTATAAGAATCCAACAGTCCGTTTTTTCATACAAAAATTAAATCTACAAAAAATAGTACGCAAATTTGGTAAAAATTGATACATATAGACAAACTTTTAAGCAAGACAAATCGACAGAAGGGATGGGAAGTTATCAGTGTGGGTCGTATCCCAGCCTCTTTTGAGATGTAGTTTTAGCGGGAGAGAACTACTGCGCACACTAAAACACAGGTAACCTCCATTTTAGGGGCCGCTCAGGAAACGTAAAAGACTGATTATATAGAAGAATTCTCCTAGGTAAGTCTTCCGTTTTTGAACTAGAGCAAGGCATGTACAGATTAAGAACTGTCTCCTCCTCTTCCTCATCCATACAGCTTCTGTATGGTCTGACTATCTGAGAAAATAGGGATATCAGATGTTGATATCACGTTTTCTTTAAGCCAGGACAAGATTCTTTTATCGCCAAAAGTTCCGCCTGCAACACACTACAATGATTGGGAAAGCAGAATGAGAGACTTAATTTCAGTGGTTCAGAGTACACACCTAACTCCTGCATTTGTTTTTGATCCATCTATATGAAAGTGGACCGATTCGTCTTCAAGGATCTATCCTCCTAGACAAATCTTTAAGATACATATATTTATAAATCTGGAAGTTTGCTCATAAACTTTCGAACTTCATTCCTGCTTTTACACCTCTCAATATTTTCGACCGCACGCTTCTCATGATCTTTCTTTTTTCTTCTGAGAAGTCAGTGTTCCTCTCACCTCTTTTGCTCATAGAGCTCGTGAGCAGCTCTCGTCCTTCTCTGCAGCACCACTTTGCGTGTCTGTTGTTTGGCTTCATTTGCCTGCCAACATTCCTCATCAAACCAGGCAGGGGTTCCTTGTTGGTTGCTGCTTGAAACCCAGCTCGTCACAGTCGGCTTCTCTGATTGCATTTTGGCAATGTTGCCACTGGTTCTCGATACATTGTGTTGGCGGCAGAGACCTTTGAGAGAGGTTACTTGTAACTCGGTCGGAGAAGGATTTGACGATTTCTTACGATTGTAGCCGTTCGACGTTGTATCTTCTCCCAGCATCTCCTTGATGTGCCTTTGGTCTAAAAACCCGAAGTGCTACCTTGGCTAAAACAAGGTTGTTGTCCGAGTCGATTTTACCTCCTCGGAAAGTTCGGACATCAATGATGTTGGAAGCGTATCAAGCGTCAATCGCAATATGATCAATCTGGTTGACGGTAGATTGATCTGGAGAACTCCAAGTTCCTTTGTGGATGTTGAAGTGTGAAAAACGCGTACTAGCTACCATGACATTTCGCCCCGCAGCAAAGTCGATGAGCCTGAATCCGTTGTCGGAAGTGTTATCATGCAGGCTGTTTTTCCCGATTATTGCATCAAAGATGTCTTCCCTTCCTAGCTTGGCACTAAAATTGCTCAGTACGATTTTAATATCGTAGCTAGGACACTGCTCATATGTTTTTTCTAAGAACTCGAAGAAAATATCGTAGGTGTTGTCATCCTTCTCTTCCGTGGGTGCGTGTGCGCATATTAGGCTAATGTTGCTGAATTAAGCCTTGATTCGGATGGTCATGAGGCTCTCGTTGATGCACCTATAGCTGAAGACTTGTTGCCTTAGTCTGCCTTCAATGACAAAGCCTCATCCAAATAAGCGTTGTTGGTTTTTGCGGTAGCAGTCACCATAAAAAATATCGCAGTTTTCTATCCTCTTTTCGCCCGGCCCATTTCATCGTTTATCTTATATGGCGGTGATGTGTGCTTTATAGCAGTCTAGGGCCTCCGCTAATTCTTCGGCTTGACCTGGTCTATTAAGGGACCTAACATTCCATCACGTGCATATCCGAAGTTCGTTGTTCTTAACTCGTTTGCGTTGGTTGCCAACAGTAAATCCATCCGAATCCAAGGCTTGTTGGTGCTTTTGTATTGCGTTTTCAAATTTGTTTTTGGTCTAAAATAAGACCCAGATACTAAGCCTCGTCTGAGAACTTTAATTGGATTCCTTAAGTATAGGGAGGGTTAACGGATGGAATTTTGTATTTCTTCGAAAATAGGACTAATTCGGTTTTGTGTGGGTTAACACCCAGTCCACACCGATCAGCCCAAAGTATTGGTTTGTCTAAGGCATTTTGTAAGAGTTCTTTTAGTTTGTTAAGATGGTTTCCTGAAACCGCTATAGCACCATCATTTGCATAGTCAGTCATTCTGAAACCCTCCGCATCAAGACCAGTTAGGATTTCATTTACCACTGGGTTCCAGAGGAGAGGGGATAGAACACCACCTTGCGGTGTCCCTCTACTAACGAATCTTCTTGCTGAAGAGTTGCCCAGTTTTGAACTCTCTACGTTCAGAGATGTTAGTGCAGATGTGATTGCCGATATGTCCATGTTGTTAAAACCACCTTCGATTTCAAGGAAAGCAACCATAGTGAACTCTCTATGGTGGAGGAAGTTTTCCATGGTGAGAAATAATGTTTGTAACGCCATTTCCAGATATATACCTTTACAGTAGGCATGTTGAGACATAGACAGAAGTTTTGTATCAATACTTGCCCTTAAATGGATATCAATCAATCTATCTAAGGTCTTAAAAAGGAATGACGATTAACTTATAGGTCGTAGATCTTTAGGGTTGACTTGCGAGCATATTCCTGCTTTGGGTATAAAAACATCTTTCGCTTCTCTATATGCCAAGGGAATATGGACCAGATATAAACAGCTGTTAAACATTTCCTCACGGATTAGTGCAACTAAGAATTAACTAACAATTTTTAGTAAGTTGAATTGATTTTTTTTTCGAATTCATACCAATTTGGTATGATGTCACAACGTATAATATAAAATGTATTATTTGAAGTCCCTATACAGACACCTCACCAACTCAATTTTGATTTAGATTCTAGAGACCTTCAAATGTCGAGAAATGTATAGTTTGTTAAATCAGATCGATTACAATAACTTCTAGTGGAAAGTTTGAAAAATTATTAATACAAAATAAAATCTATAAAAGTTTTTACCACTTTAAATTAGGAAGTCATTTCTGACCCACCTTGTATGAATGCCCCTCTGTGAGTATTACCATACCAAACCACAATCGCAGAGGCCAGTGGCCGTCCTTGCTTTAACCAGCCCCAACTCCCCCTTAACACACCACCCCTATTACATTTATCTTGTGTTGTGTCCTTTGAAAATGTTTTATTTTTTTAGCCGTTTATTTTTGCTGTTTGTTTGTTATAGTTGACTATGTGTGTGGGTAATTTTTTGTTTGGCATAAAAAGATGGGGTCCTGAAAATGTTTATATGTATAGGGAAGCATCACCGTTATTCATAAATATTCAAATTAAATTGTTATTTTTACGCTTTCATGAATCTGGCAATTTGAATTTCACATCGTTTGAGTCGTCATCGTCATCGTTGTCGTAGTTGTCGTTGTCGTAGTTGTCATTGTCGTTGTTGTCTTCGTCATGATGGTATTTTCGTCCTTATAGTCCTTGACTGCCTGTTCATTTGATTGTTTGTTTGATAGTTGTTATTATTCTCCTCTCCCACTATCCCTATATGCAGGATTGTGTAGGTAGGTAGGTCTAGGTATATTGTTCACAAGGACTATTTGTTTTGTTTTTTTTGCTATTTTGAAGTTATTAAATTTTGATTTTTATTTTCGTCCTTTCAAAAATATAGTTAAGCAGTGTAAATAAATGCTAATAAACACTAAAAATATAAGAAATGGATGGAAAATGGAATATTGTGAAGAGATCCTTACATTATTTCATATCTATTATTCGCAGTTGATTATATCTTATTTTTGTGTGTGTGTGTTGTTTTTTGGAATGTGTGTAGTATAGTGTGTCCTTTATCTTGATGATGTTTGCAAAGGATATTTTTCATCTCAATGCGAGAATCTACTGTTCTTGTGTTCTGCTCTGCACCTTTATCTAGCAAAATAAAGAAAAGATTGTTCCCCAAAAAGAAAAGAGAAGAGGAGGGAGGGGAAGTAACAGTTATCAGGGCAGTATAGTGTCCAATCTTTGACTCAAAAAGGAAATTGAAATTATACTGTTTATTGTGTTGTGTTGTGTTGTTTTCATGTTGTTGGTGTATTTCTTTTTTTTAAGATGCTATAGGAAGCTATAATGTAGACAGACGTTGCAGATTTGAGATCAAAAGAAAGGACGAGAGGATGGTTTGTTTGATATCGCTTGTAGTAGTAGCTTTAATCTGGGTGACTGAATCTCTAGATAGGGTGCAAACAATGGCTTATTTCAATTTGTTGTTTGCATAAAAGAGGTCAAAAGGAATGAAAGTTTATATAAGGAATACACTATATATAAAATTTATATACAATACAGACAAACAATAAGATGGTATAATAGAACTAAGTAGATTTGTTCTGTTATTTAATCTAAATAAATTGAATGTTTCTTATGTTTGAAATTCTGTATTTCGTTTAAAGAATTCAAGGTGGAGGAATTTCACAGCTTTGATTTTGAATTCAAAGAATTTTATTGAATATTCTGAACTGTTATATTTTATTTACTTTGCTTCCTAAAGTGTGTATAAAGATGAATTTAGCTTTTAAACGTTCCTATTAAACTTGTGGTTTCCATTGAAAATTAAAAGAAAAATAGGCTGAGTGCGACCCACTCTAAATACTTTCCATTCGTGCCCGTCTGCCTTTCTAAAATTTTACAAAATTTTTACATCAATATTTTGTGTAAGACAAACAATATTTTCTTTGTTATCAAGATAGTGGCTATATCTCTGGAGCATAAACCGTTGAAAGGGTGTGACAAGAAACTTTACAACGATGATATTATCACCAATCAATTCAAATTCTCTCCATTCAATATTGTCTAAGAGGCTTAAGTAAGTTGCAGGAACACCAGCCCAGAGTTGGATGTTATACTCAAGCTTTAGACGTATATAAGTCTTTTTATTTACCGATACACATTTCTTGCAGCACCTGAAGAAATCCAAATATTTTGCTGCATTTTTGGCAAAATCACGTATGTCTCGTTCCACAAGAGGTGGTTGGTGATATACCGAAAATATGGAGATGTTCAGTCTCCTTGATGGAAGTGTCATCCATTAATAATGACAAGGAGGGTTTATCTTGCTTTAACGATATCAGACGGCATTGGGTTTTGGAAGCATTAAATTCCAAGCTGTTTTTTATTCCCTATTGAACAATGCTGTTTGGATTGGATTTTGATGAGCTTATCATGTTTTGTAGTTGGAGTTCCACATCCGAGAAAGAGCGACGTGAGTCTGAAAACGAATATGAAAAGCTTAGACTAATATCATCAGTGAAAAAATGTATTGCGTTAGAAGTTGCAGACAGGAGGTCCTTAATACATAAGTATAAAAAAGAGTGTTGGAGATTTTAGAGAGCCCTGGGACACACCAGCATTTATTTTGTGGTTTTCAGGCTTGAACCCATGCAATAATACTTGTATTGAACGATTCAAAAGGTAAAAAAGAGGCTGGGATGCGACCCACACTGATAACTTCCCATCCCGTCTGTTAATTCTTCCTGCTTGAAAGTTTGTCGATATGTATCAATTGTTACCAAATTTGCCTACTATTTTTTGTAGATGTATTTTTTTTATGAAAAAAACGGGCTGTTGGATTTTTATAAAAAAAATTACTGAATATCGAAAACAATATTTTCTGTGAAATGAAATAAGTGTGAGCCAATATTTTTAATTTTTAAAAAGTTATTTGAGTAGAAAGTAAATTTTTACCAAATTTTAGTATTGTTTTTTTTTTATCACAGAAAATATTGTTTCCGATATTCAGTAATCTACTATACAAAAATAAGTCGGGTTATCCTTCCTGACGCTATAACTCCAGAACGCACTAACCGATTTCCACGGTTTTGCATTCGTTGGAAAGGTCTCGGGCTCCGTGAGGTGAACTCCGTTTAGCTTCCCATAGAAAGCTATTGTAAAAGTTGCGATTTGTGGAATTGAAAATTTTTAAATTTTTTGACGTTTCAAGGGCCCTTTATTTTAAACCAAAGTTTACTTTTGGGAACCTTTTTTAGCCAACCATATCTCTAGAAACGTCAGAGATATCGACTTCAAATAACGTATAAAATCTACAATGAAGGAATGATTCTGATTGAGGATCAATGCTTGACTATTGCGAACAAGCTACTGATTGAAGTAGGTATGATTGCGCACGATGCATTGAACCAAGAATTAAATCGAGAACTGCAATACAATGTTGATACATTGCAGGAATTCGTTCGAAATAATGTGCCCTTGCTCAATGAACAGCAAAAACAAGTATAAACATTAATACAAGCGGTGAACAATAATACTGGTGGTCTATTCTTCCTGGAGGCACCTGGAGGAACAGGGAAAACATTTGTCAGTTCATTGATTTTGGCCACTGTTCGATCAAGATGTGACATAGCTTTGGTGTTAGCATCATCTGGAATTGCGGCAACTCTTTTAGATGGCGGTCGTACTTCACATTCTGCGCTTAAGTCGCCACTCAATTTAAACACAATTGATACTCCAACATGCAATATTTCCCGATCCAGTGCAGTGGGAAAATTGTTGATGCAATGCAAACTCATTGTTTGGGATGAGTGGAAAATGGCACAAAAGAAATCACTTGAAGCACTTAACTTCACACTGAAGGATCTTCGACGAAGTAACATCTTTGGCGGCTTGATAATATTTTTGGTAGGCGATTTCAGGCAGACGTTGCCAGTAATTCCCCGTGGAACGCCTGTAGATGAATTGAATGCTTGGCTGAAGGCATAACTTTTGTGGAATAACGTAAAAACATTATCGCTAACCACTAATTGGCAGTTCAACTTCCAAATTGACAAAGTGCTGCACAATTTTCCAAACAATTGTTAGCTGTTGGAAATGGAAAAGTGCCAGTTGATGCGACAACTGGATTGATTACTCTTACCAACGACTTTTGCCGATTTGTAGACTCTCAATTGGCTCTTATTAAAAATGTTTTCCCAAACATAAGTAAGAATTATCAGAATTATGCTTGGTAAGCCAACGAGCAATTCTCGCAGCAAGGAATAATGATGTACACGCACTGAATTTCACCATTCAATCAAAAATCGCTGGCGATTTGATGACATACAAATCCGTTGATTCCATAAAAAATCCCGATGATGTAGTAAATTATCCAACGGAGTTTTTGAACTCTCTGGAGTTACCAGGATTTCCACCACATAACTTCCAACTTAAAGTTGGTTCAGTTATTATGATATTGCGTAATTTGAATCCATTGCGACTTTGCAACGGTACTCGACTTGCGGTGAAAAGACTTATGCCGAATTTGATTGAGGCAACCATTATTAACGGAAAGTACGCAGGTTAAAATGTACATATGTATTCCTCGAATACCAATGATTCCGACTGATCTTCCGTTTGACTTCAAACGATTGCAATTTCCGGTTCGCAATGACAATTAACAAGTCGCAAGGCCAATCGCTTAGTGCTTGCGAAATAAATTTGGAAAATCACTTGTTGGGAAACCATCCGCTTTGTTTGTGTTAACGTCAGACCAAAAAACAAAAAATGTGGTTTACCAAAGAGCATTTCAATGAAACGGATAATTTTCAGACAAGTATAACGCTTCGATTCAGTATTTACTTTGGATTCACTTTCGTTTTTGTAATCGAAATGAATTCATTAAAAAAAAAAAAAAATAAATTAGGTGGCGCAACAGTCCGTAGAGAACCAGGGCCTAGTGACTTACAACTCTCAACCATTCCTGTGTGCGAGTACTGTTGTCAGGGATGGAGGGGACCTACAGTTTAATGCCGAATCCGAACGGCTAATTTGAGAAAGCACTTTTTCATGACAAGCATTACTCTTGGAGAATTTGTCAATTCCTCGCGAGAGGCAATACCCGTTTTTTTTTAAATTAAGGTGGCACAGGCAGGGATCGAACCCAAGACCTCTCGCATGACAGTCCAACGCACTAACCATCATGCCACGATGGTAATGAAATGAATTCATTACTGTTGTGAAATGAAATAAAATTTTTCCTTTTCAAATATAAAACAAAAAAAATAATTTATCTTCATCTTTTAATCCCCAAACGAAATGTCACAAAAAACGAAGCCATCTGGTGGCGAAACGGAGTTCGCCGGGTTTGCTTATTTTTTTATAAAAATCCAACAGTCCGTTTTTTCATACAAAAATAAAATCTTCAAAAAATAGACGGGATGGGAAGTTATCAGTTTGGGTCGCATCTCAGCCTCTTTTTTGTATTTAAAATTTGACTCATTTATAAGTCTTGTGGAAACCACTCGAATGAATCATCCCAATCCCCGGCTAAGCACAAAAAGGACCAACAAGCACATTTTTGTGCAATACTGTTTTGGTAAGTTAAAAATCATAAAATGCAAGTACAAACACAAACACTGTACTTGTCTACCTTTCTGCAAGTTTAAGTATAACCTATTCAAAAAGTCCTTGAGAATTTAAGTATTTAGGTATAGGTTAATTTCTATTTTGAGCTCAAGTAAGATGAGTTCTTATTATTCATATGCTGTTCATATTATTATATCTAGCTCCTTCGACCTCTTTTTTCTTGATGACTATAGACATGAGACTGGATGAGACTTATATTCACTTAATTATGCTGCTCATGTTATGGAGTAGTTAATTTTCCCCATTCATAGTGTGTTTGTTTCTGATTTGTCTTCCCCTTTAAAATAAAATCGCACACAAAACTTATTTGCCTAACAGACCCCTTTGAAACCCCTTCTTCGCTATCTCATCGCAACATCACAAAAAGATGCATTAATTTATGCATTTCTAAGGAACATCCCGAATACCTATACATTTGTCTGTTTTATGAATAATTACGTTCCCTTCTTGTTTGTGTACATTCTTAGTTTTAGTGGGTTGAGTTTACTTGTGTAAGGATTAACATTCAAATAAGGATTCATCTTAAAATGCGCACATACTTATACCTACCCTCTGCACAACAATTAGCAGATGCACAGTTTGATTATAGGCTTAGGTGCCTACCCCAACCCCCAAAGCAAATATGTTTCTAAATTTATTCCACAAGAAACTTAAGAATCCAACATAGATATTTATTTATGTATATTTTTCTGAAAATTAATTTAGTAAAATAATTTAAATTAATGATTATTAATGAACAAATGCAGCAAATTCAACGAATAAATTAAAGTGATTCGTATCTGAAAATTCTGCAGAGAAATTAACCACTCTTTTCAAGGTGTAGATAATATTTTTCATTGACATTATTAGAAAAATGTATGCATTTAGCTCCAAAACCTTGTTACTCATTGCGTAAGGATATCTAAACAAATAATTTTTTGTAATCATTACATAATAAAATCTTTACTAACTAAGAGCATTCATGTAGTAAAGAAGATTTGTATTTGATTCGTATGTTTTCTGTGATGAGTACAAGCTTTTGTAATCAGTAAAGTTTAAGTTGACATACGTATTATGTATAATAATTATATAAAATAAGATACTTTCGTGGAATTATTATGTTTACCTTATATAAGTTAACTGTGATGAGTACATTTTTAATTATTGAGTATAGATTCTATGTACTCATTACATAATTTAAATAATATTGATACTAATTGCATACATACAATCTAAACTTATCCGGAAAATGTACAAGATAATGTAGTAAGTAAAGACTTAACATTCTCTGTATAATGAACTCATTACATAAATGTGCTTATTCATTACATAAATCTATGTACTTGTTACATAAATCTATAAACTCATTCTATAAATGTATTTACTCATTACAAAAATGTTAAAGTAACCCATCATATGCACTGATTACATGAATATATGCACTGATATAAATAGATTACATACGTTCATTACATACATTTACATAGCTATACACTGATTACAGTTTGCTTGTAATCATCACATAGTGAAGTACGTTGAACACATTTTTTGTGATGGTTTTTGAATTTCAAATATTGCGACGTAAATACCGACTCACTTCATGATCAAGTCAGATTTCTATGATTTGTTTTCGTTAGATGTTGGTTGAAGATTTTATGTAATGAATACATATCTTACGGTGAATACATATTTATAAAGAAAATTTCGTCTGTAAAGTTTTAAGACTTATTCTAGACAGTATAAATGGATTTTGTTTCAATTTTCTCTCATTGATGGAGGTTCATTTGGTTCTTACATTAAAATGTATCCATTGCATGTTATTAAAATATACAAGCATTTTACATAAAAGTCTTTGCTGTTCATTTTTTCTCCAGTATATGAACGAATTTAATTTTTTTGATATGAAAACATAATTTAGAACATGAATGTATACTACACATTCTTATATCAACCTCAACCTTTAAACTCCTCGACTTACAAATGAACAAGAAAACAAAAATTAAAAATGAAAACCAAATTGCTACATATCAATTCATCTTAAAGTATTTTAATTTACATTATTCAATTAAACATAAAATACATAAATATGCATACATACATTTAAGATAACTGTAGGTAATAAGGGGTTTTGAAAATAGCCAATTAGTGGCAAATAAGTATTATAAAGTGTTAGAGGTTGAGTGAAGTTATGATGATTGCAAAAGAAAATAGACACACTTCAATCGGCTTAAATTAGAAGACTATTGGATTATTTTCCAATTAACTTGGTTCGAATAATAATCATTTTTAATTAGATACTTAATAAGAAATTAAGAAACCAATGCAATTGTAAGGTTATTATATTATATATACGGCATTAGCAAAAAAAAAACAACAAATAACTCGAAGTATTGACCACATTTCTTTTGATATATGTAAACCAATTTCAAAGGGTAGAGATCGAAAATAAGGCCCAGTTTTAGCACTATGTGTCTGTAGGAAGAATCGTTGAACTTGCTACTGTGTTACGGCTGCGGGTTTGGCAGCTAAGGCGTCGAGCGGCGCAGATTTTGTTCCTACAAAATAAAAACAGAATACATTTAAAACAATAACACATTAGTTAAACGCATGATTTTTGTTCTCGCTGCCGGTCGTCATAGTCGTGATCCTCAACAAAACCACCCCGTTGGGGAATCGTTCCTGGCCAGCTGAGGCGTCGGTCGGCTGCGGGAAAAATTGCCCTGAAATGCAAAAGATGATGAGATAGGTAGGAAAAAAAATCAACACAAGAACATATTTACTTACGATATTGTCCTCGCTGGCCGTCACTACCAGCGGAGGGATGTCGGCGGAGGTCGTTGTCCTCATGGTGAGCCGCAATTCGGTGAGCACCAAGTTGTGTGGCAGCAGAGGCGTCGCTGGCGCTAAATAACAACCTGAAAACACAAATGAGAAAAGATATTTAAGTAAATTCAACATGGATGTTAATAATATTAAAGGATTAGGTACTTACGATATTTTTTTTTTCTTGCTGCCGGATCCTTGGTCGTCGCCTACCGCCATTCCGCCCCATCCCCGTTGTTTGTTTATCCTCCGGTCATCGGCGACTGGTAATCTGAAAAGAAACAAACAATATATGTAGTAAGGAAAATATAAAAATATTGTCACATATTATAAAAGGAAATAATAAATACTTACCGGAATATCTATGGTGGATGGTGCGCAGGTTTGGTCGTCTTGTTGGTCTTGGTACGGGCGGCGTGAATGGTCCATTCCATTCAATCATCAATGGCTGAAAAAAAAAATAAAGAGGAAGTAAACAATAGAGAAAAAAAAACATGATGAATGAAAGTAGAAAGAAGCGGAAAGAATTTTTGGAATGCGGATGTGTTGGGATGGAAAGAGATGAATTGACTTATTATGTGGTTAAGGCTAGGTATACACTTAGCCTTATGTACAAATTCTTACGTGATTAAAGTTGCGTTGTTCTGTTATGGTTTGATGCAATTGGTGCAATTGACACAATCGGTGCAATTGGTGCACAATAAAAACAATTTGTTTTATTTAGTATTTTATTTTATTTGTATTTTTTTTTGTTAATTTAACTGAATTAAATAATACATAAATAAATAATAAGTGAAAAAATAACAAGTTAAAATGTTCACCAAAAATAATTACAAAAAGTAAACGACAATAATTCAACGAAACTAAACAATAGAAAAAAAAGAACGCATCACTTATAGGCTTAATAGGGCTTAAAGCTTAGTTTGACGAGTGCATCGGCTAAAAATGGCCGAGTGCATGACGTTGCATTCTACGGGCGCAAACAAAAGTGGATAGAGGAATGTCAATCGTAGGTTAGAAGGAGGTTCCGAGCGAATGAAGAGGACATTTCAAGTTCAAACGTCAAAGAGCTCACAAGGTGTAAACCACTTCAACGAGATTTTATTTAAAACTTTAATATATAATGTAGTGCGAAGTGCATTTAGATAAATATATGTATAGAATATCCAGGCTAAAAGCTGAAACAAAATCAAGACATTTGGTGAATTTTTTTGGTGAATTTTTATCGTAAAAGGGTGAGTGTTATTGTTGTTTTTTTTTTGTAAAAGAAGTGTGCGCCGGTGAATGTTGCTGGAAGTAATTCCTACTTTTTTCTTTCACGCTCCAGGGTGATTGTAAGATCCTGCACCAGATAATCCGTGGCCTTTGCCCGAGTTGGTTTCAACCAAAAGAAAAACAGGAACTTAAGGCGGCCGTGAAACTCCGGGTTATCAAGTAAGAGAGTGTTAGAGTCGAGTTAGGGATGCAGGTCGTTGAGTGATAATTATCAATTTTCAGCGGAAGTCGAACGGACGTCACCTTTTTTTTTTCTTTTCATTTTGTTCGTAATTTTTGAAGATAATTTTCGTCGACCGTCGCAACAAGTACCGAAGCAACTCAAGAAAATTTGGCAAGAAATTTGCCGGCCGTCGGTACGATGACGAGAAATAAAGCGAGGCAGGAGGATTTTGTTGAAGCCGAAATACAAGAATCCAGCCGAATCAAGATTCCCCAGTTGCAGAGGCCAGTTTTTGTTATATATGTATATGTATATGCATGTGAACCTTTGTTCATGCCATTTATCCGAGCGCAATTTCATTTTTTTTTTTGGGAGGATTCAGTCCTATTTAATTAGTTATTTTTGGTGAATTTGAAAGTGCCGTCCAAAAAGGGTTTGGAAAATACCGACACCGGCAAATTTGGTAAGACTCCGCGGTGGGGTTCTGTCCACGTCTCGGTCGCGGGAAGCAAGATTTTGCCCCTTTTGGTACCTCTTAAGATAGAGCTCTATGTGTAGGAGGGTGAAAGGGTTTTGCGTTTCTTGAAATAACGGACGTGAATTAATACGCTTTGGAAATAGTTGCGAGACAGTGGGGAGGGTTGCCGCTAAGGAAACCGGTTGTTTTTCCAGGCTTTTTGTATCGAACGGTTCTAGTTTCTGGTTCAATCATAAAATCAAAAATTTAAAACCTTATATATATGTATGTATAAAAGGAATTTTGGTAGAAATTTTCGCCTCTTTGTTATAAAATTTTTTAAGACATGAATAAAGGTCAATAAGGTTGATGTATGTCAAGTTGAAAACCGAAATTTTATGTTATCATTTTTGTTATCGGGCCAATAGCTCGATGGCCGAGTAGAGGAAGCCCAAGGGGTTGAGTAGGGTAAGTAAAGGGGAGTTTCGATAGTATGACAAATGCGGCAGAGATTATGCTCTGAGGAGAGGCAACAACGGCGAGTCCGGATTTTCTGCAGGCCTACCGGATTCCACGGAGGGGTGGGAATTTTAGGGCCCAGCTGCACCGTCACCAGCAGCTGCGAGTGTGGTGCACGCAATTAGGTGGTGGTATCGTATCGTTTTTTTTTTCATCGTTCCAGGCATGATATATGTTTTGTAAATGGAGTGGTCCGTCTGTGGGGGCAAGATCCCCCCCCCACCACCAACCGGCGAGTTATAGCTGAGCCGAACAAGCATGCCGCGACCCCCGCAGCGGACATCGTGTGCCTTTTCCCTCCCTCTCCTTAGGTCGTCCGATTCCTTCTTCTTCTCCTTCTTCTTTCCTGACTTTCTTTCCTGTCAACCTTTTTCTTTTCCTTCTTCCTTTTAGCCCTGGCCTAAGATGAGGTGCTGTCAACTCAACATCAATTGGCAGCGAGAAGCGGCAGCACGGCGGCCTGGCCAATGTCATCTGGTCTTAAACATTGAGCCGTAACACAATCACAATCTTCTATAATCTCCATTTCAACTGCATACTCATTTTCCTTGTAGCTCTCAAAGCGTAACTTGTAACTTGTAACAAGTGTGCATGGAGAGAAGTGTAAGTTGTTTTTATACATAAGGAAGGAAAATGCTTGAAAGTCAACCCTAAAGATCTATGACCTATAAATCTTAAGGGCAAATTGTTGAAAAAAGATATCTGTCTATGTCTCAACATGCCTTTTGAACTTGAACTTTTGGTGATAAAAGAAGTCTTGCCCTAGCTTAAAGAAATCCTAATATTAACATCTGATATTCGTATTTTCTCAGATAGTCAGACCGCTATCAAATCTCTGGACTCTGTCTCTACAAACTCTATAACTGTCGATCATCTCTTATGAAGATGGCACAACAGTTTAATATTCACGTTTGCTGAGTGCCGGGCCATAGAGACATTCCAGGTAACTGTAAAGCAGATGAACTCGCCAGGAACGGTACAGTGCAACCCATTCTACCACGTTTGGGCAAATGCTGGCATACCAATCCCTACTTGTAAACTATTGCTAATGCAGGACGCTATGAAGAAGGCAAACACCAGGTGGAATAACATCACCACATGTCTGGTTACAAAGCACATATGGCCTACACTAGATTTAAAGCGATCAAGGTGCTTGCTATCTCTAAGAAGATCGTAAGCTCGATAGTCGGTGTCATAACCGGGCACTGACTTATAGAAAAGTGGCTGGCCATTTTCTCAATTGACTTTTGCAGAAGCTGTATAGATGAGGAAGAGGAGGAAACTCCTCTGTACATGCCCTGCTGTAGGAAACTAGGAGATTTCTTCTATTACGATTTAAACGGTCACAAAATCAGTATTTCATGTTTCGTAGGAGCACAGAAGATAGCCTTCATATTCATTGATGGAATTACCTAGTCAACATAAGTTTGTTGGTTTTGTTTATTTTCACGAACTGCCACTGTCTAGACAAGTTCGGATGACGATTTTAAAAAAGAGGCTGGGATGCGACCCACACTGATAACTTCCCATCCCGACTGTCGATTTGTCTTTCTTAAAAGTTTGTCTATATGTATCAATTATTACCAAATTTGAGTACTATTTTTTCTAGATTTTATTTTTTATGAAAAAAAGGACTGTTGGATTCTTATAACAAAAATTACTGAATATCGAAAACAATGTCTGTAAGATGATTAATGTAATCTCTGTTTGATGAATAAACTAAACTAAAGATTAATATTTTCTGTGAAGTGAAATAAGTTTGAAGCCAATATTTTTAATTTTTGAAAAGCTTTTTGAGTCGAAAGTTAATTTTTACCAAGTTTTAGTATTGTTTTTTTTTAGGTTTTTATTTTTTTGTAAAAAAAACAGTGAATTCGATTTATCTCAAAATGTTATCGAATGTTGAAAACAATATTTCTTATAAGATAAAATTAGTTTGAAGCCATATCTCAAATTTTTGAAAAGATATTTGAGTCGAAAATCAATTTTTAACAACTTTTATTCAATTTATTTTCGGTTTTTAATTTTTTGTAATAAAGATGTTAAAAACAATATTATTTGAAAGATAAAAGCAGTTTAAAGCCAATATCTCAAAGTTTTGAAAAGGTATTTGAGTCGAAAATCAATTTTTACCAACTTTGAGTAATGTTTTTTTTAGGTTTTTATTTTTTATAAAAAAAACTGTTAATAAGATTTTTCTCAAAATTTTATCAGTATCAAAAACATTATTCTTCGTTGCACAAAATTGTTTTGGAGATGAAATCATATTTTGGTCGTAAAATTTTCGAGGTGGCAATTTTTTTTCAGTTTTTTTTGATTTATAAAAAAAAACAGTTGATTGGATTTTTTTCCAAAAATATAATTGTTTTGTATCACGTTACAATTTATAATATAAAATTTAATTCAAGTCTCTGGCGTCATTGGTTCATAAGATGTTTAGGGTTAACCAAAATTTTCACCTTTTTTTTAAACTGCTTTGGTAAAAAAACCGCCCACGCAATTTTCTTGAGAGCCCTTTCTGCATATTTCTGCATTATTATCTGTATACAAAGATTTATTTGAAGTCGATATCTCTTCTGGTTCTTGAGCTATGGACGACGAAAAAAACGTCGCGAACGTACGGACGTACGAACGTACGCATCTACACACGCACGCACAGACATCTCTCTAAAAATCTTTTATTTCGACTCTAGGGACCTTGAAACGTCGAGAAATGTCAAAATTTTCAATTTGACAAATCGGACCCGTTACATTAACTTCCTATGGGATGTTAAAAATATAGCCCGAGGATGCCGCCAGCCCATAAACTGCACCAAACAGTCAATCTTTGTGGGTGCATTGGTTTTTCGACAGTCAATCTTGGATAATCATTCCTCTAAATGAGGCAATTATGTTTATTGACAAATCCACTGAGGATTTCAAAAATTTGAACGCCCATTTTCACAATAAGTCTGAATTACTTTAATGCGTTAATCGCTTGTTTATCTTTCCATTGTTCATATTGAGTTATTCTGAAATTGAGAAATTTCAAATGAAATGCAGAAAAAAACTTGACATTTAGGTGTGGTTCACATTCAACATCGGACCTTAAAATTTAACCAACCCTTATCAGCTGTGTCGGAGTGTTTTCGAGGTTAAGCCATTTCTGTCTTATTTTTGTGAATTGAATTAATAATTCATATTTTTTAAAGCTTTTTCGCTCATAATACTTTGTTGATATGTAAAATGCATATGAACGTTTGAATGTACATATGCTTATTTTCATACATATATTTTATAGCTCTTTCAATTATATTGTGGAGTATTTCATTTTGAGGGCAAACAAATTCGTGCCGCTCCAATTTAACACAGTTATCTCTTTAGGAAAAGCGAAATTTTATGCTGAACGAACTTTTCTTTTTTCAATTTTATGTTTCCCTCCTAAAGTCCTTAAGTCATTGAATTATAGAAAGTAAATATAATACTTCCATCCTTCGGCAAATCAGCATCTTAAATTATCATCAGTCACGATCACAAACGCGTTTTCTTATCCTCATACCCATCTGCACGTTCTATATGTATTTGTTTGGCCAATCCGAAACCCCGCAAGTTCAAATAGTCCCTCAAAATATCGTCCTTCAAATTTAAAAATTCAAATTGCGTTGAAGAGAAAACGGACCATCGCATCGGCATCGGAGTCATTCTTTTGATTTTCGACTTCAAAAATAAAACAAAAATTTCGTCCTTTTTTTGTTGTTGTTTATCATCCAAAGTCCTCTCGGAACGCATATTTTATTGGATTTAAATATAAAAACAAAATAAAATAAACACGGAAATGCCATAATGTGTGTGCATAACCAAATTTACAGAAACAAGCTTTACTACATTTTGTTGTGGGTCTTCGGTTGTCGGTCGTCGAACGACAAAGGTTGAGTCCTGAGTGCGTATCTTGAGGTTATACCTTTTCGATGGTTTGGGTTGAAGGACTCACGTAGGCATCGTTTACATTTGTTCTCACTGCTGAAGCTGATTCTACAAACATACATGCGAGTAGATATTGAGAAGGATGCTAGGATAATAAATGAAATTGCGGTCGCGTAGCTGAGTTGAATATGAAAATAAATACCGCTTTTATATCTTTAAAAGATATTCGATAAGATATGTATTATGTGTATTTTATTTTATATATATGAACCTAACCTATATCTACCAGTATTTTATGGCTACTTATTTTGTTTGTACCTATATGTAGGAGTATGTATGCTACAGAAGGAAGAATCTAATTTGAGGCAATGAACATGAGAATTCACTTTAGATTTTCAATTTGAAACTGTTTTTACAAAATGTCACAAGTTACAAGTTACGAGTGGTACATGCGAGTACAGTACATACATCAAGTAAGTTTAAGAAATTATGTATCTATGTTTTGAAAATTTGAGGTTTGAAAACGTTGTAAATGATAAAATATGTTTAAGTTTGGCAATGAATATCGGTTAACTCATCTTTTCATCCAGCGTAAAATTATTTAATCACATTCTTACTTGAAAAAATACACAGGGTGAACCATCTATAGAGGTTTCTTTTTAAAGCGTAAGTTATTTTGGAACTTTTCTTTTTATCCGATGGAAATCTTCAAAACACATTTGGTAAGTGTCGGTATCGAGTAGTGTGGGACTCTTAATAAAGGGTGTTTTTTAAAAAGTATAAAACTTTGAAATGGAATAAAACAAAGATGTTTTTAACTTCTCATAGGAAGTTATTGTAATGGGTTCGATTTGTCGATTTTGACATTTCTCAACGTTTCAAGGTCCCTAGAGTCGAAATAAAAGATTTTTAGAAAGATGTCTGTGCGTTTGTGTGTACGTACGTTCCTACGTCCGTACGTTAGCTACGTTTTTTTCGTTGTCCATAGCTCAAGAACCAGAAGAGATTTTGACTTCAAATAAATTTTGTTATACAGATAATTAGCCAGAAAGATGCAGAAAGGGCTCACAAGGAAATTGCGAGGGTGTTTTTTTTTAACATAGCAGTTTAAAAAAAGGTGAACATTTTGGTTAACCCTAAATATCTCACGAACCAATAACGCTAGGGACTTGAATTAAATTTAATATTATATTATATTGTAACGTGATACAAAACAAATATACTTTTGGAAAAAATTCTAATTAATGGTTTTTGTTTATAAAACAAAAAAACTGAAAAAAATATTATTTACCTGGAAAAATTTACGAACAAAAAACAATTTTGTGCAACGAAGAATAATGTTTTTAACATCTTGTAAAATTTTAAGAAAAATCGATTTGGCAGTTCTTTTTATAAAAAATAAAAACCTATACCAAATGTTACTCAAAGTTGGTAAACATTGGTTTTCGACTCAAATATCTTTTCAAAACATTGAGATGATTATACTATCAGTACACTAAGAATAAATCCTGTTACAATTAATTGTACTTTTATAATATTAGTGCCCCTATGGCAACACCTAAATTGAATACTAAATTGCTTTGCTTTAAGAAACCGACAATGAAATACAGTTAGTTTGTAATCGATCACATTCCACAGCACTTAACTCTTCTCTCCAAGACTTAACAGAGATATTGGCTTTAAACTAATTTTATCTTTTGAGAAATATTGTTGTCAACATTTAGTAAGATTTTGAGAAAAATCGAATTGGGAGTTTTTTTTTTTTACAAAAACTTAAAACAAAATTAGCAAACAAATTAGCAAATTGATTTTCGACTTGAATATCTTTTCAAAACTTTAAAATATTGGCTTCAAACTTATTTTATCCCACAGAAAATATCGTTTTCGACATTCAGTAAATGTTTTATATAAATCCAACAGTCCGTTTTTTCATACAAAATAAAATCTACAAAAAATAGTACGCAAATTTGGTAAAAATTGATGTTCGGTTCTCGATATCTCGTGAACAATAGAAGATATTGACTTTAAAATAATTTAATTCATACAATTTGTATTTGTTTATATAAGAAATAAAAACTTTTAAAAAATGCTATTAAAATTGGTAAGAATTGGTTTTCGACTAAAAATCTCGTTAGCAAAATAGATTTTGAAATGAAACTATTTCATCAAATGCAAAATATTGTTGGTAATTTTAAAATCTTTTAGAATAATTCAACTGAACACTTTTTTAACAAAACACGAAAACCTACAAACTTTGAAGCAAGACAAATCGACAGACGGGATGGGAAGTTATCAGTGTGGCTCGCATCCCAGCATCTTTTTATGATTCATTTCGCGTGATCATCTGATAAATGCATCTTATGTTAGCGGAATGTTAAATAACAACTTAACGATTGTAATAATGAAATTTATACAACTTATTAGCATTTAAAAAGACAAACATTTGGAATCTTACCTGACTCAATTTTTTCAATTATTAACAATTTTATTCGCTAACTTCAGATTTAGATTAGGTTAGATTAGAAAAAAAAATTAATAAATTAGGTGGCGCAACAGTCACCAGGGCCTAGTGACTTGCAACTCTCAACCATTCCTGTGTGCGAGTAATTGCAGGGATGGAGGGGACCTACAGTTTATATGCCGAATCCGAACGGCTAATTTCAGAAAGCACTTTTTTATGACAAGAATTACTCTTGGAGAATTTGTCAATTCCTCGCAAGAGGCAGTACCCGTGAAAAAAACTTTAGGTGGCACAGGCAGTGATTGAACCCAATACCTTTGGCATGACAGTCCAACGCACTAACCACCATGCCACGGGTACTACTTAAAATATGTTTCGTCTTGTCTTATCTCTCTCAAGATTGGACATTGCCCTAGAAAATGTATGATATCCTCCCTTTGTCTTCGGTTACAAAGATCGCTTCTATGTGGTACGTCATTTAGATCCAATTATTCCTCCCCTCGTAGCCAGAATATCAGTGAGATTTTGGCTCTGTCGTTCTTATCTCGAAAATAATAATTTTTTTAAAGAGAATAATCAAGACGATTTTGGAGAGAGCTTCTTCGTTGTATTTAGATCTATATCTTATGTCTGCTTTTTTGATAAATTCGTACAGCAATGGCTCCAAGTACTTGGTTTCTCTGCGCTTAAATTTAGATCCATATCGCATGTTTCTGCTAGCTCTTGCCATTCCTCAAAACATCCTCTTCTATTGCTTAGTATATGCGCCGTGATCCTTTCAGGAAGACGGTGATCCAGCATGTGCATAAAAAGAAGAATATACCTAATCAAATTGAAGTTAAAGGGTCTTGATGAACAGTGGCAACATCCTAGTTTCCAACATTATCATAAAGTTTGGTAAGTTTGGCGGAAGAACCTCCATGTCTGTTCAGCATAGAATAGAGTGCAGCATAGACTCCACAATGGCTTCAAAAACACGATACTTGCAGCTTTGGTTTACTTGGCTGTTATTGAAGTAAATTTTCCAGGTTACTTTCAGCCTTGTCGGACTTCGGATTGAGTTGCATATATGTTTTAAATTAGTTCTTCAAACTTTTGAGCCATACCAACTTCGTATAGCTTGTAATTGAGCATCGCGATCCACGGTATAAAAAGCCGCTCTGAAGCATCTCGCATATGAGCTACGAACTGCGAACTGCGAACTGTGGATGTTCGAATATTTTGACTTTTCTTTCACATGAGCTTTATTTCTATTCGCAGACAGCGACGAATTGTCAATTCAAAAACACTCTATATGAAGATATAAGTCCTTCGTACGTATCACCCTCCAAAACCCATTTGTTTACATTGTTGTATTTGTTATGTGGACGAATTTAACGAGAAAAATTGACGTGTTTTCCATACATAGAATGAACTACTAAGTTTTTTGGGGAAATTTCATAAATTAGAGGAGAAAATACACGCACACTAAGAATAAGTTTATAAGGTTGATTTCCGGTTTGTAGGCAAACCAAGATGTCTACCGAGGATTTATATCTTCATATAGAGTGTTTTTTGTCAATTTATAATTACCCTTTTCTCCATATTTTCCTCAGCTATGATTTTTCACACAAGAAACAAAACAAGAGTGGTATAATTTTGAGGTTAGGTTGCGCGCGAACAATTTATTTGTTGCAGTGTGGATGGTATGTGGAACGCAAATAGAGTTTGACAGTTCGTAGCAACCACACTGCAATTCGTTACTACCAAATTGTTTTTACAAAATTTTCTTGTTTTAGAGAACAAAATGCAAATTCTATTATCCTAATATTAGTGTCAATTGGTTTCTTATAATTTAAATGTGTTTTTGTTTGGAATTGACTTTTTGAAATGTGTAAAATCACGTTTGTCCATTCGTTCATTCGTTCATTCGTTGTTTACAGTTTTGTATTTCTTGCTAGAAATGACTCAGCAATACTTTTTATCACAAATACATGATTAATGGTGGAATATCCAGATCTAAAACCAGTTTGGAACTTACTTAATAGATTTTTCAAAGCTATCCAGACTTTAAGTCGATTCTGGAGCGCATCAGTGAACTGTTGAAAATTAAACGCAGTATGATTTACCCTATTTCTTTTTAAATACATAATCGATATAGAATTTACCAATACTTTATTTGTTACATACCTACTATAACATAATTTCTTTGAATTGCTATTTATTCTTACTTTCCTTTAATTACAATATTCTTGCTTTGTATACTTAACTGTTAAGAAACTGTCTACTAAACTGTTAGACATTAAGTTGAAATAAAAGTTAGTTGTAACGAGATTTTAGACCCGAAAAGATCGGTTATTTTCTTAACTAGGTAAAATCGGTCTAATTTATTTTCCCACAGGGTTATTTTTGACATGAACATTTTATATGTGGCATTGAGTAAGGAAGTAACTCCATAGTTCGATGGGTCATCAACCTTTATTATGTATGGGAAAAATCAGCGCTTCCTTAAACTTATCTAGAACTATTTCATCTATAAGAACTTGGCTCATTTACACATTCAGCTTTTGGATAAGGTTATTTGTCCCGTACTTATTAAATTCAACTGGTATTCGGTCAGTACCAGCTGCTTTGGCATTTTCGAATTCAGCTATAGCTAGTGAAACCTTTAGATTTATTTTAGCTGAATATTTTCAATTACACAAAAACCATTAAAACTCAAATTTCGAATTTCACGGAGTTTTTTGAGGGTTTTCATATTAGAAAGTTTAAACGATCTTCATAAGGTTGAATGGTAAGATTAAATTTATCGGACCACGGAAGTCGCAATATCGTTCATGCTATAAGTTCGGGAGGGAAAATGTAAACGGGTACGCGAAAATGTGTTCATGTTGGAGTAATGTACATAGATAGAATCAAAGGTTGATGGAAAATACTGATTTGTATTTTATCAGAGATAGAAACAGTTGAGTCATTAATGACATAATAGCAAAAACATTGTTCAGTGTTAGAACACGGATCAAAGGATCAAGGTGGATCACTTCAGGAAATGTCTAAATCATTCCACGTCAAAATAGTTCTTTCAAGGAACTTAATAACTTGGTGTGTTTCAAGAGTTGATAATTCTGCCCAAAGATTTCGGATTATCTGCTTTCAAGGTCTCATTGACTCAGGAATTGAAGAAGCGATACCATTTGTTTCGTAAATCCCTTCGCAGTTTAGAAGTTAGGTCAAATTAAGTTAGACAATGATTTTGGGCTTACAATAACCTTTTCTGCGTTAACAAACAAAACAATGGATAATTTGCTGCAGATTGCTGAGTAGTGGGATTATATTTCTTATTCTTTGAAAATAAAGTCAAGAACAAGGTTTCGGGGTGAGCGTTTAAGAGCCATTTAAACAATTTGTTGTTTGACTAAAATTGAAGACATGAATGTAAATGAACTCTGGTTAATACCACACAGACCACAATGCAACCAAATTCGAAAATCGTATTCTGAGCTACCTTGATGATTTAACCGTAGTTATACAAATTATTTAAGCTCTTCAATCTTAAATCAATCATTCAAAAAATACGTGAGCTATAACCCATAACCTTCAAAACATCTTGGGGAAATTGTAGAGGCCGGATGTGCTTCTGTGAAGCCAGCTGAGGCAGTAACTTATACAAACGTTGTGTTCCATAAGCCAAGGAATCGCTTGTCCTTCTAATAAAGCCTAATATACGGACAAAATTTAATTTTCTTCATATATTGATTTTCTGGAAAAAGAAACTTAATTGAGAGTTGTAAGTCACTGGACCCTGGTTCCCTACGTATACTGTTGAGCCACCTAATGTATTTTTATTTTATTATTTTGCCCATCCTTTTTAAAGGGGAAACCACAAATCAATATTAAACTTTGTAATTCAAACGAGACTAGGATGTGACAATTTCTATTTAATGCTTAACATTTTATCCTTATATTAATTGCATGTAACAAAAATCATTGTGGCATTGACATAATGATGTCCTGGTCAACTTTAAATGTCCTTTTACAAACCAAATGGCATTATTATTTGTTGAATTGTGGCTTAAAAATACATTATATATGTAGGTTAGGTACAATTGGTTGCTTGAAGCCCCATCATAAAAAAGAATTGAAGCTGTTTCGTCGTCGCGTGAGTCGCGTCGTCGTCGTGTGGTATTGTGGATGTGGGATAATAAAAGCTTTCAATAGCGCGCGCAATTTCCACATGACGGACTTCAAATAATGTTATTTATAAAATTGTAATTGGTGATGCATTCACTATAGTGCTATACTCCCGACCGTGACTATACATACAACACCCTTTACAATAAACCCCTATAATAATGTTCAAAAAATCGTTACCTGTTTTATTTGGTTTTGATTCAGGAAATCAGAAGGGAAATAAATATATACCTACTACAATATGTATTTAATTGATCTTTCTATATGCACGTCTATTTTTATGTATATGTTTAATTGAACTATTTAATCAAAGTATTCGTGTATCGCATGTTTTGTTAAATAATAATCGGATTATTATTTGAATTGTTTTGATAACAATAAAAAAAACATATTTCTTTACTTTTATTTTTGTTATTTGAAGTGTTTACATTACAAACCAATATACAATGCCATTTTATTGCTATCGATCAATTAGTGGCATTGGCAGTATTAAAAAAAAATAATAATAATAACAACAAACATAAAAACAAACATATTTTGAAAATTCAATATGATTTTCCGATGAATTTAGTCATCATAGATGTAAAATTATATGAAAACAAACAAATTATATTTTGTTAAATTAAAAAATTAATAAAAAATATATTCGAAAGTTTTATTTTTTTAAATTAATTAATTCAGAAAGTGAATACCTCTGTCGAGTATGAGGTATAACGATATTGGACATCATTGATATTTCGGCAATGCCATTATCGTCCCTAAAATGATTTCTTTCTTCCAAGTTATGATTGAGTCAACAATGGAGGTGCCTGTATAGAGGTCCTGTTGCTTCATCCATGTATTTTTCTAGCTGTTTAATGTCCATTTTAGAAATAAGCTGGTATCGAGAAGTCTTTAAAATATCTTGGTTAATACAATTAAGGCTTCCATTCCTCATTTTCTTGCCAATCTTACCAATCAGTACAACAACTTGTTTTTGCTCGTACTGCTCGCAGAGCTGCAATATTTGGATGTCTACTTTTGCTCATCTTGATAACTCTGAAGATGTAATCAACTTGAGTTTTAAAGCTTAGTATGAACAGAGGTGATAATTTTGATTATAGCATGATAACATATGTAGTTGGGTGTATTTAATAGCAGATGAAAAACTCACTTAATAAAGTATCGCAGAATTTTCTTAACTGTTTCGTACTGCTTCGTTCCCCAAGTTTGTGCGGGGTAAAACAAGACTGATTACGATACCGCTTCAATTTATGTTGTACTTGCTGCTATAGGCTATTGGGCTAAGCTTTTGTTATGTAAACATCTACTGCAAGTTGCAATAATTGCACCTTTAGCCTTATCTAGTTTCTTTTCTAGATGAATTTCCATACTTAAATGTTTCGTTAAGTGAACTCCAAGGTATTTGAATTTGGTGACTACTTCGATGATCTCTTAATTGTAGAATCATTTTTCGTTCGCCAAGTTGTGGCCTTCTGAACGTTTGAAAATCAATATTTTGGACTTATTCAGGTTCATTATCAAACTCCAAAGCTGACATTACTGTTTCAGACATCTTATCATAAAATGTAATGATTTAAGCTGAATTCGAACGGCTAATTTAAGAAAGCACTTTTCATGACAAAAATGACTCTTGACGAAAGGACAGTACCCGTGAAAATTAAATACTTTAGATGGCACAGGCAGGGATTGAACCCAAGACCCCAGAGGTTATGACAGTCCTACGCACTTATCATCACTCCACGGTTAATATCTACACTTGCATGATATGCCGTTACTATAAAGCTTGTAGATAAGTGCTTGCCTATATCTATTATATCAAATGCAGATGCCCTAAAACCTGCTTGAAAATAATTTAAAAGGTTGTTAAACTAGTGTGAATATTTTGTATGTAGTATTTTAAAAAGATATGCTTCTATAATTGAACAGCTCAGCCAAATTCCCTTTCTTATATACCGACAAAATGATGAATTCCTAGAATTCTAGTGGTATCATTCTGGTCTGATGTGCCATACTTACAAAATTCAGCTATTTGCCATTCGTTCTGCATGCTTTTCCATCTTTTTTTGAAGGCTCAAGGCCTTCATTTCGAAAGCCCGAAGTAGTGTATTGAAAATCAGGCTTCTCTTTTGTTGGGTTCAATAACTTGTGGAAGTAAACTGCAAGAATATTGGAATTCAATAAACTAGAGTAGATGGTGAACTTTTTGCTTTTCAGGTTTTAAAACTCCTCCGTACTTCTACATGCTAGCCTTTTTGATTTAAACTATTCGCAAACAAGTACTGATTTCTCAAGAAACCATCGCTAGAGTATCAATATGCTCTTAGCCAGCCCGAGCGTAATTCCCTTGCCTTTCTACAGTCTACAGTCTACTTCAAATCATGGATCTATGAAGATTTGCTGAGCCCTGATTTCCTTTACTATTGGAAAGTACTGTTTAATAAGAAGCTTTGATTATTATTTTATCTAATTTAAATAGATCGCAATTTCTTTGCCTGAGCAGTGAGATATAAAGCCTTGCCTGAGCAGTGAGATATAAAGCCTTGATATAAAGATTGATATTTCATCTTGTTTGCCGGTTTTCAGTTCAGTTTCGGCAGGACTTTTATAACCTTTGTTTCTAGAGGTTATCTGGGAATGGGAGAAATAGTAACCATTCAAAAAAAAAAAACTTTTTTGGATTAAGTCGGTCTAAGCTTTTTAATCTTTTGCACACATATTTGTAAATTAAGCAATGTACAGTAGATATGATAATATGATGTTTTCGGAGCGCTAAATAAATTTTGAAAAATGTGTATACTCGTATATTTTTTTTAAAAACTTCACCAAATATTTATAAAAGGGATCCAAAAGGAGGTTTCATTTTAAATAAATCGCTATTTTTACTTGATTTACTTTGACAAGTCAATACTAAAATTGGAAAGGTAAGGACTTCAACTACACATTGAAACTGTTGAATACTTAAATAAAGCCTACATTTATATTTTGTCAAACTAAATAAACTTTAAGTTTTGGCATTGTGTATTTTAAGTACACCAATATAAAATTAATAATTCGTTTTTTAGCTATGAATTCTTAACCTAGTTCTACTAGGTAAATAAATCCACTTTTCCAGTTGAGGAAAATTAAATTAAAGACGGTACCTGTCTACTTTACAGGGAACAAATTTAAAATCTTTAATTGGGTTCATTAAAATTTTCTACTCAAAATGATTTTCCTTAAATATTTTTTAGAACATGTTATCATCTTTTTGGAACTTTAAAACAAAATGGTTGACCGAACGGCGCGGACTGTGCGTGGTGGTGAGAAGTGTAGTTTTTTTGTAGAAGTATTTGTGTTATTAAAAATTATAGCGACTTTACAACTTTTCATAAATACAATTAAAACAAAATTAATGAACCAATCAAAAATTATTAAAAATATGTAGGTACCCATATGTACATGTAATAAACGATATTCGATTTTTGACAAACAAAAATGTAAAAAAAGACATCACAAATGAAATTTAATATAATTTTGTTTTTGTGTATTACTTTTTTTTGTTAAGTTTTTAATCAACATAACATGTTGAATTTTTAATTAAACTTTTATTTGTTACACGTAGGTATTTTCTGCTTTCTAATGAACAAGTTAACCTTTTCAAATACGGATGTATGTACCAATATTTCATATTTTTCCTACCCCTTTGCATTATATTAATTTTGTGAAAATGTGAAAAATAAATAAAAGTTTTTTTCTTTATTGTTATTTTCAAATCACAGAACACACGCATTCAAAAACGAAAGATGAGATAAATTTTACATATTACAACCCATTCCCCTTCATTTTTGAACATTTCTACGTTTGTATGTTTGAATTGCAAAAAATTACACACGTCTATCAGAATCATAAAATGCGTTCTTTTGAATGTTCGTTCCTACAGAATGAAAGACTACATTATTTTACATATGTAGCCAACCAAAAGCCAACATCAAGAATATCTCAGTAACACCTCTTTGGGAATATAAGTTCCTAGGATTTCTGTGAAACACATTCATTTCGAAAAATATATGTTCATTCACATACGTAAGTATGTATATTTTCAGAACGTCTTCCAACCATGCCGCAGTTATCCAGCCAGTCATCAGCCTCACATAACCAACCTCACACAACCAACCCATATTCGCATCTCTACAAAAGTATCTAATTAAATTAGGATCTTGTTGAGATGAAAAAAAAAGAATTGAAAAATGACGTTTGCCATATGAAGCACAAGAGATGCTCCGTCACTCAGTCAGGAGTATGAGTTTTTCTTCCAGCTTTCATACCAGTTCTTTTACGAACAGGAAAAGAGTATACCACCTTATTTGAAATCCAAGGGTCGCCAGAGAAGGATTAACTTGTAGAAAAACTAGTTGTTCAAAGGGCTACATTGAAGCTTAAGGTATGAGATATCAATATGGTTTTATTTTTATTTACGAGCCCTACTAATGGCATTATGCGTGCCACGTATTCCCAAAGTCCAGATTTCGATAACTTTAAATCAGGCTGAATTTGACAAGATCAACCAATTCAGGCCACAAGAAGATGGTGATCATGGACATAGAGCGATCGCCGTTGGCGTTGATGGCCTGGCCTGTGGCCAGCATCATTTTCGAAGAAGTACGGGCCAAATGACGCCTGCAGGTCAAAATCCACACCAAACAGTAAAGTGCTTTGCACATGAGAGCGAACAACCAATTAACGAATGGACGAACAAACGTGATTTTACACATTTCAAAAAGTCAATTCCAAACAAAAACACATTTAAATTATAAGAAACCAATTGACACTAATATTACGATAATAAAATTTGCGTTTTGTTCTCTAATACAAGAGAATTTTGTAAAAACAATTTGGTAGTAACGAATCGCTGTGTGGTTGCTACGAACTGTCAAACTCTATTCGCGTTCCACATACCATCCACACTACAACGACTAAATTGTTCGCGCTCAACTTAACCTCAAAATTATACCACTCTTGTTTTGTTTTTGTGTGTGTGATCATGGCTGAGGAAAATATGGAGAAAAGGGTAATTATAAATTAACAATTCGTAGCTGTCTGCGAATAGAAATAAAGCTCATGTGCAAGAAAAGTCAAAATATGCGAACATCCACAGTTCGCAGTTCGCAGTTCGTAGCTCATGCGCAAGATGCTTAACTCTATTTGGATGCATCGGCATTCTCGTAGCTGTTACTTGCCATTTTCAATTGTCTTTAGCGGCTGATTAAAAGTAAATTTTTGACAGCAAGTACAAGAAGCAATATGGACGCTAAGAGCTGTCAAAATGAACACGTCCCTATTGGAAAATCCTTTGCCTGAAGTTTAAGGTGGCAACGGAAATCGATTATTAAAAATTTTTGTTTGCGAATGATTTGATTCACAATTACAAATTATTCGGAAAATTTAGTGATAAAGTTATCTATGATTAAAAAGGAGTTCGAAAAAACTTCAAACAAGAAATCCACGATAGCTGTTCAAACTCGATCAATGCATCTGCTGGCCAAAATCACTTACACCTTTACTTTTTACTTGCAACATATAGGAACTAAATGGCAAAGTATTGCATTAGTAAAAAATTCGAACTCGAGATTTTAACCAAATATGACATTGTAGAGATGGTAGACAAGTCGAAAAAAGATGGTCCCCCGATTCCGTCCATTGGGTCGATTGAGTTCAAACTTGAAAGTTAAGGTTTAAGCGGATTCACGGTATGCGCTTTTCAAATATTTTTCAAGACTAAAAATAACAGTAGTACCCATACAAATTTTTTGGTCAAAATCAAAAATTCGAATTTACTCCAAAATTAATGTTTATTTAACTTGGCTTCTTTCAATAAAAACAAAATATTTTTGTATTGCTCCGGTAAGCGTTTTTAAGTTTTCCCAAAATCTAATGAACCGATTACAATTAAATTCTTTTGTAAGCATTTGGTATGGAGATATTTTGATACCCGAGAAAGGACATAGGCTATTTTTTACCCCAGGAAAATGACGCATTCCCCTGGGAAAATTCAGGTGGGCCGATCGCTTTTACTCCTAAACTACTGAATAGATTTAAATAAAATTTGATAGGGAGATAGTTTGAGACTTAAGAAAGGAGTTACTTTTGCCCTCGGGAAAACAACGCATCCCCATGGGAAAAATTACTTTCCGGGGAATCTGATCGCTTTCACTCCTAAATTACCAAAGATTTGTATAGTATTTGGATAAAATTAGTATCACGGGAAAACAACGCATTCCCAACCCTTATTAAATAAGTTGTGGAAGAATGTTGCAGCAGTGTGAATTATTGTTGGTTTAGGATGAATGTACAATGTCCCACAAAAAAGCAGTTGAAGCACTAGATCGTACACTGAAAGACATCAAGAACAACCGTGCTATCATGGTAGGGATGGTGGTACTCCTATCTGGAGACTTTAGACAGACCCTGCCGGTTATTACTAGAGGTACACCAGCAGATGAAATAAACGCATGTTTGAAAGCATCTGTAAGTGCGTTTTTTTGGTATTCCATATATAGTAAAGTGAGAAATTGCCAACAAAACGATCCGCAGTAGCCAAATTTTTTTATTTAAAAATTGGTACAACTGAAAGAAGATCTGTCAGAATAATAATTAAAAAAAACACACAAAAAAAAGAAAGTTTTGTGAAAATCAAATGTTAAAATTAACTTAGCAAAAAAACTAACTAAAACTAATAAAATGTTCAATTTTCAAGAAGAAATGGTAAGAAAATATCTGGAAATTGAGATTCTATTAAAAAAAGTTCATTTAACAATTGCTTCAAGGGGGGAGTTTGTTCGTAGACTACTACATTAAAATGTGGTGTTCAAGTGAGCTTGAAGATCGTCTCAATTCTTTATATACCTGATGTTACTTGCTCCGTGTCCATAACGTTGTCTACTGAGGGGTACTCGACGATATATCCCTCCACGGCCGACATAATTTGTTCGTTTATCTGGCTAACTATCTCATTAGTTGGAGCTAAAATTGCCCTCATTAGACATTAGTTTTAGACATTACTTTTTAATTCATCCGTGCTACAGACAACTTGACAGAATTCATGACTCAAAGTAATTGAGCCGTTACAGTCTGTTGGCATACAATCTTCTCCGATTTTTAAAGGAAGAGCAGCGACATATTTTTCTGCTTGAGAATCATTGTGTAACTGTACTCGCATATTCGTAGTCAGACAAAACTTTTTTACATGTACCCATAACACAACCCGTGTTTTGTTGGAAAATCTATCCATAGTATAGTAGGATTTTACACGAATAACAAAAACAATATCCATAGTATGAATAACACCGATAAAAGTTAGAGTAGAATCTTACTATAGATGGGTTTTTGACATTTATACGAGTCTCGAATGGATCTTATCAGATTTCGTTCTCAAATGTTGGTACGATTGATATTGCATTTGTACCTCGATGACTGTGTTCGTTGAGCAGTTGTGCATTTGGAATCATGTGTGTTTTCCATTGGGGGAAAAAATCAATCTATTACTGTTGATATTATTTAGTTTTGTTAGTGGAAATGGACTAACTAGGCTTATGTTGCAAGAGAAAACAATAGAAAAGATATTTATGTTTTGCTATGTTTCCACCAAAGGTTTATCTCAGTTTAGATTAAATAAATCTTTTTGGTGTTTCCACCGCACAAGAAGATTTAAAAATGATTAAGTATGACAGCACTTTCTAAAATGCAAATGGTGTTTCGATGTTTCTTATGAAGTGCAAGTGAGATAGTTTGATTCGTGTTAAACAATGAAGACATGATTAGTTCAGCACTTCAGCACCATATAAGAATATGCTCCTTCTCATAAGTTGAGATTAAAGGTTGGTGTTCCAGTCCTGTTAATGAGAAATCTTGACGCACCAAAATTATGTAATGGTACACGGCTACAGATTACTCACCTAGGACGAAATATTATAAAAGCTATAATCATGACTGGAATAGCAAAAGGAAAAAATGTTTTAATTCCCCGCATTCCTATAATTCCAACCCATTTGCCGTTTCAGTTTAAAAGAGTGCAGTTTTCTCTGAAAGCAGCATTTGCAATAACAATGAATAAAGCTCAAGGGCAAATGCTGAAAGTTGCAGGTGTAAGCAGATTTTCTCGGACTATATGCCTTTAGAGGTTACAATAGAATTGGAAAATAATGGAAATTTTTCGAATACAAACCAGCTTAATCTATTACCAAAATTATTTTGGAATGACAGAATGTCAAATACTTACCAAACTGTTTTAAACCTTGAACTCCTACATCTATATACAGTCGAAGCTATACACCGTGTATCGATCAACTTACACACATAATTAAAAAAGCCGCCCCACATCCACCGCAATTTAGAGGAAATAACTCGAAAAGTAAGCAAAACTGGTTCGACAAAGACTGCATGTTGGCAAGAACCAAGTTTTTTGTTTTCCTTAAATTATTAAGGAGATACAACAATAATATTTTCAAAAGTCTATACGCTAAGGCTGTCAAAAAATTTAAAAATAACTGCAATACCAAAAAATTAGCGAACGAGCAACAGAACATATCAATGATAAATAGTAGCAGATTCTCATCAGACTTTTGGAAAGCAGTCAAACTCTTAAATGGAAGAAAAAACCGAATTGCAACTGGCCTACAATCACACGATTTATGTACACACTTCAGAACTCTCTTAAATACTCCATAGATTTCCCCCAGAATTCAGTATGCGGAACCTCAATTATTTTAAGATCATCTTGATCAACCATTTGACCTTTTGGAAATTCTTCAAGTGATCGAACAAGGGATTACTTTAAGGACACGATATTTGGGTGACGAGTATAGAGCAGGCTATTTCCTGTAAACCGGAACACAGATTGTAATCCAAAGGATTAAGATCTGGACTTCCAGCTGACCAATGTTCCGATGATATGAAGTTTTGTAAATTCTTTTTCGAGTCTTGAGTGGTTTTAGCTTTGTGAGCCAGAACAGAATCTTGTTGGAATGTCGACTTATTATTTTTGAACATTGTTTGATTGGGATGCTTTACGACATCTTCCAAAATTGTTGTTTGATAAACTCTACCATACCATTATATTTGCCAGATTGTTACCTCTTCTACCCTGGAAATGAGTTCAGAAGTTTCTCTTGAAATTCCGAGTATAAATTTGATCATTCAGTTTATTGAACGACGTTCAAAATTGTATCCATCAGTGAATAGAATTTGTCAGTGAGCATTCTCCGCTGATTTTTATTTACGTTTTTGCTTAAATATAACCCTTGAGAAAAAATTTTCTGTTTTCTTAATGGTTTTTATCTGATTCAAGCCTACACGGCTTTCAAGGCTCGAAAAGTCTACATAGTGCGTTAACTTACTCCACAATACACAAAACAAACCTTAATTCCGAGCGGCTGCAAGATTCGAAAGATATCAATTTTTTCTATTACACTTAAATTGAAAATTGAGAAACAGTAACATCCACAAAAACTGACTGTTTAGCATGTTTTAGTGAAATATCAGAACGTTACACATTCAATGGTGATCGCTTAGGAGCAATGTTTGCTGACTTTTTCGTAAATATAATGGGTGATTTTTTTGAGGTTAGGATTTTCATGCATTAGTATTTGACAGATCACGCGGGATTTCAGACATGGTGTCAAAGAGAAAGATGCTCAGTATGCTTTGACATTTCATCATGAATAGACTTACAAATCATTGAATTTTATTACCAAAATCAGTGTTCGGTTCGAAATGTGTTTCGCGCTTTACGTCCGTTCAGCGATGAGGCTCATTTCTGGTTGAATGGCTACGTAAATAAGCAAAATTGCCGCATTTGGAGTGAAGAGCAACCAGAAGCCGTTCAAGAACTGCCCATGCATCCCGAAAAATGCACTGTTTGGTGTGGTTTGTACGCTGGTGGAATCATTGGACCGTATTTTTTCAAAGATGCTGTTGGACGCAACGTTACGGTGAATGGCGATCGCTATCGTTCAATGCTAACAAACTTTTTGTTGCCAAAAATGGAAGAACTGAACTTGGTTGACATGTGGTTTCAACAAGATGGCGCTACATGCCACACAGCTCGCGATTCTATGGCCATTTTGAGGGAAAACTTCGGAGAACAATTCATCTCAAGGAATGGACCGGTAGATTCAAAGTTGGCCACCAAGATCATGCGATTTGACGCCTTTAGACTATTTTTTGTGGGGCTACGTCAAGTCTAAAGTCTACACAAATAAGCCAGCAACTATTCCAGCTTTGGAAGACAACATTTCCGAAGAAATTCGGGCTATTCCGGCCGAAATGCTCGAAAAAATAACCCAAAATTGGACTTTCCGAATGGACCACCTAAGACGCAGCCGCGGTCAACATTTAAATGAAATTATCTTCAAAAAATAAATGTCATAGACCAGTCTAACGTTTCAAATAAAGAATCGATGAGATTTTGCAAATTTTATGCGTTTTTTTTTTTAAAAAAAGTTCTCAAGCTCTTAAAAAATCACCCGTTATAACCATGATATACAGGAGCTGTGATTTCAACAAGACGACGCAACACGACGCACCTTTTGGAAATTCTTCAAGTGATCGAACAAGGGATTACTTTAAGGACACGATATTTGGGTGACGAGTATAGAGCAGGCTATTTCCTTTCCGAATGGACCACCTAAGACGCAGCCGCGGTCAACATTTAAATGAAATTATCTTCAAAAAATAAATGTCATAGACCAGTCTAACGTTTCAAATAAAGAATCGATGAGATTTTGCAAATTTTATGCGTTTTTTTTTTTTTAAAAAGTTCTCAAGCTCTTAAAAAATCACCCGTTATAACCATGATATACAGGAGCTGTGATTTCAACAAGACGACGCAACACGACGCACAGTGCATAGTGTGACACAGTTCATGTCAAATTTGATTTATTGAAGCAAAAGTTTAGCAATAACTATGAGTGGTCACATTACGAACACTTGAATTGGTTTGCTAGATCGTGCGTTCTAACTATTTTTGTGGGGATAAGCCGATAAGCCCAAATGATTAATGCAGGTATAAGACTTTTAATGTTAGAAAAAGTCTTCAAAAATTAGACTCCCTTATTAAAAAATGTCTGAGCCACCCTTAGCGGTCACATGTCAGAAACGCAAAAATGTAAATAAAACTTCCACAAAATTTGAAACAGGCCCCTGATACACTTCCGGCCTGAACCTGGAGTCCTTACATCTTTGCATATCGCACCCACATAATCCTTCATTTCTTTTTTCTTTTTTTTGTATTTTTTCAGTCTCACATGACTTAATGTCATGAATATTATTTTAATATTTCACATACTTCTTTTTTCTCTTCTTGCCACTATGTGCAGCATCCAGTTATTCTTGGCATCTTTTCTTTTATAACTTCCACATATAGCAATCCAGAGAGATCCTTTGATCCCCTATATGTGTTTCTTTTCTAATTTGCCGCCTGAAAAGTTATTTATCAAATTAAAGAAGCCAATTTTCTTGGCAGTGTGTGGTGGGTGGATGTGGGTATGGGTGCGGTTAAGCACATACATATATACAATACATTTATATTATAAGACTTTCAACTAAATGTACATACCTTAGATGAAAGGTAGAAAGTTGCACCTGCAACTTATTGCACACTTCATATTGCACAAAAGTTTATCCACCAACAAAATTTATACATACTTATATTTATATGACGGTACGATAAGTTATATATATATATTCTTCCTTGAGCTTGAGCTTGAGCCTTTTTGTTGTTTGCTTAACTATGTCTTCAGATCACTCTTACTTCTTCCTTCATTTCACCCTCCTCACTTACTCAACTTTTCTAAGAATATGTTGAGTTATTAGTATATTTGACTAGTTTTGAGAGCTTCAAAAAGTTTTATGAAAGATAAGGCACTTTTGAGGTATAAACTGGTACATTCCAAAAACAACTGCGTACATATACATTATAGCTATGTATTGTACAATAGTGATGCTTCATAATATTATTTTAAGTTGGTCATAAGGAAAAATAGAAGGTATCCTTTGTATTTGCGTGTTTAAAAGTTAGCCGAAAAAACTTTATTTTGTTTAACATAATTCATATTTCTGAAATGAATATGTTAGAAAAAGAAAAAGTTTAAATTTTCCAAGAATACTTTGTACCTAATTTTATAGAATAGAGTTTTTGTGTGCTAAGCAATTATAATTAAGTTGAAATTTCTAAGGATTATAATTTCTAAGCAGAAAATGTAAGAAAAAGCGTTTCAATTGTGCATTTATAAGATTTTCTAATTTGTTTTTCTTTCTTTTTGTACATGTACTGTAAATTGAAAGATATCTATACGTCAGTAACTGTTTATGAAAATTCTTCAAAATTAGTTTGCCTCTAAGTTACAAGTATAATTATTTTAGAGAAATTTTACATTTTCTGTAAAATTTTGAACTTTGCTATTTCTAGGAAAATCAAAGAAAGTAATTAGTTGAGAAGGAAGGTTAGTTTTTGGAATGTGTAACATACATATTTATGTTCTAAACACAATGTACTTATATAAATACTCTAATACATACTTCAAAGAAGATTCGTATGAAAAAACATACGCGCGGATTTCAAAGCTTTCTCAACTTGTGAACATTTGCAGAGTTACACAATTACAGCAGACAGTCAGGGTGGGACCCAAAAAAAAGAGGCTGGGGTGCGACCCACATTGATAACTTCTCATCCTGTCAGTCGATTTGTCTTGCTTAAAAGTTTGTAGGATTTCGTGTTTTGTTAAAAAAGTTATCAGTCGAATTGTTCTTATAAATTTAAAAACTACCAATAATATTTTGCATATAATGAAATAGTTTGATTTCAAAATCAGTTTTTGTTTGGTTAGATTTTTAGTCGAAAACCAATTTTTACCAATTTTAGTAGCTTATCTTAAAAGTTTTTATCTATACTATTATATAAAAGCGAAACCATTTTAAAGTTTGTAATGCACGATCTCAGAAAGTAGTCAACCGATTTATTTGAAATATATTTTATTTTTTTCTATGTTGTTATGAGAGTGTTTATGGCATTAATTTTTTTCATTAATTATTTGTCAAACTTAAATATTATTAATTTTACATTTTTTGTCCATTTTTTTTCATTAGTTGACTTATACAACCACTCATATCTTAAAACCTATACAATAATAGAAAAAGATTAGCATTGCTTCATAAAGTCAATATTGTTGCGCAAATTTGAAGCCTAAAATCACTTCTAAGTTAAACATACAGCCTGAGAAATAAATAAAAACAAATTATAAAATTATAAACTTTTTGAATTCATTTTATCCAGGAAATTAGTTCCATCACAATCGCGAGGTCGCTGCTTTGTTTCATTTCATTATCATTCCAACATTTTTAATTTTCTTTGCTTCCCATGCTCTTTCTCTCTTAATATGTGTTCCATTTAATAGTTACGTTTTTTCTTTTACCTACCTACCTCCTACCTATGTATGCTACATATTTAATTTTTCTGTATTGTATAGTTCATCAACTAACCTACACACACACATTATTTTTTTGTTTCTCTAATTCTATCGTCACATCGCTGAGCAGAGTGGGCTCTTTTTTTAAAGTTACTATGGACATTTAATTAACTACAGTGCCGTGCACATGAAATGCCGATTTATCTAAAGAAAAATTAGATCTTTTTTATTTTTCTGGTTCGGGGAAGTGAATAGATTATAATTCTTCCAATTTAAAAATAAAATAAAGTTCTATTATAATAGCTTGAAGTACCAATTTTGTATCACTTCCTCGAACAATAAAACTAAAATTAAGTTAAAATTTTCTTTACAAATAACTCGAAGAAGGTACTTACAATGACGTCGATAAAAAGAGCACACAAATGTGGGTAGGTTAAGTCAGTTGCACTGCACTGAACATGAGCAGATGAATAAAAAAATGTGTCTATGGATATTTACACACGCATACCTATAGATGTATGAGAACATTAAAAACACAAATTTGTTTTTTTTTACCGCAAACTATATTTTTCGGTTGCAAAAAAACGTTTCTAGGTATGAATAAAAGAAAGAAAAGAAGAAAATAGACAAAAATTTCGTTCATATAAACTAAAATTAATATTATTGTAGAAAATATGCTCACTCCCATTGAGAAATTTTTTCATATGCTAATACTAATATTCAAAAAATGTTCGTGGTTACAATTTGCGAAGCAACGCGAGCACGGGTCGGCTAGTATATTATAAAATTTAATTCAAGTCTCTAGCGTCATTGGTTCATGAGTTAGGTATTTATTGTTATTCAAAATGTTCACCCTTTTTTAAACTGCTATGGTAAAAAACCACGCACGCAATTTTCTTGAGAGCTCTTTCTGCATCTTTCTGCCTTATTATCTGTATAACAAAATTTATTTGAAGTCGATATCTCTTCTGGTTCTTGAGCTATGGACGACGAAAAAAACGTCGCGAACGTACGGACGTACGGACGTACGTACACACGCACGCACATACATCTTTCTAAAAATCTTTTATTTCGACTCTAGGGACCTTGAAACGTCGAGAAATGTCAAAATTTTCAATTTGACAAATCGGACCCATTACAATAACTTCCTATGGGAAGTTAATAAAGTTCTATTATAATAGCTTGAATTACCAATTTTGTATCACTTCCTCGAACAATAAAACTGAAATTAAGTTAAAATTTTCTTTACAAATAACTCGAAGAAGGTATGTACTTACAATGACGTCGATAAAAAGAGCACACAAATGTGGGTAGGTTAAGTCAGTTGCACTGCACTGAACATGAGCAGATGAATAAAAAAATGTGTCTATAGATATTTACACACGCATATGAGAACATTAAAAACACAAATTTGTTTTTTTTACCGCAAACTATATTCTTCGGTTGCAAAAAAACGTTTCTAGGTATGAATAAAAGAAAGAAAAGAAGAAAATGGACAAAAATTTCGTTCTGTTTTCAACTAAAAAATTGAAATGGTTTTGTTTGTTTTCACGTGCGGCTTGGCCTTTACTACGTAATTTTTTACTTAAGTTTTTTTTTCTTAAGTGTTTTTTTTATTAAATACGAGTACAAAACAAGCTTAAATTCGTTGTTTTTCTTTGAACAATGAACATGAACAAACTTTTTTTTTTTTCAAGTGTGAAACATATACTTAAACTAAAATTAACATTATTGTAGAAAATATGCTCAGTCCCATTGAGAAATTTTTTCATATGCTAATACTAATATTCAAAAAATGTTCGTGGTTACAATTTGCGAAGCAACGCAAGCACGGGTCGGCTAGTATAATAAAAAATGTAATTTAAGTCTCTAGCGTTAACCAAAATGTTCACCTTTTTTTTAAACTGCTATGGTAAAAAAACCACCCACGCAATTTTCTTGAGAGCCCTCTCTGCATCTTTCCGCCTTAGTATCTGTATAACAAAATTTATTTAAAGTCTCTTCTGGTTCTTCAGCTATGGACGACGAAAAAAACGTCGCGAACGTACGGACGTATACGAACGTACGTACACACGCACGCACAGACATCTTTCTAAAAATCTTTTATTTCAATTCGACAAATCGGACCCATTACAATAACTTAATTTGTGGGAAGTTAAAAATATTTGTCGGCTTGAAAATTCTACGTATAAAAAATGATTTTATCTCTAAAACAATTTTGTGCAATGAAGAATAAGATTTTAAAAATCTGGTTAAATTTTGAGAAAAATCGAAGTGACCTTTTTTTTTTATAAAAAATAAAAACCTTAAAAAAACATAACTCAAAGTTGGTAAATATTGAATTTCGACTCAAATATCTTTTCAAAAATTTGAGATTATGGTTTCCTACTTATTTAATCTTATAAGAAATATTGTTTTCAACATTCAGTAGCATTTTGAGACAAATCTAAGTGACAGTTTTTTTACAAAAAATTAAAAACCTAAAAAAATGTACAAAAGTTGGTAAAAATCGATTTTCGACTCAAATATCTCTTCAAGATTTTAAGATATATGCTTTAATCTCATTTTATCTTTTAAAAAATATCGTTGTCAACATTCAGTAAAATTTAAAAAAAAATTTAATTGAGAGTTTTTTTTACAAAAAATAAAAACCTAAGAAAAACAATACTAAAATTTGGTAAAAATTTACTTTCGACCCAAATAGCTTTTCAAAAATTAAAAATATTGGCTTCAAACTTATTTTATTTCACAGAAAATATTGTTTTCGATATTCATATATCATTCGATATAAAAATTCAACAGTCCGTTTTTTCATAAAAAAATAAAATCTACAAAAAATAGTACTCAAATTTGGTAAAAATTGATACATATAGACAAACTGAAACATATCGACAGACGGGATGGGAAGTTATCAGTGTGGGTCGCATCCCAGCCTCTTTTTTTCTTTGTGGATGTTAGGACAAAAAGCCTCATCGGCATTGCCCTTGCTTCGAAGGTTGTACATTTTTGCATCAAAATAATCTGTTTCAAGCTAGCTCATTATTATTAAAATGTATTATTTTAATTTGTATTATATAAAAATTGAACAAACCTCTTCTATATTGACACCAAGAAGTCTTAAATAATAATGCGTAGATAAATCGAATTCCTATCAGTGTCACTAACAGAATCCAACTAGGTACATAAGGGCCCTTTCACACCAAACGAATCCGAATCAATCAGAATCACTCCGCATCAAGTTGAATCTGATTCGTCATCTCCACTCTTTCACACCAGCTATGTAAATCAACCTGAACCTATAAAAATCCTTTCATCTTCTTTTTGTTTTCCTTCTTTTAGTTGCTCTCTCTCTCGTATGGTTGTTGATTCAAGACTGACCGGACGAGGAATCAGACAGGTTGAATGGTTCAACCTGATTGAACCAGATTCGTCCGGTCTGAAGGCGGGAAAAGAATCCCTTCACATTTAAACGGAGCGCTCGAAGCCGAATCTTGGTCAATCAGATTCAGCTTGATTCGGAGTGATTCTGATTGATTCGGATTCGTTTCGTGTGAAAGTGCCCTAATACGGTTCTTATTCAGACTAACCTATATTGCATTAGGTTTTTTATCATCACCTCTCTCAGCCTCATGTCAACTTCAAGTGATTGATTTGAAGGTCAACCATTCAATAAAGAATGCAGCTGCTCTTACATGTTAAGAGAATACCAGAATTTCTAATTTTTAAATGAGATAACTGTTGATTTATGACATTCTGATATGGAATATGGAGTTAGCTGTTTTACTCAGCACGCGATCTCTTTGACTTAAAAGTGTAAGCGAACGTTAATTTTGGCGTCATCTTTTAATATCGCCTTCCTAATATCTTTTAAACTGCATATACTTAACTCAATTTCTCTCAAAAGTGTAGTTAGCAAGTTTACACTCTAAGCCGACGATATGTTATCTGTTTGTGACTCGTGTTTGGGTGTCAACCATCCTGTCTTGTCGAAATCTAGGAAACATTTTAACTTAGCATACTACTAACTCTTGAAGACCATGAGACTCAAAATATATACTCTAAGTTCAGGCTTGAAGCTTCCCTGAAGTATATATTCGTAAGTATGTATGACAGATCGAGTGTTTAGAACTTATTTGTATTTCACTTAACTAAAACAAAATCCAAATTGAATAATTTCACTTCGTTAACATGCACACTTAGTGTGACTGTGAACCATTGATGGAAATCGACTTTTTTCGATTGTACTGAAAGCTGAAACAAAAAAGTACTGAAAAAGACCAAATAGTACTGAGCTCTTTTAAATGATTAAAGTAAACGAACACACAAATTCAAAAACAAAATGTAGGTATTTATTAACGAGAACAAAAACAATTTATTTGTTATTACATATTTAATATTAAATGAACATATATAAGAAAAAAAGGAACTTCATTATTAATAGCTATAGATAAATATCGGACGGATCCCCATATCACAGTTAGGAGTTTTCATTGAAACTCATCATTGAATATTTGTATTTTGTGAGTTTCAATGATTTTTATAACTGATGACTTACATACATACATTTATGTAATATGTAGATAATTTTTTACTCTAAAAGTTCTTCTTTTTGAAGTGGTTTGTTTGTAACATTTTTACTCACAAGATTTTTATTAATTATGAAGCTGTGACATCATTCATTTTTTATCAGATTGTTCATTTCTATCAGTGCAGAGCACGTTTGCACTTGCAAACGATTTCTTAATTTAGTTTTAATTATGTTTTGGTATGAAAATATTCTTTCGACATTTGCCGAAGAGTGAGGAACACAAAAGGCACCATGAACAATGCGATGAATATTTTCAAACATTAACTCATTGCATTCATTTTTAAGAAGACCAATTTTTGCCCAAAACTCTGATATGGAAACATTTCTCATTTTTTTCTAAATATTCGCAGTCAGCTAGAGCTCTATATTCATTGTTTATCAGTTCAATATTTTTGTGTTCATTTGAAAAAAAACTTTAAAATAAATTGAACGATAGAGTTAACTCGACCATCCAACACTGCACTTTGGGAAAAATTTTGAATTCCGTTTAAGAAAACGTCATCGAAATCAAATCATTTTCTAATGCCTTGCAGAATTGTAATGTAAAACAATTTAGTATGATTTTTAAAGCTTTGAATATCTGTTTCCCTTTATGTGTTCGAATTGTATAGGATTTCAGATTCGGTGCCGCAATATATTTCCATAATAGGTAAGTGGTTTTCTAAAAGATTAATGGAGTTTATCGTTTATCATCAAATGCTTCCCTTTTCATTAAATTTCTGCAGAGTTGTTTAAAAATAGATTTCAATCTTGGAATTAAGACGTGCACTCTTACATCTTCGGATTGCATTTCCAAGTTAACATCATTAATTAGTTTTAAGATATATGATAAAAAAGTGAAATATAACTTAACATTTAAGTCCTTAAGGCTAGAAGATATGAAGTTGAGGTTTTGTTTCTCATAAGATGCGGTCAAGTGCTGCCTATTAACACAAAAAAATTAGCATAAGCGCGATTTTGAAATGCATTCTTTCAAGTACCTGACGGGAAAGCCATCACGTAGCACAATATTTTAAAATTGTATGTAAATTAGTTCCAAAATGTTCTTGGAACTCTTGGAATTCCAACCTTCTGCTCCATCTGTTACAAAAATGGTGATTTATTTCCTTTTTTAGCTTATCGACTACGTCTGGAAATTGTTCTGCTGGAGCCTACAATGAAAGATTTAAATTATGACATACGCAGCCATTTACAATGAGACTGGGGACGACTTCCTTTAATTTTGCCTGAACACCGTTTGTTTTGCCCATCATAACAGGACAATTATCTGCGGTGAATGCAACCATGTTTATTTTTTTGTTCAAAAATATTTTTAATTGTGTTAAAAATTCCGGAAGCCTTTCCGTCAGGAACTTCAGTAAGTGTCAAAAACATATCATGGCACTTTTCTTCGTATATATTCGAATAACCACCCCCAAATTTTTGTTTATAGTTATATGGGTACTTTCATCTACAACTAATGAAAAATATTGGCGGTTTGTTATTTCGAAAATAATTTTCGAATTTTCCGGAGAAATAATTTCTGTGATAATTGTTTGGCCTTTGTGTCGATTCATGACCATTTTTTGACCACTTCTGAGTCAGATAGGTTTTTTTTAAAAGAATATTTAAATGATCCAATACTGCAAACGGTAAATTATGTTCTGCGATGAAAAGACTTAGGGATATTTATAATTTTTTGGAATTTTCCGATCTTTTTATGTTTTTATTATTATTTTTATTATTATATTGCATTATTAAAAATCATATTTCTAATTCCCAACATGGATTCTTCAGTGGCCGATCAACCTCCACAAATTTGGCTTGCTTTTCTAACAAATGTTTTAATGCACTAGAAAAGCGATGCCAAATGGATGTGGTGTATACGGATTTTGTCAAAGCTTTCAGTAGAGTAAATCACCTAATTTTAATAAAAAAATTAAAAAGCATATGGTTTTGATGGAACTTTACTAAAATGGTTTTGGTCTTATCTTATTGGTAGGAGGCAGATAGTAAAAATAGGTGACTTAGAGTCTTATCCGATAACAGTCCTATCAGGTGTTCCTGAAGGAAGTCATTTGGGTCCACCTTTGTTTGATCTTTTTATAAACGACTTTCCATCTATTTTATCTATATCTGAAGGTCTAATATTTGCAGACGATATCAAAATATTCAAGGTGATTACCAAAATAAATGATTGTCTTACATTCCAACAAGACTTATATAACTTTGAAAATTGGTGTTATTATAATGATTTGCTTTTAAACATATCAAAGTGTTCTGTTTTAACTTTCTGTCGCAAATTGAATCCAATAATATTCGATTATATGATTGATGGGTTTAAGTTACGTAGGGTTAGTGAATCAAAAGATCTAGGTGTAATATTTGATGAAAAACTATCTTTTGAATCCCATGTCAACTATATTGCTTCTAAATCAAACTCTATGCATGGTTTTCTTAAACGAAATTCTTCCGAATTTAAGGATCCGTATACATTGAAAACGTTATACTGCTCAATTGTTCGTCCATTGCTGGAATATAATTGCATTATTTGGAATCCAGACTCAAAAAAATTGATATATAGGATTGAGAAAATTCAGAAAAACTTTTTAAGGTACGCATTGAAGGCATTTCCAATGACCGGTGATAGTAACATGAATTATAGGAGTAGATGTTTAATGCTTGGAATGCAAACTCTTGAGTCGAGGCGTAGAATGTTTAGTGTTTTATTTGTTCGTGACATTCTCTGTAACGATATTGATTCTGCAGATTTAATTTCTTTAATAAATATCTATGCACCTACTAGAACTTTGAGAATGAGGCAGCTTATTTTTGAAATACCCCATTCTACAAATTATGGGCAGCGAGAGCCAATATCTCACTGCTGTAAAATATTTAATTTTTATTATGAAAATTTGGATTTGTTCTTAACAAGATATCAGTTCAAGACACTTGTTTTAAATTTACTGCAAAATTCTTCATAACTGTATGTGGTTTACTTGAATTGTAATTTATTTTGAACAGTTATATAACTTTACCAATAAATTATTTTTTAATTATTATATTATATTATATACATATTATTATATATTATTACATTATATTAGGTATATTATATTACATTATATTATATTAAAAAATTGTATATATATTATATTAAGCTATAAAGCCAAATCTGTGGATGTACGATCGTAGATTGAAGTAAATAAATAAATAAATCACGTCGTAAATGAAAATATAGTAAGCGTGAAAATTTTTTATGAAGGTATTATGAGATTTTATATGTACATACACTTGTGGTCATACAATTAAGTCATTTTTATAGAATGAAACCTACAAATCCATATATTCAATACAAATTACAACAAAAACAAAATTTATTCAAATTCTAAATATTTATAATAAATAACAATAATAAAAAAAAAACGAACAAAAATAAATTCCATTATAACAATAGTAATTTCTTTAACAAAAAATTAATAATTTATAAAATAAGTGTGGCCATATAATTAAGTCACCCGAAAAAAATAAGAAAAATATGAAGAAAAAAAACATTTTTTATAATTTTTTTTAAGCGCACCGTTAATATTTTGTAGGATAGCCTTTCTGGTTTGATACCGCGGATATTCTCCTTGGCATGGAGTCCACCAAACCTTTGCATTGCTCTACGCTAATATTTTTCCACTCTTCCTGCAAAATACTCCAGAGAGTAGTCTTGCTGGTTGGTTTTTTTGCAGCAACTTTTTTTTTGAGAATGCCCCACAAATTCTCTATGGGTTTAAGTCCGGTGACTGCGCTGGCCACCTCAAAACATTCACTCTACGCTCTTCAAGGAAAGATTTCACAACTCTTGACGTGTGTTTGGGGTCATTATCATGCTGGAAGATCCATCCTTGGGGCAATTCGTTCTGGTAGTCGCCGAGAAGATTTGTGTCCAGTATATCCCGGTAGTCAACACCTGTCATTTTGCCATTTATTTGACACAGCGGACCGACACCATGGCTTGTGAAACACCCCCAAACTATTATAGAATCGCCACCATGCTTTATGGTCTTTTTGGTGTATTTTGGGTTCAGCTCAGCATTTCTGGGACGTCTTACATACGGCTTGCCATCATTTCCATAAATGTTGACCTTCACCTCATCACTCCATACCACTTTACTCCAGAAGTCTTGATCTTTTGCTTCTTGCTCGCTATTCTGCCATGCAAATTATTTTCAGCCAAACGCCTTCTGATGGTTCTGGCAGACACGCTGACATCGTGGCTTTCCTCCAAAACAGCCCTTATTTGAGTGGATGTCATAAAGGGATCTTTCTTGGAAATTTTTGTGATGACCCTGTCGTCCTGGGCAGTGGTTTTTCGCTTTTTAATTCGAGGACGGTTGTCGAATAAACCGAATTTTTTAAAGTGGTTAATAGCATTGACCACTTTACCTCGAGATAAAGTGGTTGTATTAACCACTTCGGAAATTTTTTCCAAATTTCGGTATGCTTCCCATATTATTCGCCGTTCCTCTGGAGTGGAAGATTTATTTTTACCCATATCTGAAATTGACTATCCAAATTGAAAATTTTAAATCAAAAATAAATTAAAACATAATTTAATAATATAAATAACAATTTCCACCAAAAAAAGACATTAAACTTACCTCTTTGACTCAGTAACATAAACTGACTTAATTATTTGGCCACTGCACAAATCACATATTTGTATTAAAATTTACCGTTATGTGAAAAAGGAAAAAAAACGTTTGTTTACAAAGTACCATCGTTGTTGTCATCGAATGACAACAAATAATCCGTTATTAAAAAAAACAATAACAACATTAGTTGATGCAAACAAATGTTTTAAATCTTCTAAAAATGCAATGACTTAATTGTATGGCCACAAGTGTATATCAAAATTTGACATCAACAAATATTTCAATAATACACAACATTTGTATTTATTTTTTTCAAACGCTTCATTAAATCCACCGAAATTGTTCACCATTTCATTTATAACAATTAATGCAATTTTATAATTTTTATATAAAGGGGCGTTCATGAAACTTTTGTCGGAATCTTTACGATTTTACGACGTAGGAAAGTTTCCGACGTTTCATGAATACCCTTATTGGGTAATTGTGATTTAGGTATGTTCGCATCGCACATAATTTTTTGTAAGTGAAGTTATAAAGATATAAGAAAATTTAGTAAAGGAATTAATCAATTTTGTACAAACAATTCAAAATAGTACTGAAAATGGCAAAGATGTACTTACGTACTGAGAAAATCAAATAGTACTGAATTCAGTACAATAGTAAGCCTTTTTCCAACGGTGCTGTGAACTCTTTGTTTTTTCTTAGTGTTTCCTTCGCCGTTTTTAAGCTTAGTTTTTTTCGTCGTGGAAAACTTCATGTTCAGGAGCATCAAATGTTGGCTGTACCGCTGCTGGTGAAGTGAAAATAAAAAATAAAAAAAATAAAAACTGCAACCGACAGGCACAGTTTGTTGAATGATTTTTTGACTTTTCATGTTTGCTAATTCCAGCTGTGCGAGAAAGGCTTCCTAAACTAAATTTTATTTTCATTGTTCCGTTTTTTTTCTTATTTCTGAATTTTATGTTTTTCTATTTCAAAAATTCACCGAGCGAACATCAGTTGTTGGAGGAATGGAAGCAGTTTTGTTGAAAGGATTACGAAGTAGAAAATGGTCTTAAAGTTTTTCAACAATATTTTGTCAGTTGGCATACAGCGCACAGCACAGCACAGCGCATCGCATATTCCTACCCTACCTACATTTGTAGGCTGTGGTAAATCGGGTTAGGAAATAAGACGAGAAAAAAAAGTCAGTGATGCTGATGCAACCCTTAAAGTTGTGGGAAAACTCACAACGTGAATAAAATAAAAAGAAATGTTCTAAAATAAAAACTACTCACGTCCGTTTGTTCGTTTTCGTTAAGAATCTTCGCGGAAAAGTTGCACTTTTTCAATTCAGCTTTTGCATAAGCTTGAGGTAATTTTAATATATACATATATATTTTTTAAAGTTTTGGTTTGGTTCGGTTTCGTTTGTTTTGTTTTGGTTTTTTTAAACTTCTGTATATTGCAGAAGACGACAGATGTTTCATTTTTAGAGGTTTCAGTTACAAAATAAGTTAAAACGTTTTTTTTATTTTTTGTTTATTTAAATGAGGAAGAGGAAATAGAGTTTGGTTTTGGAAATCGGATCTGTTTAATATTCTTGAGTTTTCAATGGTATATACCCAAACTTAGTGACAAAGTTTTTGAAATAAGGCTTCAATATAACAACTCAAATGATAATTGAAGTATCTAAGAAAAGTTAGCATCCTTCTAAGACGAAATTACTCTCCTTCTACTCAAACCACGTATCTATAAACATTGTTTCTTTGAATACCTGTCTTAAATTAATGATTTTTTTTAGAAAAAAGTGCAATTTTGAAAGTGTTTCTATTTTAATTAATATGAAAGATTAATAAATTTCGTATTAATCATAGAAAAAACTTGAGTTTTGTTCATCAATTCATCATCATGTTTGTTTTCTCAAAGACTTCAAACATTTTTTTATTTTAGATACGGTCACGTAGAAACAGGGCGATATGATTTTATTGAACGCATTCTGAGAACACCCTTTGACAGTAGAGAGTTTTTGGGCCTCACGTTTGACAAAAATCATTTTTAGAAGCTTTTTTTTACAAAGTTTCTAATGGTAGTTGACAGCCCAAAAAACATCCTTTGAAATCTTGGCCAACACTATTAATAATTCATAAAAAGACAACAAAAAAACATATATTGCTTAATGGTATTGTTTTAGTCGTTTTAGCTTGAATTTGAATAGACGAAGTGTGAAATATCGTTGGGTGCGCAATTTGATCCGCGGCCTTCCTCTACTGTGCTGCCCTGTGGGCGATGATTCGAAGACTATCCGGCGGGAACAGTGGTTTCCATGCGCATTACTTAACCCATCCATCTGAGTCGTTGGACTTTTATTCTTCTGGCTAAGTCTACATCCCTGTACAGCCCGTCATTCCATTTTCTTCTAAACTCACATTCTGTGCATATGAGACCGTAGATCACGCAAATAACTTTTCTCTCGAAACGGCCCAAGGTGCTTTTATTCGCCTTTATCACAGTCCATGATGGATGATTAGGGTCTTATAAAGCGACACTTTGGTTGCTCGGGAAAGGGCTTTACTACTCGATTACTTTCTTAGATCAAAGAAACTGCGGTTAGCAAGATTAATTCTTCGTTTAATCTCAGGGCTGGTGTTGTTTTCTACATATATAGCAGAGCCCAGGTCCTTAACTACCTCAGAGTTACGTCTGTCAATGATGGCGTTTTAACCGAGACGTAGGTGTTGTAGGTTCTTTCTCGATAACAATGTGTACTTCTTTTCCATTTTTGCAGCCTCTCTGTCAATAATCACGAAAGCCCCATTGACATCATGTTGAGTTCTTCCGATATGTCAATGTCACCAGCATTAATTGGACAGCCATTTAAAGATAGTCCCGTTACTCTTGACGTTGAGGAAATCACATGATAGCGCATCACCTTGTCTAGGACGTTTATTTACATCGAAAGTTTCGGTTAGTTGTTTCCGACTTTTATGGAGCTTTACGGTTATTCTACACAAACAGACGAGTTTGCAAGGGATGCTTAAACTAGACATGGTTCCCTACAGCCCGTCCCTGTAGATGCTGTCATATGCGGCCTTGAAATGGATTAAGAGATGGTGGGTTTCGATTTGATGTGCTTGGGTTTTTTACAGGTTCTGTCCTTATGTAAAAATTTTAACGAATGTTGACTTTCCACACTGCCAAACGACTTATCAGGTTGTTGTCGATGGGCCTAGACGTTCACATACTTCTCTATTAAAGTCTTTGATTTAGATTCTAGGGACCTTGAAACGTCTAGAAATGTCAAAATTTTCAATTTAACAAATCGGACCGATTTTAAAGAAAAGTTATCGAGTTAGCGATATTTTTTCTGAAAACCTTATGATCAGCGTTTTGACAAACTTTGCTCCACTTACTATAATATCGGATTTTTCAATAAGAGCGCTACAAAAGTTTTTTTTTTAAATAAAACAAAATCGGTCTTGAATATCAATGAATGTGAAAATACGTTCGATGCCATTGTGTATGGAACTCGATTTCTTTTGCATGGCCACCACGGTCACGCCTACAGAAGTCCAGACGCTGAACCCAATTTTCGACAGTTTTTAAGCATAAATCGGCTGATACTGCTGCAATTTCACGTTCGATATTCGTATGAAGTTCATCAATCCTTGCTGGCTGTTGGCATAGACCATAGACTTGACGTAGCACGAACGAGGCGGCCAAGCGAATGGACTATTTCGTGAGATAACACGTTCTTCAAACTTGGTTTCCAATAAATTGAGTGTGACATTCGCTGTGTGACTTGTGACTTGTACGCCGCGCGCCGCCGTCCTGTTCGAACCACATGTCCTCCTGACGCCACGCCGGCCCATAAACCACACCAAACCGTAATTTTTTGATGACTCATGTAGTACGTGTGGATTGCCAATACCGCATATTTTGTTTATTGACGAAGCCATTCAGCCAGAAATGAGCCTCATCGCTGAAGATGATTTTTCGAGGAAAATCAGAATCATTTTCAAGTTATTGCTGAGCCCGATTCACGAACATACGACGCTTCTGGTTGTCAAGCGGCTTTAGTTTTTGCGTCAATTTAATGTTGTAAGGATGTAGGCCAAGATCTTTTGGCAAAATTCGCCACACCGACGACACGTCTCAGAGATGCCCAACGATTGAGAACGACGTGTGAGAGATACATTTGGGCTTTCTGCAACTTAAGCCTCAGCGGCAGTAATATTCTTGACACTACGGGCATTTCTTTGTCTCACTGGCACGAAAACATTTTGTACTGTTTCTGTAGAGAGTGCGAATTCAATTTTTTCCACTAGACGCTCAATTGTTGATCTGCTAGGACGATTACGACGACCATAAATGGACGTAGCGCTTTTAACGTTGAGGCCTTTGACTCCGAATTTCGATAGTTAATTTTAATAATTTAGACTCGTTATTGGGTCGTATCTTTCTATCGTGAAATGGCAAACCTTACTGAAGAGAAATGTCAAAAGAGCGGCAAGAAAGATGGCGTCGTTTGCTGTCCTTGTCGCTCTACTTTTGTAGCGTCCCTGTTGAAAAACCCTGTACAAATGTTTCCCTTGCCTAGAACCCCACTTGAAAGCCCACAAAAAAGCCCCTCCATCTTCCAGTTAAAAAATTCACATTTAACAATCAACCAAATAAAATTGTTTTAAAGATTATTGCAAATACAAGTATATTAACCCCCTGAATTCAAAATCAAAACTCTTAAACTAATTCCTGGTTCTTTTCCAGCGTTGTTCTTAATAATTTTTCTAATAATTCCAGAAATTGATTTTGACGATTGATTTATGTTTTCACATAAATTTATATCCGACTTTTAATTATAATTTATGAAGACCCTAACTAAACTTTATTAAGGGGGTGGCATAATTTTCCTTCTTATTCATTTGATGTTTGTTTGACGTCATCAGATGCTTATTGAAAATATTTCAAAATTTGATCAATGACATTCCCCGTCCGATTTGAAGTACCTACACACATACATCTTATTGCAAGGAAAGAATGCAAACAGAACAAACAAAAAGAAAACATCGGATCGGAGATGAAGTATTGTCCTTGTCTGACCTCGATTTGAAAGCTAAACTTTATCCTCCCACCCACTTCAACCTCACCCTTGGCCTCCCCCAACAAGCATGTAAGTAAAAGTTTTTTTTTAAAAAAAAGTTCAGAAATGCATACAAGCTCTTCTCATATCTATGATTCTTATTTTGAAAAAGGGATGCATCCAAAAGAAAAAGGAGCATTTTGTCGACGTAGTCGACATTTTTAGTTTTGTTCTTCTATTTTTATTTTAGCTTTGGCCAAAGTGCAAAAATGTGTGACATTGTAATTTTTCTCTTCATTGAAAGTAATCAGTGTAAGGACGATCTGTTACCAACATCACCACCACTGCTACTAACATAAAACATATATGTACATATATGGGTTTAGTGTATGCATATGTATTGATATACAGTTACATCCAAAATAATAGGGACACTTTAGTTATTATGTCCTTAGCATTTGTTTTCTTATGACGCATTTAAAACTAAACCTTTTAATTTTAAAATGGTAATTAATTCGATAATGTTTCCCAAATTTCAATTTTAAAAAAGGGAATGGAGAGACAATAGGGCCTATAAGGTCACAACAACTTTTATAGATGTAAGTTTTTCTTTATAATTTATTTTAGACCCACATAGAATTATTTACGGAGATTTATTTTTTTTGCTAGGTATTGAATATAATGTCCATCAAATGAGCACCAGTTTCATGCTCAATAGAGACAGGGTCTCTGGGTATTCCATAACACTTCGTAGGAAATCTGGGCTCCTGTATTTCAGGACATCTGGGGTCTAGTATTTCAGAACGAATCTTCTTCGTCAGATATGGGATATTGATTGGTTTTTGTATACGTACTTTTTACCCTTCAAATAACCTTACAGAAAAAAGTTTGTCGAAGTTGAATAAAAACAACGAGTGGGTAAATTTAATCCCGATTTTGTGTAAATTTTTCGGTTGCAAACAGTATTGTGCACACTGTCCTCTTTAAGCCGATTGTAGCCCGATAGCTTTCAACATTTTGTCTATGAGAAACAAAATGTCCAAATTTAATTTGTATTGAAACATCTAAAATTTGTTACTTGGAACTCTTCGCAATGAACTGAACACACAGTTTAACAATGCACCTTTGGGTTAATGTTTCTGGGTTTTTTCACAAGGTTTGCAAGAATGCGTTCCTCATTCACTTCCGTAGGGGAAGTTCGAGGTCGAGGAATATCAACTTCAGCTTCTTAGTGACGAAATCGTGCCTCCAGTGCCATAATCATGTGAGCAAAGTTTGACTTTCACACATCATAAATGACGACGATAAGCTCTAAGCGAGTGACTATTTTTAAAATGATTTTCAATTAGTTTGGCCGAGCTGAAATAGATTATTTTTTCAAACTATGGTGTCAAGTCCACTAGTTTCATAAAACCTGAGGCGAAAAAACAGGAAAAGTTGATTTAAACTAGAAAAAACAATACGTTTCTACAAAAAATGACAATTAATTGAATTTTTTGATAAATTATTATTTGATACTTTAATTCAATTAATTCTACTTTTTAATACAAGTTGTATTGGATGGTTTCAAGTCTGAAATTCATAAAATAATGCTGGCGTTCCCCAGGGCTCCGTTTTGTCTCCGATCTCTTCCTTATCTTCATAAACAATCTTTTGTCTGTCACTTCTTATCCAATAAACTGTTGCGCTGAGGACAGTACCCTCAGCTTTTCATATTCGTTTCTAGGTTCACATCCTTCTCCTTCGGATGTGGAACTCGACAGCATTGGGGGGAATTCAAAACCGTGTACAATTTAATGCTTCAAAAACTCAATGCTGTCTCTCGTCGTTTAAGCGTAACCCGCTTCCATGAGTGGCACTTGCATACAGGAAACTAATCAACTTTCAGTACTTGGTATGTGTATCACAGAGCACCTTTTATGGAATGATCACATATTTGATATTACCAAAAATGCTGCTTAGGATTTCTCCGACGGTGCAAGAAATTTGTCACCCCTTCTGATCTGGCTGTAATTTACAAAGCTTTCAATCATCCAAAACTTAAATATAACTTTGGGCATGTGCACCTCAAACAAGTTTAAGTTTTTTGGACTGGTTCCATAAAAGATCTTTGAAAATGATAGGCGATAGAACTATAACCGAAACAATTTCGAACATCGCCGCTATGTTTCATGCCTTTCATTCTTTTACCGGTAGTTTTATAAACAGTGTTCTGTAGAATTAGCCAGTTGCATTCCCCATCAAAAAATTCAGCCGTAATACTCGTACTTCTGTGAATGCACATTAGTTTAACCTTGAGCTCAATTTTGGACGTGCTGTCAAGTATAGATATTCTTTTATTAACCACACATCGAGAATGTGGAATGCTTTACCCAGCTCTGTTTTTCCCTTATCATTTTGATATTCAAAACTTTAATACCAATGTGCACCGGTATCCCCTCTTTAATATCTAACTTTTTTTCTAAAGCTCGCACTGTGTTTAAATTTTAAACATTTTAAGGGTATTAATAACCCCTTGAGTGCCCGTTAATTATAAAAAAAGTCTTGAGCACCGTCATAAGGTTTCATGTCTATCAATATTTTATCGCTACTTTCATAAGCAATAGTAAAATAGCATTTCTCCCCTCAAACAATTTCAACCGTAACACTCGTTCTTCTAGAAATACTCATCAGTTTACCATTGAGTCCAATTTTGGATGTACTGAAAAGCACTCATTACAATGTGCAAACATTCAAAACCAATGTGTATCGGTATCTCCTAGGGGTATACGTATCCCCTTGAGTGCGTGCATGACATACAAAAAATATATATGCATTTTGATTTGAAGTCTATTTTTATAACAAGCCTGAATGGGTGTAACGCGTTGCTCGATTGTGTATCTTTCCATTTTTCAAATTGAATTAGTCTATAAAATGCACATTCAATATCTTCTTTTCACCACCCTTTAGATACTAACTCGGCCAGTTGTCTCTAGTTTTTCTTAGAAACGTGTTAAAGTTTTTCGCGAAGGCGCATTGTTTCTTTCGAAGCTTTCACAGCGTCTTAGTGACACTCTCTCCGCACTTGTAGTGCGTTTTCACTATTTCTACGCTTTGCTCAACTGTGAACCACTTCATGACAGATGTTTTGATGACATAAATAGATGTCTTTAGATTTTCCTATTAAAGTTGATCTGTCTCCAAAAGTCATTTTTAATGTATATACTCTAGTCTCATTGCAGTTTTCCATGTCATTAAGTAGCATACTTTCTGAACTACCGCCTATTTTCGAGCAGTTCTAAAATAGCTTCAAGATGTTTTCTAGTGCAAGATTTGGCTTCATCGATTCCTGTAAAGCTTATTTTCTAAAACTTATATATACAGGAATAGGCACACAAATAAAAAGATATAACTCATTATGTTTTAGACGTAAGATTATTTTATTAATGACGTCCATCGGTCCATCTTGTTTGTAGCACGAAAAAAGTCGGTCCAACAAATTTGATTGAAAGCGTTGAAGCAAGTTTTCGTCTATTAATGCAATTTCCGTTTTTATTCCATCCTTAAGTTCGTCTAGTGTACGCATGTTTGACTAGTAATGATTTCAGATAACCCCAAAGGCAAAAATCACACACCTTCAAGTCAGGTGATCTAGGAGGCCAATACATGTATCTCCAAAACGGGAATTTTGCTTATTTACAAAACCGTCGTCGAGGTGAAAACACGCTTCATCACTCATAAATAACTACATATTTATCTCAATCACCTCAAATAACGAGGTATCTCTAATGCAAATTCTGAACTTTAGTAATAATAAGTGGGTTTCAACTATTGAACAATTGTCAAGTTATAAGGATGGAAGTTGAACTCACGCTTGACGATGCGTCCAACCGAAGAACGATTAATTTGTAAATCCTGAGCTTGTTTGCGCACCGAGCGTCGCGTCGTGGACTTTGGAGAAAAGTGGCCCACATTGCTGAAACACAAACACGCTTCAATTTCGGCTTCGCCTGACGTTTACGAGTTCAGCCACAGGAGTTCATTGCATGCTATCACAATGAAGCTTTGAACTCACGTTTCGTTTGACAATCGTAAGGAAAAGAACGAAATGTTACGTAATGTGACTCCAAACGGAAGCTCTAGTTCAAATTTGTTGAACATTTGCTTTGTCTGACAGCTCAACAGCTGTCAAAAATGTCAACAAAAAAAAATATATTTGCTTTTGGAGGGATTCTCATTGGTTATTAGAAAAAATTTAAAGGTAAGTTATCGAAATATACATACATAGAATAACTATAGAATTTTTTCTTGAAAACGTTTTATTTTGTAGAACAGAAAATGAATTTCGAAAAACTCCTCATAGACTGAGCTCCCGGACCCATTGACGTCTCTCAGTCTGCGCTTCTTCTTGCTCCATGAGCTGAACATACCCGCAATAGGCTGTGTAAGCTATTTCCGAGATAAATTAAATTTTTTCGATTTCAAAATTCATATCTTTTACTGGATGAAAAATCAAAACAAACTTTTGAGAAAAAATAACAGCTGCTAATGACAGAAGTGTCATTTTAGAAATGTTTTTAAAAGCAACCTCGAAGCAGGCCCATCGTAACGCAGACGAAGCCGAAGTTGAAGTTGAAGCGTGTTTTTGTTTCAGCCATTACCCTTTCCGTATTTTTGGGAGTTGTAAGAATACGTACGGGGCAAGATGGCTTTTTTTTGTCATTATTCCCGTTGTTCGAAAAGTAGTGACCCATCTCATAATTGTTTTTCGATCGGAAACTGTGTCGGCCAATGTTAAGATTAATTCTGAATTCATGCTGTACTTTCACTACCGCTTCGTTGTTATGGCTGAATCACAAACACGCTTCAGCTTCGGCTTCGTCTGCGTTACGGTGGGCCTGCTTCGAGGTTGCTTTGCTTGACATTTCTATTATTTCATCCCTCCAAAGAGCAAATATTTTGTTTTTTGACATTTTCTTACAGCTGTTGAGCTGTCAGACAAAGCAAATGTTTAGATAATTGAACTAGAGTTTCCGTTTGGAGTCACATTACGTTACATTACGTTCTTTTCCTTACGATTGTCAAACGGAACGTGAGGTCGAAGCTCCATTGTGATAGCATGCATTGAATTCCTATGGCTAAACTCGTAAACGTCAGGCGAATCCGAAGCTGAAGCGCGTTTGTGATTCAGTCATTAATGACAAATGAGTCGTACGCGAACACACGGCGAAGGACACTCCATTGCTCCATTGTGAAATTTAAATGGCATTATATCTAACGGATCGAATGAGACCTTTCCGACTTACACACACTCAGCCTACGTCGATAAAAACCCATCTATTTTTAGCCCTATTCTCATAATCGTGTCCACTTGATAGATTTCTTCTGCTAGCATATTATCAGTTGGCCATGTATTTTATCCTAACTGATAACTTCCCATCCCGTCTGTCGATTTGTCTTGCTTAAAAGGTCTGTAGGTTTTCGTGTTTTGTTAAAAAATTTGTTAGTTGAATTATTCTAAAAGATTTAAAAATTACCAACAACATTTTCGAAATAATTTGATTTCAAAATCTATTTTTGTAAACGAGATTTTTAGTCGAAAAAAATGTTTTACCAATCTTAGTAGCATTTGTTAAAAGATTTTATTTCTTAAACAAATAAATACAAATTGGATGAATGAATCTAATTTAAAGTCAATATCTTCTATTGTTCACGAGATACCGAGAACCGAACATCAATTTTCACCAAATTTGCATACTATTTTTTGTAGATTTTATTTTTTTTGAAAATATGGATTTATTAAAAAAACTACAGAATATCGAAAACAATGTTTTCTGTGAAATAAAAAAGTTTGAAGACAATATTTTTAATTTTTGAAAAGCTATTTGAGTCGAAAGTAAATTTTTACCAAGTTTATTGTTGTTTTTTTTAGGTTTTTATTTTTTGTAAAAAAAACTGTCAATTAACTGAATGTTGAAATCAATATATCTTATAAGTTAAAATTATTTAGAAGCCATAATCTCAAATTTTTAAAAAAGATATTTGTGTTGAAAATTAATTTTTACCAACTTTTGTTAATTTTTTTTTAAGTTTCTATTTTTTGTTAAAAAACTGTCAATTCGATTTTTCTCAAAATTTTACCGAATGTTGAAAACAATATTTCTTATAAAATAAAATAAGTTGGAAGCCATAATCTCAAATACAAATTTAATTTGTAACAACTTTGGGTAATGTTTTTTTTAGGTTTTTATTTCTTATAAAAAAAACTGTCAATTCGATTTTTCTCAAAATTTGTTAAAAATATGTTAAAAACGTTATTCTTCGCTGCACAAAATTATTTTGGAGATAAAATCATTTTTTATTCGTACAATTTTCGAGGTGACAAATTTTTTTTCAGTTTTTTTTCATTTATAAAAAAACCGTTAATTAAATTTTGTTCATAAAATATACTTGTTTGGTATCACGTTACAATATATAATATAAAATTTAATTCAATTCTCTAGCGTTTTTGGTTCGTGAGATACATATTAGGGGTTAACCAACATTTTCACCTTTTATTTAAACTGCTATGGTAAAAAAACCATTCACTCTATTTTCTTGAGATCCCTTTCTGCATCTTTCTGCATTATTATCTGTATGACAAAATTTATTTGAACTCGATATCTTTACTAGTTCTTGAGCAATGGACGACGAAAAAAACGTCGCGAACGTACGGACGTACACACGCACGCACAGACATCTTTTCAAAAATCTTTTATTTCTACTCTAGGGATCTTGAAACGTCGAGAAATGTCAAAATTTTCAATTTGACAAATCGGACCCATTACAATAACTTCCTATGGGAAGGTAAAAATGTATTTTCAAACCAAATTTACATGAACAAAAGACATAGTTTCCACTGCTTTGCCATGTTTACTCTCGACAGCTACTCGCAAAATACGAACTGGGTTGGTATTCCGCGAGCTTGTCTCGGATAGTGGTAAACACATGTGTCCACTTGCGAGTGACTTTCAAAAAGATTGAATGTCGAGAGTAATTAGTCAACTTTCCGCGAGCTACTCTCCAGACTATGTCCACTTGCGAGATCGCTCTCGAGAGCAGCTTGAGAGCGACTCGCAGCACGTTTACTCTCAAATGGACACGCACCTTTAAACATTAATTCCAGATTAAAAATTCTATCAAAAATTTTACTTTTCTAAACAAATGAGTTCCGTACTAAAGTGTTTCTATTATTTTGACCACAGCTGTATGTGTTACATTTGATGTTCTTTATGAACCACTTTGCGATGGGCGACAGAAAGTCAAGCGAGGTGTTGGTTGGTTGCAAGAAGAAGTGAATGGAAGCGCAATGATACCACAATAACTCTTGATGTCAGTCACGTTGAATAGTTTTTCTTTACTTTCTTTTTTCTTGCCAGGAAACACGTTTGGCATAGATGCAAATTCTTGAAGTGTTGCAATCAGGAAAACGCTTGTAACAGTAAAAAATAGTATATGTAGCCATATACATCACATGAAGAATGTGGAAAGCCACTTTAACAAAAATATCTTAAAATTATGTTTTTCTTTTTTGTTTGCATATTTTCACATTGAAAAGAAAGTTTTATTATTTTTGTTTGTATGTATATCGTCCTTGGCAATGAGTGTATGGTAATTAAATTATTTTTTAAATGAACTAAATGAAAACAACTTGATTTATTTTAAAAATTCAATTTTTGAAAGTTAAAAAATTCTTCCGGATATACGAATTGAGCACCAAACACAAACTATGGACATGTCTTATACAAAATCAGAGAAAATACTTTGCTAAAGGATCTTGTGTGCCATGACTGGTGCATACATTCAATACGCCAAAGATATTGATTTAGTTGACTTTGAGGCCGCTGTTGGGAATGGAAATGTAACTCCAGAAAACCCCTTAAGTTTCTAATGAGCGTTGATCTGGCGCTAAACATTTCATTATGAATTGCCAAATCTTACTAAACAGGAATATCAGCACCGTTTGACATTCTCAACTGTCAAACAGAACTATCCAAACTTATTATGCGGCATAATATTGATTGCACTTGATATTTCAAAAGCATTTGATAGGGTTTGGCTTGAATCTCTTCTTTGTTGAATTTGTAATTACCTTTCGAATGGTTTAATACAAGTAGTATTGGATGGGTTCAAGTCTGAAAACCACAAAATAAATGCTGGTGTGCCCCAGGGCTCTGTTCTGCCTCTAACACTTTTTCTCATTTTTATTAACTACATATATCCAAGTGGTACCCGTGGCATGATGGTTAGTGCGTTGGACTGTCATGCCAGAGGTCTTGGGTTCAATCCCTGCCTATGTCACGGGTACTGCCTCTTGCGAGGAATTAACAAATTCTCCAAGAGTAATTCTTGTCATGAAAAGTGCTTTCTCAAATTGGCCGTTGGGATTCGGCGTAAAACTGTAGGTCCTCTCCATCCCTGACAACAGTACTCGCACACAGGAATGGTTGAGAGTTGTAAGTCACTAGGCCCTAGTTCTCAACGGACTGTTGCGCCACCCAATTTGTATTTATTTATTAATATTAATACGGGATATACCTATATATCCCGTGTTAAACATCTAATCCAATATATTGTTTGGCTGACGATACATCTCTTAGCTTTTCATATTCGTTTCATTCGTAAGCTCTATAAATTTCGACCTAAACAATATTGTACAATGGGAAGTTACAAAACCGCGTGGAATTTAATGCTTCGAAAACCCAATGCAGTCTTGTATCTTTAAAGGAAGATACACTCTTGTTGTCTTTATCCATAGATGTCACTTGCATCTATGAGACTGAACATCTCGATATTCTAACTATGTGTATCACCAACCACCTCTTGTGAAACGATCACATACGCGATGTCAGCAAAAATGCCGCAAGATGTTTTGATTTCCTAAAGCGCTTTAAGAATTTTGTCTCCCCTTGTGATCTGATTATTATCTAGAAGACTTATATACGTCTAAAGCTTAAGTAGGTATAACTCGCATGTTTGGGCTGGTCTTTCTGCAACTTACTGAAGCTTTTTGGGACAGGATTGAACGTAGAGCATTTAAATTGATTGGTGATAATAATCATCATTGGTTCATTTCCCAAGCAACAATTTGTAACCTCAGTAGCAAAATTACCGCGGTTATTAATTTTACCTGGAATAACCTTGGTCTTAAAATGGTTTGAAATAGGTTATATTTTAACTGAGGGAAATTTTTGGTAAAAACAAACCCTGAAATAAACCCAAAGTTAGTTTCAGGTAATTTTGCATCCTTTTTTTAGGTATTTTAATAACCCAGGTTTAAAATTGGCTTTAAAAAATCCTATTTGAAACCTGGGTCATAAATCAGGTTTATATTTATCAATTATTTACTTTTTTTCAATTTTCTGGTTAATTTATTTCCAGTTCTAGCTATCGAGTTCAAAACCAGCTTTAAAATGACTGATTTTTCAGGTTAAAAAAAAACACTTTTGAATTTGGTAATTATTTTATTGGCTATAATCTTACCAGTTTTACTAAAACTGTAAAACTGGTTATAAAAAAACTTATTTTATTGGTAGTTAAGTCAAATTGGTTTTTAAATAATTTGTTTTATTGGTTCATATTTTACTAATTTTATTTGAATTGTAAATTTGGTTTTAAAAAAGCTTAATTTTGAGTTGAAATATAACCTTTTTTTTAGTAAAAGTTGAAAAATTACTATTTTTTACTCCATATTATCTATATTTAGTCTAAATATTACCTTTCTAGAGCCTCAGTAATAGTCTAACTCATTTGTATTCTCTCCACAACCAAACTCACTCAACCACACAAACTATTTTCCAATCAGTATCAGACTATGTTTTCGTCAGTTGGTTTTTGTTGTGCGTGGCGTGAAGTCGTAAAGTTTGCTTAGTGCTAATAAGTGAGTTGTGAAAATTATAAAAAAGTAATTTATCGAAATTAAAAGGATTGTTTAGCAAAGGAGTTGGAGTCAACAGGATTATTGTGTCCAAAAGGATATTTGGTAAGTCATTTTGGAATACATTAAATTTAATTATTTTTATTGCATGAAACGTTATTTTGGGTAATTTTCTTCCCTATTTCATCTTTTCTTATAAAGAATAGGTAAAAAAATCTCGTCTTTTTAACTCTCTAGTAAAAAATAAGTAAACAAATCACATTTTTTTTACTTCCACATAAAAAACAAGTACAAATATTACTAGCATTTTTCCTGGACGCAAACAATGACTCGAACTATCGGACGCCTGGCAGAAAATAGCGCACAAAATCATTTTTAATAATATCGGTAAGTACTTTCGAGTTATTAATTTAATTAAAATTTTCTAAAACCTAAAATACTTGTCGTCTCAATTCGAAACTATGCAGTTTCCAGAAGTACTTAGCAGCAGATGTCATAGCCCAAAAGAATATAACTCTTATCATTCCATACAAAATGTTATTCTTTTTGTTAAATGTTTCAATTTAAAAATAAGTTGTAAAATATTTCTTATTGAACATTTCAGATTCCAACACTTCTCAACAGCAAATTTCCTTACAAACAATTCAAAATGTGCGGGCTGAACAAAGGGCAAGTCCAGTCCCTCGAAATGTTGCTGGGGGCATTAAAAGTGGATTCCGTCGAAAATATGCAACTCCTCGAAAAGTTAATGGCTAAGACGGAGGTTAGCTGGAACCTTTTTATCAAGGAATTGTGCGTTGGAGTTGCCAGGACGGATACAGCTGAAATTCCCGACAGCTTGTTGCCCATCAAAGATCACGCCCAGATGGATGAGCTGGAAGAAAAAATTGGGGCTGATCCAGTTTTTAAGCGAGCCTTGGTATGCTTAAATTCTTTTGTATTTTTACTAATGTATTTTTTATAATGTTTCTTACTAATGTATTTTTACTAATGTATTCTTACTAATGAATTTTTACTAATATAATTTTTCTCTATGTGTTAAATTATAACTAAAATTTTCGTTTCGTTCTGTTTTTCTTTTAAATAGATTCGGAAACTCAGCACATTTGGAGGAGTAAGCGCGAATAAAACTGTTCGCACAATGTCCATGTGCAATGTGCATGTTTGGAGACACTTTGCTTCTCGTATACTCGTTGTTCGGGACGGCCACCAAAAAACGGTTCGATGTGTTTAAGCAAATTTTTGGAGTGATGGTGGAGGCGGTCAGGAAGAGGTTCCCTAACTTTAGCGATGCGGAGGGATCCGCATTCATAAAAACGTACTTGAAACAGGACCGTTTCAGGCTAGGAAAAATGTAAGTTAATTTTACCTACATTTCTTTTTATATAGTTATATTTATATATTTATGTAGCTATAATAAACTAAAAAATAGAATACTGCTTTTATTTTTTTTTCTAATAAATTTGTGTATTTTTTTCAGCGACGGGGCAGCAACCGATTAAATTTTGTTTATTAATCTTAAGTTATATAAGTATATATATATTAAAGTATGCATTAGTTTTAAGTTCCTAAAGTAGGTAAATGTTAAGTTTAAACATGAATAAAAAACATGTAAAAAGTAATTTTGTAACTTCTTTTTATTTTAAAGGAATTTTATTTTCAGGAAAGTTATAAAATAACTTGTTTCGGAATTATACTGGGTTTTTTGGTAACCAAATTTTAACCGACGAAAAATAATGGTTTTTAAGTAACCTAATTACAACGTTGAAACTAGGTATTAAAACAACCGATTTGTAGGTTTCCTTACTACCTGTAATAACTGGTAAATAAAATACGTCACCATAACGCTTCAAAATAACGTTAACGGAACGTAAGATATTAACCGCTTCTTATCGGTTACATTAAATCTCCAATAAGCAGTTATTATTTTACCGTTTACAGCTGGTTTTTTGTTACCACACAAAAACCCAGGTTTAGAAGAAGGAATTATTTAACTCTTTAAAATCGGTTTTTTGTTACCAAGAAAAAACCCAAGTTCGAAAGTTACTGACCATTTCGGGTAATGGTAATGGTTCTGGAACGTTTCCCAGCCGTGATTTTTACCGATTTCATTACTTTTCGGTAAATAACCTCGGGTTATAAATCGGTTTGTAAGCCGATTTTTTACCAAAAATTGTTGCTTGGGTTACGTCATCGTCTTACTCTTTTTAAATGATATTTTAACGGTTATGCGCCAAAGGTAGTACCCGTTGTTATTATATATGACTGTCACACCAGAGGTCTTAGTCTGTGTCACCTTAGAAAATAAGAAAAGTTTTTACATGTACTGACTCTTGCGAGGAATTGATAAATCTTCCAAGAGTGATTCTCGTCATGTCATATAAACTGTAGGTCCCCTCCATCCCTGACATGATTCGCACACACGAATATTTGAGAGTTATAAATCTCTAGGATTGTCATGTCACCTAATTCAATTTTTTTGTAATCTTCTAGAAAAATAGCCACTTGCATTCCTCCCCTTAACAGTTCAGCCGTAATATTGTCTAGTACAAAGATTCATTCCTTAGCTGTACAACGCGAATGTGAATTGCCTTACCACACTCTTTCTTTCCCAGTCATTGCAATGCTCAGGAATTCAAAATTAAAGTGTACCGACACCTCCTTTCAAACCCTCGCTCCAGTTCTAAGTGCTCTCACTGTGTCTCAGTATAATAAGGGTAATAATATTTCCTTAATACAAATGTACCGATATACTTATATACATGTTTCAAAAACGCATTGATATTTTGCAAACCAATTCAAAAATGTTGCCACAGGAGACAAAACCAAATTACTTTTGGGTATAGTTATGAAGCACCTTCTCGGCCGGTAATAGCGGTGGAGAGATTTAAGCTGTTTGAACATGTTAAAAAATAAAATAAATTAGGTGGCGCAACAGTCCGTATAGAGAACCAGGGCCTAGTGACTTACAACTCTCAACCATTCCTGTGTGCGAGTAATTGCAGGGATGGAGGGGACCTACAGTTTAAATGCCGAATCCGAACGGCTAATTTGAGAAAGCACTTTTTCATGATAAGAATTACTCTTGGAGAATTTGTCAATTCCTCGCAAGGGGCAGTACCCGTGAAAAAAATTTTAGGTGGCACAGGCAGGGATCGAACCCAAGACCTCTCGCTTGACAGTCCAACGCACTAACCATCATGCCACGGATACCACGGGTTTGAACATGTTATGGATATAAATAATCAAGACTGAGTGAGTCACTCAATAGCCCGTTAGGTTTGATTAAAACGCAGGTTTGTTTAATCGCGATCAGAAAAGGAAAATTTCATGCAAAGGAAAAAGAATTGGTCATAAGACACTCCCTTGTGGCACACTGTTTGTATTACTTTGAATTATATCAGTTAATCTTTTTCCTTTTTCTGTCTTATAAAAAGAATTTATTTTAAAAATTCGTATTCCCATCGATCACCTATTAATTTAAAAAAAAATATATATAAACAAATAATTAATTGCACATGTTTATGGACAAAATAAACAAATACGTTAATATTTAAACAGATAAAACCACCAACTCGAATAAATCAACAACCAAGCCAAATAAAAAAGAATTGAAAAATGAAAACCATATAGTGCTTCTCCTGGGGACAGTCGCTCCAGCCGTCCGCCCACACGAAAGAACATATTTACATTTTGAATGGTTATGCTCCAAGCAAAATAAAAATATCTCAATAAAAGCTCCATCTGTTCCCCCTTCTCTCTCTCTCTGTCTCTCTCAATCTTTTTGAGTCCGCATCATTCTCCAAATGCGATGCTATGTCCTTCTCGGAACCCTGAATTTAGCTCCGAGCTCTATAAACCTATATTTTCTCTCTAATTCAAGTGGGAATGATGAACCCTTGATTGTTTCTGAATTGGACTACATTTTCCACACAGGACTCAGACATTCAAGCAAATAATATGATATTCTGGGAATGAAGAGTTAATTCTGAAAACCCATTGTTTTTGAAAAAAATTGAAAGCCTATGAGTGCTTACTTTTTTTTGAACTACAGGACTGTTTGTTATGGTGCAAGAAGTATTGTAGAACATTTAAGGAAACATATTAAAATACCTGCCCTGAGTACCTTTGGGAACTTTCAAAGCATTTTAAAATTGAAGGAAATGGAAGATTTAACTTCAAACACCTTAGTTAAAATAATATCAACATGACCTCCCAGACTATGCGTTATTAAATGTTGGCATCGGGACTGGTAAATTGGAAATAAGACAATAAGACACAATGGCCTTTCCTTTGGAAACACACCGAGTTGAGAGTACTCCTTTCTTATTTGTTGTATTGTTGTTGTTTTTGAAGTCCTTGTTTTATAGGTTTATGTCTTAGTCCATTTTAAAATGTGTTTCGTTTAGGTATATATTTTTTCTGTCCTCTATCAATTTTATTATTATATGTTTTTCTGTTTCTGTTTCTTTTTCTTGTTCTGTTGTTGTTGTTGTTGTTGCTGTTGTTGTGTTATGTTTTAGTATTTGTTTTTTGGCACAGGAAACGTAGTCGTCCTTTAGCTCCTTTTTAGTTTTTTTTTGTTTTGAGAAAATTGTTAAATTTATTTTGTTTCTTTGTTCCGGTAAAAGAAGTGCAAACAAACTTTTTGCAATATGAAGCGGAAATTGACAAGCAAATAAACAAACAGTTTAAGGAAACGGAAATTCGTGAAACCTTTTTATCATTTCATATCTTTTGAAATAGGAATACCTACCAATTATGACTACAGAAAACCTACATCCTTATATCTAATATTGTATAGAGCCGGCATTAAGAAATTTCAAATTTCAGGGATTTCTGTCTGGTAGTGGTAATGGAAGTGATGTGTATTTTGTATTCATAGTGAGTTTAAGTTTTAAAAAAAATAAAGAGATTTGTCAATATACGGATCTAGAGTTTTTGTACCTTAAAATAAATTTTGAAAATCTTAAGTTCAATGGTAAAAGTTTCGTCTTTCCTCTTGTATAAAGGAAAATTTAGTTGTCTTAACTTAAATATCAATAATACAAATCTGTACGAAATTGTCATGGGAAAAATTGATAAGTTTTAACTTAAGGGTTTTTCAATTGATGAGGGTGGATTTTGGCGCCCCGTGGTGGCCATTTTGTTTTGGTGACATCTGTCAAATCTTTTGTTTATTATTCAGTTGTTTATGCTTTCAAGTTACACGATTGAACAGCACGTTCAAATGATAAAACTTTATTATCAAAATGAGTGTTCGTTAACGCAAACGTTGGGCGCATTGCGCCCATTTCACGGGAGACGTGATGGCCCTTCACAGTCGACTCTTCAACGTTTGGTGGCCAAATTTAAGATACTCGCAATCAGCCAACACCCATATGTTCAAGGAACGCAAGATCGGCCGAGAACATTGTCGCGGTCCGTGAAAGTGTACAGCAGAACCAGAGTCAGTCTATTCCTCGCCGTGCACAAGAACTCTGCCTTTCGCAGACTTCAACTTGGCGAATTTTGCGTCGGGACTTAGGCCTACACACACCCGTACAAAATCCAACTAACCCAGGAGCTCAAAGTTCATGGCCATAGACAACGCCGTTTATTCGCTGACTGGGCTCGAATCGTTTGGAAGAGTACCACAGTTTTGGCTGAAAAATTATCTTTAGTGACGAGGCGCATTTTTTGATGAATGGCTGTGTTAATAAGCAAAACTGACGACACCAAGTACCAACCCACACGAGGTTCACCAGGTAATAATGTAGCCTCAAAAAGCTACCGTTTGGTGTGGATTTTGGGCTGGTGGCGTAATTGTACAGTATTTTTTTGAAAACGACGTTAGTGAGGCGTTCACCGTCAACAGTGAGCGCTACATAACGATGGTTATTCATTTCTTATAGCCCAAATCGAACCATATGGATTAAGATAATTCCAGCAGGATGGCGCGGCGGCTTTTTTTAGATATGTTTATATTTTTAGTTCAAATTCATATTTAGTGATAAAAGATATTAAAAACCTTTTCAGAAAAATATAATTTATTCTCCGTTTTAATTTTTCTATGAAACAGAATAAATACATAATATTTCTGAAAAGTGTTTTTTTTTGGAATCTCATAATTATTCTGTTTTTCAAGATTCAGGTATTTTAATAAAAATCTGGCTTTTTAAAATATTTCATGTTTAATTAACAGTTTTACAGTTCGTAATGTGTAATTTAAATAAAATCATATTCTAAACAAAAGCAAAGAGAACAATACATATAATTTTTACTTGCGACATATAGGAACTATATGGCAAGTTTTGCATTCGTGCAAAATATTGTCTGTCTGTCCACGCTCCTACAGCCTAAACCATTGGGTCGATTGAGTTCAAACTTGGAAGTTAAGGTTTTGAGCAGATTCGCGTTAGGCGTTTTTTTCATTTTTTTTTTAAGATCAAAACTAACAGTGGCCCCCATACAATTTTTTTGGTCAAAAAACGATAATTCGAATTTTCTCAAAAACGAACCGATATATTTTTTTTAAATTTTCTTTAAAATTTTCTTTTTTAACTTTGCTTCTTTTAATAAGAAAAACATATTTTTGTACAGCTCAGGAAAGGTACCGGCCATAGAACCGTTTTTTTGTTTTTTTAATTTTCTCAGTAACTTATGAACCGATTTCAATAATTTTTTTTTGAACGAGCTCTTATACTGCCTTAACAATATTTGATTATCAAAAGTGCAATTTTGTTTTGATTGGATTTTTAAAAAAATATTTATTTTCTTTTTCAAAATTCTATATCTCAAAAACGGGTCACCATTTTTTTATGAAATTCAAATGTAGAGTGTTTATTTTTAATCACTAAACAACTGCATATCAAAAATATTTTTAGAACAAAATTGAAAAATTTTATACATAAAAAATTAATTTAAAAAAAAACCGCTCTAACGAATTTCGAAAAATATTTTTGAAAATCAAGGGTTTTTCGATTTATAAAATGGCATTTAAATTTTTGAAGACAAACTTATTTTTCAGGTAAAATTTTGAATCTTAAATTAGTTTTTTTTAAATTATTTTAACTGTATTAAATGTAACCCCTTCCCAAAAAAATTGAAAAATGGAGGTTTTTTCGACAAATCAAATGGCATTTATATCTTTGAAGACAAACTTATTTTACAGTATATTTTTAAATCTTATAAACATAGGTACTTTTTTAAACAGACTCTTTGAATACAGGAGCAAGTTCGTGTGACCCAGTCGTACATTTTATTTGAATGTAGCTTTATGTGATTATATTATTTGATTTAATTATTCTAATTTGTATTTGTTTTGTATATTGTGCGCCCGCTAAAGGGGTTATGAATACCTTTTAATGATAACATACAGTGCGAGCAATTAGAAAAGGAGGATAGGATTAGAAAGGTGAAACCGGTGAACATTGGTTTCGAATGTGAGAAATATTGAGCCTGGTAAAGCATTCTACATTCGTGTAGTTTGGCTTAAGAAAGAATCCCTGTACTTGACAGTACGTCCGAAATTGGGTTCAAGGATAAACTGATGTTCATTCCTAGAAGTACGGGTATTACAGTTTGAATTGTTTGAGGGGAGGAATGCAACTGGCTATTTCACTAGAGCATTATTTATAAAAATAACAATAAAACAATGATAGGCATGAGGTGGTATTCAAGAGAAGCGAATCCAAAAGACTCAACTACGTTATTGGGGCACCAGCCCAGATATGGGAATTGTACTCGAGTCTCGAAAGAAAAAAAATTTAAAAAAATGTAAATAATAGCCAGATCAGAAGGGGTAAGAAACTTCTTGCGTCTTCTAAGAAGACCTAAACACTCAGCAGCATTTTTACCAATCTACACTTCTATACTAATATTATAAAGTGAAAAGATTTGCATTTTTGTATGTAACGAATAAACTCAAAAAGTACTGGACCGATTTTAATAATTCTTTTTTCATTAGAAAGCTACATTATCAGTGAGTAACATAGGCTATATTTAGTACTAGATTATTATAGAAATCTTTAGAAGTTCCTATTAAAACCAACCGAAGGTGTAAAAAAATTAGCCATAAAATGTCTTTCATCGCATACATTGCGAAGAGTATTAATGATAGAACAAACAAATTTTTTCTAATTTAGTGATTCATGGTCGTTTTAATTAGAATGCTTATAACTTAAATATCTGTACCTATTTATGTCTAACCTTGCGAAGCCGGGACGGGCCGCTAGTGTCAAATATGTTATCACTTTACAACAAGTGAAAGCTGTTCAGTCTCTCCGGCTTTATAAATCCAGAAACTTACATCTTTGATCATAATAACCTCTTTACAGCTTGAATCAAACCATGAGCTTTACTTTGGATTTGATAGATTCTACCCTATTCGGGATAAATTTCTCATTCCACAATTAATTAAATTTATAGCGATATCTGCGCTGGAATCCACGTCACTATAGAGGAAGCATAGTGAACAGTTAAAGTTCCTGAAGAAGTCATTGAGTTGGCTTTTTCATAGTGCCATACGGTTCTCGTAGGGGTTTTTACTTTAACTGGGGTTTTTTAGCATGCGAAATTAGCAGATATGACACAATGGTCTGATGATGATACACTGATCGCATATTTATTAGGATCAGAGGTTGGTGATGGCGGACTGGCCCAGAATGTCAGGAATCCGAGTTGATTCGTCAACTAACTGAGTCAGGTGGTTTAGGTCAGAAAAAATCCCAAAATTCTTTCCTTCGGGTGTTGTCTGACCAGAATAGCTCAGCCACGAAGAATTGTGAACATTAAATTCACCCGTAGCAACGATCTCACTGTGCGGAAAATAGGATACAGGATAGGGATATCTTGAGAAACAAAAGTTTTTTAATGACATAAAATTAATTAACAATGCCGATTTACAACAAAGTGGAGTCAATTTCAACAATATTTCTTATCTTTAAAGCCGTTCTGATATTTGAAACTACTAAAAGTCTAAGAAAATTAGTCAAGAAAATATATTCACTTCGAAATAATTTTTGGGGGTTATCTGGGGTTTAATTTTCGATGACTTTTTTTTAACAACCAGCAGAATGTTGTCCTCCAAGTGTTCAATCAGCTGTTAATCGCACCATCCGGTTTACCAAACACTGTGTAACGTGTTGTGTTCCTGCACATCATATTTGTTCAATTGATGGACGCAAAAGTCAGTAATCAGGGCTCTAAAGCGGTCACCATTGACGGTACCGTTCTGGCCAGAATTGTTTTTAAAGAAGAACAAACTAATTGAGGATTATCATTCATTACTCCAAATTCTGTACGTTTTGTTTATCACTCAAAATCTATATACTACTAAAAAAAAACACCCTTTATACGCAACGGTTCCAACCACTACGATGAGGCTACAAAACTTTGTAATCAACTTTCGCCTGGTTTGGAATAGAAACAAATATATTTTCTTTTTCAATAATCAAAACTTCGTTTAAGTTCACAGGTCCAAAGTTGCACCTGTCCTCGCAGCTCATCAGCTCTATCGTTTCATCACTGTGACCTGGTACTCAGCAGAGTCTAATGTTATGCTATGACCTAAGAACCGTTGGTTTTTGGCGACTTGGCTATCAATGAAAATAGTGATATCAGCTCGTGTTTTGCAGCGTTTGCCATTGTCAATACTTCGGCTTTAAAGACACTACATTGATCATGGAGTCTGAAAAAGTTGGCTAGATTGAGTGTTTCAGAAAAGAAACGTGCACCTACTCCCGTATCAGTTTTTGTTAGGACCGTGTATATGAATATTGTCGACTCACTTTCATATGTGTGTGACATTTTTCAACCATTCGTTCCATAAGCCTTGGTTCAGTTGTTCACTTATAGTGGTTAGGAATATCAATATCACCAGTAGGGCTACGTCATCAGTGTGGGCTACTGCTTTGACACCCCTATATTCGAGTTTGATAAGGACTTCGTTCATTACCAGAACCAGAGAAGTGCTGAGAGTACACTTTCTTGACGTGTTCCTCTGGATGTTGATCTATACTTTGATACTTTGATCTCCTAGTTTCACCTAGTTCGCTATTGATCTGTCTGTGTTTTAGTAAAACATGATGCACTTTATAACATGTTGTGTTATTACTCGAACCGTGAGAGCTTTTTCAATGTTGAAGGCCCCTTCGATGTCTAAAAACGCGGCTAGTGTATCCTTCTGTAGTGTAGTGTGGGTGGACTTACCAGCTTTAGGTATGAAAACTACTCTGACCTCGGCCCACAACCCCATCTGCGGCTATTATGGAATATATTGCAAAGATGTGGTATTACTTACAACTTTCTTGCTTCTGTCATGTCTCTTGCTATTTCACGTCCTGAGACGTGAAGAGCATCTATTTTTGCTCTTTCAGTAAGTGTCAAAGTCTTCCCCTAACCCAAGTGTGTTCCAAATTAAATCAAAACAGTTGTTTTCAACACTCTCTTGGATATTCTATACAAATGTTTTTAAAAAATCACGCATGTAAACTCCTGCACAGAAATATTAACAATGATCTCATCCAAGTTAAGCACCCTTTTATACGATTTGCTCATTATTTCATAATAGCTGTACCCGGCGCACGTTGCTTCACCAACAACTAAAATAAATTTAAGAAAAATCAGTACACACATATTCAATTCATTCTAAGCCATTTTATTGAATTTGTTTATTTCGAAAAAATAGTGACATTACAAAGTTTAATTGAAGTGAAGATATATCTTGTTTTTTCGTCTGGTGCGTAGACAAATAAATCATAAGGTTTTCCCAAACGTCAGCAAGCTGTCTATGTGAGAAGCATGGATACTCCAAATTGATTCCACACACTTTTAACGATTATCTTTGCACTTTGTTAATAGTCATTGCGAAAGCTAGTCGCACCGGGAACTGTTAACGTTTGAATTCAAATGTCATATCTGTCCGGATCATTGGGATACGTGGCAACAGTACGTCTTCACCTTTGAACTTTCCAGTCAAAATTGTTGCCTCGGTAACATTTTTCATCATTTTCGTGATTGGGAGTCTACATATATAGTTCCGTTGCAAAGTCGTGGTGGATTTATGTTTCAAAGAAGAATAATGGGTACGCCAATTTTATGTGTAAGAACGTGCGGTGGCAAGCCTGGCAAAATTCAGTTAGATAGTTGACAATCTCGTCTTGATTCTCTACAGCATCGATGGACTTATATGTAGTCGTTTCACTGGGTATTCCATGCTGAACAATGAAGTTGATGGTATTGACATCTATGTTCTTGGCTGCTAATATAGCACGCGTATTGAGCCACTAATGGTTTTTGTAGTTTTGTGCAATGTTTGGAAAACTTTTTGCACTAATTCGTCGATGCTTTCTGTCGTCTTACAAAAGATTGATTGCAGGGTGATACATTGTGTAGATTCATCAATTTCCATTCGCCTATTTCCAATATCCATTAATTGTTTTCCAATTCGATGGTGAATCTGTCCTTGTATCTACAAAATAAAAGCCAGTCAGTATTAACTGAGTTATAAACACTTTTCGGCGTGAGAGTAGAGTTTAGAATTAGCAAATTTAATACGTAAGAATCACTTTACCACTAAGGCAGCATAATCCAGGCGTTTCTCCGGAAAACTTTAATGTACCACAATACTGGCAACCAACGTCCATTTGCCCAATGCAACCGCTAGAATGCAAGCTGTAATTATTGCTGCAATCGTATTGAAACGCTGCTCGATTCAAATCAGCACTTGATAAATCTAAATTATCTATTTATTGACCTTTGTTGTTCGCTTGACGATTTTGCATTGCCAACCGAGCCGTTTTACGGGCTGCCTCACTTTGCTCTTGTGATTCAGAAGCACGAAGTCAAGCCATACTAACGCAGCGCTCTTCACGTGCGATTTCTTGTTCTTCTTCAGTCCTTTCATTTGCAGTGTTTCGCAACCTTCTTGCATTACGGCTTTGTCAGGAAAAATTCGATCGCATTGTTAACAAAACTTCACTTTAATTCACCTAAAAATTTATTTCACAACTCAAATTTTCAACCATTCATTTATAGACAAAATTACTTAGCTGTTCGAGATGCGCGTTTTGTTATTTCAAGGCTGATGCGTTCTTCTTCTTCACTTCACTTTTTATTTAAATAGGCAATGGCTCCGTCATTACATTACGATTGTTAATTATTTATTTAATAGAAATAGTTTTAATATTGATTTCTTACAAAAATCAAATTGTCACCCATACGTCCATTACATAGCTGTCATTTGTGTTTTGTTATTTCAAGTCTGATTGTTTTTTGTTATACCACTTCCTATAGTGACTGACGTTTTATGTCAAGTCACACGGGAACGCTGTCGAACGGGATAAACAGTATCCTATGTTCGTCTCCTGTTAAAAATAGTGTAACTAACACGACTTTCTATGATATACATAATATAGATTTAATATTGAAAACAAAAAATGAAAAAAGCCGCAAGCAAAAATCATCTTCTTATCATTCGAGCATCAAAGACTCTAAAAATATATGAATGCTCTTCTTCATTTCAAAACCTTACATCAACTAACAAAAGACGAATTGAATTGAAATTGAAAAAATGTAAAATGTAAAAAATACAATATTACCAACTTCACAATAGATGCACATTATTAAAAATACGTATGTACATACATCTTTTTGATATTTATAAAAATGCAAATAGAAACATTCAATCATACTTGTATGCATATAAAATTTAATATAAAATCTTTCATAGCAAAAGAATTTATTGATGCGCATTTACCTATAGATATTTCAGGCAAGGGGTGATCATCATATTTAGATTGAATAGTATAAAAATCTCTATGGAAAATGATTCTTCGGATACATAGTAGATATTATTTGAAAATGTATGGAGAAGAAAATACAAAAAGAGGCTGGGATGCGACCCACACTGATAACGTCCCATACCGACTGTGGATTTGTCTTTCAAGGTTTGTAGTCAAAGTATGTGTTGCTGATTGGACGTGTGCGATTAAGTGGCAATTATAATTCGACTTATTCAAGCGTTTATTTTAAACGTACCTACCAAGTTTTTTTTTCTTTCTAAAAGAGCACTATAAACTTTTTGTGTAAAAACTGAAATAAAATACATGAACTGAACCAAAATTTTTTTTTTACCGAAATAATATTTAATTCTTTTTCCCTGAATTTGTCATTAAAATTGAAATATTGCGGGATAAAATAAATTAAAAAATTACAAAGTACAACTAATTTGTTCTCTTAAAATTGCAAACTTTTCTCAACTGCTTAATTTAATAAATAAACCTCCCGCTACAACACCATACGTCACATTTCTTATATCATACACATATACATACATTACGAGTACATGTCTTCAAAACGAAACAGATAAAATCTATTATCATCACCAGGTAAATTTCTCTTCGGAAAACCACTTTGTTGAAATGTCACTTTCCGACGAAGCTCTTCGTAAACAAAGTGAATACATCGTTTCACTCCTTTCAACAAAAATAAAAGACTTCGAAGAGAGAATAACGTCGAAAATTGAAACAGACATATCTCAAATTAAGTGTTCAATCGATGACGTCAATAACAGCATTACAACACTCGAGACTAAGCTCACCGAAGTTGACGTCATTAAGAAAGAAAATATGGCACTGAAAGAACAACTAAAACTACATGATGACGCACTTCAACAGATTATCGCCCGTATTGATCGAAATGAAGAACTGCACCAATACAGGGAAACCGAGAGTGATGCTCTTATACATGGTCTTCCCCTGCTGACGAACGAGAATCTAAAATTTACTTTTAATCACTTGTTTCAAAGTATATATATAAAAACCATTAAATATTCGCAATATTTTCCGTCTAAAAACTAAAACTGAAACATCAAATCCACCTGTGATAGTTAAATTTCTTTCACCACGCGACAAAGGCACTGTACTTCGATCGATAGCCAACCACCGCACTAAAACAAAAAAAGCACTCTGTCTCCGCGACTTTGGACATTCTTCTGATTGCCTTGATCAATTTTGCAAAGCGCAATTAAGATAAAAAATGAAGGTAAACTGTTTTCGGCGTTTACAATGAGAGGATTTGTTTACGTTAAAAAGAACCGCAACGATAAAGTTCTTTTAGTAGAGAACATTGATGCTCTGACTGATATTGCTACGAAATCATTGATGACAACAAGAACAGCTGATTAACAAGACGAACCTAAGCCATCGATACTTAACTTCTTATGATTACCTTTTTTTTATTATCCATTAACTCATATTTCAATCTTGCTTTATTTTTTTTGTTTCTTTTTTTTGTTGTAAATAATACCCGTGTTTTGTTGGGAAATCTATCCATAGTGAACTAAAATTTTACACGAATAACAAAAACAATATCCATAGTGAGAATAACACCGAAAAAAGTTAGAGTTGAGTCTTACTATGGATGGGTTTTTGACATTTATACGAGTCTCGAATGGATCTTATGTGATTTCGTTCTCAAATGTTGGTACGATTGATATTGCATTTGTATCTCGATGGCTGTGTTGGTTGAGTAGTTGTGCATTTGGAATCATATGTGTTTTCCATTGGGGAAAAAATCAATCTATTACTGTTGATATTATTAAGTTTTGTTAGTGAAAATGGACTAATTGGGCTTATTTTGCAAGAGAAAACAATAGAAAAGATAATTAAGTTTTGCTATGTTTCCACCAAAGGTTTATCTCAGTTTAGATTAAATAAATCTTTTTGGTGTTTCCACCGCACAAGAAGATTTAAAAATGATTAAGTTTGACAGCACTTTCTAAAATGCAAATGGTGTTTCGATGTTTCTTATGAAGTGAAAGTGAGATAGTTTGATTCGTGTTAAACAATGAAAAACTGAATAGTTCAGCACCATATAGGAATATGCTACCTAGTCCATGTGCAATTTGTTTTTTAATTTGATTAAAACAAAACTATATTTTTTGTACACAAACATGCAAATAAACAGACCATAACGCAATATCTGTAAAACCAACTCCTCCACACAAGTTTTTCTTCACAAATTTCCGATCCCCGACCGGAATCGAGCAAATCAAGCTCATTTCAACTCGATTCAGGTATATAAAGAATTTAGGCGAGCTTCAAGCTCGCTTCAACACCACATGTTAATGTAGTAGTCTACGAACAAACCCCCTTCTTGAAGTATTTATTTGATGTCAAATTGTTTGGTTAAAACTTTTAAATCGACTTTTACATTACACAGACGTATTTTCTTGATTTTGATAGTCAACTATCAAAAATCAGCTTACACGATTTCACCCCTTGTCTGAATTTCGCTATTTTTGTGTGGAATTTTTTGATAAATTATTTTAGTAAATATTCAGTTGTATCAACTTTCAAATATAACAACCGGACCACTGCGGATCGTTTTGTTGGGAATTTCTCACTTTGCTATATATGGAATGCGAACAAAACGCACATAATGAATCTCAATATTGTAAAATATAAATTAATCATCATCATTTTCTTCTATCCGTTTCTGAGCTTTCTTATTAATCTGGTCATGCAGTTTAGGACTTTTCCCTTGTACTGGACCACTATGGGTCCATGTCATTTAAACTTTTTTAATAATGATTAATCCTTATCCTAACAATTCTACTCGATCAATGATTCGCGTTTTGGATGGACAGCGTTCTGGGCTTAAGGTCTGTCATATTAATGCTCAAAGTTTAAGTCCCAAGTTGGACGAGCTCCGATAGTTGTTCGTAAATTCTGAAATTGACGTAATTTGTGTTTGTGAAACCTGGTTGTCTATTAATTCTGTAGTTGATATGGAGGGTTATAATGTCTTTCGCTGCGATAGAAGCGGTCGTAATGGTGGGGGCGTTGCAGTTTTTGCACTTAATCATTTAAGCAGGTTAATACGTAAGAGTCCTCCAGGTAGTGCAGTTGAGTATCTATTCATTGAGATAAAATGTAACAAAAATAAAATTCTGTTGGGATCAGTTTATCGTCCACATACTAATATTGATTTAGCACCATTGTTTTCAGTAATTGATGAGTTATCTTTTGTATCACCTTTCGTCATTGTTGCGGGAGATTTTTATAATAACGTTCTCAGATGCTTTGAGCTCACGGATAGTATGAAATCACTTAATTTATTTCCTGTAAACACTATAAGCCCAACTCATTTTACAAGAGACAATAGTACCTTACTGGATATGTTTTTTGTGAGTCATTTATATAAAGTTCTTCTTTAAGACTAACTTTCTGCTTCCTGTTTCTCTCGCCACGATCTAATTTACCTAACGTTTGAATGTTGGCATCTGCAATCATCTCCTACGTTTAGCTATTTCAACAATGTTGACAAACTGCAGCTAGAATATGATTTGAATTAAATTGAGTGGTTTCAAATACATGGTATGTTATCTGTTGATGACCAAGTACAATTTCTTCATACTAATATAAATTATCTCTTCAATTCACATGTCCTTCTTGTTACAAAAGAATGTCGTAATAAAACCAGCCTTGGTTTGATAACAATATTAAGTCTCTAGTAAGAGAACGTAACCTAGCATACAGACGCTGGAAGACTTTTAGGCTTGATGAATTGTATAATATATACAAAGTTCTGAGAAATAAGGTAATTAGCAAAATACGTGAATCCAAAAAACGATTTTATGCTCCTAAATTAGACCCTTCTCTTGCCAAAAAGAAGCTCTGGAAAAATCTCAAAGAAATTGGTGTTGGTAAGCAAATGACCAAAAAAGCTACATCAATTGATTGTAATGAACTTAACCACAAATTCACTACATTAAATGCCTCATACTCTGAGAACCAAATGGATGAGTCACAACTATTTGAAACACCGTTAAACGGACTTTCTTGGTCTGGTTTTAGTTGCTCTTCCGTTGATGAAACTGACGTTTTAGAAAGCATCTTAGCCATAAAGTCTACATCGGTTTTTAAAAAATTAAAAACCGAAAAAAAAAAAATTAAAAAGTTGGTAAAAATTGATTTTCGACTCAAATATCTTTTCAAAACTTTGAGATATTAGCTTTAAACTACTTTTATCTTTCAAAAAATATTGTTTTTAACATTCAGTAAAATTTTGAAAAAAATCGAATTGACAGTTTTTTTACAAAAAATTAAAAGCCGACAAAAAATTTAACAAAAGTTGGTAAAAATTGATTTTCGACTCTAATATCTTTTCACAAATTTGAGATAATGGCTTCTAACTAATAATAACTAACATTCTATAAAATTTTGAGAAAAATCGAATTGACAGTTTTTTTTTACAAAAAATAAAAACCTAAAAAAAAAACAATATCTACTAAAACTTGGTAAAAATTTACTTTCGACTCAAATAGCTTTTCAAAAATTAAATATATTGGCTTCAAACTTATTTAATTTCACGACAAAATATTGTTTTCGGTATTCAGTGATTTTTTTTTTAAATCCAACAGTCCGTTTTTTCAAAAAAAAATAAAATCTACAAAAAATAGTACTCAAATTTGGTAAAAATTGATACATAGCTATAGAAAAACTTTTAAGCAAGACAAATTGACAGACGGGATGGGAAGTTATCAGTGTGGGCCGCGTCCCAGCCTCTTTTTTATTTTAGTTGAAGTTTAGTGAAGTGCTAACAGTTTTCAAAAAGGTTTGTTTGTTTCAAGCTTCTAGCTAATATTTTGTCTTACTTGGTATTAATGAGTTTCAAACCAAAAAGTTGGTTAACACAAATTTGTTGGCCTCCAAAAATGTTTCAAGTTAGTCTTGATTTTTTTTAAAACAATTTTTGCTCTAAAACCAAGTTTTTCGAAATAAATGCAACAAAAAAGGGTTCCTTTAAAGCTTTCTTTGCGTTGCGTTTAATTCGGACAATTTTGGAAAATACAAAGTTATAATTCTCTGAGCAAATTTTAAAAAAAATCTAATTTTAGATAAAGGAATCCTAAATTCTTACATTGTTTATAGTTTTTAATAGAAAACTCACATTCACATGCACTAAACTGTATTCCACACCCCCTCGATTTTATATAAAATTATTTATAGGAAAACTACCTTTCATTATTTTTAACAATAAAGTCCTTTACGACGACCCTATGTTATATATGTATGAATATATATAGGTTAGCTCTAGCACAACCCACTCGCATTTGAAAACTCGGAATACAAAAGACCAATTGAAAGCTTAAAATGGTCTGTACATTAATCATATCTTCGAGGAACATTCACATCAGCACACACAATACCATCAGGAGCACAAGGAGCACCAGGAGCACCACCCTTTCATTCAATTGTGTTTTTCCAGTCAACGTTGAAGTATAGCTACAGAGCTATATAGTACTCGTCCTACTGTGATGCGAAGCGGAGAGTTGGGAGTCCTCTTTTACTCCCTGATGGCTAGCAAAACAATTTCATGGGGCTAAATGTTGGTTGGTCTTGGTCCTCGTACTCGTCCTGGTGGAGAAAGTGGTAGCGATAGGTAGGTAGTAAATAAGTTTTCAGCAAAATCATTGGGGAGGTATCATTTCTTACACACAAGAGAAAACAACAGCCAAGGTTCTGCAAGAAATTAATTGAAAGTAGGTATATCCCGACCACTTCAAGTTTTGGAGTTCTGTTCGTTGGTGTGGTTTGGCAAGGATACGGAACGGAATGGGTAAAAGTACGGTATGCGGAATACGGTTGGTGGCCGTTCGTCCCTCATCGCTGTTGTCGCTCTGTCATCCGCTGGTTATACTCAACAATAGGTACAAAAGGAGGGTTAGCTAGAAGTGGGTTTTGCTTCGGAGGTTTTCACAGATACAATGTACTTGAGGTTGTGCCATTAGGAGGGCTGGGTTGGGGGGAACGGTTACGGAGACGAGGAGCAGTGTTGAATTTTTACACGCAAAGTGGGTAAGTTTGATTGAAAAAATATCCTGGGGATTCCCTTTTATTTTGTTTTGTCGTTTCCACTTATGTATATGCGAACGGGAGACAAACCGTCTTATTAAAATGTTTGTGTATATGATGTGGGTGTGTCATCTTTCATCTAGGTCTAGGCAATCAATCATGAAAGAATAAAATATATAATTTTATGTGTGTGAAACGGATTAATGGCAAAAATAGCTAATATCCTTATGCCAACCCTAGAAATAATCAGCTTTTACAATACATCCAATTTAACAAGAGGCTTAGTTCGGGTGATCATTTAAACGAGGTATTTCTGGTGTTTCTAAGATGAGTTGAATAATGAGGCTTTGACATGAAACCAAATTAAGTGTTAATATTTATATTCTCACCAAATCTTGGTGTCGGCATATTGGAAATGGATTAGGAATGATGTTAAAATGTGACAATTCTTCATTGAATCTAGCAGGAAATATTTTATAATGTTTACTTTATAGTATTTTTTAGTACCTGTGGCGTGATGGTTAGTGCGTAAGACTGTCATTCCAGAGTCCTTGGGTTTAATCCCTGCTAGTGCATCCAAGAGTAATTCTTGTCATGAAAAGTTCTTTCTCAAATAAGCCGTTCGGATTTGGCTTAAAACTGTAGGTCCCCTCCATCCCTGACAACATTACTCAAACACAGGAATGGTTGAGTATTGTAAGTCACTAGACTTAAGATCTCAATGGATTATTGCGCCACCTAATTTAATTTAATTTTATAATCATGAAAATATAGTAATGGTGATAGTGAACAACACTGGGGAACTTCATTTCAGAAATCAAAGTTCTCTGTCTTTCATGGCTTTTTTAAGTAAACATTTTGTCGCTTGCTTAAGTCTTTGGCAATACCACTGCGTTGGCTTTTTTATACGTCCTACTTAAAAGGTCTCTTTCCAAGTCGATGTAATCCAGTCTGTCTTCAAAAATGGAGTATCATTCTTTTTCTCAAACTCAATGGCACTTTGGTTTTGTCTTTAGATGGTCATTGAACCGCTGATTAACTATCAACTTAAGAAGTATGTATCTTAAAGAACAATAGCTATGAGCGGAAGTATGAATACCGTAGCTCATTTAAAAAAACTAAGATCATTCTAATAACATACATTTAAAAGAGCTTGTCATTAAGCTATCTTTTTGAAAATGTGCGTGCATGTGGTATTTATGAATCCTTTCTTCGTTGGATTTTGGTTATTATCTTTCGGACCTTTCTGAAACGCTTAAAAGAAATGTTGGTGTTCCTTATACATTATTTTTGTAACCAATAATCGAGAATATGGAACACTTTATCGAACTCTGTTTTTCCCTCCCATTTTAATATTTAACATTTTAAGACCAATGTGCATCGGTATCTCTTTTTAAATCCTTCCATATTTTTCTAACATTTGCACTGTGTTTTAAAACGTAAACATGTTTGAGTGCCTGTAAATAAAAATATAAAAATGACACCGTTTTACCCCTAATCTCTTTTTTATGTTCTTAAAAATCTTTTGTCTATAACTTATTATCCATTGAACTGTTTTTTTCATATTGAGCGCGCAATATAGGTTTTATGAATACCCTTAATGATTAGACACAGTGCGAGCAATTAGGAAAGGAGGATAGGATTAGAAATTAGAAACCAATGCACTCTGGTTTTGAATGTCTGCACAATGTAAGGAGTGGGAAATATTGAGTCTGGTAAAGCATTCTACATTCGTGTAGTGTGGCTAAAGAAAGAATACCTGAACTTAATAGTACGTCTTTAATTGGGCCCTAGGGTAAACTGATTAACATTCCTAGAAGCACGGGAATTACGGTTGAATTCTTTGAGGGGAGGAGTGCAACTGGATTTTTCATTAGAGCATTGTTTATGAAGCCGGCCGTGTTTAAGAGAAACAAATATCTCTCATCATAGAGTTGAACATTATCCTATTATTTTTGGAGCTCTCTTTTCAGTTCTATCCAAAAGACTGGAGTACGTTATTGGGGCACCAGCCCAAATATGAGAATTGTACTTTAGTTTTGGACGAATAAAAGCTTTGTAAATCATATCCAGATCAGAAGGGGTAAACAAATTGTTCGCATTGGCGGCATTGGCAGGAAAACCTAAATACTTAGCAGCATTTTTGGCGATGTTAAATATGTGCTCCGCAAGAGATGCTTTGTGATGGACATACCTACCTTGAAAGCTGTTCAATCTCCTCGATGCAAGTACCACTCATGGATAGCATTACGAAAGGGTCACTGTTTTGCAAAAGTAGATATCATTGAGTTTTCAAAACATTAAATTCTACACAGTTTTTGATTCTCCATTAAACAATGCTGTCAAGATCAGAATTTAACGAGCTTATCATTATGTTGCCATCGATAGTCCACATCCGAAGGACAAGAATAAGAATTATAAAACGAATATGAATAGCGGGGGGGTACTGTCATCAGCAAAACAATTTTGTGGGTTAGAAGTTTCAGACAAAAGATCATTTATAAAAATAAGAAAAGGTGGCGGAGACAATATGGAATCCTGAGGCAAACCAGCGTTATTAGAATTGATATCAGAATTGAACTCGTCGAATACTTGAATTAAACGGTCCGAATCAAATGAACGCATTTTTGATAAGAGAACTTGATGCCAAACTCTATCAAATGCCTTTGAAATATTAAGTGAAATACGATTTTCTCATTTCAGTTCCTTCAGCTTTTCTACATTTACACTCCTGGAATGTGAAACTTGAAAAGCAGAATATGAAAAGCTCTTAAAATGTGGATCTCGATAGGAATGTCCAACGATTAATTAACATTTCTTTAATGCTTCAATGTCCTTATGCAGATATCCATAAGCGGCACTTATGTACATCGAGAAAACTTAACAACTGATTACCTGGTAATGAATGAGCTTATATTACACATTTCAAAAAAGCAAAATGAACACCATCCCAATAAAACATGGTATCTTTCAAGGAGACTGCCTAAGTGCTTTATGGTTTTGCATTGCTTTAAATCCACTAAGCAACATTTTGAAAGAAACATGAAACGGATTTAAAATTAAAAAAGATATAATTGCTACACACCAGATCAATAACTTACTGTACATGGATGATCTTAAACTATATGCTTCCAATAAATCACATCTCAATCACCTACTGAGCATTACGAAGTCCTTTAGCAACGATATCAAAATGTCGTTCGGCATTGACAAATGCAAGACACTAGATCAAACCCTGAACCTACGGTTTTTGAGTTGGGTGAAATGACTCAAGATGATGTTTACAAATACCTAGGTCTAATACAAAGTAGAAGGATTGAGCAGACAAATTGAAAAGTGAAGTCTTTCGAAGAATCCATATGCTTACAAAGTCTCATTTAAATGGGAAAAATCTATTTAAGGCAATTAATGCATACACCATCTCAGTACTCACGTATAGTTTCGGAATCATTCGATGGACCACAATAGAGATCAACAACATCCAAAGAAAAATGAGAAGAACTCTCACAAAGTACAGAGCACACCATCCTAAATCGTGTGTAGAAAGAATGACTCTCCCTAGAAGACAAGGAGGCCGAGGGCAAATTGACATCCAGCTCCTACATGAAAACCAACTAAAATCCTTGCGATCATACTTTCATGAAAAATGCGATCAGTCAAACCTCAAAAGGGAAATAACATCAGTAGACAACGAGTATACGCCTTTGAAACTGCAAGCAGATGCAATCGAACTGCAGAAACAAAAGATCAAAAACTGCAAAGATGGGCATCGAAGACCTTACACGGAAGATATTACTATTCGTTAACCAGTCAAAACGTTGACCAGACATTGTCAAACAAGTGGCTGACGGATGGAAACATCTACTCCGAAACTGAGGGTTTGATGCTCGGTATTCAGGATGAGGTTATACTAACCAGAAACTATATGAAATATATAGTTAAACAACCGGATGCGCACGAAGACGTTTGCAGAAGGTATGGCATGCGTGGCGAGACGGTTGACCACATAATATCTGGATGATCCACTCTGGTTCAGAGCGACTATTTAAAACGCCACTACAATGTCGCCAAGGTCATCTATATCGAGCTTTTAAAGGCAAACAACATAGCACCAGAGCAGTCCCGATACTACCTATATGAACCTAAACCAGTCATCGAAACAGACAGTGTCAAACTATACTTTGATAGGACACTCTACACGACACACTCACCGCCGAGAACACAATCGACCTGACATAACATTTATCAACAAAAAGAATCGAGAAGGATACTTAGTGGACAAAGCTGTTCCACTAAGCAGAAACATAGATAAGTCCTACCTGGATAAAATTAACAAGTACGCTGAGCTTGCGATCGAAATCAAAACGCAATGGCAGCTGAAATCGGTGAAGGTCATACCGATTATCATATCTAGTATTGGAATTGTTAATAAGAACCTATAGTTGGTAGTGTTAAAATGTTAAATTAAAGAGAGACAATAATACAAAGTATACAGAAGGCTATGATAATAGATACGTGTCATGTTGTTAGGAAATTCTTGCAATAAAGAATAATTATAGTTAAATATTACCATTTTAATAATAATAATAACAATAATAATGCATTTGCAAGACATTTGTCACTCTTTTGATCTGGCTAAGAAAGCATTAATCGTCCAAAACTTGGGTAAAGTTCACATGTTTTGGGGCTGGACTCTTTAAAAAACTTATGTGTTTGTGTTACAGAATCGATAAAAGTGTTTTGGAAAGGATTGGTGATAGAACTACAACGAAATGTGTACATCGCATCAATAGTGCTCACGCATATTTTTATAAAAACGATTCAGTCGTAATTCTCCCAATTTTAGAAATTTCCATATCCGTTTACTATTTAGGTAAATATATTTTTTATTTCAGCCACACATCAAGAATGTGGAATTACTTAACCAACTTTATGTTGCTTTTGAGTGTAAGCTGGTTTCTTAAGCCCTCCCTTTTTTCCAAAAACTCACATTGTGTTCAAACTTTGAATATTATCGGGAGTAATCACAGCCCCTTTTGTATATCCTTCTAGTATAAAGAGGAATAAGGACAAATAAAAGACTCCCTATTTTTAGTAGTTAAGGCTGAAAGTGTGAGATTTTAATTCATTTCCTAAACCATTTAACTTTGCTTTGAATTCAAATTATGTAAACCTTATAAAACAAATACAAAATTCGTCAAAATATGACTGCATCACGGCCCCTCCTAATATAACAATTTATTACACTTAGCCATCATATCGTCACATATGTTGCACGTAACAAAAAGAAATTTACATTTTTAGCACACGTAAAATTTAACCGTATATGGCGGGCGCTCATAGCAAAAACTAACAGGAACAAAACACAAAATGTTTAAAAAAAAACAACGGAATTTACCTTTTAACAATGAACTCAAGCAGAAAGCAAATCATTTTTGCTTTGTTGTCAAAAGGATCAAAGGTCCTTTGAAACTTTGACACTGACTGCCGCACAAAAAGTGTCGCTTGAATAAATTGACTTAATTAATTTGCAAATGTCCTTTTCCCACGAGTTGTATGGAGGAGAGAAAGAGCGAGAAAAAAGAGAGACAGAAAGAGAGAGGGAATGAAAAATTTGTGAGGAAAAAGTGTTGCAGTATTTGTTTCAATTTTTTTAACTTTACATTTTAAAATATTTAAAATTTGTTTGGTTGAGACAATTTCTCGACAACTGACGACGACGATGTGATGGCTGCGATGGAAAGGACGATGAAAGGACGACGATGACGCAATATAACCAAAAGGATTAGATGTCACAAAATAATTGACACTCAACTTCAATTATACACCAAAGTGGGGTTTTTAATAAAATGCTTCACTAGGTACCCCAATGAACTCATTAATCAATGATGCGGTGTCGTTATCCTTGTATTTTTATTTTTTTGAGTTTTTTTCCTGCTTCCAGCTTTTTTTGTACCTACTATTCATCCAATGGCGAGGTATATCCTACGTACCTACTTTCCGGTGCGGTTTTATTTGCTCACCTGTTCTGTTCCGTCAGCGGAAGCATCAGCAGCGGTTACAACTAGAGTAAAAGTTCGCAACCACCATTAATAATGCAGTGGCAAGTTTGCAATGAGTTTTTGTTTGTAGCCTTTTTAGAGGATTTGTTGGGGGTGTAAGAAAGTTGACAGGATGTGAAATTGATACTACTACTGTCCTCTGTCTGGCATTTTGAAATTCCTTCAAGTTGTGCTGAAATGTCATTATAGTGTATATCTATGGCGGGAGAGGGATAGAAAAAAGAAATAAAAACAGGAGCTTTTTAATACTTAATCATGTTAAAAGGAGATTTAGCACATTTGTGGTCAAAACTTAAAAATAGGGATGGGAGAGCTGCTATGTACTTAGTTTTTGAATAAGGATGAATAAAATTTTTCTTTTTTGAAGATACTTTAATCACTTAAATATTTGCAAATTTTTTAATCGTAAACGTAAACAAAATGGAAGCCACAAGAATCGAAATCTGGCCCATTATCAGTAAGTAAGAACTTTGATTTGGTAATTTGGTTTGGAAAACATTTTTCTGTGCGGGGTGGATTTTTAAAACCTTTTTTAAATGAAAAGTCCCGTGAATTAGATACATTTTTGTTGGAATATGATTGAAACGTGAGAAGTTTGCATCTTCAAAGTTGAACATATCTACTGATTTTAGCATTTAGGATTATTTTGATTATTAAGCGAAAGATTGAATTTGGTTGAAATTTTTAACACATCTTGGTAAAATATTCAATACAGAGTTATCCACTTTGCAGTTTTAAAAGTAAACGTAAATAATCCAGATATAAAATATTTCGGTTCATGATTTTTCTATTGGAGAGGGTAGATTTTGGCCCCCCATATTGAACAGGACGTTCAAATGATAAAACTTTATTATCAAAATGAGTGTTCGTTAATACAAACGTTGCGCGCATTGCGCCCATTTTACGGTGGACATTTTAGACGACCGGTTCAGTAAACAATCAGCCACCACCCGTATGTTCAAGGAGCCCAAGATCGACCGAGCACATCGCCGTGGTCCATAAAAGTGTACCGCAGAACCCGAGGTACAAGAACTCGGCCTTTCGCAGACTTCAACTTGGCGAATTTTGCGTCGAGACTTGGTTCTACACCCATACAAAATCCAACTGATCCAAAGTTCATGACCATAGACAAGCCCGTTTGTTCGCTGACTGGGCTTCGAATCGTTTGGAAGAGGACCCCAATTTTGGCCGATAAATCATCTTTAGTGACGAGGCGCATTTTTGGATGAATGGGTGTGTTAACAAGCAAAATTGCCGTATATGGGACGAAACCATATACGGATAGATTTTGGCCCGGCGGGCGGTGCGGTGGCGTAATTTTTCCCGCTAGAATTGTTCCTGTGGGGTATCTTGAAGTCGCAGGTCTATGCAAATAAACCAGAATCTACCAATTCTCTAAAGGTGAACATAACACAGGCCATCGCTTAAATCTATTCGGAATAGTCATTGAAAATTGGACCGCTCGGATCCGTGCCACCGTAAGAAGCCGAGGCGGGCATTTGAATAATGTCTACATGTATGAATGGCCCACATACACCTTTCAATTAAAAAAATAATTTTGTTAATACCTCACACACAGCTTGTTTTATTAAATTCCCACAGGAAGTTATTGTTATTTGTCCGATTTGTCGAATTGAAAATTTTGACATTTCTCGACGTTAAAAGTGGTTGGGTGTCAAATCGCCCAAAACCGAATCGCCCAAAACTTGAAAATGTCACATCGCCCAAAAATTTTGGGCGATTCAACATAATGTCAAATCGCCCAAAAAACAAAAATGTCAAATCGCCCAAAAAGAGTGGGCGTTTTGTCATAATGCAAAAATAGCCATGTGTCAGATCGCCCAAAACCAAAACTCCCAAATTGCAAAAATGAAGAAAAATGCCTAATCACCCAAAAATAATTTTTGGTCGATTTAACATTTTTCATTTTTGGGCGATTTAGCATAATGTCAAATCGCCCAAAAAATATAAATAATCTTAGGCGATTTAGCATTATTTTTGGGCGATTTGACACTTTCGTTAAATTGGGATAAAAATTATGTTCAAGAAGAATTGTAACAGTTACATTAACGGGCAGATCGGAATGTTGGTTCTTCTCCACATGAATGAGTTTTTTTTTGTATTTCCTCGAAATGGAAGAATTTTCCAATAATTTTGACAGCTTTTTGGCTTATTATGAGAAGTTTTGGATACGAAAGGTATGTAAATGAATATAAATTTACTTAAATAATCATGTTTGTGAAAGGTAATACTATGAAACCACCGCGGGGAGGGGGCCGGCGCGGCGCGCTTTGCGGTCGGGTGGCGACGCGTCGCGTTGCCAGTCCGCGAAGCGCCGCGCCGCGCACGCCCCCCGTTTTGCCCTCGCGCATAAGCGTACAACAAAAACTAAGTCCAAACGATAACAAAACACATTTAATTACTTCATTTCCGTTCAAAGTGTTTTTTTCCCATTACTTACTTTTAGATCTTGCCACTACAGTTCTCAGTTTTTAAAAAGCTAACAAGGACAACATCTGATATTGAAGGCTACAATAGTATACTTGGACGAATGTTGACCAAAAATTGCAATTTATTTAAATTTGTTAAAGTCCTTCAAGAAGAGGAATTTATATGAAAAGCCGTAATTTCTCTATGCTTATAGAAAATGGTGGCACTACTGGTACCAAATCAAGGAAAAAAATCGATATAGAGAGAAACAAAAATATAATGGAGGCTTCTGCGCTTCTTAAAAACGGTGCCATTAATATAATGAGATTTTTAGATCGAATGGTTTATGTTAAAAATAACATTTTTACTGGTATGGAACTGACACAAATTTGTTTTTTTTTATATTTTGGTCTAATTGCAATAAATATTTTGGGCGATTTGTTAAAAGAACCCTAAATATTAGTATTTTTGGATTGCGACAAAACGCCCATTTCTACTTTGGGCGATTTGACATTTTTCTTTTTTGGGCGATTTTTCATAGTGTCAAATCGCCAAAAAATTTTGGGCGATGCGACATTTTTCAGATTTGGGCGATTTGGTTTTGGGCGATTTGACACAGGGCCAACTAAAATTGTCGAAACACCAAATCGCCCAAAATTATTTTTTTGGGCATTTTGACATTATGTCAAATCGCCCAAAAAATTGAAATGTCAAATGGCCCAAAAAAGTTTTTGGGTGATTTGACATTTTTTCGCTTTTTTGCATTTTGGGCGATTCGGTTTTGGGCGATTTGACACCCAACCGTTAAAAGTCCCTAGAGTGTGTGGTGTTTTTACCATAGCAGTTTAAAAAAAAAGTGAAAATTTTGGTTAAACCTAAATATCTCACGAACTAATAATGCCAGAGACTTGAATTAAATTTTATATTATACATTGTAACGTGATACCAAACACATATTTTTGGAAAAAAATCCAATCAATGGTTTTTTTATAAATCAAAAAAACTGAAAACATCTGGTAAAATTTTGAGAAAAAATCAAATTGACAGGGCCTTACCAATGATCAAAATTAAAGCTCACTTAAATATTTAACTGGGTTTTAAATATTTTGCCATACCGATAAACATTTTAATAGTTAGGTTAAGGGCTAACGCCCAGTTAAATTTTATTGTTGGGAAATTCAACTATAAACGGACAGTTAAATTAAACTCCATGGTTTGCACTGTCATTTTGACAGCACACGCAACAAATATTTATCAGGTCACAAGAGTTGAGATTTGTTGGATTGTTGTCTCCTGATTGTTCGTGGCAAAATTTTATAAAAAAGTAAGTCGAATAATACTTGTTTTAATTTATAATTGTGATTATGTTCTAATAAATATCCATTATTTTGGAAATGGCTGAAAAACAAAATTTAAAACGGAGCAGATCGTCAAATCGATGGCAATGAAGGAGCTACTGGTCGAAGCAGCTAGATCACTTTTCCGGCAAGTGGCTTTGAATTGACGCCGAAACAAATGAAAGACCAATGGAACCGCTACAAGCAGGAGGCGTGGACCAATTTAAGTCAATTTAATCGATCTCAGATGGAGACCGGTGGTGGAAAACCTCCTGAGGAACCTTGTGAAATCGATTATGAAATTGCTGAAATTTCCGCTCTGGATTTTGTTGAAGATACCGCAGAATTTGATTGCGATGCAACATGGCTAGATAATTATGATGACAAGTAGAATATTTTCTCAATATGATTTGCAATTGTTTTTAAAATATTTTTTTTTATTCCAGAGAAAACATACTATTCCCATCAAACCCACCAGAACCTGAATTTTACGGATAATTTATCTGCCAATGGACGAGAATTGAATTTAGCTTCATTTCCTTCACTGGAAGTTGATTGTTAGATAGATTGTAGCATTTAAAGTAAGTATTTAATTTAGTTTTAAAACATGAACCAACGTATGTACCTTTTATAAAAAGTCATTAATAAATAATTGTTACTCAGAATTTTGTTTTGTTCTTATTTTTTCTCTCAAAAATTCGAACCATTTATTATTTTGAACTCTCAAAAATTTTAATTTAAATATTGCATAATATAATTTTAGTCTAATATTTTTGTTTTGTTTATGTTTGCAAATCTAACTAATATCAATTCAACGCTGTCTTTTTGACAAAGAATGTAGCAAATATTGTAATAGAAGATTAATTAGTAAAAGACGTGTTTATTTTGGTTATTAGAATACACGGAAATTAACTCGCTGTTAAAATTTAACTCAACGATACCTAAACGTGTGTTTAGCGATTTATTATTGGTAAGGCCCACAATGTTTGTTATAAAAAATAAAAACTTAAAAAAACATTACTCGAAGTTAGTAAAAATTGAATTTCGACAAAAAAATATCTTTTCAAAACTTTAAGATTATACTTTCAACTAATTTTAGGTTATAAGAAATATTGTTTTCAACATTCGGTAAAATTTTGAAAAAAATCGAATTGACAGTTTTTTAACAAAAAATAAAAACCTAAAAAAACAATACTAAAACTTGGTAAAAAATTACTTCCGACTCAAACGGCTTTTTAGAAATTAAAAATATTGGCTTCAAACTTATTTTATGTCACAGAAAATATTGTTTTCGATATTCAATAATTTTCTTATAAGAATCCAACAGTGCGTTTTTTCATAATAAAAATAAAATCTACAAAAAATAGTACGCAAATTTGGTAAGAATTGATGTTCGGTTCTCGATATCTCTCAAATTAATTTCATTCATCCAATTTATACTTACACTAATAATATTATAAAGAGGAAAGATTTGCATTTTTGTATGTAACGAATAAACTCAAAAAGTACTGGACCGAATTTAATAATTCTTTTTTCATTAGAAAGCTACATTATCACTGAGTAACAAAGGCTATATTTAGTACTAGATAACTATAGAAATCCTTAGAAATTCCTATTAAAACCAACCGAAGGTGCAAAAAAATTAGCCATAAAATGTATTTCATCGCAACCGCTGCGAAGAGTATTAATGATGGGACAAAAAAAATGTTTTCTAATTTAGTGATTCATGGTCGTTTTAATTAGCATGCTTGTAACTTAAATATCTGTACCTATTTATGTCTACCCGTGCGAAGCTGGGATGGGCCGCTAGTTTGTTTATATAAGAAATACAAAATTTTTAGAAATGCTACTAAAATTGGTAAAAATTTGTTTTCGACTAAAAATATATTTAACAAAACTAGATTTTGAAATAAAACTATTTTATTATATGCAAAATATTGTTTGTAATTTTGAAATTTTTAAGAATAATTCACCTGAGAACTTTTTTAACACAACACGAAAACCTACAAACTTTTAAGCAAGACAAATCGACAGACGGGATGGAAAGTTATCAGTGTGGGTCACGTTCCAGCCTCTTTTTCTATTGTAACATCTATCCGCCTTTATTGAAAAACAATTTATAAAGTTTGAACGTTGACATTATGTGTGAAATACTACATTATTCAATTGGCCACCACGAGAATTGTTGCAAGCATCGATTCTTTTAAGGTAATTTTCGACCACTTTTTGACACATATAGGGCGGTATCTCAGCCATAACTGGATGAATGTTGTTTTTTTATTGCTCAAGAGTAAAAAGTTGATTTGCATAAACACGGTCTTTCACGTAGCCACACAAAACAAAGTCCAGCGGTGTCAAATTGCATGATCTTGTTGGCCAGTTGATATCGCCACGACGAGAAATTACGCAGCCAGGAAATGTCTCTTGCAATAAAGCCATATTCGTTCGAGTGGTGCGGGGAAATAAATCCACGGAAACAAACTCCACTGAGGGATTAAGTTCCCACTCAGTGGGAACTAAATCCACTTTAGTAAAGTGGATTTAGTGCTAAGTGGGAACGAACTCCACTTTCTTATGGGAATTTAGTACACATTCAAAAATATGAAGAGGGAACTAATTTCTAACAACAACAGCTTCAAATTACAGTTAGTTATCAGATTCTTGAAACTTGTTCGATTTTGATGAGTACAGTCGAACATCAGTCTTAAGCAATTTAAGAAAACAGTGTGTGAATAAAATTTAAATAAAAAATTAAAATTTAATATTGAGGGTGGAAAATCTAGTTTTCCGTCGGCTATTTGGTCACTTTATTTTTGTAAAGAAAACAAATTCTTTAACTTATCCCGACGTTTCGGCAAGGATTGTTGCCTTCTTCAGGGGACAGTATACTGTTTGTTATAATTGTTGTGCATACTTATAAGTTTATCTATTTCTGTTTTCATAAAATAAAGTTCCCCTGAAGAAGGCAACAATCCTTGCCGAAACGTCGGGATAAGTTAAAGAATTTGTTTTCTTTACAAAAATAAAGTGACCAAATAGCCGACGGAAAACTAAATTTTCCACCCTCAATATAAAACTAAAATTGGTCAATACAACAAATCATAAAAAATTAAAAGCATGGAAAATAAAATTGAATTTATTACCGGGTTTCGTAAAAATAGTGTGTTAATTTATGACCGTGAAGAAAAACAAATTTATGTTAAAGAATATACTCGAAATAATATTTCACGTTACATTTGCTATTATGGTCAAAATTGCAAGGGGAGCTTAGTTATTGATGAGCAAGGTGATAAAAAACTAATAAAACCGAATGAGGCTCATCGTCCACATGAAAATCAAGAAAAAACTATGAAAAAAATGAAAATTTTAAATGCTATGAAAAAAGATTGTGTCAGCGCACCTTTAAAGCGGAGGCTAACTGCTCGTGAGATTTTTGACGAAAATCGGGCAAAGTGTAGTGATGAATCAATTAATATTAATTTTAAAAGTGTAAAAAGAGGACTTAATAAGATAAAAATCAAAGCTTGCCAAAATGCCCAGCGAGTCCAGTTTATGTTTCAATGTGCTACAAAAATGAAACTTTTATGGAAAGCTACGGACTTTCCAAACTAAGCTCTAAAGACAATTTTTACCAGCACAGAATTTTGGAGAAAGAATTTGCCTACACAATTTTCATGGCTATGAAAATTACAAATAAATTCGCGCGAATTTTTTTATTTTCACACCCCAAATTGATTCTCTTTTTGGCAAATTTTTTTCCGCTCGCGCGATTTTTATTTGATCATTTTCAGAATTTTGAAAAAGAAAAGCATAATTTTCAGAACTTTGAAAACGATATTTCGAAATCAATTGTTGTTTTTCAAAATTTTGAAAATAATAAAAAAAATTGCGCGATTTTTATTTGATCATTTTCAGAATTTTGAAAACGATATTTCGAAATCAATTTTTACTTTTTTTATTCAAAACTATTTTTCATTGCATATATTTTTAGCCACAAATAAGTCTACAAATATGTATACACATCTTTTCGAATTTATTGAGTGAAATCTCTACGAATTTCATGCAGCTTCATTCACTACAAATTACGAACAGAGTTTACGAAACGCCCTTAAAACGGTTTTTCCAAATTCTTCTGTAAACGGGTGTTGGTTTCACTACATCAAAGCCCTTAGAAGAAAAGCAGCGTGGATCCCTGATTTTTTAAGAACAATAAGGAGAGACAGAAAGGTTAAAAACATTTTCCAAAAATTATTAACACTGCCTCTATTGAGCATCCAAAATATCGAAACAGCATTTTCGATAATTGAAAATGAAGCAATAAGAATTTCCTCTGTAAGCTTATCTTCGTTTATGGCCTACTATAAACGTCAGTGGATGTTGCGGGTAAGAACAATTAATCTGCAACATATGTACATTTTCATCGAGATATTTGTTTATTCAATAGGAAACTCCGCAGTCATTTTCTGTGTATAAAAAGCGAATGCGAACCACAAGCGCCCTGGAAGGCTACAATAGTCGCCTAGGAAAAAAACTATGTAAAAACGGAAATTTTTTTAAATTCATCAGTTGCTTGATCGACGAGGAGTACAACTGCACACGCGATTTTATGGCAGCTGTAGACGGTGAAACTCTACTTATGTTTGCACCACCAAAGCCGTACCCTTATATCTAAAGTCGATGCCAAGCGTATAAATCTTTTTGAATTCCTTCCACAAATTATCAAAATTTTCAACAAACTTGATGACAAAGAACTGGAAGTGTCCGAAGAAGAAGATTCTGAGCCAGAAAGCGCCGGACTTGAGCAACATTTAAACAATGAAATTAACACCCCATTGTGTATTATTTGTTTTGAACATGTTCGCGACATTCTTCTTCTTCCGTGTAACCACATCAAAATCTGTGGAAGTTGCTACGATACAATGTCAAAAAACGATGCATCCCCCGTGTTGTGCCCATATTGTAGAACAATAGTTCAGGGATTATTGAAAGTTTTTTGTAAATTATATGTATTTAAACAATTTCATTTAACTATGTATTCATATGTTTATTTTCATTATTTTCTGACATGCATTATATTTTTTGACTTTTGTTGTATTATATTTAAGTATATTTTTAGGTCTATCTACCTTTAGTTCGAAATTCTAAGAATTTTGCTTACTAAATTATGAAACTTATTTCGTTTTTTACTAATAAAATTGTTAACAGTTTCCTATATTCTACTTGCTTCTTCTTTTAAAAAGTGGGAATTAATTTCAAACTCAAGGAGAACTTAAATCACACATTTTTTTCGGAATTAGATTCCCAGTTAGCATGGGAACTAAATCCACTTTACTAAAGTGGATTTAGTTCTCACTAAGTGGGAACTAAATCCCTCAGTGGAGTTAGTTCCCGTGGATTTATTTCCCCGCACCCGTTTGAGTTGAGTGGCATGTGGCACCGTCTTGTTGAAACATGATATTCTCCAAGTCGTATTCTTCAATAGCAGGCAAAAACGCTCTGAGTTGACGGTGACAGTCGTTACATCGTCGTTTTCGAAAAAGTGAGGTCCACTCACACCTCCGGACCAAAGTCCGCATCAAACAGTGACTTTTTGTGGATATTAAGGGCTCTCTTCAATTACTTGGGGATTATCAGAACCCCAAATATGGCAATTTTGTTTATTAACATAACCATAGACTAATGAGTGAGAAAAGTGCTTCGTCGCTGAAGAAAATTTTGTTTGAAAAATCGCCTCGAACCATCTGTTTTTCAAGAATTCGACATATTTTCGACTTTGTGAATGGGCAGCTGGCTTCAGTTGTTGTGTAAGCTCGATTTTATATGGATGTAGGTGTAGATCCAAATGCAAAATACGCCATAATGTGCCGTAAGACAATCCTAATTCCTGAGAACGACGAGGAATCGACACATTCGGGTCTTCGACAAGACTTTCACTTTACGGCAGCAATATTTTCAGTGATACGGGCGAAACGATGATGCACAAGCCTTACAATATCTGTAACTAATCCAGTTTTTTTAAATTTCTTCACAATTTTGCTTATTGCTTGCGCATTTGGACGATTATGTTAACCATAATCTCTTCTTAAAGCACGATATGTGGCTGTGGCAGAATCACCATTTTTGTAGTAGGTTTTAATACTTTGTGTGCCTTGTGCGATGATTAAATGATCCATTTTCGTAAATGTCGAACTTTTAACTAAAAAAAAAAAATAGTTTAACAACATAGTTTGACAGATGTCGAATTCCAGCCATATACTTTTGAAACCGCAAAATGGACAACCCGTTATAAATAAAGCAATTTAGGCAGAACTGGCCATTAGGACGAGAAAACTTTAAAGGGTCGTTTTTTCAGATTAGAAAATAAGACCGAGATGAGACCAAGACTATATATTTTATACTGGTAGTAGCCAAGATTCTCAATGGCCTAGTTAGTCTTTTTGGGTCAAAGAGTTTAACTTTTGAAATTACTTTATTAATATTTTTTTATATATTAAAAAATATGTCATTTAAACTTATGATATACTTAGTAGTGCCACGAGTTCTGTCACAAACATTTAACACCGTAAGATCCTGTAGAATACGAATAAGTTTAATTAAGAACATTCAAAATAACCACCCTTAATACTAATGGAAGCCTTTCAAGCTTCGTGGATAGTATTGGAAATTTAAGTTACTCCGAGTAAGGACCCCATATAACTAGTTACGTGTAACTAATTGTAATTAGTTTCATCTCATTTTTTGAGTAACTAAAGTTACTTATATAGCTTAAACAAATTTTGTAGAGCTGAACATAGCAAGAAATAAACAATTACATTCATAAGAACACACAAATTTCTATTCCACAAAAACAAACGAACAAACAACATGGGTTGGTGTCGTTCTATAAACGGCAATTTTGCTTATTAACACACCCATTCATCCAAAAATGCGCCTCGTCACTAGAGATGATTTTTCGTCCAAAATTGGGGTCCTCTTCCAAACGATTCGAAGCCCAGTCAGCGATCAAACGGCCTTGTATATGTTAATGAACTTTTTGTCAGTTGGATTTTGTACGGGTGTAGAACCAAGTCCCGAAGCAAAATTCGCCAAGTGGAAGTCTGCGAAAGGCCGAGTTCTTGTGCACGGCGAGGAATAGACTGCCTCGTTTTCTGCTGTACACTTTTGTGGACCACGGCGATGTTCTCGGCCGATCTTGAAATGAGCGCCATGGTCTCAACGTTTGCGTTAACGAACACTCATTTTGATAATAAAGTCATATCATTTGAACATGCTGTTCAATCGTGTTACTTGCCATGATGATTTGGCATAAACGACTGAATAATAAACAAAAGATTTGACAGATGTCACCAAAAAAAATGGAAGCCACGGGGCACCAAAAGCTACCAGTGTCAAAGCTAATTGAAAAACCATTTATTTTGAAGGTCGTCATTAGTGTTTGACTGTTCTAAAAGCTGATTCATACTTTGTCTTCATATTTTTGCTATAGGTAATTATATTTTGATACATATTTTTTATTGAAAACTTCTGTTTAAAAAATATTAAATTAAATACTTTCTATATGATTTACAAAATAGAACGTTCTTTTTCTGAAAATTTTCAGTGAAACTTTACAGTAAAATAATTCTCTCAGAAAACTACATTAACCCTAGTTTACGGCACGAAAAATAATGCTATAACCAAACTTGGGGTTCGCGCGAACCCCAAAATTTGTATGCACATCTAATTGTTCATTATTTACAAGATGATGTACTGCCTCTAATTGTTATTGATTAAGTTGACAGTTGTAGTGTCCTATTATAACAAAACACGTGTCTTGTTTCAAAAATATAAAACAATTTGGTGAAAATATTGAGAACAAAATTTGTAGTTACCAAAAAGTGAGTTGTAAAATTATAATTATTCTAAATTTTATTACAAAAATTTGTAAACCTTTATATTGATTTTATATTTCAGTGTCTAATTAAGATAGATTACTGAGAACATATAATTGTCAATGAGCAAACTGCAGGTATATTTTGGGGTTTTGTTGTACATTGGAGTATTAAGGGATGGTCACCGTCGTGTACGTACACTATGGGATCCCATCAAGGGGTTCACACGAACCCCAAGTTTGGTTTGTGGCTTTTTTTCAGAAAAAAATTCCAGAAAATTATCTTAAATCGCTTTGATGAAAAAACGATCAAAAACGTAAAGAAAAATAAAATTTGTTCACTGATTTTTTATCCCTGGTCAATAATATGATTAAGAAAAAAGTTATAAGCATTCAAATTTGCGTTGGGGTTCGCTCGAACCCCAATACGTAAACTAGGGTTAAAAACAAAATGGTGCACTGAGGCGTATACGCATTTTTTAAAAATAATTTTTCATTTTATTTAAATTCAATTGAAAACATATCCAATATTGCTGCGTTCAATATTTACTGCTTCAACTACACTTTGAGGCCAATATCAAAGATTCTCTGAAAAATGTGTGCCTATTCAGAAACTGAATAATTATGTTGATATAAAAAAGCAACAAAACAACCAAGGCCACATACATAGGTAAAATTCTCTTGTATTGGAAATATTTTTCAAATAAATACAAAAATTGAAAACTCATGATCATATTCAAACCCTCAAGCTTGTGTTCTATGAAGAAAAAAAAAAAAAACATCTTGGTTTGGCATATTTGCCTTTGCATGACTTAACAAATCCGTTTGATGTAATAAACAAACTAAGTTACAAAATGGATTCATGTGTTTGCATATATTTTGTGCCCCTAAGCCATGGAACAATTTAAATTTCCGACAACGTCATCTCATCGAAGCTTTACGTATAGCCGATGTAGCTATAGTCCCGTGGCCGTCCGTACAGCTCTTTAGTATTCCATATCGCATATCATCAATGTCCAGTCCCAGTTCCAAGCACATGCCAAACCCAAACCATCACAAAAAGGCAAAGGGAGTTAAAAAATTTCCCACCAATCCTCAATTCAACTTTATACTTTATATGTGTGTTGTATTTTAGATATATGGAGGCATAGGTATACGTATAGGTAGTAACTCGTATTTGTATAGCTTTTGTATTATTGTTTCTCAGAGCATCGCAAAAATTCAATTTCAAAATGCAATTGAAGGTTTTGAAAGGACAAATGGAAGAATATATAAAATAAAATCCTAAAAAAAAGGATGGAGAACATGAAGGATACAGGAAATGCACAATTTATTTATGACCAAGTTGAGATATTTCCTCGTTCGAAATTTCATCGAAAGGACATGGAAGCTAGATAAAAAAATACACATTTATATTTTTATACATTGAAATAAAAAAAAAAGGAAAAAAAGGACACACCAAATGAACAAAACTGAATTTTAGCGTTAGTGCCAAAGTACTGGCAATGGCAAAGGAAAACGGCAAAGGATGCTCCCAATGCAAGACGTATCCTGGTTAGGGAATTCCTTCTTCCTTCTTCCTTCGTCTTCTGCTGCTTTTCTTTTTTTTTTTTCTTTTTAGTGATTTATTTTTTTGTTAATCTTTTTTCCTGCTTTCGTCCTTTTCTTTATGTATGTTTCTGTTTTCTGTTTTCTTTTTTGTTCTTTGTTCTTTTTGCCTTCGTTTTTCTGTTGTTTCGATTGGAGATTTATGTTTTCCAATATTTTTAGCTCAATTGAGAGTTGTCTTCGTGTCCTTTTTTTCCTGTGTTTCTTTTTGCAAGGATTTTGAAATAGGTATTCGTATCGTAGAAAAAAGTTTTTGTTTACTGCTGGCCCTAAGTAAATACGACAACGGTAAAGGAAAGAACTGATTGAAAAAAAGAACACAAATCTTAGAATCCTTTTCGTTCGTTTATGTACTTAGACCTATCTTCTACTGGCACTGGGTAATGGTTAAGTAGGGCACAATATATTTTGTGTTTTTCTTTGGGGTTATTTTTGTTTTTATTTTAATTTATAGACTTAAAGGATTGTGTTGTAGTGATTGTAATACTTCCTGTTTTTATGTTTTTGTTCATCAGGATTGTGATTTCCTTTATTTTTTTTTATTTGTGATTTTTTAGGTGATATCGGGACTAAGATATGTTAACATTAAGAGGTTGTGCTAAGACTTATGAATAATGAGAAAGAGACAAATTTGTGTTTCCTTTAAAATATACGTCTTATTAAAGATGTCAAAGAGCAAAGTAACTAATGTGACCATAAAAACTAATTTTTTTATAATTAAAAAATCATTCAAAGTCAGGTTGTAACGCTGATATTTAATTTTGTCAACATTGGGTCTTGTGAATAGAAACAAAAATTCATGTGGATTTAACTTGTTTTTCCAGCTAAAATTTAAAATTTTGTGACTAATAATTACTTTAGCTTGAATGTTATAGTTAATGTATCGAACGAAGAGTCTTTTGACTCTCGTTCGATGTTTTGTGAATCGAACAGAGCCTTGTGGACTTCTGTTCGATGTTTTCTACATTGCATTTTTCTCTCCTTCTTTCTGGAGAAAAATATTATTAAGTTTTAGTCTTTGACTGAATGTGGAAAGAGCTGGTCGGAAAGAATAAAAAGTTACAGTGGTTTTTTGAGCGAATGCTTTTTCCACTTATAAAAAGTTGTCTTGTGACGGTTATTTATATTTCTATTTTTCAGCGGTAAGATATTTGGTACTTGTCTCTGGACTTGTGCTAAAACAGTTAAAGCTACAAAAATATCATAATACCTAGAATCCTGAATAGAAAGATTTGACTAGTTTTTATTTTAAGGTTTCTTTTCAGTTGAAGTGCGAATATAACCGAGTTTATAGGTATGCGACAGTAAAAGTTTTATAGAAACGGTCGTTATGATGACTCGCATAGTTTATTTCGATTTTGACTGAAATAGAGATTAGAAGAGTTGCACTGACCTTCTGAGTAAAGGATGCAGATACTTTTGAGATATCTGAGCAAACCTGGATTTCGGTTCGGGTTAGGACAAGTTGTTCAAGTTCAACTCACTTTACTGCTAAACCATTAAGCACTTCTCCAACAAAATTATGGAAAAATCTCGTACTTATATTCTTATACAGTCAGTCGAGAATATGGAGAAAATGATATCATTCTTGAAGATTCAGTATACGGTTTTACAACTTGACTTAAAATGTCTTATAGAAATCATCGAAAAGATGCATCAAGAGTGCGCTACTATAGAGATATGAATGAAAGGTGCAACCAAGGGCGGATCCAGACTTTTTGCACTCTTAAAGAGCAACATTTTTAGGAACTTTTATAGAAAAGGTATGTTTTTTCAAAGTACTCTCTCATACCGTATTAGAGGAGTAAACACATTTTTCGTAACTCACACATTTTTTTGTCACAAAAAAAAAATACCAATTTTAATTGGTGGGATCTCCTTACACAAGGTTTTTTTCTTCGAGATCTCAGTTCCTTTTCACCAACTTTTTTTTTTGTCTTATCAAAGCAAATGTCAGAAAAGACGAAGAAGCTAACAATTTTTATAAAGCTTATTGGAATAGCTCCTATTGAATGGAGTTTTTGTGAACTATCAATTTTCAGAATACCTTCGGGATTATTCGATATGATGATTTATTTTTTAAATTAACACGTGGGTTTTTGATAAGTCATTTTCCATATATTTGTCCTTAATCTGTTGGATTTTTCCGTTAATTTTAATCTGGTATAAACTCTTGAACTTTTACTCTATTCTCTTAATTTGAAGAGATTTTTTTTTATTACTAAGGGATTTGTTCCTTTTTTTGAAATTCGTTAGTCATTTTCTGAATTGAGACAGATTGTGGCATTCCACATTCGCGTAGTACGGCAGAAAAATGAATATCCGTACCAAAGTTGAGGCAGACAGGAGATCATCTATCTATATCTATACTATTATATAAAAGCGAAACCATTTTAAAGTTTGTTACGCACGATCTCAGAAAGTAGTCAACCGATTTATTTGAAATATATTTTATTATTTTATATATTGTTATGAGAGTGTTTATGGCTTTAATTTGTTTTCATTAATTATTTGTCAAACTTAAATATTATTAATTTTACATTTTTTGTCCATTTTTTTTCATTAGTTGACTTATACAACCATATCTTAAAACCTATACAATAATCGACAAAGATTAGCATTGCTTCATAAAGTCAATATTGTTGCGCAAATTTTAAGCCTAAAATCACTTCTAAGTTAAACATTCAACCTGAGAAATAAATAAAAGCAAATTATAAAATTATAAACTTTTTGAATTTATTTTATCCAGGAAATTAGATTCCATCACAATCGCCAGGTCGCTGCTTTGTTTCATTTCATTATCATTCCAACATTTTTAATTTTCTTTTCTTCCCATGCTCTTTCTGTCTTAATATGAGTTCCATTTAATAGTTACGTCTTTTCTCTTACCTAACTACCTACATATTCAATTTTTCTGTATTGTATAGTTCATCAACTAACCTACACACGCATTATATTTTTGTTTCTCTAATTCTATCGTCACATCGCTGAGCAGTGTGGGCTCTTTTTTTTAAGTTACTATGGACATTTAATTAACTACATTGCCGTGCACATGAAATGCCGATTTATCAAAAGAAAAATTATATCTTTTTTATTTTTGTGGTTCGAGGAAGTGAATAGATTATAATTCTTCCAATTTAAAATAAAAAAAGTTCTATTATAATAGCTTGAATTACCAATTTTGTATCACTTCCTCGAACAATAAAACTGAAATTAAGTTAAAATTTTCTTTACAATATCTCGAAGAAGGTACTAACAATGACGTCGATAAAAAGAGCACACAAATGTGGGTAGGTTAAGTCAGTTGCACTGCACTGAACATGAGCAGATGAATAAAAAAATGTGTCTATGGATATTTACACACGCATACCTATAGAACATTAAAAACACAAATTTGTTTTTTTTTTTTTACCGCAAATCTATACTATTACTAGCGGACAAAATTGTGAATCTAAACCATTCTCAGATCCCCTTGAACACACACAAAAAATTTTATCAAAATCGGTCCAGTCGTTTAAGAGAAGTTTAGTGACATACAAACTCACAGAAGAATTATATATATTAAGATATAAAAGCGAAACCAAATACACATATAAACTAAAATTAATATTATTGTAGAAAATATGCTCAGTCCCATTGAGAAATTTTTTCATATGCTAATACTAATATTCAAAAAATGTTCGTGGTTACAATTTGCGAAGCAACGCGAGCACGGGTCGGCTAGTTAATAATAAAGTGCACGACTGGGCCGCACGAACTTGCTCCTGAATCTAAGGACTCTGATTATAAATAGAGCTTACATTTTAAAATTTAAAAATGTACAAATAAAATAAGTTTGTCTTCAATAATTTAAATGCCATTTAATTAATGAAAAATATTTTGATTTACGATTTTTTTTTGAAAATCTTTAGACCTTTTTTTTTAAATTATTTGTTATATATAAAGTTTTTAAGTTTGGTGTTAAAGATATTTTTAGTATGCAGTTTCGTAGTGCTTATAAATATACATTTTACAATAGAATTTCGTTAAAAAATGTTCACTGATTTTTGAGATACCAAATTTTTTAAGAAAATTATAAAATTTTTTTTTTAATCCAAAAAACAAACAACGACATTTTTGATCATCAAATATTATTCTACTGTTATTTTTCGTATTAAAAAAAGAAAATGAAAAATACCTAACGCCAAACGGCTAAAAACCTCAATATCCAAGTTTGAACTCAATCGACCAAATGCTTTGCGATGTAGGGGCCAGGACAGACAAACCGACGGGCGGAATCGGGGGACCCACTTTTTTGGCTTTTCTACCATCGTAATATCATGTTTGATTAAAATCTCGAGTTCGAAATTTTTTACGAATTCAAAACTTGCCAAATAGTTCTTATAAGTCGGAATTCATATAAAGAAAATGAAGTACTTAATCAAAATTCAGTTTTTCAGAGCATGTTCAATAATAATTTTCAAAGCTTTCCATAGCAAGTATTCAGTTGTATGTACTAAGAAACCGATCTAAGTAACTGCTTAATTTTATTCATACAGCCGCTGTGGCGCCTTAGGAGATAAAACCTTAAGAAAAATTAATTTTATGGTATTTATAAGTTGAATATAAGTTAATTTTTACATCTGAACATTTTTGAAATAGCCAGAAAACTGATTTTGCATTCATTATAATACACATCGCTACACAACGACAACGATGACGCTAAAGGCCAAGTACGAGTAATATCGAATGAAGTATAATTTAATTTTTTTTTTTTTTAAACAGAATAAATCAAAACAGTATGTCCATCGGACAATATATACTATTTATTCTCTTACATCAATCCGTCAATTAAGCTGCTTCCGCAATACATCCGATGAATTATATGATTTGGAAAAGTTGAAGACCTAAGGGCATTACATCAGGCTGTCCTGTCCAGTCCATTGAACCATTGAATAGAAAAGTATATGTAGAAAATAAGAAAAGGTTTTTCTCCGCATTAATTTTGATGATAAAATTGAAGCAAGATTTAGGTCACTTTTAAGTTTCGAAATGTTGTAATTATATAAACTTAGAAGTCTGAAATAACAAAAAAAAAAGCTTTTAAGATTTATGTTGAATATCAGAAGTTATAGAAGCTTTATCGATATTAAATCACATGTCCAAATCTGGACAGAAATTCAACTTTTAACGAATTTGATGCTCTGTCTGACTTCATTCAAAGAATTGTTGCCCAATATCTTCACACTGAAATCATCATTGGCTTCGCTATTTTGGTCAGACGACACCCGAAGGAAGGTAGGACGAAAATTTTGGTGAGTTAAACCACCTGACTCAGTAAGTTGACGAGCCAACTCGGATTTCTGACGTTGCGGGTAAGTCCGCAAACACTCTAGACTTGTTTCTTACTCTGATCCTAATAAATATACAATCATATCAGTGTATAATCGCCTCTGGGCACACCAGACCATTGTATCGTATCTGCAAAATTCTCATGTCAAAAAAAAAAACAGTTTAAGTGAAAACCCCTACGAGAACCATATGGCAATATGAGAAAGCCAACTGGAACGTTCGCAATCAATTCTTCAGGAACTTTAACTGGTCACTATGCTTCTTCGATAGTGGATTCCAGCGCAGATATGGTTACAAATTTAATTCTTTGTGGAACGAGAAATGTTATTCCGAATAGAGTAAAATCTATCAAACCTATGATTTGATAAGAGCTGTAAATAGGTTATTAGGATCAGAGATGTGAGTTTCTGTTGTTATAAAGCCAATCTCCATTGAGGAAAACCGGAATAAGTTCAAACAAGCTAGACAGACCTGCAATGATCATATTCGACGAACTAAATGTTTGCATGGTCAGAAATTTCGGCAAAAATATTACAATGTCAAAAAAGTAGTAAACATTTCTGGTCATTTGTAAAAAACGTACGAAACACAACGTCATCCTCGGTTCCAACGATCGTCCACAATGATTGATCCCGTAGATTGTTATTGAACTTAAGAACAGGATAGTTATTAAAAGATTTTCTATTGTTATTTATAATATTCCAAAAATTACCTTGGATTTATTTTAAATGACACAGGAAAATATATTGATTTGGTCCCCAGTTCAAATTCCGGCTCGAAATCCTGCTTGGATTAAACTTTTCTATTCTTCTAACCATCTTACTACTTAATTTACCACCTTCCAATTCTTTTTCTTTTACTTATAAATTCCTGTTTGACCAAAATTCCTTTGAATTGAACTTCATCAGCCATCACTATTTCGATCAATAAAATGGAGTTTCAGCAAAATTAAGACCAACAAAGAACTGTCGATAAAACAGTTTGAAAAAAGTAAACAATTCTGTTTGAAACGGGGATGATGAAACTACCTGACTCGATACAAAAATAAAAACTGTTGTTTCTCTATTTTATATCCATATACACTAAAAATCTTTGAGTTGACAAAAATTGCGCAAAGCTTTCCGTAAAACATCAAAGAAATCATAAAATTTTACAACCCGAAACGGAAATCTTTAGGAACAATAAAATCTCAAAACAAACAAACGAGAACTAGAAGAAACAAAAAATTATATGGACACCCTTAAAGTTATCACGACAAAAGAAAACACAAAGCTGCAGTAGCAGCAGCAGCAAATAAAAATATAAAATCAAAATCAAAAACAACAAAATCGTAAGGTTTTTGAAAAACTTTTATTCACAGAAACTAAAAACTACTTGCGATTGCAACTACAGCGAGCGCAGCACAGAAAAGAAAATAAAGAACAGAAAGAACCAAAGACTCCCAGCAAGTCCCAAGCCCAACAGACGTCTGTATATGTCGACGATGTACAAAAGTTTAAACTTCTTTAAGAACAAACTTTTCAAAGTCTTACTTTACAACCCAAACCCTAAAACTCTCTTTTCTAAGACTATATGTACTTTTTGTTTTATTATTCTTCCCGGCACTGAATGGAAAAACACTTAACTCTCGCATTGCAAGTAAAAGTGCTCTAAAGAACACTATTTTTATACTTTTTTCGTAAAACTTTTATTTTATTTTATACACATCTTATATATATGTATATATTTTGTTAAAGTAGTTTTATAGAACTATCTTCTTTCTTAGACGATTCACAATAAGGATTGTATGTTTTACTTTTTGGGTTTTTTGTATTTTTTAACTTATGCAGGTGACATTTTTTAAATAGAATTTGGCTTTGGTTCCATTTTGATGCAAATAGTTTTCCTATAGTTTTATATTCTTGGTATTTATTGGTTTCGGAAAACAAGACCAACTCAGAATGTATATACTCGATAGAAATAAATCATAAAGTTTTAGAGAAATAATAAATTTAATTTATTATTTATGCATTTTGTAAAGTAACGTGTTTTTAAATATTTAAGTATGAAAGTTTGACTTAGTTTATTTAAAAAACTTGAAAAATGTACATTCCTAAAAAGAATGGGCCTTTGAACATTGTTTTTTTGTTTATAATTTACGTGCACTGAAGGGGTTATAAGTACCCTTTATATGTTTATATTTAAACATTATGAAAATACGGTAGGATTTAAGAGGATGTACCGGTGCAAATTGGTCTTAAAGTTCTGAACATCAAAATGGGAGGGAAAGACAGAGTTGGCCAAAACATTCCACATTCGATGTGCGATTTAAGAAAGAATCTCTGTTCTTAACAGTACGCCCGAAATTGAGCTCAAGGTTAAACTGATGAGCATTTATGGAAGTGCGAGTATTACAGCTGAATCGTTTAAGGGCTGGAAAGCAACTGGCTAATTCGACAAAACATTGTTTGTAAAAATATCGATAAAACAATGAAAGGCATATGAAACATTGCGGCGGCGCGGCGGCGGTGTTCTAGCGATGTAGATGTTTAAGTTATAGTTCTATTGCCTATAAGTTTAAAGCCCTTTTTTGAATACTATTCAAGAAATTTAAACTTGTCTTGGGGCACCTGCCCAGATATGCGAAATATGTTCAAGCTTTGGACGGATGAAGGCTTTGTAAATTACAGCCAGATCAGATGGGGTGAACAATTTCTTTCACCGTCGGAGAAATCCTAATCATGTATGACAATATCGAATATGTGATTATTCGATAAGAGGTGATTTTTGATACACATACCGAGTACTGAAAGTTGATTAGGTTCCTGGATGCAAGTGCCGCACATGAATAGAGGCATCGGGGGTGGGTTACACTTTAACGACAACATGGATGTGAGTCTAGAAACGAATATAAAAAGCTGAGGGTACTGTCGTCAGCGAAACAGTTTAATGGATTAGAAGTCATAGACAAGAGATTGTTTATGAATATGAGGAAGAGAGTCGGAGACAATACGGAGCCCTGGGGCACACCAGAATTTATTTTATGAATTTCAGACTTCGAACCATCCAATACAACTTATATTGAACGGTTAGAAGGGTATTTTCTAATCCAATGAAGAAGAGATTCATCAATACCGAAAGCACGCATTTTCGATAAGAGAGCTTGGTGCCAAACTCTATCAAATGCCTTGAAATATCAAGTGCAATAATAATACTTTCTCCAAAACGACGTAAAGACTTGTTCCACTGTTCAGTAAGATAAACCATGAGATCACCAGTGGACCTATTGCTACGAAAGCCATATTGTCGGTCATTAAGAAGCTTCCATTCTTCGAGCTATTTCTTAAGCTGATAATTAATCAGCGTTCCCATATCCTTGGATGATATTTAAAGGTTGAGGAAGATTCACAGTTTTTAGGGACAGGTTGGACAAATGCTGTTTTCCATCCGATTGGAAAGAGAACTGTAGAGTAGGAAAGATGGAAAAGTTTACGCAGTGGTTTTGCAAGCGTTGAAGAACACCTCTTCAGAACAATAGGCGAGATACTATCAGGGCTAGCAGATTTGTATATATCAAGGTCTTTGAGTACTCTAGCAACTGTACGAGTGTAAAAGACGATTCATACCACAGAATCGTTTACGCTCTAATGAATAGGTGGACTCATGACACTCTCCGGTAGCGTCGAATTAACTGCAAACTGCACTGCAAGCAAATTGGCTTTATCAATCGAGCTTACAAAAGGAGTGTCATTATGAACGAGCGTAGGAACCGACTTGTACTTCTTTTAAAATGACTTCAATCGTAATGTGATACTATATGCTCTAATTCCTTAGACTAATATACTTAAATTTGTGAAAAATCTGTGGTAATAGCCCAAGACTGTGACTTACAACTCTTAACTATTCCTGAGTGCGAGTAATGTCAGAGAATGAAGGCACTTACAGTTTATATGTCAAATCCAAACTGCTTATTTCAGAAAGCACTTTTTATGACAAGAATTACTCTTGGGGCATTTGTCAATTCCTCGCGAAAAGCAGTAGCCATGAAAAAAAAACTTTAGGTTACCCAAGACTGGAAAAGCTCATCCTCTCATATGAAAATGGAACTGTCTGAAAGCGGCATTGGTTGATTTAAAACATGGAATTACTACCACATGTGGATGGCCAACATTCAAAAACCCCAAAGATATCGACACTGCGATCAACAATTGCTATCGGTCAGCCTCAGGAGCACTAAAATCAACAAGGATCGAGGCTCTAAGACTTGAAACCGAGTGTCATTCCTTTTATAATACACCAAAAGATGATCGAAAATGTCAACCCTGATCATGTCTTTTTTACATTGCATATAAAAATGATAACTCTACTTATGTTGTAGTCAAGTAGGAACAACATTCTCAAAGTTCTTCGGTCTGGCATGGCAAGGACTATTACCTAAAGAAACAGGCAGCTACAATGCAGAATTAGCTACAATTCAAAAAGCTGTGCTTGTTGCGAAATTTTATTTTAGACGGAGTTCAATCTTGACTGTTAACCAGGGGATTTAAAAAGGTTTAAAAAATTAGACAAACCGATGATGATGCCCTACTCTGGAACAATTAAGATGCACAATGACAGAAAACTTCATATAAGAATGGATACCAGGGCATTCCGGAATCACAGGCAATGAAATGTCGGATGATTCAGCCAAAGATGCTGTTAAATTTCCACTCATTACTGAGTCGCCAAACTTCTATCGCCAAATTTGTTTCGAGGAGCTAAAGATGGAGCTTGAGATTAATGGGAATAACTGCAATACTTTTATACGTGCACATAATCCTCGTCGTATTCCTTTAAATAGGCAATTATCAAGAAAAGATTGTATAAAGATACTCCGAATCAATTTTTACAACCAATTTGGAAAGTTTTTTAAAAGAAATATTGTATACATAATATTGTTTGCTTAAATTTTCTGAAATTTCTGCTGATATTTCTTTTTAAAATTGGGATGAAATTCTCAAAATCTATTCTTTTCTGATGGAATCAGTGGCACCGAATACCACGTGCCAATACTTTAACTCTGTTTACTTTAAATTTTTGAAAGTAACCTTGATTCTTGTACTATATTTACGTCTCGATAGTTGCCTACTCTCAGTTCTCAGAAACACTTTAAGAAAAACTGAAATTATTTGAATCAGAATTTATTCTAAGGAACACGTGTCATGTACCCTGCGTACAGCTATTAGGTCTTGAAAAATATATATTTGCATAATAAAGGCTTTAACAGGAAAAATAAATGTTTTCAAAAAAATAAGTTTGTCAGAAGCAGCTTTGATGTTAGTTATGACTGTTATGATTATTAATGCTATTGTTTAAATCATAGATTGGGCTTTTCCAGATATGTAGATATTAAATCAGGAAGTTTTAATTTTGATTCTCTCAAGGCTCCTATTAATGTATTATCATGTGATAAAGAAAATATGAATTGGAAAATTAAAATCACATCAAATATAATTTCCATAAGCGTGTTTGGTTATTGCGTTGAAAAATCAACGTGTATTTTATTCCAAATCCCAAAATCACCGCACATAAAATGTTTAGAGTCAAAAATTTACAACTTCATTATTGTTTATGTGCTATGCTGTGCCTTGACTTGACCTACATATGTATATGTTTTTCATTTATGAGTAATAGGCTTATGTCATTCATAGACATAGCTATATGTGAATTTTCCGGAAAAGCCACATTACTGTGATAAGCTAATTGCATTGGTTGCCATAATTATTGCAACACATCAATTGCCTGTCAATAAATTTATGTAGATTCTTCGATTGCTCTGTGATGTTGTTGTTGTTGTTGTTGTTGTAGATATAGATCGACCAACTTATCGATAGAGTTGGTTTTGGGATGGCACGCATCAGTCATTCGATTGAATGGAACATAAATTATGTAAAATAGCATTTGATGAGTTTGTCCGAGACCACTTTATTTGCCACATTTATTGGTGATGGAGCTACAAGTTTGACAATAACTACATCTGTCCATCGTTCGATATTTAATGTCCAGTCCTTATATTCTATAGAAACCAATCTATAAATTTATAGACACATTTTTCGAATGCATCCATCAAGGGATTGGATTTTGTGTGGGCAAAAATTTTAAGCGTTAAAACATGGATTGATGGTTTTATAAATTTCTATCAATATATTAAAAAAATAATTCCCAACTGACATAATTTTTTGTATGTTGTTGATTGTTTATGTGTAAGTTTTTGAAAAAAAAAAATATTGTAATTTAAATAAATTGTGGGGCTGTATAGATTTTTTAAGCAGAACATGTTCAATTCAATAAATGCATCACTTGGGAGTACAACTTACAGAATTGAATTGATTTTTCAATTCAATAATTTAATTTAGAATCCATAAAAACTAGAATTCGAAAATTTGGTGGTATGAATTGAAATCATTCTAAATCATATACAAATTTGACGACTGTAATGTAAGTTAAGTCCATAACTACAAATTTTAAATTTAAATAAATCTTAAGCCTTTAAAAAGCAAAGCTAAATTAGTCATTAAAAGCATGTTAATAGGTCAATAACACTGGTAGCCAAAATTAAGCAACTTTTTCTGTTTCACAAACTAACCAATAGATAGATACAAATTTTATAAAATTACCATTTAGATTTAAATGTTTTTATACAAAATCATTATGAAATGGCTTTTGCCGTCTGCAAGGTTGACAAATATTATATCTTCGAACCATGCAACCTATGCTACATTGGAACTACGAAACAACTTCTACGACAACGTCTTTCAAATCACAAATCGGACATCAAAAGCAATAACCCAGCCAAAACAGCTCTTGCATTACACGCGATTGAAAATGGACATCATCCAGACTTTGACGGTGCCGAGGTTCTTCAAACCGAAAAACACATCTCCAAGAGATACACACTAGAAACTTTACACATCCTTAACAATAAAAATAACATGAATAGAAAACAAGACACACAAGATATCTCATCAATATATTGCTATCTCATTTCCTCTAAACCCTAACACACAAATTTTGTATTTTCAAATTAAGACAAATCTTCATACGAAGAAGTTGCTACAGTTTTTATAATTGTAATTATATCCTATTTTGATTTAATGACATAACTTCAAACTTGAATGTAAGTTTAATATACTGTTTGTTATAATTGTTGTGCATACTTATAAGTTTATCTATTTCTGTTTTCATAAAATAAAGTTCCCCTGAAGAAGGCAACAATCCTTGCCGAAACGTCGGGATAAGTTAAAGAATTTGTTTTCTTAACCAAAATAAAGTGACCAAATAGCCGACGGAAAACTAAATTTTCCACCCTCAATATATAACCCATTATCTAAAGCGGTAACATGCAATTTTTGCACATAAAGCACGTCACTTACAACGACTTTTGGTTCCCTTTTAATTGCTTTTTCTTATAGTGACCCTGAAACTTCCTTGCCATCAACGCATTACTAGCTGCTACCTTAATGATGCGATTGAAATCGCGGTACTTCTTTAACCAAGCGAGAAGTCAAATCCTCAATTGTTTGACTTGCTCTATACGTCGTCTTCCAGGCGCTATTAAAGTGATGGTAATTTACAGGTAAATTCAGTTATATTTTAGCAGGATTTTGACCTGGAAATCCACTGCTATCCTGCTTAGCTACTCAGAAAACATTTTGGATTTATAACCTATCACATCCCTTATGTTTTTTAATAAAAACAATTATTTTGTAAGTTTATAACCATTTGTTCAAGTCTTTTCCCGTTCTATAGAAATAATTTATTTCTTTGATTCCTTTATTTCAAAAAAAAAAAATCACATTAAATCGATTTAAGTCTTAAACAAATGTGAAAAGAGTTTTCTTCAAAAAAATACCTTACCTCCACAGCGTATTAATAATTCTTTTATCAGTTCCAGTTTTTTGTATAGTTCGTGACATGTGAAGTTCTTTGTCTCACAATAATTTCTACTTATAACTTATCATGAATCGATAAACGATTTGTGTATTCAAATACACGCTTTTTCGAAGACTACGTTACTTACACGCCCCTCTCATACACAAATTTAGAGAATTTCGATACGTTTTAATCAGAATAACCTTTAACCTCCACGCTCCACGAATTTGTGGTATTTCTTTTCTAGGCGCGTGGGATTTGAACTAGAGCTCAATACTACTTCCGAAGTTATTGTCAATATAAACTAGTGGGATTTCAAATACCCTCCCTCCAAAAAATAATGAGAAATGGAAATTGGTGGCGCCCACCATCCTTCACTCCTCCTGCATCCACCTCTTCTATTATAATGTCGATGCCAATAAGGAATGTTGTTCTTAAAGTGTAGCCCAGATATACCTAGATAGAAACACTATGATGGTGAGTGAGATAAGTTTCGTGACCGGAAAATATAATAACCTTTCATGAACTGGAACTGTCCTCTCTAGTTAGGATCAAGGCTATATATGTAGGACAAGTGAAACACCAGGAAAAGGAACGAAAATATTAGGTTCCGTGAATTGGTTGGTGGTTGATGTTAGCTTGGATAGGAGAGATTCTATCCTCTCCGATATAAATTTGATCGCCAAAGCCAACGACAAGCGAGTAGCGACGACAACCCACCACCGCACCGACGCGACGCACGACGACAACATCACAACGGAAGTGATAAAATTTCCCATCGGATGTGAATTGAATAGACAAATTATTATACGTACTTTGACCTAAATCCAATGTAAAGGGTGTTTTTTTAGAAGCATGGAATTTGCAATATAATGAAACAAAGATGATATTCCTAAGTTGACATGAAATTTACTTTAGTCGAAAGATAGTCTTCTGGAATTAAAACTTTAATATGATTTCTGGCTTATTGGCGTAGACTAGTGCTTTCACATGTCCCCCCCCGTAAAAAGTCAAGTGGCGTTAAATTGCACGGTAAAACAATGCGCCTACCAAACATTTCCTTCAAAAAGTCAACTTTGGTACGAACTGTGTGAAATGTTGCTCCGGGCGCGGCGCGTCGTCTTGTTGAAATCACAGCTTCTGCACATCATAGACAAAAATTCTAAATAGAAAAGTCAATAATCATGGCTCTATAGCGTTCACCACTGGTGTAACGTTTCGGCAAGCATCGTTTTTAAAAAAAACACGGTCCAATTATTCCACCAACCCATAAACCACAAGATTTGGAAGCAACGTTAAGGCGTTAGTGGTGCAATGCCAAACCAGAATAAAAACAAATCATTTGACAGCTTGTTGCATGGTAAAGGGGAGGGGTGGAATGGGCAATCACTAGATAGGGTAGGAATAAGGATAGGTAAGGGATTTTGGATAGGGAAGAGGATGCAGTGTTGAGTTCCGGGGAAGGCGGCCTGCTCGCGACGCACGGCATTTAGCTCGTCGGAATGGGGGGATCTTGCCCCCGAAACTCAACCTCACCACAGCAACAACACAAACATCAGGCCTAAGGTAAGAGAAGAAACATCAAACCGGACGGACACTCACCACTCTCAAGGCTCCGCGGATCTTACTGCGGTGCGGCCTTTACCCTCCCTACCTGGGAATCCAGCGGCCTTTGTTCGGATTCCCCCAAAGGAGTATATTACCCCTCCAGTTCATACCATCTTCACTTACTTACGCCACTCTCCACACCCCTGAAAATGGTTACCTCAGAAGGTCATATTTTGTTTCAAAAAGAATCGAAGAACAAATTAAACACCAAAATTTCGTAGACCAAGGCGCTCATTGAAGTTTTTTATTACTGGATATCATATATTTAAGAAAATTTCCTATTAGGTTTAATAAATTCTTAAAAAAAAAATGTCTTACAATTAACCGTTAATAATTAAACTGTAATCAGTTTTATATACAAAAATGAAATCTCAAACGTGAAGGCGAGGCGTTTCCTCAGAGGAAATTTACTAGGACCCTATTGCGGGCACCTTTGACTAATTCTGATTGTGGTTTCGGTTTCGTAAACTTCGTACCCCTATCGAGCTCGTTGGAGGTATACGTCTGAATAAAATTCTTGGTACCGACCGCGTTCCCTTCTCCTCACTTACAATTTTATAATTTAAATTAAGAAAAGATATGTTTTGGAAAGATATGATTTTACAACACAAAACTTCAACGCCACTTAACAATATATATATATTAGCAACCGAGATGTAAAGGAAGGTCGAACAATTCCAAATAAAAAGACTTAACATAAATAAATTTTTGGTAGGTACAGAAATCCCTTCCGGCAGGGATAAAAACTCTTAATCTTTCTTACTTTCAGCACTTTGGCCATATAACTATTAAACACTTTTGGTAATAATTATGATTTCTTCTTTTCTTCTTTTTAAGGACTCACTGTGTTAACCTGGACTTCCCTTTCTTGGTGCAATCGATGGAGACTTCAACCCACACTTCCAGTTATCTGGCCAAAACGGTAATACTCTCTGACTCGATTTTGCTACCAAAATCCTGACTTTGTGTAGGAGCCCACGTCCAAACAGCAAACAATAGTCCAAGTGGTTTGGCTCGATCCGTTGAGGACAATTGGTTATCGCAAGTCTGCGTCCAGTAAGCAGAAGAAATGCCAAAAAGGTTATGCGGCGGCCAAGGCCTTCACTGGTAACCTGGAACCGCCAGAATTCCAAAAGTCCGCCTAGTTAAATTAATTTCACTTTCAATACGAAATTTATTAAATTCGTTTCTCTGCGAAACTCACCCAATTTTTTTTTTTTTTATTTCGTTTATTTTGTTTATTCTCCGGTTTATTGTAGCAGCAGTCACTTTTATATTTTGTTTTATTTTTCTTTCAGCTTTGGTTCTTTAATTTTCTACAGTTTTATCTCACTTGCCGGTGCTAAAAACAATCGACCGACGTTCTGCGGCTCTCGATTTAAATGACAAACGGATCTTTTCGATTTCTTGTGACAGCTGTGAAAATGGGGAACAGCCCACTTCTCTGCCGTTATTCTCTTTCCCACATTGTTCGGGTCGTACGATCCGTATCCCCCGTTCAGCGTAGCCGTTGTGCCACTTTAGTGGCACAAAGCCACCTTTTTTCAGCCTGTGCTACCGAGCCACTACCTTTTAATCTGTGCCACCTTTTTAGAATTCCATGTAATTAAACCGAAACATGAAATTCACCACACCTTTCCATGCGTTTTTATGTTTTTTGTTCCTTTCCATTTCCATGCATGCATACGATACTAATTACTAATACCATCAAAGTTCTGACGTTTTCGTTCAACATAACAAACACATTCAACAAAACTGTGACAATCAATGGCAAAAATGTTTTGGAAATAGATTACAAAAATGAAAATTTGATAAAACAAATTACAGATGTCTATATAGGCTCTGAAGCCGAAACTTGTGTTATCAATGAAAAATTAACAGAAAATGAAATTGTTGAAGTTAAAAAAACTATTCTTAACTGCTATAAAATACTTTGTGACGAAATATTTAAAAGATTTGACATTAAAGATGAAAAACTTTCTATTTTAAGGCAATTAGATCCAAAAATTATTAAGTCAAAACAAGAGTTCACATATTTTCAACTAGTTTCAGCTTTTAATAATTTTACCAATAATCCTGAAAAGGTTATTGAACAATATAAACTTCTCGAAATAAAATCATTCCACACAGATTTCAAATCAATTTTCGAAATCGAAAGTATTGAAATGTTTTGGTTTAAGGTGGGTAATATTAAAAATAGTATGAATAAATACCTATTTTCTGATCTGTATGAATTCGTTGCAAATATATTAACTTTGCCACATAGCAGCGCCTGCGCTGAGAGAGTATTTTCAAAGCTTACTTTAATGAAAAATAAACTCACCAACCGACTAAGAACTGAAACTTGCGAAAATATGTTGGCTTCTTTAAATTTAATAAGTAACTGTGATCTTACTGAGTGGAGCCCAAATGAGCTCCTCATAAAAAAATATAGAGAAACAATTACAAAAAAATAAAATGTGATAAGAATTCCTAACTATTGTACCTTTTAATGAAGTATTACTTATTTATTTATTTTATGGTCTTACAATTGTAATTGTCAATTTACTGAAACTAGTTTTAAAAAAAATTTGTTTTTGAAACATCAGTAAAATGTTATTTTTCTGTTCTATTGAATACCTAGTAACCTAGTATTATTTATACACATTATGTATTTATATATATAAAATATAAAATGAAGTGTAAAATTTTAAGTTTTTAAGTTTGCGTTACAATAAATCATAAAAAAATGTTCGTTTAAATTGTGTGTTTTCTTCAAATAATATGATTTTGGTGTGATATTTTTTCTCTGAAGACAATTTGTGTTCCTTCATTATTAATTTCCTGTGCCACCTTTTTTTTACGAGAGCCACTTTTTTTGCCACTTTTCAAAAATATCCAGCGGTAACACTGCCCCCGTTATTGTTATTGTAAGTATTTCTGTTTTTATTGTAGGTGTAATGGTACACCAAACACTTGTTGTCCTTTTCCTCAGACGAGAACTGGGCTAAGCTCTTCTCCCCCTTCAAAAGATTAACTTTACTAACCGACAACTAGGTGGAGTTAGGAACTCTTTTCTTTTTCCCCCGATTACACTCAGGCGACTCCAGTATAACCACCAGATACCAAATACATATGAGGTGAGTTCGAATGTGAAAGGTGAGCAGTATTACCTTATATTTGCTTCAGGCCTAGCCTTCGATTTACTTGCTGTTATATCGGAACCAAAAAAAAAATAAAAAGGAATAATGCCCTATTTCCGATGTGCAGTTGAATGGACGAACACTTATAGAGTATTAGTGTTTTACCACACTTCACTAACACATTCGCAAAATTGGAAGCACTATCAGTTTTCAAATCTCTCTACTGATCTCTGATCTCTGATATTGTTTAGGTTTGGTTGCAATTCAAATTCAAACTCGTTTGACATTTCATGGTGATTTCTTACGCAGACATGATTATAGTGAGTGGTTTTATTTATTCATTTAATTTTTTATAATCATTCAGTTTTCCTAATTTTTGTTTCTTTTCAGGGTTCAAAACGCTCTCCAATCAGCGGCCGCAACAAGCTAACAAAATTAAATTGATGTTGGCAACTTTAAGTAATAAACCTTTAAAGAAAAAACACCCTATTTGTATGTAGTGACAGGGATTCACCTTTTGTCGTTTCTTTGATGATGATGGTTACTCGAGAAGCTTATTTCGCTTACAAAGTTTTGCCCTTTAAATCTTTGTATATACTACCTTCATCGGGTTGTAAAATCCCCATTGTACAGACATTTTGTTTACCTAAGATGCAAGCGATTCATGCGGGCATCACAGGCATCAGAGGCATCACAAGCACACAAAATGCAATGTGCATATTGTTGTTTTTTTGATGCACAATTCAGCAGAGCCGGATTTACTGATGATATAGACTGATGCTCCTTGCTCTCGTTGGGGTTAACAAAGCAACGGACGAAGTCCTACTAACGCACTAAGTTCTCTATTATGCCTTTCGACAATAGGAAGAATTTTGAAAGCGCATTTGTTTAACATTGCATAGACGGGTGCTATGGTTAATAAGTACCATGCAAACTTAACTAGCTTTTCCTTGTTCTTGAACATCAACAATTTTTGGAAGTCAATACATTTTTTGGAGATATCGCAGACCTAGTAAAATCACTTATTTCTGTATGAACTTTAAATAGCTTCTGGTTAATATGTCGGAAGCTTTTTTTTCAAACGTAATACAAGATACGTGACACGTGGTGATGTTATGCCACGTGATGTTTGCCTCCTTCTTAGCGTCTGGCATTAGCAATAACGTAATAGAATAATCATGAGCCACAACATGGGCCTATATCACATGTCATGAAACATCTATTTATTACAATTATTTAAATTATTTAAAATTTGTATTAATAAAATTTTGTATTTTTTCATGTAAATTAACTAATAGAAGCTGAGTTCGTTTACTTTGTGCATTGGGGGGGGGGGGGGAGAATGTTGGATGCTGCCGCTAGAAATAGCTTAGAACGCTACCCGATCTTCGTTAAATATTTGATGTAGTTGAATTTTATGTCAATATGTTTTGTAAATAATGTACAGAAACCGAAGGTGACACAAAGGTCACTTATGAAATAAAATGTACTTCTATTATGACGTTAAAAGAGTGTGTTTCATTTATCTTCACTTTCATTTTTGCTATTAAAAATTATATTTCAAAATTAACTTACCCTTTTGAATTTAGTACAGAACAAAAGTGAATTGACTCGTCTTCTAGAAATGCCCCATCCTCCCAGAAAGGGAGAATTAATTCTATACTTAAGAATTACGGAGTGGCCAATGTTGTTGCTAACCCACTGCGATGATGCAGCTGAGCGTTGGAGTATATATTTAGTTTGTCGAGGTTTATAACTTTTTCTTAAGCAATCCACCATACTGCCACACCGTACATTAAAATCGATAAAATCCTTTAATATAAGAAAGGTTAACAAATGGATCAGCCCAAAGTATTAGTCTGTCTAAGGTGTTTTTTAAGAGTTCTCTTAAGGTGTTAAGATGCTTTCCATAGGCAATCACTCTGAAACCCTCCGCATTCAGATCAGTTAGAACAGATAGAACACCACCTTGCGGTGTCCCTCTACTCACGAATCTTCTAGCAGAAGAGTTGCCCAGTTTTGAGTTTATTTTTCTGCTAAAATAAAATAAAGTAGGTGGCGCAACAGTCCGTTGAGAACTAGGGCCTAATGACTTAACTGTCAACCCAGTTTGAAGCCGAATCCCAACAGCTAATTGGAGAAAGCACTTTTCATGACAAAAATTACTCTTGGCGGATATGTCAATTCCTCGCAAGGAGGAGTACCCGTGAAAAAAACATTAGATGGCTCAGACAGACAGACGATGTCAAGGCAAGCAAACATAGTGAACACTTTATGATGGAGGGAGCATTCGATGGTGAAAAATAATGTCTGTAACGCCGATTCCACCGGTTTGCCTTTACAGGAGGCATGTTGAGACATATGTAGACAGAAGTCTTGTATAAATACTTGTCCTGAAATGGATATTAATCAATATTTTTAAGGTCTTAAAAAGGAATGATGATAGACTTATAGGTCGTAGATCATTAGGGTTGGATTGCGAGTACCATTTTAAGACCAAGCACATTTACAGATTTAAACATAAGGAGAGCGTTACCGAGCCGTTCTCACATGCTACAGTGATCAAAATCGGAAACTTGGAGTTAACTAAGCAAATAAAGGGTTTTTCAATAAGGGCTGGTAGATGCTGAAATGGAATAAAACAAGCTGTGTGTGAGGTTTTAACAAAATTATTTTTTGATTTGAAAGGCGCAGGTATGCCATTAAGTGTGGAATACGACATCATTCAAATACCTCCCTCGGCTTCTTACGGTGGCACGGATCCGCGTGGTCCAATTTTCAATGACTCTTCCGCATAGATCCGGCTGAATTTGACCGATGGCCTGTGTTAGTTCACCTTTAAGACATCGGTCGATTGTGGTTTATTTGTATAGACCTGCGACTTCAAGAAACCTCACAGGAAAAAGTCTAGCGAGGTCAAATCGCATGACCTTGTTGGCCACTTTACATCACCCCTGCGAGAGATAACCTTACCCTCAAATCGTTCATGCAAAATGTCAATCGTGGCGATTGCTGTGTGGCATGTAGCGCCGCTGTCCTGCTGGAACCACATGTCGTCTGAGTCCACATGGTTTAATTTGGGCCATAAGAAATTAATTATGATCTTTATGTAGCTGTTGACGGTGACCGCCTCACTAACGGCAGCGTTTTCAAAAAAGTACGGACCAATTACGCCGCCGCCCGGCCCAAAATCCACACGCATAGGATGCACCTCGTCACTAAATATGATTTTTCGGGGTCTTCTTCCAAACGATTTGAAGCCCAGTCAGCGAACAAACGGCGGCGTCGTCTATGGTCATGAACTTTGAGCTCCTGGGTACTGGGTCAGGAGAGGAATAGACTGCCTCGGGTTCTGTTGTACACTTTCACGGACCGCGGCGATGTTCTCTCGATTTTGAATGTACTATGGCCACCAAACAATAATGTATCAACAGAAAAAAATTGACACATCAGGTTACTTTGTGACATCAAGATTTATATTTTTATGAAAAGTTCAAAAATCAGTAACATATAAAAAAATATTTCTTAATGTAAAATAAATATTTATGACTTGCGTGAATGTTTGGCTTCTGGTAGGTCCCTTTTAATTCCCCAGCAGTAATCGGCTAGCATTCCTGGACTCCATTTCCCTTGATAGCGCTTTTCTATGAAGGAAATGTCCTGATGAAACCTCTCGCCTTGTTCATCGCTCACAGCACCCAAATTTTCGGGAAAAATATCCAGATGAGAGTACAGCATATGTACTCTCATATGAGTGTACAAAAAAAAATGGCCGCCGCTGGGCGCCAAAACCTACCCGCGCTTATTGAAAAACCCTTTACAATTAATTTACGAAAAAACAAAACTGACAAATTTAATGTAAATTTTCCATCTTTTCAATGTTCAATTATATTATTTGGTCTTAAAGCCAATTTTTTGACAAATTTGATTTAATATTTCTTTGCTTTAGATTCTGACAAACGAGAATAGAAGAGACAAGAAAGACATGAAATCAAGATCGAGATGAGACTGTTTTTGATGAAATTAGCTGCCAGGCCTACATATATTGAACGCCAATTCAAACCCTACAGAAATTTTGCTTTAAGCCAAGGAATTGAGTCGTAACATGGGGTTTTATTAAGTAAAACAAAATATAAGTTTGTGATAATTCAGTACCTATGTATGTACATATATGACATGATACTGAGCCCTTTTATATTTCATAATCTTATTCTTTTATTGGACTAAAATATTCTTAGTGTTCAGCTCATCTTATACTCCGTCAATGTGCAACTTCTAAAACGTGTTTTGTTATTGATGAACATTTAAAGGGATAAGGACAGTTTTATATATTGCATGTACCTGTATATAGTTAGTAAAGTTTATGAATCGCAACGAAGGTTTCAAGGACGGTTTTTTCATTTGTATTCCTAAAGGCAGGCAAGTTTTACCTACGTTCATAGTTGTTACATAAATATTGAAAAGCTATTGACATTTTAAACATGTTGTTCTGAAATTTCCTGATCAGATTAAGTGTGCAAGCATTTTCTACTTTGATTTTACAACAAAATAAAATTACGTATAATTCTGAACGGTTGATAAAATGGAAGAGATTCGTTACAGTGTTTATTATTACCTTTACAGATTTGCATACAAAATTAAAGGTCATGGAAAGATGAGTAAGTTAAGTGTTTTTTTGTAAAGGGTCTACCAAATAACTTTTTAGCTTCCCTATAGGAAGTTATTGTAATGGGTCCCATTTGTCAAATTGAAAATTTTGACATTTCTCGACTATTCAAGGTCCCTAGAGTCGAAATAAAAGATTTTTAGAAAGATGTTTGTGCGTGCGTGTGTACGTACCTTCGTACGTCCGTACGTCCGTACGTCTGTACGTCCGTACGTTCGCAACGTTTTTTTCGTCGTCCATAGCTCAAGAACCAGAAGAGATATCGACTTCAAATAAATTTTGTTATACAGATATTAGTGCAGAAAGATGCAGAAAGAGCTCTCAAGAAAATTGCGTGGGTGGGTTTTTTTACCATAGCAGTTTAAAAAAAAGGTGAAAATTTTGGTTAAACCTAAATATCTCATGAACTAATGACGCTAGAGACTTGAATTAGATTTCAAATTATATATTGTACCGTGATTCAAAACAAGTATATTTTTGGAAAAAAATCCAATTAACTGTTTTTTTTTTTATAAATCAAAAAAACTGAAAACAAAATGTATCACTTTGAAAATTTTACGACTAAAATATGATTTTATCTCCAAAACAATTTTGTTCAACGAAGAATAATGTTTTTGACATCTGATAAAATTTTGAGAAGAATCGAATTGACATTTTTTTTACAAAAAATAAAAACCTAAAAAACTTTCGACTCAAATAGCTTTTCAAAAATTAAAAATATTGGCTTCAAACTTATTTTATTTCACAGAAAATATTGTTTTCGATATTCAGTTATTTTTTTTAAAAAAATCCAATAGTCCGTTTTTCATAAAAAAATAAAATCTACAAAAAATAGTACGAAAATTTGGTAAAAATTGATACATATAGAAAAATTTTAAGCAAGACAAATCGACAGACGTGGTGGGAAGTTATCAGTGTGGGTCGCATCCCCAGCCTCTGTTTTTTTATTTATTCTGAGCTGGGGTGTTATGCCATTCCTGTTGTGGTGTATGTATATTTTAAATGTGTTGTGGTCGGAAGAATAATACTTTTGCTTATAGATATGCCCATCAGATTACCCTCCGACCATAATATAAAGTACAAAGGTTCCTTCTTTAACCGTACTTCGTGAATGTGTAATATCTGCTTTTATGCTATGTTCCCTTGATGGATTCGAAAATAATGTACATCGACTTCACCTTTCAAAGCCCTTCCTGTGTTGTGTTTCTGGCATATTAAAGGTATATAAAACCCTTCAAGTGTGCTTATAAAAACAAAAAATAGAATCAATTTTTATTTGGCACGTTGTCTAAAATCTTATTTAAAATTGTCTTATTTCGAGGACATAAAGATTAAAAAACAAGGAATTTTCAAAAAATCGTCAATACAGCTTTCAAAATGTTTCTCAAAATGTTGTATATTGTACTATTTCGAGTGCCAAAACAAATATGACGAGACTTTTTGTTACAGCACTTAATTTCCTATATTGCTGTACACCACATCAAAAGCTTGACAATGCTTCCGAAAAAGTATCACTTTTTGTTAATAATGCCTCTGATACAAAATATATCAACAATAATTGACAAGTTCTCTTTACATTTGCTTTAATTTTTTATTGATCTCAAAAGATTTCAAACATCGTTATCGTTTCGGTATCAGTATAGAGCTGTGTGCTAGGACTGGCTGATGTCCTGGATGGCATTTGACATAATTTCTACATCCTTAATTCTATAAGTGCATTCCTTGTTCATTCATCACACGTTGTGATAATATTTAGTTAAAATGCGTTTTGTTGTTTACTCAGTATGCCACCTTTGTTCACAGAGGCCCGGTAACTATGTCTATACGCAATCAGAATGCAAAGCATTTGAATTAAGTCTTCTTGTGTAATTTTATATACATAGATGTACAGTACATAACATATGCAGTGCATATATGTATATGCATTTATAACTTGATGATGTTCATGTGCATCAGAGGACATCCAGGACAGAAACTTACAAGAATTCCTTCTAAACACAACAAAGCAAGGGAAGGCGAAGCAAAGTTAAAGGGAAAGGCATGGCATAAGCCAGAAGCCATCAGAAGCCCTCTCTTTACTCAGAGGAAAATTTGCTACACTCAGGGACGTCTGAACTGTGAAATGAACTTGTAATCCACCAGGGACTCCCCAATGGTATAGGTATAGTGGTTATCTCCAGATGCTTTGTCCACCTCCCTTTTTCATACCACAACCATGATCTCTCAACATAAAATAATGCCATCAGTCCCCATCTGAAGCCCCCTCCCTCTTTGTAGCCACCCATCAACGGAACGACAGACGAAAAGGAAGGGCAGGTCAGCTGCTATGTATAGAAACTGCAGTTGCAAGCCGTAGATATAGGCGTGTTTGGTAATTGTAAGCGGTTAGCCTTGGGGGTTAAATCTATATCTTTATCCTTAACAAAATGTCTACACTTCACAGTTCTATAGTGAAATTATTTCCGACTTTATGTTTTTGTTGTAATTCTACTCTGCGACTGTCTCAAAGGAGCATAGTTCTAGAGTAAAAGGGAGAAGGGAGAAGGAAGAGCTGAAGGCAGATGAAGTAAAGCTATATACTGAACTCTCTAGCGAGTGCAAATAATAAGCAACAAAATTCCTTTGAGTCCTTTTGCCGACATTCACAATGGAGATGTGTGTATCCCTACGTACCGCTGCACCACTGCTTTCCGCTCTGCTTCTTTCATTCGTTGTGCAGCGTGAAGCAGGCAGCAAGCAGCAAGTAGCAAGTTGATGATTAGGAAATCTTTTTTTGCATTCATTTACCGTTGAAACAAAGGATGCATGAGGATATATCTACTTCATTTTCTGATGACTGCATTTTGTCCGTTGGTTTTGGTTGTAATTTTCTTCATATTATTATAATGCAGGGCCTGAACACAAAATCTAAGGGTTAACTACATACTACCACTGTGCAACTTGTTGATTCTGAAAAAAGAATGAAACATTTGTAGAGGAAAGATTTTGAGTGTGAGTTGCATAAAAAAGGAAAAATTGTAAACTAAAGATGTGAGTACTGAGTTGTATATAAAAAAGGGAAACTTATTTAACTCCTGTTTCTCCAGTTTAAAAACAACACAAGCAGAGCTTTCTTTTGTTTTTGAAAAAATTATCCCTGAATTAATACCTAATAAGATTTCAATTTACCACCATCTGGGCTTTTAAGTGTTGACAACCATAGCAATGTAATGAAAAAGTAAGGTATATTAAAAATGAAACATTTAACTTACATGAATTTTTTGACAATGACTAAAATACAGGGTTATCCATTTTACAGTTTCAAAAGTAAACGTAAAAAGGAAGAGGATGTGATGCGACCCACACTGATAACTTCCCATACCGTCTGTAGATTTGTCTTGCTTAAAAGTTTGAAGGTTTTCGTGTTTTGTTAAAAAAGTTGTCACTTTAATTATTCTTGAAAATTTAAAAATTACCAACAAAATTTTGCACGTGATGAAATAGTTTGATTTCAAAACGTATTTTTGTTAACGAGATTTTTAGCCGAAAACAAATTTTTACCAATTTTAGTAGCATTTTAATTTCTTATTATTATTATACAAATTACAAATTCGATGAATGAAATTATTTGGAGAGATAACGAGAACCTAACATAAATTTTGACCAAATTTGACTACTATTTTTTTTGTAGATTTTACATTTTTATAAAAATACGGACTGTTGCCCCGGGCGGCACTTGTTTGAGGGGCGCAAAAAAGGGGCGGCGGCAAAAAAAAAAGGTTACCAAAACAAAAAACCCTTCACTTGTTTGAGGGGCGGCAAAAAAAAAAGGTAACCAAAACAAAAGAACCCTGAAATAATTTCCGGTAAACAGAATTTTGTATGGGGTGGCATCCAATCGACCTGTACCTATACCACCACAAACGAGAACAGATGCAAGAACTTTGCTTATAGCAATACAATCCTTTTCTTTTCTCTGCTTTTTGGGCTTTTGGAAACCTGTTCTTCATGAAATAAATGATTGTCAAATTTACTTACAAACCGAAGGTCTTGACCTTTATCAGTGTGCAGCTAATATCAGTGCTCTACTGACTTTTCTTGAAGACACATGAGAAAAATTATTCAATGATGCACTTGTTTACGCAAGGAATTTGTGTGAGAGCTTTAGGCATTTCCTTGGATCCTCCCAGAAGGAAAAAAAGGAAGTACATCTTTTGTGATGGAAGCACAGATGTTGGTCTGTCTCATGACGAAGAGTTGAGAAGAAAATTGTTTTCTTCCTTAGATAAAATCATCGTCGAAATCAAGGAGAGATTTAACCAATTGCAAAGTTTGGCCAAAAAATTCGACTTTCTTTCAGCTTCCAAGCTACTGGCTGAAAATTTTGATTACGATTCGGAACTTGCATTCAATGAGCATGATGTATCTCCCGATGATTTCAAAATAAAACGTGGTCGATTAAGAGCCTTTGCATCTTTATTGGAAAGACTTAACGATCTTGAAAGAGCAAACCCGCTTAAAATATTAAATTTCATAGTACAGTCGAAGTTAGAAACAAGTTTGCCAAACATTACCATTATGCTGCGTATTTTTTTAATAATAGCAATAAGCAATGCCGGATGTGAGAGGAGTTTTTCAAAACTAAAACTAAAAAGAGTCTGGGATGCGACCCACACTGATAACTTCCCATCCCGTCCGTCGATTTGTCTTAATTAAAAGTTTGTCTATATGTATCAATTTTAACCAAATTTGCGTACCATTTTATGTTTATTTTTTTTGTTATTGAATATTGAAAACAATATTTTCTGTGGAATAAAATAAGTTTGAAGCCAATATTTTTAATTTTTAAAAAGCTATTTGAGTCGATTTTTATTTTTACCAAGTTTAAGTATTGTTTTGTTTAGGTTTTTATTTTTTGTAAAAAAAACTGTCAATTCGATTTTTCTCAAAATTTTATTGAATGTTGAAAACAGTATTTTTTATAAGATAAAATTAGGTTGAAGCCAATGTCCCAAAGTTTTAAAAAGATATTTGAGTTGAAAATCAATTTTTACCAGCTTTTATTAATTTTTTTTAAGTTTTTATTTTTTGTAAGAAAACTGTCAATCCGATTTTTCTTAACGTTTTACTAACTGTTGACAACAATATTTTGTAAACGATAAAATTAGTTTAAAGCCAATATCTCAATATTTTGAAAAGATATTTGAGTTGAAAATCAACTTTTACCAACTTTTATTAATTTTTACTTGCGACATATAGGAACTATATGGCAAGTTTTGCATTCGTGCAAAATTTCGAACTCGAGATTTAAATCAAACATGATATTACGATGGTAGAGAAGTCGAAAAAAGTGGGTCCCGCGATTCCGTCCGGTCAATTTTGTCTGTCTGTCCACGCTCCTACAGCCTAAACCATTGGGTCGATTGAGTTCAAACTTGGAAGTTAAGGTTTTGAGCAGATTTGCGTTAGGCGTTTTTTTCATTTTTTTTTAAGATCAAAACTAACAGTGGCCCCCATACAATTTTTTTGGTCAAAAAACGAAAATTCGAATTTTCTCAAAAACAAACCGATAGATTTTTTTTTAATTTTCTCTAAAATTTTATTTTTTAACTTGGCTTCTTTTAATAAGAAAAACATATTTTTGTATTGCTCAGGAAAGGTACCGCTCATAGAACCGTTTTTTTGTTTTTTAATTTTCTCAGCAACTTTTGAACCGATTTCAATAATTTTTTTTCTGAACGAGCTCTTATATTGCCTTAACAATATTTGATTATCAAAAGTGCAATTTTTTATTGTTTGGATTTTTAAAAAAATATTGAATTTTTTTTTTTCAAAATTCTATATCTCAAAAAGGGGTGAACATTTTTTTACGAAATTGAAATCTAGAGCGTATATTTACAATCACTAAACAACTGCATACCAAAAATATTTTTAGAACAAAATTGAAAAATCTTATATATAAAAAATTAATTTAAAAAAAAACCGCTCTAACGATTTTCAAAACAAAAAATTGAAAAATCAAGGGTTTTTTGATTTATAAAATGGTATTTAAATTTTTGAAGACAAACTTATTTTTCAGGTAAAATTTTGAATCTTAAATTAGTTTTTTTTAAATTATTTTAGCTGTATTAAATGTAACCCCCTCCCAAAAAATTGAAAAATTGAGTTTTTTCGAAAACTCAAATGGCATATATATCTTTGAAGACAAACTTATTTTACAGGTATATTTTTAAATATTATATAGATACTTTTTTAAACAGACTCTTTGCATACAGGAGCAAGTTCGTGCGACCCAGTCGTGCACTTTATTTTTAAGGTTTTTATTTTTAGATAAAACACTGTCAATTCGGTTTTTCTCAAAATTTTACTGAATGTTGACAACAACATTTTTTAAAATATGAAATTAGTTTAAGGCCAATATCTCAAAGCTTTGAAAGGATATTTGAGTCGAAAATAAATTTTTACCAACTTTTATTAATATTTTTTTCAGGTTTTTATTTTTTGTAAGAAAACTGTCAATTCGATTTTTCTTAACATTTTACTAAATGTTGACAACAATATTTCATAAACGATAAAATTAGTTAAAAGCCAATATCTCAATATTTTGAAAAGATATTTGAGTTGAAAATCAATTTTTACCAACTTTTATTAATTTTTTTGTTTATGTTTTTAATTTTTTGTAATAAAACTGCCAATTCGATTATTTTCAAAATTTTACTGAATGTTGAAAACAATATATTTTGAAAGATAGAAGTAGTTTAAAGCCAATATCGCAAAGTTTTGAAAAGATATTTGAGTCGAAAATCAATTTTTACCAACTTTTATTAATTTTTTTTTAGGTTTGTATTTTTTGTAAAAAAAACTGCCAGTTCGATTTTTTTCAAAATTTTACAGAATGTTAACAACAATGTTTCTTATAAGATAAAATAAGTTTAAAGCCTTAATCTCAAGTTATTGAAAAGATATTTAAATCGAAATTCAATTTTTACCAATTTTGAGTAATGTTTTTTTTAGGTTTTTATTTTTTATAAAAAAACTGTCAATTAGATTTTTTTAAAAATTTTATCAGATGTCAAAAACATTATTCTTCGTTGCACAAAATTGTTTTGGAGATGAAATCAGATTTGAGTCGTAAAATTTTCAAGGTGACAATTTTTTTTTTGGTTTTTTTAATTTATAAAAAAAACAGTTAATTGGATTTTTTTCAAAAAATATAATTGTTTTGTATCACGTTACAATATATAATATAAAATCTAATTCAAGTCTCTAGCGTCATTGGTTCATGAGATATTTAGGTTTAACCAAAATTTTCACCTTTTTTTTAAACTGCTATGGTAAAAAAAACAACCACGCAATTTTCTTGAGAGCTCTTTCTGCATCTTTTTGCCTTATTATCTGTATAACAAAATTTATTTGAAGTCGATATCTCTTCTGGTTCTTGAGCTATGGACGACGAAAAAAAAGTCGCGAACGTACGGACATACGGACGTACGTACACACGCACGCACAGACATCTTTCTAAAAATCTTTTATTTCGACTCTAGGGACCTTGAAACGTCGAGAAATTTCAAAATTTTCAATTTGACAAATGGGTTCCATTACAATAACTTCCTATTTGAAGTTAAAAATTAAAAATATTATCTTCAAATTTATTTTATGTCACAGAACCTTTTTTTTGTTTGTATTTATTTAGCTTAATACAGACTTTAACTTAACATAACTTAACTTAACAATTTTTTTTTATTATACATATGTTTTTTTTATGGAAGAGTTCAGTAGAAACCTGGACCATCAGCCAGTGATCTGCTCTTCTAGCATTTTGGGGAAGCAAATTTAACAGGTCTTACCAAAGTGTGCGAAAGGGTTCCTCACAAACGAGCTGTGCGACGGTTGGTCCACATATTAGCTTAACAACTCGGAAAAGGCATAAAGATGATACCCATGCCCAACAATGTGTGTAGTAAACTTTAACTAACTTTAACTCAGTATATGGCCAAGGGCCCATCATAAAGTATTAACGATATAAAATCACTCTAAGAATATTTTAATAATTCCACACGATTTTCCAGAGAGTCTTGGCTGGAATGGGTTCGACGGATAAGAGCTGAACTCATTCATTGAGCAACTGGGCGAGCGCATCACCTCGTTGATGAGATCGCGTGCGATGAACGATACCTGGCTTCTCGGTCGCACACCCCAGCCTTATGGTCGGAGGAAGTTGCGGGACCGAGACAGACCGTTCACCACGCATTGGATTTGAAAATCCTATATTGTTTAAAAATATTCGTATATATTCAGTCCTTCGGGTCGTTCGAGCGGTGGAAAAATTTTCAACACAATATCTTCCTATGAGAAGTTAACAAGTTACGGTTAGAGAGCTACTATGAAAGTGAGTATCCAGTAGGAAGTTCAGAGATTTTTCACTTGAAATTGTTTAGGAGGAAGAATTACTCTTGGAGGATTTATCAATTTCTCTCAAGAGGCGGTACTCGTGAAAAAACTTTTAGGTGGCACAGAAATGGATTAGACCCAAGACCTCTAGCATGACAGTCCATCGCGCCATGGGTACTACTTTGAAACATACTGCTAATATCTCCATTTCATGTTCTTTTACTAACGCATATTCAACCGGTGCAACTTAGACAAGAGGCATCAATTTCAAAGCATCCATCTGTAGAGCGAGTACCACCTGTAAAATCATTTTCAAACCATACTGTCTACACTTCAAGTAAAAACAATGCATATGCATATATATTTAGCTTTTCCTTTTATTCCTTTTTTTTACATGCACTTTTGTTCCAATTAAAAACAAGAAAAGAACACCATTCATTTTCAAGTCTTATAAAATTGTGAGTATTAACTTTTATAATCCATCAAGTCTTTTTTTGTTCTGTTTAGTTTTAATATACCAACTTCAAATTCCCACACGTAGGAATTTTCCATATTTTGATTGTTGTTCCAGAAAACTGCCACTCAAAAGCTACAATCTAACCAATTAGTTAACATTGAATAACTCTCCTTGTTTAATCCGATTATTAAAATCCAAAAATTCCTTGAAAACATTTTTTCCCTAAAGTAAGATAAGGTATGAGTACGAGTATAAACTTAAATATATGGGGGTAGTATAAATGATGAGATAAAACTTAAAATGAGCGCAATAAGAATATTCATTCTCAGAGCTTAAAAATAAACCTAAAAACCATTTTTAAGGCATACCGCTGAGTGCGGTGGTAAAGTGGTGTGGTGTGCTCGTTCTGGTACTAAGTTCAGGTTGCCATTTCAAAACTGAAGAAACTTATGTTTATGTACCTCCTGGAATAACCAACCATCATAAATCCTTAAAGTTATGTCTAATCGTAATTCGTATATTATTTCCAATGGTAACAGAATAATAGAAGATATGTATATAATTCTAGATATTTCTACACTTAGAGAAAAAGCTGCGGAAAAATGCTACGAAAACTACTTAGGAAGTATAGGTATTTTGTATAGATGAAACATACTGAACTGACCAATGACCATTAATTCTTCACATTTACTTCTTCACTCAATTGCAATTACTGAAGGTGATATTCCCATAGAAATTCGACTTCTGCTTTCACTAAGGTTTTGATAAGCACTTCTAAATAGGAACTTTTTTGTCTCAGAGGGAGAAAAACTAAAGTAAAATTATCGACAAAAGTTTGATTTTTCAAAGATCTAAAATATAAGCACTCTGATAGTTTAGCTTGACGATGTTTTAAACACGGCAAACAATGGGGCAAACAATGATAGCTACCCTAATATTGCGTACAACTACAGTTCGAAGATCCAACGGAATAACACGAGGACTCAAATTCAACATTGCTAGACTTAAGGGTCCCACAACCCGTCAACAATTAAGGAACCCCCACTCCCACGAAGTGAAAACAATCAGCAGCACAGTACATGACAACATCGAACACCATTGGAATGCTGTGAAAAATGTTTTCATTTCAGGTGCCGACAGAATAGAAACGGAAATAAGGAAGAAACAACACTTGGCCTTCAGAAGAATCTTGGGCAAGGATCAACGAACGCAAACAGTTAAGGGCTCGAATAACTGCTGCACAAAGGGGAAGAAAGAAATGAGCTGGAATCCTCGTACCACATGAAAAAGAAATAGGTTCACCGCAGTGTGCCGCCGTAACAAGCGTAACTACATCAACGCATTGGCGCAAGAAGCAGAAGATGCTGCAAACAGGTGCGACAACAGGACCGTTTACAGGATAACCAAAGAGCTGACCGGTGCACACAGCTCAAAGCAACACCTGGTGAAAGAAGTAGACGGTACTTTCCTAAGATCGGTAGATGAACAAGTCAGAAGGTGGAAAGAACACTTTTCCTCAGTTTCAAACCGAGTATTTGAAAACAACGTGCAGCCGATGCCTTCTGAAGTTTCCGAACAAACTAATCCCCGAATCCCCACCGCACCTCCCAGTAAAGATGAGATCGTTGCCGCAATTAAAGCACTTAAGAACAACAAATCGGTAGGACTTGATGGAATTCCCGCAGAGCTTTTACAAGCAGTGCCAAAGTCATCAAGCGAACTGCTTCCTCCGCTCATAAAAGAAGCCTGGACCACCGAAAGCTTAACCGATGAGTGGAAGAAGTGAATGATCTTCAAGCTCCCAAAAAAGGAGATCTTACAAAGTGCGAACACTGGAGAGAAATTTGCGTTCTTTCTGCCGTTGCCAAAATAGTAGCAAAAATCATATTGGAATGCATCAGAGAACACCTTGAGGCCACACTCGATGGCAAAAAAACAGGATTCCGCGCTCGATCCTCCTGTATTGATCATATCAACACCCTGCGGATCATTATTGAGCAGTGCGTTGAATATCGAGCACTACACCCGCTGTTCATCGATTTCGAGAAGGCCTTTGATAGCGTTAACAGGGAGTATATCTGGTTAGCTTTGCGGAGGAGAGGCATCCCAGAAAAACTAATTGCTATTATTAAAGCAGCATATGATGGATCCAAGTGTCACGTTCTGCACGATCGTAGGTTGTCGGATGACTTTGAAATCCGAAGCGGAGTCAGACAGCGCTGTATTCTGTCGCCAATATTGTTTTTGTTTTTGATAAGCGATGCACTGCACGCAGCTTTGTCAGGTGGCGGAGGGATCCAATCGACTTTGACATCCTATTTAAAGCACTTGGATTACGCGGACGATATTTGCTTTCTCTCTCATAGGATCATGGATCTTAATCAAATGACAACAAGTGTGGAGAGAGAAGCAGAAATCGTCAAAACAAATATGATCACCCTTGGAACCCGACCATCCTCTCAAATAAATATTTCCTCGCAACCGGTGGAAAAAGTGGAGAGCTTTCAATACCTTGGAAGTATCTGCCGCATCGGCAAAGCAAAAGCGGCGTTCGGTATGCTGTCGAAAATTTGGAGGAATAACTTTATCAGCTACGACTGTTTCGCACAAATGTCGAAATGAGAAATTGCAGGCCAAGCAATGCAGTGGAATCCGCTCACACAAGAAGGAAGAAGAGCTGGACGACCGAGAAGCACATGGCACAGGACAGTCGAGGCGGAATCAGCGTTACTAGGCAAGAGTTGGAGGGAGCTGAAATACATCTCCGGAAACCGTACACGATGGCACGTAGGCGTAGGCCCCTTAAGAGGTTCCCAAAGGACTTAACAGGTCTGAGGACCTAAGTAAGTAAGTAAGTAAGTAAACAATGGGGGACTATATGCACTACCTTGTGGGACATCTGTTGATTACAATAAACTGGTTAAAAGTTGTTTCTGAACCTGGGTTTTTCTTCGAGTGTATACGACCTGGCACAATGAGATAATTCTGTATAATTTAACTTTAGTTTGTTTTATTTTCAACTGACACAATTTTTGCAGAAATTAATTGATGGAAAGGTTTAATGGGAAACAAAACGCACTTAGAGGGTTTTAATGTTATGTTAAACTTGTAGTAGAAATTTGTTTTTCCTTTAAATATCGTTGCCGTTTTAGTTGTTGGAATTGTTGTTAAATTGGGAAGGAAGAGGTTATATTGAGTTAAGTTAAACCTAAACCACATTTACCTAAATTGGTTTTGTAGTTTCAATGGGGATTTAATATTTTTTGGAATTTCCAAAACTTTATGTTTAACTACTCGTATTATATGGGTTTTTAGACATTGCAAAAAGTGCATTTAACAGGATTCTCTGAAATCATCAGGAAATTACAAACATGAAATTACTAGAAAAATTTGGTTTGTTTTATATCCATAAAACAAATAAGGTTTCAAAATAACAAAAAAACAATAATTCACAACTCGATATTTGGGTTGTACAATGTACATCTTCTAAAGTTTAAGTTCAAACAAAGGATGTGAGTTTTCACACGCAAAATCCAAGTAATTCCTGAAGGAAAACCGAATCCTTTTATACCTTCCAGTTTATGTTAACCGCACTAAATTTGCAACCTACGCAAATGACTTGACTTTTGAAAAGGAAATCAAACTGTGAATCTTCACTCTAAGGCGATAACAAAGGCCACAAGGACCGCTGTCAAGAAGTTTTGTTGTTTTCTGTTAAATTTTCTGAATTTTAAATTTATTTGAAAACAAGGGTTAACCTAAATGTATGTATGTTTATTTTGTGAAATATGTGTGTCGACAATTTTATGACGAATGGATAAAGTTTTTCAGTTTAAGAGTTAAAAGTAGGCCTCTGAAAACTAAGACCCATTTTGAAAAAACGACAAAAAAAGACGGTTATTGGTTACTTTCTTATTCTATTCAGGTATATTTAGCCTCGAATAAATAAGAATAATTGTGATAGCTTAAATGGTTTAAACTTTTAGTCAAGTTGTCGAATATTATGACAAAGTGGTGGTTAGGGAATAGTAACGAATTATCAAAACGCATTGGTTTAGTTTAGATTACTTAAGTAGGTACATTTAACTTTCTGTTTCTTACGTCTGTCTCGTATTAGCGGAAGATTTAAGCTTCTGTATATCATCAACATCAAACTTTTGTAAAGGCAATACACACATTCCTTAAATTATGACCATTAAAGGGATCCTTCAAGATAGAACCATGAACGAAACCATGACAGAAAAAAGAAATTAAAAAACATTTAAATTTTTTTCCTGTAACGGTTTTTTTTTTCAAACAGACACCTGTTTTGGACAGCTATCACTTTGACATTCGACTAGGAAAAAGTATATAATGGGTGATTTTTTTGAGGTTAGGATTTTCATGCATTAGTATTTGACAGATCACGCGGGATTTCAGACATGGTGTCAAAGAGAAAGATGCTCAGTATGCTTTGACATTTCATCATGAATAGACTTACTAACGAGCAACGCTTGCAAATCATTGAATTTTATTACCAAAATCAGTGTTCGGTTCGAAATGTGTGTGTTCGACAAATTTTGTTCAGCGATGAGGCTCATTTCTGGTTGAATGGATACGTAAATAAGCAAAATTGCCGCATTTGGAGTGAAGAGCAACCAGAAGCCGTTCAAGAACTGCCCATGCATCCCGAAAAATGCACTGTTTGGTGTGGTTTGTACGCTGGTGGAATCATTGGACCGTATTTTTTCAAAGATGCTGTTGGACGCAACGTTACGGTGAATGGCGATCGCTATCGTTCAATGCTAACAAACTTTTTGTTGCCAAAAATGGAAGAACTGAACTTGGTTGACATGTGGTTTCAACAAGATGGCGCTACATGCCACACAGCTCGCGATTCTATGGCCATTTTGAGGGAAAACTTCGGAGAACAATTCATCTCAAGGAATGGACCGGTAAGTTGGCCACCAAGATCATGCGATTTGACGCCTTTAGACTATTTTTGTGGGGCTACGTCAAGTCTAAAGTCTACACAAATAAGCCAGCAACTATTCCAGCTTTGGAAGACAACATTTCCGAAGAAATTCGGGCTATTCCGGCCGAAATGCTCGAAAAAGTTACCCAAAATTGGACTTTCCGAATGGACCACCTAAGACGCAGCCGCGGTCAACATTTAAATGAAATTATCTTAAAAAAGTAAATGTCATGGACCAATCTAACGTTTCAAATAAAGAATCGATGAGATTTTGCAAATTTTATGCGTTTTTTTTTAAAAAAAAGTTCTCAAGCTCTTAAAAAATCACCCGATATTAATGACACTTTTGAAACGGTTAACGGTGGCTTGCAATAGTAAAACGGTTGGAAAAATTGAGCTTTTGTGACTAAGAATTGATGTTAAATAACAAAACAATGTACGACACTAAAAATAATGCTACTGTAGTTCTAAGTTTTGACGAAATCCCAGGTTTGTCTATTTTTCCTAGATATTTGGAACTAGACATTCCACAAACAATGATTTAGGTTGTAAGGTTTTTAAAGTTCTGTTAACACAACAACTCAAGCCAGTCGATCACTATCAAAATGTTGAGCTTACTTATTCAAAGTAAGTTTTACAGGTTGGAATTGTATACAATCGTTTAAATTTCTTAGGTTTCCTTCGGGCAATATTAAAGTTGACATGAGACAGTAGGTGCATCTATTAGTTTAACAATTAACAAAAAAACATTAATAACAAGGTCTTCTTCCAAGAAGTGGCTTAGCAATAAGTATAAGAACTTGTTTTTGTTTATATTGAGCGCTCACTAGAGGGATTATGAATACTGAATAATGATTAGAAACAATGCGAGCAGTAAGGAATGGAGAACAGGATCATAAAGGAGATGCGCATTAGTTTTGAAGGTTGTGGGAAATATTGAGAATGATAAAGCGTTTCACATTCGTGTAGTACGGCTTAACAAAGAATCCTTAAACTTGACTGTGCGTTCAAAATTAGGCTCATAGTTGCAAGTACCACCCATGGATAATGGAGAAGGTTACGCTTATGACAGTCCACAGCATTAAGTTTTCGAAGCATTAAAATCTGCACGGGTTTTGGACAATGCTGGCAAGATCGAATTTAAGAATTGTAATATTCGCTGCCGTCAGAAGTTTCAGACACAAGATCATTTATAAAAATAAGGAAGACTATCGGAGTTAAAACGGAGCCCTGGGCACATCAACGTTTATTAGATTTGAATCCGTTCAATACTACTTGGGTCACATTTCAGCCTTTTTGTTCAATTTGATATTGATGCTCGCAGTAATTAATATCATCTTAGTAGTAAGGATAAAGCTCGTTAGATAGCAATATTAAAATAAGAAATCACCAAACAAATTTTTTTAATTTATTAAAATTAATTCTTTAAAATTATATACATATCGTTAATTATGCAACAGAGTGTGCAATATTTTTTGTGATCCCATCTTTCGCCAATACAAACAAACTGGATGGAGGGATTCGCGGTAATAATACATTTTCACCTTGAAATTTGCCATTTAGAATTATGAGATAATATTTTTCATTAATTTTGTAATTAAGAGTAGCGTGCCGTCGCACCACCGTGGTGGATTCAAATTACGAAACAAAATTACCGGAGATCCAACCTTCAGTTATAAATTATGCGGTAATATGCCAGGTAAATCTAATGAGTTAAAAAACTCAGTTGGATAATTTACAGCTTCGATGGCATCACAAACTGTATTAAAAGATTTTTATGACACCAAGTCTCCTGGTAACAAATGTTGTATCTTGAGATCTAATTCGTTGACATCCACATTTTTTGCTGCTAAAATTGGTCTTTCTGCCAGCCACTCATGAATTGTATATTGTCTGAGTACATCGGGAAATATCTGTAAATGAGTGCATCTTGTGAATCAATAATCGTGCAGAAATCGACTGGTAATTTTATGCATGTAGTTTCATCTGTAGTACCTTTTCCGTCGCCTATATCTAACAGTTGTTTTGAGAATGTTTCAGTGGACGGATCTTGAAGCATTTGAACACGCATATTTACTTTCAATTGTACTTTTTCAACATTAAGCCACAGTGGCGATGATTTTGAGGAAGCGGTGATCTTATCAGCGTACGTGGAACGCGGCATAACGGGAAGTCTTTGTCTGAAATCACCTGAAAGGAGTAACAGAGTGCCGCCAAATAGTCTGTCGTTGTTTTTTATATCTGTCAATGTCCTGTTCAAGGCCTAAAGCAAATGTTTGTGTGCCATAGTGCAATCTTCCCAGATGATAATTTTACACAGTTTCAGCCAGAGAGAAAAGAACTAATACTCGTAGAGAGAACCAACTTCGACGGTTGCTCTCTTTTCGCCTACAAGCTGTGATATGGCCACCAACTTGCATATGTATTAACTCCATATAAAAAAAATGTGGGGAACAAATACTTATGCAAGTTTGTGTGCATACTCACCCCGAGAGAGAATAAACTTTTCTCTCTTTTCTCTCTACTCTCTGCTCACCACCTTTGAAAAATGGCGACCACCTTTGAAAAATGGCGGATGTAGTCAGCTGTTCAGAGTCGTTCAAAGAAAATTCAAAATTGTGAATGAACAACTTTTTGGTACTCTCATTGTGTTCGTTTGAGAGTAATATCATTCGAATATGAAGTGAAATTAATTACTCTTGTAAGGTGCCAGAACAATGAACAATTAGAAACAATTCTAAACTACGCATTTAGAGAAATATTAGATAGTTATTTGAAGCCAGTTTTAATGATTAAAAGTAAAATAAATTAGGTGGTGCAACAGTCCAATGAGAATTAGGACCTAGAAACATAAGACTCTGAAAGCACTACAACTATTATTTTTATTATTAGCTTCGTTTATGCGTTTAATTTTCGCTCAGACTGTTGAAAAATGCAAAAAAAACTCAGATTTGTTTCAATTTTCAGAGTTTATCGACTTAATTTTGTCGATGCGAGAGTTTCAGGAACATTGAAAACGAGAGTTACAGAATGTAAACATGGTACATTGAAAACATTTGTATATACTCATCTCTTTTTTCCATTCCTATTTTATTTGTGTGTACTCGTTGTTTATTTTCTTTACATTACTCACGACATTTCCAAAATGCTGAAAATAAGTGATTTAAGTAGAGACTAAATAAAAAGACCGTCAACTTGTTACTTCTGTTGCCAATTTTCATTGCATAAGATTTGTGAATAGGTGATAAGCTATTCTTACTGCTTTCAACTAAGGTAGTGTGTTGCTTTTAAATGCTTAACTACATAAGCCGAAAAGTACTTTTGTACTAAAGTAAAAATATTTGTAATTATTATCGCAGCCAAATTTCATAATTGATTTTTTTTGTGGATAAAAAAGCTGAAAAAGTAATTCATGACATATAAATGTTACGTTAACACTAAGTTCCAGAAAATATCGATTGATACCGCAATTGCAGAAGATATGGATATTTTATATAAATATTCCGGGTAAACTGTAGAACTTTATTATTTCCGCCTTTTATAATTCAATGTAAGATAATTTAATGCAGTTTATTTTAGATAATACAGTAGTTTAGTTATTAGTTAAGGTATTACTATTGAAATAAACATAACATACATTTATAAAAAGCATGTACTCGTTCATATATACATACAAATAAAGTCTAGTCTAAAAAACCTTAACCTTGTTACACATTTTCTGTACACTTCCTTTCTTGTTTTGGTTGTTAATAATGCCATCTATCTGTAACTTAGAGAAAAAGAAGAGAAAAACAAATTCACCACGAACTACCGGTATAACTTCTCCCGTTATTTTTTGACAAACAAAAATGTTTTGCTAGAATTAATTTGAATTATAGAAGTATTTTTGTAGATATAAAAACGACAAGATGTCAGTAAAATTAAAGAAAGAAAATCATGAGAATTACAAATATTATATTGAGACTTTAAAAAACATAGCCTTCAATCAATAAACAAAAATGAGAAATGTCGCATTTCCCGGAACTGATGTTTTTTTGTGTACTCTTCTCCGAGGTGAAAACATGTATACACCGATACGAATTCAACACGCTATAAAAAATGAGAGTAAGAGGTTTCGAAGAGACGGAGACGAGGAAACTTGGCTCTCTCATTTAGTTTTTTCTCTCTGGTTTCAGCACTGTGGCATACCGAAATGACTAAGTGGTATGTTGGGAATGATAATGCAAAGATCCTCAATAGCAATCAATGCTTCATTGTACATAGCGTCACTGAATAATATAGTAAGATCGTTGCACCGTGTACGATGTTGATGCAATTAAACCATAGCACTTAGAAATATAAAAAATAGATAAAAACCTATTCTCAGATGTACCGAATGTTTATGCAAAATTTCATTGCAATTGGTTAAGCCGTATCGGAGGAGTATGGCAACTAACACTGTGACAGGAGAATTTTATATATTAGAGATTTATAAAGATTAACAATACATTTAATTTAATAACATTTAAGAACATTAGCATCAAGAAACTTTCAGATTTTACATGAAAGATAAAGACTCTACATAAAGAGAAAAATATAATACAAAATTTTGTTTTTAAAATAAAAGTTTTTGGTGATTATATTTTAATTTTGTATTTTTTGATTATAGTTTGATTATTAATTCAATATTGTTTTTGTTTGGATTTTGAAGTAATTCTGTGATGTTGTGTTGGCGCTGGTTGGAATCTGGAAGAAGATTTTGAGAATTGTAGCATGGGCCTAATAAATGAAATATGTTGATAACGCTATTTCATTTTTGACATATAGGAGGTGCTTCTTTTTTTTAAGATATGTTGATGTGTAGATTTAGTGTGTCCACTCCGCATTTATTAAAACATCGGTATAGATGAATTTCCATCTTTTGGAGTTTAGGTCGCAGAAAGTTTCCTGGAATCTCTTTTAGATATGTAGTTAGTCTTGCTGGTGCTTTAACGGTACTTTGAAACTGTTAGATGATATTTTGAATAGCTTAATAGATAATTTTTTTTGTTTGTGTGAGTATTCCAGTTTTATTTACGATACAAATTAAGACTTATCATTTTTGAATTAACAACAGTTTTTGAAATTGCCAACTTTGATACAAAATTTTCTGTTGGAAAGAAACGATTTCATATAATTGAACATTTTTGGACCAAGAGCTATAAGACACAAACATAGTTTCGTTCAGATAAATCGTTTGATATGAAAAAGTCTATATAGAGAAAAGCGTCTATACAACCTCTTTTAGGTTTAAAAGTTAATTGTTTCATACTAATCAGTGTTTTGTATTTCAGCAAACCATAGAATACGATTAGCTTTTATTTTTTCTAAGATTTTTTATAAGCATGGATGTAAGGATATTGGGCGATATCCTTCAACTCTATTAATTTCTTAGTTTGGTTTAGGTATTGGTAAGAGCTAACATTACCAGTAAGAATATACGTAGGAGTTATTTTCTTTATAATATTATCAAGATCCGTTTTACAAAAGGGTCGATTTTAAAACTTTTTCTGGAACTATGAATAAATTAACAACAACAAACTAAGCTGGCCTGCGTTCTTATTAAACTTAGTGAAAATCCAGGTCTACATAACCAACAGTTTCAGTATTCTAAATTTCACCAAGAAAAGTTTATATAATTTTATTGAAATGATAAAGTTTTTCAAAATTTCATTTATAGTCATTTTAATAGAAAATCGTTTTGTTTTGAACTTAATTTCAGTTAAAATACGAGTCATTCAGCAGTGATACTTGAAAAAATGAAAAATAATTGTTCGAATTAATGGTTGTCAGCCTCCACATACTCCTCGCTGCAGCGCTGGTGTCATATAAATTTGCTGTCCCTGTCAATGTGTAAATACTTGTCACCTTTCAAATAAAAATAATAATAATAACAATAAAAAACAAAATTAACAACATCTGTACAATTTTTAACTTCATCCAAAGCCATTCGAATCCACATCCGGATAGAACTTTTTTTGCAAAAAGCCCCTCCAGCTGTACATAGATACCCAACTTAGGACAATAGCAGCTGCTGGAGGAGACGGATTCCGATAGGTACTGTACTCGTGCCATACTCCTGGTACCTATACATCGGATTCCAGTCCAGCTACAACAGATCCAGAGAATCCCAGTCTCTAGTCTTGGTGTCAGAACTTTTCCATTATGCCCCGAGCTAGTTCTGCAGAGCTCGACGTTCGACAACTACGACGACGATGGTGATGATGATGATGATGATGATGGTAGTGGCAGTGGCAGTGGCAATGGAAGGTTGTAGTCTTCGGTTGCCAGTTTTACTTTAGTTTTCAGGAAGAAAATCACGTACCATTTGAAGTACTCGTACTTCGTATACTTCGAACAACAAGCAAAAAGGACGAACGAAACGAGGAAGGACGAAAGAGGCTTAAAAGAAGGAAGTTATGTTTTGCACACACATACACACATGCATAGTTCGACTATAAATGTATCTACAGTTCGAGTCGTTCGAATAAAACTTTTGTAAATTATTTCAAAGTTTGGTCTTTACGTCGAATTAACAAAACTGTTAGGGACATATGTGAAGTAGTAGATTGGATTTAAAACAATCAATTTGTTGCCAGGGGTCTGTAGTTTGCTACTTTTTTGTTGTTGTTGTTGCTTCTTTATATCTGGACACATACTCCTACTCGTACTTATATAGTATAGTTTCGAGAAAGGAAGAAGAAGAAGTTGCTGCTCCTGGCGATATAAATGAGTCTGTGTTGCTCAATTGGCATCAAGGCACAGGGATATGTGACAGAATTTGGGATAAAATTTTGTTGCAATTTAATTAGAAAAGTTTCGAAAAAGGAGTTCTGTTTTTCTTTTTATCTCTCTTTCTCATAGTTGCATTATGTGTGTGTGTGTCTCTCTCTCTTTTAATTATTATTTTCGAAACTATTAGATTTGTTCCTGTTAATAAGATTTTCAACCGATTGTAAGTTCTTTCTCTGTTGGTTTTGGTCAAAAATTAAGTTACACTCATCATACAGTTATATAGTTGTACTATACACTGTACAGACTGTATACTGTACAGTGTATACAGTACATGAGTTAAGAAATTGAGCGTTTTAAGTTTTAGTTTTTTAAGATAGTTTTTCTTAGATAAATAGAAGTTTTCGGAGAAATTCGATTGAAATTTGAAGTTAAATTTGTAGAAAGATAAGTTTTAAAATAATTGAGGTAAAATAAGAAATTTATAAGAAATAATAAAACGATGTCATTCAAAATTTAGTTTCAAATTATTATAACTTAAGCTACCAAGTGAGATTGGACATTATTTAATAATACTTTATTTGTCTTTGGTTTATAAATAAGGTTGAAGTTTTCGAACTGAAATTATAAATGTTTTATGTTTTTTTGATTGCAAATAAGGGGATCTTCAAATATCTCATAAGAGAAGTGGATGGAATGCTCCAGTCTACTATGCACGTCGGGAATCCCAATTAAAACGTTTTTTTTTTCAGTTTGTTCGTTATGTTTATTTTTACGAAGTGTCACTGTTTGGATATGTTAGGATGACCGTTTTTTAATAAAAGCTTTTTAGCTTTTATTAAAAAACGGTTAAAAGAAAGGTTTAAAATTTTGGATTCCCTAGTAAATTGCTTAATATTTAGCAAATTGATAGTTAGTAAAATAATTAAAAATTTCGATTGCCACTACTTTACTTGCTTAAGGTGGTGCTACAGTCATGTGTGAACTAGGGCCTTACTTAACAAACTTCTGAATCTAACTCGGTCATTAGCATAGATATCTCCAGTTGCACACTCCAAGCTGCGTAAGATCAATATCCACGCTGTAGTGTAGGTGTGAAGTTAGGGCCGGCATTGGCTTTCACGCGCTCTACGTAGCTGTACAGCCCGTACAGCTCGTCGTCCATTATGACCGTAGATCACGTGATTCTCTTGAAATGACCGAAGGTGCTTTCATCCACTTTTGTCATAGTCCAGGCTTGTATAAAGTATAGTAGGTCGGTAATGATGAGGGTCTTTCATAGAGACACTTTGGTCGCTTGAGAGAGGGCTTTTATAAGCCCAAAGAAACAGCGGTTAGCAAGAGTAATTCTTGCGTTTGATCTCAGCACTGGTGTTTTTTTTTTTTTTTTTATGTTAAGATCTTTTAGGACTCTCGCCACAGTACGAGTGCGAAAAAAGATTGGCCATATAGAATCACTAACGCGCTCGGCGGAGTTATAACACTCATTGGCAGCGTTGAATTGGAACTGCCTAGCAAAGAGATTAGCTTTCTCTAAAGAGCTTACAAGTGGAGTGTCATTGACAACGAGCGTAGGAACCGACGAAGAGGAAGAATTCCTCATGTTTTTTACAAATGACCAAAAATTTTTACTGCTTTTGGGACATTGCAGTATTTTTTGCCGTAATTTTTGGTCATATAAAAATTTGGTCTGTAGAATATGGGCATTGCAGGCTTTCCTGGCTGGCTTGAACTTATTCCGGTTTTCCTCAGTCGGATTGGTTTAAAAACAACGGAAACTTATCTTCTTGACCCTAATAACCTCTTTACAGCTCGAATCGAACCATGCGTTTTCCTTAGGTTTGATGCTTTTAACCCTATTCGGGATAAAAGTTCTCATTCCCTGTTGTTTTTGTTATGTTTTTGTTATTGTTATTTATTATGTATGTTTGTAATATTTATTAATTTATAAGACAATTAACACGACTGGACACAAGACTCAAACAAGACGCGCAAGGGACGAACGACGCACAACACAGAGGGGACCTTCCCCAAAGAAAGTTCACTGACAACTAATTTCACACAAAATTTTAATGGCAATCTTTACTTCGTCTTAGTCGGGAAGACGGGATTGTTGACTTTCATCGTCAATATTGATAGAACAATAGACCACCCTGCCTGACAACGGGATTCGGTTCGTCCTCGCCTTTGTATAGCCTACAGAAGTCTAGATATCCTCAGAATTGACTTCGATTCCACTATGATGTTTCCTCTTTCGTCTTTGCAACCTTAGGTCCTAGATTTATGCATTATGTAAACTTTGTTTCACCTGCTCATAAAACTTTCGAACTTAATTTCTATTTATAAACCTCTCAGCACCTTCGGCAACACACTTCTCTAGTTCTTTTTTTTCCTTGAGAGAAATCAGTGTTTCTCTCACCGACCGAGCTCGTGAGAGCCTTCGTCTGGCTCCAATGACAAAACCTCATCCAAATAAATTGGTTTTCCCGGTATCAGAAACTATAGTAAATACCGCAGTCGTTCATCCTTTTTTGCCCGACCCATCATATAGCATTTCCTGGGTGGTGGTGATATCTGATTCATAGCAGTTTAGGATCTCCTTTAAATCTTCGGCTGCACGTGGTCTATTAAGGTTCCTAACATTCCACGTGCATATCCGAAGTTCGTTGTCCTTAAATCGTTTGCGTAGGTTGTCAATAGTAAATCCGTCCGTATCTAAGGCTTGTTGGTGCAACTAAATTGTTTTATGTGGTCAGGAAGTTACCCTGATGCGCGAACTAGGTCCTTGATTTGAACTACAAGGTTGAAAGCCGGCATAACCGCTCCTTACAATGCAGAGCTCCGAATATGTCGTAGAAACTCTTTAAGGTGTTATCTGTAGACACGACCATTAACTCCATTTCGGAATTTTTCTGCTACCGTCTGGAAAAAGGGAGAGTTGACTTGGTGTAAATACCTCTCTCCCCTCTCTTTCGTCTGCTAACCTAAACAACTTTCCACTAGAGTTTGAAATCAAAATTCAGTTGTTTCTTGAAATTGAAAACATTTTCAAGTAACTCGAAACACCTTAACATGGACAAACGGACCCAAACGGATGGTATATTATTTTTATAAGCAAGCATTTGGATTCTTTTGTTATCGTCACCATCATTTCGCCTCATTAAGATAAATATTAAAATGATAAAAGATACATAATGTACAATATACATAGGCAGATATAGATAAAATAAACGATTTGTTTGTTGCAAGTCAATATCATCGAAATCTGAAACACGTCGTCGTCGTCGTCGTCGGCATTGTCGTCACCGTCGTCTCTCGTAGGCGCAGCGTGTGTCGCTTGTCGTGCTCCATATCCTATAACGTGCGTCATTGTTGTCACCGAATGAAATTGGAATAGTAAATTACTTCTTAACGTTGATTAAGGACATTAAATTATATTGAAATTGAATACAATTGTGATCTCGATTCACGCCATGACAAAACACATTAAATGTTGATTATGAATATGTTAAACGTTATTTATGATACATATGTATATACAATAATTGACAGTCTGTGTGTTGGCATTGATATTCACGAATTGCGATAAAGTCTTAATAGGCCTAGATAGACATTTGTTTTAATATGTTTTCAAATTTCGAATCAAAATTTAAAACTATCTTCACACACTTAGGTGGGCCCTTCTGCCTTGAATATGGTTGAAATATATGTACATACTTTGGGGGTGACTAAAGAAGGGGTTTGTTAATGAATGAAAAGTTATTTCATGAATATTAAATAAACAAGCAATAACAACATTAAGCAGCAGTTCCTGAAGAGTTGGCGAAACGTGATACCTACTTGAAGGTCACAATTGTATCTGAAATTACCCCAATCTCAAACTAACTTTTATTAAAAAACATTATTATCGCCATCTGTGAGTTATATGAAGTATTTAAGAGATCGTTATAAAAGTAAACTCAACTTTAAAGGCTACCCAAACATTTTAACAGTGCAAACAAGGGACTTCGTAGTAAGACTGCTGACATTTTTCTTAACTTCCAATCATTTCCGCACGACGTATTCGTTTTGACAGAAACTTGGCTTAATTCAAGCTTTTCCGACACAGAACTTTTCAGCCAAGAGTTCGAAGTTTACAGAAATGATCGTCATGTTGGTAATGCAAAGGATTTAGGTGGAGGTGTTCTAATAGCGGTAAAAAATACATATTTCTCTTCGTCTGTATCTTTTCCGTTTGAACTATCAATTGAACTGGTGTGTAAAGTTAATGGTACAGACTAAGACTATTTTCATTTTAATCGTTTATATTCCTCCAAAAAGTTTAGAGTCTGTTTATAGCGAACTCTCCTTGGCATTATACTTTGTTATCAGTTTGTCATGCTCTGACACCGATATCTTACTTCTAGGTTACTTTAATTTACCACACATTGATTGGATTCCATCGGAAGACGAATCTTGCCTTGAAGCCTCTCTCTCTTCTTCACAATTGGAACTATCTTTTCTCGATAAAATCCTTTTTGCTGACTTACAGCAAACAAGCAGTATTAAAAACTCAAAGAATCGAATTCTCGATTTAGAATTTTCTTCTGACGCTATTAGTACTCTTGTTCTAGAATCTAGGTCAGGAATTACTAATATTGATAAATATCACCCCCCTTGGACATTTTTCTTGACTTAAGATATCACCTTACTGAACACTCCTTTGATTGCTTATATAATTTTGACTTCAGAGAAGCTAATTTACAGTTGTTGTCTGAAGATTTAACCATTTCTGGAATTGCTGATACTTTAGCATTTTCTAATATTGACGAAGCAGTTTCAAATTTCTATAAGATCTTTAATAATTGTTTAGAAAAAAATGTAAATTTAAAAAAATCAAGAAATACAAACTTTAGCCACCCTTGATACACGAAATAATTGCGTTTACTGCGTAACAAAAGAAATATAGCATGGAAAACTTATCTCAAAACTCTGTCTCCAATCAATTTCTCTTTTTATGTTGAACTTTTTAACGAATTTAAGTCTCTTTCAAATTTTGTATATGCTATTTATGTTACTGATATGGTTACCTCTTTGAAAGAGAATCCTAAACAATTTTGGAAACTTGTAAATTTAAAGAAAAAATCAGATGGCTTTCCAGTTAACTTCACTTACAAGAATCTTTCTTTCAATAAAACTGTTGATATCTGTAACGCTTTCGCAACAAATTTCCGTGAATCTTTTGTTAATAGCCCTCAAGAAGTTGATGAAGTATATTTTCATAATCTCCACTCCTTTTCCCAAACTAGCTGTAGTCACATACCTGTGCTAGAGAGTACGGTCCTTGATCTTTTATCCGCGTTGAATGATGACTGCTCAGCCGGTCCCGATGGTATTCCCCCAATAGTATTAAAAAAGTGTAGTAATGCTTTAGTTCAACCCCTTACGTTCTTATTCAAACTTTCTCTAAAAAACAGGCAAATTTCCCAGTTTATGGAAGAAGTCATTTCTTACACCAATTTTCAAGAAAGGTAAGAAGGCGGATATAACAAACTACAGGCCCATTACAAAGCTTTCTTGCATACCTAAATTGCTTGAACAAATTGTTTGTGAAAGTGTAGCATTTTTTAGTAAAAATCTCATTTGCGAACAGCATCATGGTTTTGTGAAAAAGATCAACCGTTACTAATCTCCTCACATTCTCAAACATTATGTTCAAACTCTTTAAAACAATGTTATGAAGTTGACTGTGTATACACTGACTTTTCCAAAGCTTTTGACCAACTTTGGCCCTTTTCTATTCATCCTGCCTTTTAAAGACGTATGGTCATCGATTGATTTATATTTAAATAAGGTGGGATTAAAATCATTGTTTAGAACCAGTGCTCCACTATCGTAAACGTCTTTATTTTATTTTTTTTTTGATGTTATGTAATAATTCATGTTAAATGTTAATAATTATTATGTTTTTTTATTTGTTGCGTCTATTAGGTTATAATTGTATTATTTTCTTACTAACAACTAACACATGCACTTATGATGAGCCTCTGATCGTAGTGTGACGCTTGCTGTAAGCTTACTATTTTCTGAAAATTCTGAAGTGTAAAAAAAGGCACCTTAACCGACTTTTACCAATAATCGGTCACTCAGGCGTATACTCACTTTTTTGTAATTATTCTACATACAAGTTCCTTTTTTCTTAGTTGCCGCCTCGGATTTGTTTCATCACGTGCTATATCACTACATAGTATAAAACAAAGTCGCTTTTTCTGTCATGTGTCATGTTGTATGTCCCTATGAACGCTTAAATCTTTAAAACTACGCAACGGATTTTGATGCGGTTTTTTTTAATAGATAGAGTAACTCATGAGGAAGGTTTTTATGTATAATATCATCCATTAAATAGTGGACAAATACTGTTATTTTTGAGGTTTCTAATGTGATGTCGCAAATAATTACATTTTTTCCGCTTACATTGCAAACGCAGGCTGAATCCTACGAGATTTATCAAAATAACAAGAAAGCTGTGAACGTTGTATATAAAGATATTCTGTAATATATTAATTATTGTTGTAAAATAAATAGGTAAAAATGTAAAAAAAAGTAAAAATGTAAAAAAAAGTAAAAATGTTAAAATGTAAAAAAAAAAGTAAAAATGTAAAAAAAAGTGAAAATATTGTGTATAAAAGATATTCCAAAGATAAGGAAAGGGGAATTGTTTTAAGTACTCCAAAAACGCGTGCGGGCTACGGCCAGTAAATGAATAAATCAAATCTACTGGATTGATTTTATCATTTTTTCAGTGAGTTACATATTTTAAACCCGTGCAAAGCCGGAGCGGGCCGCTATGTTTTTTTATAAACAACGTTCACAGTTTTTCTGTAGCGTATTTAGTATATCAGCATTGCACCCGTGCGAAGCCGGGGCGGGTCGCTAGTTTCTATATATAATACAATCCTTTAACTTAGAATGTCATCTTAAGTGTTCTTTCATTACTGCACAAAAGCTCTAAGATGAATCTTTGGCAAACATAATATTTTAACTTTAAACGTGCCGCCATCAAAGGAATTTGATGAATTCCAAAATTAATAATTTGTGTAATTTTAGTGTTCATCCCTTTACATAAAAACAAACATGCAAAATATAAGTTGTATGTACTTGTCCTTATGTTTTAAATTCATTTATTTCGAAACAAATAAAAGCTGCAGTCAAGGTAAGGCGATAATAGCCTTTAGACATAAATAAAATGAAGAGCATTCAAAAAATAAATTACTCTCCTAAAACCTCATTTCCGGTTTACTTTTAAATTGTATTTAGATCAAACCTTATTATGGATCCAATAATTGCCCTCAAAATTAAGCTTTCATTTTCTCAAGTCATCCTGATGATGATGCGATGTTATGCTTCAAAGTATAGAAAGACGAACGGTGGCGGCGAAACCTTTTAAGAAAATTGCGATTATATGCAGTTTGCTCTTATAAATAAATGAAGATAATTTACCTCAAGTGGAAATTCAAAGGTTGTATAAACTTTGCTATTAGTCTTTTTAAAGTTATATTACTCTCTCTTTCTCTCTCTTATTCCATCTCTATGGGTATTTTTTAAAGAGTTACTTTGAATAAAAACAAAAGACTTAACTTACGAGAAAGAAGTAAAAGATGGTCTTTTTTTTAAATGTTCTTTAATTATGTAGGGTTTTAAATAAACTTACGAATCTTTGACAGTTCTTAAGTCAAAAGTGTTTTAGTATTTATTGAAAAAAAAATTCGGCGGACAGTTTTTCAGCTGTCAGATGATTTATTTGTTGATTTGTCATTTCACCTCCCCGAACACCTGGTGCTTTTTAAACTGCCTGAACTTGAGATTGTGCTCTTATCTCAGTATAAAGTTGTTATAGGGGAATCAAACGAGAGAGGGAGAAAGGTGTTTCCTCAAAGACACCAATCTTTTCATCCAAACGTAAGTGGAGGAATTCATAAGATGGAATAAACAGTGAGGTCTACAGTTGCATTTAGGTTGAACTACTTAGTGAACACCTAATATGACTACTGCGGCATATTCGGAGCTTACGATTGTAAGGAGTGTCAATGCCGGCTTTCGCTTTTGGAATGTAAATAAAGTTCCTGGTCCTTCAGGTTGAAGGTCGTGCGTGAGACAGTAAGCCATCCTGTAAAGAAAAACTAGTTGCGAAGCACCAACAACCCTCATATACTGACGGATTAAATGTTAACAACCCACGAAAACGATTTAAGGACAATACATTTTTGGATATGCACGTGGAATGTTAGGTCCCATTAAAGACTACGTGCAGTCGAAGAATTAGCGGAGACCCTAGACTGCTATAAAGCAGATACATTGGAATGAGCCGGGCAAAAAAAGGATACAAAACTACGATATTTACTATGGTGACCAAGGCAACAAGTCTTGAGCTTTTACCGTCTGCATCAAGGCTAAATTCCAAAATATTAAGTTAAAACATCTTTGGTGGAATAATCGGGAAAAACAGCCTGTACGACAACACTTCACATAACAGATTCAGGCTCATAAATTTTTCTCTGACCGCGTCACTAGTAACCTCTTTCGAAGTTCTCTGCTGCTAACACAATGTATCGAGAAATAGTTGCAATATTGCCAAAAAGATGCAATCAGAAAAGCCGCCTCTGACATCTCGGGTTCCACGCAGCCATCAACAAGAAACCGCTGGTTTTATGAAGAATGTCAGCAGGAAAATGCAGCCAAACAACATGCACGCAAGGCGGCGCTGCATAAAAGGACGAGAACTACACACGAGCTCTATGAGCAGAAGAGGAGAGAGGAACATCGACTTCTCAGAAGGAAAAATAAAAAGCGTGAGAAGCATGTGGTCGAAGATGTTGAGAGGTCCAGAAACAAAAATTAAGTTCGAAAGCATTATGAGCAGTTGATACGAAATTCACAAGTTCATAAAACTCGAACCGAAAGGCTCGAAAGACGAAAAAGGAAACATAAAAGTAGAACCGCAATGTTGATAAAACGGCGGCGACAAACCAAATTGCGCTATCAGGCCGGATTATCCATTCAATATAGACGACGAAAGCCAACAATCCCGTCTTCCCGACTTAGATGATTGTCATTTCTAAGCCAAGGTCTAACAAAGCCGATGGAGCAGATGGCTAAAGCTCTTTAAAGCAGCTGGACATAATTTGATTAGGAGCATGCATTAAATGCCCTGTAAAATATGGTCGTAAGAAAACATGCCCGATGAATGGAACCTCATTATTATTTGCCCGATACTGAAAAAAGGTGAACCTCTAAACTGCAACATCTATAGAGAAATCATTCTACTTAACTTTGCATACATCTTTTCTCTATTTTCCATTATCAGAATGGTATTAGACCAGGAAAGTCCACAGTCAATCAAATATTCTCATTACGGCAGATCCTGGAAAAAAACCAAATCCAATTCCAAATCGACATCAACCATCTCTTAATCGATTTCAAAGCCGCATATGACAGCATCTACAGGGACGAGCTGTATAGATCCATGTTAAGTTTTGTCATCCCTGATAAACTCGACCGTTTGTGTAGGATGACCATATAGAATTTGCGTTGCTCCCCAAAAGGTTGGAAACAACTTAACAGAACCTTTCGATGCTTAAAAAGGCTTTGGACAAGGTGATGCATTGTCGTGCGATTTCTTTAACATCGTCCTTGAAAGAATATTCCAATTACTATCATATGCGTGATGTCATATGATCGAATTTTCTGTCTGTGAACATCCACGCTAATTCTAACAGACCAGCTATTTTGGCATTGAGTGAAACCCAAGTAGGTGAAGACTCCGATCCTGCTGAATTTTTTATTCATGGGTATTGCTTGGTGCCATTATTCTTCTCACACCATGGTCTCTCCATATATATTAGGAATGATGTTCCCTATCAACTTTTACCACAATACGGTCATTGTTCCAACTCCTTCTTTAATTTTATGTGGTTAAAACTTTCCGTGAATAAGCACATCATTCACTATTGTTTCCTTTATCGGGGCCCAAACCTGGAGAGAAGTTCGACTTCTCAGGAATTTGATGCTCTGTCTGACTCCATTCAAAGAATTATTGTATCCCTGTATCACACTGAAATCGTTATTACGGGCGATTTCAATGTACACAATTCTTCATGGCTTCAACATTCGGGCCAGACAACACCAGAAGGAGTGTGTGCTGAGATCTTCGCTGAGTTGAACCACCTAACTCAGCTGGTCAACGAGCCAACTCGAATATCGGACGTGGTAGTCGAGCAGAAAACACTCTTGACTTGTTTCTTACTTCTGACCCTGGTAAGTACACTATTAGTGTACTCCTCTAGGCTCATCTGACCATTGTGTCATATCAGCAAATTTCTCGTGTAAAAACTCTCCAGTTAAGGAAAGAGCTCCTAAGAGAACCGTTTGGCAATACGAGAAAGCCAACTGGTAAGGTCTCAATAATTATTTTAGGATCTTTAACTGGTCACTATGCTTCCTCGATAGTGACGTTGACGCCAGCGCTGATATGATCACAAGTTTGATTCTCCTGGGAATGAGAACTTTTATCTCGAATGGGGTTAAAAGCATTAGACCTAAGGAAAACGCATGGTTCGATGCGAGCTGTAAAGGGGTTATTAGGGTCAAGAAGGTAAGTTTCCGTTGTTTTAAAGCCAATCCGACTGAGGAAAATCGGAATAAGTTCAAGCCAGCCAGGAAGGCCGGCAACGCCCATATTCGACGGAACAAATTTTTACATGACCAAAAATTACGACAAAATACATTTGTAAAAAACATGAGGAATTCTTCCTCTTCGTCGGTTCTTACGCTCGTTGTCAATGACACTAGACTTGTAAGCTCTCTCAAGAAAGCTAATCTCTTTGCTAGGCAGTTCGCCGCCAATTCAACGCTGCCAATGAGTGTTATGACTCCGCCTGTCATCGATCGCGTTAGTGATTCTATGGGGCCAATCTTTTTTCGCACACGTACTGTGGCAAGAGTCCTAAAAGATCTTAACATACATAAATCCGCTGGTCCGGGTGGTATCCCGCTATTGTTCTGAGAGGTGTTCTTCAACGCTGGCAAAACCACTGCGTAAGCTTTTTCATCTGTCCTACTCCTCACGTCGCGTTTCGAGTGGATGGAAAACTGCATTTGTCCAGCCTATTCCCAAAAAAGGCGAATCTTCCTCACCCTCTAATTACCGACCGATTGCAATTACGTCCCTTCTTTCCAAGGTCATGGAAACGGTGATTAATTATCAGCTTAAGAAATATCTTGAGGAACGAAAGTTTCTTAATGACCGGCAATACGGCTTTCGTAGCAAAAGGTCCACTGGTGATCTCATGGTTCATCTCACCGAACAGTGGAACAAATCTTTACATTGTTTTGGAGAAAGTAAGATTATTGCACTTGATATTTCAAAGGTATTTGATAAAGTCTGGCATCTTGCTCTCTTATCGAAAATGCGTGCTTTCGGTATCGACGAATTTCTTCTTCGTTGGATTAGAAATTTTCTTTCAAACCGTTGTTGTTCGAAACAACAACGGATTCAAGTCTGAAACCCATAAAATAAATGCTGGTGTGCTCCAGTTCTCCGTTTTGACTCCGACCCTTTTCCTCATTTTTATAAATGATCTTCTGTCTGCTACTTCTTATCCAATACATTGTTTCGCTGACGATAGCACTCTTAGAATATCATATTCGTTTCCAGACTCACAACCCACCTCTTTGGATGTGGAACTGCAACGGCAAAATATGATTAGTTCATTAAATTCCGACCTACACAGCATTGTACAATGGGGAATTAAAAATCGTGTGGAATTTAATGCTTCGAAAACGCAATGCTGTCTTGTATCGTTAAAGCGATATAAACCCTCTTTGCACTATCTAGGTTTTTTGAGGCGTTGCAAGAAATTTTTCTCTCCGTCTGATCTGGCTACAATCTACAAAACCTATATACGTCCGAAACTTGAATATAACTCTCATCTCTGGGCTGGTGCTCTAGTAACTTATTTAAGCCTCTTGAACAATATACAAAGAAGAGCTTTTAAAATGATTGGTAACATCAACATCATAAACTCGATTACGTCACTCGAATATCGATGCAAGGTTTCTTGTCTCACCCTTTTTTACCGTTATTTTAACGGACTATGCTCTAGTTAAATAGCCAGTTGCATTCCTCCCCTTAAAAAATTTAACCGTAATACCCGCGCTTCTAGCAATGCCCATCAGTTTACCCTTGAGCCCAACTTCGGCCGTACTATGAAGTACAGAAATTCATTTTTTAGCCGTACTACGCGAATGTGGAACGCTCTATCTTTCCCTATCATTGCAATGTTTAGGAATTCAAAATCAATGTACACCGACACCTCCTATCCAACCCTGCCCTCTTTTCCTAATGCTCACACTGTGTCTTTGGCATATTAAAGGTATAAAAAAACCCTTTTAGTGTTTGCTAATTATAAAAAAAAAGAAAAAAGAAAAAATAGCGCGCTAGCCTTAAAAACTGTAGACAGAAATAGGTAAATAGAAAGTGACAATGAGAGTGAGATTGAAATCAGTAGTTTCAATGCAAATTCGCGACATTTTTTTCACCAGGTCATTTCGCACCAATGGAATGAACAACATTTGCTTGCCTAATAAAATCACTTGTCAATATTCATTTATGAATAAACAGTTCAATTTTGCAAAGTGAACTCCTTGGTGAATTTTCATCAACATTTTTCACCAATGTAAAGTACCCAAGTATATTTATATCAGCAACTCCGCTAACCTAGTGATTTCACCGGTGTGAGTTCACGGTATTTTTCATCAACTACAATTCACTTTGGAATACACCAAATAAACTTGCTTGGTGATTTCTTCACTGAAAAGTCACCATGCAATTCACTACTTGGTGAACGCCAATCCAATCCCTATGTTAATTTCATTGATGTTTTCACCATGTTTTCATGGGGTGTAGCTTAAATTCACCAAGGAAAAAGTTGGTGATTTAACGATGAATTTTTTTAAATTTCCGAATGGGCTATTTAGGCACCACTACGAATGCAGAAAACAACACCAGCGCTGAGATCAAACGACGTTGGCTTCTTAGAAAAACTTCAAATTCACCTCTACAGGAAAGCGCAGCAGAGGAGGCCTATGGTCTGGTCAGTCGGCACGCACAAATGAAAGTGACCTCACCCAATCTAGAGTGCGCTGACTTCGTGTGTTATTGTTGACAACATTTTGATGTTAAACTTTTGAAAAATACAGACAGACCGTCACGAACGGGAGTTATCCTTGTGTATCCCAACTTCTAAAATTGAAATTGATTTCATCAAATAATGTCAATGAAATTATTATTATTCAAATACTATTTAGATTTTATAAACATCAAAACATTTTTGTTGTAAGTCAATAATATCGTTGTTAGAAGTTCTATAATTTCTATGTAGTTCCTAACTTAACTAAAGTTTGATTATATTTTAGACCTACTTTTAGTCAAAACCATGTTTTTTTTCAGTTAAAATTGGTAAAAAAAGAGATTATTGAAAACGAAATTAGGTATGAAGAAAACCTACTGATCCATATTGATTTCATTTTCATCCTGCACTCTTGACAAAATTATACCGCTTATTTGCTCAAACCAAACAAGTACCAAAGCAAATTAATAGGAATTCATTATTAACAAAACCAATAATTCTAAAACAATGAAAAATATTGAACATACGCTTTTGTAGACGTTCAACATAGGTACGAGCAGGTACACCAATACCGAAGGCTAGAAGATTGATGCCGGTTATAGTTGTTCAAACTCAATGCACTGCTGGTACCTCTACTTGTTGTTGATTGAGCAACCAATTAAAAACACACGATTCTCCATTCAGGTGACAAAACTAGGCCAACATTCTTCCATCTATTTGATATAGAGCTACCCAACCCGGTACCAGCATCAATCCATCTCTATAAATATCCTTATACATTTGACAGAGCTACCTTACCTATGTTTGTATGTATGTCTCTGGAAATGGAAGGACTTGCGAACACGGGAGGAACGCTGCCAAAAATGAAATGCAATTTCGTACACAACTTCTCGACTAAGCCACTTCGATTAATTTCCGTTAATAAAAACAACAACGGTACCAACAACATATCAATACAATATGGACGACGACAATGGCACAGGGACACCATAAGGCACTGCATAGCCTGCCTTTATGTGATCGAAATGCGGTGAGCATGAACAACAACGTGGCTCACTCAACCGAAGTGAAAAGTGAACCAGGCTTTCCTCTTTAGTCAATATTTCCTGCAAAATCATCAATATACTACTTCTGGATGATAATTAGGTATTTTATTTTGTATAATCACTTTCAATCGAGTTCGTAAATAAATCGATGCACAATATTATTAAAGTGAAAGACGTTTGTTCATACGTAATTTTGTTTGTGAATAAAAAGATAAGAAACAATCAGTTGTTTTGATAGTTTTGATTTCCTTTCGAATTCGAGCACCTAACGCGTCATCTTAAACAATTTTTTTTAATTAAAATTACGATTTTGGAAAGAAATAACATTTGAAGAGAATTCATTTATTTATGGGAGAATCCTTTCAAAGTAAAATTAACATTGATTTTGAGTGGAGTAATAATACTGGTCGATAATATTTTGTTTTTGGGCATAAAACTGCACTTTTCCGATAGGTTTTGGTAGTCTTAATTCAAATCTGACTCCAAAATTTCACAGAAAGAAGCAAATCGGTTTGGAAGTATTTTTTGTCGTAAGAAATGCTCTTTTTTAAGTTTTTTTTTTTGAAAAGATAATTTTTGAAATTTGAGCAGTATTTAAAATCAAACTTCAGATTCAAAATCGAAGTGGAAAAATTTTCTCCAAAACGCAAAACCATGTAAGTTTCTCAAATTTCAGTTATAGTTTTCATGAATTTAAAACACGGTTCATTTTAAATTAAATTCAATTTTTCTTTATTGCGATTAATTTAAATTAGGTTTTACAAAAATATTCTTAAATAACTAACAACTAAGTTATGAAAAATTATGAGAATGTCTGGTGATACTAGACTAGAAGAACAATAAGCTATACCGAAATTATTTTTATTACCTACAAACGGAAGTTGAAAAGATTATTAATGTTAATAAGAAATAAAATTGGACCAAGTACGGAACCCTGTGGAAGTCCCAAGTTGTTAGTTTTAAGGCAATGAACACTGGGTTGAATTTTTACATATTATTTTCTATTTTTAAGATAAGACTCGAACCATTTTAAAACGAATTTACGAAAGCCAGCTTTATAAAGTTTTACTAGTAAAATATTTTGTCTTACTGTGTCAAACGCTTTAGTAATATCTACAAAAAGTCCAACATAATATTTTTTGCGATCTAAACCATTTTGTAGAATGCAACAAAATGAGCATAATCAATAGAAAGCCAAGTCCTAAAAGCACATTGCTTTGGATTAAAGAAATGTATTTATCAACATAAGCCAGCATTCTTGTTCTTACGAGCTTCTAAATTACTTTTGAAATTGAAGGTAGTAAGAAATTGGTCTATAATTAGATTCATATTGCTAACCACCTTTTTTGAATAAAGGAATAACTCTACTCTGAACGTCGAACTTGTCGAGTTGTAGACGCTGAGTAAAGTCAATGATTCTCGAGAATTTTCTCCAGATGAGTCCTGAAACTAAAGGACGTTCTTATCCCTCTACCCTCTACCTTCCCAGAATCATCACCCATTCCCACATAAACAAGGCATACCAGCCTACGTTTATGTCACCAACTCCCATCCCACCTCCCAAGTTGTATTGGCGAAAAAGCTAGACAGCGCTCCTATCTCCTATGATCCTTCTCACTCTATATAACCTAGCTGAATTGCTGTTACCGAATCCCAATCTTTTCCTTACATATCAGAATGATAATTTAACATCAACTGACTCCTCACCCTATTTCTTCCTCCCCTACCACCTCTCATCTTTATTGGGCTGGATCTAAGGTGTTAAACGACCCGTGCCGATGATCAGCCTGGCTGGGGGCCCAATTCAAAAATAGCCCAGTCTCTACGGAGTATCCGGATACCTGGCGACCTCCGGATTAACTAGCCTTATCTGAACATGCGAATCTCTGTGCAGACGGACCTCTTTTCTTCGGGTGCACAACACCAGCACTCCTCAATAAACCGGTATACATCGGGATAAATTAAATAAAGTCCAACGTTCAGCTTGCCAATGTATAAGCGGATCGCTTCGCACGACCCCATCTGCGGCACTGGACACCTTACTCTACCTAACACCCCTTGACATATTTAGCAAACAAATTGCTGCAAGCTCTGCTATTCGCCTCAAAGCATCGTCGCAGTGGACTAACAACAACATTGGCCACTCCGTAATTCTTAGGTATTTAGAATCAATTCCAAAGCACACAGAATACACCATCCCTCGACTGCAATTCGACAGAAACTTCCAGATTTCTATACCTTTCAGATCTTTCTGGGAGGATAGAGCATTCCTGGAAGATGAGTCAATCCATATCTATACAGATGGTTCAAAAACAAAAGAAGGGGTTGATGGAGGTGTTTACTTTGAACGACTGAAATTAAGTCTCTCATTCCGCCTTCCCAATCATTGTAGCGTGTTCAAAGCGGAACTTTTGGCAATAAAAGAAGTCTTGTCCTGGCTTAAAGAAAACGTGATATCAACATCTGATATCCGTATTTTCTCAGATATAGTCAGGCCGCTATCAAATCTCTGGACTCTGTCTCTACAAACTCTATAACAGTCCATAACTGTCGATCATCTCTAATGGAGATGGCACAACAGTTTAATATTCACCTTTGCTGGGTGCCGGGCCATAGAGACATTCCAGGTAACTGTAAGGCAGATGAACTCGCCAGGAACGGTACAGTACAGCCCATTCTACCACGTTTGGCACGTACTGGCATACCAATCGCTACTTGTAAACTGTCGCTAATGCAAGACGCTGTGAGGAGGGCAGGCTCCAGGTCAACATCACCACGTGTCAAGTCACGAAAAACATCTGGCCGACACTGGATTTAAAACGTTCAAGGTGCTTGCTCTCTCTAAGCAGGTCGCATATAAGCTCGATAATAGGTGTCATAACCGGACACTGTCTGATAGGAAAGCACGCCACGAGATTAGGCGTATTCTCAAATGACTTTTGCAGAAGCTGTATGGACAAGGAAGAGGAAGAGGAAGAAACAGTTCTTCATCTTCTCTGCACATGCCCTGCTCAAGAATAACCTAGGAGAATTCTTCTTTAACGATCTAAACGATCTAGATCTTATCAGCATAATCAGCCTCTCACGTTTCATATGGGACTCAAACTGGTTCCATTGAGCTTAGGAGGAAGCCTCAAGATTCATGTGGTATCACAATGGGCCATTAAACTGGCAAGTGTGTCCGTTTCCATCGTGGACAGCCACTATAACCTAACCTAACCTTATAACTATGCCACCCTTAATTTCATTGAGGAATTTATCAGAGTCAACACACGAATTGAAAAGATAAGATAGTATAATTATCTGCTTGGTTAGGGCCAACGTTTTTTAAAAGTATATTTCAAATCTCGTCTTTACCAAAAGAAGTTGAATTAGTTAAGGAATTGATAGTTTTAACACATCAAGTCCAGTTATTGGTTAAAAAAAGAAACTGTTTCCATACGTTAAATGAGGCTCAATACAAAAATAAGATTAGGTTAATACGAATTAGTCTATCAGTGAAAGTATTTTGTCCAATAGACGCAAAGAAGTTGCTGAATTCGCTGATTGGCGATATCTTCCGGGTTCGAGAGGTTAGCATTATCATTCCTTAGTACAATAGAGTTGGAGTAGGTAGGTACTGTTAAGGTTTATGATACGATTTATGACTTGCCACTCTTTTTTTATATTACCTTTAGCTGTATTAAATGTAGTGTGGCAGTACTTATCCTTTGCAACTTTAATTTCTTCGTTCATATTTCTACTTAGTTGATTAAGCTGTATTTTTAAATTATAATTTGAAAGGTTCAAGCGTTATTTTTCTAATTTGTTTTTAAAATTAGTTTTTTTGATTAGAGACAGGTTTATTCAAGGTTTGGACAGTAGTCAGATTTCTTCTATTACATCTTAAAACTGTATAACTTTATGTGGTCTCTTAGGATTTTTAAAAAATATCATAAGCTTCGGATGCGTTATCTTCAACTACTACACTGTCCCAATTTTCAAAACATAATCTTATGTTTAAAACATGATAGTTTATTTTGATCACCAAGGATTGAACAGGGTTTCTAACACTATGATTGCTACATAATATGTTTTCAAAAAATGTTCCTGACATGCATTGATCAGTTATATGCAGATATAAGCTGATATCCAAAAAGATATTGGGGGAAATATTCTTGAAACGTTCAAATACATGATCCAGGCAAGTACCTCAGCTTGGCCTTGTTGCTTTGTTTTTACGTAGGAAGTAAGAACGTTTTTAGCCATGAGGGACTTATATGAATGTGAAAATATATATAATATAATACTCAAGTAAAATTGATGCTCATGAACCTTGCAAAGCTCTTTACATTCGTGCAGTGCTGCTTAACAAAAAATATCTGTACATGAAAGTACGTCTAAAGTTGGTTTCAAAATTGTAGGAGACAACACGAAGCCTTGGGGCACATCATGATTTATATTGTCAATTTCAAAAAATTTAGAGCTTAAGCAGTGATTTTATTAAAAACTGTGGGAGGGATATTATCAGAGTCAGCGAATTTGTAAATCTCAAGAGCGAGACCATATTTGTCCCACATAAACGTTTACGGTCCCAAGAAGAGCTTTTGAACTCCCAATTTCGTAGTTTTTCAAACATGCTCATTTGTTATTTAATAATGGCCAATATTTTATCAAAGACAAAAATTGGAAAAACAATTTGCGCTTGTTTTGCCTACCTATAACCTGGCCCTAAATCAAAAATCACGTATATGATGAAAAACTATGATCTATAATGATGAAAAAAACAACCTCTTATATCCTGGCCCTAAATACCTGACTTAAATACGTTTTTTAATTGATTTTGGTGTCAAATGCAAATTGGTATTCCAATTAATATCTTTGATAAAATATTGGTCAACATTAAATAACAGATGAGGGTAGATATTCTTTCTACGTATTTTAGACTATAATTTTAATTTTTTGTGCCTTCATTTTTGGTCATGTGAAATATGAAAACTAAGTTCGTCTGGTATGAACGTAACAGTTTCCCATAGATGGTTTTTACTTAGTCGTATTACGTTTTTTCTCAGAGGTATTGGCTTTGAAATTGCTAAAAATAATTTGTCTAATTTTAGGAAATCCATTTGAAAACTGGTATTTCTTCTTATTTGATTATATTAATTAACCACAAAAAAGGCACCAGTATCAATTCAAAAACAGAATTTTGAAAAGTTATTAGCCAATATTTCAACTAAGTAAGTTGGGTGATTCAGCGAAAATAATTAAGTACACATTATGTGTCCTTTCTCTAAGTTCCATGAAACTTTTCAAAGCTTAAAATGAATTAAAACAAAAAAATATTTGACCGCAGAATTCCAACGTCCGTTCCTTCGAAATGACATTTATTTTAACCTTTTCCTAGCAAAATGGAAGGATTTTTCTTTCCAGGTATCGCTTGATGTAAATGGACACCCCGAAATAAAGAGGAAAAAAGGTGAAAATCATTTCAAACTTTAGTTTTTCAACTAATAATAAAAGTTTTCTCGTTAGAATTTATTATTTGGGAACCAAAAAAAAAAAATTAAAACAAATAAAAAAAAACACCACAACAAAGATGACTTTTTGGGAATGCGAAATGATAGATATTATGTGACGTCATTCAGAGAGCGAAAATAGAAAAACATAAAAACAATTCTTTTTGTATATTTTGTTTGTTAACCACAAAGGATTAATATTCCATTATAAATAATTGCAATTTGAACTAATAACATTTTTGCTTGAGGCTATGTGCGATTTTGCATGTTCAAAATTTTAATGAACTTACTGAGAAAAAAAAATAATACTTATTGATTTACAAACCGCAGTTCTATTTAGTTTGAAGGATCTTTTGTTTATCGTAATTAATTAGTTTTACATTTTTAACAATTTCAATTTTCTGCCTAAAAATCCATACTTGAGGAATTTTTTGTAATACAATTTATAATTTTGAATTAATTTATCTCTAAAAATATTTATTTGAATTTCTTGTTAAATAAAAAATAACTTTTCCGGGTACTTAAAAATATCTGATTTTATTTTGAAAGTTCATTTGACTAAACAGAATAATGCATGAGTTGGTAACTTGTAGATCCTTCGTCACGAAAGTCTAACCCTAGGCCTAGGGGCTACCTAGTGCCTACCTACGGCAAAGAACGAAGACATTGTCAGTGTCGCCCAGAATAAGGAGGTAAAAGGGGACCTTGTCCCCCCTCAATCTTTGACTCTGTGACGTTTTGTACATTAAACCATTTATTCCCTGACAATAGATGTAATAAATGTCATAAAATGCAGCTAAAAATGGGTATGCTTATAGTTTGCTTAGAATTTTTGAGCTCTACGGTCCGCTCCTCCCTAAATAAGGTACGGTTTCCATTTAATTTCTTTGAACATCTTAATATATATAAATTACGTGTCTCGATCTTTGTCCGCAATTGACTCCTAAACTACTTAACTGATTTTAATCAAATTTGTACACCGTTTGCAGTTTGATTCAACTTGAAAGATAGGATAGCTTATATCTATATTTATGATTGCGATATTATTTTATTGCAAAAAAGAGGCTGGGATGCGACCCACACTGATAACTTCGCATCATGTCTGTCAATTTGTCTTGCTTAAAAGGTTCGTTGGTTTTCGTGTTTTGTTAAAAAAGTTTAGTTGAATTATTCTTAAAAATTACCAACAATATTGTGGATATAAAAAATTGTTTCATTTTTGTTTCAATACTTTCAATACTTACAAATTTGCGTACTATTTTTTGTAGAATTTGTTTTTTTTATGAAAAAACGGACTGTTGGATTTTTATAAAAAATTTACTGAATGTAAAAAATTATATTTTCTCTGAGTAAAATTAGTTTAAGCCAATATTTTTAATTTTAAAAAAGATAATTGAGTCGAAATCTATTTTTACCAACTTTTATTAATTTTTTTAGTTTAGGACAATGTCTCAAATTTTTGAAAAGTTATTTGAGTCGAAAATCAATTTTTACTAGCTTTTATTAACTTCCCATAGGAAGTTATTGTAATGGGTCCGATTTGTCAAATTGAACATTTTGACATTTCTCGACGTTTCAAGGTCCCTAGAGTCAAAATTAAAGATTTTTAGAAAGATGTCTGTGCGTGCGTATGTACGTACGTTCGTACGTCCGTACGTCCGTACGTTCGCGACGTTTTTTTGTCGTCCATAGCTCAAGAACCAGTAGAGATATCGACTTCAAATAAATTTTGTTATACAGATAATAAGGCAGAAAGATGCAGAAAGGGCTCTCAAAAAAATTGCGTATCAGTTTAAAAAAAGGTGAAAATTTTGGTTAACCCTAAATATCTCATGAACCAATAACGCTAGAGACTTGAATTAAATTTTATATTATTTATTGTAACGTGATACCAAACAAGTATATTTTTGGAAAAAAATCAAAATAACGGTTTTTTATAAATCAAAAAAACTGATAAAAAATTTGTCACCTCGAAAATTTTACGACTTAAATATGATTTCATCTCCAAAACAATTTTGTGAAACGAAGAATAATGTTTTTGACAACTGATAAATTTAGAAAAAAAAACTAATTGATAGTTTTTTTTATAAAAAATAAAAATCTAAAAAAAACATTACTCAAAGTTGGTAAAAACTGAATTTCGACTAAAATATCTTTTCAAAAAATTGAGATTGAGTCTACAAACTTATTTTATCTTATAAGAAATATTGTTTTCAACATTCGGAAAAATTTAAAGAAAAATCGAATTGACAGTTTTTCTACAACAAATAAAAACCTACAAAAATATTTGTAAAATTTGGTAAAAATTGATTTTCGCCTCAAATATCTTTTCAAAACTTTGAGATATTGGCTTTAAACTTCTTTTATCTTTTAAAAAATATTGTTGTCAACATTCAGTTAAATTTTGAAAAAAATCGCATTGACAGTTTTTTTTACAAAAAATTAAAAACCTAAAAAAAGAATTAACAAAAGTTAGTAAAAATTGATTTTCAACTCAAATATCAATTCGATTTTTCTCAAAAAATTACTGAATGTTGACAACGATATTTTTAAAAGAAAAAATTATTTTGAAGCCAACATTGGCTTCAAAATTGAAAAGTTTTAAGAATTGCTACTAAAATTGGTAAACATTGTTTTTCGACTAAAAATCTCGTTAACAAATTTTGAAATCAATTTTTTTCATTATATGCAAAATATTTTTGGTAATTTTGAAATATTTTATAATAATTCAACTGACAACTTTTTTAACAAAATACGAAAACCTACAAACCTTTTAAGCAAGACAAATCAACAGACGGGATGGGAAGTTATCAGTGTGGGTCGCTTTTTTTGTATTGATTTTTGCTTTACATCAACTTTACGAAAATTTTGCTCAATTTTGTTCAAAGTCCTTCCTCTTTAAGTCCCGAACCAGTACATTTTTATACCTGCTTTAACGTTTCCGTCTTCTTTCGTTAATAATAATTTCATTTAGATAAGGGGTAACAGTATAATAGAAAATCAGTCATGAAGGTCGCCATGTTTTTTTTACAAATGACATCTATGTATGTAAAAAAAGAAGGGTGGTGCCCATGTCTGATGTTCTCCTGTCGTTCCTCTTAAATAGCTTACAACAATGTTATATGACAAAAAAACGTTACTCACAGCAACGCATGGCCAGGTCAGCCAGTGGAAATATATTTTTCTTTTACCCCCTTTTAAGTAAAATTGTCTACGGGCGGGCGTCTTTAAACAGAGTGTTTACATATCTCGCTGCATGCAGCTTTTCACTTGACATTACTTTACATTTCCTCAGTTGCATATTTATGTATGTTTATGTGCAGTGTGCAGTGTATACTTTTATTTTAAGGACAAATGTAAATATAAACTATTATCCTGTCGGTTGTGAGTTTGTGGTGTTATAGAGACAAGGTAAGTTATTTTATTTTGTCATTCATGTGCACACACTTCACTCTCAACTTCTTGAGACAATGATATGGCAGTTGAAGTAATTAAATTTCAAAAAGCAACTAGAGAATGGTTTTTTACTTTTTGGTTCCATTTTTATATGAACAGCGGTATATGAAGTCACTTTGTCCCACTTTCACTTCGTAATATAAACTCTTTAGGTTCTTGTTGGTTTTTAACAGTCTCAAGAGAATGAAAGAATCAGACAATTTGACATCAGTGGGGGAAATTTACATTGTAAATTCAAAAGTAAATTTAAGAGAGGAAAATTAAAGAATTAGACACAATGTATATTAAGGGTGTTTTTTTTCAGAGGTTACCAAAAATTTGGTTATTCAGACTTGTGGTAAGAAAAATAACTTCAAAACATTATAAATCCTATTTTTTTAAAGTCCACAATCGATCAAATATTCACATTATGGAAGATCCTGGAAAAAATCCAAGAACATCAACATCAAGACACTCATCATCTCTTCATAGATTTTAAGGCCGCATATGACAGCATCTTTAGGGACGAACTGTATAGAGCCATGTTTAGTTTTGGCATCTCTGCCAAATTTGTCCGTTTGTGCAGGATGACCATGCATAACTCGAGATGCTCCATAAAGGTTGGCAACAACGTAACCGAACCTTTCGATGGCAAAAAAGGCTTTAGACAAGGTGATGAGCTGTCGTGCCATTTCTTTGACATCGTACGTGAAAGAACAGTAATGAACTCCCACATCTCAGAGGCGGCAAAAATGGGCTTAGTGGTTGATGAGGTCAAAACAATGTACATGCTGTCATCAAGAGAGGACCTACAACATCGACGTTTCGGTCAGAACGTCATCATCGTCAGACGTAACTCTGAAATAATTAAGGACTTTGTCTACATAGGCTCTGCTTTGAATGCACAATTACTCTTGCTAACCGCTGTTTCTTTGGGCTAAGAAAGCAGTTAAGTAGTAAGGCGACCAAAGTGTTACTATATAAGACCCTTATCATCCCAGTCCTGCTGTATGGTGCAGCAGTATGGATTATGACAAAATCGGATGAAAGGACCTTAGGTAATTTCGAGAGGAAAATTCTTCGCGTATCTATGGTCCCGTGTGCATAGAAGGTGAGTTAAGGAGAATATGGAACGAAGAGCTGCACGGACTGTACAGCGATGTACACTCAGCCAAAAGGGTAAAAGTCCAACGACGAAGATGGCTGGGTCACGTAGAGCGCATGGAAACCAATGCTCCGGCCCAAAAAGTCTTCAAATCCAAGCCCACAAGACAGCGCAGTAGAGGAAGAATGCGGATCAGTTGGCGCGCACAAGTGAAAAGTTGCCTCACCCAACTTGGAGTGCGCAAATGGAGACATTAATCTAGGGAACAAGGTATATGGGGAAGTTTGTTAAGTGAAGCTCTAGTTGACACTGTAGTGTCGAGGAAGGAAGCCCTATTTCCGTGCACCATCATGTAGGTACATTTAAAATGCCGGAGACACATTGTGATCATTTAGAACAAAAATGGGGGGTTGTTAGAATAAGGCATCGGTGTACATGTACATTGGTTTTGAATTCTGGAACATTGCAATAGCTGAGAAAGACAGAGCGTCAAGGCATTCGACATTCGCGTAGTACGTCTAAAGAACGAATATCTTTACTTCATAGTACGACCGAAGCTGTTCTGAAGGGCAAATTTATGGGCATTTCTCGAAGTGAGAGTATTACGGTTAAATTTTTTAAGGGGAGGAATGAATTTGGCTTTTGCATAAGGCATATTTCATTGAAATAACGTTAAAAGGGGTTAGGCAATAAACTTTACATTAACACAATTATTATTGTTTCATTAAATGCCATTTAGATAAGCTATAAGTTTAGAAATCAGGGCCTATTTCTTAAAACAAGTGACAATTCGTTAATTTAAAACTTGACAATTAATTGTCAAAACTTGTTCCATACACAATTTGAAATTTTTTGTAGAATTACAGGAAAATACCCGACAATCGTCATCTTTTAGTTACATGTGGAAATTGTCATGATAATAAATTGTCAAGTATTTTTCCACAATTTTCAGGAAGGACTGACAATTCTTTCATGAAATAAACAAAAATTAAAATGTACATATGTATTTGTCAGTATTTAATAAACAATTGCTACATGAAAAGAACTAAATTGATAAACGATATATTTTCAAAAGTGAAAGCGATGAATATTCTCAGTTGGGATCCGTGTAATACGTCGCGCCGACGCGACGGCACGAATTTAAAACAAAAATAGGCTGGGATGTGACCCACGCTGATAACTTCCTATCCCGTCTGTTGATTTGTCTTGCTTAAAAGTTTGTAGGTATTAGTGTTTTGTTAAAAAAGTTGTCAGTTAAATTATTCTTAAACATTTTAAAATTATCAACAATATTTTGAATATGTATAATGAAATAGTTTGATTTAAAAATTTATTTTTGTTAACGATATTTTTTGTCGAAAACCACTTTTTACCAATTTAATAGCATTTCTTACTTTTTTTATTTCTTATATTAACAAATACAAATATAGATGAATGAAATTAACCGAACCGAACATCAATTTTTACCAAACTTCCGTACTATTTTTTGTAGATTTTATTTTTGTATATGAAAAAACGGACTGTTATATTTTTATAAAAAAATTACTGAATATCGAAAACAATATTTTCTGTATAATAAAATAAGTTTGAAGCCAATATTTGTAATTTTTGAAAAGATATTTGAGTCGAAAATCAATTTTTACGAACTTTTGTTATTTTTTTTTAGGTTTTTATTTTCTGTTAAAAAACTGTCAATTAGATTTTTTTTTAATTCAACCGAATGTTGAAAACAATATTTATTATAAGACAAAATTAATTTGAAGCCATAAACTCTAAGTTTTGAAAAGATTTTTGAGTCGAAAATCAAATTTTACGAACCTTTAGTAATTTTTTGTAGGTTTTAATTTTTTGTAAGAAAGCTTTCAATCCGATTTTTCTGAAAATTATACCGAATGTTGAAAACAATATTTTTTAAAAAACAAAATTAATTTAAGTCGAAATCAATTTCTTTAGGTTTTTAGTTTTTGTAAAAAACTGTTAATTCGATTTTTCTGAAAATTTTTCCGAATGTTGAAAACAATATTTCCTATAAGATAAAATTAGTTGGAAGTCATAATCTCAAATTTTTAACTTCCCATAGTTAGTTAGAAGTTATTGTAATTAGTCCGATTTGTCGAATTGAAAATTTTGAGATTTCTCGACGTTTTAAGGTCCCTAGAGTCGAAATAAACGTGATACAAAACAATTATATTTTTGGAAATATAAATACTTAAATATGATTTAATCTCAAAATTAATTTTGTGAAACGAAGAATAATATTTTTGACATCTGATAAAATTTTGAGAAAAATCGAATTGACAATTTTTTTATAAAAAAACAAAAACTTAAAAAAAACATTAGTCAAAGTTGGGAAAAATTGAATTTGGACTCAAATATCTTTTCAAAAACTTGAGAATAAGACTTTAAACTTGTTTTGTCTTATGAGAAATATTGTTTTCAATATTCAGTACAATTTTGAAAAAATCGAATTGACAGTTTTTTTACAAAAAATTAAAAACCGAAAAAAAAATTTAACAAAAGTTTGTAAAATTGATTTTCGACTCAAATATCTTTTCAAAAATTTGATATAATGGCTTCTAATTAATTCTTACTAATAAGAAATATTGTTTTCAACATTAGGAAAAGTTTTGAGAAAAATCGAATTGACAGTTTTTTTTACAAAAAATAAAAACCTAAAAAAAACAATACTAAAACTTGGTAAAAATTTACTTTCGACTCAAATAGCTTTTCAAAAATTAAAAATATTGGCCCCAAACTTATTTTATTTCACAGAAAATATTGTTTTCGATATTAGGCAATTTTTTTTGTAAAAATCCAACAGTAACTTTTTTTTTTTTAAATAAAATCTACAAAAAATAGTACGCAAATTTGGTAAAAATTGATACACATAGGCAAACTTTTAAGCAAGACAAATCGATAGACGGGATGGGAAGTTATCAGTGTGGGTCGCATCCCATCCTCTTTTTTAAAAGATATTTGAGTCGAAATTCAATTTTTACCAACTTTAAGTAATGTTTGTTTTAGGTTTTTATTTTTTATAAAAAGAACTGTCAATTCGATTTTTCTCAAAATTTTATCAGATGTCAAAAACATTATTCTTCGTTGCACAAAATTATTTTGGAGATGAAATCATATTTAAGTCGTAAAATTTTGGAGGTGACACATTTTTTTTTCAGTTTTTTTGATTTACATATAAAAAAAAAACGTTAATTGGATTTTTTTCCAAAAATATACTTGTTTGGTATCACGTTACAATATATAATATAAAGTTTAATTCAAGTCTCTTGCATTATTTGTTCATGAGATATTTAGGGTTAACCAACATTTTCACCTTTTTTTTAAACTGCTATGGTAAAAAAACCACCAACTCAATTTTCTTGAGAGCCCTTTCTGCATCTTTCTGCCTTATTATCTGTATAACAAAATTTGTTTGAAGTGGATATCTCTTCTAGTTCTAGAGTTTGGACGGCGAAAAAAACTTCGACTTTAGGGACCTTGAACTGTCGAGAAATGTCAAACTTTTCAATTCGACAAATCGGACGGATTACAATAACTTCCTATTGGAAGTTAAAGAGAATAAATAATATTTTCGAATCTTTAAATGGTATCTAGAAGGTGTTTCCAGTAATTGCTTGAATCCATTACGTTGAGACCATTTGCCTATTGTGCGATATCCTTCCATAATCATATCTCAAAATTTCATTAAATTTTCCAAACAAATTATTTTTATTTTCAAGAAACAACTTTTGTACATTTATTTTTAGAATGCTCACCATTTTAATTGTGTTTTATGCACTTCACTTTTTAATAATACCACCATTCTGCAAACTGCGATATTTTAAAAATGAAAGAGTGTCAGCGTTCTGTTACTTTTAACATCAAAGAAATTAGTCGAAAAACTATGTAAATTAAAACAAAATGCAAATGTCAGAACAATACTGACAAATTTGTCTTGACAATTTCATGTAAATATTTTATAAAATACAGATGTCTGACAATTGTGACAAATTTGTAGAATTGTCACCTGTCAATTTTTATGAAATAGGGCCCAGGCTATATTAACGCTAATTGGTAGGACATTTTAAGTTGGTAGGATTTGTAATATAAAATGTAAGCTTCTTTAAATCCATGCATTGAAATATCAAAAGAAAGAAAAGCCATAGTCTTCTGTTTTTCTAATACAACTATTCATGTTGAAGTGCCAGACTAAAAATGCTAAAATGGTCGCCAATTAAAATAGTGTTGCCAACTTAAACTTGTATACCTATAAAAAGACATACCTTAGTATAAGTCTGATATAAAGGAACCCTGAGTTTTTTTTGTAAAATAAGTCAAAGTAGTATTAAGATAACCTAAAACGTCCAATTTAAAATACTGTATCATTGGGAGGGTAAGACAAAAGCGTTTACTTCAGAAAGTAAGACAGTTCCATTATCATCCCAAGAACCACTTTAACCATTTATAAGGCCTGTATCTTATTTCACATGTTTTGATTTGAACAGGCATACTGAATGAATTCTGATGCAATGGGGAGGTAGACATTTTCATTAAAATTCCAACAGAACCACATAAATATGTAGCACCAACAGAATTGCAAAACAAAAAATACAGCAATTTGATATTTTTTTAGTTTACACTAAATTTTAAAAAATTTAATAAAGAAACATATTTCATACAAATATACACTCATTTAAACTATTCCCAATTTAATTTAAATGTTTTTCGATACAGTTTCATTTGAAAACAAAAACAAAAAGTATTTACAACTAAATTCGTTTTGAAAAAAATGAAATAAGTTAAATCTCAAAAATAAAACAAAAGCTCAAAAATGTAGTCCGAGCGTGGTGGGTCATTTATGTAGGTATGACGTACACTGTACAGGAACGTGGAAAGAATAGGTGAGGATGTTCGCATACCTTTTTAAGCTGTAGCCATAGCATCGAATAAATCATCCTGATTCGGACACAGCTCACTTTATCTTCTCTAATAGTTTTGCATGTTAATTGGTATTTCATGTCTGTTTTAGATTTATTTGCTATAAAAAAAGATGAAGTCGAACAAATTCGCGTGTCTGTCCATAAGGGGACACCTCCACCACCCCAAGCTCCAATCCAATCCTTTGCTATTACTCAACGAACTAGCACCAGGATGCTGATGATGATGGGGGCAAATAATCGCATTACCCCTAAATCGAAATCTGTGAAATTTTTGTCGATAATTTTTAGCTTTTATTTCAACGATAAAAATAGAATCACGTATTTGAGTTAGAAAATCGGATTAAACATTAAAAAACTTTAACAACAAAATAAAAGCAAACAATGTATGTACGAGTAGGTAAAAACAACATGATTTAAACGTGCATGAGTTTGAATTTATAGGAATCTGAAGTTTTCAACTGAAATAGCGCTCAATAAAAATGTATTTTAAAACTACGATAAGAGTATTTAAAATGGAGAGTGAGAGAGATCTACTTCAACAGATCGCCAGTGTTTTTAAAAGCCGTCTAAACAAAAAACTAGTACTGTTTTGTTTTTACATTTATTTTTATTGCTGCTTCAAAAATATATTTTCAAAAGATTGAATTTGAATCATCCTAGAAGGTATTCCTGAAAACTTTGTCACTTTGAAAGGAATATAATATATTATTCTATTGTACACGTGCGGCAGCTGTAGCAACCAAAGTCTGAGGATGAGTTGCAATGAGACGACAAGGATTTGGACGCAATTGCAAAGCTTCTTAAAGCAATGTTACCTAACATTGTTGCTTTGGCTGCGAATCGCAAGAAGTCTGCAATTTCTTGTTGGAAAACTATGACAAGATAGGATAGCGGCAAAAGACTGAAGACTATTGCAAATTGAGAAACCTACAAATGGCTGCAGGTCAATTAATTTCTGAATACGCGATTTCAAAACCACAACTAATTAACTGAAATAATTGGGAGCTAAATTATACAATAATGATCTAATAGCTGAAGTACTTCTTGATGGATTATTATCAGATGAAGACAAGGACACCAGATCTGCTTTTGAAACTCAAAGTCAATATCCTACACTAAAAAAAAACTGGTACCGGTGACCAGATTTCCCGTTAAAAGTGGTTTTTAGATTCCTACCAGCCAGGATTTTCTGGAAAATTTTGCCAGGAGATTTTTCGAAGAATTCCTGGTAAAATACACCAGATTTCTGGTAGAATATACCAAAAGAATAATTTTTCCTGGTAAAAATTATACCGGGAATAAACCCACTATTCTGGTAGAATATACCAGAAATATATTTTTTTCCTGGTAAAATTTTCCCCAGTATTCCTGGTAGAATATACCAGGAATATTTTTTTCCTGATAAAAATGTACCAGAATTGTGGTAGAATATACCAGGAATATATTTTTTCCTGGTAAAAATGTACCAGAATTCTGATAAAATATACCAGGAATATTTTTTTTTTGGTAAAAATGTACCCGAATTCTGGTAGAATATTAAGCTCTTCCCACCAAATTATGGCAAGTGCCTTATGAAATCATGCATAGCATATATTTAATTGTATTCTTCCTACTAAAAAGAACGCATAAGATAGAGGTAATATTCCTAAAGAAAACATTCACATCAACATCGTCTCTAATATGTCCAAGAAAAAAGGAATACAAATTTTTCTTTAAACTAAATTATCGGAAACGCCATGTAGTTTACGATTACATATTTGGCGGGAAGGGCTTGATAGGTATACTGTACCAAAATTTGATTTCTACCTAAGAGGAAAATATATACTAGACAATAAAATTCCTGGTTTTATTTACCAGAAAAAAGATAATTCTTAAACTCCCAGAATTTCTGGTATTAAGTACCAGAAGGCTGGTTTTACCTACCAAGAAAAAATATACCAGACAATAAAATTTCTGGTTTTATTTACCAGATAAAAGATAATTTTTAGACTTCCAGTATTTTTGGTAATAAGTACCAGAAGACTGGTTTTATCTACCAAGAAAAAATACGGAAAATAAATTTCCTGGTTCTATTTACCAGATTCCAGATAATCTTCATTTTACCAGGAAAAAAAATACTTTCTACCAGGACGCTGGTAATATTTACCCGAAAATTTTCTGTCAAAAATTTTGATTTCTGGTAAATAAAACCAGATTTCTTTTTACCAGGAAATCTATAGTTATTTACCACGAAATCTGGAGTATTTTACCACATTTTTTCCTGTTTTTTTTTCTACCAGGAAATCTGGTTAAAAAAAATCTCTTCTGGTACTTGTAGGATTCTACCAGATTTCTGGTTTCTTAAATTTTACCATGAAATCTGGAGTTATTTACCCCGAAATCTGGACTATTGTACCAGTTTTTTGGCTGGTATTTTCTACCTGATTTTGCCTACCAGGAACATTTTTTGAGTGTAAAGAAGCAACGGTTTGCACGAGGTTACTTGTAGTTGGAGAAAAAACGAAAGAAATTTGGAACAACAACGTATTCAGTGCCAAACACTTCCGCACACAAAAACACTAAAAGAAGCCCCAATTTAAGGTAAAAATTGAAAACAAATATTTTCATTACAAAGCAAAGATTGCTAAACAAACTTGGTTGATTGAGAGCTGCCAGGAACATCGAAATGGGGTAGTTGCACTTTAAAAATTAACTGCATTTAAGAAAAAAAAAAACTGAAGAAGCTAAGCATTTCAAATCCGGAGATAGTCATGTAATTGACGTTTTAAAAGAATAGGAACTGTAAAATCTAGCATACGTTTTCAAAATTCAGACAATCTTATTTTAATCATCAAAGCAACGGACCATGGCTGTAAAGTCATTTTTGAAGGCTCTGGAGCTAGAATTTCGGACAAAGCTGAAAAATGAAACGGTTAATACTATTTATAACAGCTGACGAACCGTTTCAGCTGTACAAAGATACAACAAAATTATGTAACATAAAATATGGTTCGTTAATGGTATCTCAGCCATAACTTAACGAATGTTGGTTTTTAAGTGCTTAAGAGCATATACACGGTCTTTCGCGTAGCCCTACAAAAAAACGTCCTACGGTGTCAAATTGCATGATCTTGGTGGACAGTTGATTTCACTACGACGAGAAATTACGCGGTCAGGAAATTTTTCTTGCAATAAAGCCATATTCGCTCGAGTTGTTCGCCATGTGGCACCGTCTTCATATTCTCCAAGTCGTATTCTTCAATAGCAGGCAAAAATAAGTCGGTTATCATATGACCCTCTTCTGCTGTTGGCAGCAAAGAGAGTAGGAAGGTAGCGATACCTAATTCCAGTAGTGGAAGGGTTGTGAAGAATGGCCCTACCACCACTACTGAGAGCACATCCAGAAATGGAAAGGAGAAACTCTAGAAAAGCCTATATAAACAAAGACGGCAAGCTGCGAGAATCCTGAAGGCCTCTGGTGAATCATTGGAGGCTGGAAGAACACCGGAGTAAACCGCTCGCGTTCAATGGGCAACAGTGTTCTTGCTGCAGCAAGGACCGGGAAAGACTTTACGTCTAAAAGAGAAAGGTCTCTTGAGGGGGCCATACCGACACCAAAACGGCCTCGTGTGTAGAACATTAGCATTCCCCTTAATGCGAAACAAGCCAGTTTCAGTGACGTCACGAAGGGCAAAGTCGTGGTTGCAGTAATTGACAGGAGCGATGATGATGGCACAATATCGGCTGATCGATGGCAGCTGGTCAAGGTAAAGCTCTCGGGTGGCTTTTTATGCATTTTGAGAGAGCTTCCACCACTTCCTTCCATAAGCGAATGGGGTTGGCATCAGGGTCATGTCAAACTCATGGTTTGTGGCGATCAAAAGTCTTGCGACTTGTACAAGCTTGCTGTCAGCCGGTTAGGTGAAGTTTGGCCAGGTGCGAAACTCGAGGTTGTCGCTAAGGAAGACATTCCTAGCAGACCTAAAGCCCGCATTTGGATTCCAATCGAACCTCCTGGTATCGAGGACATTCTCGAAATAATCAAGGTTTGAAATCCATCCCTGTCGACGGATAACTAGAAGATCGCCAAGCTCGAGGAAGTCAAGGGTCTTTATAGGAGTGCTATTGTGGTACTCAATAAAGAATCCTTGGCTCCTCTAGCCCTAACCAATGACTCTATAAATTATGGTTTCGAATCCATCAAAATTCGAGTATACATAAAAGATGAGGCTACCGCGGATAGCGGGCCTCCTACAACAATCGAAGGTGAACTCGCGGTTGGTAGGCCTGGGTCATGCGTCGTCTTTTCTCCCACCAGAGGGTGACGATGCACCCATGCCCTATCCAATCACGACTCTACCCTCTAAAAAAGTCGACAACAGTCAATCCTTAATGGAGACTGAGGACGACTTAAACATGATTCTTCTGAGCGAGGACGAACTCTTGGGTTCATTCTCAGACTCAGAAGATCAAAACAAGACCGTGGTGGAGGTTAATTTGCCTAATTGTAGCCCAAATGCTGCAGTTAGTACAGATTAATCTCCAACACTCCATAAAGGTCTCGGCCTCACTTCTTCTTCGTCTGGGAAGAAACGGAGAAGACATTGTCCTGATCCAAGAGCCATGGATTGTGAGATGCGTTGTTCGAGGACTCAAGACTCCTGGGTACTACACACTCGATGACACAGATAAAGGTGAACCTAGATATTGCATACTAGTGAAACGTAGCATTAATGTATTTTTTTTCCCTAATTTCAGTGATAAAGATACCACCGTAGCTAGGCTGTAAAAACCCAAGGGAAGTTTCTGGCTAATGTCGGCGTATCTTGGCTATGACCACGATACCCTTGAGAGAATCATCACTGGAGCGGAACGGCAAAGGATCCGCCTAATTATTGGAAGCGATGTTAACGGTCATCACACAGTATGGGGGAGTATCAATATTAACGACAGAGGTGAGTCTCTTTTTGATTATATTCTTGGTACTAACCTCTTAGTAAGTAATGTTGGAAATGAACCAACCTTCATCACTAAAACTCCATAGGAAGTCCTAGACATTACTTTTGTCTCCGATACCATTCACCATATGACCTTGAATTTACAAGAAGGAAATCTAAGCGATCTTCCTAGCGATCCTTCTGTGGCACGATAGAAGAAACTTCTGAAGCCTCCAGGTTACGGAAAATTCTTTCAACTAATCCAGCGATGCCAAGCTGCTTGAAAAATGCAGACGACTCCTGGACAAATTCAAGTAATGAATCGCTGAACTTACTATTAAATACTCATTTTCCTGGTAGTTCTCTTACCGAAACTTGCAACAGTTATATACGTTCAAGTCCCAATACAACATACCCACAAGGTCTGATCAAAAGGGACAAGCTACAATGGGCTCTCAACAGCTTCAAACCATTTAAATCTGCAGGACCAGATGGAATAATACCAGCCGAGCTAAAAAAAAACTTTTGACATAATTGCACCAATCCTTGAGGCAATTTTTACCAGCTGTCATATTCTCTTGGCATGGAGAGAAGTTAAAGTTGTTTTTATACCCAAAGCAGGTAAATGCTCGCAAGTCAATCCTAAAGATCTACGACCTATAAGTCTATCATCATTCCTTCTTAAGACCTTGGAAAGATTGATTGATATCCATTTAAGGGCAAGTATTGATACAAGACTTCTGTCTTCGTCTCAACATGCCTACTGTAAAGGTAAATCGGTGGAAACAGCGTTACACACCTTAGTACGCACCATCCAATATTCCCTCCATCATAAAGAGTTCACTATGGTTGTTTTCCTTGATATCAAAGGTGCCTTTAGCAAAGTGGACACAACTGCACTAACATCTCTAAACGTAGAGAGTTCGCTTGAGGAGTTAATTCATTTAATGCTGACTAGCAGAATAAGTAACCCAAAACTGAGCAACTCTTCTGCCAGAAAATTCTTTAGTAGAGGGAAACTGCAAGGTGGGGTTCTATCCCCTCTTCTCTGGAACATAATGGTAAATGAAATACTAACTGGTCTGGATGCGTTGAGATTTAGAGTGATTTCCTATGCGGATGACGTTGCTATAGCAGTTTCAGAAAAGCATCTTAACACCTTAAAAGAACTCTTACAAAATGCCTTAGAAAAACTAATACTTTGCGCTGATCGGTGTGGCGTGGGTGTTAACCCACACAAAACCGATTTGGTCTTATTTTCGAGGAGATACAAAATTCCATTTGTCAAACCCTCCCTATATTAAAGGAATAAAATTAAAATTCTTAGACGAGGCTAAATACCTGGGCTTGTCTTAGATAAAAAACTAAATTGGAAACGCAATGAACAGGAAAGAGTCAAAAAAGCTACTGTACCTAGCTCTCTTTTCTTGCAAAAAAGCTATTATTAATAAATGGGGCTTACAACCCAGAATCACGCATTGGCTATACACATCGGTAATTAGACCGATTTTAATGTACGGTGTGGCAGTATGGTGGACTGCTTTAGATAAAGCTATAAACCGCGACAAATTAAATAAAGTCCAACGTTCAGCTTGCCTATGTATAAGCGGATCGCTTCGCACGACCCCATCTGCGGCACTGGACACCTTACTCTACCTTACACCTCTTGAAATATTAAGCAAACAAATAGCTGCAAGCTCTGCTATTCGCCTCAAAGCTTCGTCGCAGTGGACTAACAACAACATTGGCCACTCCGTAATTGTTAGGTATTTAGAATCAATTCCAAAGCACACATAATACACCATCCCCCAACTGCAATTCGACAGAAACCTCCAGATTTCTATACCTTTCAGATCTTTCTGGGAGGATAGAGCATTCCTGGAAGAATAGTCAATCCATTTTTACAGAGATGGTTCAAAAACAAAAGAAAAGTGAAATTAAGTCTCTCATTCCGCTTTCCCAATTATTGTAGCGTGTTCCAGGCGGAACTTTTGGCGATAAAAGAAGTCTTGTCCTGACTTAAAGAAAACGTGATATCAACATCTGATATCCGTATTTTCTCAGATAGTCAGGCCACTATCAAATCTCTGGACTCTGTCTCTACAAACTCTATAACAGTCCATAACTGTCGATCATCTCTAATAGAGATGGCACAACAGTTTAATATTTACCTTTGCTGGGTGCCGGGCCAAAGAGACATTCCAGATAACTGTAAGGCAGATGAACTCGCCAGGAACGGTACAGTACAGCCCATCCTACAGCGTTTAAAGCGATCAAGGTGCTTGCTATCTCTAAGCAGATCGCATATAAGCTCGATAATAGGTGTCATAACGGGACACTGTCTAATAGGCACGCCACGCAGCTAGGCGTATTCTCAAATTACTTTTGCAGAAGCTGTATGGACGAGGAAGAGGAGGAAACAGTTCTTCACCTTCTCTGTACATGCCCTGCGCTAGCTCAAAAACGAAAAAATTACCTAGGAGAATTCTTCTATAAAGAACTAAACGATCAAAATCATAATAGCATAATCAGTCTCTCACGTTTCGAAAGGGACTGAAACTGGTTTCATTGAGCTTAGAGCCTCAAGATTCATGTGGTATCACAATGGGCCATTAAACTAGCCTTAGTGTGTCCTATTTCATCACAGATAGCCACTTTAACCTAATCTAACCTAACCTCATCTCAATTCATTGGAAACACTGTTTTATCAATCGATCAATCAAAATTGTTGCTTTGCATGGTATTTGTTGCACTTTTTTTGAGTACTCCCTTTAACACAGTTATCTCAAAATCGTCACGTATGAACATTACAATTCCAATTAACTAACACTAACCATTCGTTGGCTCTTAGTAATATTCTTATGATACTCCAAAGTTTTCCAAATCTTTTTGAATTTCGAAGAAACTTGAAGGGGAGACTAAAAATATTGAATTGATTTATCAGGAAATTTGAGATGAAGAAAACACTCTTCCTCTCTAATTCCGTGTAAATCGTTAAAGTTACTCCCTCGTTATGTTATAATTTTTGGATAATTATTATAACAAAAACTCAGCTCTCCTTGAAGCTGGTTGGAGATTGAGATAAAATAATTTATCATATTGATAATTTTACTTCATGGAATTGGTACCGTATTCTTATTATTTTCTTATAGAGTGCAGTGCATCTTGTCTAATCTTAATCCTTTGCAATTTTACTGAATTATTTCGAAACTGATGCTCAATAACCCCAAAACAGAAAGAGAAGAGATTTTACAAGCAATTCCCAAGAACTTTTCTACTTATCATGATTTTGCAACCAACATCCAGTAGCTGTAGTTTTGTAGCTTGTAGCATTACCCAAAAGGATGCGCTCTCTTGTGCTTATATTCGAACCGAAATAACTTGGATTGTAGCTATTTTGATTTGCAAAAGTTTAAAACGTTTATCGTCATTTCGCCCAAGAAGGTACCTACTTTATAAATAGGTTAGATTTGGTGTAGTATGAGGGGCAGGGGCTACAGAATAGTATGCCATTGCTATTTCTCCACTCGATTCTTTTAGGATGTGGATTGGAAATTTCACAGAGAAACAACGCAATGGTGTGGTGGTGTAAGCAAACATCATGCAGAAAATTTCGGTCTTGAGTTTATACAGTTCAGTGATTTGATATTGCTATTTCTGCAAACCCAACAATTCAATGGCAAGCCAAATCCAGAGATCCAGATCTAGATTCAGATCCAGAGACTAAGAGACCAGTCAAATAAAAAACAAGAATATAACAAAACAACTGGGGATGGAGCAAAGGCACGACAGCGGCAGCTCCAGACACGTTCCAGAGAATAGTTCCTTCTTTTTTTTGAAAACAGTACCCAGAACATATCTTTCCGAATATAACATAGGTACTACATACATATATATTCTTGCATGAGTGACATCGATTAAGGCAATCCAATGGAAAAAGAAAATTCGACAAAGAACAAATTTAAATTTTTTATTCGTTCTTAAGTTGTCAAGTTTGCGTCACAAAAGTGCTCTCAGTTTTCCAAAGTAAGGTACAAGGAAAGGTGTATCCAATATTCACGTACATTTTAGATACACCACCTCACCTAGTATAGTCAGTCACTCACAACTTGTGGTACATGATGTGAGGGCCAGTTGAATTTGAGGTATGCTGTTAATGGAAGTCGGAATAATATTGGAATGGCTTGTTTGGACCTTTGACTAAGATGTTTCATATACGATTATAGTTGCTATTGCCAGTGTTGCCATCTGTCATAGAGATTCATTCATTCTATGATCATGAATTCTCAGGAAAAATAACCAAATAAATTCCAGATGCAAATATTCAAGTATAGGAATTTTGATGGCTAGATGATTCTCTGAGTTGGATAACATTGAATCCATTGATGATGGTTTTGGTCCTTCTTATGGCATGCGAATAAGAAGTATTTCTATTCTATATTGAATCCTTTAAGGTTTACTAGGTCATAATTGGAGTTGGTTGGACATAAGGATTTGTAGATTGTCTTCTTATTCAACATTTCAAACTTAAAGTTAGGGCTTCAAGTAATTGCCCAGGAAATTTAATGAATTTCAAAAAACTGTATTTTCTTTTGTAAGAAGCACAATCAAAAGTATTGTATTAATAAACTGATTTTGATAACATTTGCAAATTTTATTGTTAAAATGGTCTGCGTCTCATCAAAGGTCTTCAACATAGAAATCTACAACGCATTGTTGTAGATTTTGTTGGATCGCAGAATGAGCTTTAACCGCAGTTTTCTTTAAATGAAAGAAATTTCAGGAAACAACATAACACATACAGTTTGATTAAGTTGAGATATCATTCCGTTGGCTCGCAAAGCCCTTAAAAAACAACGTGGACGCTTACTCAGGCTCAGAAATGAAGAACCTCATCTTCTTTGAAGTCATTCAAAAACGAGCGTTTTTGACTAAAAATCTGTCTTTTTTTATTATTGTTTATGTTATTATTATATGTTCTTGTTCTTCTATGTTCACCATTCCTTACTTTAATGTTAATTCGAATGTTTTCTTGACTGATAAGGTTTTGATATATCGCGTTGATTAGGTAAGTAGAAGCAGGGAACCAGACCGCGCATATTATAAATACGCCTGAACTCACGGAGCGGAAACCAGTTGGACTTCGATCGCCGCTAAGCAAGGATCAGTGGTAAGTAAGTTGGATATTAACAGATGCTTCCCCCCACCAGAGGTAAGGGGCTTCTTGTGAAATATTCAAGTTTGATTGATCTACCAGCTTCGGCTGTGATTTACCAGTTTCGGCTGAGATTTATCAGTTTCGGCTGTGATTTACCAGTTTCGGCTGAGATTTACGAGTTTCGACTGTGATTTACCAGTTTCGGCTGTGATTTACCAGTTTCGGCTGTGATTTACCAGTTTCGGCTGTGATTTACCAGTTTCGGCTGTGATTTACCAGTTTCGGCTGTGATTTAACAGTTTCGGCTGTGATTTACCAGTTTCGGCTGTGATTTACCAGTTTCGGCTGTGATTTACCAGTTTCGGCTGTGATTTACCATTTTCGACTGTGATTTACCAGTTTCGGCTGTGATTTAACAGTGCGGCCGTGCTTTACATACGATAAGAGGCAATTCACCCGCGTAACGGCGATTGCCCCAGTTCTGACCGAATCGACGGAAGAGACGTGTCCCGCGCCGCCTGCTGACCGACACCTATCGCATATACTACCTCGGACCCGTGGCACAAGCCGAGATTCGGATGAGAAGAATTATTACGAAAATCAGAATTAGACAAAAAAAAGAATGTTAACCGACTATATGAAATAAATTCGAAATAATATAAAGGTAATTACAAATAAAAACTAAGACTATTGATGTTAAATTTCGGTGTTTTATTTAACTAACCCTGGACACAGTGAGTATACCCCAGCTGAGAAATTTAAAACACCCTCACAGTACTTAAAATCAAAAACATTTTCTAAATTTTGTTGGAATTCCTTTCTACACATTTTCATCTAAAGTAAATATCTTTTCTGGTCTTTGAGATATAGCTACCTACCTATATCTTTTTTTCGAATACAAAAACCTTAAAAAAGAAACTACATATTTTAGCTGAAATATTTAAATAAACATTTTTTGAACAAACAATAAAAAACTACAGAAAACTAAACTATTAAACTAAAAACTACGGCTTTCTATTGTATTTATATTTATTACTTCGTAAATAGAATAAAAAAAATGATCAATTGTGAAGATAAAGGCCAGAAAAACGTTTAATACACTATTTCTTCTCAGAAATGAAAATTAGTAAACTAAATATTAAATAAAGGGATTTTGGATTTGGAATATCATCACGAATTTAATTTTACAGAAAACTATTTCATAAATTTACAAAGCTTCAAACGCCTAATTTAAGTTTTTTTTTTTGAATCATTTAAGGTTGTATCTCAAAAACCTGACGTGATAGATTGTTTTTGAAGTTGATTCGAAATAAGGCAATCTAAAACATTAGAAAAAGTATAAGTCGACTGTCAACTGCATTAACTTGTTCACTAGTTAATTTTCCAAAAGCCAATACAAAAAGAGGCTGGGATGCGACCCACACTGATAACTTTCCATCCCGTCTGTCGATTTGTCTTGCTTAAAAGTTTGTAGGTTTTCGTGTTGGGTTAAAAAAGTTGTTAGTTGAATTATTCTTAAAAATTTTAAAATTACCAACGATATTTTTTATATAAAGAAATAGTTTAGTTTGAAAATCTATTTTTATTAAATAGATTTTTAGTCGAAAACAAATTTTTACCAATTTAAGTAGCATTTCTTAAATTTTTACAAATTGGATGAATGAAATTAATTTGAGAGATATCAAGAACCGACCATCAATTTTTACCAAATTTGCATACTATTTTCTGTAGATTCAAAACGGCCTGTTGAAGACAATATTTTTAATTTTTGAAAAGTTATTTGAGTCGTAAGTAAATTTTTACCAAGTTTTGGTATTGGTTTTTTGTTAGGTTTTTATTTTTTGTAAAAAACCTGTCAATTAGATTTTTCTCACAATTTGACTGAATGTTGACAACAATATTTTTTAAAAGATTAAAGTAGTTTATAGCCAATATTCTTAAGTTTTTTTTTTTTACCAACTTTTATTAAATTTTTTGTATAGGTTTTAATTTTTTGTAAGAAAATTGTCAATTCGATCTTTCTCAACGTTTTTCAGAATGTTGAAAACAATATTTCTTATAAGTTAAAATGAGTTAGAAGCCAATCTATCTATACTTCTATACTATTATATAAAAGCGAAACCATTTTAAAGTTTGTGACGCACGATCTCAGAAAGTAGTCAACCGATTTATTTGAAATATATTTTATTATTTTCTATATTGTTATGAGAGTGTTTATGGCTTTAATTTTTTTTCATTAATTATTTGTCAAACTTAAGTATTATTAATTTTACATTTTTCTCATTAGTTGACTTATACAACCACTCATATCTTAAAACCCATACAATAATCGAAAAGATTAGCATTGCTTCGTAAAGTCAATATTGTTTCGCAAATTTAAAGCCTAAAATCACTTCTAAGTTAAACATACAACCTGAGAAATAAATAAAAACAAATTATAAAATTATAAACTTTTTGAATTTATTTTATCCAGGAAATTAGATTCCATCACAATCGCGAGGTCGCTGCTTTGTTCCATTTCATTATCATTCCAACATTTTTAATTTTCTTTTCTTCCCATGCTCTTTCTCTCTTAATATGTGTTCCACTTAATAGTTACGTTTTTTCTCTTACCTACCTACCTACATGCTACATTTTCAATTTTTCTGTATTGTATAGTTCATCACATCAACTAACCTACATACACACATTATTTTTTTGTTTCTCTAATTCTATCGTCACATCGCTGAGCAGAGTGGGCTCTTTTTTTAAAGTTACTATGGACATTTAATTAACTACAGTGCCGTGCACATGAAATGTCGATTTATCTAAAGAAAAATTAGATCTTTTTTATTTTTCTGGTTCGGGGAAGTGAATAGATTATAATTCTTCCAATTTAAAAATAAAAAAAAATCTATTATAATAGTTTGAATTTCCAATTTTGTATCACTTCCTCGAACAATAAAACTGAAATTAAGTTAAAATTTTCTTTACAATGTCATCGATAAAAAGAGCACACAAATGTGGATAGGTTAAGTCAGTTGCAATGCACTGAACATGAGCAGATGAATACAATAAAGTGTCTATGGATATTTACACACGCATACCTATAGGTGTATGAGAACATTAAAAAAACAAATTTGGTTTTTTTACCGCAAATCCATACTATTATATAAAAGCGAAATCATATATGTAAACATATAAACTAAAATTAATATTATTGTAGAAAACATGCTCAGTCCCATTGCGAAATGTTTTCATATGCTGATACTAATATGTATTCAAAAAATGTTCGTGGTTGCAATTTGCGAAGCAACGCGAGCACGGGTCGGATAGTATATTATATATTGTAACGTAATACTAATTAAGTATATTTTTGGAAAAAATACAATTAAGGGTTTTTTTATAAATCAAAAAAACTGAAAAAAAATATTATTTACCTCGAAAGATTTACGAACAAAAAACGATTTTATCTCCAAAACAATTTGGTGCAACGAAAAAAAACGTTTTCAACGTCTAATAAAATTTTGAGAAAAATCGAATTGATAGTTTTTTTTTACAAAAAAAATAAAAAATAAACAAAAATTAATAAAAGTTGGTAAAAATTGATTTTCGACTCCAATATCTTTTCAAAAATTAAAAATATTGGCTTCAAACTTATTTTATCTCACAGGAAATATTTTTTTCGACGTTCAGTAGATTTTTATAAAAGTCCAACAGTCAGTTTTTTCATACAAAATTAAAATCTACAAAACATACTAAGCAAAATTGGTAAAAATTGATGTTTGGTTTTCGATATCTCGTGAACAATAGAAGATATTGACTTTAAATTAATTTCATTCATCCAATTTGTATTTGTTTATATACGAAATCATTTTTTTTAAGAAATGCTACTTAAATTAGTAAAAATTGGTTTTCGCTAAAAATCTCGTTAACTAAAATTGATTTTGAAATCAAACTATTTCATCATTATGCAAAATATTGTTGGTAATTTTTAATTTTTTAAAAAATAATTCAACTGACAACTTTCTTAACAAAACACGAAAACTTATAAACCTTTTAAGAAAGATAAATTCGCAGATGGGATGGGAAGTTATCAGTGTGGGTCGCATCCCAACCTCTTTTTTTTAATAATTTTTGTGAGCTCAAAAACAATTAGTGATGTTTAATATTTGACATTTATCGAACAGCTGACAAAATTACACAGCATTTAACAAAATTAATTAAAGGGCGTTTATGAAAGCTTTTGTGTAAATTTATCATTTTACCCAATTTGTAAATTCACCAAGTTGCGTGAAAACCATTATTGGTGACAATTTGTCCTTGCCTTAATAAACTGTTAAATATCAAATTTTTTGTGCTTACATTCTGCAACACAAATGTCTACAAAACCAAGCCTCGACAGGAACACAGAAGACGTAAATTAAATACAAAACATTTTTCTTATAGGTACGACCGTGTTTTAGTTTCTTTATTAACACGGTGATTTTAGTAAAACACAAAAAATGTTTTATAAAACCATAATATGACCACACTGGTTTTCCCATTATCCTGGTTTTCAGTACAAAAAAAAAAAAATAATATTAAAAAGTAAAAAACATTATAGAGAGCAATTCAAAGCAAGGATTTAGCCATCCGTGCTCTAAGCAATCATCTCTCCTTCCTCTGGAGTTGAGTTTAGTTGAGTTTGGTTCCTGTATACGAGTATTGTGTGCCAACTGAAACGGAAATGTTTCCAAAATAGAACATGTGTTTTGTATAGTGTTTCAGGCAATAACAGGTGTTCGTAAAATGTTCAATGATGAAAATGTCTGAACGAAATTTTTGAGGGAAAATATATATTCGTATGTACAGGACCTACATATCCTCGTGTAGGTACAAGCTAGAGAGCTCTAACAAACAACTAGAGACGAAACGGATGGAAAATTGTTTGGTGGGTACCCATACCTATTACCCATATCCTGAACTCAAACCCCCAAATCCGGAGTTCCCTTATGAGATGATGACGATGACGACAAGGACGACGATGATGATGATGATTGCTTTTTACTCGATCGGAATTTGAACGAAATATAAAGGTGGTTTGTCTTGGTTTTCGTTTTTCCCAAACAACAAATAATTCCTACCCAATATGGAAGCTTCCCCACATGTTTCATGTTTATTATTTGTTAAATCAGATTAGGAAAGGTGTATTCCGATCTCATCTCAGAACTCTGACTCCGTTCATATAATAATCGAAGAAATTCTAAATATGTTTTTCCATGAATGCATACGAGAAGGAGGTACATACATTTATAGCGATGATTCTCAATTATTAAATTAGACACAAAAATACGAGGAAATATCTCTAATAATTTTGACTTTTTGGATGAGCATCAACCCAGAAGATAGAATAAACTGTCAAAATCATTAGATCCTGTGCTTGTTGAAGCGAGGAGCGGGATATCCTGGTAAAATTAAATTAATGACAGTGACGGAAGCGCAAGTTATTGGAAGTGGAAGGAAAATATATGCTTTAGAATCATATTTGATTTATTTGTTGAATGAAGAGGTAGAAGAATTCTAAGTTTGATCTATTGTTAATGTTCGATTGGTGTGTATTTAAAATCAATTTTATTTTAAGATCTTTAGTACAGTAAGTTGATCATTTGAATTGAAGTAAACTATGCGCTGACTCTAGTAGTTTTAATATTTTAGTGTGAATTTCTTGTGATAATCCTTTTTTCGACCTTGTGCAACATGGCTAAAAATCAAAAAGGTTTTGAAAGTTGTTCTTTTTAGATATGGTCAAAACTGTAGGGCAGCACAGCGGTTTAAAAATTGATTATTTATAAAAGCGCCTTTATAAAAATCATATCATTCACAGACCGAAAAAAGTCATTCTATTGAATATTTTGGTAGTTAATTTTCAGCAGATGGCCGTGATTGTCAATAGGACAATTTTCGGGTCCAACATTTTTTTACAACTTGGTAGTCAATATGACAACTGCAATAGTCAACATGACAACTGCAATAGTCAATATGATAACTTTGGTTGAAAGAAATTGAAACTACGGTTTTCCTTTTGACAACTGCGGTAGACAATATGAAAATTTTTTTTGAGAACCGAAATCTAATTTGACTACAGGATATTGAATATAAAAATCTTCGATAGTCATTGATATTGATTACCGAAGTTGTTTTATCGAATTCTTTAGTTATCATATTTACTACCGGAAATTGACTATCGAAAATTGTTCTATTGACTATCCAGTAGTCAATTTTTAAAATAAGGTTGTCATATCGACTATTTTGGTAGTCAATGCGAACATTTGGCCAAATTTTAAGTTAACTACCGACGATTGTTAATATGACAACTTTTCATAATATGTAGGTGAGACCAGACGAGATGAGACTACCGATGAAACAACTGACTCAGTTAGATGAGTAAAAGTCTCGTCGTATTTCGTTTCTTGCCAAGCCATATTAATATATTAATAATAATAATAATAATATTAATTAATATATTAATATTAATATATAATGAGAAGATAGGGAAGCTAAAACAGTTATCACAAGTGTTTTCAAGATTATTTGTAAACTGTGTAGAGATTTCTGCATTATTTTGGATAGAGAAGGGCAGAGAGGTAAAATCAATGGGATCAACGGTATTGAGACTGGAGCTTATTTGTTATCAAATTCCAATACTGTTCATGTTTGTATCAGACTTTAGAGGAATATAGTCAGGAAGCATATAATCGGCAAAGTTTTGCTTCGCGTATTTCAAAGGTGGCCTTATTGCGTAACTATCGCGTTGTAGTTGTAGACAACGCCTTAGTCGAATCGTTTCCATAATTAAACGTTAAGCTTCACTAATTGACGTTTTCTCATTTCTGACATATTTTTAAGTGGTACATTGGCGTTGAGAAGATTGAAAATGTTTCCCTCCATAAATGATAATTGTTCGTCAGCAGCATTCCATATACACGATACCTTTCGATTAATAAGATTATAAAATTAATTTCTAAAGACCTGTCGAATATATTTTTAAAGCCAAGAAAAGTAAAAGAATTATCTAGTTTGTCTTGAATTGTCCAGGCCCGTTCACAACAATTTTGTAATAGTAAAGCGGTCCCTAGACTATCAATATTATTGAACAATATATTACATAATATTATTGACTGGTACCCCACACTAAACAATATTTCGCACAATAAATCATTTGAGAATTCTTTATTTGTGCTTCAACATCATGCTCGATGATATGGATTATTGTTGTGTGGCAATTGCTCTTACTATTTCATTAAAAAAAAGAAAAAAAACAAACGCAGATGGATGAAGGACTGGTACAAAAAATGAAACGTGTTTACTCATCAAAATTTATTAAATGAGCTGGCTTTGATCGAACCAGGGAGATGTTATCACTATGAATATTCAAAACAAATGACAGAATATTGTGCAAACACATCCACAGACTATACAATAAATTTGGTTGCACAATAAATATCAAAAGGATTTTGATTTTATACAATATATTGCACAACCCTTCAATATGAGCCCTAGACTCTCAATAATATTGTGCAACATCAAATATTGCACAATAATATTGATAGTCGAGGGACCGCTTAAGACACTTACTTACTTACTTAAGATGGCGCTCCAGCCCTATGTGAACTAGGACCTCACCTAACAAACTTCTCTAGCTCTGTCTCTAGCTAGATGTCTCCATTTTCGAGCTCTAAGTTGAGTAAGGTCACTTTCCACCTGGTTCGCGGTGTTTGTCTATTGCGATGTCCTGTGGGTGTGGATTCGAAGACTTTCCGGTCCGGAGCGTTGGTTTCCATGCGCTCTACGTGATCCAGCCATCTTAGTCGTTGGACTTTTACCCTCCTGGCTGAGTCTACGTCGCTGTACAGCCCGTACAGCTCGTCGTTCCATCTTCTCCTCCACTCCCTTTTTATGCATACGGGACCGTAGATCACACGAAGAATTTTTCTCTCGAAACGAACTAAGGTGCTTTCATCCGCTTTTGCCATAGTCTGCACCGTATACCAGGACGGGGATGATGAGGGTCTTATATAGCGACACTTTGGTCCCTCGAGAGAAGGCTTTGCTACTCATTTGCTTTCTTAGCTCAAAGAAACAGCGGTTAGCAAGACTTATTTTTCGTTTAATCTCAGCGCTGGCGCTGCTGGTCTTGTTTTCTGTGTTAATAGCGGAACCTAGGTAGACGAAGTGTTTCACTACTTCAAAGTTACATCTGTCGATGATGACGTTTTGACTAAGACGTCGGTGTTGTAAGTCCTTTCTTGACGACAGAATGTACTTTGTTGTGCCCTTATTAACCGTTAAAACCATTTTTGCCGCCTCTGCCGCAATACTCACAAAAGCTTCATTGATATCACACTGAGTTCTTCCGATTATGTCAATGTCATCACTTCATCAGCATATGCTAGTAATTGGACAAACTTTTGAAAGAAAGTGTCTCTTGTGTTGACGTGAGAGCTCTGCGCTATTCTTTCAAGTACGATGTAAAAAAAATTGCATGACAGCGCATCACCTTGTCTAAAGCCTTTTTTGACATCGAAAGGTTCTGTTTAGTTGTTTCCAACCTGTGGAGAAGCGTGAATTCTCCATGGTCATCCTGCACAAACGGATGAGTTTGGCAGCGATGCCAAAACTAGACATGACTCTATACAGCTCGTCCATGTAGATGCTGTCATATGCGGCCTTGAAATTGATGAAAAGATGGTGGATGACGATTTGATGTTCTTGGGTTTTTTCCAGGATCTGCCGTCATGTGAATATTTGATCGACTTTGGACTTTCCTGGTCTAAAATCACACTGATAAGGACCTATCAGGTTGTTGACGATGAGCTTTAGACGTTCCTCTATAGTTGGTGCAGTTTAGAGGGTCTCCTTTTCTCAGAAATGAATGAATGAATGATAAGACGCAGTACGAGCAATTAGTTAAGAAGAATAGGGTAAAAAGAAGCAGCCAATTAATATTGATTTTAAATGTCTGCACATTATAATGAGTGGGAAATATTGAGCCTGGTAAAGTATTCCACATTCGTGTAGTGCGGCTAATGAAAGAATCCCTTTAATTAATAGTACGTCCAAAATTAGGATCAAGGGTAAACTGATGAGCACTCCTAGAAGAAAGGGTATTACGGTTCAATTCTTTGACGGGATTAATGCAACTGGCTATTTCATTAGAGCATTGTTTATGAAAGTAGCGATAAAATAATGACAGAGATACAAAAGTTTCAGTTATACAACGGTCACCTATCATTTTTAGGGCTCTCTTTTGAATTCTGTTTAAGATACTTAAGTGGGTTATAGGAGCACCTGCCCAGATATGGTAATTGTACTCGAGTTTCGGACGAATATAGGCTTTATAGATTATAGCCAGCTCAGAAGGGGTAAAAAACTTCTTGCATCTTCGGAGAAAACCTTAACACTTAGCAGCATTTTTGGCGATGTCAAATATGTGATCACTCTACAACTAGTTGTTTGTAATGCACATACCTAGAACCTTAAGCTGTTCTCCTCGATGCAAGTACCATTAGGGCATTGGGGGAGGGTTACGCTTTTGCGACAGTATGCTCTGAGTTTTCGAAGCATTAAATTCTACACGGTTTTTGATTCCCCATTGGACAATGCTGTCAAGATCAGTATTTAATGAGCTTTTCAGACGCTGCCGTTAATAGTCCACATCCAAAGAACAAAGATAATAATCTGAAAACAAATATGAAAAGCTGAGGGTACTGTCATCAGCAAAACAATTTAGAGGGTTAGAAGTTTCAGACAAAAGATCATTTATAAAAATGAGGAAGAGTTTCGGAGATTAAATGAAGCCCTGGGGAATATCAGCGTTTATTATTTTTTGGATATCAGATTTGAATCCGTCCAATGCTACTTCAATTAAACAATTCGAAAGGTAAGTTCTAACCCAATAAAAAAGATAAAGAAGAGATTCATCAATACCAAATGCACCCATTTAAGATAAGAGAGCTTAATGCCAAATACTATCAAATGCCTTTAAAATATCAAGTGCAATAATATTACTCTCTCCAAAACTATGTAAGCATTTGTTACGTTTAATAAGAATCGAAACACAACCAGCTAAGATTTTAAAAAGGTAACCAATCTTAAACTAGTATGAATTAAAACTATGCAGGAAATATTCTTTGCAAACGCCAAGCGATATCTCAGGTATCTTGAATACCCTTTGTGGACCCCAGGGCATAGTGACATTGATGGAAATGAAAAGGGATGATCCCTTTTAAAACTTGTTGGGTCTCGAAAAAAAGCATTTATTGAAATTTTCCTTCACCCTCCCCAAACCCTGATAAATCTATATCTATACTATTATATAAAAGCGAAACCATTTAAAAGTTTGTAACGCATGATCTCAGAAAGTAGTCAACCGATTTATTTGAAATATATTTTATTATTTTCTATATTGTTATGAGAGTATTTATGGCTTTAATTTTTTTTCATTAATTATTTGTCAAATTTAAATATTATTAATTTTACATTTTTTGTTAACTTTTTTTTCATTAGTTGACTTATACAACCACTCATATCTTAAAACCTATACAATAATCGACAAAGATTAGCATTGCTTCATAAAGTCAATATTGTTGCGCAAATTTTAAGCCTAAAATCAATTCTGAGTTAAACATACAACCTGAGAAATAAATAAAAACAAATTATAAAATTATAAACTTTTTGAATTTATTTTATCCAGGAAATTAGATTCCATCACAATCGCGCGGTCGCTGCTTTGTTTCATTTCATTATCATTCCAACATTTTTAATTTTCTTTTCTTCCTATGCTCTTTCTCTCTCAATATGTGTTCCATTTAATAGTTACGTTTTTTCTCTTACCTAGCTACCTACATATTCAATTTTTCTGTATTGTATTTGTATGGTTCATCAACTAACCTACTCACACACATTATTTTTTTGTTTCTCTAATTCTATCGTCACATCGCTGAGCAGTGTGGCTGTGGGCTCTTTTTTTTAAGTTACTATGGACATTTAATTAAATGCATTGCCGTGCACATGAAATGCCGATTTATCTAAAGAAAAATTAGATCTTTTTTTAACTTCCCATAGGAAGTTATTGTTATAGGTCCCATTTGTCAAATTGAAAATTTTGACATTTCTCGACGTTTCAAGTTCCCTAGAGTCGAAATAAAAGATTTTTAGAAAGATGTCTGTGCGTGCGTGTTTACGTACGTCCGTACGTCCGTACGTTCGCGACGTTTTTTTCGTCGTCCATAGCTCAAGAAAGAGAAGAGATATCGACTTCAAATAAATTTTGTTATACAGATAATAAGGCAGAAAGATGCAGAAAGGGCTCTCAAGAAAATTGCGTGGGTGGTTTTTTTACCATAGCATTTTAAAAAAAAAGGTGAACATTTTGGTTAACCCTAAATATCTCATGAACCAGTGACGCTAGAGACTTGAATTAAATTTTATATTATACATTGTAACGTGATACAAAACAAGTACATTTTAGGGAAAAAATCCAATTAACTGTTTTTTTTTATAAATCAAAAAAACTGAAAAAAAATTTGTCACCTCTAAAATTTTACGACTAAAATATGATCTTATTTCCAAAACAATTTTGTGCATCGAAGAATGATATTTTTTGTCATCTGATAAAATTTTGAGAAACCCTAAAAAAAAATTGACTTTCGACACAAATATCTTTTCATAGCTTTGAGATATTGGCTTTAAACTACTTTTATCTTTCAAAAAATATTGTTGTTAACATTCAGTAAAATTTAAAAAAAAATCGAATAGACAGTTTTTTTACAAAAAATTAAAAACCTAAAAAAAAAATTAACAAAAGTTGGTAAAAATTGATTTTCGACTCAAATATCTTTTCAAAAATTTAAGATAATGGTTTCAAACTAATTTTTACTTATAAAAAATATTGTTGTTAACGTTAGGACATATTTTGAGAAAAATTCAATAGACAGTTTTTTTTTACAAAAAATTAAAAACCTAAAAAAAACAACAATTCTAAAACTTGGTAAAAATTTACTTTCGACTCAAATAGCTTTTCAAAAATTAAAAATATTGGCTTCAAACTTATTTTATTTCACAGAAAATATTATTTTGGTAAAAATTTGGTAAAAATTGATACATATACACAAACTTTTAAGCAAGACAAATCGACAGACGGGATGGGAAGTTATCAGTGTGGGTCGCATCCCAGCCTCTTTTTTATTTTTTTGGTTCGAGGAAGTGAATAGATTATAATTCTTCCAATTTAAAAATAAAAAAAGTTCTATTATAATAGCTTGAATTACCAATTTTGTATCACTTCCTCGAACAATAAAACTGAAATTAAGTTAAAATTTTCTTTACAAATAACTCAAAGAAGGTACTTACAATGACGTCGATAAAAAGAGCACACAAATGTGGGTAGGTTAAGTCAGTTGCACTGCACTGAACATGAGCAGATGAATAAAAAAATGTGTCTATGGATATTTACACACGCATACCTATAGATGTATGAGAACATTAAAAACACAAATTTGTTTTTTTTTACCGCAAATCTATACTATTATATAAAAGCGAAACCATATATACATATAAACTAAAATTAATATTATTGTAGAAAATATGCTCAGTCCCATTGAGAAATTTTTTCATATGCTAATACTAATATTCAAAAAATGTTCGTGGTTACAATTTGCGAAGCAACGCGAGCACGGGTCGGCTAGTATATAATATAGTCGACCATTGTTGACTGTACAAATTTTTGTCGACAGCATGTTTGGTCAAATAATCAGCCACACAGTTAACTGTTTTTTAAGGCTTCATGCTTTATGAAAGTAGATCAAAAATATAAGGATTGCTGTTGAATGCTTCTTCCGCTGCGCACTCCACTCCTCTCTTAATAGAGGAGAGAGCAAAGAATAATGTGAAATTAGAAGATACGTCACAAGGGAGTTCGATCCTTCGGTTGGATATGGCAAATTTACTGACGATCTTGAATTGCAGTCAGGTGCAGGAGTTGCCGTCATTTTCGGGTCAAGACAAAAAAGAGTGGCCATACTTTGAATCAGTTTTCAAACCTACGTCTTTAGAGTGCATATACAGTGCCAAAGAAAATGTCTCCAGTCTAAGAAAGGCATTAACAGGTGAAACATATTTTTGCATCTTTTAATTATAATTATTAAAACCAAAATTATATTTGAAGTCGGTATCCCAGCCGGTTCTTGAAATATGGTCTACGAATGCCCGTAAACACGCAAACACAGGCATCATTATTAAAAATATTGCTTTAGATTCTAGGGTCCTTAAAATGCCGATAAAAGTTAAAAAAAAAAACACTTTGACAAATCGGTCCGATTACAATTACTCTCTATGGGAAGTAAATAAAGGTTTCAAACTTCTTTCATGTTATACAAAATATTGTTTCAAGTTTATGGGAAAATAAGAAGAAAAAAAACAATTTACAGTTTAAAAAACAATCTTTTCAAATGTGTCACATTTATAAATTGATTTAACGCCTCGAACATCTCAACAACAAGTAGTTTGAGCTTTCAATCATTATTGATTATATTCTTTTCAATGTTCCTTTTATGTAAAATAGTCACCAATAGGAAGATATCAGTGTGGGCCGCATTCCAGCCCTATTTTTCTTTTAAGTCTTCTAATATCACCATGATGACTTTTTATACTTTTTAAACGAGCTTCCTGATATCCTTGAATAGTTACAGAGTTTTCCAAAACTATTTCCTCATTTTTAAATCACTTTATTAAATCTCCCCAATTCCTAGAAATAACACCATCATCAGTTATATACACTTGTACCTATACCCGTTACCATCAGTACATCACCCTTCTCCTATTTCATTTCAATGAATTAAACAAAATCTGCAAGCGATAGCTGCCAGCAGCAATCATCTAACAATTTACACAAGGCACCATTCTGATTTATTGCATGGAAAAATCCTTGAATCCACCTTTCTTTTCTGTATTAGGGCTTGGGCTAAAGCTGAAGCTGGAGCAAGAGCAGGATTCGGACTCTCGAATTGACCGCATGGGTGTTATGAATTTTCAAATTCTATATATCCAAAAGTCATCGCCACCGCCAATGCCACCTCCTCCGCCGCAGGTCTTCGTTCGTCCTGGCTGCCGGGGTTCAGAGCAGGTCTTCTGCGCTGCAGGTATATTCATTTCATATAATATGTACGCCATAGTTTGTAGGAATATCCCTACGAACGTAATATCAGGCTCGTCCTCTCATTCTCAATTATATTGCATCGCGAACTTTAGAAATGTTTGGAATTTCTATGGCTAATCCTTGACTACCTATATTTCCGAAGCAAATTGCACTTTCACGCTTTGGGGCTTCTCGGCAACGAAACGAACGCTCCTTCGTTACCGTTCCGTATATAGTATATGCCATTAATTCTATTTTGGTTTAGAGCTTTCCAAGGACAAACTGACTGTTCGGTTCGTTTGTGCTTTGTGCATACCTTCAATAGTTACCTACACTCCTGAGCCCAGCAAAACCTATATCCTTGCATATATGCACTGCACATGGAATAGGTTAGGTTGAAAGTGTACGTAATGTAACGGATCCATATACACCACATTCACATCCAATGCACTCCAATGCAAAAGAGCTCTGGCTCCGGCTTCGGCTTCAGTTTCTACTGAAGGTCTGGCTCCCAGTACCGGCACCAACACCATTACCCGCACCGGCATTGAAACAGGATTCATAGATTTCCCGGACTGCGTTGTGCGAGTTCTATTCTGAGGCAGGATGAGTTGTTATTTATGAAGTTTCCCTTTGCTTTTTGTGCATTGGTGCGATGGACATTATGATGGTGTCGGGAGATTTTGGTGGTGCTTCTGCTTCCCGTTTTGGTTTGAATCTGATAAACGGACAACTACTGTTCGGAGCACCTTAACATGGAATAGGAGTTTTGCTCTTAACTTTGGTTGGCATTCGTTATTAGAGAGTAAAGTGCTCAGAAAGTTATAGCTCAGAAGCATCAGCATCAGCATCAGCAGGATAGCTGCTGGGAGAGTGGTGTTCCTTTATTTTTCTATCGAAGTTTTGTGTGTTAAATTCTGGATATCAAAAAGATATTGAACGGGAATTTGAAATCTGTTGAGAGATATTCGTTCAGCGTTCAACCGGTAATGGTGAGAAATGAATCCTTTTCGATAAATGCTTTGCGAGTTCTTTGCTGACAACTTAAAAGCTACTTTCAATTTCCTTCTTGAATCTACAATATTACAGAATCAGCATGAATGTGTAAGGACCATATTTCTTATAAGGATTCTCGGTCTAATATATTTTTGAATAATTTTTTGTTGCAGAAGTTCGATGCAAAGGTTTTGTTAGCAAAAATGAAAAATAGTCAATGAAATATGTTAATCTAGAGATCGACGTTTATCTTTGTCGTTTAACCAATCAATGATTGAACTTTCTTGTTTATTGGGCCAATGAATTTTTATGAGTTAAGCAAGGTTAAAAATAGTTAAGATTGGGAAGTTTTGATCAAATTTCGTCATACAATAGATTATGGTAATATAATTTGAGCTGAATACCAGTTCTAAGAAATAATTATTATTCTTTTCCACTAGCTTTAATTTTTCACTATTAATTGAATGTTTACAAAAATAATTGAGCGATGCGCAATTTCTGCCTTTGTCTCTAAAACGGTTGATCCGGTGAAGGATATTTTTGAGACAAACATTTCAGCAAATTGTATGGACAACAATCTTGGTCAAGATATTAACCACCACAAAAAAATGGATTAGCGAGCAATGGCGATTACTAAGGGCACAACCACAGAATCAAATTATACTTTTTAAAACATGTTTAGAACTACAAAATGAGTGCATAACAGAGTTTCCTGCTAACTTTATTAACTTCCCATACGAAGTTATTGCAATCGGTCCGATTTGTCAAATTGAAAATTTTGAAATTTCTCGACGATTCAAGGTCCCTAGAAACGAAATAAACGATTTTTACGTCCGCGCGTTCGCGAAGTTTTTTTCGTCGTCCAAAGCTCAAGAACCAGTAGAGATATCGACTTCAAATAAATTTTTGTATACAGATGAAGAAAGATGCAGAAAGGACTCTGAAAAAAATTGAGTGGGTGGTTTTCTTACCATAGCAATTTAAACATAAGGTGAACGAACCAATAACGCTAGAGTCTTGAATTAAATTTGATATTATATATTGTAACGTGATACCAAACAAATATATTTAAAAAAAAAATCCAATTAACGATTTTTTTTTCACCTTAAATATTTTACGAACCAAAAATAACTTTATCTCCAAAATAATTGTATGCAACGAAAAATAACGTTTTTGATAGCTGTTAAAATTTTGAGAAAAATAGAATTTACAGTTTTTTTTTTTATTGAAAAAATAAAAACCTAAAAAAAAATGTATAAAATTTCGTAAAAATTTATTTCCGACTCAAATATCTTTTCAAAATTAAAAATATTAACTTCAAACTATTTTTATCGGAAGCGTATTGGAATCCCGCTTTTTTTTTAAATTCCGAAAAAAAGTTTTATTATCCCGTCTTTAATTTTTAAAAATCGCGCGATTTTTTAAAAATTAAACAACTAGTTTTGATTGCAAAATCGGGATAATAAAACACGGGATTATAAAAACAGGATTACAAAAAGCAGGATTACAAATCAAATTAATTTCGTTCATTCAATTTGTATTTATTAATAGATTAATAGATGTATTGAAATAGATTTTGAAATCAAACTATTTCATCATATGCAAAATATTGTAATATTGTAATTTAATTTTTTTTAAGAGCAATTCAACTGACACTTTTTTTAACACAACAGGCTAGAGTGCGATAACTCATGCGACAAGATATTATAAGGGATTTTTTTTAGAACAGTTAAAAAAATTAAAAAACAAAAAAAAAAGAGGCTGGGTTGCGACCCACACTGATAACTTGCCATCCCGTCTGTCGATTTGTCTTGCTTGCAAGTTTGTCTATATGTATCAATTTTTACCAAATTTGAGTACTATTTTTTGTAGATTTTATTTTTTTATGATGAAACGGACTGTTGGATTTTTATAAAAAATTACTGAATATCGAAAACAATATTTTCTGTAAAATATAATAAGTTTGAAGCAAATATTTTTAATTTTTGAAAAGCTATTTGAGACGAAAGGAAATTTTTACCAAGTTTTGGTAATGTTTTTTTTTTAGGTTTTTATTTTTGTGTAAGAAAACTGTAAATTCGATTTTTCTCAAAATTTTATCGAATGTTGAAAACAATATTTCTTATAAGATAAAATTAGTTAGAAGCTATTATCTCTAAGTTTTGAAAAGATATTTGAGTCGAAAATCAATTTTTACCAACTTTTGTTAATTTTTTTTTTAGGTTTTTGTTTTTTATAAAAAAAACTGTCAATTAGATTTTTCTCAAATTTTTATCAGATATCAAAAACATTATTCTTCGTTGTACAAAATTGTTTTAGAGATAAAATCATTTTTTATTCTTAAAATTTTCGAGTTGACAAATATTTTTTTTCAGTTTTTTTGATTTATAAAAAAAAGTTAAATTGGATTTTTTTTCCAAAAATATACTTTTTTTTATCACGTTACAATATATTATATAAAATTTAATGCGACTTGCTAGCGTTATTGGTTCATGAGATATTTAGGGTTAACCAACAATTTCACCTTTTTTTTAAACTGCTATGGTAAAAAAACCACCCACGCAATTTTCTTGAGAGCCCTTTCTTCATTTTTTCGCCTTATTATCTGTATAACAAAATTCATTTGAAGTCGATATCTCTTCTGGTTCTTGAGCTATGGACGACGAAAAAAGCTGAAGACCAGTCCACCTTAACTCATCGTCTTGTCTAAAAATTGCACCTCTAAAGCGGCCCATAGACACCACACTTGTGACGATGTGTGTACGATTTGTTGTGAAGTGTGTGGCAGAATACCACACCGGTTGTCAGTACACCGGTGCACACACAAGTGTGGTTTCTATGGCCCTCTTTAGGCTCGTCTTTGATGAAATATATGCTTAAAGACTTGCATTTACACGCTTGCAAGGTGCAATTGACTCAAGAACTAAGGCCTCTTGACTATTTCAAGCTTCGTCAATGGTAAGAATGGTGGCCAGAAATGGCAACAGTAGATGATCAATGTTGAAGAAAATCGTGTTCAATTTCGTCGATAAGGATGAGATAATTCAGCACATTACAGACATAAAACCACAATTATGTCTCAGTGTCATCGAAAATTTGGACCATCGAATCGAGGTGTGCCGCCGGGGTTCTTGTTTCATACTTAATGGAACCATACCAATATTATCATAATAAAAATAAATGACAATTTCCTAAATAATTTGTGTTTTATTCAAAATCAACATCGGCCCTTAAAATTTAACCACCCTTTACATAATTATAAATTCTTTCTACGTTAACTCTGGGATGATACATCTTGACCTTAATTAAGTAAGTCATCTTGATGAACTTCGGGCTTCAGGTTTAACACTGAGATCATTATTAATATGATGAACAGTTTAGAAAGGAATCGGCCGGCAGTACCGTCCTCCTTCCATAGCGATGACAGGGCAACTGTTGAACTTAATATCATATTTTACATATTTCGGATTTAGGAAATGTCATTAATATGGAGATTTCTGCGTTTATCGATACAATTAATACCAAACTATTACAATATCCGCTCCATTTGGTTCCCTATCGACAGCTTTAAGCGATTAATCTATATCATTCGAATGTGATGTGCGGTAATCATCATAACCATTTTGTTCCATTGAGTAACCACCATCTGACATACCCCAGACCCATATCCTTGTCCATCAGTGACACTCTCCACATGGTCTTATATAATACTAAAATATATATAATATCCCCCCCCCACCAAATCATAGTATGTGTGATGTAAGATATCAAAACTGACCCAACAAATGTTGTTGTTACAATCAGAGAATCGGCATTTAATGTAAATATTATTGATCGAAGAAGAACCTACTTTATTTCCCTAAGGACACATTATTCCAATGAAGCCAAACGAAGTCGATTCAAGCAAAACAGGGTTCCATTTTTGGATATATGAGCAGTATGATGGTACAAAATGTGGTATGGGTATGGGCTGTTATGGGTATTGGGTAAGGAATGGTGTTGCTCCCAGTTGCAAATATTATTACATATAATAATGATAACGTTCGCGTATCTACACATTCCACTCCAGAAGAGCCTGATGCTTCCTTGTGGGTACATATTAGGTACATCTATTTTTTCTTTTATTTGCCTTTCTATCGTTATACATTTAGGCCTTATACAAGGGCTTCAAACAAAACAACCACAAACAAAAATGTTCAACCAATCGTTTTTGACATTTTCTTTGAAAATTTATCTGAGGTTTTTCGAATAAATTTTATTAAACGCCTTTTTATAACACAACACATAAAATCTATGTTCTGGAATAACTGAAGATTCTGAATTCTCAACATCTATTGGAGACATGATAAAATCCTGGATTGCATACATACATATATAGAAAGGACTTTATTTTTGGTGCTGACCATGGCAAATGGAAAAAGCTAATGCAAAGTCCAAGTCTGTGCTTACTCCTTCAATTCTATAAGTCATTTATTTTCTATTAATATGACCAAGGTTGAAGTTGGATCTCTCGGAGAAGTCATGTCTTCATTTAAATATGATTACTTTTTTATTTTTTATATTATGTGGTTGCAGTGGTTTTATGAATATAATTTTATTTATTAAGACGTTTTTGGGATTCAAGTTGAATCATTGAATTGATTTTATTCGAAAAGTTTGAGCAATATGGCAGAAATTTTGGAGAAATATGATTTTTGTAAGATTTATTAATTAACTTCCCTTAGGAAGTTATTGTAATCGATCCGATTTGTCAAATTGAAAATGTTGACATTTCTCGAAGTATCAAGCTCCCTAGAGTCGAAATAAAAGATTTTTAGAGAGAAGCCTGTACGTACGTTCACTTATTTTTTTCGTTATCCATAGCTCAAGAACCAGTAGAGCTATCGACTTCAAATAAACTATTTAAATATGAAAAATATTGTTGGTAATTTTAAAATTTTTAAGAATAATTCAACAAAACACGAAAACCAACGAACCTTTTATGCAAGACAAATTGACAGACGGGATGGGAAGTTATCAGTGTGGGTCGCATCCCAGCCTCTTTTTTTTATAGTTTTGTCATTAACTCGACAAAAAACAAAATTTAAGTGACACGGGATTTGATTCCGAAATTAAATTCCGAACCGCTAAGCCTCTGTTTCGCAATTCAGTGAACAATTTTAAGAAAAGATTTATGTGGAAGTTTTTCAAAATTCAGCTACTGTCAATGACTGCGAAGCCGAACGGAACGACCTACCACAACGCCGAATGTTTGGTGCATGGGGTCTTGAAAGGTTAGCCGAAGATCTGATTTTTAACCGAAAAATTGATTTCAGCGACGAAGCTTATTTCTGCTTGATAGAATATGTGAAAAGCAAAACTGTCATGTTTGGAGTGATTAAGAATGGTCCAATTGAGAGACGAGTTTATTTCACGCCTCCTGACTATATTGTGTGAAGCTATGTTTAGGTTCATGTATCATGTCTATAGCTACAAGGCCGCTTCGATTGACGAACTGCAAGCCAACATTGAAGTATTTATTCGTCAGATACTGGCTGAAATGTTAGAAAGTGTATTTATAAATTGGATTAAGCGTAAAGAATAATAAAATAATACAATTTAATTGGGCTCCCTACATATTTTCCAAATGGTAACACTAATTCAAATTTTGTACACAGGGTCTTATATGAACCTAAAAGAGAAAACAATTGAATTGACAAATCCACTGAGGTGCAAATGTGCCTTATCACTGAAGATGATTTTCTTTGAAAACTGATAAATCCACTGTTGCCATTTCTGGCCACCATTCTGACCATTGACGACGCTTGAAACAGTCAAGAGGCCCTAAATCTTGATTAAATTGCAACTTGTTAGCTTGTAAATGCAAGTCTTTATGCATAATATTCATCAAAGACGTGCGTGAGAAGTGCAATTGTTGGTCAGGAAAACGAGTTGAGGTGGACTGTTCTTCAGCTATATTATCGTGGATAGCAGCAATATTTTCTGCAGTGCGAGCTGTACGGTGTTTTCACATCTCCTACAGACAAGGTTTGCTCAAATTTTTGCATGATTTTTCCGTTTCTACGCACATTGGGACGATTAAATTGACCGAAAAAATCACGAAGTACACGATATGCATTTTGATTTGAACACCCATTTTCATAATAATAAGCCTTGACGCCTTTTTCGATTGTATATTATCTTTCCATGGTTCAAATTGACAAATGTCAAATGAAATGCAGAAAAAGACTTGACCTTTAGGTGTAGTTCACATTCCCCTTTAGTTTCTGGATTCGATTTTAATGCTCCTTAAAAACATTTTAAAAATAATTTTCAGAAAATGCTCTACATCATATCAGTTTGCCATTTTGAACATAACATTCGTTTATGTACAATTTACAAGTAATGTTTGAACCACAAACATCAAATGTAAAAAAGGATTTAAATTGAAATTAATAACACAAGACCGCAAACTTTAAAGTTGGCATTTCATTCAATTGGATGGAAGCCAAATTTGTAACAACACAGCTATGCAAATGAAGATTTAATGATATCATTAATACTGAAAGTAACATACAAAATTTAACATAGTTAATTTTTATTTTGTTTTAGATAGGAAATGGAATTTTTCGTTATTGGAAGTTAAAACAACATTATTTTAAAAAACATCAATAATTCCAAATGCTTTCACGAAATTGAGAAAAAACTAAAATTCTAAAAACATTATTCGCATACTGAAATTGGCAATTAGTCACGAGCGTCCATATTCAACATGCACTAGTTTTGCAATTTACACAATAGTTTTACTTTTTACTGGTTGTTTGTAATTTTTGCTGCGGTAAGTTTCAATACCCCCGAATTTAGACATCTGTGTAGTTATGTTGTTCTGTTAGGAAACTACTATTTTGTCGTTTTGTGCAGGTGGTATGCAGTAACAATTATTTGCATGAATTGTAAAAAATTTAATTGATCATTACACAAAAAAATCTCAAATAATTGTTATTATGAATTGAAATCGTAAAAGCGTGGATGTTTGATTTAAACTTCGGATTTGATGTAGTTGTCTCAGCAACCTAAACTGAGCCTGGTTTTTACAGCAAATAACTCCATTTAATTAATAAGTTGAATGAGTAAATGTAATATTTATTCATAGTTTATTAAATAAATATGAAGAAATATTAGTGTGTAGGGTTTAGGACAAAATCCCAAAAATCGAAATCCCATAAGCCATAAATCCAGTCAATCCAAGATCACGAAACCTCAAAATCAAAAAATCCAGGATCAAAAAATTTCAAAAAGCCAAAATCCGGAAAACTAAGAATTCTGAACAATTACATAAAACTAGCTGACCAGGCCACGCGTTGCTGTGGCTAACGTTTTGTGTCACATTACGTTGTTGTAAAATATTTAAGGGGAACTGTAGAATTTTCATGTTTTTTCTTACAACAAAATATTGTAAAAGTAAAATACTTTTGCGATCATAAATTGAAATGTAAGCTATCCTATCTTTCAACTTGAATCAAACTTCACACGGTGCACAAATTTGATTAAAATCGGTTAAGTTGTTTAGGAGTCCATCGCGTTAAAACAACGTTAGACGTAATGTATATTATTCGAGTATATTAGGATTAAGTGCCTATGTTGAAGCTGTCAAGAATTTCTTTAAATAAACATAATATGCAAATGTAAAACACTATCGAGCTGCAATAATAAATAAAGTGCACGACTGGGTCGCACGAACTTGCTCTATATTTTAAAGAGTCTGTTTAAAAAAGTATCTATGTATATAATATTTATAAATATACCTGTAAAATAAGTTTGTCTTCAAAGATATACATGCCATTTGATTTGTCGAAAAAACCTCCATTTTTCAATTTTTTGGGAGGGGGTTACATTTAATACAGTTAAAATAATTTAAAAAAAACTAATTTAAGATTCAAAATTTTACCTGAAAAATAAGTTTGTCTTCAAAAATTTAAATGCCATTTTATAAATCAAAGAACCCTTCATTTTTCAATTTTTTTTTTTGAAAATCGTTAGAGCGGTTTTTTTTTAAATTAATTTTTTATATATAAAATTTTTCAATTTTGTTCTAAAAATATTTTTGGTACGCAGTTGTTTAGTGATTGTAAATATACGCGCTATATTTCAATTTCGTAAAAAAATGTTCACCCGTTTTTGAGATATAGAATTTTGAAAAAAAAAATTTCAATATTTTTTTTAAAAAATCCAAACAATAAAAAATTGCACTTTTGATAATAAAATATTGTTAAGGCAATATAAGAGCTCGTTCAGAAAAAAAAAAAAGTTGCTGAGAAAATTAAAAAACAAAGAAACGGTTCTATGAGCGGTACCTTTCCTGAGCAATACAAAAATATGTTTTTCTTATTAAAAGAAACCAAGTTAAAAAATAAAATTTTAGAGAAAATTTAAAAAAAATCTATCGGTTTGTTTTTGAGAAAATTCGAATTTTCGTTTTTTGACCAAAAAAATTGTATGGGGGCCACTGTTAGTTTTGATCTTAAAAAAAAAATGAAAAAAACGCCTAACGCAAATCTGCTCAAAACCTTAACTTCCAAGTTTGAGCTCAATCGGCCCAATGGTTTAGGCTGTAGGAGCGTGGACAGACAGACAAAATTGACCGGACGGAATCGCGGGACCCACTTTTTTCGACTTCTCTACCATCGTAATATCATGTTTGATTAAAATTTCGACTTCGAAATTTTGCACGAATGCAAAACTTGCCATATAGTTCCTATATGTCGCAAGTAAAAAGAGGCTGAAATGCAACCCACACTGATAACTTCCCATTCCGTCCAAACCAATTTTTACCAATTTAGTAGCATTTCTTAAAAGTTTTTATTTCTAATATAAAGAAATACAAATTGGATGAATGAAATTAATTTGAAGTCAATATCTTCTATTGTTCAAGAGATATAGAGAACCGAACATCAATTTTTAAAAATTTTGCATACTATTTTTTGTAGATTTTAATTTTTGTATGAAAAAAATGACTGTTAGATTTTTATAAAAAAAAAATTACCGAATGTTGAAAACAATTTTTTTTTATAAAATAAAATTAATTTGAAGTCTATATCTTAAATGTTTGAAAAGATATTTGAGTTGAAAATCTTTTTTTACAAACTTTTATTTATTATTTTTTTTAGGTTTTTATTTTTTGTAAGAAAACTGTCAATTTGATTTTTCTCAAAATTTTACCTGATATCAACAACGTTCTTTTTCGTCGTACACAATTTTTTTGGAGATAAAACCAGTTTTATTTCCTAAAATTTTCAAGGTGACAAATTTATTTTTTCAGTTTTTTGATTTATAAAAATAACTGTTAGTGGATTTTTTTCTAAAAATATATTTGTTTGGTATCACGTTACAATATATAATATAAAATTTAATTCAAGTCTCTAGCGCTATTGGTTCGTGAGATATTTGGGGTTAACCAAAATTTTCACCTTTTTTTTAAACTGCTATGATAAAAAAACCACCCACGCAATTTGCTTGAGAGCCCTTTCTGCTTCTTTCTGCCTTATTATCTCTATAACAAAATTTATTTGAAGTCGATATCTCTTCTGGTTCTTGAGCTATGGACGACGAAAAAACGTCGCGAACGTACAGACGTACGGACGTACAAACGTACGTACACACGCACGCACAGACATCTTTCTAAAAATCTTTTATTTCGACTCTAGGGACCTTGAAACGTCGAGAAATGTCAAAATTTTCAATTTGACAAATCGGACCCATTACAATAACTTCCTATGGGAAGTTAAAAATTAAAAATATTGGCTTCACACTTATTTTATCTCACAGAAAATTTTTTTTCGACGTTCAGTAGATTTTTTATAAAAATCCAACAGTCAGTTTTTTCATAAAAAATTAAATCTACAAAATATAGTACGCAAAATTGGTAAAAATTGATGTTCGGTTTTCGATATCTAGTGAACAATAGAAGATATTGACTTCAAATTAATTTCATTCATCCAATTTGTTTTTTTTTTATATAAGAAATAATTTTTTTACGAAATGCTACTAAAATTGGTAAAAATTGGTTTTCGACCAAAAATCTCGTTAACAAAAAAATAATTTCGAAATCAAACTATTTCATTATATGAAAAATGTTGTTGGTAATTTTGAAATTTTTAAGTATAATTCAACTGACAACTTTTTTAACCCAACACGAAAACCTACAAACTTTTAAGCAAGACAAATCGACAGACGGGTTTACTTTTGAAACCGCAAAATGTATATACCAGATCTCTCTATAGTTTGAATAGTACTGCCCTAAAATTTTTTGATCTAAACGAAATGTATTGTACTTTAAGGAAGTTTGTATTACTCTTTGTTTTTATTAGCTCTTCATCAAAGTTCACCTTTGTCGAAATTTTTTCTTGGTGATTATCTTATTTTTCGATTAATATCTCAACTTCAAAATTCCGGACTCAAGTACAGACTACAAAAATTAACCTTATTATTTTGAAATCTACTAAAAGTATGCACTACTTCTAGCTTTATTTTTGAGTTAATCTAAATCTCATAACTCAAGAATTTAATAAGTCCTCGTCATCGACCTGCTGCAACATCTGCTTCACTATTTACATATATTCACTGACAGTCCATTACCAGTTCAGTTTCAATCTTGTTTTTGTTTACATCTGAAGAGTCAGTCGTTCTTGCAGTGTCTTCGGTGTTTGATCAACTTTGAATCTTTATTTCGGAACCTTAAAATAATCGGAATGTCTGTGAATGTACGAATTGCATTCTTTTGGATTACTCTATTACAATTCATTATTTTGAGTGGAGTATTGTCACTAAAAAAGGGGTAGGTTTGCTGTTGATAGAATAAGATGTACCTACCTAAAAATCATTAAAATAAGACAAAACTGGTTTTTGAAACTTATTTTTGACTAGGTTAACATACTTACGCGTTTAAAATTAAAACAAAATTATACTCACCTTATTGTAACGTTGTGACTTGTGAGATTGAAAGTGAGAAACTTAACAAAAATTCCCCTTAATCGTGTTACTTTTGCTTTATGCATTATAAAGTGAAGATTTGTAAACATCTCACGTATTCATTTTATGCCAAACAACTGATCAACTCTAGCTCCAGTCTTCTTATATAGCAATTATAACATGGTAATTAAGGAAGTTGCTTGTAGGCAAATTCATCAAGATTTTGAAGTGAAAATCAAAACTTGTTTGCTTATTAATTTATCCAACTACGACAACGGACGCATTCGTCGCTGCCCGCTGACCGGGCGCCGCGGCCGGTCGTTAGATAATATACATGGCGTATGATTAATAAATTAGTGTCTTTTTTATTTAAGAAATGTTTATACTCCTTTTAAAAGCTTTTTTTTTTACAAGGTCATTCGTTTTTCGGCGTCGAATGTAAAACTCATAAAACACAAAGCGTAAAAACGTATAGCTTTTTTCTTGTGTGAGCGTAGGTTACTATTGTTTTAGCTTTAGTTCGCTATCACCGGTGCACTTGCTTTTCGGTTTTTAGCGCCTTTAATACACTATGCCCTGTGTGTATTTTGAACACAACTTATGACTTTTTCTTATCTGACCGTACTTTTTTTGAACTCTGCTATCGCCGGTATAAAAAACTACTTACTATCATTCTCTCTTTCTTTCTCGCTACTTTTATAGATACTATACAATTGTTTCACCCTCCCATGTCGAACCTGAGTCTAGTTTTCACATATCATTAACATTAAACGATTTTCATAAGTCCTGCTGGTTTAATGTTAGCCTGACAACTTTTGTACGAGAGGAAAAATTCCATGATTTTGGAAGTATTGAAATTGAACCGGGAACAACTAAATTAGTTGAGCTTAAAGCACCCTCGTACGGATATAGTATTGGAAATTTAGAGGTTACTGGATTTCGTGGTATCATCAGCAAAGATTCAACTTCAATTTATTTTGGATTTCAAAAATTATGGGTATTTATTCAGACCAACAAAGATAAGTACAGACCTGGAGAATTGGTAGAAATTCGGGTAATTTGCATTGATCAATTGACAAGACCGGAAAAAGTAAATGAAACAGTTAATCTTGAGATTTCTGTGAGTGTTCTTGTAACTTTTTATTAAAATTTATGTTATTCTGATTTTAATACGAATATTTCACAGGATGGCAAATATAATCTTGTAAAGGGCTTTTACAATGTCAAATTCAAGCAAGGTGTTTTTAAAACTGAAATTCAACTATCAAATAATCCTGTTTTAGGTCTTTGGAGAATAAGAGTCGATGGTGTTAATACTTATACAGATAAGAGATTTGAAGTTGATAGATATGTTTTGCCAAAATATAATGTAAATATTGACGCAAAAATAATCAGAAAAGATAATAAGAACCAAGTGCAATTGGAAATTAGTGCAAGGTAAATTAAATATTAGCTTAAACTTAAACTTAAACTTAAACTTAAACTTAAACTTAAACTTAAACTTAAACTTAAACTTAAACTTAAACTTAAACTTAAACTTAAACTTAAACTTAAACTTAAACTTAAACTTAAACTTAAACTTAAACTTAAACTTAAACTTAAACTTAAACTTAAACTTAAACTTAAACTTAAACTTAAACTTAAACTTAAACTTAAACTTAAACTTAAACTTAAACTTAAACTTAAACTTAAACTTAAACTTAAACTTAAACTTAAACTTAAACTTAAACTTAAACTTAAACTTAAACTTAAACTTAAACTTAAACTTAAACTTAAACTTAAACTTAAACTTAAACTTAAACTTAAACTTAAACTTAAACTTAAACTTAAACTTAAACTTAAACTTAAACTTAAACTTAAACTTAAACTTAAACTTAAACTTAAACTTAAACTTAAACTTAAACTTAAACTTAAACTTAAACTTAAACTTAAACTTAAACTTAAACTTAAACTTAAACTTAAACTTAAACTTAAACTTAAACTTAAACTTAAACTTAAACTTAAACTTAAACTTAAACTTAAACTTAAACTTAAACTTAAACTTAAACTTAAACTTAAACTTAAACTTAAACTTAAACTTAAACTTAAACTTAAACTTAAACTTAAACTTAAACTTAAACTTAAACTTAAACTTAAACTTAAACTTAAACTTAAACTTAAACTTAAACTTAAACTTAAACTTAAACTTAAACTTAAACTTAAACTTAAACTTAAACTTAAACTTAAACTTAAACTTAAACTTAAACTTAAACTTAAACTTAAACTTAAACTTAAACTTAAACTTAAACTTAAACTTAAACTTAAACTTAAACTTAAACTTAAACTTAAACTTAAACTTAAACTTAAACTTAAACTTAAACTTAAACTTAAACTTAAACTTAAACTTAAACTTAAACTTAAACTTAAACTTAAACTTAAACTTAAACTTAAACTTAAACTTAAACTTAAACTTAAACTTAAACTTAAACTTAAACTTAAACTTAAACTTAAACTTAAACTTAAACTTAAACTTAAACTTAAACTTAAACTTAAACTTAAACTTAAACTTAAACTTAAACTTAAACTTAAACTTAAACTTAAACTTAAACTTAAACTTAAACTTAAACTTAAACTTAAACTTAAACTTAAACTTAAACTTAAACTTAAACTTAAACTTAAACTTAAACTTAAACTTAAACTTAAACTTAAACTTAAACTTAAACTTAAACTTAAACTTAAACTTAAACTTAAACTTAAACTTAAACTTAAACTTAAACTTAAACTTAAACTTAAACTTAAACTTAAACTTAAACTTAAACTTAAACTTAAACTTAAACTTAAACTTAAACTTAAACTTAAACTTAAACTTAAACTTAAACTTAAACTTAAACTTAAACTTAAACTTAAACTTAAACTTAAACTTTAACTTTTCCAACTTTTATAAGCTATTTTTATGGAGAACCTGTAAAAGGAGATTTATCTTTATCCTTCATCAACACTGGAGTTCCAACTGATGCATGGGTTCCAACTCTTTCAACTGTGAACCAAGAATCCCGCATCGATGGACAAACTACAATGTATGTCGATTTAGAAGACTACATTAACCTAAAACATGATAAAAATAAGGACCAAAAGCCTCTTAGTCCTTATTTTACATCACCAAGCATATTTGTATTCAGCATAGAAGCTCATGTACTCGATGACATAAGCAAAGAAAAAGCTTCAGCAGAAACTGAAGTTTTAATTTACTCAAAATCCTATCACATTGAAATCGAGGCTCCGGAGGAATTTGATTCGTACTCAAGGGATATTCTAAAATTTAAGTTAAAAGTGACTTTGAGAGATATTACGGATACGATAGTTAACGATCCAAAGGATCCAATAGAAGTTGTTGTTGGGTGTGGCATTGTTATAATGTACCATCGTGATTATAATAAATTTGATAAAATTCGAGTTGGCTATCAAAATGAGCCTGGAAAGGATTATGGTCTTGTTAATATGACTAACAAGGATTATAACGAATGTTTTGTATTCGCCGAATATCAAGGAATAAAATCTGGCACAAAAAGAATGTACAGGAGAGAAGAAGTTTTTGATATTGATATTTTAACCGAGAGGTAATATTTTTAAAATTTACTTGAACCTTAAGAATTTTCCTGATGCTTTTCTTTTGAAAAAAAAAGTCCTGAAGAAGGTAAAGAACTTGAGGTGAAGATCTCAAATCCACAACCACTGGAAGAGTTTTCATATGAAATTCTTGCTAGAGGAGATATAATTCAATCAGGACTTGTTGTTGTAAGTTCCAACAACCTTTGGTCATAATTATTTTAAGTCATCTGGAAGTCTTCTTATAATCAGGTACCTGGAAACCAAACATCTTATATCCTTCGTCTCAATGCGACGTCTTTAATGGTTCCTAAAATTACACTTTATGCTCATCACATTAAGGATATGAAATTTGGTGGTCAGATGAAGGATGTTGTCATACAAAAATCTCTCAAAAATTCGGTGAGTTTAAAAACCTTACGGGAGTGCTTGAATTCTCACTACTAAGAAACCCACTTTCTTTAGATCGAAATCAAAACTTTTAAAGAGACGGAACCTGGAAAGCCTGTAAACATAAACGTTACAACAAACGAAGGATCCTACGTTGGTTTGATGGCACTCGATACAAGTGCCCTTCAAAACGTTATCAAGGAGAATATTTTCGATGAAGAGTTTGTCAAGAAGAAGCTTAGGCGATACAATTCTGAAAGAGATTATCCGATCCCTTCCTATGGTCTATCGGTAAATGTGATTACATTTTCCAATGTATTTCCTCCTGATACTCGAGAAAATGGACCTGGAGGAGATGATGGTATGTTTAAAAATTGTGATTTTAAAGTTGAAAGCTTTCCTGAATGGCTTTTGAACATTTAACCAAAAACTGATTGCGGTCTACCACAAAAGCTTAAGTTACATGTCTCACTAGTTCTAGCTCGATCGTCAAGCTCTGTGAGATCTGGTGGAGCACTGCGAACTGTGTTTGATCCTAAAGCTTTAAAAGTCATGGAGTCAATATTCAGCAAGTTTTCGATGGAATCCAAAGAAAATGAGGTCTGGTGATCGAGTTTGCACTCGTGAGCGTGTAACTCTAGCCCGTTTTTAGACACACAAAAGTTGTTGTATTTTTTAGTAAATTCTAACAACTTTTCTTAGAGCCTGCTGGAGGTGGTGATGAACCACGTGTTCGTAACCTCTTTCCCGACAGTTGGTTATTCAAGGATTTTGAAAGGTGAATATAGTTTTTGAAGTATCTTAAACCGGATCAAAGAAGAAAATTGAAATTTCTATAGGACTCCTAAAGGAGGGATCATCAATTTCATGGAAACCCCACCCGACTCAATTACTACATGGGCAATAACTGGATTCTCACTTCATCCCGAAACTGGATTGACTTTTACAAAAAACATCACAAATCTGAGAGTTTTTCAAGAATTTTTCATTTCCATGGATTTACCAAGCTTAGTAAAAGAAGGTAGAGATTTTTTGAGTTCTCATCCTAAAGTCCCGATCGTTTCTTGACAATTTACATTGCAGGTGAAATAATTGAAGTTCCCATTTACATTAGCAATTATATGAACCAAGATCTTGTCACCAATTTAACAATCGAAAGCAATAGTAATGAGGGCCTTGATATTTTGGAAAATCCTGAATCAAGCTCAAAATCAAAGCAAAATATCCCAGAACTTACTATTCCAAAAAAGAAGCGAGAAAAGTTTATATTTTTTTTGAGACCACTCAAGTCAGGATTTTATAATGTGACCGTAACAGCTATCAGCTCCTTGGCAAGTGATGCCATTCAAAAGGTTCTCAATGTTCAATCTCAAGGTATACCTTATGAAATGACAAAAAGCTGTTTGATTCATTTACTAGATGAAAAAAGCACTCAAGAAAACGAAATCATAATTGATTTTCCTGAAAACGTTGTGGCCGGATCTCAAAAAGTTGAGATCTCAGCAGTTGGTGATATATTTCGACCTTTGATTCGACATCTTCAAAAGCTGGCTAAAGTTCCGTATGGAAACAATGAGGATAATATCAGGCTTTTTCTGACGAACTCAATAGCTCTAAAATACCTCAAGGCTCTTAATTCTTTAGATCCAAGCTTAGAAAGTAAAATGATACTCAATCTTGAGCTAGGCTACCAAAATGAGTTGTCGTTCAAATACTTGGATGGTTCTTTTGGACTTTTTGAACGAAAAGAAGACGAAAGAACTGGAGATATTTGGCAAACTATTTTCGCACTATGGGGCCTTGTTTATGCAGAGGACTTGATTTCTGTAGATTCTAAGGTCATAGCACGTGGATTAGAGTATTTGAAATTGAAACAGCAAGAAAATGGTTGCTATAAATCAGAAGAAGATGTCTTAGAAGAAAATGTCAAATTAACAGCTTTTGGATTGATGGTGTTTTGTATGGATGAAGTAAGCTTCTTAATTCCTCCGTCTTCATTGAAACTCATTTTTTCTCATATAGGACTCAGGAGATAAATACAAAAAGGTTATCGAAAAAGGTCTGGCATATTTGTATGAAGCTTCGGATGACTTGAAATACTCTCCAATTTCGGTGGTATCAGCATATGTTCTACATCTTGGAAAACATGAAAAAGCTGGAGATTATCTTAGAAAACTTACTTCCAATACAAGTTCGGCAAGTACGTGATTTCTTGAAGAAGGTTTTTGGTTTAATTTAATTTTTAAAAAGCAAAACAAAACTTATGGACAAAGTCGGATACACTTCAATCACATCTTGAGGCAATTGCTGGAAGTTTGATGAATCTTTTCGAAAATCAAGAAATATCAGATCAAAATATTTTGCACATAGTTAGAGGCTTAATCGTTCCAAAGCAAGAAGAATCATCTATAACTCACATGGTAGCCTTGCAGGCTATGATCGAATTTGCTGAAAAACTCTCCATGAGAAAAACAGATCTGAACATACGTTTTCAGGATGATAGTAATGTTATGGGAGATTTTCAGTTCAATGAAGAAAATGCACAAGTTCTACAAACAATTGAGGTGATTTCTTTCAGCATTCAAAAATGTTTCACATTTTTTAAAGATTGTCTATTTTCAGCTTGCCAAAAGTTCAGAAAAGATACAAATTCAAAGCAAAGGTTCTGGTTTTGCAATTGTGGACGTGAAGTACGAGTACAATATTTTACCGAAAAATCAGTCTTCTAACTTCTACTTTACCAATATATCAGTTGAGATATATTCAGACTTTCTTATTTATGTGCCCATTTGTTCAAAGGTTCTCTCAAATAACTCACGAACTAAATTCACTGTGATGGAAGTTAGTCTACAGTCTGGCTACATATTCACCGATGGAAATTATAATGATATTGAATCTCAAAATGAAAATATTAAGGCAGGTGATTTCATTTATGTTTTTGAAAATAGGACTTAATGTTTTTTTTTTTTTAATTTTAAGTCAATTCAATTCAATGATGGTCGAGATAAGACTATAATTTATTTCGACTACAATCCTGAAAATGAAGTGTGTATTGAATTAGAAGCTCGTAAGACTTACAAAGTTATCAATTCTAAACCTGGATGGGTAATTGTGTATGGTGAATATGACAAAGGTAATACTTTTATTTTATTAGTTCCTAAGTTTTCCTTACTCCTAATGATTTTTGTTTTTATTTCAGATAGTAAATCAATTAATAGCTTTATGGTTGATGAAGTATAGATTTCATGAATTTACAATAATTAAGTCAGAAATTGTCATAAAATATAAACTTGCTGACTCCTTACTTTAAAATATATCATTTTTATTTTAAGTTTATTTACATAAATTTGAATTACAACAAAAATGACCAAATAGAATGTTGAAATGCCAGAACTTTTACTCAGAGTTTATAGAAACAGTATTTTACACAAAGAATTCAGCATTACTCCATTTTTTTTTTTTACAATTTACAGACACTCAGAGTTTGTTAGTACTCCTTATATGGATATATTTAAACACAGTGCGAGCTTTAGGGAAATAGGGAAGGATTCAAGAGAAGATACCGGCGCATATTGATCTTAAAGTTCTGAATATCAAAATCGGAGGGAAAACAGAGTTGGCCAAATTATTCCACATTCTTGATGTGCGGTTTAAGAAATAATCTCTATGCTTGACAGTACGCCCCAAATTGAGCTCTTTAGGAAACAGATGAGCATTCTTGGAAGTGCGAGTTTTTTCGCCTGAATTGTTTAAAGGGTGGAATGCAACTGACTTATTCGACAGAGATTGTTAAAATATCGATAAAACAACGAAATGCATGAAACATTGGGGGTAAGGATGTAAATGTTCCGGCTATGGCTCTACCTACCGCCTATTATTTCAAATCCCTTGTTTAAATATACGAGTTATATTCAAGCCTTGGACGAATGAACGTTTTGCGAATAACAGATAAGAAGGAATGATACATTTCTTCCACCGTCGGAGAAGTCCTAAGTATCGGGAAATATGGGATATGTGCTCATTCCGTAAGAGATGATCTATGATACACTTACCGAGTACTAAAAGTTGATTAGTTTGCTGGATGGAAGTTCCAGCCATGGATAGTGGGATCGCCGCCGGTGGGTTACGCTTTAATGACATGAGACAGCATTGAGTTTTTAAAGTATTAAATTGTACACGGTTAATGATTTCCCAACGGACAATGCTGTAGAGATAGGAATTTAATAAGCTTAACATACGCTGTCGTTGAAGTTCCACATCCGAATAACAAAGATATGAATCTAAAAACGGATATGAAAAGCTGTTAGTACTGTCGTCAGTGTTACGGTAAAAACTTGCCGTAACAAAAACTATTCTTATTCCCATCCCCACTCCCATCTTAATTTTGTTTTTCTCTTTAGGTTTCTTTCTTCACCTTACTGAGAGAGAGTAGGACGGCCATGGTTTACCAGCTACTTGTTCTCTCCCTCAGTATAGTGAAGAAGATCGAAAATAAATTTGGCAAATGGATGTCACAAAATACACGGCGAATGAGTGATACCAAACACATATATCAGATCGCTTATTGGACATTCTACAAAGCGATATTCCGCAGGCGGGATGGCTTTTAACCAACCTTAAGCGCGGTAGACACTTGGTCCCCGACGCTGAAGTTACTCATATTGAGAATGGTCGCTGGCCCAACGTAATTCAATAAAACTAAAATTGTAATTTTTTTTATAATTGATTTTAAATATTTACCAAATCTTGTTGATACAAATTTGTATGTAAGATGGAACGTTAAGAGCGAGTTCTTTTAACCCAAAATCTGAGTAGGAGACAAAATGTTTAAAAGCGTCGATTAAAGACAAGGAAGGCTACCACTTTTTCCTCTCCGTCAATGGGGTTTAGAATTACTTCTACACCAAACGTTTTTCCTACATTTATTTTTATTCGGTGGGGAAGAATGCTCGGTGAGATGATTTAGTTTTCTTAAGTTTCGAGGTTTTGATTTTCTTGTGAATAAATAGTGGGTTTTGGCTGAATGCACTCCTGGAATCGCCGTAACCTGGAAGTGATACCAGCGTGCGGCGAATTCCTGAGAATGACTTGCATTCTGATGGGAGAGAAATTGCGAGTAAGCGGGATCGCGAGAATCTCATCACAAGTTGATATCAACAAGCCGATCTCCGATTGGCTGTTGATGATGTGAATTGAGATCCGCCACTCCACATTGGCTGAAAGCGATGGGAGTTAATGGAAAAGAAATGTTTGTTCAGGAAATGAGAGTCCTGTCAATTCAATTCTGATTGTTCACTGGTGAAGACCGGAGGTCATAAATCGTAGTTGCAAGAAAATCAAAATTACGGATCTTAAGAAAAATTAAAAAAAAAATTGAGATAATAGTCTATGTTAATATTTGAAAAAATCTTGTTAGAAATAGAAAATTGTGGTGGAAAGAAAAATTGTTGGTGTGGAAGAAAAAGAAAGGAAAAGGACACTGGGAGGAATTCGGAGCAGGAAATAGTGGTAGAAGGAGCGGGAAAAAAAAAAAAAAAAAAAATTGATAAGTATCAAAATTTATATACATTGGTTGTTTCTTTCCGTGTCGTGAAATTTTGGTTCATTTTTGAGAAATAGTGTTCAAAGAAAACTACATTTTGTCTTCTACGGTGAATCGTTTCTTTTTCCGAAATATTGCGGAACACGCGTCCCGTTTTCTAAAAATATATATGTATATTCAAGAACCAGGCCTTAACGGTCCATCTTACTGTGTCGATATAATTTTCTTTTGATTGTTCATTTTGATTTCGAAAAGAATCTGAGTTTTTCTCCTTTTCGTAAGGTTTCTCAGGCAATAAAAAGATTAATATTAAAAAAAAATACTTTGCTTCTTTTATTTATATTGTGGGTTACCATTTTCCTTCACCGTTGTTCTCTTCTTAAAAGGTTTGCAATTTCCTTATTTATTTTTCAGAAAAAATTGCTGGCGCCCCTTTTGCTTACAAAAGTAAGTACGCCCCTGTGGCATTCAATCAATTTCATCAAAAATCATTTTTATTTTGATTGATCGTTCAATAAAATTAATTGTCCAATCAATCAACTGATGAACCCACCCCCTTAGTGAACTAGCTTGGTGGCAGCACTTATTTTGCTGTCTTGTAACACTTTTAATTCGCTTCGCTCTTCTTTTTTTAATTCGCCTCTAGTTTGACGTTTTGCATTTTGGCAAACATCGTGGTCGTCGTCGTTTCGTATATCGTTGATTTTTCTTATCAATAAAAAGGAAAATAAACAATTTCCAAGTTATTAAATTCGGTTTCGGTTTCGGTTGAATAATTCTGTGCATAAAGGAGGAAGAAAAAAAAAGTGTTACAAATTGGCACCCGAACGTGGGGCTTCTTGGAAAAAATTGAAATTTTGTATGTGAAGGAAAACCCCTCCAATTGTTCTTGTGTTGTGTTTCTTTTAGGGAAGTTTTATTGAAATTCTAAGATTGTTTCGTTTTACTTTGTTTTATTTTCTTTTTATCAACAGTTTTCGATTTTAATTGGTCGGATTAAATTGTGCAACCCCTATTAAATAGAGTACATCTACCAGTGCCGTTATTGTTATTGTCATCAAAATTTCAAAGGAGTTCAAATACAGTGGGATTCATATTCAGAGGTTTGAAAATAAACCAGGAAGTCTGTAAGTTTTTTTTAAACATTCTTACAATTCAATTCAATTTTGTGGTTAGTTTTTTTTCTAAGTTAAATTATCAAATTATTATTTTCAATTACATACCTATATATATAATTTCCTACATATTCATTTGCACATATTTCACTTTATTACGGTAAACATTAGAGCGTTTTTTTTATTCATAGTGGTAAATTTTATATCGGTGGTTACAACAAAAAATCAACATATACGTTTGTCTCTTTCTCTCCATGTGTTGAATTATTTAGTGATTTGTTTATCATTTTCAAGTGGTTATAATTCCATCTGAATTTTGTTTATTGTTCTTGATATCTTTTGATAATTTTTTTTGGTGATTGTTTTTTTATTCGGAAGGAAATTGTAGTGCCCAAATTTTGGTGTGACCATATACTTGGTTGGATTTTCTCTATTTTTTTTTTTTTGCTCGTCTTTTTTTTGAATATTTTTATATTGCTTTATTGGATTGGTGTGTTATTCTTGGATACACTTTAGTGTGACCATATTGCTAGTGGGACTGAACCTAGTGGTTTTAATTAAAAAAAAATATAGAGGAGAAATATTTTTTTAAGGAAACTTTGGGAACATTTAATTTTGTTTGTTTTAAGTTTGACTTGGAAGATTTTTTTTTGTGGTGTGACCATATACCTGGTTTTCTTTACATTTTTGATTTAGTTTTTTTTTAATGTCGGTGTGTATTTGCAACGTTGGTTAATATATATATAGTTTATTATTCGTTCAACTTTCTTCTTGATTGTGATTTGGTACGGAAGTCAACTGGGTGTTGCTTTAACCGTATTTATAACAACTTTCAATAATTTTTTTTTGTTTTTACCTCATTGGTAATCGGTGAAATTTGGTTCTACTTATTAAGTGAGAGTTTTCTTTTGTTTTTTTTGATACGATGGATGTAAATAGGCTAGCTAAGGATGAACTCGTCTATGAGTTACTTGCCCGGGGGTTGAAGGAAGGCTCGAAGGTCGACGAAATGAGGATGACCCTCAGAGCTTCTCGTAATCTAGAGCGTTTAGGTTCGATTTCTTCGGAGAGTCCTCACTACCCATTTTCTTTTACTGAGGACTCAAAAGCAGTTAGGTCGAAAATTTTAGAAATTAAAGATCTTTTGAAAATACCTCCTAAAAATCCTAAGTCTTCGGAATATTTAAAAATTTTAACAAAAATTGAATGGTCGTTGTGTAGAATTGTTAGGGCGAGAGCCGAATTTTCAGAAGAGGTGAATGAAGTGGCTGACATTAGAGGGGAGCTACTATTACTGATGGCAGCATTAAACGAAGGGGTAAAGGAACTACCAAAGGACGGTAGTAAAAACATCGACGGCAATAAAAACATCGAAAATAAAACCACCGATAACAATCAACAGTCGACAGCAGCCCTGGGTGCGTTACCAACTGCGCAGGTCGACCAACGTGCGAGTTCAGAGTTTCAAATGCAGGGTTTGCCTCGTGATATACGAGTTCAAACCGGCGACCGGAACTCTGAGCGACTTGAAAAAATTGAAAAATGGGGTGTGAAGTTTTCTGGTGAGCGTTGTGGCTCATCAGTTAACTCATTTTTAGAAAGAGTCGAGGAACTTAGAGAGTCGAGAGGGGTGTCGGAAGAAAGACTTTTTAAGTCAGCCGTGGATCTTTTTACAGGGAAGGCGCTCCTCTGGTTTAGGGCGGTTAGGGACAACGTAGGTACATGGAAGGAATTGGTCAAGGAAGTTAAGTTGGAGTTTTTACCCTCTAATTATGATGATTTGTTGATGGATGAAGTAAAGCGGCGTACGCAGGGTCGGGATGAGTCGATGGGTATGTACATCGCACTCATGCAGACCCTGTTCAAGAGATTTTTGGAACCTCTGAGTGAGAGTAGAAAGCTTTCTATTCTCATGAAGAACATAGCACCGTTCTATCAGACGCAGTTGGGGTTGGCTGATATCAAATCAGTCAATGAACTGGTTGCGTTCGGTAGAAGATTGGAATCGATTAGGACAAATGTTGAGGCTTTTGTGCCACCACCCAACCATCGTTCTAGACAGGCATTGGAACCGGATGTTGCGTATGTTGCTGCCGTTCAGGAAGCAACAACAACGGTTGCAGTTAACCCCCCACCTCGTAGGTCCGTCAGATGCTTTAACTGCAACAGGGAAGGTCATTTTTCGAGTTCTTGTTCCGCTCCTAGACGTTGTTTTGGATGTGGGGCTATGGGTGTAACCCGGAGTAACTGTAGACGTTGCTCGGGAAATGGGCAACGGTCTCTTGGGCCAGCAGGACAAGAGCGCCGTCGCAATTAAATAGGTCGCCTGCTGATGACCAGCTGGCGAAAGTAAAACTTGGTTTTACGTTGGAAACAAGTGGGGGTGATAGTCGTCCTTACTTGGGTATTAATATTTATGGGTTTAATTTTGTAGGGCTTTTAGATTCAGGAGCTTCGCGAACAATAATTTGTAGGGACGTTTGGAAAGTTTTAAAAGATTTGGGTTTAGGATTGGAAAAAAGTAATGTTAGGCAGGTACATTTAGCAGATGGGGCAGGGGTAGGAGTTTTGGGGGTAGTAAATTTACCGATAGTTGTTGAAAATAAATCAGTCCTTATAGAGTGCTTGGTGATACCTTCACTTCCCCATGCAATGATACTTGGTGCAGACTTTTGGGCACTGTCTGGAATTGTCCCGGATCTTCGTTCACGCATGTGGAACTTTTCAAGTCAGGAAGCGGTGGCTTCAATAGACACGACATCGATTATAGAAGAGTCGGATTTAAATGAAAATGAGAGGGTTAAACTACATACACTTATTGAGGATTTATTTAAAAACATACCAGAGGGATTAGGAGTAACAAATCGAGTAGAACATGTCATAAGGACATCATCAGACCCTATAAAACAAAGATATTACCCTGTTTCACCTGCGATGCAGGTTCACATCGATAAAGCTCTTAAAGAAATGTTGGATGAAGACGTCATCGAAAAATCAAATAGTCCGTGGGCCTCCCCAATAGTTTTGATTAGGAAAAAAGATGATAGTTTTAGATTTTGTGTTGATTTTAGGAAACTGAACCAAGTGACAGAAAGGGATGCTTATCCTCTACCGATAATCTCATCGATTTTAGATAAACTTAGATATGCGAAGTGCTTAACATCTTTAGATATCAAATCAGCTTATTGGCAGATTCCTATGGCGGAGGAATCTCGGAAGTTTACTGCCTTCACGGTACCGGGTAGGGGTCTTTTCCATTTCAAGCGAATGCCTTTCGGCCTACACAATGCTCCTGCTACCTGGCAGAGATTTATAGATAGTGTCTTGGGGCCTGAACTTGAACCATATGTTTTCGTGTATCTGGATGATATCATTATCATTTCAGATACTTTCGATAAACACTTAGAAATCCTTAAAGAAGTTTTAAATAGATTGCAAAATGCGGGGCTTAAAGTTGGGAGGGAGAAATGTCACTTTTGTAGGCCGTCACTTAAATTTTTAGGTTATGTTGTGGATAGGAATGGATTACACGTTGATCCAGAAAAGGTAGAGAGTATGGTTAACATACCGACACCAAGAAATATTAAAGAGGTTAGGAGCTTTGTAGGAACAGTGTCGTGGTACAGACGGTTCGTACCAAATTTTGCACATTTAGTTAGGCCCTTAACGGACTTATTTAAAAAATCAAACAAGTTCAAGTGGACACCGGAATGCGAGGAAAGTTTTAGAAGAGCGAAAGAATGCCTTGTTACGGCCCCTATATTAACATGCCCTGATTTTAATCTACCCTTTGTAGTACAGACAGATGCGTCGGATTTTGGAATAGGTGCGGTTCTTTCGCAAAAATTTGAGGATGGGGAAAAGGTGATTTGTTACTTGAGTAGGTCATTGAATAGGTCTGAAAGAAACTATTCCACAACGGAAAAAGAATGCTTAGGAGTTTTGTGGGCAGTGGAAAAGTTACGTCCGTACATCGAAGGTGTTCGATTCACGGTCATAACCGACCACTACTCATTGGTATGGTTGAATAACCTAAAGGATCCGCAGGGTCGATTAGCACGCTGGGCAGTACGGCTACAGCAGTTTGATTTCGAGATCATACATCGCAAGGGAAAAGATCATGTCGTTCCGGACATGTTATCTCGGGGAGTTCCAGTAGTGGCTGGTATTTCGGGAGAGGATTCGGACCCTTGGGTGACAAAAATGATTTCGGCAGTTGAGGCTAATCCTTTAGGGTTTCCAGCTTGGAGGGTGGAAAATGGTCGTCTTTATAAGTTTATCAAGGCAACCCATATAGTAGTTCACGAAAATAACGAAGAATGGAAAATAGTAGTGGGGAAAAGAGATAGGTTAGAAATTTTAAAAGAATGTCATGATAGTCCCTTAGCAGGACATATGGGGGTTAGGAAAACGTTCGCGAGGGTAGGGGCCAAATATTATTGGCCAAAAATGAGGAATGATATAGCAAATTATGTTAGGAAATGTTCGATTTGTCAACAAGTGAAACCAGTAAATGATAAACCAGCGGGTCTTATGACTGAAAGGATAGGGGTTTCTTCTCCTTGGGAGATGATTAGTGTGGACTTAGTAGGTCCTTTGCCAAAGTCCAATAGGGGCTATATGTACATTTTAACAGTTGTAGATTATCTTACAAAATTTCCATTGTTGTTCCCATTAAGGTCTGCTACTGCAAAGGCAGTTTGCAAGGAGTTAGAGGATAATGTGTTTTTGCTATTCGGAGTACCAAAGTTCGTCATTTGTGACAATGGTCCTCAATTTAAAAGTAGAGAATTGAAATCGCTTTGCGACGACTATTCGTCAAAAATTAGGTTCACTCCACACTATCATCCTCAGGCTAACCCAGCGGAGAGGATTAACCAAATAATCAAAACTACTTTGAGAGCCTATGTTTCTGAGAATCACCGAGTTTGGGATTCTCAATTAGCGAAAGTTGCATGTGCCATCCGTACATCGCAACACGAAGTTTTAGGAGTTTCACCATATTACGCCAATTTTGGCAAAGAAATGTGTACAAGTGGAAGAGAAGAAAACTCAATTAGGGACCCAGATCGAAATAATTTGGGATTGGAAGGAGATGTAGTAGAAAGGTTTACGAGATTAAGAGCCGATATAGCGGTCAAGCTTCAAACAGCGGCGAAGAAGGCAGCGGAATAGTACAACCTCAGAAGGAGAGATATTCAATATTTCCTAATGACGTTGTATGGCGGAGAAACTTTGCTTTATCAAACGCTGCAAATTACTACGCAGCTAAATTGGCGCCGAAGTATGTCGGGCCATTCAAAATTCGAAAACGTTTGTCTCCTTGGACATATGTTCTTGAGGACGATACTGGAAAAGATCGTGGCACTTGGCACACGAAAGATCTTAAGCCTTTCAATTCACTCTCTGAAAATAATTAAGTTTTAAAAGTCCCAAAAGTAAAGTAAAAGTTTTTTTGTTTTTTTATTTTCGATTTTTGAGCTCCATATTGTTTTAGCATTTCGACCAAATTTGGTCAATGGGACACTCCTGTGTTGTTTTGTTTACCTAGATCATCCGCAGGAAATGGTTTACTTTTTAAAGTAAACACATTTCCAAGGAGGAAAGGGTGGGGTTTGTTACGGTAAAAACTTGCCGTAACAAAAACTATTCTTATTCCCATCCCCACTCCCATCTTAATTTTGTTTTTCTCTTTAGGTTTCTTTCTTCACCTTACTGAGAGAGAGTAGGACGGCCATGGTTTACCAGCTACTTGTTCTCTCCCTCAGTATAGTGAAGAAGATCGAAAATAAATTTGGCAAATGGATGTCACAAAATACACGGCGAATGAGTGATACCAAACACATATATCAGATCGCTTATTGGACATTCTACAAAGCGATATTCCGCAGGCGGGATGGCTTTTAACCAACCTTAAGCGCGGTAGACACTTGGTCCCCGACGCTGAAGTTACTCATATTGAGAATGGTCGCTGGCCCAACGTAATTCAATAAAACTAAAATTGTAATTTTTTTTATAATTGATTTTAAATATTTACCAAATCTTGTTGATACAAATTTGTATGTAAGATGGAACGTTAAGAGCGAGTTCTTTTAACCCAAAATCTGAGTAGGAGACAAAATGTTTAAAAGCGTCGATTAAAGACAAGGAAGGCTACCACTTTTTCCTCTCCGTCAATGGGGTTTAGAATTACTTCTACACCAAACGTTTTTCCTACATTTATTTTTATTCGGTGGGGAAGAATGCTCGGTGAGATGATTTAGTTTTCTTAAGTTTCGAGGTTTTGATTTTCTTGTGAATAAATAGTGGGTTTTGGCTGAATGCACTCCTGGAATCGCCGTAACCTGGAAGTGATACCAGCGTGCGGCGAATTCCTGAGAATGACTTGCATTCTGATGGGAGAGAAATTGCGAGTAAGCGGGATCGCGAGAATCTCATCACAAGTTGATATCAACAAGCCGATCTCCGATTGGCTGTTGATGATGTGAATTGAGATCCGCCACTCCACATTGGCTGAAAGCGATGGGAGTTAATGGAAAAGAAATGTTTGTTCAGGAAATGAGAGTCCTGTCAATTCAATTCTGATTGTTCACTGGTGAAGACCGGAGGTCATAAATCGTAGTTGCAAGAAAATCAAAATTACGGATCTTAAGAAAAATTAAAAAAAAAATTGAGATAATAGTCTATGTTAATATTTGAAAAAATCTTGTTAGAAATAGAAAATTGTGGTGGAAAGAAAAATTGTTGGTGTGGAAGAAAAAGAAAGGAAAAGGACACTGGGAGGAATTCGGAGCAGGAAATAGTGGTAGAAGGAGCGGGAAAAAAAAAAAAAAAAAAAAAATTGATAAGTATCAAAATTTATATACATTGGTTGTTTCTTTCCGTGTCGTGAAATTTTGGTTCATTTTTGAGAAATAGTGTTCAAAGAAAACTACATTTTGTCTTCTACGGTGAATCGTTTCTTTTTCCGAAATATTGCGGAACACGCGTCCCGTTTTCTAAAAATATATATGTATATTCAAGAACCAGGCCTTAACGGTCCATCTTACTGTGTCGATATAATTTTCTTTTGATTGTTCATTTTGATTTCGAAAAGAATCTGAGTTTTTCTCCTTTTCGTAAGGTTTCTCAGGCAATAAAAAGATTAATATTAAAAAAAAATACTTTGCTTCTTTTATTTATATTGTGGGTTACCATTTTCCTTCACCGTTGTTCTCTTCTTAAAAGGTTTGCAATTTCCTTATTTATTTTTCAGAAAAAATTGCTGGCGCCCCTTTTGCTTACAAAAGTAAGTACGCCCCTGTGGCATTCAATCAATTTCATCAAAAATCATTTTTATTTTGATTGATCGTTCAATAAAATTAATTGTCCAATCAATCAACTGATGAACCCACCCCCTTAGTGAACTAGCTTGGTGGCAGCACTTATTTTGCTGTCTTGTAACACTTTTAATTCGCTTCGCTCTTCTTTTTTTAATTCGCCTCTAGTTTGACGTTTTGCATTTTGGCAAACATCGTGGTCGTCGTCGTTTCGTATATCGTTGATTTTTCTTATCAATAAAAAGGAAAATAAACAATTTCCAAGTTATTAAGTTCGGTTTCGGTTTCGGTTGAATAATTCTGTGCATAAAGGAGGAAGAAAAAAAAAGTGTTACAAGTGGAACAGTTAAATGGATTAGAAGTGTTAGAAAAGAGATCATTTATAATTAACAGGAAGCGAATCGGAGACAAAACGGAGCCCTAAGGGACACCAACATTTAGTTTATGAATGGCAGACTTAATACCATTCAATACAACTTGTATTGAACGGTTCGAAAGGTAGTTTCTAATCCAACGAAGAAGACATTCATCACTACCAAAACACGCATTTTGGATAAGAAAGCTTATAGCCAAATTGTATCAAATGCTTTTAAATATGCTTTGCAAAAAAACGTGGTAGAGGTTTGTTCCACTGTTCGGTAAGATAAATCATTAAATTACAGGTGGACCTATTGCTACGAAAGCCATACTGTTGGTCATTAGGAAGCTTTCGTTATTCGAGATATTTCTTAAGCTGTTTATTAGTCAGCGTTTCCATGACTTTGGAAAGAAGGGACGTGAGGAGGGGGACGAGGATTCGCAATTAATAGGGATTGGCTGGACAAATGCTGCTTTCCATCCATTTTTAATGACACCTGAGGAGTAGGACAGATGAAAAAGCTCACGCAGTGGTTGAAGAACACCTCCTCAGAAAAATGGGGAAATACTGTTCGGGCCAGCATATTTGTGTATGTAAGGTTTTTCAGTGGCAAATTTTACCACAACAAGTTTCATTAGCCTATCAAATATCCTTTTTTCTTTTACACCTTCCTTTCGTCGTTGCAGCTCCATAATATTTTAAGAGTTCAGTTGAATCCTACTTTCCATCAGTTAGTCTGTTGCTCTTAAAGCAAACAAAATAGGTCTTTCAGTGGTAATGCGGAGTTGTGTGACAGAAGGTCCACATTTACTTTTAAGATTTGTGACGGGCGGTCACAAACTACATAATTGTGAGACGGATAAGTCACGAAAACGGACTTTTTGAGTGTGTGACAGGTGGGCCACACAAGGAGAAAAACATGAAGAATTGAAGAGTTAACTCATGTTAAACGAATAGTGGGCACCCTTTCTTTAATTTGCACACCACCCTAAAATTAATATGGCTTAATGCACAACTAATGAAACTAATGAAAAGATGTGTGGGTGTCGTTTTGATGGTCTTGGGTTCTTACCAGGATCTAGCGTAATGTGAATATTTGATCAAATGTAGACTTCACTGATAAGGACCTATCAGGTTGTTGACGATGTGTGCATAGTGATCCGTTAAAGTTCCTGAAGAATTCGTTGAGACCGTTGCAGTTGAATTTCTCATATTTCTAAACGGTTCTTATAGGAGTCTTTTTTTTCAAGTGGTTTTTTTTTGGCATGAGAAATTTTGAAAAAAGATCTGATGTGCCCACAATACTGATTTGTTACGATCAAAGGTAAGAAACAAGTCTAGGGTTTTTACGGATTGACATGTAACGTCAGGAATTCGAGTTGGCTTATCGATAAGCTGAGTTGATTGGTTTTACTGAGCAAAAACTTAAACATATTTTCCTTCGAGTGTTGTCTGGATAGAAAAGCGAAGCCAAGTCAAGAATTGTATACCTACATTAGAATCGCCCACATCGACAATTTTTTTTTTCATACATAACTTTGTAAACATGACTTATCATACGTAATTTCAACCCTGGGCCAACAAGAAGTTTAAAGCTAAAAAGAATATAATCCAAAATTTTAGGGAAGTTAATGCTACTGGAGGAAACCTGAACCGTTTGGAGGATCAAATTAGCTTGATTATGAAAGGTGGTTGAAGCCAAATATGAACTCTCGTATTGGTATATCACAGCCAGGGGCATCTTTAGACTTTTGGGGGCCCTGGGCCCAATAGGATTTGGGGGCCAAAAAAAGTAGGTATTATATATGTATATTTTTTTTAATTCTTTAGGTTAAAAAAATCATTTTAAAATTAATTTGTGGTTTTTTTAATATTGTTTTTTAAAACAGATATTTCTTTTTTACTTTTATATTTTTTTTTTCATTTGCCTTCAATAGTTGGACATTTTTCTTTATAGTTGATTTTTGATAATTCTTATTGTTTTTTTTTGGTTGATTTCTAATGTTTTCATATTTTTTTTAAATTGTATGTAAGTTTATTTCTTTATATTTGTATTAACATCCCTATGGTTTTTTGAAAATGAGAATTTTGCAACTCCACTGAAGTCAAATATTGCAATCGACAAAAAAAGCCAAACAATGCATTAATTTCTTGATAGCAATTGGATCGTATTTTAAATTGCAAAGTAATAGTGTCAATAATTGGAAGAAATGTTCATCAAAATATGTGGCACGCGAACTTCGTACTATTTTTTGTTGCAATACACGTAAGTCTTTATAAAACACGTAAGTCTTTATAATTAGCAATTAACACGCTTCAAATTTATCGAAATGAATGAAATGAGCAGCAACGTCAATCGTTATTGTTTGTTTTTGAAGGCTCTTGCTGGTTTTATGAATTCTTTCTAATATTGTGCTCCAAATTTCTGTTAAAATAAGGAACTCCAGTTTTGACATTTTCTTAGACACGCTTAGCGCTTCGCTTTTTGTGTCTGGAGCTTGCTCTGGATCTCTTGAGATAGATGTCAAGGCTTCAGTAATTTGCTTATAACCATGATGGAGCGCGTGAACTGCATCAGCTCGTGCAGACCATCTTGTTTCAGAAAGGCTTTTAAGAACTCTATGTGAACCTAAACACTCATTCAATTTATTCCAGCGATGGGTAGAAGCAGAAAAAAAGAAAAAGCACACAACCAGCCGCATGAAGGCCTACTAAGTTAAGAGAATGTGCTGCACAAGGTACAAAGGTACAAAGGTAGCGAATTCGCACTTATCCTTTAATCTTGCTTGCGAACCAGAATATTTTCCCGACATATTAGACGCATTATCATAGCTTTGTCCTCTACATACAAATATCACGATTTTCCAGAAATGTCAAGATTGTGTCAGCCAAATATTCAGATTTATGCTCTTGAATAGGTATACATTTTAAGAACCTTTCAATGGGAACACAATTTTTAAACTACCGAATTACAAAAGTCAACTGGTCGATATGAGAAAGGTCGGGTGTACTGTCAACCGTCAGGGAAAAATATTTTGCCGATCTAATTTCACCTAAAATTTTCATTAGGACTTGTTTTCGCATTATATCAATGAATTCGTTGCAAATTTTTGCTGATAATTATGAAGTGTATCCCTTTCCTGAGTTCCCACATTTTTACTTGCGACATATAGGAACTATATGGCAAGTTTTGCATTCGTGCAAAATTTCGAACTTGAGATTTTAATCAAACATGATATTACGATGGTAGAGAAGTCGAAAAAAGTGGGTCCCGCGATTCCGTCCGGTCTGTTTTGTCTGTCTGTCCACGCTCCTACAGCCTAAACCATTGGGTCGATTGAGTTCAAACTTGGAAGTTAAGCTTTTGAGCAGATTCGCGTTAGGCGTTTTTTTCATTTTTTTTTTAAGATCAAAACTAACAGTGGCCCCCATACAATTTTTTTGGTCAAAAAACAAAAATTCAAATTTTCTCAAAAACAAACCGATAGATTTTTTTTAAATTTTCTCTAAAATTTTATTTTTTACTTGTCTTCTTTTAATAAGAAAAACATATTTTTGTATTGCTCAGGAAAGGTACCACTCATAGAACCGTTATTTTGTTTTTTAATTTTCTCAGCAACTTATGAACCGATTTCAATAATTTTTTTTGTGAATAAGCTCTTATATTGCCTTAACAATATTTGATTATCAAAAGTGCATTTTTTTATTGTTTGGATTTTTAAAAAAATATTGAATTTTTTTTTTTTTTAATTCTATATCTCAAAAACGGGCCAACATTTTTTTACGAAATTCAAATGTAGAGCGTATATTTACAATCACTAAACAACTGCATACCAAAAATATTTTTAGAACAAAATTGAAAAATTTTATATATAAAAAATTAATTAAAAAAAAAACCGCTCTAACGATTTTCAAAAAAAAAATTTGAAAAATCAAGGGTTTTTTGATTTATAAAATGGCATTCAAATTTTTGAAGACAAACTTATTTTTCAGGTACAATTTTGAATCTTAAAATATTTTTTTTTTAAAGAATAAAAACTTAGTACAAGTTAAAGAAACGGGCCAGAAAGAGTACATGTATGTATTTTCTATTAGAATCACTTTTTCAACGTACACCTATGTATGTATATATTGTATTACGTACAACCTTTACAACTACTGCTTACGTGTCACTTCATAACTAAAATCCCAAACGCACAAGAGCCTGACTGTAAAGAAAACATGAATAGCAATTTCTTGTACCTGTTCATATGCTTGTTTTTTTTAAAACTTTTACGAAAAAAATAAACTGAACGTAATAACTCCATGTTTGCGCTGCAAAATTTTAGGAAAAAAGGAATGTGATTAGATTGTAGTAAGTACCTTCTACCTACCAATAACATTCCTTCATTATCATCATAAACATGGCTTTATTTATCTATCTGCATAAAGCTAAGCACGCCAATAAACTATTCTTTATTTGTTTTAGACACCTACCTAACTACACAACCAATAGGCGATCGCTTTACAATTTAAACATTCATGGTCTGTCTCTTTCTTATCTTCAGATAATTTATTTTCCATCCTGGTTCTTCTAATATGAAAAATAAAGCTATCCAAAGGAAAAAAGCTTTGAAGGAACAAGTTGAATCTTTGTATATGAATCGCATCGTATAGCCTTATACATAATACAAACCATTTTTCATATACAAAGATCGTACACACGTAAAAGCAGACTTATGAATGTAAAAAAAAACAAATATCGGTAAAAGATCCTAAACAGCTGATGTAAGCATGCAAAAAAGTCTTTCATCCCCTTATTAGATACGAGTACAATATTAAGCCAATTTGTTTTAGTTTTCTGTTTTTTATATAAAGTGCATTGATATAAAAAAACACAAACAAATTCATCAACCTTCATATGGAAGCTCTTTATGTGAAAACATATACAAGGATAGACTCAAATAGAATGAAGGAAATTGTGTTGACTTTTTGGGTGGAAAATTAATTATCTCCCTTATTCTGCTGGCTGCTTATGGGAATGGAAATAATATTGTCCTCTCGCTCCCGCTGAAATTCTCCACTTTCGATACTAACGCCAACGACTCGGCATCTGGTCGCCCTAAAAGTTTCTGCTCATGAGAGTACTATGGTTTTCATATACAAAGATCGCGCGGTTTTTTTGACAAATCAAATTGCATTTATATCTTTGAAGACAAACTTATTTTACAGGTATATTTTTAAATCTTATATAGGTACTTTTTTAAACAGACTCTTTGCATACAGGAGCAAGTTCGTGCGACCCAGTCGTGCATTTTATTTTAAATGTTTGCGATGAATGAATCATCATGAGACAACTTTGTGTTTGTTTATGGATTGAGTTGAAAAGTTAACATGTGTGCAGAACTGTAGAGTAGAACTAAAGCAGAGTTGTTAAAATAATGTTGACAGCGTGTGCAGTGCAGGTGTATGATTAAAGATTCATGTTGCCAGAAGTTTAAGATGTTGAGGAGGAGAATTTCAACGGAACGGAGAGTAAAATGAAACTTGTTTTTCTGTTGCTGTCTACTAACCTTATTTCGCCCACCGGTCCCATGCCTAAAGACGCCACTGATCACAGCCCTATCCCAGCTTGCCTACAAACATTCAATCCATATTATACACTAAACTGGTAGACAGTTTCTATCTCCTTTATAGGTTAAAAATCTGCTACAATAATCGTTCCGTCAAAAAGGTTATATTTAGTATAGAATGTCTTCTTTTTTATTTACAAAAGATAACTACCCTATGTGTCAATACTTAAATCGCAATCAACTAATTTCTACACCCATGTGTTGTGTAGGCAATAATAACTTCTTTTATTTTGGATAGCCCGCTGTTTAAGCAGCTGTCACTTTTGAAGCTGATGCCCTATTTTGAAATTTCACACGTTAAAACTATGCCATTAATATAAATGAAACGATGCACTTTTTAACAGCACATTAAAGTTGTCAAATTCACTTTAAAAACTGGTTAAAATTATTGTGGCAGAGTTCTCAGTTCATACTAGTTTTTTCAAACATCAAATTGAAACGTCTTATTGGAAACTTCTATATAAGAAAAACACACACACAATTGAATTTACCTAAATTAGAGGATGTGAAGCCCTTAATGAAGCATCCTGTATTTCACAGAATCATATTTCTTATTAACAATAAAGAAACGTGATAGCAAATTTTCCAAAACCTCCTAACCTCAATATTCCTTATATGGACTTCAATATAACCATTAGATGCCTCATCTTGCACGCATGCTGATTCTATATGCCTTTCCAGGTATTCTCATCTATTCAACGTATAGAAGCATTAAGTTGCTTACATTCTATACAAGGGGCATGGTTTTCCATGAATTTTCACGCCCTTAGTAATTTATATTCCCAGAACTAAATAATATTTAATTGGATTTCTCTAACCTCTAAATGAAAATTTCTATATTAATATGGTCTACAAATGACCGCAGTATAATACATAAAACCTACATAACTTATGTTAACTTTAATTTTAGGAAAGTTGAAAAGTTATTTTTGTTGATATTGAGAATTGGTCCATTCACGAAATAATAACAGAAAAAAGGAATTTTAAGTTAACTTTTTTACCCTCCCAAAATTGTGTACAAAGCAGGATGCCATATACAATGCATTGGTGAAACTTTTTCAATTGTTCAAAATTCAGCGTTTTTGATGCTTACTTTTAGAGTAGAGAAATGCAAAATTTCCCATGAATAAACAACATTGTTACAAAATATATATTATATTACCTATATTATTTAATTTAAATAAAAACATTGAACTTTATAGTATAGGTTAGGAACTTCCGGAAAATAGTTTAGCCATAATGTAATTGGTTTTGTGTCGACATCACCATTACCATACTTTGGTTTCCCGGAATAATATCTAACAAAAATAACAACAACGCCAATCATACCAAACCTGTCCTACATACATAAGAACATGATACATGCATGTTTACGTCCTTGTCCTTGTCTCTATATTCTCAATTTACAGACCTGCCAATTCAATGATTTTATGGAAGCAATATGAAGACTTATAGAAAATGTGTTTTGTATATGTTGTCATGAATAAACGATGCAATCTATAAAGCAAAATAAAGTTAGGAAACAACATCATTCTAATGTTTTGCCAACACTTTTCCACGAAATAACATCAATTCACTATACCGTGCGTCATGTTGTCCATGCAGCATCATACTAACACCTTTCTACAGAATCATCAATTCAGGAGCAGCAGCAGCAACAGCGACATCAATAGTGGCACTTTGCTGGCTGAGTTACCTTGTAAATTTGGTTACCTTTTGTATATTGCGCTGATAGGACGACCTTTGGATGGCTTTAGCGGACGCCCGATTCAAAAAGGTGGCTGATGCATTATATTTACATATATACAGGTAGCTAGAGGTACCTTACTTGATGCTACACTACACACAGCTCGTGCTTCTTAATTCTGGACATTATTAAGTTTCACCTATGAAAATGGTGACGATAGAACATGGTCACCATGTTGCGGTGTTTTGCCGCGGTTGACATGGTAAACTTATATTCGCTGACGGCTTGGTATATGGTTAAGGACGACATCGAACTATTAAAGAGGAACAGGAACAGGAACATGGCATAATTTCTGTGTGGGTAGCGTATAGGGTATAGAGGACATCCAGTATCTATATATAGCTAAAAACATGTTCCAAAACAAATTACTTTGCTTTTGGCGTAGAGTACGCGTCTTTATTATTTTAACTTGTTTCGTATGAAAATTGAGTTTTGTTTTTCTAATTTTGTTTATTTGATACGAACATTGTGTAATGAAGTGATTAAATTTCGGTGAAAATTAATTCAAACTAAAAAAAGCGGCTGGGATGTACTTACACTGTTAAAATTCACATTTGTGTACGTCTGTTCATGATTTCAAAAGTTATACTGTAACGACCACACACATCCATCGTATTTATTATTGACTTTTCATTACATTTATACATATATTATTGACTTAATTCTTTTATTATTAAAAAATTGTTCATTTATTTTCACTACTCAATTACTTTCGCTACTTAACTACTTTAATAAAATGTCACTACTACTTTGTAATTCACTACCTAATACTTTTATAAATCGCACTTACGCACTACCTATGTAAACAACCACATGGCAACACCTAAAATATACTTCGAAAATTCGAACAAACTAAAATGAAAGCTCTTTGCTCCTGCGCAAAAGCTCCTCGGTAAACAGTATAAAAGGCGAGCCTTGACTTGACAGGAGTGAAATGTGAAATCACTTCTAGTTTGGTGCTCTTAGTGCGAAGTTGGTACCCAGCGCAGCGTTCGCTAAACATCATATTGGAAGAGAAGCATTTGTGTATGCCTTGCACCTTGCACTACTGCGAGCGACGTTTCACAAGCGTCCTATAGTGTTTGGCAGTGCACAGAACGGATATTTCTTCTTTTTCTTTTATCATTAGCATATATTTTTTTGCTGAAGGGCACTACGGGGTATGGAATGTGCGAAGTTCCACGTGCGTCCATACGAAATACTCTTCCATAGATGCCAGATGCAAAAAAATGTTGCCACACCTTCTTTTTTATTAAAATAACTTTTAACTTAATTTGCCATGGTTGTCACTTTTAAGTACATACCACCATTTTACTAGACTATTTCTTTCTTTTAAATGATAAATAAAATCCATTTTGTTCTTTTTTAAATTTACAAACAAGGTGTTTCTTTGCATTCTTTCATCTTCGACTTTAAAACATTTGTTTAGTTGCCCATTCAACGGATACTGCGGTCTTCGGATACCTGTGTAGGAGAGTCAAACAAAGCGGAGTTGGCTAATCCTTTTCTATAATTTTCAGCTTAGTGCTTTCAACGAGTTCTCCACACCCAAAACGAAGCTCTCACAAATATTTAATAAATAAACAAATTTTTTGCGTCAATTTTTTTCTTTGTTCTTAAGATCATTGAGTCAAAAGCAATGCTTTATGAGTTTTTGTAGGTTTTCTTGTTTTTACAAAACAAATTTATCAATTGGATCTTTCAAAAAATTACCAAATATTGCTAATAATGTTTTTTATATTATAAAATGTATTTTTTCACCAACTTTTATTAGTAATTTTTTAAGTTTTCATTTTTGGTTAAAAAATTGTCACTTTAATTATTTTAAGAACTCTTTAAGATGTTAAAAACGTTTTTGTGTTATTTTTAGTTCTTTAATTTATAGAAAGCTGTTTGTTTGTGTTGTCTTGTGTTTCAGTGCTTAAATTTTAAGGGCCAATGTCGAATGTAAACCACACCTAAACTTAAAGTTTTTTTCGGCGTTCCATTTGACATTTCTCAATTTCAGACAAATTCAATTTGAACAATGGAAAGATACACAATCGAGCAACTCATCAAAGTTATTCAGGCTTATTATGAAAATGGGCCATAAAATCAAAATGCATATCGTGCACTCCGTGATTTTTTCGGTCAATTTAAGTATCCAAATGTGGGTACAATTGAAAAAATAGTGCAAAAATTTGAGCAAACCGGATTTGTAGGAGATGTGAAAACATCTGTGCATGCTCGTACAGCAGAAAATATTTCTGCTGTTCGAGATAGTGTGGCTGAAGAGTTGTCCATCTCAACTCTTCGTTGTACCCAACAAATGCACCACTGACGCTCGTCTTTGATGCACATTATGTATAAAGACTTGCATATACACGCTTACAAGGTGCAATTGACTCCAGAACTAAAGCCTCTTTACAATTTCAAGCTTCGTAAATGGTCAGAAAGAAATGGCAACAGTGAATGATCAATTTTCGAAGAAAATCGTCTTCAGTGACGAGGCACATTTCACCTCAGTGGATTCGTCAATAAGCAGAATTGTCGCATTTAGCCGAATGATAATCCAAGAGTGATTGTTGAAAAAGAGTGAAAAAAAACAAAAAGTGACTGTTTGTGCTTGGGGCATCATCGGTCTGTATTTTGTCTAAAATGAGGCTGGCCAGGCAGTTACTGTGAGCCAATAACGAACTTTTTATGGCCCGAATTGTAAGATATGCATGTAAACGATATGTGGTTTCACAACGGTGCCATATTTTGTTCCATGCATAATAGAACCATACCAATTTTATCATAATAAAATTAAATGAAAATTACTACCCAAATAATTTGTGTTTTATTCAAAATCAACATCGGCCTTTGAAATGAACCACCCTTTACAATTTTAAACATCAAAATTTTCAATTCGAAATTTTAACTTCCCATAGGAAGTTATTGTAGTCGGTCGGATTTGTCGAATTGAAAATTTTGACATTTCTCGACGTTTCAAGGTCCCTAGAGTCGAAATAAAAGATTTTTAGAAAGATGTCTGTGCGTGCGTGTGTACGTTCTTTCGTACGTCCGTACGTTCGGGAAGTTTCTTTCGTCGTCCATAGCTCAAGAACCAGTAGAGATATCGACTTCAAATAAATTTTGTTATACAGATAATAATTCAGAAAGATGCATAAAGGACTCTCAAGAAAATTGCTTGGGTGGTTTTTTATCATAGCAATTTAAGAAGAAGGTGAAAATATTGGTTAGCCCAAAAAATCTCACGAACCAGTAACGTTAGCGACTTGAATTAAATTGAATATTTGTAACGTGATATTAAACAAGTACCTATCATTGGAAAAAAAAAATAATTGTCGCCTAGAATATTTTACGAAATAAAATGATTTTATCTCCAAAATAATATTATGCAACTAAGAATAACGTGTTTGACATTTTGTAAAGTTTTGAGAAAAATCGAATTTACAGTTTTTTTACAAAAAATAAAAACCTAAAAAAAAAAATTATAAAAGGTGGTAAAAATTGATTTTCGACCCAAATATCTTTTCAAAACTTTTAGATATTGTCTTAAAGCTACATTAAACTTTCAAAAAATATTGTTGCCAACATTCAGTAAAATTAAAAAAAAAAAATCAAATTGACAGCTTTTTTACAAAAAATTAAAAACCGAACAAAAGTTGGTGAAAATTGATTTTCGACTCAAATATCTTTTCAAAAATTTGAGATAATGCCTTCTTACTAATTTTAACTTATAAGAAATATTGTTTTCAACATTCGATTAAATTTTGAGAAAAATCGAATTGACAATTTTTTTTACAAAAAATGAAAACCTATAAAAAACAATACTAAAACTTGGTAAAAATTTACTTTCGACTCAAATAGCTTTTCAAAAATTACAAATATTGGCTTCAAACTTATTTTATTTCACAGAAAATTTTGTTTTCGACATTCAGTAATTTTTGTATAAAAATCCAACAGTTAGTTTTTTGATAAAAAAATTAAATCTATAAAAAATAGTACGCAAATTTAGTAAAAATTGATATATATAGACAAACTTTAAAGCAAGACAAATCGACAGACGGGATTTGAAGTTATCAGTGCGGGTCGCATCCCAGCCTCTTTTTTTAATTTCCTTTCTGCATCTTTTGATGTTAATATCTGTTTAACTTTATTTATTGGAAGTCAATATCTCAGTCGGTTCTTGAGATATATGACAGAGGAACAAATGTATCCTGTACGCATGGACGTATACGGACGTACGTTTACACGCATGCATATAGATATCTCGAAAAACCTTTGATTTAGATTATAAGGACCTTAAAATTTGAAGAAATGTCAGAACTCTCAATCCGAATTTAAAAACTGACATGGAAATTAAGCTCTGCAATTGTTTTGTTGTCAATTATCTAATTTAGATCCATTCAAAAACGTTGTAGAATTTTAGCATTAGAGACCTAAGACTTGGATACGTTTATTTACAATGTATTACCATTTAGGTGAAAGCACTTGCATATATGTAATAATGTAGAGCATACAATTTTAAAAATTTCTAGCTCAATATATGCTTTTAAAAGCATTTTATTTAAACTTAACTTGGTCGTTAAAAATAGAGAGTGGTACGGCCTTCCACATTCGTGTAGTACGGCTAAAGAACGAATCTCTATACTTCGTAGCGTCACCGAAATTGGGCTCAATGGTAAACTGATGGCTATTTCTATAAGTTCAAGTATTGCCGTTAAACTGTTTAGGGGGAGGAATGCAACAAGCTATTTAACTAGAACATAGATCATTAAAATAACGTTAAAAACGAGTGGCTAGCCCAGATATACGGGTTATACTGAAATGTTTCACGTCTACATTTTTTTAATAAATTGCAAGCAGATCAAAAAGATAGACAATTTTCTTGCATTGCCCCAGAAAACCCAAATATCAAGCCGCCTTTTTGACCGCATCGGGTATTCCCCATTGGACAATGTTATGCAGGTAAGAAGAATTGAATTATCCCCATCCAAAGAGCAAGGATGTAAGTCTTGAAACAAATAGAACATGTCAAGAGTGATTCCGACAGTGAAAAAAGTAATTGAATTAGAACTTTCAGATAGGAGATTATTTGTGAAAACCAATATGAGGGTCGGAGCCTTCGGGCATTTATATTGAGGGTCTCAAACTTAAATCCGCTCGAAAACAACTTGAAAGTAACCATTAGATCACCCGTGGACCCAATACTACGAAATCCGTACTGTTTCGACACAGTATGGTAAGAAGGTCTTTATCTAGAAGTGAGCTGGCTTGGCATAAGCAAACCATTGTTGTATATGAGTTACATTAGAAAGTGTGTTGTCAAAAGTGGTAAAGAAACTTCTACCACAATTTTCCAAATTAAAAATGGTCTTCAAAAGGGAGAGGTGAATTCGCCGACTCTCTTCAGCATGTACACCATTGTTCTGATAGGTAGTCTAACCAAGGCAATTGTAAACGCCGACGATCTAATTACGAACAGAACGGTCCGAAGGCTGAAGTTATTAGAATTCTCTTGAAGCGTGATTTCGATAAGATTCAGCGATATTGCGACGACTGGAAACTGAAAATAAACTTCTAGAAGTCGGAGACAGTTCTGTTCCAGACTCCTTTCGCTAAGGTCACAAGTGATACGTGCATGAATTGGCGTAAGATGGTCATTGTTGATTTTCACGGGCAGCGATTTACGGGCAAAAGTGTAGTGAAGTACCTCGGTATCTGGTTAGATCAGTATTTAAATTTCGAGAGACATGTAAATGCTACTCTGACCAGGGCCAGAGGAGCCTTCTGTCTGAAGAAACGGCTGTTTTGACACTAGAGTGAAGGTAATTTGCTACATGTCGCTCATACAGTCGATGATCGTTTATGGTTGTCCTGTGTGGTTTAATGTAATGTAATCCATCATTTTTGATGACGAATGAAGCTAACTTAAAACTAACTCAAGCTGTCCAAATCTTCTAAGTAAGCTCATACCTAGGTACATATATATTTTAATTCACTGCATCCTTTAAAAAGCAGTAGGCACACCTGCCTATAGTTCCTATGCACATAATTTCCAACATTTAATTTAATTTAAATAATACCTTTAAGTTACCATCTTTATTATGAAAAAGGAAAAAATGCTCACGATTCAAAACAGTGTTTCAATTCTGGGGTAGGTACTTCATTTTTAATGAAATGTTTTATCTTCCAGCCCTCTTAGTATCTACAAGAGTAAAGTGGCGCTTTCTGTGTTCGTGGCTATTCATTTAATGCCATTATTTTACTTCAAGTCGGAAGGGTCACACGTGCGACGTGATATCAAAACATACAAGAACGTGATAAACATCTTAAGCTAAAATCAAAAAGTAAAACCATACCTATATAGAATCGGTACTATAGCTACTAACGGCATAGATAATATAGCTATAGTATAGAATCTACTTTAATACTCAGACTCGCACTATACTAAAATACTAAAAAGGATGTTTTTTGTTGTTGTTGTTGTTTTCCTTTTTATTTTCATTTTGGTGAAAGTGAAAACAGAAAAACAAAAACATCTATAGATACTTTATATGAAAAGGAACATATTATTAGAGATAGATATAGGTTTATTTGTGTATAAATGGAAATGGAATTCTATTTATCTCACTTTTAGTATTTCCAAAGTGATTTCAGATTAAATCATGGCATTGAAATGAGAATTACCTACAAATAAATATAAGGGAGTTGGCATGGTGGGAAAATAGAAAGAAAAACACGTCTTAGCCAATTTGCTTTAATGTGTTTAAATATTTATATTGGAAAATCATCGGAATGTAAAGTGTGAATTATTAAAGGACATCAGTGATACCTTAAAAAAGTGTCACTTATGTTACAATATAATATTATAGAACCAACATAATTAAGGGTGGTTAAATTTTAAGGGCCGATATTGATTTTGAATAAAACACAAATTATTTAGGAAATTATTGTCATTTCGTTTTATTATGATAATATTGGTATGGATAAATTATGTGTGGAACAAAATATCGACCAACTGAAAGCCGCGACCTTGGCACCACACCTCCATTCGATGGTCCAAATTTTAGATGACGCTGAGGCTTTATGTCGGTAACGTGTCGAATTATCTCTCATCCTTTAATTGTTCCTGGCTTATCCACGTACACTTTTTATTTCAAAAACCCCCAAAGAAAGAAGTCCAACGGTCGGTGTCAAATCACATGATCTTGGCAGCTAATTGACATCGTCACCATCACGAGAGACAACACAGTCATTGAATTTGTCAATCAAAAGAGCCATTCTGGCACCGTCTTGAAACTGCGTATCGTCCACACCCATATCTTCCAATTCGGGTCAAAAAAAGTTTTTTATCATCTCATGATAGCGAACACCATGATAGCGAACATCATTTTGAAAAAAAAAAAATACAGCCCGATGATGCCGCCAGCCCATAAACCGCACTAAACTGTCACTCTTTGTGGGTGCATTGGTTTTCGACTATCACTCTTGCATTCTCATTCGCCCAAATGCGGAAATTCTTCTTATTGGCGAATCCACTGAGGTGAAAACATGCCTCATTACTGAAGATGATTTTCTTTGAAAATTTATCATCCACTATTGTCATTTCTTGCCACAATTCTGACTATTGCCGACGCTTGAAATAGTCAAGAGGCCTTAGCTCATGAATTTAGGTAGACGAAGCTGTAAGGGCATGGACCGGTTTTTTACATCTCCCACAGAGCCGCTTTTTTCAATTGTTTGGACGATTTTTCCGATTGTACGAACATTTGGAAGATTAAATTGAGCAAACAAATTATTAAGTAAATAATATGCATTTTGATTTGAACCCCCATTTTCATAATAAGCCTGAATAACTTAAACGCTTTGCTCAATATTGTATCATTATATTTTATAAATTTATTTTGTCTGAATTAGAATGCAGAAAAAACTTGACGTTTAGTTGTGGCTCACATTTAACATTGACCCTTTAAATTTAACCACCCTTTATGTATGTACGAAGATTGAGCAATTTTCTTTCTGGTGTTTTTTTTTTTAAAAGCTCACAAATGTTTAATAGGACAAAAATATTGATTTAATCCGGTAGATAATCAATCAATCAATCAATTTTTAAAATGAGTTCGAAATCTATATATCTGTTTTTTTCCCGAGACTTTTAGTCGAAAATAATTTTTTATCAATTTTATCAGCATTTTTGGAAAAGTTATATTTCTTATAATAGAGCATTTTATTACGTGAGCAACAGAATTTTGCGAAATCGACACTTTCGGGTCTTCGGCAACACTTTCACTTACAGCAGTGTTACGAGCGAAACGATGATGCACAGGCCTTTCAATATTAGTAATCAATCCAGTCTCTTCACAATTTAACCAATTGCTTGCTTAGTTGGAAGATTATGTAAACCATAATCTCCTCTTAAAGCACGATATGTGGCTGTGGCAGAATCACCATTTTTGTAGTAGTTTTTAACAATTTGTATGCGTTGTGCCATTGTTAGTTAGTTTTCGTAAATGTCAGACTTTCAATAAAAAAAAAATGGCTTAACAACTTAGTTTGACAGATGTCGAATTCCAGCCCTATAATTATGAAACCGAAAAATGGATAACCCGTTATAAAAATTTTGTTTATTTTTAGATAGTTTTGAGGTTTTACCTAAATTTTCATTGAATTTTAAATATCAATACAATCACGGACGAATTATGTCTGAGGCTTCGCTAGCTATATTTATTCTGTGCTTACTTTAGATAGAAATCTTTAGTTTAAAGATTTGTATTTATAACTCGTAGTAGTTAGGTTACAATTTTTAATTTATTAACTGGTCAATTTTTGGCCAAATAGATTAAGGGTTCGTCTTCTCGTTCATTGAATTTAAGTTGTGAACTGCTCATATCAGTAACGTACTCTATTGGCCTTTGGTTTCACTGGCTATCAACGACTGTTATCGGCTATCAATGCCTTTCACCGGTTATCAACAGATTTTGCCGTGCAAAGTATTTGCTTTATGACGCCGTCGTACCACTGTGTGCCAGTAATAACACTATTGAAGAAGAACTACAATTCTTCTGCCGAATCCGAACGGCTAATTTAAGAAAACAGTTTTGAAATCATAGAGGATTTGTCAATTCTTGGAAAGAAAAAGTACATACCCGTGGAAAAAACCTTTAGCTTTAAAAAAAGATATGTAAGTTAAAGAAAGAGCTCCTAAGAGAACCGTTTGGCAATACGAGAAAGCCAACTGGGACGGTCTCAATAATTACTTCAGGAGCTTTAACTGGTCACTATGCTTCCTCGATAGTGACGTTGACACCAGCGCTGATATGATCACAAGTTTAATTCTCCTGGGAATGAGAACTTTTATAACGCACAGTAAAAGTATCAGACCTAAGGAAAACGCATGGTTTGATACGAGCTGTAAAGAGGTTATTAGGGTCAAAGAGGTAAGTTTCCGTTGCTATAAGGCCAACCGTGAGGAAAGCCGAAAAAAGTTCAAACAAGCCAGGAAGGCCTGCAACGCCCATATTCGACGGACCAAATTTTTACATGACCAAAAATTACGGAAAAAAATACTTCAATGTACCAAAGGCAGTAAAAATTTTTGGTCATTTGTAAAAAACATGAGAAATTCTTCCTCTTCATCGGTTCCTACGCTCTCTCGAGAAAGCTAATCTCTTTGCTAGGCAGTTCGCCGCCAATTCTACGCTGCCAGTGAGTGTTATGACTCCGCCTGTACTTGAGCGAGTTAGAGATTCTATGGGACCAATCTTTTTTCGCACTCGTACAGTGGCAAGAGTCCTTAGAGATCTAAACACACATAAATGCGCTGGTCCGGATAGTATCCCCGCTATCATTCTGAAGAGGTGTTCTTCAACGCTGGCAAAACCACTGCGTAAGCTTTTTCATCTGTCCTACTCCTCAGTTCTCGTTCCGAGAGGATGGAAAACTGCATTTGTCCATCCCATCCCCAAAAAAGGCGAATCTTCCTCACCCTCTAATTACCGACCGATTGCACTTACGTCTCTTCAAGAAATATCTTGAAGATTGAAAGCTTCTTAATGACCTGCAGTTCGGCTTTCGAAGCAATAGGTCCACTGGTAATCTCATGGTTCATCTCACCGAACATTGGAGGAAATCTTTACATCGCTTTGGAGAAAGTAAGATTATTGCACTTGATATTTCAAAAGCATTTGATAGGGTTTGGCATCCGGCTCTCTTATCGAAAATGCGTGCTTTCGGTTTGCATGAATCCCTGCTTCATTGGATTAGTAATTACCTTTCGGATCGTTCAATACCAGTAGTATTGGATGGATTCAAGTCTGAAAACCATAAAATAAATGCTGGTGTGCCCCAGGGCTCTGTTCTATCTCTAACACTCTTTCTAATTTTTATTTATGATCTCCTGTCTGCAACATCTAAAACAATACATTGTTTCGCTGACGTTAGTACTCTTAGCTTTTCATATTCGTTTTCAGACTCACATCCCTGTTCTTCGAATGTGGAACTGCAACGACAAAATATGATAAGCTCATTAAACTCCGACCTAAACAGCATTGTTCAATGGGGATTAAAAAACCGCGTGGAATTTAATGCTTCGAAAACGCAATGCTGTCTTGTATCGTTAAAGCGAGATATACTCCCATTGCCATTATCCATGGATGGCACTTGCATCAATGAGACTGAAAACCGCGATATTCTCGGTATGTGTGTCACCAACCACCTCTTGTGGAATGATCACATACGCGATGTCGCCAAAAATGCCGCAAGGTATTTGGGTTTCTTTAGGCGATGCAAGAAATATTTCACCCCTTCTGAATTGGCTGATATCTACAAGACTTACATACGTCCAAAGCTGGAGTAAAACTCCCATCTCTGGGCTGGTGCTCCTGCAACTTACTTAAGCCTCTTGGATAGTATTGAACGTAGAGCATTTAAATTGATAGATGATAATATCATCATAAGTTCATTTACTTCGCTTGAACATAGTCGTAAGCTCTTGTTTGACCCTTTTTTACCGTTATTTTAACGGCTTATGCTCTAGTGAAATAGCCAGTTGCATTCCTCCCCTTAAGCAGTTCATCCGTAATACTCGCGCTTCTAGGAATGCTCATCAGTATACCCTCGAGCCCAACTTAGGCCGTAATGTCGAATACAGAGATTCGTTCTTTAGCCGTACTACGCGAAAGTGGAATGCCTTACCACACTCTGTCTTTCCTAGTCATTTGCAATATTCAGGAATTCAAAACCAATGTGCACCGACATCTCCTTGCTTTATTTTAATGTTTTACTTATTAAATTAGTTTGACATTTCAAGTGAAGTAATTTAATTTTGCATTTAATTTTATTGGGTATCATATCGATAACTATATTTGTTTTGTATAAATTAAATTCCACATGAAATGAATCTGTATAGGGGATTAAGAGAGAATGGGCACAATTGCTGTTAAACCTTAAGGACAAAATTATTGGAAAAATGTCAGTAAATGCCACTTTTCTATTTGTATGGGCATAAGTCATATTGTAAAGGGTTTTTCATTAAGAAGCTTAAACTTGAATAGCCCAACACTTTTGGACTTATGCCACTCTTAAAGCTGTCTTTTGTATTAACTGAAAGGCTAAGCTAGTTAAGTACCCATGGCTTGATATCTATATTGCGTTCGACTGTCACGCTGTCTTTGGTACATCAAGTTTTTTTTCGGATATTGCCTCTTACGAAGAATTAAAAAATTTCTAGAGTTCAAAAAACTGTAGGTTGTCTTCATCTCTGAAACGACTCGCAAACAGGAATGGTTGAGAATTGTAAGTCAACCTGGTTCTCTCCGGAACGGATTGACGCGCCACCTAGTTTATTCATCTATTTCGAGTAAATTGCAAAAAGTTTACTTGGTTCGCTTTTATCTCTAATAAATTTTTGTACTTCGTCCCAAAATACGGACTTTTTAGGAATATTAAAAGAGTTCAGACAAAGTTCTCCATTAAAATTCCGCTCTGTTCAAAGTTTTCCGAAATTATTTTGCTGCTTTGGAATTTCCCCTAAATTGGGTTTTTCACTTATTCGGATTTCTTTAAGGTGGCATTTTTTAAGCGGAGTTCTGAAAAATTTCTAAAACGTTGTATTTTCTCTTAAGCTGGTTTTACTGTTCATAAATTAAATAAAAATGTATTTTTTTCCACACAACAGATTTTTGAACTTGGGTAAAAAAGAATCTCAGTGTATTGGTATGGCTTAAAGGACCTACATATGTTTTGATAACCACTACTAGGGAAAAAAATAAAAATCCAGCGAGTTTGACACTATCAAACACCCCCTTTTCCCTCTGTAAAACGAACTTTTATACAGCAAAGCGATTTCGAAACCTTACTTTGTACACCGCATAACAACAATTTCAATATTTTTAGATATGTTAACAAATATGATTGCAAGGTAATCATAGTCACATGGGAAATATCAAAGGTTAAATACATACGAAAGTTCAAAATATGTATATACTAACCTATGGATACAGAGCTAGACAAACAAAAAATTAGTTAGTGTGTTCCTGTTCATGTTTAGTATTTATTTTTTTTTTTTTCAAAAACAACAATTTTCATAGGATTGAAGGGAAAGATCGTTATCAAAACTCTGTTCAAACTAATTCACAAACTGCACAAATGCTCAAAAAATCTAATCCTCCTTGCTCCCCAATATGTTTTGTTGGTTGATTTAAAAAATAACAAGCACACAAAACCTTTTACTGATGTTTATGACACGGGTTTTATCAGGCTGAGAAGGAGTCCTTTTGTATATAAGAGCAATCCTATATGTATATCTAAAAACATACATACAGCTATGGCCAAGATAATAGTACCATTTCACAATTTCTAGTTTGAACATTTCTTAATGAGAAAATCTAAAGCTGATCTATTTATATCATGAAACATTCTGCACCGAGATGTTGACTCACCGGGAGTATAGTTTCAGCATTTGAGTCGAATAGGATTTTTTACTAATTGTATCATTTTTTACTTAATATTGAGAAAAATAGCTACGTTGTATAAAATGCAAACATTTTTTAAGTCATTTGCATTATTTATTCTCGAGATGTTTGAGTCAAAATAAATATCTGCCCATTTTTAGTGATATTTTCTTAGACTTTTATTTTTTGAAAGAATCCCTGTATTAAACAGTACTTCTGAAATTAAACTCAGGGCTAAACTAATGAACATTCCTAGAAGTACGTATATTAGGGTTGAATTGTTTGATGGGAGGAATGCAACTGGCTATTTTACTGAAGCATTATTTTTAATAATATCAGTAAAACAATTATAGGCATAAGACCTTTAGGCGGTTTTCAAGAGTAGCAAATGTCTTAGTAAGATAAGGACGCCTATCATTTAAGTTATTAAGACACCAGTCCAAATATGAGAATTATACTCGAGTTTCGGACAGATGAAAGCTTATTTCAGAAAATAGTGATGCATGGTAGGAGCAAAGGAGGTGGTTTGTTTTGCACACTACATACCTAGAACTTAAAGCTAGTTTTTTTTTTCTTTTATAATAAGCGCACACTCAAGGGGATATTGCTATGCTACCCTTATTATGCAGAGACACAGTGTGAGCGTTAGGAAAGGTATACAGGATTTGAAAGGAAGTGTCGGTGCACATTGGTTTTGAATTCCTGAATATTGCAATGACTGGGAAAGACAGAGCGTGGCATAAGGCATTCCACATTCGCCTAGTATGGCTAAAGAACGAATATCTGTACTTAAGAGTACGGCCAAAGTTGGGCTCGAGGGTATACTGATGAGCATTCCTAGAAGCGCGAGTATTACGGTTGAATTTTTTAGCAACTGGATATTTCTTTAACGCATAAACTGTTAAAATAACGCTGCAAAAGGGTAAAACAAGAAACTTTACGTCGATGTCTAAGCGGGGTAAAATAAATTACGACGATATTATCAGGGGTGTCTTTAGACTTTTGGGGACCCTGGGCCCAATAGGATTTGGGGGCCAAAGAAAGTAGGTATAATATATTTTTTTAAAATTCGTTAGGTTAAAAAGTCATTTCAAAATTAATTTTACTTTTTAAAAAGAACTAAAAAAAAACATAAAACAGATATTTTTTTTATAGTTTTAAAAATTTTTTTAATTCACCTTCAATAGTTGAAATATGTTCCCGATTTATCAAAATTCTCCCTTATATCATTTATGAAAGAACAAAGCAAATTGGCGCTTCGCTTTTTGTGTCTGGAGCTTGCTCTGGATCGCTAGAGATAGATGTCAAGGCTTCAGTAATTTGCTTATAACCATAATGGAGCGCGTTTAATGCATCGGCTCGTGCAGACTATTTTGTTTCAGAAATTCTTTTAAGAACTCTATGTGAACCTAAACATTCATTCAATTTATTCCAGCGATGAGTAGAAGCAGAAAAAAAGTTGTATATTTTTTGAACCACTTGAAAGAAACTTATTGCCTCCAGCCAGCCGCATGAAAGCCTACTAAGTTAAAAGAATGTGCTGCACAAGGTACAAAGGTAGCAAATTCGCACTTCTCCTTTAGCTTTGTCCTCTACAATCCTCAAATATTCAGATTTATGCTCTTGAATACGTATAAATTTTAAGAACTTTTCGATCGGAACACAATTTTTAACATACCAAATTACAAAAGTCAACTGGTCGATATGAGAAAGGTCGGGTGTACTGTCAACACTTAGGGAAAAATATTTTGCCGATCTAATTTCACCCAAAATTTTTTTTAGGACTTGTTTTCTCTTTATATCAATAATAAATTCGTTGCAAATGTTTGCTGATAAATAGGGAGTGTATCCCTTTCCTGAGTTTCCGGAACGGAGAGTAAAATGAAACTTGTTTTTCTGTTACTGTCTACTAACCTTATTTCGTTTTCTATATAATTCTTGTATAGATTCATTCATTTTGAGTTGGTGGATTTGGGGGCCAAATAATTGCGGGGCCCTGGGCCCTGGCCCACCGGGCCCATGCCTAAAGACGCCACTGGATATAATCACAACTCAAATTAAATACTCAACGTTGAATACTGTCTAGGAATCTTAAGTAAGTTGTAGGAGCACCAGCCCAGGGTTATAGTCAAGCCTTAAACGTATACAAGTCTTGTAAATAATAGCCTTAGGTAACCCAAACATCTTGCAACATTTTTGGTGACATCGGATATGTGCTCTTTCCCAGATATTTAGTCTCATTGATGCAAGTGCCAGCCATGGATAAGGGCAAGGGGAGTATATCTCGCTTTAACGATACAAGACAGCATTGGGTTTTCGAAGCATTAAATTCCACACCGGTTTTTTACTCCCCATTGTAGGTACAATGCTGTTAAGGTCGGAATTTAATAAGCTTTTCAAATTTTGTAGTTGCAGTTCCACATCCGAAGAAGCGGGATGTGAGTCTGAAAATGAATATGAAAATCTGAGAATACTTTCTTTAGCAGAACAATGTATTGGATTAAAAGTTGCAGACAGGAGGTCATTAACAAAAATCGGAAAGAGTGTTGGAGATAAAACAGAGCCCTGGGGTACACCAGGATTTATGTTGTGATTTTTTGACTTGAACTCATTCAATAATACCTGTATTAAACGTTTCGAAAGGTAATTAAATTACTAACCCAACGAAGGAGGGATTCATAAAAACCAAAAGCATGCCTGATGCCAAACCCTATCAAGTGCTTTTGAAATATCATGTGCAATAATAGAACAAATAATAATCTTACTTTCTCCAAAACGATTTAAAGATTTGCTCCACTGTTCGGTGAACCATGAGACCAACAGTGGATCTACTGCTGCGAAAGCCGCACAGTGGGGCAAACAGGGAAAAAATTCCTTTTTTTTTTTATTTATTTATTGCGATATTTGATATGCTATTGTTATCATTAATAATCAGAGAAAATAGTTCTTATTCGTTTTCTTTATTTCATTTTCGTTTGTGGCTCTGAGAGACTTAGGAAGTTCAACAATATTATTTTACCCAAAAGTCACATGTTTTAACTACTGAACAATTTCGCATTTCGCTTAGTGTGGTTTTATTTGTAAAGACAAAAGTATGAAACTCTCCACATTTGTAGTTCATATAGTACAAAAAAATACAAAAATATAAAATAGCCCACATTTTCAAAATATAACATTATTAAAAATAATAGAGCGAGTGAGAAAAAATAATCAGATAATGTGAACTGAATTTTCTTGAAGCTTATACTATTACCTAATATTCCTGTAAATTTCATTGACAACTACAGACAACTGCCGAACAAAGTAATACAAATAAGAGTTGAGAAGCGACTTTTCAAAAGGCTATAAAATCATTTTTTACTTTTTTTAAAACTAAGTATGAAGTTTTGTTCTACACATTCTAATGCAAAATAAAGGTAGTTGAAGTTAACTTAAAACAAAACTGAACCCTGTAAATCGGACTTTGAAAACAAGCGAAAAACTGAAATTGTAAGGAAAATTACAATTTAGCTTTATTTTTTTTTATTTTCTGAGAAATGACTAGAAGTATTTATAATATCTTTTGAAAAGTCACTCCTCTCTTCAATTAAATTGCAGTCTGCACTGCTTTCTCACCGTTATATAAACATTGAAAGTTTTAAATGTCACAACAACTATTTGGTGGTCTATTACAAAGAAAGTATGAATTTGTGGTAGACCACCATGTTGTTGTTGTTGCATTAAAAACTTTCAAGGTCAATGTTCCGAAAGCAATGAAGAAGAGAGTGTGTGTAGTTGTTGTTATATTCAACACCTTCAACAACAACAAACAAAATTTTAAAGTGTAAGGAGGCCCAAGAAAGTAGAAACAAAGACTATAAAACTACAACTATTACATAAATTTACTTAAATTGAATTAATATTATGTTTAATTGAATTGAACTAGGTTAAATTGAAATTAAATCTAACTAAATTGATTTAAAACACTGTACTTAAGTTGTAAATTTTATTATAGAATAAAATCATATATTATATAATAACTTGAAAGGGGAGAGTACGATAACTTTGGCGACAAAGTTCAATGACGGATTTATATAGAACAGTTAAAAAAAACATTTTTTACTATGGGAGGGGGGGTCTATCTCCCCCCGTTTAGGCGGTAGGGGCAGTTTAAAAAAATATGTACATTAAATGGAAAAAAAATACTTAAAAAATAACGGTAATACCCTCAATTTAGTATTATACCTTTTTTTAAAGCCAACACTTTTGTCTATTAGCTTGTTTTTAAATCAAGTGAAAACTATGCATAGTTTTTGAAAAAAATTGTTTTAAAGTCAAAATTTGTGCAATAAAAAGTTAAAAAAAAGGTTTAAAGTGTAATTTTTCAAAACTTTCAGATTATCTACTATTTTTTTTTTAGAATTCATTGCTCTTATTTGTTTTTGATCAAAAACTGAAAACTAGATGACTTTATGTCTTCTAGTTCTTGAGAAAATTGAAAATTACCAAAACAAATATTTTAATTAAATTACTTTTTCCTTGCTTAAGTATTAACGTAGTCTTATTTTGATAGTAATAATCGAATATGGATTAAGATACACCTAGGGTAAATAAATTTTTCTTAAATCCAGCTTATTTAAATGCAAAAGAAACTTTGCATGCACCCCATCTTGCACCCTCCCCACCTTGCACACACTCCAACTTGCACCCACCCCAAATCCTATAGTGTGCCCAAGCAGGGGGGTTGCAGGGGGGCAGCATGACCCCTCTTACAGATGCCACTGTTGCATACACCCAAACTCGCGCACACCTTACTGTTGCATACACCCAAACACGCATTACGCATACGCAAATACCATTATTACTATCAAAATAAGACCACTCAAGCAAAAAAAAAGAATTAAATTAAAATAGTAGTTGTGGTTATTTTCAATTTTCTCAAAAACTAAAAGACATAAAATCATCTAGTTTTCAGTTTTTGATCAAAAACAAATAAGAGCAATAAATTCTGAAATAAAAACAATGGTAGATAATCTTGAAGTATTGAAAAAGTTACACTTTAAACCTTTTTTTAACTTTTTTTACTCAAATTTTGAGTTTAAAATTAATTTTTTCAAAAACTACGCATAGTTTTGACAAACTGGCTAATAGAACAGAATGTTGGCTTTAAAAAAATGTATACAACTTAATTGTAAGTATCACCGTTATTTTTTAATTATTTTTTTCCATTTTAAATAATAACTTTTTTAAATTGCCCCTCTCGCCTAAACGGGGGGAGATAGACCCCCCTCCCATAGTAAAAATGCTTGTATTAAGCCCCTCCACCAAAAACCGTTATTTTATCTTGGCGCCAAAGTTATCGTACTCGTGCCACATGAAAATAAAATGAAGTAGAGAAAAATGGAACAATCTTTCGGTTTTTCCCCCATTTCTTTCTAAAAACAGTAACATGGGTTAAAACGCTTTTTTTACATGTGGGTTGAATTTTTCACTGGATGTTCTGTATACTATCCTCTACGTCTACATGTCTGTAAAATTTCATAAAAATCGTTCAAGTAGTTCAAATTTTATTGAACTAAGAACACGTCTGTTCAAACAAAAATTAAAAAAGCTTTATATTAAAACAAGAAAAACTAGGCCTGGTATCGGGCAGAGACTATTAGTGTAAATTTGTCTTATTATTGACTATTACTCCTGAAAATTTCAAACAAATCGGTTCATTTGTTTAGTTTTTATGGAGTTTTTTCCGCTCTCCCATACAAGTTGCCCCACTGTGAGCCGTACTGTCGGTCATTTAGAAGCTTCCGATCTTCGAGATATTTCTTGAGCCGATAATTAATCAACGATTCCATAACCTTGGAAAGAAGGGACGTAAGTGCAGCGTTTAAGAACACCTATTCAGAACAATAGCGAAGATACCATCCGGACTAGCGGATTTATGTGTGTTGAGATCTCTCAAGACTCTTACCACAGTACAAGTGCGAACAAAATATTGCTCCCATAGAATCACTTACGCGCTCACAATGACAGGCGACGAACTGTTTAGCAAAGAGATTAGCTTTCTCGAGAGAGCTAACAAATCGAGTGTGAGTGAAAAATTCCTCATGTTTGTGACGAATGACCAGGAATGTGTACTGCTTTTGGGACATTGCAGTATTTTAGTTGCCGTAATTTTTGGTCATGCATAAATTTGGTCCGTCAAATAAGGGCGTTGCAGGTCTTCTTTTCTTGTTTGAACTTTTACCGGCTTTCCTCAGCACTGGAATCCACGTCACTATGGAGGAAGCACAGTGAGCAGTTAAAAATCCTGGAGTAATTATTGAGACCTTTCTAGTTAGCTTGCCAAACGATTCTTTTAGGAGCTCTTTCCTAAATTGGATCGTTTTGATACGACAAATTTGTAGATACATATAACACAATGGTCAGATGTGCCTAGAAGATAGAACAGTAATAGTGTATTTATCAGGGTCAGATGTAAGAAACAAGTTAAGAGTGTTTTCTGCTCGACCTTCCACGTCCGATATTAGATTAGACTCGTTGAACAACTGAGTTAGGTGGTTCAACTCATCGAAGATCTCGAAAAACACTCCTTTGAGTGTTGTCTGAATGGTGAAACCATGAAGTATTGTCTACACTGAAATCGCTGATAACAACAATATCAGTTCGAGAACAGGACGAAACAATTAATTGGATGAAATCAGGCAAATAATTTATTAACAAATAAAATTAATTGACATTTTTAGTAAAATCGTATTGTTTTTATCTTGTAATTTATATAAAGTCAAAGTGTTTTTGTTTTTGGTCAGACTTTTAAGTAGCATGAAATGTACCCCGAAATCTATAAATAAAAAATATTAATTTTTAAAATTAATTAGTTTAATTTTTCAATTTGATGACTTATAAAAGTGCAATTACATTACATAACAGACATAATTATTATTTTTAACGTAATTTCCTTTTATTTTGGCCCTGGCTGTACTACATAAAATATTATAAGCCTGGCACAGTGATTCATATCAAAGCTTTAGCTTATAGCAAACTGACATAGGCACTATAACTTGGTTTGAGTTTGGATTTTTTTTATTGCAGAGCCAAACAGAAAATATAACTTTTTTAAACCCCCTCCCTTCACAAATTTACAACGATAAAATGGTGTTTCTAGCTTGAATACATTTATGAACATACGTATTGGTATTGTGGCTGTATGAAAAAAAAAATGAAAACACAAAAACTCAAAAAATAAACAAAATATGTTGAAGTTATTATATTTTAGTTGGCAATTTATGTTTGCTTGATTTTTCTATTAAATATTGAAGCCTATACTCGTATGTGAACATGTGTGTTTGGCCCCCAGCAGCGGGATATAAGAGATAACAATTATTTGCATAAATTGGATCATAGGGAAATTTACAAAACTTTTAGAGAATATGATAAAAAAAAAACAACATACGAGCACGAGTTGAGTTTGAATACAAATTATTAAAAAAAGGAAAAAATTAATACATGGTTTGAAGCTGCTCATAAATTTAAGTTAATTGTTGAAAAATCTGTTAAAATTTTTTAATTAGAAAAACATTCATGATGTATGTTATAAAAAATGCGAATCCAAGAGGTTAAATATATTTTTTTGGAATAGAGTTAGGAGTCTTCTATAAGTTGAAATTTAATTGTGAACTTTTGACCCATTTCTGTGGGTTATATAGAATAATTTCAAAAATCAATTATAAACTAATATATAGCTTCAAAATTGCTTTCTGGCTTTAGAAATAATTTTTGTATTTTTATTTTAATATTATTTCTTTTAATAATGAAAAATGGTTTTAATTGAATTTTTCTGTCACTGTGATAGTACCAAAGATTAACAGTAACCATGTGTTACAGTGTGACAACAGTATGTCATAAGAAAGGGTTCATTTATTTAAACTGTGGCAACAGCATTTACTAGCCCTTGTCTTAACTTTTCTCAAATAATTAAAAAACATACATATTTGCAAAATTTTTATTGTAGTGCGAAACATTCCTTTTTTAAATGTGGTGGGTAACGTAACGTGTGTCCTATAGTGTGGAAATTGAAATTGATGTACATTTTTCTTTTTTTATGAAATAACTAAATACATTATTATTTTACATAACTTTTATGTTTTTCAATTTTGATGAATACATAACAATAACATGTCCTTTAATAAATAAACGTTTAACGCTTTATTAAACAGCAGCGTGAATTCTCCATGGTCATCCTGCATAAACGGACGAGTTTGGCAGGGATGCCAGAACCTGCTTGGAAATCAGCACGTCAGAGGCGGCTTCTCTGATTGACTCTTGGTAAAGTTGCCACTGGTTCTCGATACATTGTGTTGGTGGCAGATAACTTCGAGAGAGGTTACTTGTAACTCGGTCGGAGAAGGATTTGGCGATCTCTTACAATTGTAGCCGTTCGACGTTGTACCTTCCCCCAGCATCTTCCTGTTTTGCCTTGGGTCAGGAAACCCGAAGTGCTACCCTGGCTACAAAGAGGTAGTGGCCCGAGTCGATGTTAGCTACTCGGAAAGTGTGGACATTTATGATGCTAGAAGCGTGTGTGGCGTCGATCGCAATATGGTCAATCTGGTTGACGGTAGATTGACCTGGAGAAGTTCCTTTTTTGATGTTGAGGTGTGGAAAACGCGTACTGGCTACCATGACGATTCGCCCCGCAGCAAAATCGATGAGCCTGAATCCTTTGTCGGGCAGGCTGTTTTTCCCGATTATTCCAATGTCTTCCCTTCCTAGCTTGGAATTAAAATCGCCCAGGACAATTTTAATATCGTAGCTAAAACACTACTACCAGCGCTGAGATCAAACGAAGAATAACACTTGCTAACCAATGTTTCTTTGGGCTTAGAAAACAATTGAGTACCAAAGCCCTCTCTCGAGGGACCAAAGTGTCGCTATATAAAAATCTAATTAACCCCGTCCTGCTATATGGTGCTTGGGTCGTTTCGAGAGAAAAGTTCTTCGTGTGATCTATGGTCCCGTATGCATAGAAGGGGAGTGGAGGAGAAGATGGAATGACGAGCTCTTCGGGCTGTACAGCGACGTAGACTTAGCCAGAAGGGTATGTGCAACGACTAAGATGGAAGGGTCACGTAGAGCACATGGAAACCAATGCTCCGGCCCGGAAAGTTTTCGAATTCACACCCACAGGACAGCACAGTAGACGAAGACCGCGGATCAGGTGGCGCGCACAAGTGGAAAGTGACCTCACCCAACTTGGAGTGCGAAACTGGAGACATCTAGCTAGTGCCGAGCTAGATAGAGAAGTTTGTTCGGTGAGGCCCTTGTTCAAACAGGTAACACCACTTTAAGTAAGTAAGCATACAAGTATAGAATGATTGTGTCGGAGATTAAAAGAATTGGCTGCTCTTCTGAAGTCTTGGTTAACTCTATTAAATGCCGTAACCACTCCATAAAAATATGCAGCTGAATCCATCCCTGTGTCTGTTTCAGCGTTAAGGTGGCCACAGACGACGAGCATGCTCGCGCAACATGCTCGCATGCGTTCCTCCCCAGACGGCGAACATTGTTCGCGAACATTCATTTCGTGATAAAAAACCGCAAGTCGTTGCCCTTATGATGATTTACCTTTGCGAAAGGAAAACAAAATCAAGCAAACAAAGATAGTGGATGAAGGACTGGCTTTATAGACGGAATATTCGATCGCATGTAAATTTATTAAAAGAGTTTGAGATAAAATCGGCAGAAGTTTTTAAAAATCCATTTGGTTGAAATACCAAAGGGTTGGCACATACAGGTCATCAGCACCTGCACCAGATTTTTCAAATTTTCTGACTTTGGCAAGTTCTCGCCTGTATGATGCACGCAAAGATTTATATTTTTTTTCACACTGTCAATTGTCGAATTTCGGTCTATTTCTTTAGATTTGTTTTTTTTTCAATTTTATTCTTATACCTGTCACAGACACAATTCCAAATCGCATCTTCACCGCGCAAAATTTGGATGAATTCATCAATGAAATCACGGCTTTCTGTCACCATTGTTTTTCTTCCGCGATGTGTACTCTTCGAAAATCTGAATAAAAATGAAGTTTTGCTCGCGAACATCTCCACAGACGACGAACATTGAAACCGGCGAACACGATGAAATCGAAATTTTTCGGCAACAGCGAGCCGCTCGCGAACGACCCCACAGACGACGAATTTAGCGCGAGCACGAGCATGTTACACGAGCATGTTCGTCGTCTGTGGCCACCTTTATGCAAGTAGAGTATGATTTGTATATTTCTTGGAAATACAAAATATGGTGGAATAAAATTTCCAACTGCGCTCATACAATTCACCAGAGGTACTAGACGTCACGTTCTGCTGACGTCAAATCCCCCATTTGCCGTTTTAATTTCTTCGCTTAAACCTGTGGTGTTGTTTCATCCACATTCAATATGCTGAATGCTGGGAAGTTATATTTTGCATACACCCTCTCAAAAAATACCGTGATTTATACCCTTAGCTCTTTCGATGGAAGTGTATGTTGGTATCTGAAAGCTTAGATCATTTGTGTGTCTTTTCAAAAAGCCCGGCTTTTCCGGCGCAGAGACATAAGGCCCAGTAACATAACGCCCAAATTTTTTTTTGGGGCTTATGTCCCACCCGAGTTGGACATATAGCCGAAATTTAATTTGGGCCCTAAGTCCCAACCAAGTAAGACCTAAGTCCCAAATTTGTTTGTTAAAAATGGGACATTGTCCCCAAATTTTTGCAGAGCCAAAAAAGAATATAAAGTTTTTGTATTTCAATACAATGAACAATAATTTTTTGATACGGTGATAATACAAAAATTAAGAATAACAAAAAAGTTTATTTTCAACATTATTTGCGGGATCTCAGGATTTTAACTCCTTTTTTCGGGGTCACACCCGCTTAGTGTTTGTAAAGTCGCCAGGCAGGCGCCTTTATCAACAACTTCTTTCAATAAAAGCACCTGAGGGTGGCCCGCTTCGCGAGTTCTCAGGATTTTAACTCCCTTTTTCGGGATCACACCCGCTCACGCAACTCCGTTGCTCCGCTTAGGGTACGTAAAGTCGCCAGGCAGGCGCCAATATCAACAGCTTTTTTGAATAAAAGCACCTGTGGGTGGACCGCTTCAGGGGATCTCAGGATTTAAACTCCACAAAACAAAGTCTTGAGGTATTGAAGTGCTCCAAGTTTTGTCATTTGGTGATTCTTATTAAGTGGGACATTAGCCCCAACATTTTTATTTGGGCTTCGGTCTTACTTGGGTGGGACTTAAGACCCAAATTAAATTTCGGTTTTATGTCCCACCGAAGTGAGACATAAGCCCCAAAAAAAAAAGTTGGCCGTTATGTCCCTGGGCCCTATGTCCCTGCGCCCTGTTAAATTCCAAAAACAAGTTTCCATTTTAAACAAATTATTTACGAGGTTTTCTTCTATAACATTGCTAAAAATCTAGTTTTTCAATAAGAGCGCTACAAAAGTTTTTTTAAATAAAAAACAAAAAAGGTTTTACATATCAATAAAATTCTGTATTCCTGTGAAAGTACGTTCGATGCCATTATGTATGGAACTCAAATTCTTTTGCATTGCCACCACGGGCATGCTTGCAGAATTCCAGACGCTTAACGGTTTCCAATTATAAATCGGCCGATACTGCTGCAATTTCACGTTCGATATTCGTACAAAGTTCATGAATCGTCGTTGGCTTGTTGGCATAGACCATAGTTCTGACGTAGCCCTACAGGAAATAGTCTAAGGTGTCAAATCGCATGAGCGAGGCGGCCAAGCGACTGGACCATTCGTGAGATAACACGTTCTCCATACTCGGTTTCCAATAAATTGATTGTAACATACGCTATGTGGCTTGTGGCGCCGTCCTTTTGGAACCACATGTCCTCTAAGTCTATACCATCCAATTGGAGCCAAAAATATTCGGTTATCATTGAACGGTAGCGATCCCCATTCACAGTAATGTGCCGGCCTTGATCATCACGAAAGAAGTACGGCGAAATGACGCCCGCCGCGCTGGCCCATGAACCACACCAAACCTCAAGTTTTTCGGGATGCAATGATGACTCATGGAGTATGTGTGGATTGCTGCCTGACCAATACCGCCTCATCGCTGAAGATGATTTTTCGATGAAAATCCGAATAATTTTCAAGTTGTTGCTCAGCCCAATTCACGAACATACGACGCTTCTGGTGGTCGAGCGGCTTCAGTTCTTGAGTCAATTTAATCTTGTAGGATGAAGGCCAAGATCTTTTCGCCACACAGACACATTTGGGCTTTCTGCAACTAAAGCCTCAGCGTCACCAATATTCTCGACACTACGGGCACTTCTTTGTCTTACTGGCACGGGAATATTTTGTACTGTGCCTGTGGTTTAAAATTTTTCCACTAGACGGCCAATTTTTGATCTGCTATGACGATTATGACGACCATAAATTGGACGTAGCGCTCTTAACGTTGAGGCCACTGAAAATTTGAATAATTTCGACTCGTTATTGGCTCGTATATCTTTCCATCATAAAATGGCAAACCTTACTGAAGAGAAATGTTAAAAGAGCGGCAAGAAATATGGCGTCGTTTTCTGTCTCTGTCGCTCTACTTTCGTAGCGTCCCTATTGAAAAACCCTGTATAATAATGTTTCAGCGTACATAAAGAACAAACTTGGTTGTGAAATGTTGTTGATTTGATTCTTTAAACAATCTTTGTTTAACAATCTTTTGTTAAAAATTTTAAACTTACAATAAATGAAATGAAAAATTGAGCCTTATAGTGTAAATGTTTGATCTTTTATAGAGAGTCCTTAAATGTGACTCTGTATAAGAGTGTGAAACATTTAAATGCTCTTAACTAATAATATAATTATTTTATAAAATTAATTAAAAGTTAAGAAAACTAAAATCGATATGAAAAACAAAACTTCTACCGTAGACAACCGGCCGGCGTAAAGGTATGCAGTTGTCACCGGCAAACTATATATACACATTGTACAACATGAGTTGCCACATTTTCATAATCATAAGTAGAATAGAAGTAGCACTTTTGTCAAGATTTTTTTATTTTGTGGTCGTACCATTCCAAATTTTTGTCATAATTTGATATCCTTCGGTCGTCCATCTCTGCGTACATTATGTAGATATAATTAAGAAGGATATTTTTTTTGGCAAACACTACAAAACTGATGTGAGTTTCTATCTCTCTGTTCTTCTATACAGGGTGTCCCATAAGTAGTGGTCCAAACCCAAACATAATATGGTGAAGGGTCAAATCCTGATCTAACAGAATTTAGTAACTTGCCCTATCGTAGATTATGACTATCGGTTAGAGCTTTTTTGAAATTAAAAAAAAGAACAATAATTTACTTAAATTTTTGACAGCACATCACCTCAAATATCCTAAAGTGCAAAATTAGGTTTGATTTATAATCGACTTTAATATTTTTTAGCGAAACAGCACATCAATTATTTTGTTCCTTAAAATTATTTATTCCGGCAAAAGGAAACTCTCACATCTCTTCTCACTATATTTTGAATCAATACTTTGGGACACCCTGTGTATCTGTATGAATCACACACAAAACTCTATGCTATAAGGACAATTCATGTGTGTGGTGTACTCATCAAGAAGGAACTATTTAATTAATCAAACTATTATTATGCTCAAAGTTTTTTGAATTATCATGAATCACGTGGTGTTTTTTTTCTGCTTTTTTTCCGGAAAATACTTTGTTTTTGTGTAGTTTGTGTGGCAAACGTTGTGACAATGTGTCACACTGTTCCAGATTATATTATTTTTCTTTTTTTTTTGGAAAACTTTGGCTTTAATGGAAATGCGAAAATGAAATTAATAAACCAAATGAGCTTTTAGAAATGAACGCATGTGTATATTTTATGTGGGTACTGCTCTTAACATTTAACTGCGATTTAATTATGACTCGGATGTTAGTCTAGTTTAAAAGTACCTACATCCTTCGACACAAAATTATTAAAATTTACTCCTATGCATGTAAAAGTACTTATTTAACAAACTTAAAAAAGTTTCTAGAATATTTAGGCAAACAAAAAAAAACAAATAAATTAATATTCATTTAATATTAATACAAAATAAATCCATTTATAAATAAATTAATAAGAAAGATGCTAGGATGCGAACCAAACCTTCCCATCCCGACCTTTGATTTGTCTTGCTTAAAAGGATTGTAGGTTTTCGTGTTTTGTTAAAAAAGGTGTCAGTTGAATTATATAAAAACAAAATTTAAATTAAAAACAATATTTTGCATATAATGAAATAGTTTGATTTCAAAAACTGTTTTAGTTAACGAGATTCAAGAAATCTAATTGGAAGAATGAAATGAATTTGAAGTCAATGTCTTCTATTGTTCACGAGATATCGAAAACCGAACATCAATTTTTACCAATTTTGCGTATTATTTTTTGTAGATTTGAATTTTTTATGAAAAAACTGACTGTTGGATTTTTATAAAAAATTTAAATGTCGAAAACAATATTTTCTGTGAGATAAAAATAGTTTGAAGTCAATATTTTTAAATTTTGAAAAGATATTTGAGTCGATAGTAAATTTTTACCAAATTTTAATATTAATTTTTTTAGGTTTTTATTTTTGTACAAAAAACTGTCAATTTAATTTTTCTCAAAATTGTATCGAATGTTGAAAACAATATTTCTTAGAAAATACAATTAGTTTGAAGCCATAATCTCAAATTTTGGAAAAGATATTTGAGTCGAAAATCAATTTTTACCAACTTTGAGTAATATTTTTTTTAGGTTGTTATTTTTTATAAAAAAACTGTCAAATTGACTTTTCTCCAAATTTTTTATTAACTTTTGTTTAGGTTTTTATTTTTGAAAAAAAAACTGTCAAATCGACTTTTCTCAAAATGTTACCAAATGTTAAAAAAGTTATTTTTCGTTGCACGAAATTATTTTGGAGATAAAACTTTTGAGGTGACCAGTATTTTTAACTTCCCATCCATTAATTTATTGTAATGGGTCCGATTTGTCGAATTGAAAATTTTGACATTTCTCGACGTTTCAAGGTCCCTAGAGTCGAAATAAAAGATTTTTAGAAAGATGTCGGTGCGTGAGTGTGTAGGTGTACGTACGTTCGTACGTCCGTACGTCTGTACGTTCGCTACGTTTTTTTCGTTGTCCATAGCTAAAGAACTAGAAGAGATATCGACTTCAAATAAATTTTGAAAAACAGATAATAAGGCAGAAAGATGCAGAAATTGCTCTCAAAAAAATTGCGTAGGTGGTGTTTTTACTATAGCAGTTTAAAAAGAAGGTGAAAATTTCGGTTAAACCTAAATATATCATGAACCAATGACGTTAGAGACTTGAATTAAATTTTATATTATATATTGTAACGTGCTACCAAACAAGTATATTTTTGGAAAAAAATTCATTTAACGGTTTTTTTTTAAATAAAAAAAAAATGAAAAAAAATGTGTCGCCTCGAAAATTTTACGACTAAAATATGATTTCATCTCCAAAAAAAATTTGTGCAACGAAGAATAATATTTTTGACATCTTATAAAACTTTGAAAAAATCTAATTGACAGTTTTTTTTTATTAAAAATAAAACCTAAAAAAAACAATACTCAAAGTTGGTAAAAATTGAATTTCAACTCAAATATCTTTTCAAAAACTTGAGATTAAGACTTCAAACTTATCTTATCTTATCTTATAAGAAATAAATATTTTATATATCTTATAAGAAATAGATAAAAATCGAATTGACAATTTTTTTACAAAAAATAAAAACCTAAAAAAAAAATTAATAAAAGTTGGTAAAAATTGATTTTCGACTCAAATATCTTTTAAGAACTTTGAGATATTGGCTTTCAACTACTTTTATCTTTCAAAAAATATTATTGTCAACATTCAGTAAAATTTTGAAAAAAATCGAATTGACAGTTTTTTTACAAAAAAATTAAAAACCGAAAAAAAGTTTTTAAAAATTGATTTTCGACTCAAATATCTTTTCAAGAATTTGAGATAATGGCTTCTAACTAATTTTAACTTATAAGAAATATTTTTTTTCAACATTATGAAAAATTTTGAGAAAAATCGAATTGACAGTTTTTTACAAAAAATAAAAACCTAAAAAAAATTTATAAAAGTTGTTAAAAATTGTTTTTCGACGTAAATATCTTTTCAAAAATTTGAGGCATTGGCTTCAAACTAATTTTATCTTATAAGAAATATTGTTTTCAATATTCGATAAAATTTTTAAAAAAATCGAAATGACAGTTTTTTTTACAAAAAATAAAAACCTAAAAAAAAAACAATACTAAAACTTGGTAAAAATTTACTTTCGACTCAAATAGCTTTCCAAAAATTAAAAATATTTGCTTCAAACTTATTTTATTTCGCAGAAAATATTGTTTTCGATATTCAGTAATTTTTTTTTAAAAATCCAACAGTCCGTTTTTTCATAAAAAATTGAATCTACGAAAAATAGTACGCAAATTTGGTAAGAATTGATACATTTAGACAAACTTTCAAGCAAGACAAATCGACAGACATGATGGGAAGTTATCAGTGTGGGTCGCATCCCAGTCTCTTTTTTATAAAAAAATGCTACCAAATGTTAAAAACATTATTTTTCGTTGCAGGAAATTATTTTGGAGATAAAACTTTTGAGGTGACAAATATTTTTTTTCCAGTTTTTTTATTTATAAAAAAAAACCGTTAATTAATTTTTTTTCAAAACATATATTTGTTTGGTATCACTTTACAATAAATTATATAAAATTTATTTCAAGTCTCTTAAGTTATTGGTTCGTGAGATATTTTGTGCTAACCAAAATTTGCACCTTAAGCTTTTTGACATTTTCAAATTCGTTGTACAATTTTATTTGAAAAAGAAACCTATATTTCATGCACAATATAACACTCTTACATGAATAGGCATACAAAAAACATTTGTGAACTTGAAATCATCTTTTCTTTCAGTCAATTTGGTTGCTAAGATACAAAATATCTCAAATTTGTTGTCCTCCTTTATTTTCTTCATAGAATTCTCCAGACATACAGTAGTCTATAAAACAAAACTTAACAAACCCATAAATTACTGTGAATGTAGACTTTAAAGAACAGTCTTAAACGTTTTTTGAGCATATGCCATTAGTCATCATAATTAACAGTTTCTATGTCTACTTCAATGAAAACAACTAAGCTAAAACTAAGTCAAAAATGCGCGGAATCTTTTTTTTTCGGCTCTCGCTTTGTTTCGTTTTAAATACTTAACGCAGAGTTTTAAAATTTTACTCAACATTTTCTGAAGGATTTATTGAAGGCAGCAGAATGGAAAAATTTAACAAATCAGCGAGAACAGACAGAATTCCGGTTATATTCTTTAAGTATGCTACCATGAATTTTATAAATTTAAAATGGAATTTTCGATTTCGCCAATATTTCAAAAAAGAGATGCAGTCGAAGAGAACTAACGTATGGGATTTCGTTTTTTAATGCTTCTGCGAAGGTGTTTGCAAGTATATTATTTGGTAGCACTTACAACTTGGGTGATCGTACAGGATACTAAACAATGGACCAGGTGTTGATACTTACTAATATAACTGAAGTGTACTTCAATCCTGGGAAAAGACCCTAAATCAGCTTTTGACAGCAGGTATAGATCAAGAGACATATTGGCATATCCTCCAATATTATCAATATTCCAACAGATACGTATGCAAAATAGTCTGTAGCTGTTAGGGATTGCATTGATATAAATACTTGAAGCGTACATTAACCTGGCCAAATCGTCATAATATAGACAATAGAAATATGGGCATGGGTGCCCATTATGCCCCGTTTACTTGCATGAAAAGCCACTTTGCTGCTTTGTTTTGAACTACGATCCTATCAGCATTTTACTTATTTAAGATGGTTCGAAACTATGTGAGGAAGACCCAGCGACAAGAATGGAGCAAAGACAGGATGCTCCTAGCTGTTCAAGATGTTAGGTCAAAAAAAAATGAGCTGTAAAGCTGCTGCTCGAAATTACGAAATTCCTCGAAGCACCTTACAAAGATTTATAAAAAAAGCTGTTCAGAACCCCGACCTTCAACTTGTGATTACAAAAGTGGGAAACTTTAAGCCCGTTTTTTCAGAAGCTCAAGAAAAAGAGCTGGACGAATATGTTGAAGACATGGAAGGCCGCTTATTGGGCTTCTCGATGAAAGAATTTCGTGAATGGGCGTATGAGCTAGCGGAAAAAAATGGGTTGGCCAATAACTTTGATGCCGAAGCACGAATCGCCGGAGAAGACTGGGCAAACAATTTTTTGAAACGTAATGCAACAATTTCATTAAGAAAGCCAGAAGCACCATCTGCGGCTTGGGCTATGGGGTTTAACCGAGTCGCTGTGGCAAATTTTTATAATTTGCTGGAGGAGTGTATTGAAAAATATGGATTTTCCTCAAGCAGGTTATTCAACGTAGACAAAACTGGGATCACTACTGTTGAAAAGAGTCTGTTAAAAATTCTAGCAACTAGAGGGAGGAAGCAAGTAGGATCGTTATCTTCTTCAGAGCGAGGACAACTATTAACCGTGGAAATTTGTATGAGCGCTTATGGTTCGTATATGCCGCCAATGTTAATTTTCCCTCGAAAAAGAATGAAAGCCGAGCTGATGGATGGAACACCACCTAATTCATGCGGCGAATGCAACAAAAATGAATGGATAACTAAGGATCTGTTTTTGAAGTGGTTCAAAAGATTTATTGAATGGTCACGCGCAACCAAAGAACAACCAGTTTTGTTACTTTTAGACGGGCATGCAATCCATGTTAAGAGCATTGAAGTCATAGAAGTTGCAAGAGCAAGTGGTGTTGTCATGCTCTGCTTCCCCTTCACACTGCACACATCGAATGCAACTCTTGGATGTGACGTTTATGAAGCCTCTGAACTCATATTATGTAGATGAAGTAAAGAAATGGCTCAGACAAAACCCTGGAAGAACTGTTAAACACTACCAAGTAGGCCAATTGTTCGGAAAAGCCTATTTAAGAACTGCTACAATGACAGTTGCGATAAATGGCTATTGGAAGACCGGCACATGGCCAGTAAACCCAAATATATTCGAAGACCATGACTTCTTGCCTTGCAAAACCACGGATATGTTACATTAAGAGCAAGCTACTTTTGACTTAAATTTTCAAGCTTCTCAAGTGCAACAAACAGGCTCATCAACCACTGATCCACTTATGTTAACAGAAGCTTCATTTACAAGAGCGGTAGACGCATCAGCTCTGTCCCATCCACTTACGTTATCTACAATCCCTGTTTCGACAATGAATGATCAATCCACGAAATCAATTTCTTAGGGCCCTTTCACACCAAACGAATCCGAATCAATCAGAATCACTCCGAATCAAGTTGAATCTGATTGACCAAGATTCGGCTTCGAGCGCTCCGTTTAAATGTGAAGGGATTCTTTTCTCGCCTTCAGACCGGACGAATCTGGTTCAATCAGGTTTGATTCGAGGTCGCACTTGATTCAACCTGTCAGATTCCTTGATTCTTGATTCTTGAATCAACAACCATACGAGATGGAGGTGGAGTTACTAATTTTAAAAGTTAAAGAAAATAAGTGCGATTTATGATTCAGGTTGATTCAGCTGGTGTGAAAGAGTGGAGATGACGAATCAGATTCAACTTGATGCGGAGTGATTCTGATTGATTCGGATTCGTTTGGTGTGAAAGGGCCCTTACCAGAAATCCGTAATACCATAGCCAATAAATGCATTGATACAATCTACAAACACTGTTTCAGCAATTGACGGTGCGCCAACGCCCTCAACTTCATCCATAATATTGTTCACCATCTCAGATTGTAGCAGTTCAAAAATCACCACAAAAAAAGAGAGCTTCTAAGCGTCGGGGAAAAACTGTAATTATTACAAGCTCTCCTTACAAAGAGCAGCTGGAGGCTGAAATCACCAAGTCCAAGCCTCCCACAATAAAGAAAAAGAAATTAATCCCAAAGGTAAAAAAAAGGCAGAAACTTCAGACAGCGAAGAAGACGAGGAGTGCTTGTATTGTGGGTATTTATACTCCCAGTCTATTGAAGGATGGGTTTCCTGTAGAGCTTGCGGCAAGTGGGCTCATTGTTCATATGCTGGAGAGAATGATGTTGATGATAATTCCAACCACATATACTCACGTTGCAATCCAATTTAGCTCCACGTTCATCATGCCCCACCTATGCCCATTGTGAGGGGCCCATTATGCCCCGGCTTCCCCTAACTGATGCAATTCCTAAATGTGGTATCATACATATTTTCAAAATTTTAAATTCAATGTTAAAATGTGTATTTCTTCCTGTTACAGGTTTGTGTTAATCTAGAGTAATTATTGTGATTTTGTTTCATGGTTCAGTAAATTTCGAACCACTGTCATTACACCAGCAGTAACATAATCCGAATATTTTTGTTTGAAGGTTGTTGATTTTTGTTTTGGGATTTCAAATTGTCTTACATTAAAAATCAATAAATCCGAACACACCACAGACACGTGTCTTTTTTCTGAAATCATGCAATTAGAACCAAGCCAACCAACCAAAGAACATAGGTTATAAAGTTTGCCTTCTCCTATAATATAATATGTACATTCCACAGAATATACTATACATATTATGTATAACAAGTACAACCAACTATCGGCATTGAATTTTGTATCCAATTAAAATTGTATACCCCGCTACTTATTCATTTGGAAAATTTAGAGCACCAGCAAAGCAACACAGCTTGGGACACGTGTGTGTCTGGCGCTAGGATTCTTCTTGTTCTCCAAAATGTCAAATTAGAAATCCTATCATTATCTCTTGTATCATCTCGCTGCCTATAAACACACATAAGTATACATATACCACCATCATCATCATCAATGACACTAATCAAAACAATTTCATCATTAAAACTATACACAAGTACCAATGTTAGATACATAATTGAACCTACCCTCACCCTCATACACATGTATTATAAACCACCCTTAAACAAAAAACATACGAGTACGCAATCAAAAATTCAATGCCAATCGGTTTTTCGAGGAGAACTTTCTATTCTCATCATCGAAATAAATCACGTTTACCACGTCAATCAAATGCCTTAGTGATTAGAGGCAGGCTAAATTCCAAAATAAATAATTACTTTGATTTGATAAATACAACTAATATTATGGAATGGCGTATGGGGTTTACCCCCATTTATCCCACAGCCCTCGTACTCTACGTAATTAGTTACAGGGGAATTGAAGAAGTATATAATCTGGTTTTAAGGTATTACAGGGGACTTAAAGATCATATCAAGCGGAATGAAGAGGATATGTAACAATTACATGTACCTACAATATTGAAGTGGACAGAGTTTGTGGAAGAATGTTTCTTTCTCTTGAATTCTTGAAGTATTTGTTATTTTGGTGGTGATTCCTTCAAGCATGTTAAGAGTATGACTGTTCCATCGAGTGCTATGCTTAAGAACAGTGAGAATTTTGTTACGTAAAGGTTTTCAATAAGATGTTGCATTTTGCATAGTCTGCAATTTGGGTGTTCACTTTTAAGACTACCATCTTTTCACATTTGGCGATTACTAAAATCTTAAATTTACATTAAAAGTTCGCAAAACTAAAACATTTTTAGGTTGTCGTGGAACTGATAGACGACCATCAGGTTTTAAGAGTCTTTCAAGAAAAACAGAATACCCAGGCGTCTCTTTGCTTAATCTTTGGAATAAGAGATTCCACGAAAAATATTAGGTACATCGTAGCTTTCAACGCTCAGAACTCGGAAACCATCGAACATGAGGAACATCGTATTTTCGCATCAACTACGTTTATTTTCAGCAAGACCTCTCTATAAGTACACAAACTACGAGACAATTGTATTTTTGGTAGGAAAGTTTCCTTGGAACCTCGTTAAGCAAAAAGGTCTTAATCAATTCTCCACAATCAATTCAAGACCTTAAAGACGAAATTCGGTAGGTCGTAGAGGTCGTACCGATGCAAATGGCCGAATTTGTCATGTAATGGATATCGTGTTTCAATCATATAGCGGCTATTTAGCTGATATTGTTAAAAGCATATTGTTCTCCTAAGGCTCCGGCCACGCAATGAGCGATGGGTGGCCATTTACTAAACGACGTTGCTGAGCGGTTAGTTGGGAGAATGCCATAGTCAGTTGCGATTCGTCGTAGCTTATTAGCTGAAATTGGCGTTCTATTTATAGCTCTATAATAAGATTTAGAATCCGTAGATTTGGTGTTCGAGTATATCTCACAAATCGCGGGAGGGAAAATTATGGTGAATTTTATCATTTATATCAAAATTTTCGCAGATTTCCAGATCGATTTTGGCAATATTGTCGTATGTCTATACCATCTTTTAAAAAGTTCGACCAAAATTAACAAGACAAAAGAAGGCAATTAGTCCAGGACAATTCCAAAGGCTGATTTTATGTTTAATGTTAGTTTGTTTTTATATTTCGCTCAGCTCAGCGATCGGCTGAAAAAATATCGAAAATATTCAAATACAGTATTTAGAAGATAACATAACTACATCCGTTATTGGAATTTATAGACCACCAGTTTTAAGCAAGGCGACATTTTGTAAAGAGTTATCAGATCAAATAGAGCAAATTAAAAAAAAACGAAAATGTAATTGTTATGGGAGATATGAATATTAACTTAAGGGACAACAACTCGAATTATGTGAAGCACTATTTGGACATGATGGCATCAAAAGGATTAATGAACGTAATAACTATATACACCCGAATTGATCCTAGAAATGGAACCAAAACTTTAATCGACCATATTCTACTTAACAAAATTAACAGCGTAATAAATGCAGCTGTAATTGATAATGGTATTACCGATCACCGAGCGATTATCTTTTATAAAAAGTATGAAAAAATGAAGATTAACAAAATTTCATTTTCTTCATGCATCTCTAGCTCAAGAGTAAACCAGCTTATTAGAGAAGAAAATTGGAGAGAAGTTTTGGAAGAAGAAGATGCAGAGAGGATGTACAACAGACTATTTCAAAAATTTGATAATATATACAAAAAATCAACATACCAGCGAAAGACAGTTAAAAAAAGACAAAACAACCCATGGATAACAACATTAATAGATGAATGTAAAAAAAGTGATATTCTATACAGAAGATGGAAAAATAATCGGAGAAATTTAGCGTATGAAAAAGTGTATAAAACCCTACGTAACGAAATCAATAAACACATAGAAGTACAAAAAACAAACTATTATACAAGAACAAGTTTATACAATTTAAGACTGATTCGAGGAAAACATGGGGTCTTATTAACGAAACACTAGGACGAAAGAAAACGAATATCGACGAAACATTGGAAAGAAATTTTAAAACAGAGATGACAACACTATCAATGGAACTGGCGGAGTTTTTCTCTTCTCAGACAGAAAAAATAATCCATAAATGCAATATAAAAACCTCAAACAACATCAATGACACAGTGGAAAGGTCAATATTTTCATATGCAACTAATATCACTGAGATTGAAAACATTCTCAATACATTTGGAGAAAATAAGGCTCCAGGATTTGATGGAATCAGAGCAATTGATATAAAAAGCTATAAGGATGTCTTTGCTCCTATTCTAGTATGCAAATTAATCAATTTGAGTATAACTCAATCTAAAATTTCATCTATTTTAAAAACAGCAGCTGTAAGGCCCATTTACAAAGTAGGAGCAAAGGATCAACTAAACAACTATAGGAATATATCAATTCTTCCAGTTATTGAAAAATGTTAGGAAGGTGTGATTGCCAACAGGTTGCAAGGTTTTGTTGACGGTTTTCAGAAGGGTAAAAATACAGGAAAATTACTTGGTGAGTTTGCGAATTGTGTCAACGAAAGTTTAGATAAGAGACATCACGTATTAGTAATCTTCATGGAATTCAGTAAGGCGTTTGACACATTAAATCACTCGAATCTTATTGAAGCTCTAAGAAAAATTGGAATTCGTGGCTCTATGGCTGATTGGCTGACAGAATATCTGCAAAACAGAACATTTTGTGTTAAAATCAAAGATGCTGTGAGTGAGAAAAAAGTGATGAGATATGGAGTTCCTCAGGGATCTAAACTTGGTCCAATTTTGTTTGTCTTATACACTAACGAATTGCTACGACTCTTCAAACAGAGTACTCCCTTCGCTTTTGCTGATGATACGGCTATTGTCGTTCGCCATAGTTCTCTTGATACGGCAACAAAGATAATTCAAGAAGAATTCAACATGGCAGTTAGATGGTGTCACGACAACGGCTTGGTAATGAATGCATCAAAAACTAAAATGATGCATATCAGAAGTTCACAGTTTAAATCGACAAACCAACAGATTTACTTACAGAATGGTGAATGCCCTAAAACGCAAAAAGAATGCATCGAGTTAGTAAGGAACTACAAGTATTTGGGAGTAGTAATAGACAGCCACTTTTTATGGGATAAACACATAGACAAATTGAGGATGGACCTAAAGAAAGCGATGTTTGAACTATCTCATCTAAAATACCACACTAACCACGATGTTTTAAAACAAGTGTATTACTCATTGATGGAATCTAGGATACGATATGGTATACTTGCTTGGGGTTATGCAGCTAAAACCCACATTATAAAAATTCAAAAACTCCAAAATGCAGCTATAAAACAAATCAACAACAACTAGGTATCGACAAACGTATAACACACTCTTTAAGGTACTACAAGTTGAAGATATTTTTAAGATGACAACCATAATAGAATACTTTGATGACAACCGATTCAAACAACCAATTCAACACCAACTTAACACCAGAAGACGTGCACGCACAAGGAATGTTACAGATACCAAGAAACCACAACAACTACGGAAGACGTAAACTTCAACACACCGTACCAAGTATAATCAACGGACTACCAAGAGAAATTGTCATGATTCAAAACTTTAAAAAACGAAAAAAAGAACTAAAAAAATATTTTACAAATTAAAATTTTATCGATACTTATTTTTTTTTATTTTGAACTTTGAAATTGCATTTTATATAAAATCGTAAACTTTGCTTACTTTTATTTTAATATATAATTGATAGATATTCTTCTGCAGACAAGCTTCGGCTTCGCAGATACTATAGTAAAAACCATATGCAGATCACTACATAGTATAAAACAAAGTCGCTTTTTCTGTCATGTGTCATGTTGTATGTCCCTATGAACGCTTAAATCTTTAAAACTACGCAACGGATTTTGATGCGGTTTTTTTTTAGTAGATAGAGTAACTCATGAGGAAGGTTTTTATGTATAATATCATCCATTAAATAGTGGACAAATACTGTTATTTCTGAGGTTTCTAATGTGATGTCGCAAATAATTACATTTTTTCCGCTTACATTGCAAACGCAGGCTGAATCCTACGAGATTTATCAAAATAACAAGAAAGCTGTGAACGTTGTATATAAAGATATTCTGTAATATATTAATTATTGTTGTAAAATAAATAGGTAAAAATGTAAAAAAAAGTAAAAATGTAAAAAAAAGTAAAAATGTTAAAAAATTGTAAAAATGTAAAAAAAAAGTAAAAATGTAAAAAAAAGTGAAAATATTGTGTATAAAAGATATTCCAAAGATAAGGAAAGGGGAATTGTTTTAAGTACTCCAAAAACGCGTGCGGGCTACGGCCAGTAAATGAATAAATCAAATCTACTGGATTGATTTTATCATTTTTTCAGTGAGTTACATATTTTAAACCCGTGCAAAGCCGGAGCGGGCCGCTATGTTTTTTTATAAACAACGTTCACAGTTTTTCTGTAGCGTATTTAGTATATCAGCATTGCACCCGTGCGAAGCCGGGGCGGGTCGCTAGTAAATAAATAAATTAAAAAAAAAAAAAATTGATTGCAGATCACCGTGCGTCGCGTCGTCGTTCGGTCGCTTAAAAATTCGCTCAGTCGCCCAAGGTTCATCTGGCAACCTTCATACCATTTTATTATACTTAATTGGAAAGACTTTCGAAAGATAGTGCCTCTAGGGTTGACGTGGGAGCCCTGAACTATTCTTTCAAGCACCATGTTAAAGAAATCGCACAAAAGCGCGTCACCTTGTCTAAAGCCTTTTTTGACATGGAAAGATTCCGTTAAGTTCTTTCTAACTTTTTTAGTACAACGAGAATTCTTCATGGTCATCCTGCACAAACGAACGAATTTGGCAGGGGTGCCAAAACTAGATATGGCTCTATACAACTCGTCGCTGTAGATGCTGTCATATGCGGCCTTGAAATCGCTGAAGAGATGGTGGGCGTCAATTTGATATTCTTGAGTTTTTTCCACGATCTGCCGTAATATGATAAGGACCTATCAGGTTGTTAACAATTGGCTTAAGACGTTCACATATTCCGGCAGACAAAATTTTGTAAGCCATGTTAATGAGAGTCTAGAGGGTCTCCTTTTTGAATTATTTGTTGGTCTCTACAACTACGAAATCGAGCTTTGTGAGAGAAGTCCAACTTTGTTATATGCTCTCTTATTGGCCAGGCCAGTGTCCGGTACATATTGCAGTGATCCTGTCTTTATAATATCAGTGCCTGCATAAAAGACCGTTAGAACGGGTTTTGTTAGAGACAGCCTAGTTCGTTAGATTGTTTAACATGTGGTTGGATTCTGGTAGAAAAATTGAGAAAATTTTGCTTTTCATAGCTTTAAAGGAATATTTACCCTTTATAAAGAGCCGAGTCTTAACGGCCAAACTTATCAGTCCGTTTATTTCCATCAATGTCACTATGACCTGGAACCCAAAGAAAAGTGACACAGAGGTTGGTGTTTAAACTGGATAGTTCATCCCGATATTTTGTACCAGTATAAAGATGTACCCGTCGCATGATGGTTATTGTGTTGGAGGTCTTGGGTTCGATCCCCGCATGTGCCAAATAAAAGTTTATTCAATGGAATTGCCTCTTGAAGGAATTGACAAATCCTTCAGGAATAATTCTTGTCATGAAGAGTGTTTTCTCAATTCGGATTCCGCTTAAAACTGTAGGTTCCCTCCATCCCTGATAGTATTACTCGCACATTGATTGCCATAACAGCGGCCTGGCTGTCAGTGCAGATAGCCGTGTTTCTATTTTGGTTTAAGTACGAATTTAGTATTTTGCATGCTTCTGTTATCGCTATTATATCAGCAGAAATGACTTAGAATCATTTAATGATTCGTAGAAGTTTCCCGACTCTACACTCCATCTTTGAATCGTCAGTAAAGATAGCGTATCAAAGTATTTCGTAACCATGCCATCCTCCCAATTCTTTGCGGTAGAAGGAAGATGACTTCAAAATATTCACTGAGGAATCAGTTCATTAGTGTTGCCAACAGTTTGATTCCTTAAGTCTCAGAGTGCTGCATGATACTTAATATTTAATGTGCAGGTCTGCTGGTAGAATGTGTAGAATAGCATTTTGGACATCTCTTGTTCAGGTTCGAAGGGCCCGTGTAGTGCCGACACTATCGATCCATATGACAAAATAGGTCGTGAAGGTAGGTATTTTTTTGTTTTGGTCGTAAAGAGTACAAATTAAGTTTTGCTCTAATTCTCGCGCAAACTCTAAACAAAGTTTAAGGATTTTGTTTTTTTGAAACGCATGGTTTTTGACGATCAATACACTTCTGCGAACCAATTTTGAGAAGATGATTCCTTATTGGCATGATTGGGATCAAAGGACATCACGAATTTGCTTGACCTTTGGCAAAAGTATTGACCTATCTCTTTGAGTTATTTTTCTCTGTATCTCTTTAAAATCTCGACTTAAGCCTTCAAGCATCTTATCTGTTTTGTGTTGATTCAATTGGAGGTTAGGTTAGGTTATAGTGGCTGTCCAAGATGGAAACGGACACACTTAGGCCAGTTTAATGGCCCATTGTGATACCACATGAATCTTGAGGCTTCCTCCTAAGCTCAATGGAACCAGTTTGAGTCCCTTACGATATGATTTAGATCGTTTAGATCGTTAAAGAAGAATTCTCCTAGGTAATTCTTGCGTTTTCGAGCCAGAGCAGGGCATGTGCAGTGAAGATGAAGAACTGTTTCTTCCTCTTCCTCCTCCATACAGCTTCTGCAAAAGTCATTTGAAAATATGCCTAGTCTCGTGGCGTGCTTTCCTATTAGACAGTGTCCGGTTATCGAGCTTAAATGCAATCTGTTTAGAGAGAGCAAGCACCTTAACGATTTAAATCCAGTGTTGGCCAGATGTTTCTTGTGACTTGACACGTGGTGATGTTGTTCCACCTGGTGTCTGCCCTCCTCACAGCGTCTTGCATTAGCAAAACAGTTTACAAGTAGCGATTGGTATGCCAGTACGTGCCAAACGTGGTAGGATGGCCTATACTGTACCGTTCCTGGCAAGTTCATCTGCCTTACAGTTACCTGGAATGTCTCTATGGCCCGGCACCCAGCAAAAGTGAATATTAAACTGTTGTGACATCTCCATTAGAGATGATCGACAGTTATGGACTGTTATAGAGTTTGTAGAGACAGAGTCCAGAAATTTGATAGTGGCCTTACTATCTGAGAAAATACGGATATCAGATGTTGATATCACGTTTTCTTTAAGCAAGGACAAGACTTCCTTTATCGCCAAAAGTTCCAGTTGGAACACTCTACAATGATTGGGAAGGCGGAATGAGAGACTTAATTTCAGTCGTTCAGAGTACACACTTATACCAACCCCTTCTTTTGTTTTTGATCCATCTGTGTAAAAATGGATTGACTCGTCTTCCTATCCTCCCAAAAAGATCGGGGAGGTATAGAAATCTGGAAATTTCTGTTGAATTGCAGTTGGGGGATGGTGTATAGTCTGTGTGCTTTGGAATTGATTCTAAATACCTAAGAATTACGGATAGGCCAATGTTGTTGTTAGTCCACTGCGACGAAGCTTTGAGGCGAAAAGCAGAGCTTGCAGCTATTTGTTTGCTAAATATGTCAAGAGGTGTTAGGTAGAGTAAGGTGTCCAGTGCCGCAGATGGGGTAGTGTGAAGCGATCGGCTTATACATATGCAAGTTGAACTTTGGACTTTATTTTTCTTATCCCTGTTTATACCTTTCTCTAAAGCAGTCCACCATACTGCCACACCGTACAAGTTCATCCATCAGAAAGATAAATCAAGAATTTTTCGATCTATTGAATTCGTTTATAATTATTTTTCAATGGAAAATATTTGATAAATTTTGTTCTGAAAAAACTCAAAATTTCATTTTGTTTTCCTTTTCTGTCATTAAAAGTATCAATATACATTTTTCTGATAAAAATAAAATTTCACCAAAGTTTTGAGAAACCTACATGCATAAAGATGTTGATTTAAGCCTTCTATTTTGAAGTCCTTTAAAAAACCAACTTTTCTTTGAATACAATACAAATCTTTTCATATTTTCGGATCAAATTATTCCTTTAGAAATTTCCAATCTGAAATATAAAACTTCAGAATACCTTTATACCTAAATTATTGTCAACTCTTTTTGTATTTCTTTTTCTAAAGTCATACATATCTATTTTCATTCTTACTCATGTTTACCTACGCATGCATGTTCCTGGAATCTATACAGCAGATGAGCAGAACACAATAATCTGAAATCAACACTAGCTCCATTCAATCGTAAATTTTCAAATAAAATGACTTATACGAAAAATGCTCCATCATTCAAATCTTCTTCTTCTTCTTTATACCTTTGTATTTTTTTTTTGTATTTTATTCTGTTTACTGTTAAAAAAATAATGTTGACACTGCTCATTTTAACCTGCCTTCAACAATAAGTTATATCGAACATTGTATTCAGCATTTCGAAACATCCACATCCTCCCACATCCTACATCAAATCCAAAGGCAAGCAATCAAACTTAAAAAAAAAAGTAATAATAAAACGAACATAACAAAAAAAAAAATAGCTCCCTTTTCTGGGACCTTCAACCCCGTTAGATCATATCACACACATTCCGTTATAATGAATGTCTGCCAGGAACTGTGCGCTGTGCCATTTGTTAAAATCTCTTATACCTGATGATGACAGAAATATGATTGCTATGCAAATTGTCGCTCCATCATTATTTTCCATGTACATATGTATAGATGTATAGGTATGTGCAGAAAATATACATATGTATGTACATAGGTGTATTATATAGTAAGAGTATAACGGTGTGTATACGATACATACGTCCATTTGAAGTTATAGGATATGAGAATCGATTGCTGTTTCCACGTCACATGCCTACCTATATGTTTATCCATCCATGCTCCCTCTTATTCGCATCCATACTATCCAACCACCCCCAACTGCCCGCCCACACAACAAACCACCCATCAGAAACGTTCACCACATACGATAATAATAATAATAATCGAACGTAAGCATCATTCCATGCGACATAAACGAGGAGAAAGCCTAGAAAATAGAAAAAAAAGGTCCTGAACTGTTTATGGGAGGGCACATTTTATTAGCACTTGAAAAGCTGCTCTGATGAGTTGTATTGTGTACCGCACTCTTGCCAAGCGGACAAAGAAAAGGCCCTGTTTTGTTTGGAGTTAGAGGAATTCGTAGGGTTGCCAATCATTGTTTTAAGTTTAAAGTGCAGTACGCTAATTATTATTATCAAGAAAAATTAAATTTGACAGCTGTCAAATTATTTTTAAACTTTCCATGACCAGTTATTGTAATCGGTCCAATATGTCAAATTAAATATTTTGACATTACTCAAAGTTTCAAGAGTCAAGAATATAGATCAAAGGTTCTTAGGGAGGTGTCTGTCTGTGCGTGTGTCTTGTGTTCATACGTTTGGGATGCCTTTTTTCGTGGGCCTTATCTTAAGCTTTATAAAAACTGGTTTTTGACTCGAATATCTCGAGCGTCAAGGAAGGTATTGACGTTAAAAAATATTTTGGTAACTTTTGCTTACATTTTTGGAAAATAAAATTGACAACTTAATTTTACAAGAAACGAAAACCTACAAAAACAGCTTAATTGGTTAACGACTCAAGAATCTTGAGAACTTAAAAAAATATTGATTTCAAACTTTGTTAATCTTATACAAAATGTTGCTCTCAAAATGTTATAATTTTGTTTTAGAAATATCGACGGACGGGCATAAATGATTTTCAAATTATATACATGTGCAATGTGCATTCAAGAGGACACAAACGTCCGCTGATATTTCTCAAAACCCACCTCTGTATATCAACTTCTACTCTCACATCCTCACGGTGAACATGGTGTGAATAGACCTCAAATGGAGATTGGGTTCTAACCCCAGTCGAAAGTTGTTGGGGGTAACAAACGAAAGAGGGGGGAGAGGTGTTTCCACTAAGTCACCTCTCCTTATTTAGGCGGCAGCGGAGGAATTTCCGAGATGGAATCATCGGTGGCGTATACAGTTCCATTAAGGTTGAACGTTATATGGCTTCTACGAGACATCAACGGAGCCCATGTCTATAAGGAACAGTTTAATACGGCTCCCGTTAAGGGTTTTGCCGTCGTCGGTCGGGTTGAATTCGTGACAACGTGGAAATATCCTATTTGCGAACCACCAACAAGCCTCGGATACGGACGGATTTACTGATGACGAACCTAGCAAACGAAATAAGGACAACGAACTTTGGACCTTACGTGGAATGTTAGGTCCCTTAATAGACCACGTGCAGCCGAACAGTTAGGGGAAGCCCTAAGCTGCTGCAGGGCAGATATAACCACCATCCAAAAGTACGATGAGATGGACTGGGCAAACGCAAACTAAGAAATTGCGATGTTTACTATGGCGACTGCTACCGAGAACAAAGTCATCGTCTATTTGGGCGTGGATTTGTTGTTGGAACTAGTCTGAAGCAAAAAGTCTTGAGTTTCAACAGTGTGCAGGCGAGCGCATCACGACAATCCGCATCTAGGCTAAAATTCGCTAACATATGCCTAATACCCAATACGCGCATACCCCAATAGAGGAGAAAGATGAAGAAACCAAAGAAATATTCTTCGAGCTCTTGGATAAGACATTTGAGCAGTGCCTTGGCTATGACATTAAAATTGTGTTAGAAGATTCCAACGGTAAGCTAGAAAGAGAAGACATCTTTGGTGGCACAATCGGGAGATGGAGCCTGCACGACACCACTTCCGACAAAGGATTCAGGCTTATCGATTTCTCTGAAAGACGAGACGTTCTGGTAGCTAGTAAGCAGTTCACACATCTTGATATCCACTAAACAAGGGTAGAGGGAATTCTTCTGATCAATCAACTGTCAACCAGATTGACCACATTGAGATCGACGCGATTTAGTGTACAGGAGGGGGGCAAACATTAACTCGGACCACTAGCTCGTTGTAGCCAAGGTACGGCTACGGATCTAATCCAAAAACAAGGAAATACTGTGAGAAGATTCGACGTTAGACGGCTACAATCGCAAGAGACAATTATGTCCTTTTACGATGGAATCTCTTACAACCTAGAAGTCCTATGCTGACTGCATTAAGCATTGAAAGCCAGTTGCAACATTGTCTTGCAGCCATCAGAGATGCCGTCTCGGAAGTGCTAGGTTTCACACAGACACCACAGTTAGACACCTGGTTTGACGACGAATGCCGGCAAGCACACGCAGCCGGACCAGAACTGGTCGCGAGCTGGTGGTGAACCTGGTGAAGTACAACGACTAAGATGGATAGGTCATGTAGAGTGAATAGACATCAAAGCTCCAGCTCGGCAGGTCTTCGAATCCAATCTCGAGGTGGCACACGCATGTAGTAGAGGACCTCAACCAACTTTGCGTGCGAAACTGGAGACAGCTAGCTAGGGACCGAGCCGGCTGGTCCCTAAATAAAATAAACTGTTGTAGCGCAACCTTCAAAGTAATCACTTGGTAACTTAGAATGTCAGGTAAAAAGTGTAAAAATAATATGTTACAAAGTTTTATAGAATAAGTAAATAGAGAGTAGAGAGCGCATACATTTGTTTAATCAATATGTAATGAGTTGACAGAAATTGCCGATATGATTATTGATATCAATACTCATCTAATAAGTACGTAGTTATTTTTTAATAAATTCACATATTTATGTAATGGCTACATAGATGTTCCTTATACCAGATAAGTTGAGATAAATGTATAAATTTGTTGCATGGCAAAGGGGAGGGGCGGAATGGGCAATCACTAGATAGGGTAGGAATAAGGATAGGTTAGGAATTTTGGATAGGAAAGAGGATGCAGTGTTGAGTTCCGGGGAACGCGGCCTGCTCGCGACGCACGGCATTTAGCTCGTCGGAATGGGGGGATCTTGCCCCCGAAACTCAACCTCATCATAGCAACAACACAAACATCAGGCCTAAGGTAAGAGAAGAAACATCAAACCGGACGGACACTCACCACTCTCAAGGCTCCGCGGATCTTACTGCGGTGCGGCCTTTACCATCCCTACCTGGGAATCCAGCGGCCTTTATTCGGATTCCCCAAAGGAGTATATTACCCCTCCAGTTCATACCATCTTCACTTACTTACGCCACTCTCCACACCCCTGAAAATTGTTACCTCAGAAGGTCATACTTTGTTTCAAAAAGAATCGAAGAATAAATTAAACACCAAAATTTCGTAGATCACGGCGCTCATTGAAGTTTTTTATTACTGGATAACATATATTTAAGAAAATTTCCAATTAGGTTTAATGAATTCTTTTAAAAAAAATGTCTTACAATTAACCGTTAATAATTAAACTGTAATCAGTTTTATATACAAAAATCAAATCTCAAACGTGAAGGCGAAGCGTTTCCTCAGAGGAAATTTACTAGGACCCTATTGCGGGCACCTTTGACTAATACTGATTGTGGTTTCGGTTTCGTAAACTTCCTACCCCTACCGAGCTCATTGGATGTATATGTCTGAATAAAATTCTTGGTACCGACCGCGTTCCTAAAGAAACCCTTCTCCTCACTTACAATTTTATAATTTGAATTAAGAAAAAAAAGGAAATGTGAATTTTTTTTATAATTTACAACGCAAAACTTCAACGCCACCTAACAATATACATATATTAGCAACCGTGATGTAAAGGAATGTCGAACAATTCCAAATATAAAGACGTAACACAAACAAATTTTTGATATAGAAATCCCTTCCGGAAAGAACAAAAACCCTTATTCTTTCTTATTTTCAACACTTTGGCCATATAACTCTTAAACACTTTTTGTAATAGTTTTGGTTTCTTTTTTTTTCTTCTTTTTCAGGACTCACTGTGTTAACCTGGACTTCCCTTTCGTGGAGCAATCGATGGAGACTTCAACCCACATTTCCAGTTATCTGGCCAAAACGGTGATACTCTCTCTGACTCGATCTTGCTCTCACAATCCTGACTTTGTATAGGAGCCCACGTCCAAACAGCAAACAATAGTCCAAGTGGTTTAGCTCGATCCGTTGAGGACCATTGGTTATCGCAAGTCTGCGTCCAGTAAGCAGAAGAAATGCCAAAAAGGTTATGTGGCGGCCCAGGCCTTCACTGGTAACCTGAAACCGCCAGAATTGCAAAAGTCCGCCTAATTAAACTAATTTCACTTTCAATACGATATTTATTAAATTCTTTTGTCTGCAAAACTCACCCAAGTTCTTTATTTCGTTTATTTTGCTTATTCTCAGGTTTATTGCAGCAGCAGTCACTTTTATATTCTGTTTTTTTTTTTCTTTCAGCTTTGGTTCTTTAATTTTCTTTAAACAGTTTTATCTCACTTGCCGGTGCTAAAAACAATCGACCGCCGCGCCGTTCTGCAGCTCTCGATTTAAATGACGAACGGATCTTTTCGTTTTCCTGTGACAGCTGTGAAAATGGGGAACAGCCCACTTCTCTGCCGTTATTCTCTTTCCCACATTGTTCGGGTCGTACGATCCGTATCCCCCGTTATTGTTATTGTAAGTATTTCTGTTTTTATTGTAGGTGTAATGGTACACCAAACACTTGTTGTCCTTTTCCTCAGACGAAAACTGGGCTAAGCTCTTCTCTCCCTTCAAAAGATTAACTTTACTAACCGACAACTAGGTGGAGTTAGGAACTCTTTTCTTTTTCCCCCGATTACACTCAGGCGACTCCACTATAACCACCAGATACCAAATACATATGAGGGGGGTTCGAATGTGAAAGGTGAGCAGTATTACCTTATATAGGGTGATTTTTTTGAGGTTAGGATTTTCATGCATTAGTATTTGACAGATCACGCGGGATTTCAGACATGGTGTCAAAAAAAAAGATGCTCAGTATGCTTTGACATTTCATCATGAATAGACTTACTAACGAGCAACGCTTGCAAATCATTGAATTTTATTACCAAAATCAGTGTTCGGTTCGAAATGTGTTTCGCGCTTTTTTATCGACAAATTTTGTTCAGCGATGAGGCTCATTTCTGGTTGAATGGCTACGTAAATAAGCAAAATTGCCGCATTTGGAGTGAAGAGCAACCAGAAGCCGTTCAAGAACTGCCCATGCATCCCGAAAAATGCACTGTTTGGTGTGGTTTGTACGCTGGTGGAATCATTGGACCGTATTTTTTCAAAGATGCTGTTGGACGCAACGTTACGGTGAATGGCGATCGCTATCGTTCAATGCTAACAAACTTTTTGTTGCCAAAAATGGAAGAACTGAACTTGGTTGACATGTGGTTTCAACAAGATGGCGCTACATGCCACACAGCTCGCGATTCTATGGCCATTTTGAGGGAAAACTTCGGAGAACAATTCATCTCAAGGAATGGACCGGTAAGTTGGCCACCAAGATCATGCGATTTGACGCCTTTAGACTATTTTTTGTGGGGCTACGTCAAGTCTAAAGTCTACACAAATAAGCCAGCAACTATTCCAGCTTTGGAAGACAACATTTCCGAAGAAATTCGGGCTATTCCGGCCGAAATGCTCGAAAAAGTTACCCAAAATTGGACTTTCCGAATGGACCACCTAAGACGCAGCCGCGGTCAACATTTAAATGAAATTATCTTCAAAAAGTAAATGTCATGGACCAATCTAACGTTTCAAATAAAGAATCGATGAGATTTTGCAAATTTTATGCGTTTTTTTTTTTTAAAAAGTTTTCAAGCTCTTAAAAAATCACCCGATATTTGCCTCAGGCCTTGCCTTCGATTTACTTGCTGTTTTATCGGAACCAAAAAAAAATAAAAAGGAATAATGCCCTACTTCCGATGTGCAGTTGAATGGACGAACACTTAGAGAGTATTAGTGTTTTCCCACACTTCACTAACACATTCGCAAAATTGGAAGCACTATCAGTTTTCAAATCTCCCTACTGATCTCTGATCTCTGATCTCTGATATTGTTTAGGTTTGGTTGCAATTCAAATTCAAACTCGTTTGACATTTCATGGTTATTTCTTACGCAGACATGGATTATAGTGAGTGGTTTTATTTTATTCATTTATTTTTTTATAATCATTCAGTTTTCCTAATTTTTGTTTCTTTTCAGGGTTCAAGACGCTCTCCAATCAGGCAGCGGCCGCAACAAATTAACTATAAACAATATTTCAACTTATGTAGTGAGTCTATATAATCAGCAATTTGATAATTTTTTTTAAAATTCCAGCAATAGTTGGGTTGTTAATTGAATTTAGTAACATATGGCAACTCTATTATAGGTAACTTTTATTTCGATTGAATGCGAAATCTATTCGTGTATTATTTTCAATGAAATGGTGCTATAATATGCAGTCAACGGTACGACATTAATATACATATATACAAATTATGTTTATATATGTGTTGTGTACATAAATTGAAATACCTATTCTATTTGTATTGTACATGTTTGTGTTCCTATGCAAAATTGCCTGAACTTATTGCTAGATTTTTTGATTGCCATATTTGTTGTAACATAATGTTTATTATGCATATATATATATGTACGGTACGTACAGTAAATTCACGTAGGAACTATATGATAACATGAACGTAACGCTTATACAATTTATGATATTGGCATAATAATAGATGGTTTGCTCTTTTAAATTATTAATAAAATGATTGAACAAAAAAATATAATATACATTTGTATGTAAATAAAAATGCAATAAATATTAATAAAAAAGGACTTTTGAATTAATGTTTTTGTTTGTGTGTTTATAAATCACATGATTGTTACATATCTACTTGTGATGTTGTAGTTTTTATGGTTGATTCAATTTTACTGAAAATGAAAAAAAAAATCAATGTTTTTTAAAAATATAAGAAAAATACAAAATAGTGAATTCGAATTCGTTGCATTTAATAATTTAAAGGAAATGAAAGTAAAATCAATTTAAATAAAATGTTTGTATATGATAAATTAAGTTAGATTTCAATATATCTGTTTTGTTAGATATTTTAGTCGAAACCCAATTCTTACCAATTTTTATTTTGATTTTGTTAAGAAAATAACTTATGTCAGCACCAATCTCTTGTTTATAGAATGAAATAATTTTGAAGTCCATACCTTTATTTATTCTCGAGATATTCGGTTCGAAAATCATTTTTACCAATTTTTTGTGGATTTTTATTTGTTTATAAAAGAACTGTCAATTAGTATTTAAAAAAAAAAAACAAAATGTTTAAAAAAAATAGTTTTAATACAAAAATCGGACTACTTACAATAACTTCCTATATGGGAAATTTAAAACAAGAGGACCAAATCCACTGAATACATACACTTCGTGTCACATGAATAGGGACAAACTTTTTTCGTTTTTTATTTGAAGATATTTCTTAAACCCTTAGGTTTTTTGGAAAAACCTTTGTTTGGAATGAATGAGGTATGTATTAAGTTTATATTGCAAAAGCAACTTTTGGATTAAGTTGGTAAATACAAGTTTTTCGTTTTTTCCGAAGAAGCTCATGAATAGCGATATACCAATAAGCGTGTTTTAAATCAGATAAAAGGATCCTCTGGCTGTTTGGGAGCTTAGTATGAGTATTAATTTCATAGAATCAAGAAGTATGGCTTGAGGTAAGGGTCTTACCAATTGTGAAATAGGCCGAATTCGAGCACATCGGGATCTCGGCAAAACCATCCGTTTTATAGCCAGCACAATTAGAAGAAGTTCAAATGTTGTATACAACTACCTCAAGGACCCAGAGAGGTATGGAAAAACCACAAAGAAAGAGTCAAGCAAGTCACATCATTTCGGAAAAGGCGGGCGATAGTGAGAGTTGCTTCAAATTCAAGGCTTTCCATTAGTAAAATCAAGGCAGAAGCTAGGTTAAATGCTAGTAGATCAATTGTTTCTCAGGGGGAAGCAGAAGACAGACCATATACGACACCAAAAAATTAAGGAAAAATCCCCATTGAATGGTGAACGCATGAGCCAACGCCTTAATTTTGCAACAAATTACATCAGGTGGAATCGAGCTTGGCATACCGTCGTCTTTTCCGATGAAAAAAAAACATAATGTTTACGGATCTGGTGGATATACATAGCTGCTATTTCCATGACTAAAGAAAGGAAAAAATTTATCTTGAAAAGCTCTAAAATGACGGCAATCACTTAAAAAACGATTCAGGAACGGGCTTTTCCGCAGTTTTCTAAATTAGTTGGTTTACAGGAATGGACTTTTTTTAACTTAACATATTGTCGAATTGAAAATGTTGACATTTCTCGACGTTTCAAGGTCCCTAGAGTCGAAATAAAAGATTTTTAGAAAGATGTCTGTGCGTGCGTGTGTACGTACGTTCGTACGTCCGTACGTTGGCGACGTTTTTTCGTCGTCCATAGCTCAAGAACCAGAAGAGATATCGACTTCAAATGAATTTTGTTATACAGATAATAAGGCAAAAAGATACAGAAGGGCTCTCAAGAAAATTGCGTTAGTGTTTTTTTACCATAGCAGTTTAAAAAAAACTTGAAAATTTTGGTTAACCCTAAATATCTCCCGAACCAATAACGCTAAAGACTTGAATTAAATTGTATATTATATAATGTAACGCGACACCAAACAAATGTATTTTTGCGGACAAAATTCTAATTAACACTTTTTTTATTAATCAATAAAACTGAAAAAAAAAAATTTGAGAAAAATCGAATTGACAATTTTTTTATAAAAAAACTAGCTGACCCGGCGAACTTCGTACCGCGTCAGAAAAAAATGATTGAAAACTATGTTGTGCAGATTTTGAAAAAAAAAATAAAACTCGGATTAATTGTTTTTTGGTCAGGCGCAAGAACAAATAAAGCGGATGGTTTGCCGACACGTGAGCATACCACGTACAATTGACCATGAGAAAAACATGCATTTTCTAGATTGAGGCCACAAAAAGTCAAGGATTGGCCCTGTGATTTGTTGATCGTCATGGCGAAGGCAAGACGAATCGGGAATTGAATTCGTTTAAACTCAAAGGGCATATCCTTTGGTATCATCGGAATCGGAATAAGAACTTCCTCATCTTTAAATTTTCCTTTAAGTATCGACGCGTGAATCACATTGCTCATCAGTTTTCTTATCACCAAAAGCGTTCCATTACACAGTTTTGGTTGGTTTAAATTTCTAAGCATGATGACTACCGAGCCAACTTTAAGTTTTAAATTGTGTGGTGGTAAACCAGGCACATCCAAGAAGTTTAAAAATTCAGATTGATAATTAGTGGCTTCTTCTTCGTTTGTTTCACAGTCGATAGATTTGAATGAATACAGAGTAGCTACCTACGATTTGATTTTAAATTATAAAATTGAGGTCATCTATGTACATCTTTATTTTTAGCGGCCAAAATTGCTCGCTCACTTAACCATTTAGTATTTTTGTGGTTAGCAATGATATCCGGGAATACTTTGTTGATAAGCTCGTCTTTTGATGATACGAAATTGAAAAAATTTGGAGGAAATTAAATCAAACCACTCGATTTGTCAACAGGAACATGGCCATTACCGATAGTCAGCAATTGCTTCGAGAAATCATCAGCAGATAGATCGTTCAACAATGCAACTCTCATATTTACAGACAGTTGAAGTTTCTTACATATCGCCACAGATTTGATGCTTTGAGGCAAGCGTTTATTTCGTCGGCAGCAGTAGATCTTGGAATGACTGGTAGTGTTTGTCGGAAATCGCCAGATAATAAAATCATTGCACCACCAAAACATCTCGAGTCATTGCGCAGATCTTTTAATGTTCGGTCTAGTGCTTCCAATGCGCGTTTGTGCACCATTGTGCATTCGTCCCATATGATGATTTTTGATGCTACTAAAACTTTGGCCATTGCATAGTGTTTCGAAATGTTACATGGCGGTTGTTCAGTAGTTTGAAGGTTTAATGGCAATTTTAACGCTGAGTGAGCCGTACGGCATCCGTCTAACAATGTGGCCGCTATTCCAGAAGAAGCAATTGCTACCGCAATTTCAGATCTCACACGTACAGTGGCCAAAATCAATGACATGAGGAATATCTTCCCAGTTCCACCGGGGGCATCAAAAAAAATAAGCCGCCATTTCCATCATCAATTGCATTAATCAGTGTATCATAGACTTCCCTCTGCTTAGGATTCAACAGAGGTACATTCGTTTGAACTAATTGGATTAGTTCATGTGGATCATATTCACGTTCACGTTCCAATTCTCTATTAAATGGGTCATTTATTCCGCGATCTAGCGCTGGCATTCCTAACCTAACTAACAAACTGCCGCACATGAGGTAACACATATCTTCGATCAAGAGCAAAGTCTGGTTATGGATCTCCTCATTCACCTCAAGATCGGAATTTCTTGAGCTGACGTGAATTCGATGTAAAATATCTTCTGACATGTTATCTTTGTCTTTGTTCCACAGGTCACGTGGGTTCGATGGGGGAAGCATGTTGAAATGATGATAGCAAATAATGTGCGTATCTGTCGTGTCCCAATGAGTATCGTTTTCAAACAAATTTAGCTCTTGACATGCTGCACGAAATGTGGGGCACACGATACCATTAACAGTTCGTAGTGATTCAAATGATGTCGGCCCTCGAACATGTACCAGCAACAACCGCAAATAGAAACATTCATCATTCTTCGGATGAACTGTGTAAATACGACCAAGAGCATCAGTAGAACGCATATCTGGATGACCAGGAACTGCATCGCCTTGCTGCCGACGTTGAAATTTCTTCGATGTAGCGTTCCAAGTGTAATAACGTGGCATTTCTGAGTAAAGCTAAGTTCGTGCGAACGGATCGCTTTGACAAATCGCAAAGAAACTGGTCAACGCACACATGATGTCTTCAGAAAAAAATTAAGTTGCGGCTTAAAGGTCTCAGCAACCAGGCCATAAGCTCCAAAAAAAAAATAGTTGTTACACTATTTGACAGGATTGGACAACAAATGTTTGACATGTAATAAACAAATCAGCATCTTTTGAAATGATTAAGTATTCATTACACATATCGAGTTTTCATTGTTTTTAAGATGTATCCTGCTATTCGGGACGGAAACAAATCCAACAAATCAAAAACCATGGCAATCGGTCCAGCCGTTCTCGAGTTATAAGTGTTGTAACAAACACGACTTTCTTTTATATATATAGATAAAAACCCAAAAAAAGCATTACTCAAAGTTGGTAAAAATTGATTTTCGACCTAAGTATCTTTTCGAAAATTTGAGATTATGGTGAACATCTGCATCATTTTAAAGCACGGTGACACCGTAGTGTTGCACCAGTTCAATGCTCATATGCGATTTTTACACAGGAATCAATCTGGAGTTCAAGTTTATTTTAAAGCAATGGACTTTTTAATAGCAAACGATTTATTTTATCTTTGTTTTTCAAAAGGAAAACAAGATTTTTTGCTACAATACTAACAAAAAGCATCCTAAAATACTCAATTGCTTGTGCGGTGACACAGCAATCTCACAGAAAGCTGAGAGTATTTTTTCCTGCAAGAATGAGACGCGTTACCGCAGCGTCAACGCAGGGTTACCGCCGCGCCGCTGGTATGTGTGCATCACTCAATTTTTTTGTTAATACTGCAAATTCATCACCGCAAATCAAAGTAGGCAAGTGTGCACTGGGGCTTAAAATAAATGTACTAAAATGGCAATTATTTTGAGAAATAACTTCTTAAAATTAAAAAAAAGAGGCTGCGATGCGACCCACACTGATAACTTCCCATCCCGTCTGTCGATTTGTCTTTCTTAAAAGGTTTGCAGGTTTTCGTGTTTTGTTAAAAAAGTTATTAGTTAAATTATTCTAACAAATTTAAAAATCACCAACAACATTTTGCATATGATATAGTTTGATTTCAAAATCTATTTGTGTTAACGAGATTTTTAGTCGAAAACCAATTTTTACCAATTTTAGAAGCATTTCTTAAAAGTTTTTATTTCTTAAATAAACAAATACAAATTGGATGAATGAAATGAATTTGAAGTCAATGTTTTCTATTTTTCACGAGATATCGAAAACCCAACATCATTTTTTACCAAATTTGCGTACTATTTTTTATAGATTTTATTTTTTTATGGAAAAACTTACTGTTGGATTTTTATAAAAAATGTACGGAATGTCGAACATTATATTTTCTGTGAGTAAAATTAGTTTGAAGCCAATATTTTTAATTTTAAAAAAGATAATTGAGTCGAAAATCTATTTTACCAACTTTTATTAATTTTTTTAGGTTTTAATTTTTTGTAAGAAAATTGTCAATTCGATTTTTGTCAAAATTTTACTGAATGTTGACAACAATATTTCTCATCACATAAATTTAGTTTAAAGCCAACATCTCAAAGTTTTGAAAAGTAATTTGAGTCGAAAATCAATTTTTACTAACTTTTATTAAGTTTTTGTTTTAGGTTTTTATTTTTTGTAAAAAAAAACTATTAATTTGATTTTTCTCAAAAATTGTACCGAATGTTGAAAACAATATTTCTTATAAAATAAAATAAGTTAGAAGCCATAAACTAAAATTTTTGAAAATCTATTTTTACCAACTTTGAGTAATGTTTTTTTTAGGTTTTTATTTTTTATACAAAAATTGTCAATTCGATTTTTCTCAAAATTTTACCAGATGTTAAAAATGTTGTTCTTCGTTGCACAAAATTGTTTTGGAGATAAAATCATTTTTTATTCATAAAATTTTTGAGGTGGAAAATATTTTTTTTCAGTTTTTTTTTATTTATAAAAAAAACCGTTAATTGGAATTTTGTCCAAAAATATATTTGTTTGGTATCGCGTTACAATATATAAAATAAAATTTAATTCAGGTCTCTAGCGTTATTGGCTAGTGAGATATTTAGGGTTAAACAACATTTTCACCTTTTTTTTAAACTGCTATGGTAAAAAACCACCAACGCATTTTCTTGAGAGCCCTTTCTGCATCCTTCTGCAATATTATCTGTATATCAAAATTTTTTGAGCTATGGACGACGAAAAAACGTCGCGAACGTACGGACGTACGGACGTCAGACGAACGAACGTATGTACGTACACACCCACACACAGACATCTTTCTAAAAATCTTTTATTTCGACTCTAGGGACCTTGAAACGTCGAGAAATGTCAAAATTTTCAATTTGACAAATCGGACCCATTACAATAACTTCCTATGGGAAGTTTTAATAAAACAAATTTAAGCAGGTTTTTTAATTGTTTTAAAACTGTTGAAAAATCTGAAAGAAAATAATTTTTGCTTAAATCACTTAAACTTATCTCTTATGACAAACTGTAATAAACTTTAGGGAGCATACCACTTTCTTAACAGCTCAAAGATTTTAACATGTGCATTTGGACAACTTGTAAAAATGTACACTTGAGTTGAGTTATTAACTGCTTAAGTTTCACAAAATCACAAAGTCCTTTCGAAAGAGTACCTACCTAACCTACCTTAAGATTTCTTCCCTAAGAATATTTATTTGAACCTCTATACCTATACCATAACACATTACCATCACTACTTGTCTTTCCACTTGATTTCACTGAATGGTCACACTTATTTAAATAATTAATAATATTTCTGTAACATGTGTGGTTGTAAACATGTTTTACATATTTATATATGTGCCGAATGTGGGTATCAATTAAGAAAAGTAGTTTTATAACGAATCTTTCTTAAGCCTATCATCATATACCTATAAGCACCGAAGGGAAATTAGATGTAACACTCTGTACTTGTAGCCTGATGTGTAGAAGTTTTTGGATCTCAGTCCAATTAAATGCTGAGTTAATTAGATAGACGCACCTTAGGGAGTTCAAAACTCAGTATGGGTAAGGATATACATATACATACATAGGAAGGATATAGGAGAAACTTTAAGTGAAATTCAGATTCTTTTTTGTGGAGAATTTTGTCACCATCGGCAAAGGAAAGTATCTGTGTTGTTGTTGGACCTTTTTTTGAATTAACCATGAAGTACCATTAGTTTTGTGTTTCTGTATGGAACATGCTTAACGGTTTTAGGTTCATACAAACTATAGAATATAGTATTTCGAACAAGAAAAACTACTTAGTAATCTTTCAGCTAAACAAGGTTCTAGGCTTCTCTGGCTTCTCCTGAACCTACACACATTATAGTTCTTCATATACATACCTACATTTTCGTTTATTCGTAATATTGACAGACGAAACTGGAATTGATGTTATCGTGTGCTTTGGTAGTCTCACACAAACCTCTAGATATGGGGATCTTGTGGGTAGGTGTAAAGATAAATGCTATACCACTGTACTAACTCTGCCTTTAGTAGCTATGTATATGTGGAAAGGCATTAGGTGACTAATGGAATTTTAGTGTTGCATGCAGTGTGGCAATGGATAAATGGAGTTAGTGCAAGTGGTAAAATTCAATTGCAATGTAAATCGATCTAGACGAAGAAATGGAATTTGATAGTTCTTTTCTGCAACTCCGAGAAGTTTGAGGAAAGTCGAGAGACAAGAAAAAAGAGGGAAAATAGAAAATCAATTTATAAATGATTTATCAATAAGACGATAAATGCAAGCATTTTAGCCTTTTTAAATATGAAAACACAAATGGATTGTTTATGTTTGAATAAGTTTGAATATTACGAATACGAATTAGAGGTACTTTAAACTTCACTTTGGTGTCCTTGGTCAAGAAGAACAAATTAAATAAATTCTTAATTAAGATTCAAGTTCATTCTAGACTGGAGCGCCAACTTAACTAAATAAGGTAGGGCTAGGTTTTTTGGAATTATACATCTGCAATGACCGAAAACGCATATCACACAGATCTCTGTTGATCCATTATGTGCCCCCAGGATATGATCAGGATAAAGATGGATTGATGTAGAATTAATTTGAAGGCACCTCCTAAAACCATCGTGGTTCGGACATTCGCAAGAAAAAATAATGATGGCCTATTCCATCTCTTTTATATAAAAAAGATGATTTGATACCCATTCTGTGGCTATACTTAAGTTCCGTATTACTGAATAAACAATTAGAGTATTTGTTTTATCGGTTGTTAAATCCGTCATTTTGCATAAAATAAAACTATCCAAAATGTAATTTTATTAACACCCAATTTGAGTATATTATTAACTTCCCATAGGAAGTTATTGTAATCGGTCCGTTTTGTCGAATTGAAAATTTTGACATTTCTCGACGTTTCAAGGCCCCTAGAGTCTAAATGAAAGATTTTTGGGGAGATGTCTATGCGTACGTACGTTCGTACGTCCGTACATTCGGAAAGTTTTTTTCCTTCCATATCTCAAGAACCAGTAGAGATATCGACTTTAAATAAATTTTGTTATACAGATAATAATGCAAAAAGATGCAGAAAGAACTCTCAAAAAAACTGAGTGGGTGGTTTTTTACCATAGCAATTTAAAAAAAAAGGTGAACATTCTGGTTAACCCTAAATATTTCACGAACCAATAACGCGAGAGACTTGAATTAAATTGTATATGATATATTGTAACGCGATACAAAACAAGTATATTTTTGGAAAAAAATCCAATTAACGGTTTTTTTTATAAATCAAAACAACCTAAAAAAAATGTGTCATCTCGAAAATTTTACGAACAAAAAATTATATTATCTCCAAAACAATTTTGTGCAACTAAAAATAACGTTTTCAACATCTGGTAAAATTTTGAACAAAATTGAATTGACAGTTTTATTTATAAAAAATAAAAACCTAATTGATTTTCGACTCAAATAGCTTTTCAAAACTTTGAGATTATGGCTTTAGTTTAATTTTATCTTATAAGAAATATTGTTTTCAACATTCGGTAAAATTTTAAGAAAAATCGAATTGACAGGATTTAACAAAAATTAAAAACCTAACAAAAAATTCGACTCAAATATCTTTTCAAAACTTTGAAATTCAGGCTTCAAACTAATTTTGTGTTATAAAAAATATTGTTTTAAACATTCAGTAAAATATTAAGAAAAATCGAATTGACAGTTTTTTAACAAAAATAAAAACCTAAAAAAACAATAATAAAACTTGGTAAAAATTCACTTGCGACTCAAATATATTTTCAAAAATTAAAAATATTGGCTTCAAACTAATTTTATCTCACAGAAAGTTTTGTTTTCAACATTCAGTACATTTTTTATAATCAATAACAGTCAGTTTTTTTTATAAAAAACTAGCAGACCCGACCAAGCGTTGCTGTGTCTAACGGTTTTCGACATATTACATTATTTAAGGGGAACGTTAGGAGAACATCAGACATGGGCACCAGTATGCTTTTATACATAAGTATATAAATAAATTAGGTGGCGCAACAGTCCGTGAGAACCAGGGCCTAGTGACTTACAACTCTCAACCATTCCTGTGTGCGAGTAATTGCAGGGATGGAGGGGACCTACAGCTTATATGCCGAATCCGAACGGCTAATTTGAGAAAGCACTTTTTCATGACAAGAATTACTCTTGGAGAATTTGTCAATTCCTCGCAAGAGGCAGTACCCGTGAAAATGAAATTATTACTTACGAACGAAGACGGAAACGTTAAAGCTTTTATACAAATTTGCTGGTTTGAAAGGTTTGAAGGGGAAGGACTTTGAACACAATTGATTAAAATTTTCGTACAATCAAAAAAAAAAAAATACAAAAGAATTAAATTAAAAATTTATTATAACGTATATTCAAGTTTGTAATAAATGAGAATATACAACAAAGTTTTAAGTAAATAAAATGTGACAGTTAAACTTATAAATAAGGTAGGCAGGCTGATAGTTTAAAATCTTCTAACAATAATATTTATTATTTTGAATTATAAATACTTTTAATTTCAATTTAATTAACACTAATCGGTGCACAATATTTTTGGTTAACCTGTCTTTCGCTAGCACAAATAGGTTCGACGGTTTTCCTACACGTCAGCATTCATACCCTTGAACCTTCTAAATGGTATGGTAGACGGTATCATTGCAATACGGGGCAACAGGTCCACTTTTCCTTTGAACTTTTCAATTAAAATGGTTGCTTCAAAAATATTTCCGGTGATCTTTTTGATGACCAAACGTGAACCATTGAATTAGGGTGGATTCAAATTTTGCAGGATAATAATAGGTGAACCAATCTTTAATCGGAGATTATGTGGTGGCATTCCAGGTATATCTTGTGAAGTTAAAAATTCAATTGAAAAATGTACGATTAATTTAAAGGACATCAGCTCGCCTCGTAAAAACTGTTGTATCTGGAAGTTAATTTCTTCAAAATGTTTGGCTTTCAATATAGCCCGATGACTGAGCCAGTTATGATTCAAGTAATTACTCTGTATATCCGAAAAAATACTCTCAATGAATTAATTTTGTTACAGAAGCACAGTGCAGAAATAGTCTGGCAGTTTATTGTATTGCGTATTTGGTTGTATTATATTCAATATAATAAACTTCAGTCTAAGTAACACGTGGCCGACTATGCTAACACCAAAAATTAAAAAAATTAAATTCACTGTATTTCGTTTACTACAAAATAAATGTAACCTTTACTTTAGCCTCAGCAACATGTGATGGTTATGCTATTAAATTGTAACTTATATAAACCGTTTGGAAGTTTGACATACCGCCATCTATTGAATGCTTACTCAATCAAGTCAACATACGGAAACGCTGTGGAACGGGAAAAACAGTATCCTATGTCCGTCTCCTGGCTCTAAGCTACCTACCTACCAATTTTCAGCCATATCGGTACAGCCGTTCCTGAGTTATAAATAGTGTAACTAACACGACTTTCTTTTATATATATAGATTAAAATCTACAAAAAATAGTAAGCAAATGCTATTAAAATTGGTAAAAATTGGTTTTTGACTAAAATCTCGTTTACAAAAATAGATTTTAAAATCAAACTATTTCATCATATACAAAATATCGGTGGTAATTTTTTTTAGAATAATTCAACTGACAATTAAAAAAAAAAAAAACACGAAAACTTATAAACCTTTTAAGCAAGACAAATCTACAGACGGGATGGGAAAGTATCAGTGTGGGTCGCATCCCAGCCTCTTTTTAATGTCTTGATTTGATTTTTAGTTTTCACAGATTTTAATAAAAGTATTAAATGTATAAAAGATTTCTCATCTCTCTTTCACTATTTACCAAGTCACAGTACTTTGAAGTCGAGAATTTATAATTATTATAATATATATATGATGATGTAATCATCAGTCAATCATATCAATCAATTTGTCCTGCTCAGAAAATAATATTTTACTTTTAGGTGATTTTAATTTACCACACATTGACTGGACTCCATTTGAAGGCGAATCCTGCCTTGAAACCTCTATCGCTTCTTCACAATTGTATTAAAAACTCAAAGAATCGAATTCTCGATTTAGAATTTTCTTCTGACGCTATTAGTAGTCTTGTTCTGGAATCTAGATCAGGAATTACTAATATTGATAAATATTACCCCCCTTTTGACATTTTTCTTGAATTAAGTAATCACCTTACTGAACACAGTAATTTTTTTGATTGCTTATATAATTTTGATTTCAGAAGAGCTAATTTCCAGGAATTGCTGATACATTAGCATAATATTGACAAAGCAGTTTCGAAATTCTTATAAGATTCTTAATAATTGTTTGGAAACAAATCTACGTTTAATGAAATCAAAAACTACAAACTTTAGCCACCGCTGGTACATAAAAGAATTGCGTTCACTGCGAAACAAAAGAAATAAGTCATGGAAAACTTACCTCAAAACTCTGTCTCCAATCAACTTCTCTTTTTATGTTGAACTCTTTAATGTATTTAAGTCTCTTTATAATTTTGTATATGCTATTTATGTTACTTGTATGGACAACTCTTTGGAAGAGAATCCTAAAAATTTTGGAAACTTGTCAAACTTTAAAGAAAAAATCAGATCACTTTTAAGTTACCTTCCCTTCCAAGAATTTTTCATTAGATAAAACTGTAACGCTTTCGCAAATGGTTTTGTGAAAAAAAAATTTAACCATTACAAATCTCCTCACATTCTTAAACATATGTTCAAACTGTTTAGAAAAATGTTATAAAGTGGACTGTGTATACACTGACTTTTCTATAGCTCTTGGCCAACTAAACCGTGGTCGTGTTCTTCAATAGCAGACAAGAAAAAGTCGCTTATCATATAACCATAACGCTCCAAATTGATGGTGATAAATGTTCCATTGTCGTTTTCGAAGGACTAAGGTATAATCACACCTCCGGACCAAAGAGCGCACCAAACTCTCTTCGATAACTTAAGAATTCTAAGAACCCCAAACACGACAATTTTCTTTATTAACATACCCACCGAGTGAGAAATGTGCCATCGCTAAAGAAAGTTTTTTTCGAAAAATCGCCGTCCACCGCCTGTTGCTCAAGCACCTATTCGACGTGTCTACGAACGTTGTGCATGGTCAGCTGGCTTCAGTTAATGTAGGTATGAGTTGGACTTTATATGGATGTAAGTGTAGATCCAAATGCAAAATACGCCATAATGTGCCGTAAGACATGCCTAATTCCTGAGAACGACGAGTAATCGACACATTCAGGTCTCCGGCAACCCTTTCACTTACAGCAGCGATAATTTCAGTGGTACGAGCGAAACTTAACTTTACAATATCTGTAACCAATCCAGTCTCTTCAAATTTCTTCACAACTTTGCCAATTGCTTACGTAGTTGGACGATTATATAAACCATAATCTCCTCTTAAAGCACGATATGTGGCTGTGGCAGAATGACCATTTTTGTAGTAGGTTTTAACAATTTGTATGCGTTGTGCGATAGTTAAGCGACACATTTTCGTAAATTTCAGACTTTCAACTGGGAAAAAAAATGGTTTAACAACTTAGTTTGACAGATGTCGAATTCCAGCCCTATTCTTTATAATATCGAAAATTCAAATGTTCTCAAAAACGAACCGATAGATTTGTATTAAACTTCCTCTTTTTTTTTATATTGCTCCAGAAGAGAACCCCCCATATTAATTTTTCTCAAATGATTTTAATAAATTTTTGCTACTAGAACTCTTATACTGTCTTCATAATATTTGATGATTTTTTTGATAATTGTTTTTATTTTTGATTTAAAAAAAGAAACTAGTTAATAAAATTTTGAAAAATTTAAGTTTTTTTAAGAAATTGAAAGTCATTTACATTTTTGAAAACAAACGTATTTTGCAGCCTCATTTTTAAATCTTAAAATACAGGAAATATTTTTAAACAGACTCTTTGGATACATGAGCTAGTACGTGCGACCCAGTGGTGCATTTTATTTTTTTCTGAAAATATTTAAAATTTAAAATAAATGTTACCATTTATCTTTTATAAAATGTACTTTGAAAATCTTTTGGGCTGCTTGAGTGATTATTGAATTAACTCCAATTTTATTAAACGTAATAATAAACAAATAAATTACTCGTTACAAATTAAGTTTAAAAACCTTAAACTTCAATTTAAAAAAAAGGAAACAGGACTGTTGACGGAACCCAGAAAAGTTCACTATGATGCACTTTTCTAATGAACATCTAATGAAAAATACATTGCTAACCAAAGAACGATAACTAAAAGAATAAAAAGAAGAACAATGTTATTGATCTACACTAATATTATAAAGAGGAAATATTTTTTATTTTTGTATGTTACAAATAAACTCAAAAAGTACTGGACCGATTTTAATAATTCTTTTTTCATTAGAAAGCTACATTATCACTGAATATTGTAATTTTTTGAATTCAAATGACATATCAGTTGGAATCATCGGGATTCGCGGTATCAAACACATTTCTCCTTTTGATTTAACAGTTAAGATTGTAGCTTCAATAAAATTTGGCAATAACTTTTTCACTGCCAATCTGGTGCCATTACAAAGTTTTGGTGGATTAATATTTCGCAATAATATAATCAAAGAACCAATTTTCAGATTCAAGCAATGCGGTGGTATATCATCCGGTTCCAATGAATTTAAAAATTCAATTGGATAATTCATTGCCTCATCTTGATTCATAACACTGTAAATTAATTAATATGTCGTGACTACACCTGGCAGCTTCGCTTGAATTTGAAAATTAATGGCATTGATATGAATGTTCTTCGGTGCTAAAATGGCGCGTTCTCAACCAATCATGATTTCTGTAATTCTGAAGAATATTTGGAAAAACACATTCAATCAACTCATCTATAGATTGCGCAATTGTACAAAAAATTTTCGGTAAAGTGATCAATCCGTTGGTACTTTCGATTGGTATTTTGCCATCACCAATTTCTAACAATTGTTTTGAAAACTCATGGGCAGTTGCATCATTATGTAGGTGAATACGCATATTATTGTTCAGTGTCAATTTTCATACATATTTCCAAAGAACTGATGTCTTCAACAGCAGGAGTTGATCGAGAAATGACAGGCAATGTTTGACGAAAGTCCCCTGACAGCAGTATCAGAGCACCACCAAAAAGCTGTTGATTACCGGGTAAATCTTGCATTGTTCGATTAAATGCTTCTATTGATTTTTTATTCAAGAGCAATTTTGAACAATTAATCTAATGCGTTATGCTGATGAAAAAACCTTTATCAATCTGACTATTATAATTAAAAGCAGCACGCAGCATTTTATCCATAACAGCACGACGTATTCGTGATAAAGTATAGGTACAGGGTCAACAGATCTATTCTGTGCAGTACGTTCACGCTGCGATGCATTAGCTTGTGCGCGTTCATCTGTAGTCTGAGATCGTCTTAATAATGCCATTTGATTTGCATTACGCGTTCGCCGGCCTATGTTTGGTAGTTTTGCTCGTGGCATTTTACCTCCACTCAACAACTCAACAATATTTTGGAAAATATAAACACAACAAAGCAATAATTATCGCTGATAAAATGAAATGACATATGATGACATTAAATTTTTTTGACAGAACTAACGTCACTTTTTTGTCTTCAATTGTTTTCCAAAGGTTCAAATTGGCTTTTAAGTATAAGTACAAAGTGTTTGTATATGGGAGTATAGAAAGATTTTGATTTAACACTTTTTCAAGTTTTGTTTTTTTAATTTTTTCTACCTACAAACCTTCTTTGGACTTCCGCGAATAATTCAAGACCAAAATTAGCCAAATCGGAAAAGGCATTGTTGAGTTATAACATTACAACGAAAAGTTGCATTGATTTTTATATATATAGATATTTACACTTCTACACTTATTTTATCTTATAAAGAGGAAAGATTTGTATTTTTGTATGTAACGAATAAACTCAAAAAGTACTGGACCGATTTTAATAATTCTTTTTTCATTAGAAAGCTACATTATCACTGAGTAACATAGGCTATATTTAGTACTAGATTACTATATTAATCTTTAGAAATTCCTATTAAAACCAACTGAAAGTGTAAAACAAAAATAGCCATAAAATGACTTTCACCGCTACGCTGCGAAGAGTATTAATGATAGGACAAACAAATGTTTTATAATTTAGTGATTCATGGTTGGTTTTATTTAGCATGCTTATAACTTAAATATCTGTTCCTATTTATGTCTGCCCGTGCGAGGCCGGGACGGTCCGCTAGTCCTAAATAATTTTATACCGATTACTTTGTTTCTCCAGTAAAATTTACATTTCAGGGTTACAAGGAATTTGAAAAACATTAATTACTCCTTTGACTTGCTAATGATGAGCTCATATGTAATGTCCATTATTTCTTTTAGAGCAGGTAGAAGTCATTTAAATTAAACAATCTACATTTTAATTTACATAAATTTCAAGCCATCATGCATGACTGCAAAGCTTATTATTGCTTATTAATTTTCCTTGGGAAAAAAATACAAATTCATTTTTTAAAAACATACATAATTATTTAATAAATAAATTTTAAGAGTGAAAAATTGATTTGTTTTTTTTTATTGTTGTAGAAAAAGATACAATTATTATTATTATCTTTGCATAATCCCTTTTGGGGGAAACATTAACATTTCAAACCATTAAATCCTTTGGCTGACTATGATCAAACACACAAACACACACGCACGTAGGACCATACACTGACAATGCAAGCAGTTGTAGTGGTTAGTGATTGTATGCAACGCAACCACAATCAACCTGCCGCCTCATTCACGTTTGTACGGTATGTGCGTCTGTGCAATTGAACGCGAAAAATGTATAATAATTATGGCAATTGTTTTTATTTTTAGTTGTTATTTTTCTTTTTGCAATAAGTATACCTGCCTATACATACATATTTTTATTATTTTTTTTTTCAATCGTAATTTATGTTCATACTCATATAAATCTATAGGACATGTACAAAAGGATATGTGAGTAATTAATTTCCAGTAGAATAATTTATTTAATTAAATATTTAAAAAGTGTATTTGACGGCTTAAGGTTCGAGAAGGATTTTGTTTTTATTTGTTTGTATCATCATTTCATACAACATGTCTATACTAACATAGGCAAATGAACATAATATGTGTGTTTGTATAAAATAAATAGCAATATAACAACAACAATAACAAAAATGAAATTTTAAAAAATAATCAAAGCGGAAATCCTTTATCAAAACGTTCATTACGTTGCGCTGTGTTGCATTGCATTGAATGCATAAATGAACGATTTATCAAAGCTTTAATTTTTCAAGAGGCAAAACATTCATTATTCATAAATACAATCATATTAATTATATGCAAATGCAAATAAGTACTGGGAATAAAATACTTTTGGTCAGGTGTAGGTGGGGTGTGAAGCGATGCGAGGCACGGTGGCTACACGTTATGACTATTTACATATGTACATATAAATATAAAATTTAATTACTTAATTAGAGACAAAATAATGAGATAATGTTTGAGATAAGGTTTGCATCGGTTTGAAGATCAAAGAAATATTTGGCACGTTGTTAAAAATATAACGTCGGCGAAAAGCGAAATTATTCCAAGTACTATGCAAATCCTATATAGTTAGAACTTTGTAAAAAAGGTATAACACTTCACGTTTTTATTTCGAAAAATCAGAATAGTTAGACAAATTTATAAGGGTGTTAATAAGGGGTTTGACTCTTTTTTCGCCTCAGTCTATCTATGCCAACTTTAGAGGCACGAACGTCTGAAGGTGTTTGTCAACAACCATATCAGTGTGGCTTCAGACCAGGAAAGTCCATCATTGACTAAATATTCACATTACGGCATATCTTGGAAAAACCCAGGAACTTCAAGTGGATACCCACCGTGTCCTTATCGATTTTAAGGTCACGAATGACATCATTTATAGAGAAGAACTTTAAAGAGCAATGTCTAGCTTTGGCATCCCTGTCAAACTTGTCCGTTTGTGCAGAACGACGATGGAGATTGGACGCTGCTCTATCAAGGTAGGAAAATCTTACCCATGCTTTTGATGTCAAAAAAGGTATTAGACAAGGCGATGAACTGTCATGTGACTTCTTCAACATCGTTCTGGAAAGAATTGAGCAAAAATTGTCAACTTTAGAGTCAGAATTTTACGAAGGTATATCCAATTACTCCGATACGCCGTTTATTTTGACATAATTCGAAGATCAAAGCTTGATGTCAGTGGTGCGTTTTTGAGCATTGCGATGGAAGTGGAGAAGATTCGTCTATTGATCAATGACCACTCATCCCAGTACTAAAATACGGCACTGAAGCTTGGATGTTGTTAAATAAAGATGGAAACTTCTTTCTTAGGGTGCTTCGAAATAAAAATTCGGGTAGTTTTTGGTCCCGTCTGCAGAGATGAAGAGTGGAAAAGAGGACACAACGACGAATTGTACAGTCAAAAGAATTAAATCGAACAACTTAGCTCGCTGGGTTATGTAGAGCGTTGGGACATAAACGCTCCAGCCCTTAAAATCTTTGAATCAAATTCGGAGTGACGGCGCTGTAGATGAAGACTATGGCTCAGGTGACGCGAGTAGGAGGCAGAGTACCTAAACGAACTTGCCGAGCGGAACTGGAGACGTATGTATGTTGGTTGAGCGCCACCTTAAGTAAGTAAGAGTCTCCGACTTTGCGTATATGAGATGCGAACGTAATTGAAGTGAAATGCATTGTAGCCTTAAACTAGCTTTGTTATTAAACTTCGATTTCTTTTAAACTTTTCATGACGTGATCTAACTATAGCTGTCAAATCATGCGGCACCCTAATATCAATAATTTTTTACCCAGCCTTCTTCAGATGGTTTTAAATGGTTTGATGACTAACTCCCATCTCCTGGGCGTTATCACGAGATGCCACATGCCGGTCTAACTCGATGTTTTCCATGATTTGATCGGTATTCGTCTTCACCGGTCCAAAATCACATTTAATCTCACGGTACGTTTCTCTAGCGGATTTGTCTTTTACGAAGGAAAACTTTAAAAAATCTCGAATTTCGGCGTTAGTAAACTCCATTTTTAAACTTCTATAACGTAAACGTCTATAACCATCAAACCAAGACCAATCCAAAAACACTCTAGACATTTGTACATACAATGTAAGAACATTAGCTACAGAAGCAAAACAATCAGAACTAAGACTAGCATTATCAACTATCAACTGGGATATACTGGGACTATCCGAGCTAAGAATTTTTGGACAAAACATAATTGAAAACCAGAATGATATATTCTGTTACATTGGTGAGACCAAAGGCTTGCATGGAGTTGGATTTCTCATCAAAAAGAGTTTAAAGGACAAAATAATAAATGTACGATTTTTTAGTGAAAGGATTTGTAGCCTATGTTTAAAAATACAAAACACAAAAATGACGATAATTCAGGTTTATGCCCCGACCAAAACAGCAACTCACGAAGAAATTTCGAACTTCTACAATTTATTGGACAAAGTATATAATGAAACAAAAACGGAAATAATGTATGTTATAGGAGATTTCAACGCCAAGTTAGGGAAACAGATCGACAACGATGAAGAAGTAATGGGACCATTTGGATACGGGCGAAGAAACAAAAGAGGAGACCTACTTATAAAGTGGCTGGAAGAGACGAATCTCAGATTTGCAATTTCTTTCTTCAAAAAGAGAGAAACACGGAAATGGACCTGGATTCACCCGAATGGGATAACAAAGAACGAAATTGACTTAGTTCTAACAAATAAACTGACAACTATTAATGACATCTCAGTATTGAATAATTTTAAATTTGATAGTGACCATAGGCTAGTAAGAGCAAAAATAAAAGTGAACCATAATACGTTGAAAAGAAACAAACAAACACTCAGTATTCCCAGAATGATACCAACCGAAAATATTGAAAAATATAATGACATGCTTAAGAAAGAAATAAGACTCAATATAACTACAAATAGAATAAATGGAAACTTTCAAAATACATACATATGATTCATTAGAACAGATAATAAAGAACTCGGTGAAAGTTTCAATCATGACTCCTGTTACTCCAAAACCTGATAAATTAACTGATGACACTAAAGCGCTGATAACAAGTGTTGCCAAGTTGACCTGTTTCATGTCAAATTTGACAAGATTTCATCGCTGTTGACATGAAATGAAATACAAATCTTGTCAAAAGTGTTTTGACTTGTTTTTTGACTTTATTTAAAAATTCAATCATTTCCGCAATAAAAACTGTTGCAATAACTTTGCAATTCCTGCAGAAGTAACAAAAAAAGTTGGAACTTATGCTATGTATATACAAAAAGAGGCTGATTCGACCCACACTGATAACTTCCCATCCCTTCTGTCGATTTGTCTTGCTTAAAAGTTTGTCTATATGTATCAAGTTTTACAAAATTTGCGAACTATTTTTCGTGGATTTTATTTTTTTATGAAAAAACGGACTGTTGGATTTTTATAAAAAAAAATACTGAATATCGAAAACAATATTTTCTGTGAAATAAAATAAGTTTGAAGCCAATATTTTTAATTTTTGAAAAGCTATTTGAGTCAAAAGTAAATTTTTAAAAAGTTTTAGTATTGTTTTTTTTTAGGTTTTTATTTTTTGTAAAAAAAACTGTCAATTCGATTTTTCTCAAAATTTTTCAGAATGTTGAAAACAATATTTCTTATAAGCTTAAAAAAAAGTTTGAAGCCAATTTTTCAAATTTTTGAGAAGATATTTGAGTCGAAGTTCAATTTTTACCAACTTTGAGTAATGTTTTTTTTAGGTTTTTATTTTTTATAAAAAACCGTCAATTAGATTTTTCTCAAAATTTTATCAGATGCCAAAAACATTATTCTTCGTTGCACAAAATTGTTTTAAAGATGGAATCATATTTTAGTCGTAAAATTTTTGAGGTGACAAATTTTTTTCATCAGTGTTTTTGATTGAAAAAAAAATCGTTAATTGGATTTTTTTCCAAAAATATACTTGTTTGGTATCACGTTACAATATATAATGATACAATTTAATTCAAGTCTCTAGCGTCATTGATTCATGAGATATTTAGGGTTAACCAAAATTTTCACCTTTTTTTTTTTAAAACCACCAACGCAATTTTCTTGAGGGCCCTTTCTGCATCTTTCTGCATTATTATCTGTATAACAAAATTTATTTGAAGTCGGTATCTCTTCTGTTTCTTGAGCTGTGGACGACGAAAAAACGTCGCGAACGTACGGACATACGAATACGTACACACGCCCGCATAGAAATCTTTCTATAGGGACCTTGAAACGTCGAGAAATGTCAAAATTTTTAATTCGACAAATCGGACCCGTTACAATAACTTCCTATGGGAATTTAATAAGGCCAATATGCAGCAATTGGTCATATTGCACTTAGACAATGTGAAATAAGGCCAAACTATTTTGAGAAATAAGACCAACTTATTTTTACGGCGAGGTATGTATATACATACTGTTTGCAAGACCCCTTCTTGGGTAGACTATAGGTTTTAGGGTGGGTGCGACATTGAGTGTATGCAAAGTTTCTTTGCATTAATGGCAAACCATGCCTTAGAAAGTGAAATAAGACCAATTCGGCTTTATTTCACTTTTTTAAGATAAGACCAACTATTAGAAATTGTCTTATTAGTACACTTTATAATGGAACAAAGACCACTATAGTAAAGTCATATAGAAATATACTTACCAAGAGAACCGACCGGTACCCGTCTTGCCTAAAACACCCTCAAATTTTATTTGAGGTGAACTCACTTAAAAGCCCGTAACAACTACATAGAATCTGGATTTTCCCATAAGAAATGCACGACTAACACAGTCATGCTCATAGAGGAAATATATTATCTAGAGTCCCGACTGGTACCCGTCTTGCCTGAAACACCCTCAAATTTTATTTGAGGTAACTCTCTTAAAAGCCCGTAACAACTACATAGAATCTGCATTTTCCCATAAGAAATGCACGGGACAACTAACACATGCTTATGCTAATGGGCAAAATTCACTCAATTTAGTTTGTAGGCCGAAAGAGAGCAAACCCATTAAGTCGGGACTCTAGATAATATATTTCCTCTATGGTCATGCTAACGCTAACGGGCAACATCCTCTCAGTGCAGTTTGTAGGTCGAAAGAGAGCAAACCCCATAAGTCGGTTCTCTTGGTAGATATATTTCTCTATGAGTAAAGTAGGTTATGTTCCCATTAAGTGAGAACTTTGTCTCTCAGGGAACTTAGTTCCTGGGGACTTATTTCACTTCAGTGGATTTTTTTACTGGGGACTTATTTCCCTGCATCGTATTATAATGTTTTGGTTGTGTTAAAGTGAATATATCAGTTTGTTCTAAAAATTCTCATTTTACAAAAAGCCAATTGTACGATTTTGAAGGACTTTTGACGTGTTGCTTCGAAGGGCATCTTGAGTTGATTATTTGGGTATTTGAACCTATCTTTCCTAGACTATTTTTTTTAAGCAAACTAATTTAAAATTTTGAAGATCCTATTAACAATTTTCAAATATAGAAAAAATGTTAAAAAATAGAAAGCAACTAAACTCAATCGCTTATTTCATTATATGTGAGAATATAAATTATTTACGTAGAAAATCTATAGGTGGTGTTTGAGCCCATACATTCATACCATCATAATACCTTAGCACCAACATTATGAAGATGAAGTAATAGCAGACACAATTTTTATTCTCTTAGCTATTAAAAGCATCACCATCATTGTGCCATCATTGCCCTTCTATAGGTACATACATACGTCCCTATCCCTATATATGTAGGTACTATTATTACACTTTCATGTTAAAGATAGAGTAAGAGTAGGTTCTTCCCATTGAACAAGCAAGGAAGCCCAGGAATAAAGCATCCTTTGGGAAACCTCAAAAAAGGATAAGAAAAAAAAAACATACAAGAATAACCACCGAATGGATATTGAAATTCTTAGCGCAGCAGTAGCTTTCGGATGGGTGTAGGTTTATTCGGATATACATACCATATACCATAGGTACCGTACCATGAGCCTTGACAGCTATGAGAGTTCTTCTTTATACACATGCATACATCCATCTATCTACATACGTATTTATACATATAGATATATTTGTAGGTAGAAGAAGCAGACAGTAGAGGAAAACCCCACGGTTCATCGAGAAAAATAAACGGAGTGAACGTAATTTTTCTCTTCGTTTGACTTTAGCCTTTTATCCGTTTTTCACCATCGCTATCATCATCATATAAGAGAGATTCCTTATAACGGGATACAAAAGGATTCCGGACGAACGCAATTCGATTATCCAAAATCCACATCCTCATCCACATATTATTTTGTGGTGCTTCGTATGTAAATCTTTCGATAAAGGGTGGCGGTAGAGCGGTGCGGTGCGGTGGCAATGGATGCCGTAGCGGTATACCACCGCACCACCACAGCTCCGCCAATATAACAGTAACCAGTGAATTTTGTTGTCTTCGTCTCATAATAGCTCACGCTGATGTGACTTTTGTGTAAAAATCTGAAAGGAAAATAAATAAAAAGGATTACTTTTAACAGCGCATCCCAGATAGAGTTTTCAGTTTTGGTCTTTGGTGCATTCGTAAGGATTTTCATTTTTCACTGTTTTCACTGGAAGTTAAGAAGAAAAAGCAAACTGTCCAAAGAGATAGAGAAAGTGAGAAAGAGAATTGATAAAGACAGATTGCATTAAGTTATTGCAACATTGGATTTTAAGCAAATTAAAATGGAATAAGCTATATGACGAAACAACTCGACTTTACAAAACTAACAACTGATTCATTTAAATTGTGTTACTTTCAGACACTTGACTTTGGTGAAATGCTGAAAGTTCTGGTCTTTCAAAATTTGAAAAGCAACTCTATATTAGAACTGTACGATTCCTTTACGGTTAGGCCCATTGTGATACCACATGAATCTTGAGGCTTTCTCCTAAGCTCAATGAAACCAGTTTGAGTCCCTTACGAAACGTGAGAGACTGATTATGCTAATATGATTTTGATCGTTTACCTAGATCTTTATAGAAGAATTCTCCTAGGTATTTCTTTCGTTTTTGAGCTAGCGCAGGGCATGTACAGAGAAGATGAAGAACTGTTTCCTCCTCTTCCTCGTCCATACAGCATCTGCAAAAGTCATTTGAGAATACGCTTAGCCGCGTGGCGTGCCTATTAGACAGTGTCCGGTTATGACACCTATTATCGATAACAAGCACCTTGATCGCTTTAAATCTAGTGTAGGCCAGATGTTTTTTGTGACCTGACACGTGGTGATGTTGTTCCATCTTGTGTTTGCCTTCTTCATAGCGTCTTGCATTAGCAATAGAATACAAGTAGCGATTGGTATGCCACCATTTTCCAAACGTGGTAGAATGGGTTGTGCTGTACCGTTCCTGGCGAGTTCATCTGCCTTACAGTTACCTGGAATGTCTCAATGGCCCGGCACCAAGCAAAGTCGAATATTAAATTGATGTGCCATCTCCATTAAAGATGATCGACATTTAAGGACTGTTAAAGAGTTTGTAGAGACAGAGTCCAATGATTTGATAGCGGTCTGACTATTTGAGAAAATACGAAATATCAGATGTTGATATCACGCTTTCTTTAAGCCAGGACAAGACTTCTTTTATCGCCAAAAGTTCCGCCTTCAATGATTGGGAAGGCTGAATGAGAAACTTAATTTCAGTCGTTCAGAGTACACACCTCCGCCAGCCCCTTCTTTTGTTTTTGATCCATCCGTATAAAAATGGATTGACTCGTCTTCCAGGAAACCTATTCTCCCAGGGGTTATTTATACCCTTTATATGTTTATATTTAAACATGGATTTAAGAAGGGATAGAGATGAACGTTGGTCTTAAATATCTGAACATCATTGGAAATGTAAAAACAGAGCTGGCCAAAGCATTCCACATTATCGATGTGTGGTTTAAAAAAGAATCTCAATGCTTGAAATTACGCTCGCAATTGATATAAAGGGTAAAGTAATGAGTATTTCTTTAAGTGAAAGTACTACAGGTGAACTTTTTAAGGAATTGAACGCAACTGCTGGCTAATTCGACAAAACATTCTTTGTAAAAATATGGATAAAACAATGAAAGGGATGAAACATTGTGGCGGTGTTCGAGAGATGTAAATGTTTCGGTTATGGTTCTATCTAAGAGATTTAAACTTTAATTAAGCTTTAGACGAATGAAGTATTTGAAAATTACAGCCAGATCAGAAGGGGTGAAACATTTCTTGCAATGTCCGAGAAATCCTAACCACCTAGCAGCATTTTTGGCATTATTGAGTGCTATTGGACGATAGTTGGTAGGGTAGGAGGATTCGCCTTTTTTAGGGACAGGCTTGAAAAATGCTGTTTTTCATCCGCTCGGGAAGGGTACTGTAGAGTAATAAAAATGAAAAACCTTAAACACCTCTTCAGTACAATTGGTATATACTATCCGCCCAGGAGATTTGTGTATGATTAGCTCTAAGACTCAATTGAATACAAAATTTTGTTATGACGTATGCATATTTCGAAATTTCATCAAGTCTACAAAATCTAACTGACCATACAAATTTTGTTATCAGATATTTATAAATAAACTTTAAATTTCTCCAAAAAGATCTTCAATATGATTTGCTGCTCGGCTTGCAAAATTTTTTCTAAAGTTTAGTTTGTGAATAAGTTTATCGTCATAAAATAGTGATATAAGAAGGCAATTGTTAAAAGATTTAAGCCCAGTTAGTGATATCATTTAAAAAAAAAAAGATAGAGAATTTTTATTATCTCGAACGTTAGGGGGCTTCATAAACAAAATAAAAATACATCTTCGTAGTCCTAGGTTTTTTTTGGTTGGCAAATTAAGCACTTTATTTCAAATACAAAATTAGTCTAAGCTTAAATTGTTCCTTTTAACTTGAATATTAACTTCAGGCTATTATTGCGTTTGTAAGGAAATTCTAACGAGAGATTTTTATAAAACATCGCATTAAAAAGTCGAAAAAAAAGTGGGTTTTGCAATTCCGTGCGTTTGTCTATTCTCTCCCCTTATGTTTAATCATTGATTCGATTGAGTTCAAACTTGGAAATTATGGTTTTAAGGTTTTGGTCAAAATTAAAATCTTATCAAACTTTTGATTTTGTTTGCCGATTTTTCATAATCTATTGACACAAACAATTTAATTTAAATTTAAAGTTAAAAATTCAAAGTTGTGGCCAACCCAAAAGCAAGCAACAACAAGCGATAAAATTTGATCGTACTTTTTTTTCATCCAAAATATTGACTTAAGAGGAAAATTTTGCACATGGTATCTATTTTTTTAAAAATCTATTTTTGAGATCATTTCTTTAGTATTTTTTTTAAAAAGATTACTAATCTTGCAGATATGTATTTTTAACGTTCTAATATTAACGATTTAACGAATTGAACATTTTTTTTCTCAAAGTTTCAAGTTCCCCAGAATCTAAATCTGCCATTTTTTATCCTTTATATTAAATTTTATTCTACAGACGAAAACATCCTGATTTATAATTATATTTTAACTTTTTATAACTTTAAACTTTATATAACTTTTCAATTATATTAATTTTCACTTTTTAAGAGTCACGAAGAAATATTACTAAATTGGTTTAACTTTTTAAGAATTTTGACAATAAACAGCGTAAACCTTAATTTTTGAATAAGTTAGCCTTAAAGTTCCTTGAACGAAAATTTAGCATATAACAAAAAATATCGTGTGCAGTTCTTAAGGGCTACCAAGGAAAGTTATCAGTGTTTGCCCAACTTCTTTGTTTCATGTGTTTTTACCTTTTGTTTAAGGATACTCTGTTTCTTATACTATACTGTACTTCCTTATAATTTTTTTTATTTTTTTCTCTTTATCTAATGTCAATTTCAATATTTATTTAATATTTCAAAATATACATATGTACGTACATATATAAATATATACATACATACATACATATGACCAAAAATCAAATCTTATGATGAACTTAAATGTTTTAACGGCTTGGGATGTTGAAGTTCACATGTAATAATTTTTCTTAAAAAATAATAACTCCAATAAATTATAAATAATTTTAGTGAACGGCAACTTTCAAAAATTTCTGTGGATACGTTAAATTTGCAAAAGAATAATGCACGTGGATTAAAAAGTCTTCTTATTCCTCTTAAGCTAGAAATGCAAGTTGCTAGAAATATGATAATAATGGTAATTGGTGTTCAAAACTTAGTTCAAAATAAAATCAACTAAAAATATTATGTATGTATGTACATATTTTTTATTTTAAGATTCGTCGAAATCAAATGAGAAAACTTTTGAACGAAGAAAATGAAAAATTTAACGAAGAATTGCATTCAAAGGGCTTGGCAATGCTTCAAGACTATAATTAACTCTTCTTTTTTATGTCGTGCTTTAATTTTCAATTATAGGTACATATGTAAATATACTTGTATGTACTTAACAAACATTAAGTACTCTAAGTACAGTTTTTCTAAATGCTTCACAAAATGTACAAAATCAGCTAGAACAGCACAATTCTTAAAACTAATAGCGTGCGATGATTTCCTCAAGTTTTATGTACACGTAACCTTTCCTTTTTGTCTTCTGTCTTACCGAGGGTTACTAAAATCAAAGCAAAAAATTTATTTCAAGATACCGTGTTCAAAGAACAAAAGATGATAATTTCCAATTTTTCTCAACTTTTAGAACCCAGCTGGAAACTACCTATGTACGTGTGTTTTGAATGATTTTAATATAATTTTTGAAGTACCATTTCCAGGCAGGTATGTATATCACAGATTAGGTTGTTTATAAGGCTTTTAATAGTGATCAGGTATTTTAAGAAAAAGCACACAAAGAATATTTGTTCTGAGAATTCTTTAATCAGTATTCAGCAACTCTTACGTCAATAGGCAAGGTAGGTACCTTACTTTACGCGTATACTTGCAGTTATTATGCACATCTTTCCCATGCTACACTACTTACTAGGTATTGTAGTAGGCAAGGTACCTACTACTTATTAAAGTTTCAGGTACACTCGAAAACATCTGCAGCTGTGAGCCATATTATCATCCTTAGCCTTAGCTTCTTCTTCCCTTGTCTCAGTCAATCTGTATCTTTTTGAACACATGCACATCTCAAATATATATATGTGGGATGTTGTAACGAGTCCTTGCAAAGGATCTATAGAACCAATACTTTATAATGCTTCACATATACACACACACACATATGATGCAACTTATTATATGCACACGTGTGCTACATATAGTTACCATCAGTGTAGAAACCTTTACCTGCCAAACCATATTCCTACAGTGTGGGTCAAAAAGCTTTTTCATAGTTTGAATCAAATCATTTTAAAGTTAACATAAAACAGTCTTGGGAGATTTAAATTCCGGAATATTGCAATGACTAGGAAAGACGGAGTGTGGTAAGGTATTCCACATTCGCGTAGTACTGCTAAAGAACGTATCTATGTTAAAGAGAAGAATTCAGCTGGCTATTTCTCTAGAGCATAAATCATTAAAAGAACGGCAAAGAAGGGTGAGACAAGAAAAAAGAAAGGACCCAATGTTATATTATCACCAATCAATTTAAATTCTCTGCTTTCAATACAGTTTAAGAGGCTTAAGTAAGTTTCAGTAGCACCAGCCCACAGATGGGAATTATACTCAAGCTTTGAACGTATATAAGATAACTGAAGAATAAAAACAAATATGAAAAGCTAAGAGTACTATTGTCAAAGAAACAATGTATTGGATTAGAACTTCCAGACAGGATATCATCAATAAAAATAAGAAAGAGTGTTGGAGATAGAACAGAGGCCTGTGGCACACCAGCATTTATTTTGTGATTTTCAGACTTGAACCCATCCAATACTACTTGTATTGCACGATCCGAAAGGTAATTACTAATCCAATGAAGGAGTGATTTATGAAAACCAAAATCAAGCATATCGAAAACTGAAGAGGAATTTGCGTTCTACCTGCTGTTGCCAAAATAGAAGCAAAAATCATACTGGAACTTATCAGAGAATACCTTGAGGCCACACTCGATGCCGAAGAAGCAGGATCCCTCGCTCGATCCTCCTTTATTGATCATATCAACAGCCTGCGGATCATTATTGAGAACTGCGTTGAATATGCACCACTACACCTGCTGTTCAACGACTTCGAGAAGGCCTTTGATAGCGTCAACAGGGAGTACATCTGGTTAGCTTTACGGAGGAGAGTCATTCCAGAAAAACTAATTGCTATTATTAAAGCAACATATGATGGATCCAAGTGTCATGTTCTGCACGATGGTAGGTTGTCAGATGATTTTAAAATCCGTAGTGAAGTCAGACAGGGCTGTATTCTGTTTCCAATATTGTTTTTTTTGGTGATAAGCGATGTACTGCGCGCAGCTTTGTCAGATAGTGGAGGGATCCAATGGACTTTGACATAATATTTAAAGCATGTGGATTAGGCGAACAATGTTTGCTAACTCTCTCATAGGATCATGGATGAAGCAGAAATGGAGAAGCAGAAATCGTGGGGCTGAAAATTAATTCCGGGAAAAAAAATTGTTCCCCCTCGGAACCCGACCATTTTCTCAAATATTTCTTCACAAACTGTAGGGAAAGTGGAGAGCTTTCAATATGTTATAAGTATTGTTTCCATCGAAGGCGGAACCGAACAAGACGTCATCTGTCGCATCGGCAAAGCAAAAGCGGCGTTTGGTATGCTGTCAAAAATTTGGCGGAATAACTCTATTAGCTTAAGAACAAAGCTACGACTGTTTCGCAAAAAATGTCGATTCTGTGCTTCTTTATGGGTGCAGCACCTGTGAGTTAACTTCAGCCATTACAAGAAAGCTACAAACCTTCGTGAATAGATATCTTCGCAACATCCTAAGGATTTTCTGACTAAACCGAATATCTAATGAGGTCCTTCATAGAAGGACCGGTCAGGAACCTATAGACTATTATACGAAGGCGTAAGTGGCAATGGATTGGAGATAGGCCAAGCAATGCAGTGGAATCCGCTCGCTCAAGAAGGAGGAAGAGCTGGACGGCCGCGAAGCACATGGCGCAGGACAGTTGAGGAGGAATCAGCGTCACTAGGCAAGAGTTGGAAGGAGCTGAAACACATCTCCAGAAACCGCACACGATGGCGGGTAGGCGTAGTAGAGGCCCTATGCCCTTTACGGGGGTTCCCAACGGACTTAACATGTCTGAGGACCTAATTAAGTACATAAGTAAGATGATGATACCAAACCCTTTCAAATGCTTTTGCAATATCAAGTGCAATAATTCTTCTAAACGATGTAAAGATTTGCTCCCCTGTTGGGTGAGATGAACCATGAGATCACCAGTGGATCTTTTGCTGCGAAAGCCTTATTGTCGGTCATTGAGAAGCTTTTGGTCTTTGAGATATTTTTTAAGCTGATAACTAATCAGCGTTTCCATGACCTTGAAAACAAGGCACGTAAGTGCAATCGGTCGAAATGAGGCAAGTCCGACATTCTAGACTGCTCATTTGAAAGACATTATATTCTACAATAATCCCAAAAAGATATTCATTAGTCATTTTTTGCGATTCTGAAAAAAATTGTCACTAAAATATAAAATCTTTAAATGTTATTAACTTCCCATAGGAAGTTATTGTAATGGGTCCAATTTGTCAAATTGAAAATTTTGACATTTTTCGAGGTTTCAAGGGCCCTAGAGTGTTTTTCGTCGTCCATAGCTCAAGAACCAGTAGAGATATCGACTTCAAATAAATTTTGTTTTACAGATCATATGGCAAAAAGATGCAGAAAGGGCTCTCAAGAAAATTGCGTGGGTGGTTTTTTTACCATAGCAGTTAAAAGAAAAGGTGAACATTTTGGTTAACCCTAAATATCTCACGAACCAATAATGCTAGAGACTTGAATGAAATTTTATACTATATATTGTAACGTGATACCAAACAAGTATTGAAAAAAATACAATTAACGGTTTTTTATAAATCAAAAAAACTGAAACAAAAATATTTGTCACCTCGAAAATCGAAAAAAATAAAAACCTGAAAAAACATTACTCAAAGTTGGTAAAAATTGAATTTGGACTTAAATATCTTTTCGAAAATTTAAGGTAATGGCTTTCATTTTATTTAATCTTATATTATCTTATAAGAATTATTGTTTTCAACATTTGGTAAAATTTTGAGAAAAATCGAATTGACAGTTTTTTTTACAAAAAATAAAAACCTAAAACAAAAAATGAAGAAAAGTTAGTAAAAATTGATTTTCGACTCAAATAACTTTTCAAAAATTTGAAACATTGACCTTAAACTAATTTTATTTTTTAAAAAATATTGTTTTCAACATTCATTAACATTTTAAGAAGAATCGAAATCACGTTTTTTTTACAAAAATTAAAAACCTAAAAAAAAATAACAAAAGTTGGTAAAAATTGATGTTCGACTTACATACTCGTAAATATCTTTTCAAAAGTTTGAGATATTAAACTTATTTTATCTTATGAGAAATATTGTTTTCAACACTCAGTAAAATTTTGACAAAAATCGAATTGACAATTTTCTCACAAAAAATAAAAACCTAATAAAACTTGGTAAAAATAGATTTTCGACTCAATTATCTTTTTTAAAATTAAAAATATTGGCTTCAAACTAATTTTGCTCACAGAAAATATAATTTTCGACGTTCAGTAAATTTTTTATTAAAATCCAAAAGTCAGTGTTTTTCATAAAAAAAATAAAATCCATAAAAAAATAAAACGCAAATTTGGTAAAAAATGATGTTCGGTTCTTGATATCTCGTGAAAAATAGAAGTTATTGACTTTAAATCCATTTTTATTTAAGAAATAAAAATTTTTAAGAAATGCTACTAAAATTGGTCAAAAATTGTGGTTCAACTAAAAATCTCGTTAACAAAAATAGATTTTGAAATCAAATTATTTCATCATATACAAAATGTTGTTGGTGATTTTCAAATTTTTTAGAATAATTTAACTGATAACTTTTTTAACAAAACACAAAAACCTACAAACCTTTTAAACAAGACAAATCAACAGACGGGATCGGAAGTTATCAGTGTGGGTAGCACCCCAGCCTCTTTTTTACAAATTAAATTAGGCAGTCACTTTTGGCCTATCCTGTATTATTTACTGCTCCTACACCTGAAGATCCCATAAAAATATCCTCGAAAGTTTTACGTCGAAATTTATTATTTGGTGTGCTTGAAATATGTGTAAAAGTAACAGAGATTAATGGGTTGCATTTGTTTGGTTTGCACTCGCTTCCAACATACATCCCCACGGGGACGAGCCTTATGATGCCATACTATACTCGTACCACCACCACCACCGCACCGTGTTCCTCGTAATTGTGGTTCTGTCGGAAGAAAAACTTTACGCTGCTGTATGCTGTCCTCATCCTCAACGTCATCATAGTACCACAATAGAAACGTGTTCTTCGTGCTCATGGGAAAACATGGAAAATCATAGATTTGTCTAAATGCAACTGTGAAAAACTTTTTGGTGAAAAACCTTTTGCCAATTTATGGCTTATAAATGCCTTAAACTTTATTTATGTTTATGTATTTGTATAGGTTATAGGTACCTACCTAAATAATGATTGTAAATGGGGCTGATTCAGAGATGGCATATCTATTTTTGAACATAAATTTAGTTTCAAAATGGAAATTTGTCCTTTTATCATTTGTTTTAAGTTTTAAAATGGAAGTTAGAAATGTTTTTTTAACCTTAAATTAAGAGCTTAGTACAATTGTTAAACAGTACTAACAAATTAAAGTGCATTCATAAAAGATATATCAGTTTAATTGTTTAAATGAGTGCAAAACCTTCAAACTACATGTTAATATGAATCAGTTTGACATCCCTGTTTATTTTACATGTTTTTCATACATTGTTTCTTTTTTAATTTTTGATTTTGATAAAACCAAAAACTTTGTTTGGAAAATAATTGAAACTCGATGTCAAATTTAAGTGGATTTTTCATTAGGAAACCTCACAATGTGTCACTAAATTTTTCAGTTTCGTATTAATTTTTTAAAACCCAGCTGATGTGCTTTTATAAGAAAAAACTATAATCAAGCAAGAATATTGAAATGTGTGAAGCTGTACAAAACGAGTAATGTTGATATTTGTGTAAGGTGCATTAAAATAGTGAGTATACGCCTAAGTTTATGGAATTTTCCATAAGATTCCTTATCTGGGGTATGATATGGACGGAATTCAAAATCTTAAATGTGAAAATCCCAAAATTGTCCAGATTTTCTTATTGAGAGTTCTTATATGTCAATAGGAACTAATCTTATGTTTCATCAGACTTTAAACGGTCGGTTTTGAAAAAAACCTGTGAAACGAAAAACGATAAGGGAAATAGTTTTGCCTTCACTTTTCATTACAAGCTTATAAAAAGCTTATAAAATCTAGAACAAAAATGTTTTGTATTCATTGCTACTTCTACTATAACTCTGATTTATATAGACACACACAAAGAGAATTGTGAAGGAGCTATACGATCAATACCTGTAGTGGGTAAACGCTTCTGCACACAAATATTACGAGAAAATGCACATACTGGGGATTTGAGATAGTTTTGCGTGCAACAGGCAACCTTGTGCAGAAGAAACTACTTTCATAAGACCTGCACTGAACATTATAGGTAATGGTCAAATCATACGAAAAAAAAAGACGATGGAACGTGACCTACACTGACGACTTCCCAGCTCATCTGTCGATTTGTCTTGCTTAAAATATTAACAAAATATTCAAAAACTAATTTGAAGTCTATATCTATTTTCGTTAACGAGATTTTTCGTCGAAAACCATTTTCTAACGACTACTCTAAGAAAATTTGGCACAGATTAAAATCATTTGGAATTCAATACGTAATTTATTCACGAGATATCGAAAATCGAACATCAGTTTTTACCAATTTTGCGTATTTTTTGTAGATCTTAGTTTTTATGAAAAAAAACTGACTGTCGGATTTTTATTATAATTTAACTGAATGTCGAAAACAATATTTTATATATGTATATAATCTAAAATTATTTTGAAGCCAATATCTTAAATTGTTCTAAAGATATTTGAGTCGGAAATCATTTTTTACCAACTTTTAGGAATATTTTTTGTTTAGGTTTTTATTTTTTTGTAATAAAACTGTGAATTCGACAGTTTTCGAGGGGACAATTATTTTTTTTTGATTTATAAAAAAAAAGTAATTGAATTTTTTTCGAAATAATATTGGTTTGGTATCACGTCACAATAAATAATATAATTTCATGTATCGTTCGCTAAAGGGCAATTTTTGGATTGCTTTTAAGTTTCTTACTTGTAACCAATTTTTAAATTGGGCTCAAAACACGATATTATTAATTATAGACCCTTTTGTAAACTTTTCTGTATTTCAAAAATTTTGGAAAAGCTTGTCTGCAATAGGTTCACTAAGTTATTTCTTATTCGTATATGGTTAGTGCGTTGGACTGTCATGTAAGGGGTCTTGGGTTCAATCCCTACCTGTGCCACCTAACCTTTTTCACTGGTACTGCCTCTTGCGAGGAATTGAAAAATCCTCCAACAGTAATTCTTGTCATGAAAAGTGCTTTCTCAAATTAGCCGTTCGGATTCGACATATAAACTGTAGGTCCCTTCCATCTCTGACAACATTACTCGCACACAGGAATGGTTGAGAGTTGTAAGTCACTAGGCCCTGGTTCTTCATGGACTGTTGCGTCAGCTAATTTATTTATTTATTTTTATTTCAGTTTTTCAACATAGTGTACTATTCGGCTTGGTCCGACAATTAAAACTTATTTATACTTCGTAAATAAAAACACAAATTCACTTTATTCAAATAACTCACAAAATTTTGTTATTGATTCAATTATTTTCAATTATTACTTTTTAAACACAGTCTCTACTTTATCGCAATTCACAATCAATAATCCACAGCTTCGCTTCCGAGCGCCTATTTATATACCTCAAATCGGTTCGAGAATCTACTAGGTTCTTCTCGATGCTTAACGAAGCGAGTTCTCCTCTTTATCACTAGATGCTTAACGAAGCTAGTCCTCCTCTTAGCCACTAGATGGTTCTCGATGCTTCACGAGGCGAGTTCTCCTATTAATCCCTAGATGCTTAATGAAGCGAGTTCTCCTCTTAATCACTAGATGTTGCCCTTATATTAAAAGAGATAAAGAGTGTATACACATTACAATAGGTTTGTATCAGAGAAATCAACTGCAACAAACTTAGCTTTAATGAGCAATACCATCATAACGAATATGGAAAATGGTTTTCAAACAGATGTTATTTTAACTGATTTTTCTAAGGCTTTTGACAACCATCAAATCTTGTTAAATAATCTATCTTCTCCAGGTATCCACTCTTCCCTTTTAGAATGGTTTGAATCGTATTTAGCTGGTAGAGTTCATACAGTAAAAGTTTATAGTTCACTCTCAAAATGTACTTCGGTTCCATCTGGTGTTCCTCAAGAGAGTCATTTGGGTCCATTATTGTTTTTGTTATTTGTAAACGATATTCCCAATGTTTTTTTAAAATTCTTACTGCCTTCTTTTCGCTGATGATCTCCAGATTTACCGTAAGATTTCCTGTCAATATGCCTGTTTTCTTCTTCTTCTTGGATGATCTATCAAAGCTTGATTATTGATGCAAGCAAAGTCACCTTCTATTAAACGTTTCTAGTTGTTATGTTTTGTCGTTTTTCAGAAATTCTTATCCCATAATGTTTGACTATAATATCAACCACACAAAATTAGAACATGTAACTAAGAAGAAATAACGTAGTACCCGTAACGTGATGGTTAGTAAGTTGGACTGTCATGCAAGGGGTCTTGGGTTCAATCCCTGCCTGTGCCACCTAACTTTTTTCACGGGTACTGCCTCTTGCGAGGAATTGACAAATTCTCCAAGAGTAATTCTTGTCATGAAAAGTGCTTTCTCAAATTAGCCGTTCGGATTCGGCATATAAACTGTAGGTCCCTTCCATCTCTGACAACATTACTCGCACACAGGAATGGTTGAGAGTTGTAAGCCACTAGGCCCTGGTTCTTCATGGACTGTTGCGTCACCTAATTTATTTATTTATTAACTAAGAAGAAAGATCTAGGAGTATAATCCTATACACCAATATTTCTTTTTTACTTCATTATAAACAAAGCAAATCAAATGCTTGATATTTAAAAAATAAACACGAAAGAACTCTCTGATCCTTATAATCTGAAATCCCTTTTCAATTCTGATCTGTAAGTGATCTGTTCTTGAATATTGTAGTATTGTTTGGAACCCTTCCTATAATAATTCAATTGGCAGAATTGAAAAAGTTTAGCAGCATTTTACAAGATATACTTTATACACTTTTTTTTAAATTGCAATGGTAAAGAAACCGCCACTCAATTTTTTTGAGAGCAATTTCTGCATCTTTCTGAAAGCTTCCCGATGTACAGACGTACGAACACACGTATGCACAGATAACTTTAAAAAAATCATTTATTTAGATTCTAAATACCTTGAAACGTTGAGAAATGTCAACATTTTCAATTCGACAAATCAGAACGATTACAATAACTTTCTATGGATGCTAAGTTTATAGAGTACAACGTCCAGCTTGCCTATTGGCCACTCCATAAATCTTAAGTATTTAGAATCAATTTTAATGCACACATTCACATCTCCAAAACTACAGAAAATTCCAGATTTCTATACCTTCCAGATTTTTCTATGACGATAGGGCATTCCTGGAAGACGAGTAAATCCACTTTTATACAAATGGATCAAAAACAAATGATACTTCATCATTGTTGTGGCGTGTACTTTCAACGGCTGAAATTAAGTCTCTAATCCCCCCTTCCCAATCATTGTAGCTTGTTCCAGGCGGAACTTTTGGTGATAAGAGTTTGCTTAAAGAAAACGTGGTATCAACATCTGATATCCGTATTTTCTCAGATATAGCTAGTCAGCCCGCTATCAAATTTCTGGACTCTAACAGTCCATAACTGTAGGAACTAATGGAAGACGCTATAAATAAGGCCAACAGGTGGAATAACATAACAACGTGTCAGGTTACAAAAAACATCTGGCCTAAACTAGATTTAAAACTTTCAAAGTGCTTGTTATCTCTAAGCAGATCTCATATAAGCTCGATAATCGGTTTTATAACTGGGCAATGTCTAATAGGAAAACACGCCACGAGGCTAGTGGTATTTTCAAATGACTTTTGCAGCAGCTGTATGGATGAGGAAGAAGTGTGTCACGGTAAAAATTACCGCGACGAGAACCATTCTCTCCGTTATCCAAATACTTGTTCCTCCCTCCTCCATTCCTACAGGTGTTTCGTACAATCTACTGAGAGAGAGAGGGGCAGCCATGGTCCATCAGCCATCGGTTTACTCTCTCAGTACCTACTTTGGAAAGAAACATAATCATTGATGTCGATTTTATATATATAAAGTGGATAAGCTTTCCACTTTAACTAAAGTGACAGACGGGCGGTCTTGTCAAATACTAAGAACGGGTGACAGCCAGTCCCCGAAGAATGAATTACCACCATAAGTGTCAGACGGATGGTCTGACTCCAGTAAACCAAAATTGGCACGGTCGACACTTGGTCTCCGAATGCCGAAGTTATTCCATGGGAGAATGGCTTCAAGCCCAACTTTTACACCCTAATTATACTTAAATGTACAAGATGGAACGATAACGTCCCATTTTCACCAAATCTGCGCGAAAGTCAAACGAAGTAACTTTAAAACGCGTGTAGCGAACTTCTGCCACATTTTTCTTCCACAATTGTTATTAATCGAAACTTTACTAATTTCCATCAAGTTTTCACAATTATATTTGTTTTGCTGGGAAATATCGGTGGGGAAAAATGCAAAGTGTGAACAATCAAATTTCTTGAGTTCCAAGGTTTTTCTTTCATTCAAAATTGAATCGGGGATGTTAGGTGGCTGAATGCACCCACTGCATTCCCGCCCTCTACAAGTCAGAGTAGAGCGCGGCAAATTCAGGGGTGACTTGCATTAAGCTGGGGAGATTAAAGTGCGAGTTAGAAAAGGCTACTGGGTTTGCAACTGCGTTGGCACACTCACGCAAACAAGCTGATCGTTGCTGATAAATGACGCGACCGAAACCCAAGTCTCTGAGTTGCTGAAAGCACTGGGTTTTTGAAGAAAAAGGGTTCATCCAGGCTTGGAAAAAGCCTGAGAGCTCACTTTTTTGTAAGCTACGAAATCGAATAGATCGAAAGAAAAGTAATTTTGGAAGATAGAAATTTGATGGGAAAAGAGTCAATTTGAGAAAGTGTTTTAAAATTTGAAAAAGGAGAATAATTTTGGAGACTTGGTGGAATATACTCCTTTGAGATACAGGAGAGGAAAAGAAGGAAAATTGGTTAAGGAAGGAAGCGAAATCTGGCAGGACAAATAAGCTAAGTATAATAGTTTGGTTTATTTGGTTAAAAATTAATTCCAAAAGAAAAAAAAGATTATCGTTTGGCTTTGGCTGTTCGCTTTATTTCAGAAAATTACGGAACTCGTGACCCGCTTAAAATAAAACCGTTAACATTTTTCGGGATTAAACGTTACCGGTCCATCTTATCTTTTCTTGAATAACGATTTGTTTCTTTGTTTAAAAGATCCTGGGTTTTAGCCCTGCTTAATTGCAAGGTTTCCCAGGCAATTTACTTAATAATAAATATTTTAAAAATTAATTCCAAGACTTAAACTTTTATTGAAACTTCTTTCACCGTCGGTTTCGTTCCGAAGGTTTGCAATTTCCTTAATTAAAAAAAATTTCAGGATATACACCCCTGTGGTCATCGACATTTTTATATTCTGATCAATTTAATTGATCAACTACGATATCATCTCAAATATGATATCAATTGATTCGCTGAATCCACCCTTAGCTGAGTGGCCGGAGACATCAGCATCATACGTGCTGAATGTGCTGAATTTTTCTACGACCTTCTTTACGTTCTAGGTTCTCGTCGTGGTTTTGTTCGGGATCGTCGTGGTCGTAATCGTGGTCGTCGTCGTCGCGTTCGTGGAAAAAATCAGAGCAACAATAGTAAAAACAGTTCTTCACCTCCTCTGTACATGCCCTGCTCTAGCTCCAAAAAACGCAAGATTTGTCTAGGAGAATTCTTTTATAACGATCTAAACGATCTCAATCATATTAACATATCAACATAACATATCGTTCACGTTTTGTAAGGAACTCAAACTGGTTTCATTGAGCTTCAAGGTTTATATGTGGTATCACAATGAGCTATTAACCAAACCTTAACCTTGTTTGGCTCTTTGTTCAAATTCCAATTTTCAGTAATTTAACATTATTTTAAAGGTTATTGAATAAAAATTGAAGTGATGTTTTTCGAAAAAAAAAAAAAAAAAACATCATTAATCAATAGAAGGCTAAAACATTCCTTAAATTTTTCTATTGGTTTTATTTTAATTTCATAATAACGTAAAATTGAAAACTTCCCTAAAATAATATAACTTAAACATATAGAGAACACTTAATAAGAGATCCTGTAGATCTCCACCCGTATTTTTTTTGGATCGGATTATATAAGCTCATTTGATTCTGATAATAAATGTAAAAGTATCTGTACGAAATAAAATTGACGATAAAAAGGAAATACATTTTTCGAATGTAATTTTAATAATGTATAATTCTAACATCAATATAGAAAAACTTAAAGCATCCAACTTTCAAACACTCGATAATACTCGAAAGTATATATTATATAAGAACTATAAGAATCGTTGATCGAAATTCTAACCAAGAGAGGGTTAATGTTAAATCACGTCATTTCCCAGCAGAATATAAATTGCATGACAATTTGACGAACGAACAAACACACAGACAAATATAGACAGATAGGAAGGACATCAGAGCACATCAGAGGCGACACACAAGTCACAACATTCCTATACTCTATAGACATATAGACATATAATGTATAGATTTACGAATTTGAGTATATTTCACATATAAAAGCTGCGTTGAGTTTGGTTTGGTTTGGTTAGGTTTTGTTGAATTAGCAATTCAAATCGATGTAACATCGAAATTCAACCACAGAGATACAATTTCACATCCCCATTACACAGAAGTAACTGTATTCAAGCTCACCGCATTGATTATATCAAAATAATTGCGGTCTAATTATCTCAAACTTACTCCGATCCTATAAAGGTACATATACCGTATTCTAAATCGTGTATCTAGTCAGAGGATATGGATATTGGATATAGAGTTGCAGTTTATACAGGGTGGTTCAGAAGTAACTTCCATATAGTATATACTTTAGAAAAGAGTAAGAATGAAATAAAATGTCCCTCAAATGAGCTCTAGCTCCATGCTGACAAAGACGGGCTCTATTTTAGAACGTTTTCAATAATACTTTGTGGGGCATCTAGGCTCAGCGCATGTATTTCAGTCCGAATGTTTTATTTCAGCTGCGGGATAGGACACTTTACGAGCCAAATAATCCCACAGAAAAATATTAATAGCACCTAGAAGCCAAATTCATACATCTCCAACCAAATCCATACTTTTGAAATCACATCTCAGGACATCAAAGGCCTCTAAAAGTGTTAGATTATAGCTCGACAACTTTCAGCATGTCTTCAAAGAAATATGGGCCTGTCATTTTTTTCTGAAATTACAAAACAACAGGATTTGCACTTGAGTGAATATAGAAGTACCCAAAACGGACCAACCTCGGGTTCTTAGTACCCCAAGTACGTCAATTTAATACAATTAATAAATCCATTTAAATGGAAATAAGCTTTATTATTTATTGGGCTAACGCCATAAGCTTTAGCTATAAAGTTTTCTCTAAGACACTGTGTTATTCATAGTAGTAAGTCTACCGATTTTTTTTCAAATGAGGACAAAGTTTTTGACCCACCCTTTATAAACAAACTCATACAATCATGTATATTAAAATTGGAATTGGAATTGGAATCGGAATAGTAATCGGACATTCAAAGGAGTTATTATGATGAGTCGCCCGTGTACTGTACTTTGCTCTACTCTGCATAGGTCTGGTGTTCGAATTAGTGAAACGCAATTAATTTACCATCCAAAGATATCTACACTCAAGGATTTGACGTAAATTTATTCATCGTGTTGAATTGCCGATGTCAACGCTTACCGGTTCACTGCGTATTGCTAATCTAACTGATTCACTTCAAGAAACTACCATACACGATACACCTTCCGAATATGTATCTTCTTTTGTGATATGATAACCAACCTCTCTCTGGAGAAGACAGTCAGTCATTTCAAATCTAAATCCCAAATAACCTATTGTAAGGACAAGAGAATGTTATTTTCGAAAACACGATGATCTTAATGTATTTACACCTGTTAAAGGTGTGTTTTGATATCGAAATGCTCTTAAGTCTTGTTAACGTCACATTCAATGAGTTATCTTAGAAACCTTATGTATAAGTATAGATTTGTGGAAAATTTGCTTCACTGGGCATTTTCTATTTAATGATGACGACGTTAAGTTCAACTAAGATATTATTTCAATTCCAAACTGACTTTTTTCTAAAGAAATAACGATAATTCAAAAAATGCCTGCACATTGTAATGAGTGGGAAAAATTGAGTCTGGTAAAGCATTCCACATTCGTGTAGTGCGACTTAAAAAAAGAATCTCTGTACTTTACTGTGCGTCCGAAATTGGGCTCAAGGGTAAACTGATGGGCATTCCTAAAAGAACGGGTATTACGGTTAAATTGTTTGAGGGAAGGAATGCAACTGGCTATTTTGCTAGAGTATTGTTTATGAAAATAGCGATTAAATAATGACAGACATGAAACCTTACGGCGCGCGGTGCTCAAGAGATACAAAAGTTTCAGTTAAACAACGGTCACCTATCACTTTTAGAGCTCTTTTTTGAATTCTGTCCAAGAGACTCAAGTGTGTTATTAGAGCACCTGCCCAGATATGGGAATTGTATTCGAGTTTCGGACGAATATAAGCTTTATAAATTATAGCCAGATCAGAAGGGGTAAACAACTTCTTACATAGACGGAGAAAACCTAAACACTTAGCAGCGTTTTTGGCGACTTCATATACAGATCACTGCACATATCTAGAACTGAAAGTTGTTTAGTCTCCTCAATGCAAGTACCACCCATGGATAGTGGCATTGGGGGAGAGTTACGCTTTTGTGACAGTATACAGCATTGAGTTTTCGAAGCATTAAATTCTACACGGTTTTTGATTCCCCATTGGACAATGCTGTCAAGATCAGAATTCAATAAGCTTATCATACGCTGCCGTTGATAGTCCACATCCAAAGAACAAGGATGAAAATATAAAAACACATATGAAAAGCTGAGGGTACTGTCACCAGCGAAAGAATTTAGTGGGTTAGAAGTTTCAGCCAAAAGATCATTTATAAAAATAAGAAAGAGTGTCGGAGACAGAAGGGAGCCCTGGGGCACACCAGCGTTTATTTTGTGGATATCAGATTTCAACCCCTCCAATACTACTTGAATTGAACGGTCCGAAAGGTAATTTCTAACAAAACGAAGAAGGGATTTATCAATACCAAATGCACGCATTTTCGAAAAGAGAGCTTGGTGCCAAACTCTATTAAAGGCCTTTGAAATATCAAGTCCAATAATCTTACTTTCTCCAAAACGATGTAAAGATTTGTTCCACTGTTCGGTGAGATAAACCATGAGATCACCAGTGGATCTGTCAATAAAATATAAAATCTTTAAATGTTATTAACTTCCCATAGGAAGTTATTGTAATGGGTTTCGAATTGTCAAATTGAAAATTTTGACATTTCTCGACGTTTCAAGGCCCCTAGAGTCGAAATAAAAGATTTTTAGAGATATGTCTGTGTACGTACGTTCGTACGTCCGTACGTTCGCGACGTACGAACGTACGAAGAACCAGTAGAGATATCGACGATCAAGAAAATTGAGTTTGTGGTTTCTTTACCATAGCAATTTAAAAAAAGGTGAAAATTTTGGTTCACCCTAAATATCTCACGAACCAATAACGCTAGAGGCTTGAAATAAATTTTATATTATATATTGTAACGTGATATCAAACACGTATATTTTTGGAAAGAATCCAATTGACGGTTTTTTTATAAATCAAAAAAACTGAACAAAAAATTTGTCACCTCAAAAATTTTACGACTTAAATATGATTTCATCTCCAAAAGAATTTTGTGCAACGAAGAATAATGTTTTTGACATCTGATAAAATTTTTAAGAAAATCTAATTGACAGTTTTTTTTATAAAAAATAAAAACCTAAAAAAACATTACTCAAAGTTGGTAAAAACTGAATTTCGACTCAAATATCTTTTCAAAAACTTGAGATTAATACTTCAAATTTATTTTATCGTTTAAGAAATATTGTTTTCAACATTCCGAAAAATGTTGAAAAAACTCGAATTGACAGTTTTCTACAAAAAATTAAAAACCAAAAAATTAATTAACAAAAGTTGGTAAAAATTGACTTTCGACTCAGATATCTTTTTAATACTTTGAGACATTGTTTTTAAACTACTTTTATATTTTAAAAAATATTGTTGTCAACATTCAGTAAAATTTTGAGAAAAATCTAATTGACAGTTTTTTTTATCCATACTATTATACAAAAGCGAAACCATTATAAAGTTTGTAACGCATGATCTCAGAAAGTAGTCCACCGATTTATTTGAAATATATTTTATTATTTTCTATATTGTTATGAGAGTGTTTATGGCTTTAATTTTTTTTTCATAAATTATTTGTCAAACTTAAATAATGGGTGATTTTTTTGAGGTTAGGATTTTCATGCATTAGTATTTGACAGATCACGCGGGATTTCAGACATGGTGTCAAAGAGAAAGATGCTCAGTATGCTTTGACATTTCAAGAACTGAAGCCGAACGATCTGCCACAACGTCGAATTTTCAGTGAATGGGCCCTAGAAAAGTTGGCAGAAAATCCGCTTTTTTATCAACAAATTTTGTTCAGCGATGAGGCTCATTTCTGGTTGAATGGCTACGTAAATAAGCAAAATTGCCGCATTTGGAGTGAAGAGCAACCAGAAGCCGTTCAAGAACTGCCCATGCATCCCGAAAAATGCACTGTTTGGTGTGGTTTGTACGCTGGTGGAATCATTGGACCGTATTTTTTCAAAGATGCTGTTGGACGCAACGTTACGGTGAATGGCGATCGCTATCGTTCAATGCTAACAAACTTTTTGTTGCCAAAAATGGAAGAACTGAACTTGGTTGACATGTGGTTTCAACAAGATGGCGCTACATGCCACACAGCTCGCGATTCTATGGCCATTTTGAGGGAAAACTTCGGAGAACAATTCATCTCAAGGAATGGACCGGTAAGTTGGCCACCAAGATCATGCGATTTGACGCCTTTAGACTATTTTTTGTGGGGCTACGTCAAGTCTAAAGTCTACACAAATAAGCCAGCAACTATTCCAGCTTTGGAAGACAACATTTCCGAAGAAATTCGGGCTATTCCGGCCGAAATGCTCGAAAAAGTTACCCAAAATTGGACTTTCCGAATGGACCACCTAAGACGCAGCCGGGGTCAACATTTAAATGAAATTATCTCCAAAAAGTAAATGTCATAGACCAATCTAACGTTTCAAATAAAGAATCGATGAGATTTTGCAAATTTGATGCGTTTTTTTTTTTAAAAAAGTTCTCAAGCTCTTAAAAAATCACCCGATATTATTAATTTTACATTTTTTGTCCATTTTTTTTCATTAGTTGACTTATACAACCACTCATATCTTAAAACCTATACAATAATCGACAAAGATTAGCATTGCTTCATAAAGTCAATATTGTTGCGCAAATTTTAAGCCTAAAATCACTTCTAAGTTAAACATACAACCTGAGAAATAAATAAAAACAAATTATAAAATTTTAAACTTTTTGAATTTATTTTATCCAGGAAATTAGATTCCATCACAATCGCGAGGTCGCTGCTTTGTTTCATTTCATTATCATTCCCATATTTTTAATTTTCTTTTCTTCCCATGCTCTCTCTCTCTTAATATGTGTTCCATTTAATAGTTACGTTTTTTCTCTTACCTACCTACCTACATATTCAATTTTTCTGTATTTTATAGTTCATCAATTTTTCTGTATTTTTTTATAGTTCATCAACTAACCTACACACACACATTATTTTTTTTGTTTCTCTAATTCTATCGTCACATCGCTGAGCAGTGTGGCTGTGGGCTCTTTTTTTTAAGTTACTATGGACATTTAATTAACTACAGTGCCGTGCACATGAAATGCCGATTTATCTAAAGAAAAATTAAATCTTTTTAACTTCAAATAGGAAGTTATTGTAATGGGTCGGATTTGTCAAATTGAAAATTTTGACATTTCTCGACGTTTCAAGGTCCCTAGAGTCGAAATAAAAGATTCTTAGAAACATGTCTGTGCGTGCGTGTGTACGTACGTTTGTACGTTCGTACGTCCGTAGGTTCGCGACGTTTTTTTTGTCGTCCATAGCTCAAGAACCAGAAGAGATATCGACTTCAAATAAATTTTGTTATACAGAATTCTGCATCTTTCTGCTCTCAAGAAAATTGCGTGGGTGGTTTTTTTTAACATAGCATTTAAAAAAAAATGTGAACATTTTGGTTAACCCTAAATATCTCATGAACCAGTGACGCTAGAGACTTGAATTAAATTTTATATTATACATTGTAACGTGATACAAAACAAGTACATTTTAGGGATAAAATCCAATTAACTGTTTTTTTATAAATCAAAAAAACTGAAACAAAAATTTGTCACCTCCAATGATGTTTTTGTCATCTGATAAAATTTTGAGAAACCCTAAAAAAAAATTAATAAAACTTGGTAAAAATTGAATTTCGACACAAATATCTTTTCATAACTTTGAGATATTGGCTTTAAACTTCTTTTATCTTTCAAAATATATTGTTTTCAACATTCAGTAAAATTTTGAAAAAAATTGAATTGATAGTTTTTTTTTACAAAAAAATTAAAAACCTAAAAAAACAACAATTCTAAAACTTGGTAAAAATTTACTTTCGACTCAAATAGCTTTTCAAAAATTAAAAATATTGGCTTCAAACTTATTTTATTTCACAGAAAATATTATTTTCGATATTCAATAGTAACAAATTTGTTTTTTTTTACCGCAAATCAATACTATTATATAAAAGCGAAATCATATGTACATATAAACTAAAATTAATATTATTGTAGAAAATATGCTCAGTCCCATTGAGAAATTTTTTCATATGCTACTACTAATATTCAAAAAATGTTCGTGGTTACAATTTGCGAAGCAACGCAAGCACGGGTCAGCTAGTAAAATATAAAAACCTTAAAAAAAAAACATTACTCAATGTTGGTAAAAATTGATTTTCGACTCAAATATCTTTTCAAAAATTTGAGATAATAGCTTCTTACTAATTTTAACTTAAAGGAAATATTTTTTTCAACATTCGATCAAAATTGACATTTTTTTTACAAAAAATAAAAACCTAAAAAAAACAATACTAAAACTTGGTAAATATTTACTTTCGACTCAAATAGCTTTTCAAAAATTACAAATATTGGCTTCAAACTTATTTTATTTCACAGAAAATATTGTTTTCGATATTCAGTATTTTTTTTATAAAAATCCAACAATCCGTGTTTTCATAAAAAAAAATAAAATGTACAAAAAAAAGTACGCAAATTTGGTAAAAATTGATATATTTAGACAAACTTTTAAGCCAGAAAAATCGACAGGCGCGATGTTTTTCAGTTTTTTTTGTCATCCTTTAAATATTTTTGGAAGTCCTTGCTGTAGCTTCTGACGTTATTAAATGTTTTGTAATGTTTTTTAAGTTCCATATCACTTGAGATATTTCTGTCGAAAAAATATATCTTGAAAGCAAGAACGAGCATATAACAAACGCATAAAGACATTTACATGCATAGGTTTTTGAAAAGTCAAAATATGTCGAAATTTTCAATTAATCAAATTGAACCTATTTCAATAACTTTCTATGGGAAGTTAAAAATTAATATGAATCCTTTAAAGCAATTGTACAGAAAGAAGATTAGATAAATTAAGATGAATTTTAATACCAATCATAAAATTACATGAATTAATTATTTTAACCATCTTTGTACATTCACAAGTTTATTATGTAAATATTTGAAATTGATTGGGAGTTTTTGATAGAAATATTTTCTCCTTAAAAGTAATTATTGACATGTTACATATCTATATATGAGTGAACCTCAAACGATCCGTCAAAAACTTTATTAACATTTTATTTAAACGACGCTGTTTCTTTTCGTGTGTAGGCAAAAATTAACTATTCAACTCGTATTAAATCACAACAAACTTATTTATACGAAAAGCATATGTATTTCTGGTTAAGTGCCAAGTCTTATTCTTAAAATCCCTCATAATAAATTTTGAAGTTGCTTGGAAAACCGGATGAACTTATGTTTATTTTCAAGGAGTAGTTTGCATAATCAAACTTACACTACTCAACTCACTTATATTTTACATTTATAATATCGTTTGAATTATTTTATGGTCTAATAAATAATAATAATTTTATTCTATGTGTAAAAGTACTATCCAAAGATACATATGTATATGTAGGTATGTATAAGTATGAATGACATGTGTAATAATTTATAGTTTGTGTTTTCATGGAAAATTACCTACATTTTAAAATTTTATTATGTATAAGAAAGTTTTGACAAAATATTCAAATATATTGACGTAGTAAATTATGAAATTTATGAATATTGAATACTTTGTAGGCAATTCGAAAAGAAAAACACTTTAATATTTTGACATCTCAGTTGAGTTAACTCCATGAATATGTCATTTTACATAAAGTTAGATTTTGTTATTAAATATTTAAACTTAATGAAAGGCTTTCCGATTCACCAAACAACAATACAACAAAGTACATAAATTAACGAGTGCCTTAAATTCGAAAATGGCAAAGTTCAACTAGGCTTTTTTGGCAGTAAAAAAGTTATAAAACTTAGTTTGAGAGAAATGACGGGCGGTTTTTTAAACATGTATATAGTTTTCAATCTGGCAATACTTTTTTTAGCGTTTGTATTTTTGACAGCTGTCACTTGATTTATGCTCAATGTAGTTTCCTTATTCATAATAAATAGGAATGAAACAAAGAATTTGTTGACAAAATTTTTTGATGAGCTCATTCTCTTGTGTCTTGTGTCGTGCACTTCCCCAATTTTCTGCAAAAAGATTTGGAAACAGAAGATTTGACCTCGCGACTGGAATTTATATAAAGCAGCTGCGACGGCCACTTGCCCGAAACCATTTTTAAACCGTGAACTAAATTCTTGGCCTTAGTATCAAATTATATGCGTTTTGTTTCTGTTTGAAAACCACTAGCTTGAAAGTTCAAAGTGTATAGAAGTAAAACTACGGAAAGTTTTGTTCATAAGTCTTAACATTGAATTTATGATTTTTTTGTCTAAATTTTGGAAAATTTAAAAAAAAACTTTCGGCAAGAGTTGGTACAGAATAGTATGGGACACTTATCACAATAAAACCACCTAGTAATCAGGATTCTTAATTTATAATCCATTTTAATTGAAGTCTCCATTCCCGAGTTAGTAATAATCTTCCAGTTGGTGATTGCGTGATACACTGTGTTTGTTAACCACTTTCAATTGGAAAGCACTCATTATTTCACAAAGGACTTTGTTTTGGAAGTTGTGTATGTATTCAGGATTTGTTTTCCTTGTACATGCAATCACATAGTTGAATACTTTAATGTGTCCACGTGGGTTTCAATACTTGCTTAAACAAATAAAATTGGTTAATCCCGGATAGATAAGTCAAAATTTATTCCTAGTAACCATTACATTTTTCTGTACTTCGAGTACAGCCTTTTCTTTTTCTTTCCATTCAAGGTCATTTCGAAGTATGTATTTGTTTATAGAATTCAAGCCATTGCTTATGTTTTTCTTTGTTAAATTTTATTTCAGTCGATAACTGAAATATCCAATGCATGTAAAAGGTAGATAGTTGGTCCTAGAACACTTCCTTCAAGTACATCGGCTTCATTTGTCTGTAATTCAGAGTAAATTATATTACAAACTGATATTTTGGAACTAATCTTTTTATTCCTATTATTTTGCTGAGCTTGTTTATTAGATTAGATTACTTTTGCCATGATTAATTTAAGCGATATTGGTCTGTAAAATGTTACTTCTATTAATATGGCTTACCTTGTTTAGGTATAACAATGACTTCTACAAATTTTTTATAAATTGGGGTCTGTTGATTTTGACAGCTCGTAATATTATTTCTTTTACTTTGTGTCAAAACATCTTCTTTTAAGCAGTCAATAAATATGAATCATCATGGCAAGTTACAGCGTCGATCAACACTTTCAAATGATGGGTGTTCTCTAATATCAACGATGGGAGTAATGCGGACTTTTTTTTTGGATGAATGGGTGCGTAATCAAGCCAAATTGCCGAATTCAGAACGACACCAATCCACGTGAGATTCACGGGGTGCCAATGCATCCGTACTTCTTCGAAAATGATGCTAGCCAGGCCATTAACGTAAACTGCCTAGTGCCTCGCTACATGTCGATGATCAGCAACTTCTTTTGGCCTGAATTGCATGATGTGGACACCAAAGACAGAATGGCGCTACGTGACACACATCAAGAAGACTTATTTTGTGGGGCTTTCTTAAGGATCTTTTTTCAAAATTTAAGATAATTGGCTTCCAACTGATTTCATCCTATAGAAAATATTGTTTTTGACATTCAGAAAAATTTTAATAAAAATACAACACTCAGTTTTTTTTTCATAAAAATTAAGATCTACAAAAAAAAAGTACGCAAAATTAGTAAAACTTGATGTTCGATTTTCGATATATCGTGAATAAATGAGGGTATTGACTTCAAACAGATTTCATTCTGTGCTAAACTTTTATGTTAATGTAAGATATTGTTCCAATCTGTATTTGTTTATACAGGAAATAAAAACTTTTAAGAAAACTACTAAAATTAATAAAAATTGGTTTTTGACTAAAAATCTCGTTAACAAAAACCGATTTTAAAATCAAGCTTTTTCATCATATATGTAAAATATTGTTGGTAATTTAAGTTAATATTTAAAAAACAATTAACTGAAAATTTCGTTAAAAGAAAACACGAAAACAACAATAAACTGATAAGAAATGGATATTGATTTCAAATTATTTATCTCACATACAATATTGTTATGAATATTTTGTTAAAGTTTTGAGCAGACAAATCAAAGCACGGGAGGTTAAGTTATCAGTGTGGGTCGCACCCCAGCCTCTTTTTAACTTCCCATAGGAAGTTATTGTAATCGGTCCGATTTGTCAAATTAAAAATGTTGACATTTCTGGACGTTTCAAGGGCCCTAGAGTCGAAATGAAAGATTTTTAGAGAGATGTCTGTGAGTGCGTGTGTACCAACGTTTTTACTTCCGTAGGTTCTAGAAATTTTTTTGTCGTCCATAGCTCAAGAACCAGTAGAGATATCGACTTTAAATAAATTTTGTTATACAGGTAATAATCCGGAAAGATGCAGAAAGGACTCTCAAGAAAATTGAGGGGTTTTTTTACCATAGCAATTTAAAAAAGAGGCTGGGATGCGACCCACATTGATAACATCCCATCCCGTCTGTCAATTTGACTTGCTTCAAAGCTTTGTAAGTTTCGTGTTTTGTTGCAAAAAGTCTAGTTGAATTTTTCTTAAAAATGTAAAAATTACCAACAATATTTTGCATGTAATGAAATAGTTTGATTTCAAAATCTATTTTAGTTTACGAGAATTTTAGTCGAAAACCAATGTTTACCAATTTTAGTAGCATTTTTTAGAGTTTTTATTACTTATATAAACAAATACAAATTGATTCAATTAAATTAATGTCTTCTATTATTCCCGAGACCGAACATCAATGTTTACCAAATTTGCGTACTATTTATTGGATTTTTTTTTTAATGAAAAAACGGACTGTTGGATTTTTATAAAAAAATTACTGAATATCGAAAACAATATTTAACAATAAAATAAGTTTGAACTTTGAAACCAATATTTTTAATTTTTGAAAAGCTATTTGAGTCAAAAGTAAATTTTTACTAAGTTTTAGTATTGCTTTATTTAGGTTTTTATTTTTTGTAAAAAAAACTGTCTATTCGATTTTTCTCAAAATTTTACCAAATGTGGAAAACAATATTTCTTATATGATTAAATTAGTTTGAAGCCATAATCTCAATTTTTTTGCAAAGATATTTGAGTCGGAAATCAATTTTTACCAACTTTTATACAATCTTTTTAGGTTTTTATTTTTTGTAAAAAAACTGTCAATTCGATTTTTCTCAAAATTTGTTGTAATATTGAAAACAATATTTCTTATAAGTTAAAATTAGTTGGAAGCCATTATCTCAAATTTTTGAAAAGATATTTGAGTCGAACATCAATTTTTACTAACTTTTGTTAAATTTTTACCAACTTTAATTTCTTTTTTGGTTTTTATTTTTTTGTAAAAAAAAACTGTCAGTTCGATTTTTTTTTCAAAATTGTATCGAATGCTGAAAACAACATTTCTTATAAAATAAAAGTAGTAGCCATAATCTCAAATTTTTGAAAAGATATTTGAGTTAAAAATCAATTTTTATTTTTTTTAGGTTTTTATTTTTTATAAAAAAAACTGACGATTTGATTTTTTTCAAAATTTTACCAGATGTTAAAAACATTATTCTTCGTTGCTCCAAATTGTTTTTGAGATAAAATAATTTTTTGTACGTACAATTTTCGAGGTGACAAATATTTTTTTAGTTTTTTAATTTATTAAAAAAAATCGTTAATTGAAATTTTATCCAAAAACATATTTTTTGATATCGCGTTACAATATATAGTATTAAATTTAATTGAAGTCTCTAGCGTTATTGGTTCGTGAGATATTTAGTGTAAGCCAAAATTTTCACCATTTTTTAAACTGCTATTTTAAAAAAAAGCACCCGCGCAATTTTCTTGAGAGTCCTTTCTGCATCTTTCTGCATTATTATCTGAATAACAAAATTTATTTGAAGTCGATATCTCTTCTGGTTCTTGAGCTATGGACGATAAAAAAAACTTCGTGAACGTACGGACGTACGAACGTACGTACACACGCAGAAATCTTTCCAAAAATCTTTTATTTCGACTCTAAGGACCTTGAAACGTCGAGAAAAGTCAAAATGTTCAGTTCGACAAATCGGACCGATTACAATAACTTCCTATGGGAAGTTGAAAACAGGTGAACATTTTGGTTTACGCAAAATATCTCACTAACTAATAACGCCAGAGACTTGAATTAAATTTTATATTATATGTTATAACGCGATACCAAAAAATATGTTTTTTGAAAAAATCACAATTAACATTTTTTTTTATAAATCAAAAAAACTGGAAAAAAATATTTGTCATCTCGAAAATTTTATGAACAAAAACTGATTTTATCTCCAAAACAATTTTGTGCAACGAAGAAAACCATTTTAAGCATCTGGTACAATTTTGAGAAAAAACGAATTGATAGTTTTTTTTATAAAAAATAAGCTAAAAAAACATTACTCAAAGTTGGTAAACATTGATTTTCTACTCAAATATATTTTAAAACATTTGAAACTTATTTCATGTCACAGAAAATATTGTTTTTTGACATTCAGTAATTTTTTTATAAAAGTCCAACAGTCCTTTTTTTATAAGAAAATAAAATCTACGAAAAATAGTAAGAACTTTTTTATAAAAACCTACAAACTTTTAAGTAAGAAAAATCGTCAGACAAATCGACAGACTCGATGGGAAGTTATCAGTGTGGGTCTCTTTTTCAATTTTAAAATTTACCCTCTTTTAATGGTAAACCCTTAATATGAACTATATGGCAAACTAGCGATTTTAACCAAACGTAACATTTCTATTGAACAGAAGTCGAAAAATGTGTATGTTATATTTGTTTTTTTTTTTTAAACAAGCTTTGATGTACATATTTTGAAAAAGAACACTTTTTTTAATTCGGTATCTCATTTTCAATTTAATAAATTGAAAAAGCTCAAACAATTTTCGAAATATAACTTATTTTAAAAAATAATGTGGCATTACAATTTTTGAAGATAAACTTATTTTGCAGGTTTAAGCTCTAAAATCTAAAAATATGGGTTCTATTTTTAAACAAACTCTTTAAATACTGGTAAAGTTAAAATTTACCATCTACTTTGACTAAAGGCCATTAATTAAAATCAATAAGGTATGAAAAGACCGTGTTAGGCATATTTATTACTTTGACAAAGCTTTCCAATTGAGCTGAAAATTGTGCATCATGGAAAGAATCTGTGTTAAGCTATCAAATAAATGTTCGTTTTATGTCTCAATATAATCTATTCAAAGCTTCTTCATCTTCTTCAATACTCCATATTCACATCCCGACGACCTTATACCTGTATTCCCTTTACATATATACCACAATTGTAGAAATATAGAAGAAGTGGAATTCATGAGAGAGAAAAAAGAACGAAAAAAATTGCTGAAACGGAAACTCCAAGGTGAACTCCATTGAGTTCCCTTGTGTAATTGTCGTCCTTTTTCGTACTTCAGTGAATTGCTTAAGCCATCAATAAAATGGCAAAATTGAATCAAACGATCGAAAGAAATATCAGGAAAGAAAAAAAAAACTCCTCAAGTTATTCTTATAAAATGGTCTTGTCAATATGGCTCTCTGATGCTCTCACTCTGCGGCCCTGAGAACATTCAGGTACTAAAATGGGGGTAAATCTTTTCATTGTGTGATTGATATTGAAAAAGCAAAAAAGCAAAAAAAAGGTCCTCAACTACTTCTTCATTTTTTGTTGGAAAAAATAAGAAAAAGAAAATTTAAAACGCACAAGAGAAGGTTTAAGACGATTTGAATATTTGAGACATTATAGAGGCCACTCTATAGCCCGCCCGTTTAGCGATGCGAGTCGCTGCTTGACATAACTTATTTTAATGAACCCAGCCATTAAGTCTCACACTCAGAATTCTATGGAATTTTTGAATACATTATGGACGGAAAGAATGTAACTGTTTTGATTCAAAAGAAAAAAATAAGAAATTCATTTTATATTTTTTGTGTATTAATCTCGGTAGGTTTATATTAAATGGTGTGAAAACGGTAAAGTAGTCGAATTTGGTGAGTGACTTAACTTCGGGAAAGGTGGAATAATACCAACTATATTATGGAAATGAGGATTTTGTAAATTTTACATAAATTTAGTTCTTTTTTAACATCGAACAAAGAACAAAAACAAAAAGGAAGGTGTTATGGTCAAGGTTTTGAAGTTTAATTACTCAGAAGACATTAATCTAAGAAATGTATTTATAACTCGGAGTCAGTTGATTGGAAAAAAAGGTTACAGATGTCATCTGTCAACCATTTGTTTATAATTTTGATATTTGGATTTTGATAAATGGATTTTGAAGGACTTAACGTTAAAAAAATATAGAGGTCATGGGTAAATATGCTTTGCAGATTATGAACGCTAGTTTTTCACTTCATTATGCAAAATTATTTTGTGCTAATCAACTTTGTTATTTACATTTTTGGTCCTTCGAGCTAGATTTTGAAATGTTAGGGTGATTACCATGTGTGCCGCATTAGGATCGCGGGAGGAGATGGATTGATTTGTGCTCTTTATAGAATAGTAATTAAATATATTTGAAGATTGAAATATTAGTACTTTCGATGAAGGGTTATTATTAAAGGTTTTTGTGCTATCTAAAATTTTTTTTCCACGGGTATTGCCTTTTGCGAGGAATTGACAAATAATCCAATAGTAATTCCTGTTATGTTTTCATGCTTTCTCAAATATTGTTAAAACAATATTCGAGGTGACACGTTTCAGTTTTATTCGATTTATAAAAAAACACGACTGTCAAGTTAGCACTACATTTTTCGAAATTTAAAAAACTGAGTATGCAGTTAATTGTAGCTTTTTTGTTGTAAATTAGTTGTGGAAAAAAAAATTTGTAGCTCGATGATTTTTCAAAAAAGTGGTATGTAGTGCTAGGTTGATATCAAGTTAGCACTACACTTTTTGATTTTGTTGAAACTAAGTACGCAATTAGTTGCTAATTATTTGTTGTAAATTAGATGTGGAAAGAAAAAAATTCCAAAAATTTGTTTACTTTGATTTTTTTAAAAAAGGGGGTTTGTAGTGCTAACTTGACACCGTGCTAAAGAAACAATTAAATTTACACGACAAATAAAATATTTGCAGGATTTAATTTGCACGCGTCCGACAACGCACGGCGTGTGCCCTCACGTGTGTGCCCGTTCGGGTAGACCCACTCAGTGATGTCCTCCCCCCCTCGCGCGCCGCACTACCGCCTCGCCGCCTCCACTTGCCTCGTTTACCGAGTGTGAGCCCCGCCCGAGCACTCGCCCCGCGCCTCAGCTGAAACAGAATTATCAGAAGTAGAAGACAGACCCATTGAATTATTTGTTGTACCTACATGGCTCGTATTTGGAGATAAAAGGTTGAGCATAGCTAAGTTTAGGTTTAAAATTACTTACTTACTTACATAAGGTGGCGCTACAGTCCTGTGTGAACTAGGGCCTCACCCAACAAACTTCTCCATCTAGCTCGGTCCCTAGCTAGATGTCTCCAGTTTCGCGCTCCGAGTTGGGTGAGGTCACCTTCCACTTGTGCGCGCCACCTGATTCGCGGTCTTCCTCTACTGCGCTGTCCTGTAGGTGTGGATTCGAAGACTTTCCGGGCCGGAGCATTGGTTCCCATGCGCTCTACGTGACCCAGCCATCTTAGTCGTTGGACTTTTACCCTTCTGGCTAAGTCTACGTCGCTGTACAGCCCGTACAGTTCGTCGTTCCATCTTCTCCTCCACTCCCCTTCGATGCATACGGGACCGTAGATCACCCGAAGAATCTTTCTCTCGAAACGACCCAAGGTGCTTTCATCCGCTTTTGTCATGGTCCATGCTTCTGCACCGTATAGCAGGACGGGGATGATTAGGGTCTTATATAGCGACACTTTGGTCTTTCGAGACAGGATTTTACCACTCAATTGCTTTCTTAACCCAAAGAAACAGCGGTTAGCAAGAGTTATTCTTCGTTTGATCTCAGCGCTGGTGTTGTTGTCTGCGTTTACAGCGGAGCCTAGGTAGACGAAGTCCTTGACTACCTCAAAGTTACGTCTGTCGATGGTGACGTTTTGACCAAGACGTCGGTGTTGTAGGTCCTTTCTTGATGACAGCATGTACTTTGTTTTGCCCTCATTAACCGTTAAACCCATTTTTGCCGCCTCTGCCTCAATACTCACAAAAGCCCCATTGACATCACGCTGAGTTTTTCCGATTATGTCAATGTCATCAGCATATGCAAGTAATTGGACAGACTTTTGAAAGATAGTGCCTCTAGTGTTGACGTGTGAGCTTTGCACTATTCTTTCAAGTACGATGTTAAAAAAATCACATGACAGCGCATCACCTTGTCTTAAACCTTTTTTGACATCGAAAGGTTCTGTTAAGTTGTTTCCAACCTTTATGGAGCAGCGTGAATTCTCCATGGTCATCCTGCACAAGCGGACGAGTTTGGCAGGGATGCCAAAACTAGACATGGCTCTATACAGTTCGTCCCTGTAGATACTGTCATATGCGGCCTTGAAATCGATGAAAAGATGGTGGGTGTCGATTTGGTGTTCTTGGGTTTTTTCCAGGATCTGCCGTAATGTGAATATTTGATCGACTGTGGACTTTCCTGGTCTAAAACCACACTGATAAGGACCTATCAGGTTGTTGACGATGGGCTTTAGACGTTCACATATAACGGCAGAGAAGATCTTGTAGGCGATGTTAAGTAGACTGATTCCTCTATAATTGGTGCAGTTTAAAGGGTCTCCTTTTTTCAGGATCGGGCAAACAATACTGAGGTTCCATTCATCGGGCATGCTTTCTTCCGACCATAATCTTACAGATAAGTTGGTGCATGCTCCTAACCAAATTATTATTTGTGAAACTGTGGGAGCCACAGTTTGCGTCTAACGTTGAGGGCTTGAGGCACATGGCGCGCAAAGCCCGCGTTATTATACGTGTATGATAAGTTTAACATGTTCAACAACTTATTTCATAAGAGTTGGGAATGCGTTGTTTTCCCGTAGTACCAATTTTATCCACATATTATTCAAATCTTTGGTAATTTAGGAGTGGAAGCGATCAGATTCCCCGGAAAGTAATATTTCCCATATGAATGCTTTGTGAGGTCAAAAGTAACTCATGTCCTTTCTTAAGTCTCAGACTATCTCCTTACCAAATTTCATTTAAATCTGTTCAGTAGTTTAGGCGTTAAAGCGATCGGCCCACCTGAATTTTCCCATGGGAATGCGTCATTTTTCCGGGGTAAAAAGTAGCCTATGTCCTTTCTCGGGTATTAAAATATCTCTATACCAAATTTTATGCAAATTGGTTCAGTAGTTTAGGGGTGATTGAGTAACAGACAGACAGACAGAGCTACTTTCGCATTTATAATATTAAGTAAAGATAAGTAAAGATATAGATAGATTAAGACCATTAATCGACATATAAACTATCCTATATCTCAAGTTAGACCAAATTACACATAAAATGCCAACTTTCATCGAAATCGGTTGACTTGGTGAAGAGTTCACTGGGAACATACATATGACACTGGATTTTTATATATTATTATTAGTGCTAACGTAAACTGAACTTTAACACAACAGAGTTGCCATGTATGCTTTTATATATGAGCGATGTTTGAGATCAATCTAAGTGTTCACATTTTTTTCATAACTGTTATAATTCAAAAACCCTTAATAATTGGGTTTGAAAGTTCTAACTGCAAATTTCGATATTTTAAATTGGATTGGTATCTGACCTGTTGGTGGCAAATTAAAATCTTTTTTACTAAATCTGAAACAATATTTCCAGTGTCTGCTCAGTCTCATTGGTTCTATTATAAAAATTATCCAAAGATAACATAATAGAAAAAAAAATAAATTGGGTGGCGCAACAGTCCGTTTGAGAACTTGGGCCTAGTGACTTACAACTCTCAACCATTCCTGTGTGCGAGAACTGTTGTCAGGGATGGAAGGGACCTACAGTTTCAAGCCGAATTCGAACGGCAAATTTTGAGAAAGCACTTTTCATGACAAGAATTACTCTTGAAGAATTTGTCATTTCCTCGCAAGAGGCAGTGTCCGTGAAACTTAAGATGGCATAGGCAGGGATCGAACCCAAGACCACTGGCATGACAGTCCAATGCACTAACCATCATGCCACGGGTACTACATAGAAAACGGATGACTTATTTATGACCATTACAAAATGTAACTTTTTATACTCTTTTTAGGAATGTCATAAGAATGTTGACTATCTTCTGACAGGGGGCCGTTCATAAAATACGTCACGCTAAAATCAGCTTTTTCTGACCCCCTCCCCCCCATTGTCACACTTTCTGTGACCCCCCTAGAAATATTTCGTCACAAAAACGAAGCCCCCCCCCCTCCCCCTGAATATGATAAATTTCAAATGATACTACACAAACTTTGAGAAATTAAATAAAATATAAAAAGAATTTTAATAAAAAGTATTAAATTGAGAAATATGAAAAAAGCGTCCGAATTAGTTCACTACTAAATGAAGAATGAAAGAATAATATAAAAATAAATACATGAGAAACAGAATTTTCATTTGTGCGCAGGGTGCTAGTAACCGTTGCTCTTTTAAGTATTGGAAAAACAAAGAAACCAATTGTGACGGATCGCAACGCCGCTAGAGCCAAGTCAAAAGGCTAAACCCGCGCCACAGAGCCAGCGCTCATGTCGAAAAATAAACAAAAATAAACATATCAAGTTACAATTTATTGTAATAAAACTATATACGTTTGAAATTCTATATATTCACTAAATACGAAATAAATGCCTTTCTATCATGATGAAAATTTAAAAAGAAAAATAGGCAAAAGAAATACTAATTGAAAATGTTTTAATGAATGGCGAATATCACGTTACCATAGACCCCCCGTCCCCCCTTGTCACACCTTGTCACACTCAGCAAGAGCCCTCCCCTCACCTTGTGTGCGAACGTATTTTATGAACGGCCCCCAGGAAAAGAGTTAAATACTAATTGTACACCTTGTCGTATACGTACTTTTTTTTACTAAGTCCGCAAAAAGCAGTAAGTAAATAATAGCCATGATTTTTTTTTTTTTAATTTTCGTATACAACTGTAAATTATTGCTTAAGAAAATAATAAATCACATCGTCTTTATCGTCCACAAAGAAGCAAAACATAATATTTCCCAAATCAAGACCTTTTAAGGCTACAAGCCAATCAACTGTCTATACTCTCTCATGCAAATCATCACTTTATATAAGCTGTAGCCTTATGTCTATCACTTACCCAAAACAACTCAACTATGTATTTATTTAGATACCTACTTAGCTTTATATATATGTATATGTACGTTACACTTTCTCTTCCAACAACTTAATTACAGCCTCCCCTAAAATTCGAATAAAATAGAGGTAGGTAGGTTATAGTATCATAGGTACTCAATTTCCTTATACTTATTTACTATAAATATAATAAAATCCTTGGAATGTGGTTTAAGTAACCGAATGACTTTGACTCATTTCCTCTGAGCTGCGGTCTACATTACACACCCAACCCTACAACGTATATAAAGGAGACCTAACCTAGTCTGGATTGGAGTCTGCATAACTGAACAAATTCATTAACCTAAATAAGACCTAAAGTCCAATTATTTGATTTACTGCTAATGAAATTCTCCTTTCTCATTCAGAAACTATTAAATCTTGAGCCTCTCTCTCTTGTGTGTATATAACTCTCCGCATATGTATTAGGAACCATAGGTATAAAGGGAGTTCCCCATACTACGTATATTATGTACGTAAGGAAGGCATACGTATCTAGATACAACCGAAAACACAAAAGAAACACATGCAGTGATGCTTGCAGATATAAATTCACAAGATAACCATCGTTCACATAAGCAAATATATCCTTCAATCCTCCATTTTATTGCAGACCACATCACAATATCCTTAGAGGCTTGGTTGAGACGCTTAAGCATCTGCTTCTGTTTCTGCTTTAGCTGGCTTGACTAAGTTAGGATAGCATCAGGGATTTCCCAAAAACAACCCACCTCCTAGAAACAAAAGAAACACATGCAACACCCAACCAAAAAATAAAGAAAACAAGGATTCTGAGATAATAAAATGTTTATTACGACTTCTACCTAAATCGAAAGATTGAATTGAAATTATTTTGTTCATTCGGCTCGACAACAGCAGTAGGAGCAGTATCACATTTAAGAAAGAAACTACTCCAACAGGAAGCAATAAACTTCATCGTCGTATCCCTCTTTGATATCTATGAAGGTATCTAGGAGTTTGGTATGGAGCTTGAAGGTCTTATGTCTCGGCTCGGTAGTTGGCAGTCGGCATTCAGCATCAGGATCAGGACTCGTTTTATTTTTCTCTCCCTCCAACTGAATCCGTGGGTGGCGGCGGGGCTGTGACGATGGCGGTGGCAGTGGCAGGCGGCTTTGTTTTCGCTTCGAAACATTGCAGATGGACCACCATTGTTTGGTTAATTCGTTGGTTGCTTGGTCGGTTGAGAGAGTGTTGGTTTGGGAGTTCGTTCTTCGTTCAGTGATCAGCTCAGTACCTTGGTTTATTATCTATGCTCTCGTATCTGGCCTCGTTCTCTTCGGGTCATATTGATTACCCGGAAGGTTTTATTTAATGTCCATATCTGGACTGGACCTCTGGTGGGGTCCATATTATAAGGGAGGAATCATCCACACATCTTGCCCAGCAAGAACTCACGAGGCTTACACAATATTTGTATACATATATCATCCCCTCTTCTTTGGATATAATTAAGCAAACAGGTTTCTGTGTAAGGACGAGAAAAAGACCATCATGCGACTTTGTTAAAAGGACTTATGTGTTGCCGCCATACTAAATTTCTATACGGATGGATAGATGGATAGTTGGTGGTGGTGTATGGATGTAACCCTAACCAAATGGACAAAGTATGATGCCAGAAGTTAGCAATGAAATACGTTATGCGATTTCAATAGCTAAAACAATCGTCGAATAGTGTTACCAGATCAACATTTTGAGAAAACCAGATTTTTAATTTTGGGGAGAGTACGATAACTTTGGCGACAAAGTTTAATGACGGATTTGTATAGAACAGTTAAAAACAAGCATTTTTTACTATGGGAGGGGGGTCTATCTCCCCCCGTTTAGGCGGTAGGGGCAGTTTAAAAAAATATGTACATTAAATGGAAAAAAAATAATTAAAAAATAACGGTAATACCCTCAATTAAGTATTACACCTTTTTTTAAAGCCAACACTTTTGTCTATTAGCTTGTTTTTATATCAAGTAAAAACTATGCATAGTTTTTGAAAAAAATTGTTTTAAAGTCAAAATTTGTGCAAAAAAAAGTTAAAAAAAAGGTTTAAAGTGTAATTTTTCAAAACTTTTAGATTATCTACTATTTTTTTTTTCGAGGGGTTCTTGGTACCTACCCTTTTGTAAAAGGAAAATAAGCAGCGTTAAAAAATAAAAAGATATTTTGAAAGGGCGTGTCGGGCACATTGGTTTTGTTGGCGTTCGTGTTGTACGGCAGAAGAACGAACCTCTGTACTTGGAAGTCGTAGAACTGGAGGGTACACTAATGAGTATTCCTGGTGGCACGAGTATTATAGCGGAATTGCTTCATTTGATGAACTGTAAGAATTACTCTAAAAAACTTTAAAAACGATGTTATTGTCACCTAACATTTCGAACGGCCTTGTTTGAATACTGTACAAGATGTCAAAGTGAGTTACTGAAGAACCGGTCGAAGATGGGATTTGTACTGAAGTAATGCAAGAATCTAGGAGGGAGAGAAAAACTGCTTTTGCATTGCCTCACGAGACTCAAACATCTGGCGGAATTAATTTTTGGCGACATTGCGAAGTCATTAGTTTTTTCAGCTAACAAATTAATAACACTTCTCATACAATTAAGATGTAAAAGTTAAAAGATCCGCTTCTCAGTCTTTTATTAAGACGAGGCTTACAAGAATCAGCCCAAATATATTGTATAGACAGTATTTAAGCGCTTCTAAAAAGACCCCAGATAGAAAACCTGCCAATTTAATCTAAAGATGATGAACTAAAAAAAATTGATCTCTGAACTAAACATCCCACATCCTAACACTTTTTTAATAGAAATGACGAATGTAAAATTCCTTTTGTCACGCTCAAATAATTAAAAAGCGTTTGTCAACATAAGTTATCAGAAAAAAAACTAAGAACCATCTTATGAGTCTTCATGTTTTGAAAAAAATGTCTTCAATTAACGCATGCCTAAACAAAGATGTGTGTGGTACACAGAACTAATTGTGGAAAATTACAGAACTAATTGTCATACCTAACAGAAGGTAAGCCACCAACTTTAGTAACATTTAAAACCAATATACCAAAAGCTTATATCGCTTAGAAGGCAGTACTATGAAAAAAGATATTTTTTTTAAATAATTTACAAGCACTCAAGGGGTTATTGGTATCATTTATATGTATTGTATATAAATGGAAAATAGGGAAGAATTTAATAGAAGATACCGGTGAACATTAGTCTTAAAGTTCTGAACATCAAAATGGAAGGGAAAAACAGAGTTGACCAAAGCATTCCACATTCTCGAGGTGCGGTTTAAGAAAGAATCTCTATACTTGACAGTACGCCCGAAATTTAGCTCAAGGGTAAACGGATGAGGATTCTTGGAAGTGCGAGCATTTCGGCTGAATCGTTAAAGGGGTGGAATGCAACTGACCCATTCAACAGAACATTGTTTGTAAAAATATCGATAAAACAACAAAAGGCATGAAACATTGCGGTAATGTTCGAATGATGCAGTCTTATCGCCTATCATTTTAAAGCCCTTTTTTGAATTCTATCCAAGAGATTTAAACTTGTTTTAGGGGTACCTGCCCAGATATGCGAATGTTATTCAAGCTTTGGAAGGATGAATGCATTGTAAAATACAGCTAGATCAGAAGGGGTGAGAAATTTCTTGCACCGGAGGAGAAATCATAAGCCCCTAGCAGCACTTTTGGCAATGCCAAATATGTGATCATTCTTTTACAGATGATCTAAGATGGACATACCGAATACTGAAAGTTGATTAGCTTCCTGGATGCAAGTGCAACTCATGGATAGTGGCATTTGGGGTGGGTTACGCTTTAATGACATTAATGAGCTTAACATATGCTGCCGTTGAAGTTCCACATCCGAAGGACAAGGTTATGAATCTAGAAACTAATGTAAAAAGCTGAGGATACTGTTGCCAGCGAAACAGTTTAATGGATTAAAAGTAGCAGACAAAAGATCGTTTATGAGTATTAGAAAGAGAGTTGGAGACAAAATAGAGCCCTGGGGAACACAGGCATTTATTTTGTCAATTTCAGACTTGTAACCAGCGAAGAAGAGATTCATCAATAGGTACCGAAAACGCGCATTTTCTATCAGGGAGCTTGGTGCCAAGGGGTGTCGCGAGAGATGTTGCACATTTTTTAATGATCTTAGGAGAAATACCATCCGGTCCAGCACTTTTATTTTCATTAATACCTCTTAAGGCTTCAGATACTTCCATTATGCTTAAATTGATGCTACCAACATCGACAACATTAGGTGGTGAAAACTGTGGAAGTACATTAGGTGATGTAAGAGAATATACCGACTCAAAATAATCAGCAAAAAGATTGCATATGGTTGACAAATCACTGGAAGTGCTGCCGCAAAACTCCATGCAATTTGGTAATCCAGTTGATTTTTTCTTTGTATTAATGAATTTCCAAAAATGTTTACAGGCAACCTTGATTTGTGATTCAGCATTTAAGATAAAATTATTATATAAAAACTTATTAAGCACATCAAACTCTTTTTGTAAGGTTAAATACTTATGAAGATTAACCAAAATAGTTCTATCCTTTTTATAATTCTTAAAGGCTTTATTTTTTCTATTTTTAAGATTTGATAGCATTTTGTTAAACCAAGGAGGGTTGGAGTTTTTTTTAACAGTTTTTTTTGGAATATAACTATCAGAGGCTTGTTTTAAATACAATTTGAATATGTCAAACACTTGAGTTAAATCTTTATCCAAAAAGATAGTCTCCCAATCAATGGAACCAAGAAATATATTCATTGCATCAAAGTTTCCGCGTTTAAAATCATAGAACTCAATAATGTCATGAGAGTTAGAGATATATGCCAATAACTTACAATTAATAGATAGACATACATGATGCGTGGTGTTATTTACAACTGGAAAATTGATTCTATCTAAATATACTTCAAGTTCTTTATTAACAAAAACTAAATCGAGAATGCGATTAAGCATATTTTGGATATAATTTAATTGCATAAGGTTAAACTCACTGTATAAGTCAGTAACTGAAATCTCAATATCAGTCGAAACATTAAATGGGACTAAACAATTTTCATCAGTATCTAACTTCCAAATAATATCTCCAATATTGTAATCACCCAAACAAATAACGTGGTCAGAAGGACCCAAATTACATAATAATGACCTACAATTATTTAGATGCAAGTTATAAAGTTCTAGAGAACTACCTGGCCGAATATAGCTCACACATAAATATAAATTAACATTTTTAATAAATGATACTTTAACAATTAATTGGTCTACATCAAAATTATGCGACAGTTGACTAGATATCAAGTCTATTTGGCAAGAAATAAATTTAGATTGTATAGCAATTAAAACCCCACCACCTCTATCAAACCCTGTTGTCGTCGCACAACGATCTTTGCGATATACATTATATTGTCTAGCATTAAAAATTTCACTCGTTAAGTGACTATCATTCAGCCAGGTTTCAGTTAAAACAATAATTTCATAATCTTGAGATGCAAAGTAAAAATATAAGTTATTCAATTTAGTTCTAACTCCTCCTACATTTTGGTAATAAATATTGAAATTATTATTTCAAGTATTAACATCATCAGCAACAACAGCAACATCAGGAACTTCAGCAACACCAGAAACATCATCAGCAACAACAGCAACTTGATCTTCGATATTATTGACACCAGAAAAATCAGCAACAGCAGCAACATCCAACTCAGCATCACAATCAGCAACATAAACATCATTTACATCGACATTATCGACAATGGCAACATCAATTAAAACAATTTCATCAACAGCGACATCAGCAACAACCATTTCATCATTTTCAACATAACTTGCAATAGTAGCATCATCGACAGCAAAATTAATTAAGGTGGTCAGTTTTCCAGTATCACTACAGTAGGAATTTCGTTTTTTGACGTATCTTCCTGGTCCTGAGGCAAATCAATGTGCATAGGCCTGTAGCTAAACGAACGAATTTTTACTCCATTTGGCCAGAGCTCAGAATTAAAAATCATATTTGCAAATTCCAAAGGGGTTCCCACTTTAAAATTTACGTATTTCAGTTTAGATATGTCTTCCTCTTCATACTTATGCTTAATCAATTTATAGCAAAGGAATAACGAAGTATCTAAACTGGTTTTCGAAGAAATATATGAGATTATATCATCAGGTGTTGTTTTGGGCTTAAAGCTGGATAGATGAAACCACCTCATTCTCCTAATAACTCTATTTAATTCTTATGAAATACCAAGTGTAATAATCTTACTATCTCCAAAACGATGTAAAGATTTGTTTCACTGTTGGACCTATTGCTTTAAAAAGCCATACTGCGGGTTATTAAAAAACTTCGGGTTTACAAAATATTTCTTAAGCTGATAATTATTCAGCGTTTAAATGACCTTGGAAAGAAGGGGAATGAGTGCTATTGGACGATAATTGGAGAGGGGGGTGGACTCGCCTATTTAGAGACAGGTTGGACAAGTGCTGTTTTACATCCGCTCGGAAAGAGGTCTGCCGAATAGCTTACGCAGTGGTTTTTCCAGAGTTGAATAATACCTCTTCAGAACAATAGGGGTAATACTTTTCGGGCCAGCGGGTTTGTGCATGTCAAGGTCTTTTAGTATTCTTGCAACTGCACCGTTGCGAAAGTAGATTCGTTCCATAGAATCGTTTACTCTCTCAAAAACAGGAGGACTCACGACATTCTCCGGTAGCGTTGAATTAACAGCAAAATCTGCTGCAAGCAAATTGGCTTTATCAATCGAACTTACATAGGGAGTGTAAATGTTGACGAAGGTTGAAAATGAGGATGACGTGGTGTTTCGTACGTTTTTTCACAAATGATCAGAAATTTGTACTTCCTTTGGAACATTGTTTTAATTTTTGCCGTAATTTCTGGTCATGTAAAAATTTGGTTCGTCGAATATGACTGTTATTGGTCTTTCTACATTGCTTGAATTCATTACGGTTTTCCTTAGTGGAGTTGGTTTTATAACAACTGAAACTCACATCTTTGATCCTAAAAACCTCTTTAAATCTCGAATCAAACCATGAGTTCTCTTTGGGTTTGATAGATTTTACCTTATTCGGGATAAAATTTCTCATTAACCAAAGAATTAAATTTGTAACCATATTTGCGCCGGAATCCTCGTCACTATCAAGGAAGCATAGTGACCAGTTAAAGTTCCTGAAGAATTCGTTGAGACCCCACGGTCGGTAAGAAACAAGTCTAGGGTATTGGCGGATTGACCTGCTGAGTTAATTAATTTAATTCAGCAAAGACCTCAACATACCTTCCTTCGGGTATTGTCTGCCATAATAGAAAAGGCAAGAAGAATTGTGTACATTCAAATAGCCCGCAATGACGATTTTAGCGTGAGGATATTGGACAACAGTTCTTTGAATGGAGTCGGACAGAGCATCAAATTAGTTTAAAGTTGAATTTCTGTCCACATTTGGACTTCGATAAAGAAAAGATGAGTGGATGATTTGCTTATTTACCGTGAAATTTAACCACATGAAGTTAAAGTTCGTGTAAGAGCACAAACCGTATTGTGGCTGAAGTTGGTAGAAATGGTGCTTAAAAATTACTCGGAACTTAAGAAAATTGTAGCTGGTGGTTTTTTACCACAAGGAAGTGTATAAAAGTAAGGGCCAACCTTATATACAATAGATATTCTAGTGCATATCAATGGTATAAGGGCGACATTTGCTGATGATATTGGAATGTTGAATCCGTTAAGCTACACAAAAATGTATAAATGCAGTCAATTCAGTTAGTGATTGGACTCAAAACTCTTTACTTCTTACCAATTGTATTTTGAACAAAGTATAAGTTTAACAAAAACCCAGGTTTGTCGATTCTTCATTGACTTCAAACATGCCTTCAAGCATTCACTAAAAGTATAGTATTTTCGTTAAGTTGTTCCTTGAAATGCATAAAAATTATATCAACAGAAACCATTAAACACTCAAAACACCCCATTTTGTAATATGTGCTAAACGTTGTTAAAAGTGGATATTTGGTCACCCTAATCATAATATATACGCCTTCATGTATCGTTTCACTGAACTGTGATGGCAATCACTTTTATATAGACTCTGCCCCATAGTCTTAATTGATTTCTGTCGTTGTACTTTTATCTGCAAAGTATCTCTCTGTAGGTACTTTCCGTATTCACCACCAAACAATCTCTCCCTTATTCTGTGGCATAGGGTTAAAAAGGCGATGACGGTCGAGGGTTTGAAATGTTCACATCGAGGTGCACACACTCCCATATACAAAAACTATATACACCCGACAGACATTATTTTATATGAATCAGCATTTATACAAGTGCTTGAGTGTGGTGAAAGTAATGGGAGGACATTATTATGCTGCAGTGAGTACAGGTGTTAATTAAGTTGAAATTTATAATTTCATTTTATAATGGAGAGGTTTTTGAGGTAGATAGATATACAGACTACCTATACATTTGTAGGGGGTAAGTAGGGTATAGTGAGAAATATAATGTGTGAGGCTTTTAACAGAGAGATAAATATTTTAATTCAGCGTTATACTAACGAATTAAAAAAAGAAAAGACTTTTAATAACATTGTGTATAATTGTATTTTATATGAAAGTTGTGAGAGGACACTATCATGAATTGGTGGTTGAATTAATCTTTATTTAAATATTATTTAATTTTTTAATTTATCTATTTTATTAACATATATTCATAATACAATAGATAGATACAATACTATTTTCTGCAGAGGACAACATTCCAAAACTCAAATTAAGTTTCATGGGATAGAAGCAAGCTTTTGATCTGTCATTAATAATTAATTAAGTTTATGAAGAAGTTCAAAATATACATAAACATTACAATTGACAAAGCGAATAAAGTAAAAAGGTTTTACAAAAAGTGAACTTAGGTCCTTTGTGACTACAATAATTTTAATTTTCGAAATAGAAATTTCATTAATTAAGTATTTTTGATCCATTTTGTGGTTTCAAAACTATAAGGCTGGAATTGAACATCTGCCAAACTAAGTTGTTAAACCATTTTTGTTTCAGTTGGAAGTCTGACATTTACGAAAATGGATCACTTAATTGTTAAAACCTGCCAAAAAAATGGTGATTCGTCACAGCCACATATCGTGCTTTAAGAGTTGATTAAGGTTTACTTAATCGTCCAACTACGCAAGCAATTGGCAAAATTTTAAAGAAATTTGAAGAGATCTGAAGACCCGAATGTGTCAATTCTTCGTCGTTCTCAGGTATTAGAACAGTTAAAGCTCATTATGGCGTATTTTGCATTTGGATTTACACCTTTATCCACATAAAGTTCAGCTCACACAACAACTGAAGGCAGCTGACCATTCACAACGTCGTAGATACATCAAATGGGTGCTTGAATAACAATTTTTCGGACGAAATTTTCTTCAGCGACGAAACACATTTCTCACTCGGTATGTATGCTAATAAATAAAATTGTCGTATTTGGGTTTCTGAGAATCTTCAAGTAATTGAAGAGAGGTCATTACATCCACAAAAAGTCACTGTTTGGTGCGCTCTTTGGTCCGGAGGAGGTGTGATTGGACCTTACTTCTTCGAAAACGACGATGCAACGACTGTGACCGTCAGTTCTGAGCGTTATGGTCATATAATGCCTGTTATTAAAGAATACGAATTTTAGAATATGTGGTTTCAACAAGACGGTGCCACATACCACACAGCTCGAGCGAATATGGCTTTGTTGCTAGAAACATTTCCTGGCCGAGTAGTTTCTCGTCCTGCCGATATCAACTGGCCACCAAGATTATGCGATTTGGCACCGGTGGACTTATTTTGGTGGAGCTACGCGAAAGACCGTTTTTATGCAGATAAATCTTTATCTCTTCAGCACTTAAAAACCAACATTCAGCAAGTTATCGCTGAGATACCAATTAATATGTTTTAAAAAGTGGTCGAAAATTGCCTTAAAAGGGTCGATGCTTGCAATAATTCGCGTGGGATCATTTAACCGATGTAGTGCTTAACACATAATGCCCATGTTCAAGCTTTATAATAAAAAAGATGTATCGTAAAAAAAAAAAATTTATTTATGTTTGGTTTACTTTTGAAACCGCAAAATGGATAACCCTGTATAACCAGGAAAACTATAGATATTCAAATCAGAACAGAACGCCTAAGTGGCCTTCAGGCAAAATCTCGAAATAGGTAACAATAATGCTAAGAATAGCATAAACGCCACTTGGCAATATATCTTAACAAAAGTACATATAAACCTGACATCGAAGTTTAAACTCTTTTTAGCTTTATACAGATCTATACAAACATTTGGTGAACAAGTTTGGGGTTTCTGTTTTTTTGATGAGGAAGATAAGCCTCATCGATATTTCATAAAGAAAATGTTAAAATCACCAGTAAGTACGCAAAACTATGCCTTGAATCTATAAGCTGGTGCTCAAGATGGCCATTTCTACACCCTAGAGCTACACCTAAAATATGTCCATAAAAAACTATCTTTTAAAAAAAACTATCTATAAAATTCTTCTACAAAGAAAACAATTCTGGCTGAAGTCATATGAATTTTCAAGGCAAGCTGTGATCTTGTTCACCTAAATGGAAACAGATTCACCCGTTTGGAATTTGAGGGAGCACGTTACAAAAACGTTTACTATCACCTTCAATTGGATAACTTTAAGTCCTATTTCTGTTTGTAAATACAATGGAAGTATGAGGTATTATTTAAATAAATAAATAAATTAAGTGGCGCAACAGTCCGTAGAGAACCAGGGCCTAGTGACTTACAACTCTCAACCATTCTTGTGTGCGAGTACTGTTGTCAGGGATGGAGGAGACCTACAGTTTAATGCCGAATCCGAACGGCTAATTTGAGAAAGCACTTTTTCATGACAAGCATTACTCTTGGAGAATTTGTCAATTCCTCGCAAGAGGCAGTACCCGTTTTTTTTTTTTTAATTAAGGTGGCACAGGCAGGGATCGAACCCAAGACCTCTCGCATGACAGTCCAACGCACTTTTTTTTTTTTTTCCAAGTCCAACGCACTAACCATCATGCCACGGGTACTATTTATTTATTTTCATTAAAAGTTTAGTTGGCTGCTGGGTATGGTTTGGCAGTTAGAATGTCAAACTGTGTTGACTTTTCTGTAAAGTAAAGTTTGTCAATTCAGAAGGAACTTATTGATTAACACCAGAACAATGCTTTCAAATTTTTAAAATTTACATACAAAATATAACTTTTTGGCAAAGTTCAGAAACCACTTTGTCTATGGTATCGTCATAAAATCAATTTGCAGTGTCATTATTAAATCCGTCAAAATTGACAATTTGGTACGGTTTACATGCTTTTGGCATCATAGAAACAATTTTTTCTTTCGAAATGAGTACCTACTAACTAATTTGTGTTTTAAAAAATTAAAAAATTTATTTTGTGACAACTTTATTCAAGAATTTATCCCGTTAACTAGTCCTCTCGTTCGTTCAGCTGAACGCTTTTTAATTACGCTATGTTAAGGCATTGGCGAAGCTACTAGTGACACGGGAACATAATGCCGGATACTTTTGCAAGCACAACCCCCCAAACTTATGGTGTTCTTAGCTATCTTAAGGTTCAAAATTATAAGAAAAACTTGTAATGGACAAATTAAGTGCTATTTATGTGTACGGCATTTATTCGAAAAATATTTTTTAACTGACGTATTGACGATCGAAAACCTCAAAGTTAAAACGTGTTTCTTAAAACCAACAAGAAATTCCTTTACCTTTACCACAGGGGGTATTATCTTTTGTTTTCGCTAATTTTTTTGAGAATGTTGAAATTTTTTATCAAGCAACTTCAAGGCCAAATTCACGGGTGTGAAGAAGTTATCGATTGTATGGTTGCGCCCGGTGTTAAAATAGGATAAAATTAACGACATCAACCGGATTGGTATACCTAGAAATAAAACGAAGCTAGTTTTACAGTACTTTTTGAATTTCTTAGCATAAAAATTACACTCATATATTCACTTTACTATTTGAGATAATACATTTGATGTTATTGATTAAATTTTACCTTTTAACCAAACCACATTTTTGATAAGACCATAATTTCCTCCCCACTAACTTCATTTTAATACTTTAAACAAAAATATAATTTTATTCATTTTTCCTTATAACTTCCCTACTTCAAAGAATAATTTTCATCAACCATTTTTGTATGTGAACGTTTCTGTTCATGTATGTTTTTTTGGCTCATTAAACTTAAAGATAACTCAATCGTTGAATCCTTGTTTCAAATTCTTCAGTAAACCGAATTGAAAAAAAAAATCCTTTAAAAAAAATAAGAAAGAATTAAGTTAAAAATTCCATTCCTGAGACCTGAGACCTGAGAAGACAAGATCTTAATTTTCATCATGTTTGCTTGCTCCTTCGTTAACAAAAAAAAAAGCTATTTGCATCCTTTGAACATTCATTTCTACGAAACCAATGTTTCAATGTTTTTATATCCTTAACTTCATATATGTATAATATATATGTACATGTATAATGACGTGTTGTATATTACAGAAACAAATAAATACACTACGAGTCATTTGAAAAGATATACCCAGAATTTTTGAATGAATTAGTGTTATAAAGGGTTTTTCAATAAGGGCGGGTAGGTGTTGAAAAGGAATAAAAAAAGAGGCTGAGATGCGACCCACACTGATAACTTCCCATCCTGTCGGTTGATTTGTCTTGCTTAAAAGTTTGTCTATACAATATATCAATTTTTACCAAATTTGCGTACTATTTTTTGTAGATTTTATTTTTTTATGAAAAAAATGACTGTTGGATTTTTATACAAAAAATACTAAATATCGAAAACAATATTTTCTGTGAAATAAAATAAGTTTGAAGCCAATATTTGTAATTTTAGAAAAGCTATTTGAGTCGAAAGTAAATTTTTACCAAGTTTTAGTATTGTTTTTTTTTAGGTTTTTATTTTTAGTAAAAAACCTGTCAATTAGATTTTTCTCAAAATTTTTCAGAATGTTGAAAACAATATTTTTTGAAAGATTAAAGTAGTTTAAAGCCAATACCTCCAAGTTTTGAAAAGATATTTGAGTCGAAAATCAATTTTTATTACCTTTTATGAATTTTTTTTTAGGTTTTTATTTTTTGTAAAAAAACTGTAAATTTGATTTTTCTCAAAATTTGTCCTTATGTTAAAAACAATATTTCTTATAAGTTAAAATTAGTTAAAAGCCATTATCTGAAAGTTTTGAAAAGATATTTGAGTCGAAATTCAATTTTTACCAACTATGAGTAATGTTTTTTTTAGGATTTTATTTTACAATTTTATCAGATGTCAAAAACGTTATTCTTCGTTGCACAAAATTGTTTTGGAGCTGAAATCATATTTAAGTCGTAACATTTTCGAGGTAACACATTTTTTGGTCAGTTTTTTTGATTTATAAAAAAAAACTTTAATTGGATTTTTTTCCAAAAATATACTTGTTTACAATATGTAATATAAAATTTAATTCAAGTCTCTAGCGTTATTGATTCATGAGATATTTAGGGTTAACCAAAATTTGTCGCCTTTTTTTAACTGCTATGGTAAAAAAACCACCCATGCAATTTTCTTGAGAGCCCTTTCTGCATCTTTCTGCCTTATTATCTGTTTAACAAAATTTATTTGAAGTCGTTATCTCTTCTGGTTTTTGAGCTATGGACGACTAAAAAACGTCGCGAACGTACGGACATACGGACATACGGACATACGGACATACGGACATACGGACGTACGAACGTATGTACGTACACACGCACGCACAGACATCTTTCTAAAAATCTTTTATTTTGACTCTAGTGACCTTGAAACGTCGAGATATGTCAAAATTTTCAATTTGACAAATCGGACCCATTACAATAACTTCCTATGATAAGTTAATAATTCAAAATACATTATTTTGAAAGCCTCGTTTTAATAGTTTTAAAACTTTCAAATAAAATATTCACCAAAACAACAATCAAACTTCTGATATTCTCTTGAAAAACATTATTACAAAAATGTAAGGTCTTATCATTGGAACTGCACTGTAATTCCATAACATTTCATTTAGTTTAAATACAAACAAGAAAAATGCGAAGCTACAAAAGCATGCAGATACGAGATGTGTAATATGTCCTTAGGAGTTCAAACACCATCTCCACCACCTTCACATCATCAAGGAATTTTTTGTTTTTGTTTCGTTTCGTATCGTTTCGTTTATTTTTTCCAAGAAAAAGAAGAAAAAGAAAAGAGCGAAATGAATTTCCATATTTCATTATTATGTAACATTAAAATATCGTATATTTGAATTATTCTATCTTTTTGAGTTACAATTGGATTTTTCTGGTTTTGCTATTGAAAGTGGAATGTGGAGCAAAATTAAATGATTATGTTTAATGATTTTGAAATAATTCTCAAAAAAGATGTTATTAAAGACATTAAAGCGATTAAATCGATATAATTAGAACATTTTAATTAATTAACGAAAATTGCGTGTGTTGCATGTGTAAAATTGAAATTAATTTTTAACAGATTTTGATTGTATTTGTAGGTTTTTGTGTTTTGTAAAAAAGTTGTTCTCTGGAATTTTTCTTTAAAAAAAATAAATAAAGCATAGTATTTTACTTACTCAAGGTGGAGCTACAATCCTTGGCGGACCTGGGCCCAACATGCGTTTCCAACCAGCTCGGTCACTATCTAGTTGTCTATAGTTTCGCACCCCAAGTCGGTTGAGGTCTTCTCCCACCTGCGTGCTCCACCTTCTTCCAAGGTCTTCCTCTAATGCGTCTTATCTCGGGATTCGAAGACCTTCCGGGCTGGAGCGTTGATGTAAACTCGCTCTACATGACCCAGTCATCTTAGTCGTTGGACTTTTATTCTGTTAACCAGGTCAGTGTCGCTGTACAGCCCGTACTACAGTTCTTCCCTATAGATGCCGTCATACGCGGCTTTAAAGTCGAGAAAGAGATGGTGGGTATCAATTTGAAGTTTCTGGGTTTTTCAAGATTTGCCTTAATGTGAATATTTGGTCAATGGTGGACTTTCCTGGTCTGAAGTCACACTGATGAGGACTTATCAGATTGTTGTCAAATGTTCAGACATTCACATAATACGGCACAAACTATCTTATATGCAATGTTCAGGAGGCTGATACCTTTTTAGTAGGCGCAATTTAGAGGGTCTCCTAGGTTGAGTGGTTCTATCTCCCTTACAGCTGAATTCGGTTCGTCATCGCCATTATATTATTTGGAGAAGTGGTCTTTCCATATTCTCAGCATAAAATGCTGTTCTACTACGACGTTCCCCTGATCATCTTAACAGGCTTCGGTTCATGGCTGGTACCCTTTGGAGGTGCGCTTGTCGGCATTCTTCATCAAACCAAGGTTTTCGCCGTGGTGGCCGTGTCAAACCTAGCATTTTAGAGACGACATCTCTGATGGGTGCAAGACAATGTTGCCACTGGCTTTCAATGCTTAATTCAGAAAGGATAGGATTTTTTAAAAGGTTGTTAGTGACTTAATCGGAAAAGGACATGGCAGTCTCTTGCTATTGTAGCCGTTTAACGTCGAATCTTCTCAGACTACTTCCTTGTTTTGGCTTGGATCAGTATATTCGTAGCCGTACCTTGGCTACAATGAGGTAGTCATCCGTGTAAATGTTGGCCCCGTGGAATATTTGCATATCCTGTATACTGGAGAAGTATCGAGTGTCGTTCGCAATGTGGTCAATCTGGTTGACGGCTGATTGATCAGGAGATTTCCATGTCCCCTTTTGGATATTAAGGTGTGTGAAGTGCATATTAGCTACCAGAACAGCTGGCATCTTGTCGAAGAGCTTGAAGAATATGTCTTTGATGTCTTCATTTTTCTCCTCTGTTGCGGTATGCACGGCATATTAAGCTTATGTTATCGAATTTAGCCTTGATGCGGATTGTCATGATTAGCTCGCTCAAACTGTTGCAATTGGAGATTTTTTGCCCCAGTCCATCGCACATCTTGGATGGCTGTAATATCTGCCTTGCAGCAGCTTAGGGCTTCCCCTTATTGTTCGGCTGCACGTGGCCTATTAAGTGACCTAAAGTTCTAAGCACAGATCCGAAGTTCGTTGTTCTTATTTCGTTTGCTTGGTTGGAATAATCTTTTTCTACGCTGATTAAGTAGTTCATTATTTGATCTTAGACAATTTCAAGGCTCGTTTCTAATGTATGGAATATGTAGCTATTAAAATATAATGAAATATCTGGGTATATAACTTAAAGCAAGTATAAAAAGCGAAAATTAACAACGAAGGGTAGATGGTTTAGTGAAAAAAAGGTGAATATACTGTTTTACTTAGTAAAGGTTCTTCAGTGATTGACTACTATTGCCGTTTGTACTCAATCTCTTATTTGGTCAAAGATTTTAGTGTAGATTATGCATATGCAACCTTCTCAGATCACATGCCATTAATTTGTTCCCTAAAATCTAAGTTTGAGCCAAAAAGCCTTGGTTAGATTTAGCTTGTTTTATGGCCTGGAAAATGCATTTAAACACCTTAAAATCTTCAGAAAACTAAACCTGGAAATATGTCGGAAGAAACTATTATGATGCCAACAAAAAAAAGAGGCTGGGATGCGACCCACACTGATAACTTCCCATTATGTCTGTCGATTTGTCTTTTAAGCATAAGGTTTGTAGGTTTTCGTGTTATGTTAAAAAAGTTAAATAACCAACAATATTTGGCATATCATTAAATATGTAGTTTGATTTCAAAATCTATTTTTGTTAACGAGATTTTTAGTCGTTAACCAATTCTTACAAATTTTAGTAGCATTTATTAAATTTTTTATTCCTAATATAAACATACAAAAACAAATACAATTTGGATGAATGAAATTAATTTGAAGTTAATATCTTCTATATTGTTCATGAGATATCGAGAACCGAACATCAATTTTTACCAATTTTGAGTACTATTTTTTATAGATTTTATTTTTTTTTTATGAAAAAACGGACTGTTAGATATTTGTAAAAAAATGATTTAATGTTAAAAACAATATATTTTATAAAATAAAATTAATTTGAAGCCTATATCTCAAATTTTTAAAAAGATATTTGAGTCAAAAATCAATTTTTACGAACTTTTATTAATTTTTTTTAGGTTTTTATTTTTTTTAAAAAAACTGTCATTTCGATTTTTCTCAAAATGTTATCGAATGTTCAAAACAATATTTCTTATAAGATAAAATTAGTTTGAAGCCAATATCTTAAAGTTTTGAAAAGATATTTAGGTCGAAAATCATTTTTTACCAACTTTTGTTAGTTTTTTTTCGGTTTTTAAGTTTTTGTAAAAGAAACTGTTAATTCGATTTTTCTCAAAATTTTACCAAATGTTGAAAACAATATTTTTTATAATAAAAAATAAGTTGGAAGCCATAATCCCAATTTTTTGAAAAGATATTTGAAACGAAATTCAATTTTTACCAACTTTGAGTAATGTTTTTTTTAGGGTTTTATTTTTTATAAAAAAAACTATCAATTCGATTTTTCTCAAAATTTCACCAGATGTTAAAAACGTTATTTTTTGTTGCACAAAATTGTTTTACAGATAAAATCATTTTTTATTCGTAAAATTTTCGAGGTGTCAAATTTTGTTTCAGTTTTTTTGATTTATAAAAAAATGGTTGCCTTGTAAAGTCGGTTTTACGGGCGAAGATTTTACGTGACAACGTCTTTTTCTCAGTAGAATATTTATTGATATGAATATAATTAAATTGCACAATAGGAACAAGGAATTTAATTGAAGGAAATAAGAATTGCACAAATTTTAACTATAGAAATATATTTTGTTTACTAAAAAACTCAGTTTCTCAACTTTTGTGTCAATCTAACAATTAATCAATCAATCATAGTTTACGATAATGAAATATCAGTGTACAATTATTTACCTTTATTGTTGTAGTTGTTGTAAATGACGAATCTAAGCACTCCACATTTTCACTACAGACACAGCTGACGATACTTTAACCACACGTGTGAACTTGTATTATGACGCTTTCTTGTTTTTCCAACGCCAAGAACGTTCGAGAAAGACAAAGACAGAGACACAAGCATGCGCCGATTCAATGCGCCTAGTTCTCTAGTGCTGCGCGCGCGGCAGACCGATCATAGTTGAGTGGGAGAGAGACGCAAGGCATTCGGCGGGCCTCTCTCTCGTTCGGTGACTCATCGTAACGTTACCGGGCGTTACACTTTTTCATAAGTGACTCCCAGCCGCAACCTAATTTAAGACGTTGTCACGTCAAAAAGAGTTAATTGAATTTTTTTTTCCAAAAATATATTTGTTTGGTATCACGTTACAATATATAATATGAAATTTAATTTAAGTCTCTAGCGCTATTGGTTCGTGAGATATTTAGGGTTAACTGAAATGTTCACCTTTTTTTAAACTGCTATGGTAAAAAAAACACCCACGCAATTTTCTTGAGAGCCCTTTCTGCATCAGAAATGTCAATATTTTCAATTCGACAAATTGGACGCTTTACAATAACTTCCTATGTGAAGTTAAATATAAGAAATAGAATCTTATGTAAAACTAAAAAACAAGCTTATTTGGTTAGCCTTACTTGGAGTCTTGAATCTGTTTCTTCAGCCAGAGAGTGGTGGAAGATTGCTAAGCAAACAAGCGGACAGTCGATTAAAACCACAACGTCAGTAAAAAATATTGAATTTTAAATGCATTTTGAAAGCTTACTTTCGCAATCAAATGATTCAGCTACTATCTCATGCCCTCTTCCTCAGCAGCATGTTCAAGAGTTAGATTACCCCATTGAGGTGCACGAGATAAGCTATCTGCTAAATCTTCATCAAAAGATCTGATAACTCCAGGTTTTGATGGAATACCGTATGAATTGTATAAAAATGCATGTTCATCTCTTATTGTAGAAATACAGAAGTTATTCACTGAGATTCTTGAAACTGCAACGCTACCATCATCTTTCAGAAAATCCATTATGTACTCACTGTTCAAGAAAAGAGATGCAAATGTTGTGTCAAACTATAGAGGACTTTCATTTCTCGATACGCTCTATAAGCTGTTTACTAAAGTTCTTTTGAACAGACTGTCAGCTTGGTTAGAAAAAAAAAACATCATCAATGAATTTCAAGCTGCATATAGAACCAACTATTCTACTGTGGACCAAGCTTATAATCTTTCATGCATAATTCAACTTCAACTCTGCCAAAAGAAGAAACTCTACACTTTTTTCATCGATCTTAAGGCTGTTTTTGATAGCATTGACAGGAATGCTCTTATTTTTATTTATAAGCTATCGACTTTGGGAATATCTTCGAAGATACTGGCTACTATTAAGTCTCTTTATAAGGATACTGCTGCAGCTATTTGGGATGGTTCGTGTTTGTCAGACTTCTTCCACACTAAGAAAGGTGTTCGTCAAGGATGTGTGTTAAGCTCAATTCTTTTTGTTCTGTTTTTAAATGATCTTCATGCGGAAACTCCAATCGGTATTGTTTAAGAAGATCTTCAAATTAACGTCCTCTTATATACGGAAGATATTGTACTGTTGTCAGATAATCCTGCCAATTTATAACAACCAATTGAGGATTTTAAGACTCACTGCATTCAATGGAATCTTGAAATAAATCTTGATAAGTCTGAAATGGTAATATTTCGCAATGGTGGAAGAAAAGCAGTAAGACGGAATTTAAATCTTCCTAAAAATAGATTACCCAACATTTTATCGAAAGCCATTATAAACAAGAAAATCTTTTGGGCTAAGGAATGGTTGGATTTTTTTCATGGATGTTCGTTGTATTTTTCCTTTGACATGAACCTACTTGAATGACCCAGCTTACATAATCATTCTCTTACTGAAACTGAAAGAAAAACACTGGACTGAATTTACAGTTAGTGCGATACAATCTCAATTTCATGATGAATATTGCAACTTGATGTATTCTGGCATACCGAATTACTTTTATGACTCCAATTCATGTGACATGATTTCCATAATTTTTAAAGCTCTCTGCAGATTCCTTAATATCAATGGAAGAGCCTTCCAAGGAGATAGAAATGGAATATGTACATTGTGTAATATGGATGAACCAGAAAATACCATGCACTTCATTATAACCTGCCCAGTATTTAAAACGTACAGAAGAAAATTTCTTGGCAGCGGCATGCTTTCTAATAATTCTCAACTTCTCAACGTTCTTAATAGCTACTGGTGCTCAAACTTATAATATTACTTCTTAAAAGCGTCAATTAAATTTCGCAATCTTATTATAATTGAATTTTCATACCTTAATCTACTTACTAGCTTATATATTTTTAACCTGACAGGCAACTTAAAGTTATTGTCAAAACTTATTTTAAACCAGCATTACCTACTCAAAATCTTTTTATTGAAAATAAAATTATATATCTGTCTATCTATCTATACAAACATAACCGTTTATTTTAAAATATTTATACTTATCCATTTGCTAAATTTATGAGTGAATAAAGCTTGAAATTATAATAATACCAATATCATCAAATTTTATTCTTTAATGGGTCACTGTGTCGTATACTTGTTTTTTGTTTTGTTTAATGTATTTTAAAGGAACAATTCACGTAACATTGGTTTTAGAACTGTACACCACAACCTCAATAGTAGATTTTTGTATGGCTATACTTTGTGCTGTTCGAAAACAAATTACTAAGAATTTATACATTCTAAAAATAATATTGTTATTTGTATGTTTTTTAATCGATCTGGAAGAAATATTAGCTTTTCTTTCCATTTAAGTGAAATGAGTTAGGCATTTTAAATTCAAATCTGAGGCTGTAGAAAGTGGTCTATTGAAAATGAGGAATAAATGTACTTGTCTGTAATTCCCACAATTTGTCTTGAGCAACCATTACTACATACATATTATATTTTATTATGTATAAACAATAAATACATGTATACATTACATATACTCGTAAACCTATAGGTGAAGATAATACTAAACCATCAAATAACCTACATTGTATATAACAACGAAAAACATTCATCACTCTTATGAATTTTTCACGCACAATTACTCATCACCACACTTAAAAACATTATTGCCACTGAATGAGTTGCAATAAATCCTTAACGTTAAAATAAGGAGTCCTATAGAAGGAGGAAGGGAGAGAGAGAGCTGGAATGGTATACTATGCGGCGCCAGGTATGATATGAACAAATGGAAAAACGCACGTATACATTTGTTACCTTGCTAACTATAAAAGTCTGAACATAAGGACTCAGCAAAACAAAAATGAAAATAAAATACAAAACGTCCCTTTTGTTCTGTTGAAGTTCATTAATCACATCCTGTCTTCACCGTTCACTCTCTGTTTGCACACGTTTTAATATTTTCGTTTTTTTTTTTTTTTTGTTTCATGTTGTGGAAATATATTTTTAATGAAACATGAAGACTTCTTTTATCATTGTCAAACACATAAAAATGACATGTTTTATTTTTAAATGTTACGAATGTTGTATTTCATCTAAGAATTCTCATTCACCACCGCCCCCCCCCCCCTTTGACATAATGTTGGATGGATAGATAAAATAAATATGTATATTGTATACACGTAATGTTTATTTGGATGTTATACACATAGAAGTACATATGGTAAAGTATTTAATTTATGATATGTCGTAATGTTACGAAAATCAACATTAAATTAAAATTCACAGCGTAAGGGGAGTTTCATGGGATTTTGAAAAACGTGCCTTCTGTTTCTTTCTTAAATCCAAGCTGTAACCAACTTTCTGTGTCTTCAGTATTATAAGTGTATAAATAAGACAGTTTTCTGAATTCAAATACTAAATTCGTAATCAGACTTAACCTTAGGTCAAAAAATTATGTAAAAGAATGATCGAATAAAATTCCGAAGTAAAAACGGGAGTCCAGGAAAAATTCTCTGAACAAATGGCCTTTTTTTTTAAATATAAATATAAGTTAATTGAAAAAATCAGTTTCCTTTCTATCTTATCAGCTTAATTCTATTCTGTTCAGAAGTCTGGATAGAAATATACACTGAAATTATATCATTATAATATATTAGTGTGGCTCGTTTCCGACAAATCAAGAAGCGATCAGATTTGTACTCTTTTAGACAAGAGAAGGAAAAATTTCTAGAATTTATTATTCCGAGTCGAAATTTTGGCCCTATTCTGATCCTTAAAAGGATCTTTTCTCCTACATATAGAAAAATGAACCTCATTTCATCCTTAACGACTTTTCATCGTCCTCATTTCATGCTACATGAATCTTTAGGATTCTTCCCGTTTTTCTACGCATATTTTGTGAACCTCATTTCGTCCTAAATGAAGGTTTATCAATCAACGGTAACGATGGAGCTGGTAAAGTCGACGACACCAACGGCGAAGACAACAACGAAATTTAGATTAAGATCCAATATTTGTACTGTTTGTATTACTTTTAAATTAATCACTAATGTTAATAAAAACTTCTTTGATTAATGAATCAAAATATAAATTGTATTATTTTTAAAAAAAGCTTCCTAATAAATAAAATGATATAGAGTGAGAGTGGGAGAGAAAGAGCAAAAGTAAATAGGAAAGAGAGAGAGAGAGAGAGCTCTTCGAACCTCAGAGAACCTGAATTTTACGGACGAAAATAGGGCCAAAATTTCGACTCTGGAACATACCATATTTTTATAAACTTTAAGGCCGGCTACGATACGAGTAGCATAGACAGTGTAGAATTATACAAAGTCATGAAAGAATTCGTCATCCCAAATTAATTGGCATGACTATGTAGGTTCACCATGACCAATATAACAAGCTAAGTTAAAATAGCCATATTGCTATCTAGACCAATCAACATCTACAATGGATCATGAAAAGGGGATGGTTTGGCCTGCTTCCTCTTCCACCTGCCATTAAAGAAAGCAACCCGTGATTCTGGAACATCAACAAGAGTCGTGGAACATCAACCATCGTCACCAGGTCTAGCCAGATATACAAGCTCACGCAGACGACATTGACATCATCGAGAGAACAGAGCAAGCTGTACAAGATTCCTTCATTCAAATGGAGCATGCGGAACAAAATCTGGGGTTGTACATTGTACAATGTACATTAGTGAAGGAAAAACAAAGTACATGGTAGCGTAGACTTCAAAAAAAAAAAGAGGCTGGGATCCTGGGATGCAACCCACACTGATAACTTCCCATCCCGTCTGTCGATTTGTCTTGCTTAAAAGTTTGTAGGTTTTTTAAAACATAAAATTAGTTTGAAGCCAATCGAAAATCAATTTTTACCAACTTTAAGTAATGTTTTTTTTTTAGGTTTTTATTTCAAATATATAAAAATAAGTCTGGTTTTCCTTCCTAACGCTATAACTCCAGAACGCACGAACCGATTTCCACGGTTTTGCATTCGTTGGAAAGGTCTAAGGCTCCGTGAGGTTTATAGCAGACAAAATTCAGGAAAAATTTCAACAGAAAAGCGGTGAACTCCGTTTAGTTTCCTATAGAAAGCTATTGTAAAAGTTCCAATTTGTGGAATTGAAAATTTTAACATTTTTTGACGTTTCAAGGGCCCTATATTCTAAGCCAAACCTTACTTTTGGGAACCTTTTTTAGTCACCCATATCTCTAGAAACGTCAGAGATATCCACTTCAAATAACGTTTGTTTTTAAGATAATAAGAAAAAAAATGCAAAAACGGCTTTTAAAAAAATTTAGTGAGTGTTTTTTTATCACGTCACAAAAGGCAGCGATATGGCTGGTGTTTGGTATAGCGTCGGAAAATGCGAATGACGAAATCAGCAATTTCCAAATGGGTATACATATACGTCAGTACTAATGAAGCACTGTGGCGATTATTGTCATTTCACATTCATGAAAGATATCTCACAGTTGTACGTTTAGCAGTGCATTTGGAAAATGGACAAAGAGTTTACTTCACTGAGGCTAATGCTGCACAACGAGCTGAGAGACCACCATAGCTTCTTTGCAATGTGTGAAGCAGATCCATTCGCAGCTACGCTGATGTATGTTGAAATGCCCAAGTATTACACTTGGAATCAATCAACAAAGAAATTCCAACGTCGCAAACAAGGAACCCCAGTTCCAGATTGGCCACAGGTGTTTTCCACTGATGCGCTAGGTCGCATGTACACTGTTCATCCTAGAAATGATGATTGTTTTCATTTGCGACTGCTGTTGGTAAATGTACGAGGACCAAAATCATTTGCGCATTTGAAAACTGTGAATGGCCACCAATGCCAAACATATCGAGAAGCATGTCAACTATTGAGTTTGCTGGAGATTCTCGACGATTCTCATTGGGATTAAACACTTGCGGATTCAGTTGTTTCATCAAATGCGTACCAAATACGAACGCTGTTCGCAATTATCATCACCACATGTTTCCCTTTACAACCAATTCAGTTATGGAACAAATACAAAGACGACATATGTGAAGATATCTTACGCTTACGAATAATCCCGACATGCAAATAACCGATGAAATCTACAATGAAGGAATGATTCTGATTGATGATTAATGAAGTAGGAATGATTGCACCAAATCGATCGATGCACGATGCATTGAACCAAGAATTAAATCGAGAGCTGCAGTACAATGTTGATACATTGCTGGAATTCGTTCGAAATAATGTGCCCTTGCTGAATGAACAGCAAAAACAAGTATACGAAACATTAATGCAAGCGGTGGACAATAATACTGGTGGTCTATTCTTCCTGGACGCACCTGAAGGAACAGGGAAAACATTTGTCATTTCATTGATTTTGGCCACTATTCGATCAAGATGTGACATAGCTTTGGCGTTAGCATCATCTGGAATTGCAGCAACCCTTCTAGATGGCGGTCGTACTGCACATTCTTCGCTTAAGTTGCCACTCAATTCAAATACAATTAATACTTCAACATGCAATATTTCCCGATCCAGTGCAATGGAAACTACACACTGAAGGATCTTCGACGAAGTCACAACAACTTTGGCGGCTTGATGATATTGTTGGCAGGCGATTTCAGGCAGACGTTGCCAGTAATTCCCCGTGGAACGCCTGCAGATGAATTGAATGCTTGCCTGAAGGCATCACTGTTGTGGAATAACATAAAAACATTATCGCTAACCACTAATATGAGAGTTTAACTTTAAAATGATAAAAGTGCTGCACAATTTTCCAAACAATTGTTAGCTGTTGGAAATGGAAAAGTGCCAGTTGATGCGACAACTGGATTAATTACTCTTACCAACGACTTTTGCCGATTTGTAGACTTTCAAATAGTTCTTATTGAAAATGTTTTCCCAAACATTAGTGAGAATTATCAGAATTATGCTTGGTTAAGTAAACGAGCAATTCTCGCCGCAAAGAATAATGATGTACATGCACTGAATTTCACCATTCAATCAAAAATCGCTGGCGATTTGGTGACATATAAATTCGTTGATTCCATAACAAATCCCGATGATGTAGTAAATTATCCAACGGAGTTTTTGAACTCTCTGAAGTTACCAGGATTTCCACCACTACTTGCAACTCAAAGTTGGTTCTGTTATTATGATATTGCGTAATTTGAATCCATCGCGACTTTGCAACGGTACTCGACTTGAGGTGAAAAGACTTGGGAAAAAAAACGAGTTGGGAAACCATCCGCTTTTTTTGTGTTAACGTCAGACCAAAAAACAAAAAAAGTGGTTTACCAAAGAGCACTTCAATGAAACGGATAATTTGCGGACAAGTATAACGCTTCGATTCAGTATTTACTTTGGATTCACTTTCATTTTTTACTTAGAGAAGTTCAACTAAATTACACTTCATTTTTGTAATCGAAAAGAATTCATTACGAAATGAAATAAAAATTTTCCTTTTCAAATATGAAACAAAAAAAAGAATTTTTCTTCATCTTTTAATCCCCAAACGAAATGTTACAAAAAACGAAGCCATCTGGTGGCGAAACGGAGTTCGCCGGGTTTTCTAGTTTTTTTTATAAAAAAAACTGTAAATTCGCTTTTTCTTAAAATTTTTCCGAATATGTATTAAAAACAATATTTTTCATAAGTTAAAATTATCTGAAAGCCATAATCTCAAATTTTTGAAAAGATATTTGAGTCGAAAATCAATTTTTACCAAATTTTATTGATTTTTTTTAGGTTTTTATTTTTTTTGTAAAAAAACTGTCGATTTGATTTTTCTCAAAATTTTACCAGATGTCAAAAACGTTATTGTTCGTGGCAAAAAATTGTTTTGAAGATGAAATCATATTTTATTCGTAAAATTTTCGAGGTGACAAATTTTTTTTTCAGTTTTTTTGGTTTATAAAAAAAACCGTATAAACATTGGATTTTTTTTCCAAAAATATACTTGTTTGATATCACATTGCAATATATAATATAAAATTTAATTCAAGTGTCTAGCGTTATTGAATAGTGAGATATTTAGGGTTAAAATGTTTACCTTTTTTTTAAACTGCTATGGTAAAAAAACCACCCAGGCAATTTTCTTTAGAGCCCTTTCTGCATTTTTGTGCATTATTATCTGTATAACAAAATTTATTTGAAGTTGATATCTCTTCTGGTTCTTGAGCTATAGACGACGAAAAAAACGTCGCTTACGTACAGACGTACGAACGTACGTACACGCGCACGCACAGACATCTTTCTAAAAATCTTTTATTTAGACTCTAGGGACCTTGAAACGTCGAGAAATGTCAAAATTTTCAGTTCGACAAATTGGACCGATTACAATAACTTCCTTTGGGAATTTAAAAACAAAACGGACTCAATGTTTTTGAAAGTCCTTTCTGCATCATTGGATGTTATTCTCTGTTAAAAAGATCTGTTTGTATCCTAAAAAAAATTCGACAAATTTGACCGAACATTAAAACAATATTTAAGCTTACAAAATTGACTTTTTTATTTAATTGGTCTTAAGATTCTTGTAGGTACAATATAAACTGCAAACAATAAGATTTCTCTGTGTACGAAACCCAAACTCCAAATAAAATTATATTTAACTAAGGACTTAAATAACATACATAAATCATACATAGATACATACACATACACCAAAATAAACCAAAGCTAGCAAAACAAACATCACTATAGACTACAAGAAGTCATAGTAGCCAGAATCCTTTATTATACCATACAACTGTAAAGAATTGCTCTTTTAAGCTATATCCTTCTTCTCTCTTTCGTCTTAGTTTCCACAATCCTGTTAAAAGCCATATTAAACAGGAAGAAAGAAATCCACATAGCGGAAAATCATTTTTTTTTTGTATATTTACAAAATAAAGTCAGTTTTAATTCCCCTTATGTGTGCTCTATAACCATCAGGACTTTAAAACATCACAGAAGCTTTACATTCTCAGAAGGACCGACACACGAAAGGACTATACCTATTGTTTATTTATTCTGTTCAAGTTTACATGACGTGTAAACTTGTGCTCTGTGCACTGTGCAGTGCAAACGTACCTATTGCATATTTATATTTTTATTTTCAAGGTTTTCACTGACCTTCAAATTGTGGGACTTTTTTTTAAGGTAGTTATATGGAATCAGAAAACCAACCTACTGTGAAGTTGACATTTTGCAGCCATTCTCTTTGTTTTAAGAAACGAGAAGAGAAAACTTTTCCTATGGTCATTGTTTAAATACCAACAACCATTTGCATTTTATTCTTAACATCACAAGTGGTGGATTTGGTTCAAAAATGGTTAAAAAGGGCCCAAGATCATATTCACTTTGAAATTGCTGTAAGAATGTTGAAATGTCAAAATAAAACATAAATCAATTTATCTGACTTACGTGACGGTTGACGGGACCGAAAGAGCTGTCAGATACGTATGCTACTGAACGTGTTTGATAAAGGGTGTTTCTTAGAGCTTTGAAACTTAGCAATGGAATAAAACAAAGATGTTTTTTTTTTTTTTAATTGACATGAAATATGCTTTTTCCGAAAGATAGTCTGCTGGCATGGTAATATGATTTCTTTCATGACTGGCTTGGACGTACATAGTATAATCTAGAAGTCCAATTTATTTTTGATGACTTTTACCATTATTTGTGGACGTTCATCACGTTTATAAGGTTGTGAATGTTGTCCTCCAAGTGGTCAATCCTTTCAAGCCTAGCGGCGTAGTCTGGTGACCTCACAAATTTCCACAGAAAATAGTCAAGTGGCTAGTTCACGGGTTCGTGAAGAGTATTTCCTTTAATAAATCAACTGTGGAAAGAGCCGTGTGAAAGGTTACACAATCAAGTTGAAACCAAAGTTAATGCACATCATGATTGATCAATTGATAAACGAAAAAGAGGCTGGGATGCGACCAACACTGATAACCTCCCATCCCGTCAGCCGATTTGTCTTGCTTAGGTTTGTAGGTTTCGCGTTTTATTGCAAAAAGTTTAGTTACATTTTTCTCAAAAATGTAAAAATTACCAACAATATTTTGCATATAATGAAATAGTTTGATTTCAAAATTTACTTTTGTTAACGAGATTCTTAGTCGAAAACCAAATTTTACAAATTTAAGTAGCATTTAAAAAAAAAAAAATTCTTATACAAGAAAATAAAAATTGGATGAATGAAATTAATTTGAAGTCAATATTTTCTATTGTTCACGAGATATCGAGAATCGAACATAAATTTTTACCGAATTGGCGTACTATTTTTTGTAGATTCTATTTTATGGATGTATTTGTAGATCCAAATGCGAAATATGCATAATGTGCTGTAAGACAGGCCTAATTCCTGAGAACGACGCGATGAGAAATTGACACATTCGAGTCTTCGGCAACACTTTTACTTACAGCAGCGATATTTTGAGTGGTATGAGCGAAACGATGATGTGCAGGCTTTGCAATATCTGTAGCCAATCTAGTCTCTTCAAATTTCTTTACAATTTTGCCAATTACTCGCGTAGTTGGACGATTAAGTAAACCTTAATCAACTCTTAAAGCACGATATGTGGGTGGGACAGAATTAGCCTTCTTGTAGTACGTTTTAATAATTAATAATAATAATAATAATTAATAATTAAAAAATAAGTGATTCATTTTCGTAATTGTCAGATTTTTAACTGAAAAAAAAATGGTTTAACAACTTTGTTTGACAGATTTAAAAAAAATGGAATAATTGTGACTGAGAGGCATCATCCTATTGTATGTACTCAACGCAAGGTGAGGAAATTAGTAGATACCAGAAAAAGTAAAAAGATACTTTCGTCCCCTCAGAAGCAAACTGTCGTAACTCAAAATTCTTAGTTTTCCAGAAAAGCGATTTGCATAATTTTGAATCTTAAAAAAATGATTTTTTATCTGGATTTTATCTGAGGAGCTTAAAGTGGTAGAACAAAAAAAATTTAATTTTTTGTCCTCTATCAAATGGTATCATTAAATTTTTAAAAATCTTTAAAAAAACAAAAAATTGCAAGACTTATGACGTTTGGATTAAAAATAATAACGGTTTTTGTGTGAGAAATGACGTATAACGAAAAGTGTCACTTTTCCTAAAACTTAATTTTCATACTTCAATAATATTTTTTTAGACAAGTGTCACAAATAACAAAGTGTCACTTTTCCTAAAAATTAATTATCATACTTCAATAATATTTTTTAAGATATTAGTGTCACAAATAAAAAAGTGTCGAAAATAAAACTTACCTCTTCGTTTCAGTGTAGTCCGACATTTTCCGATAAAAACTTTTTCTGCAACAAACGACACAACAACTCACTATGACAGCTTACATGAAACTGAAAATGTCATTTTACTGATGAATAGTTCAGGGACGTTATTAAAAATGCACAACGACACTTTCGCCCTCACGCCTTCAGTTTAAGAAGTATTTTTATGACAGTTTGACCAAAAGATAGCATTTTTTTTTACTGATTTTTTCTGTATACTTAACTCAAAATCGCAAATTTTTGAGTTACGACCGTTTGCTTCTGAGGGGACGCTTTGTAGACGGTTTTAAAGATGCTTAAGCTACATAACTAGCTACATAAGAATCTATATTTGTCAAGAAACTGCTCAAGATGAGATCATATTTTAAACCTCAAAACCTTGGACAATATGAGATCATATTATAAACCTCAAAACCTTGGGCGAAATAGTAAATCATAAAAATAAGTCCTTAATAATAAAATAGGCCCGAAAAACAGTGTTCATTGAAGCATTCCATATTCTTGATGTACGGCTGAGACAAATATTTCTATACTTGACAACACTTCCACAATTGAGCTCAAGAGAAACCTGATGGGCATACCTGGAAGTTTTAGTAATGCGACTGAATTTTTTGAAGGGGTTAATGCGTCTGTCTCTTCCGAAAAATATGGGTAAACAGCATATGAAAAATTTGTTTAATTCCATCGCTTATCATTTTTCACTCTCTTTTTTTGTATTCTGTCCAAAATACTTCAATACAGCTATCAGTCCTTGGTATGTGCATTACAAACCACTTGTTGTGGAGTGATCACATATTTGACATCGCCAAAAATGCTGCTAAGTGTTTAGGTTTTCTCCGTCGATGCAAGAAGTTTTTACCCCTTCTGACCTGGCTATAATTTATAAAGCATATATTCGTCCAAAACTTGAGTACAATTCCCATATTTCGGCAGGTGCTCCTATAACCCACTTGAGTCTCCTGGACAGAATTCAAAAGAGAGCTCTAAAAATGATAGGTGACCGTTGTCTAACTGAAACTTTTGCATCTCTTGAGCACCGTCGCAAGGTTTCATGTCTCTCATTATTTTATCGCTACTTCCATAAGCAATGCTCTAATGAAATAGCCAGTTGCATTCCTCCCCTCAAACAATTCAACCGTAATACTCGTTTTTTTAGGAATGCCCATCAGTTTACCCTTGAGCCCAATTTCGGACGTACTTTAAAGTACAGAGATTCTTTTTTTAGCCGCACTACACGAATGTGGAATGCTTTACCAGACTCAATATTTCCCACTCATTACAATGTGCAGGCATTCAAAACCAATGTGCATCGGTATCTCCTTTCAAATCCTATCCTCCCTTCCTAATTACTCGCACTGTGATTAATCATTATAAGGGTATTCATATCCCCTTGAGTGCGCGTACAATATAAAAAAAAAAAAAACTTACTATAGGGAAACCTGCCCACATAAGTTGTGTTCGAGTTTTGCACTAACTATTATTAATTACAGCCGGATGACAAATTTTTTCCATTGTGAGATAAATCCCAAGCACCTAGCATCATTTTCGGCAGTATCGAATATGTGATATAAGTCACTAAGAGGTGATTTTAAATATTCATATCGAATACTGAATATTGATCTGTTCCCTCGATTCAAGTGCAGCTCATAAATAGTGAAATTGTGGTTTAGTTTCAATTCAACTCCAAAATCTACGCATTTAATAATTTTCTATTAAATGGATAATTTTATAAGCTTATCATACGCTGCAGTTCAAGTTTCATATCTGAAGATGAAGAGCAAGGATGTGAATCTAGATACGAATATGAAAACCTGAGATTTCCATAATCATCGAAACAGTTAAATGGATTATAAGTTACACACAAAAGAGAGTGTTAATAAAATTAAGAAAAAGTATTGGAGACAAAACGGAGCCCTGTGGAACAACAACCAAACACCATGCAATAGGGATAGAAACGTAGTTTCTAACAGCATTATGTTTCTGTAAGAGAGTATGGTGCTAAACTCTATTAAATATTTTTTAAATATCAAGTGCAATAATCATTCTTTTTCCAAAACAGTGAACAATGAACTCTTCAGAACATTAGAGTGGATACTATCCAGACCAGAATGTAAAAATCTTTTAATTCTCTCTCAAATACAAATTGAGTCATGTTACTCTCTGAAAGTTTCAATTTAATATGACTAATAAGTTACAAAACTGAAAAGTGGTACATCCCAAAATGGCCTGCCTCAAAGAAACCACCATAAATGATTTGCAAATTTGATTTGTAAAGTTAAACAGAAAATAGGGCCTTCAAACAAAACAAATCTAGCCCTGTTATGTAAATGTAAACTGCTTTATTGGATGAATGTCCTTTTTTCTGCAGACCAACAGAGAGTGGTTCGTGTTTGCTCACCTTCATCTAGAGAACAACACCGAAACCAGAAGTACCCTTTTTTTGTAAGGCTATGTATATATGCATATAGGTATGACTATACGACAAAATTACCATCGCCATTTCTCTGGTTCTTTCGCACTCTGTTTCCTATTTAAATCAACATTAAGCTATAAAACCGTTAAAGGAGTGTTAAACATAAGTCCATACGTAAATATTTGCAGAACTGTTACAAAATCCAACTTGATACAGCCACATCTATAGACACATACAATATATATATATATATATATAAAAAGTACCTTATAGGTAACTGTGATGTGTATATTTGAGCACCAGGTGAATCTTTTATGACTTTCAATTCACACCCCAAATGCCATCATTGCCATCACCATCACCTTCACCATCCCCAACCCCATCATCACCATCTCGCCTCCTCAGAGTCAGGATGTGAGAGTGTAAAAGTTCTCCGAAGGCTTTTGCACTCCATAAATATTTAATATCAGTTGATTGTTTGCTTTATGGATTTATGAAACAAAGAATATTTATTTTTTCATTTCTGCAAACAAAAGAATCCTTACAACACAAATAACAGGATTATGAATATACACACAAAGCAGTTTGAAGAAGCTAAAGAATTTAAATAACTCGCTGTGGAAGACACAAGACACTACATTATATTGCTCTTATATACAGATGTATGTATGTACGATCTATACAGGATAACAGGAGAAGGTAGATCCGCATGTTACTTGTATTTGGTATATGATGGTAAAGGATATCATATCCTTAATCATATAAAGCATCTAAAAAGGCATCTTAGAGAAGACAACTACAATGAAATGTTTCTGTATTTACAGCCAAAAAGCCAGAAAAATTATTTTGCGCAATCATTCAATTTGCCCGAAGAACCAACCAAAATATTCCGCAAAACATTCCGCAGCCATTATTATCTAAACCGTTAAAAATGATATATGTGGCCATTACATTTGGTCTAATTCAGTCAATCATGTAGTCCTGGTTTAGGTAGGTAGGTAGGTAGGTCGGTATAGGTTGGTAGGTAGTTATAAGCCTTATCCTTGGTGTATAAGGAAGGATGCTATTGCTCATCCTCATTCCTGATGCTATATAATGTACTATAATCTTGTTTTCGTGTGTCGTTGGTCGGTGTTGAAGGATGTCTTATAAAGTCGATGAAATTGTTACGTGCAATTTGTTTTGTTTGAGTTAATTTGGTGTAAAGCAGTAAGATAAGATACTTGACATGTAAAAGGATAATTTAATATAGGATTCTTGAATTTATATTTGTAATGTATGTCCCGAAGCCAAATGACATAAATTAAAGTATTAAAAAACGTTATATATTAAATGCGTTGAATATATACATAGCGGTAACATAAATATTGCATGTTCTTTGTGTTTAAGCTCTTTTTGGATTGGCCTAGATCTGCTATAAATATATTTTTAATAAATTTAATTTAAATTACTATTTCGCTATGAGGGAAGTTTATTTTTAAAGACAAGTAATTGTTCCTTTCAACGTTAACAAAATAATTTGTTACGCTTAAATCAATTTAATATCTCAAAACGAAGGAACAATGTTCAAAGCAAATTGCAGGATGTGGAAAAATTGAGAAATATTTACGAATTTTATTTCAACTTAGTTTCTTAATATAAACAATAAGGGTATTCATGTAACGATATAATTTTCTACTTTGTAGAAAAATATAAATTTCCGCAAAGGGTTTACATGAACACCCCATTAGAAATATTTGCGGAAACGTTAGAAACAAACACAAAATGTATCTGTTTTTTTTTTTACGATTTCTGCTTCAAATTTGAGAGATAAAAGTCTATATTTTGCAGAATATTTTTCCCATACAAATTTTGACAGTTGATTTCTACCGATAGAAAATTCTATAGTTTTTAAGGTTTCTATGGTTTTTCTGTGTTTGCATGAATACCCTTAATTTAAAAAAAAGAACATTTGAGGCACATAGCTTTCAAAATAAGAATGAGCTTTTTAAGTCGTTATTTTTATTCAACTACTCATGTACTTAATATCAATTAAAGTTAAATTGTAATTTCTGTATTAATTTTTTTTGTGTAAATGTACTTATTTCTTTTTTAATAATACGTTATTTGTAAATTTTTTGTTTTGCAAATAGAAAAGTTAGACATTTCTCAACGTTTTGTCTGTGTGCGTACGTCCGTGCGTTCATAAAGCTTTTTTCGTCGTAAATATCTCAAGAACCAATAGAGATATCGACAAAATTTTGTTATAAGGTTCACAAGAAGAACTTACAAACAAATTCAACTTGTGTTTTTTTACTATAGCAATTTCAAAAAAATGAAAATGTTGGTTCTCAAGAACTAATAACTCTATTTATTACATAATTTGACGTAATACTTAAAAAATATGATTTTGAAAAAACCTTCAACTAACTTTTTTTATAAATCAAAATAAACTGAAACAAAATATTTTTCATCTCGAATATTTTTTGAACCAGAAATTATATTAAATCAAAAATATTTTTTATAATGAAGAATAACGTTTTAAACTGTTTTACTTACATAAGTCCGGGATGGATCTGGACCTCAATCAACTTGCGTCTCCAGCCAACTCGATCTCTAGATACAGTCCAGTTTCGCACGTTAAGTTGGTTGAGGTCTTCTCATAACTGCGTGCGCCACCTGAGTGGCGGTCTTCCTCAGATTCAAGGACCTTACGGGCTGAAGCGTTGATGTCCATTCACACTTGAGATAGCTATCTAAGTCGTTGGACTTTTATACTTTTAACCAGGTCAATGTTGCTGTACAGCCCGTACAGTTCTTCATTGTATCTTCTCCTCAACTCTTCATCTATGCAGACAGGATCAAAAATCACCCAAAGAATTTTTCTCTCGAAGCAACCTAAGACGCTCTCATCTTTCTTTGAAAGGGTCCAGGACTCCAGGCCTCAGCCCCATAGATAAGGAATGGGATGATGAGCGTATTGTAGATGGTGATTAAAGATGTTCGAGAGAGGTTCTTACAATTCAATTACCTTCTTAGTCCAAATAAGCAGCGATTTGCAAGATCTAATCTTCGTTTGATTTCAGCTCTAGTGCCGTTGTCTGAATTTATAGCGGTTACTATAGGTAAACGAATTCCTTAACTACCTTAAAGTTGCAGCTGTCCATGCTGACGTTTTGTCCAAGACGTCGCCGTTCAATATCTTTTTTTATGACAGCATATACTACAAGAACCCGTGGGCCGTGGCATGATGGTTAGTTAGCGATATTGCGACGACTGGAAACTGAAAATAAATGTCCAAAAGTCGAAGACAATTCTGTTACGGACTCCATTGGCTAGGGCCACTAGAGATTCGTGCAAGAATTGGCGCAAGATGGTCATCGTTGATCTTCACGGGCAGCCATTAGCGAGCAAAAGTGTAGTGAAGTACCTCGGTATCTGGTTAGATCAGTATTTATATTTCGACAGACGTATAAATGCTGCTCTGACCAGGGCTAGAGGAGTCTTCGCTCTGACGAAACGGCTGTTTTACAGCAGTCGGCTTGACCCCAGAGTGAAGGTAATTTGCTGCATGACCCTCATACGGCCGATGATCGTTTGTCCTGTGTGGTTCAACGTTGCCCCTTCCCAGATGGAGAAGTTTCGGGTGTTCGAGCGGCAGTGTTTACGACGCTGGCTGTACCGGCTTATATCGAACAGCCGAATCTTCTTACGTGCATTACTTTTCCAACGAGGTCCAACTCGAATCAACAGAATTGACAATTTCGTGATAAAACTCGTTCGAGGTCACATTGCAAGAGCTATGTCTTCGACCAACAATTTAATTTTCGGGGCGTTCTATCCTAACGACGAGTATTTTGAGAGTGCACGCTTGAGCGGCTTCATTCCACCAGAAGCATTCCTCTTCTTAGATAGATGCGGTCTGATACAGGATAGATTGGCAGTTCCGCTTATCTACCACGTCAGACGACGAACCGTGGATAGGCGACTCCTGTACAATCAGGACGTCATGGCACAAGGCGGAGCAGAGCTCCTTCGGTTCAGTAGGGCTGTGTCCGAACGGGACCGAACTGATAGGGTGAAGCAGGAGAACCAGTTTTGGTGGCTTCAATCGGCACTTGATAGTGGGTAGTCGGGATGGGGTTTTAAGCCTTGGCCGGCTTACATACTTGTTTTATAGTTTAAGGGTTTAGTTTTAAGTAGAATAGGCATGGTGGCACAAAAAAAAATACAAAATACAAAAAAAAAATACAAAAAAAAAAAAAAAAACATGGAATAAAAATAAAAAAAAAAGACAACAAAATATGAAAAACAAAAAAATTAAGATAATTAGATTTGCTGCTGTGGTTGTTCTAGTTTTAAGTAGTTTATAGGTAGAATAGGTAGTTTTAGTTAGCTTTAAGTTTTATATTAAGGACCTTATTTTAAGTAGTTTTTAAGTAAAAATAAAAAAGGATATTGATATTAGTTTTTTTTTTAATTTTCTTATGAATACAAAAATAAATAAAATGGAATTGAAGCTAAATAGATCTTAGGGCCGAAAGGCATTAGCATTAAGTATTATTGTTTAACTTAGAGCGTCCGTATGGGACCAGTAAGTTAGTTGTAAGTTATGGTTAATTAGGCTAGTTTTATAAATTTTTGTCTAGCTTTAAGATAGATCTAAGATTGAATTAATATAAAAATGAATTTACAAAAAAAAAAAAAAGTGCGTTGGACTGTCAAGCCAGAGGTCTTGGGTTTGATCCCCATTGTAAGTCACTAGGCCCTAGTTCTCAACGGACTGTTGCGCCACCTAATTTATTTTTATTAACTTTCCATAGAAAGTCATTGTAATGGGTCCGATTTGTCGAATTGAAAATTTTGACATTTTTTTCGTCGTATTACCTGTAAATTTCGATGAACAGATAATAATGCAGAAAGATGCAGAAAGGGCCCTCAAGAAAATTGCGTGGGTGGTTTTTTTACCCTAGCAGTTTAAAAAAAAGGTGAACATTTTGGTTAACCCTAAATATTTCACAAACAAATAATACTAGAGACTTGAATTAAATTTTATATTATATATTGTAACGTGATACAAAACAGATTTATTTTTGAAAAAAATCCAATTTATTGGTTTTTTTTATAAATCAACAAAACTGAAAAAAAATTTGTCACCTCGAAAATTTTACGACTAAAATATGATTTCATCTCCAAAACAATTTTGTGCAACGAAGAATAATGTTTTTAACATCTAATAAAATTTTGAGAAAAATCGAATTGACAGTTTTTTTTATAAAAAATAAAAACCCAAAAAAAAATTAATAAAAGTTTGTAAAAATTGGTTTTCTACTTAAATATCTTTTCAAAAATTTGAGATAATTTTGACTTATAGAAATATTGTTTTCAACATTAGGGAAAATTTTGAGAAAAATTGAATTGACAGTTTTTCTTACAAACAATAAAAACCTAAAAAAAAACAATACTAAAACTTGGTAAAAATTTACTTTCGACTCAAATAGCTTTTCAAAACTTAAAAATATTGGCTTCAAGCTTATTTTATTTCACAGAAAATATTGTTTTCGATATTCAGTAATTTTTTTATAAAAATCCAACAGTCCCTTCTTTCATAAAAAAAAAGAAAATCTACAAAAAATAGTACGCAAATTTTGTAAAAATCTGTACATATAGACAAACTTTTAAGCAAGAAAAGTCGACAGACGGGATGGGAAGTTATCAGTGTGGGTCACATCCCAGGCCCAGCCTCTTTTTTTGTATTTATTCATTTTGTTTTTTTTTTTCTAATTGATTTTTATTTTGTTTGGTGCCACCTTGACTGTTCCTTACATAATCCTTAAACTTATGTAAGCCGGCCTAGACCCAACGCCCTAGAGAACTTTAAATGACATTATTAATTAAGCGACCAAAACTAGTTCTCCTGCCTCTCCCTATCTCTTCAGTTCCTATCGGAAACAATACTGCTGTTTTACGGCTGACGTGGTAGATTAGCGGAACCGCCTCTTTATTATGTATCAGCCCTCGATTGTCTAAATAGAGGAACGTATGGAAAGTCTTTTTGAAGCCACGTTGTCTGGGTTTGTATACGACGACGAAGAATGGGGAGTAGGAACGTATAATCTTCATCTCTATATAGCCCGCAGTTTTGACATTTTCAGTAAAAAATAAAAAAATACGGACCGAATATTCTCCAAGCTGCTATACCTGCCCAAACACAGTAACTCGATGATCGTGCACCGACTTCTCTTACCTAACATTAGAATTATCACCGGTAGGAGCTCAATAACGATAATTTTGTTTAATGTAAGCCTCATCAAAATTTTGTTTGAAGTCGATTTCATTTTCAGTTTTGTCAAGTATCATTTTGGCGAATTTTTTTAGTTTCAACTTTTGGGTAATATACACATTGTAAGGATTGTAATTTAAGTCATACTTTATTATCCGGTAAGTGGTTGAAAGTGACAGATTGAGAGCTAAAGCACGTTTTCTTAACGACCGACGACGACGAGGGCTAGGCTAGGGACTCTTCCGTACTCCACTGACGTTCTCTGGAGTTAAGCTATTTATTTTTGTAAATTTATTATTTTCTTACTTGTTAATTTATTTCTTTAATTTTATGTCAAATATTTTTGTGTTAACGACTGTTTCAACCCCAAACTGACGAACCAAAAGTAAGTGAAGAATCATTTAAAATTTTTGCAGTGTCACTACAACCAAAATAAACATACTTAAATACATATAATTTAGGTATACATCAAATGCTTATGTTTTGGTTCAACTGTAGGCACACGAAAACTAAAATATAATTAAAATACGGTTAAACACATAATTGCTGTTGCCAGAAGTTGTGGGCGAGGGTGACAGAGCAGAAAATATGTTTATATGTAAATTTGTACTTTATTCTAAAAGTTTTTAGTTTATTCTCCGCAATATGCACCATCGCATCGTTTTGGCTGTGGCCAGGACTTCCACAGTTAGGAACTGCAAATATAGCACCAACACAGTCATTGCAAGCTCTCATAAATACTCGTAGCCCACCCACCCTTCTATGCATATAACTCATCAAATTCATGTCCTTCCACTGCCGATGGTTGGTCCTTCGTTTTTTGTAAGCCGCGCCGGCCGCGCCGCCATCCACACCGACGCGCCACCGTCGTCGTTGGTTCAACAATGGTTTCGGTTTTGTATGGCGTCATCGTTCGTGAGTAGGTAGTTCCTTACACCAAAATTCAAAATATACCTCATACCTATACGAACAACACAATTTGCTGCCAAAACAAATTTTCCTAAAATGATCCTTGCAAAGGACATAAATGGAGCTTTATTTGAATTCACAGTCACATGCACACAAAATATTTGCGCTAAATATTCTTTGTGATACATTTTTGAATTTAATTTGTGAAATTTAATTAGACGGCTAGCAGAGCGATGCGATGGGGGAGCGGTGAGGTGCGGAATATACGAGACGAACGCGAGGTACGCTAGGCCGAGGATAACAATACAAAATGTCCTTGAGGGTTCGTTGTCGGTTGTTTTCGTTTTCGAGAAACTGTCATTGTTGCCTTGATGTTGTTAACATTATTTCTATATTTATTTCCTCGGATCCTTTTCTCTTTCTCTTTCTCTCTCTCTATCTCTCTGTTATTTGTTGTCCTATTTATAATGTTGTTGTTGATGTTGTTATATTTTGCTTACTTAATTTGTGTTTTTGTGGCTTTGTGGTTTGATTATAATAGCACCCAAAATGATCATATTTTATCGTCGATGCATTAATAAATGCAACCCACTGCCAACTAGCCTCTCCTTGCAGCCTGGTAGGATATATGGAACAGAACACTATATGGTATATCCCTCTGATGGAAGCCCAAGTATATTGAAGGCGCATTGGAGACTAACATGCGGAAGGGATTTTGTAATTGAATTTATAGCCGTTTTTCCTCAACGAGGATTTGTTTCGTGGCTTGTAAACATAGAGGATATAGCAATGGACATCAGGACATTGCAGGACTTGGGGTCGGTTGTATAGCCGCGAATTGGTTTTGTTTTTGGTCTAACTGTTAATGATTCTTAATGTGAATATGGACTTTATTACCTCGGAATCGGGTGAGGAACCTAAGTGAACATTAAATGAATTCTATGGAAGATATGGATAGTGATGGGTATACAAAGTACCTATATAGATATTATTAAATGGCAAGTTATGAACTTGATATCTTGATTAAGCTGTACAATGTACATTTCCATAATATGCTTTCTCGATAGTGACATGGACCCGAGTGCTGATATGATTAAGAACTTAACTCAATTTGTGGAGTAAGAAAAATTGTATTCTAAATATGGAAAACAATCTATCAAGCCAAAAGAAAACTCGTTGTTGGATTTGGGCTGTAAGAAGGTTTTAAGGCTCAGAGACGTAAGTCTCCGTTGTTATAAAGCCAAACATGCTTATGACTTTGTTAAAACAAGCTAGAAAGATCTGACCATTTGTAAAAACATGTACAATTGTACATAATACCACATCATCGTTCATTTTCAATGAAGCTAAACCTCATAAAGCTTATATTAGATTGCACCACAGTTTGCTGTTAATTCATCTGTTCACAGAGTGTCATGAATTCTGCTGTACTTCAGATCTTAAAGGATCTTATTTGACGGAGTTTCTTTCGAATGCGTGCTGTAGCAAGATTAGATTCTGAAGATGCATCTCTAAACACTGCATATTTTTCATCTGCCCTCCTCTACATGTGTCTTTGCGGGATGTAGTAGATGGAGAAGAGTATCTTTTTTTAAAGTTTAACTGTATTCCAATTGTACTTTCGTCCCTTCTTTCAAAGATCATAGAAATGATACATCATTAGCTAAAGAAGTATCTTTAAGAGCAAAACACCGGTAGTATAGTCTATCTTACAAAATAATAAAACAAATCTTAATATCGTTTTGGAGAAAGTTATATTGATTTATATTGAAACCTTGAAATTTACGAATATCTTCTTCGTTGGGTTAGCACCTTTTTAACCCTTGAATACAAATTGTATTGAATGATTTTTAGTCTGTGACATCCACAAAATGAATGAAGATATTCCTTAGGGCTCCCTTTAATCTCCGATACTCTATCTTATATTCATAAATAATGATCTTAACCCTAATGGAAGAATAGAACATATTCAAAATTCCCAAAAATGATGCTAAATGTTTCTCTAACGAAACGGTGCAAGCAATTGTTCGTAACTTCTAATGTTGCTGCAATCTTAAAAGCATTCAATTGTCCAAACCTTTTATAAAACTTGCATATTGGGGATTTGAGAATTTTGGACCGAATCGAAAAACTTGAAAATGATAGGCGAAAGAAATTTTACGAAATTTGTATGTTGCTTGAACATCTTTTCGATGTTTAATCAATATTTTAAGAAGCAATATTCTATTGGAATAGCCAGTTTCATTTGTTTAAATCCTTCATGTTGATTAAAATAATAATAAATAAGTACAATTTTGTATTAAAGATTATAAAGAATGGCTTTTAAGCAGCCTGCCACTTTCTAAAAAAAAAATTACATTTAGTACATCTAACATTTTTTACAAATTTAGGCAATTAACAATTAAATATAGAAATAAAAGAATTTAGTAAAAAGTTAAGTTTAAATAATGGAAAACAAAAATGATAAATAAAAAAGTGGCTGCGATGATAGCTTCCCATACCATCTGTCGATTTGTCGTGCTTAGAAGGTTTATTATGTTTTTGTGTTTTGTTAAAAAAGGTATCAGTTGAAATATTAAAACAAAAATTAAATTACCAACAATATTTTGCATATAATAAAATAGTTTAATTTCAAAATCAATTTTTTTTAACGATATTTTTTTTGAAAACCAATTTTTTTACCAATTCTAGTAGCATGTCTTAAAAGTTTTAATTTCTTATACAAACAAATACAAATTGGATGAAAGAAATTAATTTGAACCGAACATCAATTTTTACCAATTTTGCGTACTGATTTTATTTTTTATGAAAAAACTGACTGTTGTATTTTCATAAAAAATGTACTGAACCTCGAAAACAATATTTTCTGTGAGATAAAATAAGATTGAAGCCAAAAATTTAAATTTTTGAAAAGATATTTGAGTCGAAAATCAATTTTTACCAACTTTGAGTAATGTTTTTTTAAATTTTTATTTTTTATAAAAAAACTGTCAATTAGATTTTTCTTAAAATTTTATCAGATGTCAAAAACATTATTCTTCGTTGCACAAAATTGTTATCGAGATGAAATCATATTTTAGGCGTACAATTTTCTAATACTTCAAACTTTGCTATCTACGTTTAATATAACACCTGAAAGCTAATGCTGACTTTTTTAAAAAAGTTATAAAATGGGTATTGTTGTTTAAGAACATATTAAATAAATTTTGTTATACACATAACAAAGCAGAAAGATGCAGAAAGGGCCCGCCCATTTTAAATGGGTGTTTTTTTATATCATCAATTTAAAAAAAGGTAAAAATTTTGGTTCACCCCAAATATCTCACGAATCAATTACCCTAGCTTCTTAAATTAAATTTTATATAATGTAATGTGACGTGACGTGATACTAAATCAATAAAATTTTGAAAACAAATCAATTAAAGTTTTTTTATAGATCAAAAAACGAAACAAAATGTTTTTATCTCGAATAATTTTCGAACAAGAAATGATGTTAGCTCCAAAATATTTTTTGGTAATAAAGAATAAAGTCCGTATGTCTGCACGTTCGCGACGTTTTTTTCGTCGTCCATAGCTCAAGAACCAGAAGAGATATCGAATTCAAACAAATGTTGTTTACAGATAATAACGCAGAAAGATGCAGAAAGGGCTCTCAAGAAAATAACGTGGATGATTTTTTTACCATAGCAGTTTAAAAAAAGGTGAACATTTTGGTTAACCCTAAATATCTCATGAACCAATGACGATAGAGACTTGAATTAAATTTTATATTATATATTGTGACGTGATACAAAACAAGTATATTTTTGGAAAAAAATCCAATTAACGATTTTTTTATAAATCAACAAAAGCTAGAAAAAAAATTTGTCACCTCAAAAATTTTACGACTTAAATATGATTTCATCTTCAAAATAATTTTGTGCAACGAAGAATAATGCTTTAAACATCTGATACAATTTTGAGAAAAATCTAATTGACAGTTTATTTTATAAAAAATAAAAACCTAAAAAACAAATTACTCAAAGTTGATAAAAATTGAATTTCGACTCAAATATCTTTTCAAAAACTTGAGATAAAGGCTTCAAACTTATTTTATCTTATAAAAAGTTTTGTTTTCAACATTCTGAAAAATGAAATCGAACTGACAGTTTTTCTTACAAAAAATTAAAACCTAAAAAAAAATTAATAAAAGATGTTAAAAATTGATTTTCGACTCAAATATCGTTTCAAACAATTGAGATAATGGTTCTAACTAATTTTAAGTTATAAGAAATATTGTTTTCAACATTCGATAAAATTTTGAGAAAAATCGAATTCACAGTTTTTTTACAAAAAATAAAAACCTATAAAAAAACAATACTAAAACTTGGTAAAAATTTACTTTCGACTCAAATAGCTTTTCACACTCGACACTCGTTGATTGCCGCGGTAAAGCTATTGCATAGCATTTTGTATCAACTTATGCAATTTATTATAATTATTTATTTATTTTATTTATGCAGTATTTCTTCTTATTCTTTGATATTAATTCGAGTTAAACTTTTTGAGCGTGGTGACCGATAAGAAAACAATTTTTTTCTTTTTAGCTCTTTACGCTTTCTTCTCTATAAAACGAAAATATTTAGGTATAAATAACAGGGATAAATAATTAGGTATAAATAGTGTAATAACACACCAAAACAATTATTCATTTTAAAAATTTGAACAAAAATAACGATATTAAGAAGTGATTATCGAATTTCGCGCGATGTACATTTATATAGATAATATGACATCATATATACTTTCTCTGCGCTTCATTCATGTGCATTATCTAAAAAAGAAAGGTAATAAATAGTACACAAGCTTGGTTTGATCGTTTCTGTTATATATGTACATAATGAAGAATGAATTTGTATATATACATATGTATGTATGTATGTAATGTACATATATATACATATTGAGAATCTAAATTGAAAATTTAAACTAATTTATATATCGATCATTTTAATATCAAAAATTAAGGTTTTCTTTATAGCAGAATTATAATTTCAATTCAAAATTAATACTGCATTTGTGATAACTGATAATAATATAAAATGTAGATATGTATTGTATATAGAGTACTAACTCATTTTCTTTCACTATTTTTTCGTGACTTTCTTCGGGGAGAGTACGATAACTTAGGCGACAAAGTTTAATGAAGGATTTGTATAGAACAGTTAAAAACAAGCATTTTTTGCAATGGGAGGGGGGGCCTATCTCCCCCCGTTTAGGCGGTAGGGGCAATTTAAAAAATATGTACATTAAATGGAAAAAAAATAATTAAAAAATAACGGTAATACTTACAATTAAGTATTATACCTTTTTTTAAAGCCAACACTTTTGTCTATTAGCCTGTTTTTAAATCAAGTCAAAACTATGCATAGTTTTTGAAAAAAATAGTTTTAAACTCAAAATTTGGACAAAAAAAAGTTAAAAATAAGGTTTAAAGTGTAATTTTTCAAAACCTTAAGATTATCTACTACTGTTTTTTTTTAGAATTCATTGCTCTTATTTGTTTTTGATTAAAAACTGAAAACTAGATGATTTTATGTCTTCTAGTTCTTGAGAAAATTGAAATTTATCAAAAAAAAATCTTTTAATTAAATTATTTTTTCCTTGCTTGAGTATTTACGTAGTCTTATTTTGATAGTAATAATCGAATATGGATTAAGATATACCAAGGATAAATTAATTTTTCTTAAATCCAGCTTATTTAAATGCAAAAGAAACTTTGCATGCACCCCATCTTGCACCCACCGCACCTTTCACCCTCCCCACCTTGCACCCACTCCACCTCGCACCCACCCCAAATCCTATAGTGTGCCCAAGCAGGGGGGTTGCAGGGGGGCAGCATGCCCCCCCTTACAGATCCCAATGTTGCATACACCCAAACTCCCACAAACCTTACTGTTGCATACACCCAAACACGCATTACCCATACGCAAATACCATTATTGCTATCAAAATAAGACCACTCAAGCAAAAAAAAAATAATTAAATTAAAATAGTAGTTGTGGTTATTTTCAATTTTCTCAAAAACTAAAAGACATAAAATCATCTAGTTTTCAGTTTTTGATCAAAAACAAATAAGAGCAATAAATTCTGAAATAAAATCAATGGTAAATAATCTTGAAGTATTGAAAAAGTTACACTTTAAACCTTTTTTTAACTTTTTTTACTCAAATTTTGAGTTTAAAATTAAATTTTTATTTTCAATTTTCTCAAAAACTAGAAGACATAAAATCATCTAGTTTTCAGTTTTTGATCATAAACAAATAACAGCAATAAATTCTGAAATAAAATCAATGGTAAATAATCTTGAAGTATAGAAAAAGTTACACTTTAAACCTTTTTTTAACTTTTTTTACTCAAATTTTGAGTTTAAAATTAAATTTTTATTTTCAATTTTCTCAAAAACTAAAAGACATGAAATCATCTAGTTTTCAGTTTTTGATCAAAAACAAATAAGAGAAATAAATTTTGAAATAAAAACAATGGTAGATATTTTTGAAGTATTGAAAAATTACACTTTGAACCTTTTTTTTTAACTTTTTTTACTCAAATTTTGAGTTTAAAATTAACTTTTTCAAAAAATACGCATAGTTTTGACTTGAATTAAAAACTGGCAAATAAAACAGAATGTTGGCTTTAAAAAAAGGTATGATACTTAATTGTAAGTATTACCGTTATTTTTTAATTAATTTTTTTCATTTTAAATAACAATTTTTTTAAATTGCCCCTACCGCCTAAACGGAGGGAGATAGACCCCCCCCTCCCATAGTAAAAAATGCTTGTATTAAGCCCCTCTACCAAAAACCGTTATTATATCTTGTCGCCTAAGTTATCGTACTCGTGCCCTTTCTTCGTTAATAAATGCACTTTGTTCATTCATATTCAAATGACTTTATACACAAATTTTAAAAGTACAGCTATTCACTGTTGTACATAAATACCTATACAGTACACCTATGTACTTTCTCATAAACAGCTGCTTATACATTCGTCCGGTTTCGGAGCAGCTCGTCTCGATTCGTGCGAGCTTCGTAGAGTCGTACGTCTAGTTGCACACACAAACACCGTGTCGAAGTCTGCCGAACTGAAACGACGACGTTAGACGATGCATGGCCATCAAGTGGGTGGTTTTTTAGGTTTTTTTCGTTACGAAATTTCTGGATTCGGTCACCGCGCTCAAGGCCCGCGATAGAATCTATGCAATAGCTTAAAATCTACAAAAAATAGTACGCAAATTTGGTAAAAATTGATACATATAGACAAACTTTTAAGCAAGACAAATCAACAGACGGGATGGGAAGTTATCAGTGTGGGTCGCATCCCATCCTCTTTTTACTATTTAGTTTTTTTTCAACGATATAAGTAGCTCAGGCATTGTAAAGCTGAAGTCTTATCCTGGTATAATGACATTTGGGAGTGCAAAAAGTTTGGGCATTATTAGAAAAATATTATCAAGAGACTACTATCGGAAGATGAGAAATTGGTTGGATACACCTCTAAATTCTGAATAATATTCATCCAATCCTCTTTCACCATACCATAATCAATTGTGGATCATCCTCGAGAGGAAATAAAACTATAGTTCCCTGAAGGATCTCCAATTGTAACTTCTTTTAACATACAACAGCCAAAATCTTCTATCATTTCTATTAAACATTTTTCGTTAAAATTCGTAAATGATAATTTCATTCTAATAATTCATTCATTCAAATAAACGGTAGTAGAAAATCAGTCATGAAGGCTGCCATGTTTTTTTTTAAATGGTGGTGCCCATGTCTGATGTTCTCCTCCGTTCCTAGTTTAACACAATGTAATATGATAAAAAACGTTAGCCACAGCAACGCGTGGGGTCAGCTAGTTGTATGTAAGCTTAGACTTCAGCTCAATTTTAAACGTATTGTTAAGTATTGAGGTTCTTTTTATAGCCGAACATCAAGAATGTTTAAAAATGTATCCAAATGTTTTCCTACCCATTTTGTTAAACTTCAAGTTCTTCTAAAATCGTTTGCTGTTTATCAAAAGCTTACAATATGTTTAAACATGTTACCGTTATTAATAAGCCCTTTAATGTGTGTAATTTACATTCAACAATTCTATATGTAAAGTCGTTTCTCTTATTTGTTTGTCCTTAATTCAGAAATACCAATTCCGTAGCTTTTTCTTTTGTCTTTTCCAAATAGCCTTTATCCTGTGTTAACAATGGAAATTTCATTAAATTATTCTTCAACTAACTTAAACTTTTTGTAAAGGCACAACTTCCTTATCGTATTAATATTTTCTACTATAGGCAAATTATTTTAACAAGAATTTAAACAAAATTTTTGAAACATGTGGCAGTTTTCTAGAATAAAAGTCGTGATTCAAACCAAAAAGTTTGAACATCAATAGAAAGCTAGATATAAAGTAGGTAGGACCTCGGCTAGGCATAGATGGATACACGTTCTTGACGTTCGTCGGTAGTCGTAAAACCGAAAAACAAACAAAAATCACAAGTTGGTCACGTTCACAGGTAAAATGAAAAAGTTTTCAAAGTTCAAATTAATAATAATTCCTTGTGTACTCGTACTCGTATAATACGAGCAGCAAACGGATTCTTGTTCATGTTCATATATAGCTAAGGAATATAACGAAAGGCATCAACTTTACGGCACTATAGACACATAGCTTTCGTTTTACGTTATGTTTTTTTTTTTGTGTTTGCTTAATGTTAAGCCCTACCTTACCTATACCCAGGTAACAATCTGCAACCATTTCAATTTATATCCCAAAAGGTGTGAGAATTAAATTATTATTCAATTAAAACTTTTTGGCTAAGTGGTCCATGCTCTTTGTGTGAGTATTATGTGTGTGTGGAAGTGTGTGAGCTCAGTTCTCAGACAAAATAAACTCAAGCACAAGGATAATTCTTAAACTCTATCCACACAGCAACTTGGATCGAGTTTCATTGGAGGCGGTGACGACGACGAAGACGCTATGCTGAGAAAAAGCATTTTTCAGACTACCAGACTACCTTTACCTTACCTACACCTACTTATGTGTGTACCTCACCTATGTAGGTTGTACGTACCTTTCAGAAGTTACATATTTGCATAAAAGAAGCAGGTACCTACATTTTTAACTTTTCTTATAATCATTACTTAGGTAAGCTTTTGCCATAAACGTTAATTTTAAAACTTGTGAACGTGGGTTACTGGCGTTGTATGTAAACCAATTTTTTTTTTTTCAAGGAAGGCTCAAACTCATAACATAACAAAAACACAAAGAAACAAAAAACCTGACGAATGTTTCGATAGGTGCCCTTCAGTTCATTTTGTTTTGGTGGAGTTTTTGTAATTTAATCTGGAAATTAATAATTGATTGCAAAGATTAAAATTTGAAACTTTTTGACTTTTGAAGATATTAATATAAAGGCACTACTTTACATACAAGGGCATTCATGTTAAGGAGGTTTATTTGGAATCTTTAAAGTTAGGCAAAAAAGTACTTCCTCCATCATTTATTACTATCTCTTCTTAATAATATTGAGTGTGAGTGTAAAACAATGCACATTATTGATGTGTGGTTGAAGAAAGAATCTCTATAAGTGTTATTAAATCTGAAATTAATTAATTGATTGTCTTATGTAAGGTTTTTGATTACAATAACATATATACTCTGAAGTTTATGAATTTGGTTTAATTGGTCGAATTGAAATTTCTTTGTTGACATTTATCGATAACTCGTTTCCAGGTTCTTATTATTTAAATCAAAGATGTCTGTGTTTGCGTTCGAAAATCTTTTTTCATCTTCAACATCTGAAAAACTATGAAAGATATTCACTTCAAACACATATCAAGATCTGTCCAAAAAATTGATTTTTTTACAGAAGCCGAAATATGTGGGTATACTCAAGTTTTGGTCGAATGAGGGACTTGTAAGCAGATCAGATGTTATGGCAAATATCTTGCATTGTCAGAAAAATCCTAAACACTTAGTTGTACTGAGTTTTTAAAGCACCGTCATGCCAGAATTGTTTGACTATAACTTGCGAGAAATTTCCAATCTAAATCCAAACATAATTTTTGTTATGAAAAGCGCTTTCTCCATTAGAAGTCGGCATATAAATTGAAGGTCTTCTCCATCCAGAAATGATTGAAAATTTATAATCACTAGACCCTGGTTCTTCACTTTGAATTCCGTTTATTATTCTTAATTGTACATTATGGCATCCAATATGAAAAACCAAGAGTACTGTGAGCATCAAAACAATTCAATGAATAAGAAGTTGTAGAAAAGAGATCGGTTAGGAATTTAGGGAAAAGTGTTGGAGATAAAAGGGAGCCCTGTGGAAAACCAGCACAGAATAAAAATTATATTGGACGATTTGAAAGGTTGTTTTTAACTCAAAGTAGAAGAGATTCATCTATATCAAGAGCACACATATTTGATAAGGCGGATAATGTCGAACAATATCAAATGCTTTAAAAATATAAAGAGCACAAATTTTAGTTTCTCCAAAAACGATGTAAAGATTTGTTTCAGTTTTCAGTAAGATATACCATAAAATTACCGGTGGACCTATTGCTACGAAAGCCATACTGCTGATCATTAGAAACCTTTTGTTCTTCAAGATAATTCTTAACGTTTTCATTCTTTTCAAGCGTTTTCATTCTTTTCAAAAATAAAATCGCTAACGCTCTCGAATAGAGTTTCGAATCCACAGCAAACTGTGCTCTTAGCAAATTGGGTTTATCAATTGAGCTTACTAAATTATTGCCATTTCTTTTATGATAATATTGGTGTGGTTCAATAATGTATGGAACAAAATATTGGCCAAATGTCGACGACATTTTGAACCTACATCCGATGGCCAAATTTTCGACCGCGCTGAGGTATAATTTAGTTTCTATGCCATTAATGTACCGAATTATAACATTCTTTAGCTCTTGAATTGTTGCTAGCTTATCGACGTACACTGCGTGAGATAACACGGCCATTAAATTTGTCGTGCGAAACAGGCATTATTTCATTAGCTTTGTGGCAAGTGGGACCGTCTTGTTCAAACCACATATCGTGCACATCCATATCTTCCGATTCGGGCCATAAAAAGTTCATTATCATCTCACGATAGCGACAGAAACTGCCTGACCGGCTTCATATTTTGGACCCGAAGATGCTACCAGCCCATAAACCGCACCAAACAGTTACTCTTTTTGGGTGCATTGGTTTTCGACAATCACTCTTGCATTCTCATTCGCCTAAATACGGCAATTCTGCTCATTGACGAATCCACTGAGATGAAAATGTTAATCATAACTGAAAATGATTTCCCTCAAAAATTGATCATCAACTGTTGCCATGTCTTACCACCATTATGACCATTGACGACGACGCTTAAAATGGTCAAGAGCTTAAGTCAATTGCACTTTGTAAGCGGGTAAATGCAAGTCATTATTTAATACTAGCCGACCCGTGCTCGCGTTGCTTCGCAAATTGTAACCAACACATTCTTTTTGTGTTTATGGATTTTCTTCCGATGTTAGCCTTTTTTTACCCATTTTATATTTCTATGCGATAAAAGAAAAACAACGAATTTAAGCTTGTTATGTACTCGTATTTAATACAAACATCAAAAAACACTTCCTTACCGAAATTAACACTTTAGAAAAAAAACTTAAGTAAAATATTACGTAGTGAAGGCCAAGCCGCACGTGAAAACAAACAAAACCATTTCAATTTTTTAGTTGAAAACAGAACGAAATTTGTGTCTATTTTCTTCTTTTCTTTCTTTTATTCATACCTAGAAAAAAAACAAATTTGTGTTTTTAATGTTCTCATATTATGTTTTATAGGTATGCGTGTGTAAATATCTATAGACACATTTTTTTATTCATCTGCTCATGTTCAGTGCAGTCAACTGACTTAACCTACCCACATTTGTGTGCTCTTTTTATTGACGTCATTGTAAGTACCTTCTTCGAGCTTTTGTAAAGAAAATTTTAACTAAATTTCAGTTTTATTGTTCGAGGAAGTGATACAAAATTGGTAATTCAAACTATTATAATAGAACTTTTTTTATTTTTAAATTGGAAGAATTATAATCTATTCACTTTCTCGAACCAGAAAAATAAAAAAGATCTAATTTGTCTTTAGATAAATCGGCATTTCATGTGCACGGCACTGTAGTTAATTAAATGTCCATAGTAACTTAAAAAAAAGAACCCACACTGCTCAGTTCAGCGATGTGACGATAGAATTAGAGAAACAAAAAAATAATGTGTGTGTGTAGGTTACTTGATGAACTATACAAACAATACAGAAAAATTGAATATGTAGGTAGGTAGGTAAGAGAAAAAACGTAACTATTAAATCGAAATGGAACACATATTAAGAGAAAAAGAGCATGGGAAGAAAAGAAAATTAAAAATGTTGGAATGATAATGAAATGAAACAAAGCAGCGACCTCGCTATTGTGATATAATTTAAGTTTAAGATAAGTTTATAATTTTATAATTTGTTTTTATTTATTTCTCAGGTTGTATGTTTAACTTAGAAGTGATTTTAGGCTTAAAATTTGCGCAACAATATTGACTTTATGAAGCAATGCTAATCCTTGTCGATTATTGCATAGGTTTTAAGATATGAGTGGTTGTATAAGTCAACTAATGAAAAAAAAAATGGACAAAAAATGTTAAATTAATAATATTTAAGTTTGACTAATAATTAATGAAAAAAAATTAAAGCCATAAACACTCTCATAACAATATAGAAAATAATAAAATATATTTCAAATAAATCGGTTGACTACTTTCTGAGATCGTGCGTCACAAACTTTAAAATGGTTTCGCTTTTATATAATAGTATAGATATACATAATGTTCATAAATGACTTGAGTGAGAGGTGCAATTATTGGGCGCGACTACGAGTTGAGGTGGAAGGCTCTTCAGTCACACTTTTGCGAACAGCAGTATGTGCTGTACGAGAAAACCTGGTGTTTTTACATTTCCTATAGACCCCGTTAGAGATACTCACGAGCTCTATGAGCAGAAGAGGGGAGAGGAACACCGACTTCTCAGAAGGCAAAAGGGATAGCATGAGAAGCGTGTGGTCGAAGATATTGAGAACTTGAGAGGTTCAAAAGCAAGAATGAAGTTCGAAAGTTTTATGAACAGGTGAAACGAAATTCACAAGTACATAAACTTCGAACCGAAAGCTGCAAAGACGAAAGATGAAACATCATAGTGGAACCGCAGTCAATTCTGAGGATATGAAAGTATACCACTTCTGCAAACTGTATAACGGCGACGACGAACCGAATTCCGCTGTCAGGCAGGATGATCCATTCAACATAGACGCCGAAAGCCAACAATCCCGTTTTTCCAACTTAGACGAAGTATTGCCATATCTAAGCTGAAGTCTAACAAAGCCGCTGGAGCAGATGGCTTGAAAGCAGCTGGAGATAATTTGGTTAGGAGTATGCACCAACTTATCTGTAAGATATGGTCGGAAGAAAGCATGCCCGATGAATGGAACCTCAGTATTGTTTGCACGATTCTGAAAAAAGGAGATCCGCTAAATTGCACCAACTGTAGAGGTATCAGTCTACTTAAAATTGCTTACAAAATCTTCTCTGCTGTTATATCTGAATGTCTAAAGCCCATCGTCAACAACGTGAAAGGTCCTTATCAGTGTGGTTTTAGACCAGGAAAGTCCACAGTCGATCAAATATTCACATTACGTCAGATCCTGGAAACAACTTAACAGAACCTTTCGATGTTAAAAAAGGTTTTAGACAAGGTGATGCGCTGTCATGCGATTTTTATAACATAGTACTTTGAAGAATAGTGCAGAGCTCCCACGTCAACACTAGAGGCACTTTCTTTCAAAAGTACGTTCAATTACTAGCGTGTTCTAAGGACATTGCCAAATTCGAAAGAACTCAGCATGATGTCAATGGGGCTTTTGTGAGTATTGAAGCAGAGGCGGCAAAAATGGGCTTAACGGTTAATGAGCTCAAAACAAAGTACATGCTGTTGACAACTAAGGACTTAAAACACCGACGTCTCGGTCAAAACGTCACCATCGACAGACGTAACTTTGAGGTAATTATATCGTCTACCTAGGCTCCGCTATGATTGCAGGAAACAACATCAGCGGTGAGATCAAACGAAGAATAACTCTTGATAATCCTTGTTTTTTTGGGCTAAGAAATCAAAGGCCTCTCTGGAAGATTCACGGTGCAGAATCATGGACTATGACAAAAGAGGATGAAAGCACCTTGAGTCGTTTTGAGAGAAAAGTTCTTCGTGTGATCTACGGTCCCGTATGCATAGAAGGGAAGTGGAGGAGAAGATGGAACGATGAGTTTGCGGGCTCTACAGCGACGAAGACTAAGTCAGAAGGATAAAAGTCCAACTACTGAGATGGCTGGGTAGCGTAGAGTCTTCGAATCCACTCTCACATGACAGCGCAGTAGGGGAAGACCGTGGATCAGGTGGCACGCACAAGTGGAAAGTGACTTCACTTAACTTGGAGCGTGAAACTAGCTAGGGACCGAGCTAGATGGAGAAGTTTGTTGGGCGAGGCCCTAGTTCACACAGAACTGTAGCGCCACCTTAAGTAAATATGTAGACCCATTTATAATTTTTGCATGATTTTTCCGATTGTACGCACATTTGGACGATTAAATTGACCGAAAAAATCACGAAGTGCACAATATGCATTTTGATTGGAACGCCCATTTTCAAAATGAGCCTAAATAACTTTTGCGCGTTGTTTGATTGTGTTTCTTTCCATGGTTAAAATTGAATTAGTCTGAAATGGAGAAATGTCAAATTATATGCAGAAATAAACTTGACGTTTAGGTTTGGTTAACATTCAACATCGGCACTTAAAATTCAACAACCTTTTAAAATGATTTAAAAAACAAACGATGACATTTTACATTTTTCATAAATTAACAACATACCTTACATTACCATACCTTTGGAACGTTGATATATTTGTTGTTGTAATCTCTGGGCAGCCCAAAATTTGTTTTTTTTTTATAGTTAGCGAACACTTAAAGGGTTTTTTTATACCTTTAATATGCCAAAGACACAGTATGAGCATTAAATTTGGTTCGTCGAATATGACCGTTACAAGTTTTTCTAGCTTTCTTTTTAATTTCTTTGGTATTCCTCAGTGTTCGAGAATTTAAGTCTCTGACCCTTATACCGTCTTTACAACTCGAACCAAACCACGAGTTTTCTTTGGGCTTGGTAGGTTCTCCGTGTTAGAGATAAAAGTCTATTAATTAGCAAGTACTCGTAATTAGGTTTGGTCTCTTTCGAAATTTCTGGGTGACTGGAAAATTAGTTTTCAAGAACCCTTTCAGTAAATATATCAACTCAAAAGTTATTATAAAAATACTTGGTTGCATACTTTTTCTTATATATTTTTGTATGATTTTCCTTTGTTGATCGTTTTATTTTTAAATTTCTCCCTTTCTCCTTTTTTCTCTATATACTATGTAAATGATGATGCTGTTTAAACATCAGAAACATTTTCTTTGAACACTACTTTTATCTTCCAGGTTATAATTTTTATCTTCATCACTTTTTGACGATGATGTCGACTTTTTCGTTTGGTATATTCATCAGTTTCATCAGCTCAGCATCAGAAGCCATGTCTTTTTGTTGGACATCCTTTTTACTTGTGAAGTCGTAGTGTCGTCGTCAAAAAAGTTATGGTCCTTTATAACAGCGTAGGAGACAAGAATTGGCTTCTTTTCCCGTTTTTTTTTGTTCTTATTTTATTTTATTTTATTTTATTGAAGTAAAATATCTTGTGTGTTCATGGAGAGTATAATATTACTATACTTGCGATTTAATTACATATACACAGTTTTTATTATTTTGTGTCCTTTCTTTTTATTGTTCAATTCAAAAAAGAGGACGTTGACAAAGCGGGCAGTGTTGTATGCTACTCTTTCCATGTATTATAATGAATTGAGTCACAGTCACAGAGTGTTGTAATATACGTGTTCGGCGGTATGGGTAAGTGATGAAAGAGATCATTTTTTAATTAACTTTTTTCTACGAACAGGGGGATTTTTTGATTTTTTTTGTTGAGAACGTAAAAATATATGCAGTAGCTATTCTTATACCCAAGGATATTATATAATACACCCTGTAGTTCGTTTGGAAGAAAAAGATTATATTTTGAAAGCTACTTACTGAAAATGCTGAAGGTCCTTGCATATTATATTCCTGATGGTATACGAAGACAGGGGAGACAAGAATTTAAAAAATAAAAAAATAATACTTCTATACTTAATTTGATGTTTCTACTTCAAATTTACTAATATGAAATTTCTTGAATAAAAATGGAACAATCATTAAGCTAAAATATATTTAAAAAAAGAGGCTGGAATGCGACCCACACTGATAACTTCCCATCCCGTCTGTCGATTTGTCTTGCTTAAAAGTTTGTCTATATGTATCAATTTTTACCAAATTTGCGTACTATTTTTTGTAGATTTTATTTTTTTATGAAAAAACGGACTGTTGGAATTTTATAAAAAAAATTACTGAATATCGAATTTTTGAAAAACTTTTTGAGTCGAAAGTAAATTTTTACCAAGTATTGTTTTTTTTTTAGGTTTTTATTTTTTGTAAAAAAAACTGTCAATTCGATTTTTCTAAAAACTTTATTAAATGTTGAAAACAATATTTCTTATAAGATAAAATTAGTTTAAAGCCAAAATCTCAAAGTTTTGAAAAGATATTTGAGTCGAAAATCAATTTTTAAAAACTTTTATAATTTTTTTTTTTTAGGTTTTAATTTTTTGTAAGAAAAAACTGTCAATTTGATTTTTTCAAAAATTTTTCTAATGTTCAAAACATAATTTTTTATAAGTTAAAATTAGTTAGAAGCCATTATCTCAAATTTTTGAAAAAATATTTGTGTCGAAAATCAATTTTTACAAACTTTTGTTAAATTTTTTTTTTGGTTTTTAATTTTTTGTAAGAAAACTGTCAATTCGATTTTTTTTCAAAATTTTACTGAATGTTGACAACAATATTTTTTGAAAGATAAAAGCAGGTTTATGCCAATATCTCAAAGTTTTGAAAAGATATTTGAGTCGAAAATCAATTTTTACCAACTTTTATTAATTTTTGTTTAGGTTTTTATTTTTTGTAAAAAAACTGTCAATTTGATTTTGCTCAACATTTTTCAGAATGTTGACAACAATATTTGTTATAAGATAAAATAAGTTTGAAGCCTTAATCTTAAGTTTTTCCAAAGATAATATAGTCGAAATTCAATTTTTACCAACTTTGAGTTATGGTTTTTTAGGTTTTTATTTTTTATAAAAAAAACTATCTATTCGATTTTTCTCAAAATTTTATCAGATGTCAAAAACATTATTCTTCGTTGCACAAAATTGTGTTGGAGACGAAATCATATTTTAGTCGTAAAATTTTTGAGTTGACAGTTTTTTTGATTTATAAAAATATATTTGTTTTGTATCACGTAACAATATATTATATAAAATTTAATTCAAGTCTCTAGTGTCATTGGTTTATGAGATATTTAGGTTTAACCAAAATGTTCATTTTTTTAACTGCTATGATAAAAAAAACCACCCAAGCAATTTTGTTGAGAGTCCTTTCTGCATCTTTCTGCCTTATTATCTGTATAACAAAATTTATTTGAAGTCGATATCTCTTCTGGTTCTTGAGCTATGGACGATGAAAAAAACTTCGCGAACGTACGGACGTACAGACGTACGAACGTATGTACGTACACACGCACGCACAGACATCTTTCTGAAAATCTTTTATTTCGACTCTAGGGACCTTGAAACGTCGAGAAATGTCAAAATTTTCAATTTGACAAATCGGACCCATTACAATAACTTCCTATGGAAAGTTAATAAGACCACTCAAGCAAAAAAAAAAATAATTACATTAAAATAGTAGTTGTGGTGATTTTCAATTTTCTCAAAAACTAAAAGACATACATAATTTTTTTTTTCAGTTTTTGATTAAAAACAAATAAGAGCAATGAATTATAAAAAAAAGTAGTAGATAATCTTAAGGTTTTGAAAAATTACACTTTAAACCTTTTTTTAACTTTTCTTACTCACATTTTGAGTATAAAATTATTTTTTTCAAAAACTACACATAGTTTTGACTTGATTTAAAAACTGGCTAATAGAACAAAATGTTTGCTTTAAAAAAATGTACAATACTTAATTGTAAGTATTACCGTTATTTTGTGACTATTTTTTTCCTCCTGCCTAAGCGGGGGATGATATAACCAACCCCCCCGCCCCCCTCCCATTGTGAAAATGATTGTTTTTAACTGCTCTTAAAAAATCCGTTATAATATCTTGTCACCTGAGTTATCGTACTCTTGTCTAAATTTTCTAAATAAAAACTGTGCTCTAGGGCGTATACGTACTTTTTTAATTTATAGATTTTCTTAATAGATTATCGTGGATTGTTGTTTTTTATGTAAATCTAGGATTGAAATATGCATTGATATACAAAAATATCATGCTTGCTACAGTAAATTCTATCTTCTTTTCCCTACAAACTTTAATACTTATATTCACTTACTTTAAAATTTAAAACAAAATTCTTAAAATTTAACCAAAAAACTAAATATTTTTTAATTATAAAAATCTAGTAGGCTATCATATCAGTAGATATCTTATTTACTAAAACCATCTTAAAAAAAGGGAAAAATACCTAATTAGTTTTTCAAAAAGAGCAAAAGAAAAAAAAAACAAACAAAATTCTTTCTTTAACAAGAAGTAATTGAATGTTTTTGGGATAAAGGTTAAAATATCAAAGAAAAACAAATTAACCCTCTGCTTTACTTTTAAACATCTACCTACTTGAATCAAATTCCTCTATTATAAACTCTCAAAATACCTAATACCTAATACCTACCATATACCCATTTTGGAGGACTCAAATCATAAACCCGTATGGCACGTTCTTAAAAGTTTTCAAGTGAATTTTAAGTTATTCAATATATGTATGTATGTTGTACGTATAGTATACACTTAACAAAGCTACGAACGTACATATATAGTTGGAGACTTAACATTCTACGAACATACATAAATATGTATGAACAAAGACATAACCTTCGTATGAATACGGTCCCTGTTATTCAACAATATCATAAGAGTTAAGACGAATTGGGTAGGGGTGAGCTGAAAGGAAAGAGTGAAGTTAAGTTTGAATCTACTTGTTCTAAAGAAAACCCTAATGCCAATATCTCCTCTTTCCTCCCCCACAGATATGTGTGCCAGAGTTTAAAGAGCAAATATTGCAAAAATTAAGTCAAACGAATTTTCTCGGTATATAAAGCTAGTTGCAAGGAAGAAAAAGCAAAATACGTCCCGCAAGAATGATGGTGGCAGCGCGAATTAAAAGTGAAATAAAAGTTAATGTAACATGTAATTAAATTTCACGCAGGTTTTTACTCTCCCATTCCAAAAATAATTGAATTTTTTCTTTTCATCTCTTAGCCTGGTTTTGGATCGGCAAATTTTCCACCATATCAAGCAGGAGAAACGGTGCGGGATAGCGGTGGAATTGGCGGCGGCGTCGCGCGTGAAAAACGTGTTTCTATCCGTAATTTTTGTTGCTACATCAAAGGAGCAGCCTCTACCAAATGAAGCAGTATAATGATGTTCAAATGCTGCTGTTTACTTCCATATCCCAACATCATACCGAACTGTGCCACGCCGCTCCACGGCGGCGTGGCGCGGCGCCGCCGTTCTGTATCTTCTAAATTTATGGAGCTGTTGAACGTTGACACAACATATACATAGGTAGTAGGTTTAACTAAGGTACGACATGAGAGGTATAAAGCCGAGCATGGTATGGCAAAACTGCTTCCTCTTCTGTGGTATCATCACACAATTTATGAATGAGGTTGTGCAATATATTTTTTAGAATATTTATATTTTTGAAAAATATACGAGCTAACGTGGTTTGACTATAGAGGTGTACCGTGCACCAGCTTAGAAATTCATAGGGGGTAAATGTCTGAGTTTTTATGAAGAATGAACATAAGATATTTAATAGGAGAAGAATGTACACGTAATTTAATTTTGAAAAAATAGTACGGTTATTATTTTTTAATGAACTTATCATTTGCACGTATTTTTGAAGTTTATTGCTGCTCAAGTTGCTAAGGTAAGACAGATAAATAAACAACAAAATTGATGACAGGTGTTGCTTGAACATTATTGCAGCAATTATCTGTCAAAGTTTATGAACCTCTTCTGAAAAGAAAATTGTTGCATTACTCGGCAAAATTCTTAAGTTCTGTTGCTAGTTTGCAATCATTATCAAACCAGTCACTCCGATCTTTAAGGCTGTTGCGTACAATATGGAAGTCCTAATGACAGTATTTTAGACTTCTTCTCCCTCTATCAAGTTCATCGAGGGTGAGTTCAAACTATTGAAGAAAGGTGTTACTGGCATTCTCATTGCGTAGGATAGAAGTAGGAAGCTGATCAGAAGACTCAATACGTCTACGTAAGACAATCCGCCCTGGTAACAACGCCAACTTATCAATAAGAAAGTAAGTACATTAGCACAGTTAGTCGTACCATCATCAGGCTTTGTCAATTCTAAGCTGTGGGTGCTGGGTAATGCCCCAATACTGGCTTCTGGCCAATTTTTGCAACAACATTTACAAGGATGACTTCAACATCATATAGCTTGGCATGCATTAAGGGCACTTTCGACCTATTCGTAGTAAGTCTATTTCTTTTCCTTAAGAGGCTTCCCTCCAAGTTCGTAAACGTTTATGATTCTGTTGCCTCACTAACGTTTATAGCGTTAAAACGATGGAGCAGAAAACACTCTTGACTTGTTTCTTACCTCTGACCCTGGTAAGTACACTAATAATGTTCTATCTCCTCTGACCATTGTGTCATATCAGCAAATTTCTCGTGTACTCTCCAGTAAAAGAAAGAGCTCCTAAGAGAACAGTTTGGAAATACGGGAAAGCCAACTGGGACGGTCTCAATAATTATTTTAGGATATTTAACTGGTCACTATGCTTCTTTGATAGTGACGTTGTCGCCAGCGCTGATATGATCACAAGTTTGAAAGGGTTAAAAGCATCAGACCTAAGGAAAATGCATGGTTCGATGCGAGCTGTAAAGAGGTTATTAGGGTTAAGAACGTAAGTTTCTGTTGTTTTAAAGCCAATCCAACTGAGGAAAACCGGAATAAGTTCAAGCAAGCCAGGAAGGCCTGCAACGCACATATTCGACGGACCAAATTTTAACATGACCAAAAATTACGGCAAAAAATACTGCAATGTGCCAAAGGCAGTAACATTTTTTGGTCATTTGTAAAAAACCATGAGGAATTCTTCCTCTTCCTCGGTTTCTACGCCCGTTGTCAATGACACTGCATTTGTTAGCTCTTTAGAGAAAGCAAATCTGTTTGTTAGGCAGTTCGCCGCCAATTCAACGCTGCCAGTGAGTTTTATGACTCCGCCTTAGGAGGTTATAGGTGCTGATGTTAAAAACAAATAAATTTATATTCAAATTGACCAACCGAAGCCTACGGGTCAGAGGTTCGTTAAGGCCATAGGAGGTGTAGTGAGTAGGTAAATAGAAGAGGCAACGGTTTTTCAGGTTACGGGTGTTTGTGTTAAAAGAAATCGTATAGAAGAGATAGAAGCCGTAAACTGAGCCAGAAAAAAGCAGGTTAGGAAATTCTTTGGACCATCTTTTAACAAACCCTAATGCAGAGAGAGATTTAGTAGTAAACGTTTCGTGATGGTTAGTGCGTATAGGACTGCCAGATTTCTTGGGTTCTTTCTCTGCCTGTGCTATTTAAAGTTTTTTTTGCAAGAAAGCTGTCTCTTGATATCTTGCGAGGAATTGACAAATGCTTTCTTGAATCAGCCGTTCAGATTCTTATTAAAACTGTAGGTCCCCTCCATTCCAGATAGAAAGTTATTGTAATGGGTCCGATTTGTCGAATTGAAAATGTTGACATTTCTCGACGTTTCAAGGTCCCTATAGTCGAAATAAAATATTTTTAGAAAGATGTCTGTGCGTGCTTGTGAACATACGTTCGTACGTCCGTATGTCCGTACGTCCTTACGTCTGTACGTTCGCGATGTTTTTTTCGTCGTCCATAGCTCAAGAACCAGAAGATAATATCGACTTCACATAAATTTTGTTATACAGATAATAGTGCAGAAAGATGCAGAAAGGGCTGTCAAGAAAATTGCGGGGGTGGTTTTTTTACCATAGCAGCTTAAAAAACAGGTGAACATTTTGTTTAAACCTAAATATCTTACAAACCAATAACGCTAGAGACTTGAATTAAATTTTATATTATATATTGTAACGTGACATAAAACAATTTTATTTTTAGAAAAAAATCTAATTAACGTTTTTTTTTATAAATCAAAAAAACTGAAAAATAAAAATTTGTCACCTCGAAAATTTTACGACTAAAATATGATTTCATCTCCAAAACAATTTTGTGCAACGAAAAATAATGTTTTTGACATCTGATTAAATTTTGAGAAAAATCTAATTGACAGTTTTTTTTTATAAAAAATAAAAACCTAAAAAAAAATATATAAAGTTGGTAAAAATTGATTTTCGACTCAAATATCTTTTCAAAACTTTGTGGTATTGGCTTTAAACTACTTTAATCTTTCAAAAAATATTGTTGTTAACATTTAGTAACATTTTAAGAAATATACCCGTGCTCGCGTTGCTTCGCAAATTGTAACCAACACATTCTTTTTGTGCTTATGGATTTTCTTCCGATGTTAGCCTTTTTTTTACCCATTTTATATATCTATGCGATAAAAGGAAAACAACGAATGTAAGCTTGTTATGTACTCGTATTTAATAAAAAAAATCAAAAAACACTTCCTTACCAAAATTAACACTTTAGAAAAAAACTTAAGTAAAATATTACGTAGTAAAGGCCAAGCCGCACGTGAAAACAAACAAAACCATTTCAATTTTTTAGTTGAAAACAGAACGAAATTTTTGTCAATTTTCTTCTTTTCTTTCTTTTATTCATACCTAGAAACGTTTTTTTGCAACCGAAAAATATAGTTTGCGGTAAAAAAAAACAAATTTGTGTTTTTAATGTTCTCATATTATGTTCTATAGGTATGCGTGTGTAAATATCTATAGACACATTTTTTTATTCATCTGCTATTCTGCTCATGTTCAGTGCAGTGCAACTGACTTAACCTACCCACATTTGTGTGCTCTTTTTATCGACGTCATTGTAAGTACCTTCTTCGAGTTATTTGTAAAGAAAATTTGAAATTAATTTCAGTTTTATTGTTCGAGGAAGTGATACAAAATTGGTAATTCAAGCTATTATAATAGAACTTTTTTATTTTTAAATTGGAAGAATTATAATAATCTATTCACTTCCTCGAACCAGAAAAATAAAAAAGATCTAATTTTTCTTTAGATAAATCGGCATTTCATGTGCACGGCACTGTAGATAATTAAATGCCCATAGTAACTTAAAAAAAAAGAGCCCACACTGCTCATCGTCTCAGCGATGTGACGATAGAATTAGAGAAACAAAAAAATAATGTGTGTGTGTAGGTTAGTTGATGAACTATACAATACAGAAAAATTGAATATGAAGGTAGGTAGGTAAGAGAAAAAACGTAACTATTAAATGGAACACATATTAAGAGAGAAAGAGCATGGGAAGAAAAGAAAATTAAAAATGTTGGAATGATAATGAAATGAAACAAAGCAGCGACCTCGTGATTGTGATGGAATCTAATTTCCTGGATAAAATAAATTAAAAAAGTTTATAATTTTATAATTTGTTTTTATTTATTTCTCAGGTTGTATGTTTAACTTAGAAGTGATTTTAGGCTTAACATTTGCGCAATAATATTGACTTTATGAAGCAATACTAATCTTTGTCGATTATTGTATAGGTTTTAAGTTATGAGTGGTTGTATAAGTCAACTAATGAAAAATAAAATGGACAAAAAATGTAAAATTAATAATATTAAAGTTTGACAAATAATTAATGAAAAAAAATTAAACCCATAAACTAAAAACTCTCATAAGAATATAGAAAATAATAAAATATATTTCAAATAAATCGGTTGACTTCTTTCTGAGATCGTGCGTTACAAACTTTAAAATGGTTTCGCTTTTATATAATAATATAGATATAGTTTTTTTAAGATTTTCTTTTCCGTCCGTCCGTTCTTAAATAAAAACAGTTCATTTAATTTGTATAAAAAAAATGAATTCAATTTTAATTAGATTAATTTAATCATTAAACAATAAAATTATAGCTAGAAAAAAATTAACTGATTAGCTTGACTTTAACTTTAAATAACTTTACACTTTACGCTTTTAAACTTAACCTCTTGGCGATTACTTTTCGATTGATTTTTTACTTAACTATATTTCTTTACATAGGTTTTACAAAAGCTTTTATGAACTGTTCATTATTATATAATTGATTGCATGATTTTTAAAGTATACACTTTTTGGCTTTACTTTATAATGTTTAGCAAAATGTACTATTCCACATAGATATAGATATAGATTATTAGTTTTGAAAAATGTTTATTTATAAAATAAATTCCATATTGTTCTAAATCATTCAATCTAAAAATTTTAAGGATATTGTCGTTAAAAGTGTGCTCTTATTGCATCAAAATAATATTCTAAAGATTCTCTAGAAAAACGGCTTAATGCATCAATCTTGAATAAAAGAGTCATGAAAAGTAGGTATGCAAAAATAAAAATAAGTAAAATGAATTTCACTGCAATAAAAAAAAACGAAAGCTTAAAGTTGTGTATAGTACGTACTTCATACACATACACATACCTTTTCCTTCAGCTTCAATTTTTACTTCAGTGAATCGGAAAAGAGCATTTCTTTTGAAATACTATAAAAATAAAAAAGGATTTCTAACTAACAACAGTACATGAATACATATATCTACAAATTTACTATACTTTATACCAGTAACAACAAATACAATAAATATAAGCAATATAAAAAGAACTTTTATCGGAAATATGACATATTCAAGTCTATAATATAAAAAGGACGTTTCTCTTGGAAATATTGTTGAAAAGGTTGATGGCAAGAGGAAAAATAGTTTTGTCAATTGTACCGAAAAAGTGAATTCAAGTGCATCGCAGCAGGATGTTAAATGAATTTTATTTTGCATTTTTAGATCAAAATAAAAAACCATATAAATATAAAAGAACTTAAGAAGATTTTTGTATATTCCTTTAGAAAATCTTTTTACCTTTATTGAGATCATAGTTTCTACTTAACTATTTAAAGTTTTAGGGCAAGGACGAAAACTTAACATAAACCAATTTAATTTAAGTGTTAGGTATATAGGAAATCTTTCTTTCGATTAAAGTTGTTCTTTAATAATAACACAAAAAAACAATCTGAGTTCTTAAACAGGGATTTAAACCAAACACAGGGTAAAATTGGTTCATTGTTAATTCAAATAATACAAAATTGTTTTATTCCTATGAAGACAATCCAACGTTGGAAAGGATTGAAATGTTGACGTCAAAACTGCGTTTTTATTTTTAAAATTGATGAAAGTTTGGTTTTTGAAATTAAAAAACATTTACACTATTAATATACTAGCATACATAAGTAAGAGGATGGGTTTATTTTTAGGCATGCTTTGATACACCTCTTTCTCTTAAATCAAATAAATGCACTACACTGGGTAACAAGATTTTGCTCTAGTGTTCAAAAAGTTTGTTTAAAAATAGAACCTATTTTAATGTTTAATAATATACCGGTATAATAAGTATCGAAGCGTTTTTGTTGTACGCAAAAGTGTGTATGAGTGTGTAAGTGCACAGGATAGTTTGAGCACGAAAGTGTTACAGAGCCAGACGACCAAAGGAGTTCGGCCTGTCTACTGGTTCGAAGAAAAAACAATAAATGGGGATCTCTAGTTCCAGAAAAATTAGGTAGCAGAACCAAGCGACAAAACGAGTTCAGCTTGTATACTGACTAATAGAAAAACTTAGGAAGAAAGCAAACTTTGAAAGAAAACAAAAGCAACTCCAATTAGCGTTGTATGTTTACTGAACAACTTTATTCCAACGAATGCTTGATGTTACAATTTTGCTTCGCCTTTTATACTCTAAGCTGGAGTCTTTTACTGTTACAATTGTTACACTTTTTATTTACAGTGATGTGAAAAAAAATATACTACGTTACATACATTGTTGTGCAAAAAAATGATTATGGATGTTACAAAAATATTTATGTTGTTTAAAAAAAAATAAATGTTAGGATGTTGATGTAAGATGGGTGTTACAGTTTATTTAAAAAATAAAAATGCCATTTGATTTCTCAAAAACACCTTAATTTTTTGTTTAAGAAATATTTTTGGCGTGTATTTAGTTAGTATAATATGATATATTTAAATTTAGTTGCAAATGTAGACTAGTTTTTGTGATATCGAATTTTGAATATGGTGACAGCTTAGAGCTAGGATCACTGACTTTTCCTTCATCAATTGAACAACCAAAAAACCATCAATTTAATATCAACAAGACAGCAGCCCAACATGTCACACAGATCTTGTCAGAATTGATTTATTGAATGAAACGTTTATATTATTTTAAGTGGGGTTATATGGAGTCACTAGTCTAGGAAAATGAGCCTGAAACGATTGACCATTTGGAGGACAAATAAGTCACCGCGCGCCGTGTTATTGCTGATATTAATGTTGGAAAAAGTAAAAGTAGACGTGCATATTAGATAACACTCGAACCAGTCGTAGAAGCCAAATGCCAGAAAATATAAATTATAGAGCCAAAAGATTTATTTTTGAATATAGTAAATTTTATGTTAAATTATCAAAATGTTTTCAAAAATTTACAAATTTCTATAAGAGGTTATTTTATTCGATCCGATTTATCGAATTTAAAATTTTGACATTTTTCCACGTTTCAAAGGTCCCTAGAATCTAAATAAAAGATTATTAGAGAGACACTTTTTTTGTCGTCCATATCTCAAGAACCGGTAAAGATATCGACTTCAAACAAATGTTGTTACACTGATAATAACACAGAAAGATGCAAAAAGGATTCTTGCAAAAATTGAGTGTATTATTAATATAATATAATTTAAGTTTTATATTATAAATAGCGAAAACGCTAAAAAAATTTATAAATATTGGATTGCAAATTTTTGGGGATAAAAGCAGTAAAGTACTGATGTATGCAGATGACATTGTCCTTTAAGTGGATACCCCAATAATCATCCAGACGATGATCACGAAACTCGAAGAATACTGCAAAATGTGGAACCCACAGTAAATCGGAGTAAATGTCAAATAATAGTCTTTAGCAGAGGAAAGAGACAGCGTCACGGGAATTATATGTGGAGGTATGAAAGGGAATCAGTCGAGATAGTTGAGCACTGAAAATCTTAGCCTAACCTTAACCCCAAAAAATAACATAAAGGTCTATTTAAAAAAAGAAAACTTAAGAACTCAAAACAGAACAGAAAATCAATGAAAATAAAAATAAAATGACTTTAAAGAGAATACTGCACCTTCCTATGACGACACCCACGTATATTCTCCACACTGAGACAAGACTCCCAACAAAGGAGCTGAAGGTCCTTTACTTCTAGAAATTGGAAATTGTATGCTGTTGAAATCTGAAATATATAAATTCCTTAAAGTTCTCGACGGAAAGATACACGAATCATTAATGGAAGAAGCGTGGTCATCCATCCATAGAGATAACTACTCAAAATTGATACATGACTCAAGCAAGATAAGCTATTTTGATATTTGCACCGGAGTTGACCACATATCAACAATTTTTAAAGCAAATGGAGAGCTTTGCAGTTAAACTATTATGCCACATCGACTAGATTTTCCCATTCAAATAAATCCTTTACACTTATCCTATCCAGCTGAGAAAACTATATCTTGGTAAAGCCATTTATATACAACAAATGAAATTCTTGAAATACTCAATTGACTAAAACGTTCAGCTTTGTAAAACAAATTTTTAAGAGTAGAAAAATATATATAATTGGTGATTTTTTTGAGGTTAAGATTTTCATGCATTAGTATTTGACAGATCACGCGGGATTTCAAACATGGTGTCAAAGAGAAAGATGCTCAGTATGCTTTGACATTTCATCATGAATAGACTTACTAACGAGCAACGCTTGAAAATCATTGAATTTTATTACCAAAATCAGTGTTCGGTTCGAAATGTGTTTCGCGCTTTACGTCCGATTTATGGTCTACATAATCGACCAAGTGAGCAAACAATTAATGCGATTGTGACCAAGTTTCGCACTCAGTTTACTTTATTGGACATTAAACCAACCACACGAATGCGTACAGTGCGTACAGAAGAGAATATTGCGTCTGTTTCTGAGAGTGTTGCTGAAGACCGTGAAATGTCGATTCGTCGCCGTTCGCAGCAATTGGGTTTGTGTTATTCGACCACATGGAAGATTTTACGCAAAGATCTTGGTGTAAAACCGTATAAAATACAGCTCGTGCAAGAACTGAAGCCAAACGATCTGCCACAACGTCGAATTTTCAGTGAATGGGCCCTAGAAAAGTTGGCAGAAAATCCGCTTTTTTATCGACAAATTTTGTTCAGCGATGAGGCTCATTTCTGGTTGAATGGCTACGTAAATAAGCAAAATTGCCGCATTTGGAGTGAAGAGCAACCAGAAGCCGTTCAAGAACTGCCCATGCATCCCGAAAAATGCACTGTTTGGTGTGGTTTGTACGCTGGTGGAATCATTGGACCGTATTTTTTCAAAGATGCTGTTGGACGCAACGTTACGGTGAATGGCGATCGCTATCGTTCAATGCTAACAAACTTTTTGTTGCCAAAAATGGAAGAACTGAACTTGGTTGACATGTGGTTTCATCAAGATGGCGCTACATGCCACACAGCTCGCGATTTTATGGCCATTTTGAGGGAAAACTTCGGAGAACAATTCATCTCAAGGAATGGACCGGTAAGTTGGCCACCAAGATCATGCGATTTGACGCCTTTAGACTATTTTTTGTGGGGCTACGTCAAGTCTAAAGTCTACACAAATAAGCCAGCAACTATTCCAGCTTTGGAAGACAACATTTCCGAAGAAATTCGGGCTATTCCGGCGAAATGCTCGAAAAAGTTACCCAAAATTGGACTTTCCGAATGGACCACCTAAGACGCAGCCGCGGTCAACATTAAAATGAAATTATCTTCAAAAAGTAAATGTCATGGACCAATCTAACGTTTCAAATAAAGAATCGATGAGATTTTGCAAATTTTATGCGTTTTTTTTTTTTTTAAAAGTTCTCAAGCTCTTAAAAAATCACCCGATAGGTAAGAATTTAGAACTCCAAAATCTTGAATCTGTTGTAGGTTGTGATACTTTCTGGAATAGTGTCTACGAGTATTTCAGCTAAAATCATGAAATTGATAACTTAGCCTTCAGACAACAACAAACACAAAAACGTGAGTCGATTTGGTGTTCTTGGGTTTTTTCCAGGATCTGCCGTAATATGAATATTTGATCGACTGTGGGTTTTCCTGATCTAAAAGCACACTGATAAGGACCCATAAAGTTGTTGACGATGGGCTTTAGACGTTCACATATTACGCAGAGAAGATTTTGTAAGCGATGTTAAGTAGACTAATTCCTCTATATAGTTGGTGCAGTTTAGAGGGTCTCCTTTTTTCAGGATCGGGCAAACAGTACTGAGGTTCCATTCATCGTGCATGCTTTCTTCCGACCATATCTTACAGATAAGTTGGTGCATGCTCCTAACCAACTTATCTCCAGCTGCTTTGAAGAGCTCGGCATTCAAGCCATCCGCTCCAGCGGCTTTATTAGACTTCAGCTTAGATATGGCAATCTTTACTTCGTCTAAGTCGGGAGGACGGTATTGTTGGCTTTCGTCGTCTATGTTGAATGAATCATCCTGCCTGACAGCGGAATTCGGTTCATCGTCACTGTAATACAGTCTACAGAAGTGGTCCTTCTAATCCCAAGCATTGACTGCGGTTCCACTTTGATGTTTAAACTTTCCACTCGTCTTAGCAGCCTTCTGTTTTGTCTAAGAGCTCGAAGAACATATCTTTGGTGTTGTCATCCTTCTCTTCTGTGGGGGCGTGCGCGCATATCAGGCTAATGTTGCCGAATTTAGCCTTGATGCGGATGGTCATGAGGCGCTCGTTGATGCACCTATAGCTCAAGACTTCTTGCCTAAGTCTGGCTTAAATAAGCGTTGTTGGTTTTCTCGGTAGGAGTCACCATAGTAAATGTCGCAGTTTTTCATCCTCTTTTTGCCCGGCCCATACCATCGTATTTCCTGGATGACGGTGATGTCTGCTTTATAGCAGTCTAGGGCCTCCGCTTATTGTTTGGCTGTTCGTGGTCTGGTAAGGGACCTAACATTCCACGTGCATATCCGAAGTTCGTTGTCCTTAATTCGTTTGCGTAGGTTGTCAACAGTAAATCCGTCCGTATCCGAGGCTTGTTGGAGCTTCGCAACTATTATTTTTTTACGTGGCCAGGAAGTCACCCCGACGGCACAACCACCAACCTGGAGGGCCAGATCCTTAGTATAACTAGAAGAACGGGGAGCTGGATAAACCGCTTCTTACAGGCCTGGGCTCCGAATAAGTCGTAGAAGCCCTATAAGGTGTTCACTAAGTAGTTCAACCTTACTGGAACTGTAGACGCCACCGTTGATTCCATCTCGGGAATTCCTCCGCTGCCGTCTGGATAAGGAGAGGTGCCTTAGTGGAAACACCTCTCCCCCCCTCTCTCGTTTGCTGGCCCCAACAACTTTCCACTGGGGTTGGAATCCAATCTCCAGTTCACCACGGGGAGGTGAGAGTTGATAGACAGAGGTGGGTTTTGAGAAAAACCTGTGGACGCTTGTGTCCTCTTGGATGCACATGTCTACCATTTGAACATCAATTACATCTGATTTTCCGAATTCAGGATACTGCGAAAAAGGTATTATTGTTGATGATACTTGCACTTAGGCATAACTCATTCATATTTTAATGACTGGAAAATAAAAATTAATTCTGATAAGACTCAGGAAATCTTTTTCACAAGAAAAAAATATATATATCTCACGAACCAATGGCGCTAGCGACTTCAATTAAATTGTATATTGTGTAATGTGACGTATTACTAAATTAATATAATTTGAAAAAAAAACAATTAAGGGTTTTTTTTATAAATGAAAAAAAAAAACAATATTTTCCATTTAAATTATTTTTCGATCAATAAATGATATTAATTCCAAAATAATTTTATGTAACGAAGAATAAAGTTTTAAACACCTGCTATAAATTAATGCCTTTTTAAGTTGACTTATGACACTTTACAACCAAAAATCATCCGTAAGTAAGCTTGATATATAAAACAATTTCTGACAATCTTTTACGTAGCTAGAAAAAAGTAGCAATTCCCTTTTCTGTTCCCAGTTTCGTTCCTTAGAGCTTGTATCTCGATACCTATGTGCACATTGTTTACCTTACATAAAGACAGCATGAACTTTTATAAGAGTTTAAAAAAGGTTGAATCTTCTCACATGTTCTTTTATAGCAATATGTATTCTTTTCCACCAAGTTGTTTTACGAACGTTGCGTTAACAATTTATTGCGCAAGCAAATTGATTGCATTCTTTTGTTGCTGAAAATGATACCCAATTGAATACGTCTGGCTTGGTTGCTATACCTATTGATGTGATGCTACTATAGTATACTTTTACCTTCCCTATAGAAAATTATAGACTTGAAATTGGGTATTGGGGAGCAGCATCTGTCCCCTTTGTGCTTACATAATTTATTGAGGTTTCCCCTTGTTGAGGTATGTAGTTCAATCCACAGCATGTCTGATGTCTTTTATCTCCTCTAATGTTTGTGCATCTTCGATCTTATAGGGTATAAAGTTCCTTTTCCCATTGCGCGTTCGCACTTACTCTCTTATACGTATGTAGAAAAACCACCCATATCCGTCACCACAATTTCCTCGAAAAAGTTTTTAATCAGTTATATTGTGAAATTCAATACTCATCACACACAAGATACCTACGACACGTATATCCTAGATCCTAGCGCGCAAACAATCACACAAAACAAGGATATGTGCCCATAGACTATAGAAAGAGAGGGAGAGTAAAAGGGTTGAGTGGATATGAGGACGATGATGGTGTCGAGAACGAGATCCTTTCGCGCACTGTAACTGTAACACTATACAAATTAAATTAAACGACACTCAAGCTCTCGAGGTAGGTTTAGAGGATAGGTAAGGTAGGTAGGTAGGTAGGTAGGTAGGTATACTTGTTGGCACTCGTCGTCGAGTTTCATTTCCATTTATTTCGGTAAATTGTCACCACTAATGCGGCAACTCCACCATCAACGACAGCAACGGATATAGCAGACAACGACGAACGCGACGACGACGACAATGACGACCGACGTGACGCAGAGTTATAAATGAGTTTGAAGATGTTCGGCGAAACCCTTTCACTTAAATATTTCAATTCTATCCCCCAAAGCAGGATGATTTGTTATCCTCATGTGTCTGCGTTTTTGAGGTCATTTGGTTTTCTTCACTATAAATACTCAAACATACATACAAAGCCAAACATAATACAGATACAAAAACAGACACAGATGCACTGCAAAATATAATGGTAATAGTGATGCTGCATTCCAAGGAACTAAGCAAGGACAAAGCTGCAATATTTACGTAAACCGGATGTGCGTTTGATTCCATTTGCATATCAAGGACAAAAGAAAACAATTTTACAAAACCCTATCTACATTATATCTACTATGTATGTATGTATGTATGTACCTACTCATAAGAAGTATGTACTCGTCCTTAATGTTTTATGCACATAGGCAAGTGTTTTTGGTTTTGTGTTATTTGATATACAATCGCTATAGTGAAGGGGTGTCATTTAGATATAAGTTAGAGTAATTAATAAAATTAATGGTGTGACATTCCAAGCTCTCGACATAAGTGGGTGCTTCAGATCTAACTTGAAAAAAAGTGCAATAGTTGAAGATAATGTGAGTGTTTTCGTTTTCTTTATGTCTATTTATTTTTAATTTCTGTTTTCTCGCTTCGTATGTGAGTCTAATTGAATTGAATTGAATTGAATTGAATTGAATTGAATTGAATTGAATTGAATTGAATTGAATTGAATTGAATTGAATTGAATTGAATTGAATTGAATTGAATTGAATTGAATTGAATTGAATTGAATTGAATTGAATTGAATTGAATTGAATTGAATTGAATTGAATTGAATTGAATTGAATTGAATTGAATTGAATTGAATTGAATTGAATTGAATTGAATTGAATTGAATTGAATTGAATTGAATTGAATTGAATTGAATTGAATTGAATTGAATTGAATTGAATTGAATTGAATTGAATTGAATTGAATTGAATTGAATTGAATTGAATTGAATTGAATTGAATTGAATTAAATTGAATTGAATTGAATTGAATTGAATTGAATTGAATTGAATTGAATTGAATTGAATTGAATTTTTGAGAATTTTAAAATATAATTCAAGTCTCAAAGATGAAAAGAATCCTTCCATTGTTAAGGATGCATTGAATATCCTTCCAATCCTCTCATAACATTTGGAAGTTTTATGTTTTATCCAAGAATCACTATTTGTCATAAAATACAAAGATACGAAACAAAAGAATCTGCAAATGACATTAACTTTAATTACCTCATAGAATATGCAAGGTTTATAGAAGTTATATAAACGATCTCACCTTTGTGTGAAAATTTTAAAGTTTATAAACTTAGTTCGATTCATTTGTGTTGCACCAAACAATATTCACCATCATCGCCCATGAGAATAGTTCCATTCAATTGCACATAAAGATGGCAATAACCGATTTGACTTCTATATCTGTGCAAAACACTTTCAATGCATTTCTTGTTCATGCTGCAAACGAACCAACAAAAATAGAAAAAAAAACAACAAAACAACTTCCAAACAGACTTCTATACAGGACACAAACTCTATCCTGGTTTCCCTTGGTATCCATAAGGAATATTTAAGTTATAAAAGCCAAACCTAAATCCAAAACCCCAAACCAATGTGTGCGGCATTATTCGTGACTGTGAAAGTGAAACCATCTTTTTGTTCATAATCTGAATATATGTTTGTATACTCGTATGTACATATATAAATATATGCAGATGGGTATATATGGCATTTGAATATCTTAACTGTAATTGGATTTCATTGCAATTTCGTTTGGCATCTCGATATCGTCCTTTGTTCATAGAATTTATTCTCTATTATACAATGCGAAACTCTTTCCTTTCCTCCTGTACGGTTGTATACGTATTGTATAGGTGCTAGTATTTTATAGGTGGGTAAGGGTACCCTAACTTGCATATAGATACATATATATTAGAAGAAAGCTCTTCCAAGTTTCAGATATATTTCGACTTTCCGTAAAGTCGTATCTCAACTCTCAGGGATTACAGGTGCTGAAATTGAACTTAAGATTCATTGGCATTCAATTTTGTCTTTTTGTGCAAGGATATTCAATATCTTCTATTCATTCATTCGTTGACAAAAAATACAAGAAGAAAAATATTGAAAAGAATAAGTTTTGAAAATATTGATTGCTTTTCAAGGCGCCTATATACAATATTGTATTGTATATGTAAGTAAGACACATCTATAAGCATACATTGGGAATGGGACATGAATATTGAGATCTAGGTGAGTACAGGTGCGCTGCTGTGGAAATGGATTTTTCAATGAATGAGGTTCAATTTTATTCATTTTTATTTGAAGATTTAATTTAATTGAGAAAGAAGCCATCCTATAGTTTAAATATAAATAAATTGCATAGATGCAAGAAAAGATCCCCGTATTATGTGAACGCCTGAAGCCTTTCGTCAACAACCTGATAGAACCTTATCAGGGTGGCTTCAGACCAGGAAAGTCCACCGTTGACCAAATATTCACATTACAGCAGATCTTGGAAAAAACCCAGGAACTTCAAATCGATATCTGCAGACCAATGTCTAGTTTTGGCATCCCTGTAGAATAACGATGGAGAATGCACACTGCCCTATCAAGGTCGGAAAAGATCACACCAGCTGAATATCGAAAACAATATTTTCTGTGAAATAAAATAAGTTTGAAGCCAATATTTTTAATTTTTGAGTCAGAAGTTTTTTTTTAGGTTTTTATTTTTTGTAAAAAAAACTGTCAATTCGATTTTTCTCTAAATTTTTCGGAATGTTGAAAACAATATTTCTTATAAGATAAAATTACTTTGAAGCCAATGTCTCAAAGTTTTGAAAAGATATTCGAGTCGAAAATCAATTTTTACAAACTTTTATAATTTTTTTTTTAGGTTTTTATTTTTTGTAAAAAAACTGTCAATTCGATTTTTTTCAACACTTTTCAGAATGTTCAAAACAATATTTCTTATAAGATAAAATAAGTTTGAAGCTTTAATAGCAAGTTTTTGAAAAGATATTTGAGTCGAAATTAAATTTTTACCAACTTTGAGTAATGTTTTTTTTTAAGTTTTTATTTTTTATAAAAAAAAAACTGTTTATTTTTTTTTTAAGTTGTGAAAAATTGATTTTCGACGCAAATATCTTTTCAAAAATTTAAGATATAGGCTTCAAATTAATTTTATTTTATAAAAAATATTGTTTTCAACATTCAGTATTTTTTGTATAAAACTCTAGCAGTAGGTATTTTCATAAAAAATTAAAATCTAGAAAAAATATTACGCAAACTTGGTAAATATTGATGTTCGGTTTACGATATCTCGTGAATAATAGGAAACATTGACTTTAAATTAATTTTATTTATCCAATTTGTATTTGTTTATTTAAGAAATAAAAACTTTTAAGAAATACTACTAAAATTGTTAAAAATTGGTTTTCGACTAAAAATCTCGTTAACAAAAATATAATTCGAAATCAAAAAATTTCATCATGTGCAAAATATTGTTGGTTATTTCAAATTTTTTTTGAATAATTTAACTGATAACTTTTTTAACAAAACATGAAAATTTACAAACCTTTTAAGCAAGACAAATATGGACAGACGGGATGGGAAGTTATGAGTGATGGTCGCATCCCAGCATCTATGTACACCTGCATCTTTTCGATGTATTTGAAGCCGATATCTCTACTGGTTCTTGAGCATGGGCGACGAAAAATGGTATCAAGAACGTACGAACTTACGAACGTACGTAAACACGCATACACAGATATCTCTCTAAAAAATTTAGATTTAGATTCTAGGGACCTTGAAACATTGAGAAATTTCAAAATGTTCAATTTTGCAAATCGGACGAATCGGAAGTTTTGTAGTGGATATACTTATTTCAGGAGCAATGCAAACATATTTTTTTTTATATTGAAGATTCAAATAAAGTAAATTTAAGAGAACATTTCATAAAAATCTGTTAAACCGTTTTTGAAAAAATTCGAACTGCCGATTTTTTACCACCAAATTTAAATGAGGCCTATTATTGTTTTCTCTACCATCGTAGTTTAATGGTATGGTAGAATACGTTAAAGAAATCAAAAAACATTAAAACCTTTACAAGGATACAAAGAATATCATGTATGTACAGGCGCAATGGGGACCACCCCTTTTGCAGAAATGGAAGCAATACTCTAGCTTTCATCTCTAGACCTATAAGTAAAGGAAACTGCTGCAAACAGCGCCTCAAGGCTGAACCAGAGCAATTGCTAGAACACAAGCCACACCGGACACGCGCAGATTCTAAAGGAATAATGTAAGAACAGACTACATGATACCTAGTCTTAACTTCATTACGACCTTTAACACCATCTTTTCTGCCACGAAGGAATGGGTAGACAATGTTTATTATTCAATATCAATATATAATGACGCCTCGAAAACAGATGCTGGAGTAGGAGCAGGTTTCTTCTCTGAGACACACAATCTTGCCAACTCTTTCAGACTTCCTGATCTAAGCAGAGTCTTTCAAGCTGAAGTATTAGCAGTGACATAGGCAGCAAAATAGGTCTCAATGAAGACAAGCTGATATCATCGTATTCATTGATAGCCAAGCACTATTAAAATCAATTTCTGCCATAACAATCAATTCAAAGCTTGTAAATTAATGTCGCTAAGAACTTACGGTAATAACAACAGTACAACATTAGACTCTGCTGCTGAGCAGGTAACAATAGTGTACCAATTCTTCGGTAACAAGATACTCTAAGAAACCACTGAAAGATGAAAATGCTTTGAAACCTGCATTACGGATAGAAAATTATGACCAATATTGTACAAAACAAAATCCTGCGCGGTTATGCATCTAAACAAAAAGAATGTACGACTACATACTTGTAAGCATAATAATAGGTCACAACCTGCCGAAGCTGAAGCCTAAGGTTAAAAAAGCCAAGAATTCTCCTTTCCACAAACGATGCTCAAAAGGAGTCAGACAAAATTCAAATATTGAAATTTTTTCCGGCGCCTAGTACGATGCTCGATATAATAAACAGATTCTTCGGCTTCGGCCTAAAATGATTGTTGTTTTTTTGGCCGAAGTGAAGCTTCGGTCGGACACTACTGCTGGGTTACCATAACAAGAAAATGCACTTTGCTACCGATGATATGAGTAAAGGATTCAGTGATGAGGAAGAACACGAAGACAAAGTTTACTTCTTATGTCAATGTCCAGAACTACTCCACACTATAGAAATAAATTCTTGAAGAACTTGAAGATATTCCAAGAAGCAGCTCAATAGGCTTCATCAAAGCCTCTATATGACTAACAAGACAACCCATATACATATATGACATATCATAGGCTTAATCACTCCTTAAAGAGAGGAAGTTCAACACTTTAGGATATCACAATTGATAACGATAACGTCATCAATCGCCATCCCATCAACATAACCTATGTATGGCATAAGATGGTTAAGAATAATATTGATAAGCAGTAAAAAGCTTATAAACGATCATTAAAATTAAATTTAAATTACGTTCAAGATTGAATGTAGTCATTAGAAATTGACATCGGTCTTTGGAATTGAAATATTTGGTTTGTTAAGTCATGTTTCAAATAAATAACACTCAACTTGTCAGATTAAGCTTCAACAAGTTGATTTCAATTATCTGTGAAAGCTTAAAAATTCGTTATTGAAAACTTTTAATAAATTAACAACAAATGGCGAATTCATGTTAGTTATTTGTATTTATTTTCTTGTCTGCACTATCAATACCTAGAGTGTGGTAACTTAGCAAACAAAAATTTAAACGATGGCTGTTTGGAGAATACAAATTAATAATTTATTTTTGATTGATTATAAATTTATATAAAATGATTTTCATAACAGTAACAGTTTTATAAGCCACAACAACTATGAGTACAACCACAGCCTAAGGACTAAAAACACGTTATTTTATTTATAGCAACATCAGAGTTGCTTCCTAAATCATAGAACCGAATCTACATACGTTCGTACAAAAATACGTTTTATTAAAAACAGGAGAAAAAACACATAACACCAACTCGAACGTATACTTAAATCTTTTTGAAAATACGAGTTCGAGTACACAAAGTTTATCTAACGAACCCAACAGATTAATTCTATATGAAATATGAAAATGTGTCATGTTTTGAAATTGTGTTTTTTATTCTTCTTTTATTTATAAATATTTTGTTGTTGTTTTATTTATATTTTTTACTTTATAAAAATTTAGTAAGCAAACACTCTTTCTCTCTCTCTCTTTTTTTTACTTAAATATTCGTTAAAAGCTGACAACAAAAATAAAAACAGGATGAACATAAATATTTTTAATTCAAAGCACAAGTCTAAATCGTGTCTTTTAAGGCGCTTACAATCAGAAGTGTGTCGTTCAGGGACATCCATCCCAACGTATTATACTCATTTCATCTATGTGTGTAAATTTTAAATGAATTTGTTGGTGAGTTGGAGCAACATTAATGAAGAATATAATACAAATTTAAATTTTCTGACACTACCAATAAACGATAAGCAAATATTTATTCTTTTATTAAAGATCAACGGGTACTGCCTCTTGCGAGGAATTGACAAATTCTCCAAGAGTAATGCTTGTCATGAAAAAGTGCTTTCTCAAATTAGCCGTTCGGATTCGGCATAAAACTGTAGGTCCCCTCCATCCCTGACAATAGTACTCGCACACAGGAATGGTTGAGAGTTGTAAGTCACTAGGCCCTGGTTCTCTACGGACTGTTGCGCCACCTAATTTATTTATTTTTTATTAAAGATCATTTATACCTAACGGGTGTTTTTTTTATAGGTGTGTAATTTTTAATTTGGCAATACTGTTTTAATTAGCGGTCCTACTGTCAGATATTTTTTCATTAAATTTGGCATTTCAACATCAATTGACTGACGCCTGAACTAACGCTTCCAAATAAAGCAAATTTATTTTAAAATTATTTATCTACCACATCAGGTTATTGAAATATTCCATCCTAAAAATGCTAAAGATAACCAAAAGGGTTTTTTTTAAAATGGGTTTTCAATTGGCCCAGGTAGATTTTAGCGCCCCTTGGCGGCCATTTTGTTTTGGTGACATCTGTCAAAGCTCTTGTTTATTATTTAGTTGTTTATGCCAAATCATCATGGCAAGTAACACGATTGAACAGCACGTTCAAATGATAAAACTTTATTATCAAAATGAGTGTTCGTTAACGCAAACGTTGCACGCATTGCTCCCAATTTACGGTAGACGTGGTGGCCCTTTGCAGTCGACTCTTCAACGTTTGGTGGCCAAATTTGAGACGACCTGTTCAGTAAACAATCAGCCAACACCCGTACGTTCAAGGAACGCAAAATCGGCCGAGAACATCGATACGGTCCGTGAAAGTGTACACAAGAACCCGAGGCAGTATATTACTCGCAAGAACTCAGCCTTTCGCAGACTTCAACTTGGCGAATTTTGCGTCAGGACTTGGGCCTTCACCCGTACACGATCCAACTGACCCAGGAGCTCAAAGTTCATGACCAAAGACAAAGTCCGTTTGTTCGCTGACTGGGCTACGAATCTATTGGAAGAGGATCCAATGTTGGCTGAAAAATCATCTTTAGCGATGAGGCGCTTTTTTGGATAAATGGATGTGTTAACAAGCAACAAGTTAACAATTGCCGTATATGGGACGACACCAACCCACGCGAGGTTCACCAGGTAATGCATCTTTCTCCACATCAAAAGTTACCGTTTGGTGTGGATTTTAGGCCGGCGCGGCGGCGGCGTTATTGGTCCGTACTTTTTTGAAAACGACGTTAGTGAGGCGGTCACCGTCACCAGCCAGAGCTATTTAACGATGATAACTAATTTTTTATGGCCCAAATTGAACCATATGGATCTAGACGACATGTGGTTCCAGCAGGACGGCGATACGTGCCATACAGCAAACGCCGCGATTGATATTTTGCATGAACGATTTGAGGGTAAGGTTATCTCTCGTAGAGGTGATGTGAATTGGCAACGAAGGTCATGCGATTTGAGGCCGCTAGTTTTTTTTCTGTGGGGTTTCTTGAAGTCGCAGGTCTATGTAAATAGACCACAATCGACCGATGCCCTAAAGGTGAATATAACACAGGCCATCGCTCAAATTCAGCTGAATCTATGCGGAAGAGTCATTGAAAATTGGACCACTCGGATCCGTGCCACCGTAAGAAGCTGAGGCAGGCATTTGAATGATGTCATATTCCACACTTAATGGCATATATGCGCCTTTCAAAAAAAAAAAATAATTTTGTTAATACCTCACACACAGCTTGTTTTACTCCATTTCAACATCTACCCTCCCTCATTGAAAAACTTAGTTTTCGTGATTTCTCTTGCATATTGTTTTGTTAAAAAAGTTGTCAGTTGAATTATTCTAAAAAGTTTAAAAATTACCAACAATATTTTGCATCATATGCAAATACAATTTTATTTCAAAATCTTTTGTTGTTAAGGAGTTTTTTAGTCGAAAACCAATTTTTACTAATTTTAGTAGCATTTCTTAAATAATTTTATTTCTTAAAAAAACAAATACAAGTTGGATGAATGAGAAATTGTTTGAAGTCAATGTCTTCCATTATTCAAGATATCGAGAACCGAACATCAATTTTTACCAATTTTGCGTATTATTTTTTGTAGATTTTATATTTTTATGAAAAAACGGACTGTTGAATTATTATAAAAATTACTTACTATCCAAAACAATATTTTTATTATTATATTTTACCAACTTTGAGTAATATTTTTTTAGGTTTTATTTTTTGTTAAAAAACTGTCAATACGATTTTTCTCAAAATTTTACCGAATGTTGAAAACAATATTTCTATAAGATATAATTAATTGGAAGCCAAAACCTCAAATTTTTGAAAAGATATTTGCGTCGAAAATCAATTTTTACCAACTTATAGTAATATTTTTCTTAAGTTTTTATTTTTGATAAAAAGAACTGCCAATTCCAGATGTTGAAAACGTTATTCTTCGTTGCACAAAATTATTTTGAAGATAAACTCATTTTTTGTTCGTAAAATATTCGAAGTGACAAATATTTTCATCATTTTTTTTTTATTTATAAAAAACCGTTAGTTGTTTTTTTTTTCCAAAAATATATTTATTTAGTATCACGTTACAATATATAATTTAAAATTTAATTCCTTTTAGGTTTTAGAGATATTTTGGGTTAACCAAAATTTTCACCTTTTTTTTAAATTGCTATGGTAGAAAAAGCACCCACGCATTTTTTTTGAGAGTCCTTTCAGCATCTTTCTGCATTATTATCTGCATAACAAAATTTATTTCAAGTCGATATCTTTACTGGTTTTTGAGCTATGGACAACGAAAAAAACTTCGCGATCGGACGTACACACGCCCTTACAGACATATCTCAAAAAATCTTTCATTTCGACTCTAGAGACCTTGAAGAGTAGAGAAATGTCAAAATTTTCAATTCGACAAATCGGACCGATTTGAATAACTTCCTATGTGAAGTTTAAAAACATTATTTAGACTCTAAGAACCTTGAAACGTACGTAGAGAAATGTCAAAATTTATAATTCCACAATTCTGAACTATTACAATAACTTCCTATAAAAATAAATTAGGTGGCGGAAGAGTCCATTGAAAACTAGGGCCTAGTGACTTACAACTCTTAACCATTCCTGTGTGCGAGTACTACAGTTTTAAGTCGAATCCGAGCGCCTAATTTGAGAAAGCCCTTTTCATGAAAAAAATTACTCTTATAGGATTTGTCAATTCTTAGTAAGAGGCAATACCCGTGAAAAAAAAACTTCAGATAGCACAGTCAGCAGGCACGTAGCCGGGGGGGGGGCTAGAGGGGCTCAAGCCCCCCCGAAATGATTTAAAAAAAAAAATATTTGAACAAAAGTTTGTATATTCTCTTATTAGTTCCTAACTACTTATGTATGTATATTGTTCTGAAATCATGTTGTCTAATGCCATTTCAACACCCCCGATTCGCAATTGTCTTGGTATAGTAAGCGAAATAGCTAATTTCTTCCGAAACCATTCAAATGCAAATAAGACTTTCCAAATCGCCATAGTACCCGTAGTGTGATGGTTAGTGCGACGCTGTACCGGCTTATATCGAACAGCCGAATCTTCTTACGTGCATTACTATTCCAACGAGGTCCTATACAACGGGGCTCGAATCAACAGAATTGACAATTTCGTGATAAAACTCGTTCGAGGTCACATTGCAAGAGCTATGTCTTCGATCAACAATTTAATTTTCGGGGTGTTCTATCCCAACGACGAGTATTTTGAAAGTGCACGCTTGAGCGGCTTCATTCCACCAGAGGCATTCCTCTTTTTAGATAGATGCGGTCTGATACAGGATAGATTGGCAGTTCCGCTAATTTACCACGTCAGACGACGAACCGTGGATAGGCGACTCCTGTACAATCGGGACGTCATGGCACAAGGCGGAGCAGAGCTCCTTCGGTTCAGTAGGGCTGTGTCCGAACGGGACCGAACTGATAGGGTGAAGCAGGAGAACCAGTTTTGGTGGCTTCAATCGGCACTTGAATGTGAGTAGTCGGGATGGGGTTTAAAGCCTTGGCCGGCTTACATACTTGTTTTATAGTTTTAGGGTTTAGTTTTAAGTAGAATAGGCATGGTGGCACAAAAAAAAAATGAATACAAAAAATACAAAAAAATAAAAAAAAAAATAAATAAAAAAAAACATGGAATATAAGAAAAAAAAATAAAAAAAAGAAAAAAATATTAAAAACAAAAAACGTTAGATAGTTAGATTTGCTGCTGTGGTTGTTCTAGTTTTAAGTAGTTTATATACATAGGTAGAATAGGTAGTTTTAGTTAGCTTTAAGTTTTATATTAAGGACCTTATTTAAGTAGTTTTTTAAGTAAAAATAAAAAAGGATATTGACATTAGTTTTTTCTAAATTTGAAATGGCCGAAAGGCATTAGCAATAAGTATTATTGTTTAACTTAGAGTGTCCGTATGGGACCAGTAAGTTAGTTGTAAGTTATGGTTAATTAGGCTAGTTATATGAATTGTTGCCTAGCTTTAAGATAGTTTTAAGAATTAATTAATAAAAATGAATTTGAAAAAAAAAGAAAAAAAAAGTGATGGTTAGTGCGTTGGACTGTCATGCAAGGGGTCTTGGGTTCAATCCCTGCCTGTGCTACCTAACTTTTTTCACGGGTACTGCCTCTTGCGAGGAATTGGCAAATCCTCCAATTGTAATTCTTGTCATGAAAAGTGCTTTCTCAAATTAGCCGTTCACATTCGGCTTTAAAACTGTAAGTCCCTTCATCCCTGAAAACATTACTCGATCACAGGAATGGTTAAGATTTGTAAGTCACTAGGCCCTGGTTCTTCATGTACTGTTGGGCCATCTAATTTATTTTATTTTTTAAATCGCCATCCAAAAATACGCACCAGAAAGCAGAAAAAAACGACTTTTGCGCCTTTGTGAAACAAGGTTTATTGAAAGGCATGACAGCATTCTTTCATTTGTAGAGCTCTTCAAATGTATTGCTATTAGTCTTGAAGAAATATCTACCAAGACGTGGGCAATGTCTTCAAAAGCATCAACTCTGTTAGCAGCAATTCAAAGAAGTGATTTTCTGGTAAGCCTCATGGTATGCGAAAAACTTTTTAGTTTAACGCTACCCTTATCAATTTTCCTTTAAAATGAATCTTTAAATTTCGTGTCTGCAATAAATCTCACGAAACAAGTCTTAAGTTCTCTTAAGAACATAAGAGAAACTGCCAGAGACTTTTTCAGAGACGCTTTTCAATCCGCATCACAACTTGCCAGGGATTTATTTGATAGCATAACAATTCCAAGGCTTTCTTTGAAACAAACAACGCGCTCTAATCCAGAAACATCATGTCCAGAAGACTATTTTAGAGTTTCTATACTTATTCCCTGTCTAGATTCTCTTATACAAAATCTTACTGACAGATTTATGGTCAACGAGGACGTTTTACTATCGTTTCAAGCTCTGCTTCCAGGTTTTGCTGCCGCCAATCGAGTAAATGAAATGGAAAATCTAACACTCTACTTCGATAACGATATATCCTTGTCAGCTGTTAATGTGGAGTACATACTCTGGTGCGAGAAAATTTCATCGATGGATACCTCTTCCGATGTTCTGAAACTGCTAGATATATGTGACAAGACCTACTTCAGGAGCATAAGCTACTTGCTTACAATTTTGGCCACACTACCAGTTACAACAGCTAGCGTTGAAAGAACCTTTTCAACGATGAAAAGGATCAAAACAGTATCCCGAAGCGTTATGGGCCATCCAAGACTAAGCGCACTTGCAATGCTGTCTGTTGACTCAGGTATTGATGTGGATCTAGATGAAGTGATCGACATTATGTCTAAAAAAAATACAAGGCGTTTATTGCTGTAAAAATCCAAACTATTTATTTAATTAAATAAAAAAAAATACAAACAAAAATAAAACATTTACATTATTTAGTTTAAATTTTTGTATATAGAATTACTTCTTCGAAATTGAACAAGCCCCCCCCCACCCCGAACCGAAATCCTGGCTACGGACCTGACAGTCAGGGATCGAACCCAAGACCACTGGCATAACATTCTTTCGCACTAATCATCATGCCACGTGTACTACAAAAACTTCCTATGGGAAGTTAAAAATTTAAAATAATGTTTTTTTTGGAAATCAAATTGGAAGATCTTTTAATTTTTTCAGGTTTATTTTTAAATCTAAAATTAAAGGTACTATTTTTTAACAGACCCTTTTTATAAAGGAGCAATAACCTTATGACAAATTTATAAAAGTTGCAAATTCCCAAGGTCACCAATGGAAAGTTATCGTTACTGTTGTCCAGTATCTTCTTAAAGTCCTGAGCACCCTATATTATGTAAATTGAAACAAAATTCCTTACTATTTAGTATTTTTACTGTAATCAAACTAACGCATATCATATCGTTTATTCATAATAAATCCTATCCAAAAACAACGAAAAAACGCTGCCGCCATCCATCAGGAAAGCTACAATTATATGAGTTTTTAAGGTCCATAAAAAGGCCTCAAAAACAGAATTATATTTTAACGTGTCTGTTAGGCTTGGGACTTGGTTCTTGATTTTATTTGTTGTGATGTGAATAAAAAACCTTTTTTGTAATTCAATGTGCCCTGAAATAAAAGAACACAAAATCATTTAATTGTCATGGATGTCCTTTTGGTATTGTTTTAATTTTGTTTTATTTCATGTTTAATGACTCTATCATTATTTGCTATCCACGGATGCGGAACAGTAAAAATGTCACCCATTACGTGCCAATCCATAAATTTAATACCACATCCCAATATATGTATGTATGTACACATATGTATACATCATATATGATTTAAAGTACATATTTACCTACTTGTAGGGACATGTTACATATGAGTACTATTGGCAACGGTTAAAATTGTGTGTTGTGAGCATATTTTTGAATAATTATTATTCGTTAAAAAAAAGGACACAGACATTTTAAAGTCCAGGACTCTGTATGGAGGATAAGGTGGCAATATTATAATATGTATGTGTATGTTTATTCTGCCATAAATTGTATTATGATTTAATAATTAAAACTAGAAATTAATTGTGAAATTGAGCAATTTTATTATGCACAATTTTGGTTTCCTATTTCTAATTGATATTCGATTTAATTGGGCAAAAAGAAATTACATTTGGATAAACAAATTTTGATGTTGTTTTTTTTTTTTTTAAAGTTGTTTTTAGATATTTTGTTTCTTTTTAAAACCCTTTTCGCGATTTGTTAACTGAAATTTTGTGCAAACGTGTAAAAAGATAATAAAATGTAATAAGTTCTTATGCATTCGTATTTCTAATGATCGAGAATTTTTGAAATTGGATGAGGAACTTGCAAAACATATTGTTTCAAAAATTAAGACTAAGCCTCAGAGTTTCTAAAGCACAAGTAAATAATGTCAATTGGAAAACAATAGCTATAAGATATTTTACGTTCACATAGGTATTCTTTTTAGGAAAAAACTTTTCTTTACAATCAGGCCGTATCTCCAATTTTGAGTCGACTACTTCAAAAAAGGGTTACTATGCCCCCTTGGTATATTTTGTAATCGGTCCGATTTGAGATTTTTGATATTTCTCGACGTTTCAAGGCCCCTAGAGTGGAAATGAAAGATTTTTAGAGAGATGTCTGTGCTTGCGTGTGTACGTACGTCCGTACGTTCGGGAAGTTTTTTTCGTCGTCCATAGCTCAAGAACCAGTAGTACAGATATCGACTTCAAATAAATTTTGTTACACAGATAATAATGTAGAAAGATGTAGAATGGGCTCTCAAGAAAATTGAGTGGGTGGTTTTCTTACCAAAGCAATTTAAAAAAAATATAAAAATTTTGGTTAACCCTAAATATCTCACGAACCAATAACTCTAGAGGCTTGAATTAAATTTTATATTATGTATTGTAACGTGATACCAAACAAGTATATTTTTGGAAAAAAAACCAATTAACTTTTTTTTTATAAATCAAAAAAAAAAACTGAAAAAAAAATATTTTTCACCTCGAAAATTTTACGACTAAAATATGATTTCATCTTCAAAACAATTTTGTGCGACGAAAAATAATGTTTTTGATATCTGGTAAAATTTTGAAAAAAATCTAATTGACAGTTTTTTTTATAAAAAATAAAAACTTAAAAAAAAACATTACTCAAAGTTGGTAAAAATTGAATTTCGATTTAAATATCCTTTCAATAACTTGAGATTAAGGCTTCAAACTTATTTTATCTTATAAGAAACATTGTTGTTAACATTCTGTAAAATTTTGAAAAAAATCGAATAGGCAGTTTTTTTTACAAAAAATACAAACCTAAAAAAAAATTAATAAAAGTTGGTAAAAATTGATTTTCGACTCAAATATCTTTTCAAAACTTTGCGATATTGGCTTTAAACTACTTCTATCTTTCAAAATATATTGTTTTCAACATTTAGTAAAATTTTGAAAATAATCGAATTGGCAGTTTTATTACAAAAAATTAAAAACATAAACAAAAAAATTAATAAAAGTTGGAAAAATTGATTTTCAACTCAAATATCTTTTCAAAATATTGAGATATTGACCTTAAACTAATTTTACCGTTTACGAAATATTGTTGTCAACATTTAGTAAAATGTTAAGAAAAATCGAATTGACAGTTTTCTTACAAAAAATAAAAACTTAAAAAAAATTTATAAAAGTTGGTAAAAATTGATTTTCAACTCAAAAATCTTTTCAAAACTTTGAGGTATTTGCTTTATTCTACTTTTATCTTTCAAAAAATATTGTTGTCAACATTAAGTAAAATTTTGAAAAAAATCGAATTGACAGTTTTTTTTACAAAAAATTAAAAACCTAAAAAATTGTTAACAAAAGTTGGTAAAAATGGTTTTTCGACGTAAATATCATTTCAAAAATTTGAGACATTGGATTCAAACTAATTTTATCTTATAAGAAATATTGTTTAGTTCAACATTTGATAAAATTTTGAGAAAAATTGAATTGACAGTTTGTTTTACAAAAAATAAAAACCTAAAAAAAAAAAAAAAATGGTAAAAATTTACTTACGACACAAATAGCTTTTCAAAAATTACAAATATTATCTTCAAAATTATTTTATTTCACAGAAAATATTGTTTTCCATATTCAGTATTTTTTTTTTATAAAAATCCAACAGTCCGTTTTTTATAAAAAAATAAAATCTACAAAAAATAGTACCTACACAAATTTGGTAAAAATTGATACATATAGACAAACTTTTAAGCAAGACAAATCGACAGACGGGATGGGAAGTTATCAGTGTGGGTCAGTAACCAAAGATCTTTTATTGTCTTGGTAAATAATATTTCATGATGAAAAATATATTTTTTGTGAATATTTTACAACAGCTTATCAAGAATTTCTAAATTTAAAAATCTCAGCACACATTCCGAATTTGGGTGCTCAGTCAGAAACAACTTAAAATCTAAAGAGAAAAGACAATTCTAGAGAAGATATAACAATGAGTTATGTGGGTACACCCACAGGTGCTTTTATTCAAAAATGCTGTTGATATTGGTGCCTGCCTGGCGACTTTACATACCCTAAGCGGAGCAACGGAGTTGCGTGAGCGGGTGTGAAACCGAAAAAGGGAGATAAAGTCCTGAGAACCCGCGAAGCGGGCCACCCACAGGTGCTTTTATTGAAAGAAGTTGTTGATATAGGCGCCTGCCTGGCGACTTTACACACCCAAAGCGGAGCAACGGAGTTGCGTGAGCGGGTGTGACCCCGAAAAAGGTAGTTAAAATCCTGAGATCCCGCAAATAATGTTGAAAATAAACTTTTTTTAAGGGGTTTTGTGTGAAATTTTTACACTCGCAGGTTAAGGCAGCTGCTTGCCGAATTTACAATTGAAAATTTAGAATGAAAAATTTTTGTACTATCACCGTATCAAAAAATTATTGTTCATTGTATTGAAATACAAAAACTTTATATTCTTTTTTGGCTCTGCAAAAATTTGGGGACAATGTCCCATTTTTAACAAACAAATTTGGGACTTATGTCTTACTTGGGTGGGACTTAGGGCCCAAATTAAATTTCGGCTTTATGTCCCACTCGGGTGGGACATAAGCCCCCACAAAAAATTTGGGCGGTATGTCCCTGGGCCTTGTGTCTCTGTGCCGAGAAGAACGTTGAAATAGCTTTAAAACGGAACCAATACATTTTGATGTTGTTATCTTATAATTTATAAAATCTACTGCCAGGATTTTGAATCTAGGGACCTTTAAACGTCAAAAAAAAAAAAAAAAGTTTTGTTCGACAATTTTTTTTTTTTCATTTCTTAAATTTTGTTTGTTCTCTATTTTGATGCTACATTCAAATGTCTTTATTTAAAATGCATGAAAATGTAAAATAACCTTATCTACTCAAAAATGACCATTCTTCAAGCCTTCAAGTGATCGATAAAATTTTCAATTTCAATAATTCACATCAATAAACGGGGCGTTATAACGACAGTACGACCTGGAGTGTTAGCAATAAGCCCATCAAAAAAGAAACCATATCAGTTTTGCTTATTGGCATAAATTGCAGTGAAACAATTTTCATTCGTGGGAGAAGATAAGTTTTTGGCTAAAATTCTAATCTCTTGCAAACATTTTCAGCACAAAATTAAAGAAAATGAAGCGTTGTCAAGGATGATGCAGCTTAAATTAAATTTTCGTAAAATCTCAATCCTTTAAGGATATAGACTCAGATTAATCGCAATAAATAAGCAGAAGTCGCCTAAACGCCATTCCTGGGTCATTTTCAATATTGGTCGCTACGGCAATCAGGCGTTTTCTACGGTTTGTGGCTTTAGATCAAAAACATCTTTGCTTCCTATACTAAGAAAATTCAACGCTCTGAAACCATGGAGAAATTTGTATAACATGTAAATATACAAAAACATATTTCCTACAAGAAGACTCCCTTATTTATGCTCCTCCATGTGTAGCAGGTTAAGGTTTAATAATTTTACAATATTTTTACGAAAGAGGAACATTATCCTAAATGACTTTAAATCTGATATGGGAACATGGAGTATGGGGGTATGTATGCAACGCACACACCTCGCCGCATCGTGTGAAAATTCATCATTAAACGTGTGAACCTTCAGAAAATTTTAAGTTTTTTGTTCGTCTTCACTCTGACAATGCACTACACCTTTCTTACTCGATTTTTTGAGCTTTTCATAGAAAGGTATATCCTCAAACTGAAACCACACCCATCTGAATGTCTTGGAGGTGGAAAGTTTTTCTTGTGCAGAAAAGTTTGCGGGAAACCATAAAACATTATATAAGAAATAAAGAATGAACACAAGAACGATATCATATCTCAAGGACTCAACAGGATGCCAAACTACATAAACAACAACCGTGCACATTATAAAGAGCATAAACGAGAAAATTATCCTGCAGAATAAAAATGTTTTTCCTAAGAAACATAACATAACGTCAAGGCACGGTGGCGGCAGCGGCGGCGGCGGTGGTGGCTGCGCACGGGGCTATATCGTTTGTTAATCTTGAATCTTATGCATCTTGTACATCATATACGAGACTGTGTATAGCAACAGCAACAGTATTTTGCATCTTTTGCATCATGTTCCAGGCCCACAGGCTACCGCAGGTATTTCATGAAAGTTAAAAGCGGTCTCTATAGCACTTTGCATTAGTCTAACCACACCAAATCATTTAACCCTCCCCCAAACATACCTTAAGCAAGATCATAAAATGATTTTCTTAGCTATTTTGTCGCAAGAAATTTGTCGTCATCTTCTGGCAAAACTTTGGATGTACATAGGTCCTAGGATCCTACCTCACTCCATACCCTTATTGCTACTACTTACCGTCCGTTTTCGTAGTTTCTTGTGGTTGTAGTTGTTAGTGTTTCCTCCATGACATTGGTAGTTTGAAAGTAGCTGTTTTTTATGTATGAGTGTCCTTGGACATTGTTATATTTTATCGAAAATGGTTTTTGTCCTATGCTTAACTTCGAGCTTTATAGTTTGAGCAGTAAGATTGTCGACGCTGCATAGTCCGGAAAAATGCTAAAAAGTCGAATAACTACCAAAGGAATGTCCTTGGCAAACATAAACTAAAAGAAATGAGTCTGAAACACGGCAGCACTTTTTGAAAATTCGTAGAACTGCTGGGAAATAATCTCGATTTGTTCCAACTTTACTTACGGAACTATAAGATTCAGTGCTGCAGGTCTTTCGAGAAAATATCCTTTTCTTAAATAAATGCTTTTCCACATAACTTTGTGTGAGACTTGAGCTTCGGAAAATATTTCATTAGTATAATAAATTGAGTTGTGGTGTTTCTTAAGGATATTTCTTCTTTTTTTTTCGGGTAATTTTTGTTTTCTTTGTCAGGACAATGATAGTAAAAGACATTTTGTGAGGTTTTTTCTTGTGCTAGAGAGAAGTTAATATATGATGACCAAAACATAAATAAGATAAGTCTTGAAGTAGGGAAGAATAGATGATGGCAAATCATCCTTCACAAAGGATTTTTGACAATTTATTTTTTCGTGTACTATTTTCTTTTTTCATTTTTGCAAAAGCAAAAAGGATCTCTTTTTTGTTCTTCTTCTGATGGTGTGTGGTTGTCTTTGTATGTATGCATGCACGTGGTGTACATCTTGTAGGTAGATAAGAATCTTTAATAATGTCAAAGGAATTATAATGAATCTTCTTAGAAAAGATAATTTCATTAAGTGATTACAAAGTAGTAGACACGTAGATAGTAAGGTAGCAATAATGGTTTTAATTGTGAGCAAAGTAGTTTTTAAGAGAGAAGAGTCAATTACTTTTCCCTGATTTGTTAAAGTTTTCCTTCTTTGTCCTTGAACATTTGAAGAACTTATAACAGGGCCACAGATAGCAAACATTAAAAGATAAAAAGTTCCGAACTAAAAGGAATATTCTGGAATGAGCTTTAAATATATACTTAGTTCTGAGAAAAGTCATTTACGTTTGATTGGAGTAAAATCCAATCTTTAGAGAAAACTATTTCTGATATTAGGCATTCAAGCTCTTATAATTAGTTAATTAAAGTTTACTCTTAAATTCTTTGAAAATCAACCTTGACATGTATCAATAAAAGCAACAATTAATCTCCTTAAGTTTTAAGTTGTTTCCCCTTTTAAGGTGTTAGTTGGATATAGAATTTGTACTTCATGCATAGGGCTTAATAAGGCACATTTAAGATCCGTAAGAAATGAAACTATAGACATAAAAAGTGTTACTGTACAAATATATAAACAAGTGATTCTCAAATCTAGGCTTCTTCATAGATTCCTATTAATAATTCTTCCCTTTCTTCTATAAAAAACCTTCTTATAGTTACTTAGTTATCCAAGATTCAATTGACAGAGTAGATATATGTAGAATTTGTGAAAAATAGGAAATAGTTAAGTTCATTACCATCACTAAAATGAATGAACTAGAAAAAATACGATGGATACGGTTGGGACTCACAAATGTCAAGGCAAGGTCAAATATAAATTTTGGGAAAATAATTTATGTTTAAAAATGAAGTAAGTAAGACTATATTATTTGTATTATTGTATTTTCTCGAAAAGTAAGGATGGTTCGCTTGGGCGTATGAGTACTTTTTTAATTTTAATTAATTTTCAGTATAATTTAAATGATATTTTTTCGGTGATTGAGAAGGTAGACAAAATTGATTTCATCAGGCTCAGTTAACTAACTTCACGTTTCTTACCTTTCAATGAAAAACAATTTAACTTTTAATGAGAAAAAATGTATAGTTTTTCTGGAGAAATTGCTTTCCATTTACCGAAAGATATTATTTTACTTCTATATGAAGCGATTTCTTATATTTCATTTTCATTTTCAAATTACTATGTTTTCTAGTGGTGGGATAAAAAAGTTTCATGGAGTCTTTGGTATTCTTCTAAGGTAAGATACAAGCGTTTTTTTATTATTTAAAGACAAAAGTTATTTAGATTTTCTCATGATCCAAATCCAAACACTTCCTTCACTCACTTAGCTCAACATGTTCAAAAACCTTAAAGTATATGCACTTTATTTATGCAAGATTGCGACTTATTAGGTTGAGCATTTTCTGAAACTCAAAATCGAATAAAAAAACATGAGTTTATTTTAAAATTTATTTCCTGGGATTTGGAATATAACAAATCGTACGGTTTTTATTTGATTATTTCAAAAAGTTCAAAAAGAAATCAAAACGTAACTGATGGCTTTGAAATTTATATTTGTGTTTCCGAAAATAACAATGGAGATAAATGAAAGATACGACCTGAATGAATAGTTAGCAGGTTAAAGTGTTAAAATTATATTCGGAAATGAAGTTAGAGTTTAAAAACTAAGTACACTTTTTGAAATTATAACATCATATCTGATGTATAATTGAGAATAATTAGCGTACAAACAAATTGAAAATATTGTTTTACATAGTACTGCTTCCTACGAAGGAGTAGAATGATTGACATAAATTAAAAAAAGGAAGAGACCAAGAATAGATATCTATGGGTTCCAAAAGTACTAGTAGTAAAAAATAGAAACTATTTTATTTAGTTAAATAGCTATTAATCTATTTTTAAAGTAATAATTAACTTTAGTTAGACTTAAAGAAGTTTAAGAGTTTTTCAAAGAGTAAAAAGTTAAGAGATCTATTTTTTGGTTGCTGCCAGGATTTTGGCCTGGCGTAATTGTGGTGATGCTTTTTTTGTTCGAGGCTAAAATATATTTGAAGGTTTCCAGGGTTCTTTTCAAAAAAGCATCAAGCTCTCTTATCGAAAATGCGTGCTTTTGGTATTGATGAATCACTTCTTTGTTGGGTTAGAAATTACCTTTCGGACCGTTCAATTCAAGTAATATTGGTAGGGTTCAAATCTGATATCCACAAAATAAACGCTGGTGTGCCCCAGGACTCTGTTTTGTCTCCGACTCTCTTCCTAATATTCATTAATGATCTTTTGTCTGAAACTTCTAACCCACTACATTGTTTCGCTGATGACAGTACCCTCTGCTTTTCATATTTTAGATTCTCATCCTTGCCCTTCGGATGTGGACTACCAACGCAACGGCAGCGCATGATAAGCTCATTAAATTCTGATTTTGACAGCATTGTTCAATGGGGATTCAAAAACCGTGTAGAATGTAATGCTTCGAAAATTCAATGCTGTCTACTGTCACAAAAGCGTAACCCTCCCCCAATGCCACTATCCATGGGTGGTACTAGCATCGAGGAGATTGAACAACTATCAGTCCTAGGTATGTGCATCACAAACCACTTGTTGTGGAGTGATCACATATTTGACATCGACAAAAATGCTGCTAAGTGTTTAGGTTTTCTCCGAAGATGCAAGAAGTTTTTTACCCCTTCTGATCTGGCTACAATTTACAAAGCTTTTATTCGTAATAAGCTCGAGTATACCTCTCATATTTGGGCTTTAGCCCCAATACCGTACTTGAGTCTTCTGGATAGAATTGAAAAAAGAGCTCTAAAAATTATGGGAGATCGTTCACACTCCGAGACATTTGCTTCTCTTGAACACCGCCGCAAGGTCTCATGCCTATCATTGTTTTATCATAATTTTTATAAACAATGCTCTAGCGAAATAGGCAGTTGCATTTCTCCCCTTAAACAATTCAACCGTAATACCCGTACTGCTAAGAATGCCCATTAGTTTAGCATTGAGCCCAATTTCGGACGTACTGTTAAGTACAGAGATTCTTTCTTTAGCCGCACTACGCTAATGTGGAATGCTTTACCTGGCTCAATATTTCCCACTCATTACAATGTTGGGACATTCAAAACCAATGTGCATCGGTTTCTCCTTTCTAATCCTTTTCTCATTTCCTAATTCCTCGCACTGTGTTTAATCATTATAAGGGTATTCATAACCCCTTTAGTTCGCGCACAATATAAAAAGAAAATAACAAAAAAAGAAAACAAGCATAAAGCTTGGGTTTTTAAACTTTAAAGTTTTCAAACTCTGATTTACAACCAACTTTATTAACTTCCAATAGGAAGTTATTGTAATTGGTCCGTACGTTCGTGTACGTCCGTACGTTCGCGACGTTTTTTTCGTCGTCCATAGCTCAAAAACCAGAAAAAATGTCGACTTCAAATAAATTTTGTTATACAGATAACAATGCAGAAAGATGCAGAAAGGGCTCTCAAGAAAATTGCGTATGTGGTTTTTTTACCATAGCATTTTAAAAAAAGGTGAAAATTTTGGTTAACCCTAAATATCTCACGAACCAATGACGCTAGAGACTTGAATTAAATTTTATCTCGTATTATATATTATAACGCGATACCAAACAAACACATTTTTGGAAAAAAATCCAACTAACGGTTGTTCTTATAAATCAAAAAAATTTTTCACCTCGAAAATTTTACGAACAAAAAATGGTTTTATTTCCAAAATAATTTTTTGCAACGAAAAACAACTTTTTTAACATCTGGTAAAATTTTGAGAAAAATCGAATTCACAGTTTTTTTACAAAAAAAAACCTAAAACAAAATTAATAAAAGTTTTTAATAATTGAATTTCGACTCAAATTTCTTTTCTTAAATTTGAGATTATGGCTTCCAACTAATTTTATCTTATAAAAAATATTGTTTATAACATTCGTTTAAATTTTGATAGAAATCAAATTGACAGTTTTTAAAAAAAAAAAACCTAAAACAAAAAATGAATAAGAGTTGGTAAACATTGATTTTCGACTCAAACAACTTTACACAACTGTAAGACATTGGCTTTAAACTAATTTTATCTTTTAAAAAATATTGTTGTCAACATTCAGCAAAATATTGAGACAAATCGAATTTATACTGTTTTTTTACAAAAAATAAAAACCTAAACAAAACATTACTAAAAGTTGGTAAAAATTTACTTTGGACTCAAATATCTTTTCAAAAATTAAAAATATTGGCTTCAAACTAGTTTAATCTCACAGAAAATATTGTTTTCGACATTCAGTAATTTTTATATAAAAATCCAAAAAACTGTTTTTTCATAAAAAAATATAAAATCTACAAAAAATAGTACGAAAAATTGGTAAAAATTAATGTTCGTTCTCGATATCTCGTTAACAATAGAAGACATTGACTTCAAATTAATTGCCTTTATCCAATTTGTATTTGTTTATATAAGAAATAAGAACTTTTAAGAAATGCTACTAAAATTGGTAAAAATTGGTTTTCGACAAAAAATCTCGTTATCTAAAATAGATTTCGAAATCAAACTATTTCATTTTAATTTAAAATTTTTAAGAATAATTGAACTGAAAACTTTTTTAACAAAACAGGAAAACCAACGAACCTTTTAAGCAAGACAAATCGACAGACGGGAAGGGAGGTTATCAGTTTGGGTCGCATCCCAGCCTCTTTCTTAAATCGTAGTTGGCTCTTATATTATAACTATTATAACGAACAATTTGTGATTGGCATTTGGTGCACGTTTTAAAGAAACAAACCCAAAATGCAGATCTTCGTTAAGACACTCACTGGAAAAACGATTACCTTGGAGGTTGAACCCTCTGACACAATCGAAAATGTCAAAGCTAAGATTCAGGACAAGGAGGGAATTTCCCCAGACCAACAGCGTTTGATCTTCGCCGGAAAGCAATTGGAAGATGGTCGTACTTTGTCCGACTACAACATCCAGAAGGAGTCTACCCTCCATTTGGTACTCCGTCTGCGTGGTGGTATCATTGAACCATCTCTACGTATTTTGGCTCAAAAATACAATTGCGATAAGATGATTTGCCGCAAGTGCTACGCCAGGTTGCACCCAAGAGCCACAAATTGCAGCAAGAAGAAGTGTGGACACACCAACAACTTGCGTCCCAAGAAGAAGTTGAAGTAGCCGACTGGAATTGTGTCTGCCTGCTGCTTTCTTTTTTATTTTTTCTATGGTCTTGCATCGGAGAAGACCCAAACACTTTCTTCCATGTGGAGTTGCAGAAATTTTTTTTGTAAAATAAATTGTGTCGCTTGAGTTGACTCATAAAAAAAAAAAAAAAAAAAGAAGAGATATTTTATGTTCTCTGAGACAGTGGTCGCGAAACAATATCGGTTGGGACTAAGTTTCCTGTCCCTAGCAGCAAACTAGAGAATCAACGGGTGACCTAAGCCTGTTTGTCCATCAACTCGAAACTCTTCGATTACCAAAAACTAACATGTTCTGTAAAGGTACTAATTGTTCTCGGGACATCTTTCATTTATACTCGTATGTATACCAGATTGCTATCTAAACTCATTAAAAAAATTCATCTTCGTTATTGAAATATCCTGTCAAAAGGTACTGTGAACTAAGAGAAAGTGAATGACAAAACACTATATAATATCATTTATTTTGACCTCTTAGTATGTTTACTGTCTCATATTCGGATTCGGAGTGATAAAGGTGAAATGAAACGCTTCGTTAAATCATTACACTTAGATCTCTTAGTCTTAGGCACTAGTACAACTTTTGCACTTGTTTAGTTTTTGATTTTTTTTGTAGTACCCATGGTACGATGGTTAGTAGAACTGTCGTGCGGGAGGTCTTGGGCTCAATCCCTGCCTGTGCCACCTATAGGTTTTTTCGCGGGTACTGGTTATTGCGAGGAATTGATAGATCCACTTTTCTTGTCATGAAAAGTGCTTTCTCAAATTAGTCGTTCAGATTCGGCACACAAACTGTAGGTCCCCTTTATACCTAACAACACTTACCTCACGATAGATACAATACTTTTGCAAGGTTTTATGACAATTAGCACATCACTTTGACATTTTGGTAACAATTTTCAGAAACTTCTCTAATATCAGTTTCACTGGGAGTTTGGGAGAAGTTTTTCTCCTTTTCTTACTCAAAATGAAGTAAAGAGTTTTGTTGACTGATTTGTTAGAAATATATTTCTATACTAAAACGATCACAGTTACATAATTGATTATTTTAGTTCTTATTCAAATTTGTCTTTCTTAGCTATACTAGTATTGAGATGAATATGAACAAAACAAAAACTCATACAAATCGGTTTAGATTTTCGTCTTTAGGGACAAATATATCAAACAAATCTCTCCTTCTTGAAAAACAAACTATTAAAAAAAAAGTTTAAATTTGTGTTTAGATGAAATGATTTTACGATTTTTTCAATTCAATTAACAACCATAATGTTACTATTAGTTAACTTTATTTTATGGATACCCAGCTAGTATGTCTTTCCAAAATTTTCTAAGCCATCTTTCAGAGCCAAATTTGAGCATGTTCGCATGTTATTTTAAGACTGTCGTTAAAGATTTTTCTTCTGCAAGCACGTCTTCTCTTATTTTACCTAACACACAAGATTGAAAATCATCTTACATACATTAATCAAGTTTTCGATTTCTGAAGCCTCCTCCATACCTGACATTATATCAAAGCTAAATAAATGTTTTAGTCCTGGTTTTGATGGTAATGATGATGATACCACAATTTATGTTAAAAATTGTGTGTCTTGTACTTTATCCATTGTTTCTTCTTTTTAACTAGTTTCTAAATGTTCTAAGTTCCCAGATCTTTTGAAATATTCATACCTAACGCCAACCCATACAAATGTGCTTAAAATTTAGTTACGAACTATCGTCCTTTAGCGAAATCGTTTGGTATTCCTAAATTTTTTGAATCCCTTGCCTGTGACAAAATTTATTTTAATTGTTCTTCTGCAAAATGTGAAAATAAACATAGGTTTGTGAAAAAAAATCTACAATTACTAATTTATTACAATTCTCTACTTTTTGTTTCGATGCATACGAGAAACACTCTCAAATCGAAGGCATCTTTACAGACTTCTTGTTAATAAAGAAAGATACTAAAACATCATGTTCAGATGTAAGCTTTCATGTCAATTCTGGTGTACCTCAAGGGAGTCACCTTGGTCCATTACTGTTTATTTTGTTTCTTAATGATTTGCCATCTGTTTTTAATAATTATACATCGATAATCTATGCAGATGATGCTAAAATGTTTAAATTTTTATTTTCTTCATACACTCAAAAGCTTGCCTTGATAAATCTTTCATCTTTTTCTGGTCATAGAGAGTATTTGCAGTTCTGCTCTATATCTAGTGTTCCGATTTCATATCCATCTATTCCTTGCCGATTGTAGTTTAATCTGAGTAAGAAATCTGAATACGAACTATTTTTAGCAAATCGAACTATGGTGCCAATAGTCTTCTTAATCAATTAATCAATAAAATTTAACAAATTTCCTATACTCATTGACTCTACAAATGACAATCTTAAATTTGATATAAGTAGTTGATATTATGTTAGTTTTAAGTTTAGATTTACATACGTAAATATTGTAAACTTAACGTTCTGATATTTTTTAAATTAGTTAATAAAATAAATACGTAAATAAATAAATGAGTATTAATAAACCCATGAAGATTGCATATTATCATTTCAAATCTACTGTTGACCTAAATATGTAATGTATCATTTACTTTAACTGTTCAATATTAAATCTTCTCAGCCTCTTTAAACTTATCTGAAAAAAACTATTAACAGAAGTGTATAGACTTTGAAAAAATATCATAAAAGATTTAATTTAAATATTTGTTCTATATATATTTTTGAAATATTATTCCTTAACTATAAGAGACATCTATCAAAAAATATAATTTTATACTTTGAAATATGGATGGTTCCATAATTTCTATTTTCAAATTCTTTGAAGACTTTTCGTTTGTTTGATCTGACACAGCTCATTTCTAGACAAAGACAAAAAGAATCTAACTTTTGAAATTAAAACCTTGAAATATAAACCAACACTTTATAAGTACTTGACTTTTCAACGATCAATTATGCAAGTTTAAAATGAAAAACTTCTACAACATTTAAGTCATTTAAACCAAAACCAAAGCAAAAAAACATTTATAATTTCATTCTAAGGACACAGCTTCTCTACCCGCGCCCAACCACAACGACCAGACCAACAACAACAACGATAAGACGAACACAGACACAGGCACAGACCAACGAATGAGGGAACTTTATAAATTGTTTTATTATTTACCGACCTGTTCAAATGCTCATTGTCCGACTGTCCGTGTTGCAAGGCCCATTGTCCATAATTCAATCGTGAAATCGTTCAATTCTCGAATAAAATGGTCTACAGGACGACTTGGATAGCCTTTATTAGCCAATAAATATGATTTACGCTGCTATTATGCCTTTCTGAATTCAGTCAATCATATTTCCATAGTCCTGTTCCATTGATGATAGCGAGTTAATTTTAATAGGTATTTGGGGTTTGCTTTTGTCATTAAAATAAATATTTCGTTTTTTCGGATGCGATTTTATATGTGATGCCATCCAGGAGTCATCCAGAGGAATAGTCCTTTTTTATTGCTATATTATGTGAACTGAGGACCATCATCGTGGTTGAGCATTCATATAATATTGTAGAATATCTATTGTTGAAATTGTGGGAGGGAAATTGTAGGCATAACCGCAGAAATTTTTGAACCCAATAAATTATACAAAGATATTAATTTCTTGTAAACTTTTGAACACATATGTATAAATATATATTTAAGTATACAAACAGAAAATGTGTAAATTGTGCTCTTTTTAAAAAATCTATTAAAAATATGGAAAATATATGAAATAATAGACAAAGCTGGAGGTAAAGAATTTTGAACTACACAATTATGAAGTGGAAATGGGTCCTTTAAGACGATTCAAGTTTTATCTATGATTGCTGTCAGTAGTTTTTAAGTTCCAAGCAAATTTTGAGACTTGCATCTCTGAGTTTACTAAATTTAAAGCCATTATCGCTTAAGTAGAATTTATATTGATTTAAGGACTATTTATATACATTTTTGACTTAACATAGGAAATTATTGTAATCGGTCCAATTTGTCGAATTGAAAATTTTGACATTTCACGACGTTTCAGGATCCCTAGAATCTAAATAAAAGATTTTTAGAGAGATGTCTGTGCGTGCGTGTGTGCGTACGTTCGGGAAGTTTTTTTCGTCGTCCATAGCTCAAGAAGCAGTAAAGATATCGACTTCAAATAAGTTTTGTTATACAGATAATTATGCAGAAATGACTCTAAAAAAATTTGAATGGGGTTGTTATTTTACCATAGCAGTTTAAAAAAGTGAAAAATTTGGTTAACACAAAATATCGCACGAACCAATAACGCTAGTGATTTGAATGAAATTCTATAATATAAATTGTGACGTGATACCAAACAAGTATATTTTTGGAAAAAAATACCATTAGTTTCTTTTTGTAAATCAAACAAACTGAAAAAAAAAAATATTTTTCACCTCGAATATTTTACGAACAAAAAAAATTTGTTCAGTTAATTTACAATTACCTTACAATAAACTGTGACAATTATAAACAGAAATTGTTCAATCGAATTCAAATGAGTTGAATCATCTTACACAGACGGAATGAATGTGATAGTCAAATTTGATTATCAAAAACATGATAGTCAATTATCACCTTAGCCAATTCCACCCCTGGTAAATCAAATTGACAGTTTTTTATAAAAAATAAAAACTTAAAAAAAAAAACATTACTAAAAGTTGGTAAAAATTTATTTTCGACTCCAATATCTTTTCAAAAATTTAAGAGTATGGCTTTAAACCAATATTATCTCACATTCGGTAAAATTTTGAGAAAAATCGAATTGACAGTTTTTATACAAAAAATAAAATCCTAAAAGAAAACAATACTAAAACTTGTTAAAAATTTACTTTTGACCCAAATATCTCTTTAAGGGTGTGGCGTCAAACTTATTTCATTTTATAGAAAACATTGTTTTCGACATTTAGTAAAATTTTTATAAAAATCCGACCGTCAGTTTTTTCATACAAATTAAAATCTACAAAAAATAGTACTCAAAATTTGTAAAAATTGATTTTCGGTTCTCGATATCTCGTGAATAAGAAGATATTAACTTCAAATTAATTTCATTCATTTAATTTGTAATTTTTTAAAATAAGAAATAAAAACTTTTAAGAAATTCTACTAAAATTGATAAAAAAAAAATTTTCCACTAAAATTCCCGTTAACAAAAATAGATTTTGAAATAAAACTATTTGCATATGATGCAAAATGGAAAGTAATCAGTGTGCGTCGCATCCCAGCTTCTTTTTATAATTCAGTCTATTGTTTCGGTCATAGTTTAAAGGTTTAACATTTAATTTTTATGTTTTGAGTTAATAAACTCTTGGTTTTCTCTTTGCAAGAAAATTGAAAAGAGATCGACAAAAATAGAGATTTTTAATTTTTAAATTAGATGAAGCAGTAACATTTGAGAATAGTAGTCGTAGAGTGAATATCAGTGAGTAGGACTATCATTCTTGGTCTTGGGTCCACTCCCAATAGTTTTTTACTGGTACTGCCTCTTTTGAAGAATTGAAAAATCCCCCAAGAGTAATTCTTGTTATGAAAAGTGATTTCCTAAATTATCCATTCACATTCAACATACCTACACTACAAGACAAGCTGTAGACACCCGCCATCCCTGACATTTCTCACACACAGGAAGAATTGAGAGTTGTTCGCCACTAGACCCATGATCTTTGTGAGCTCGTGCGCCTCCTAATTGTGTTTAAATTTATTTATGGAATATATTACAGTAACTATAATAGCCTGGCTACTTTACTCTACATACAAAACTTTTTCTACAGCAGAAATTCCATTCTCATTTGAAAAGTCTGTTATTTATCCAATACATAAAAAAGGTCCTTTGGGTATTTTAAAAATTACAGAGGAATAACATTTATGAGTACTATTACCGAAATATTCTATGGAATCTTAGCTTAAAGATTGATGGGTTGAACACTTGAATACTAAAAGTAAAAATTGGGTTCAACAGTAGATCAAATATTTAAACTCACATTAATTGTCAAAGCGTTGTGGTAAAAAAGTGTATTCCTTATTTGTTGACTTCAAAGCGGTTTTAACCATGTAAACATAAAGTTAACTTTTACAACTTGAAATATCACCAAAAATCATAAAGGTGGTCAAAGAAATGTGCATGATCTTCCTCAAGAAGTAATATTTACTAATTTATTGATTTTGGCGTCCCGTGGCGGCCATTTTGTTTTGGTGACATCTGTCAAATCTTTTGTTCATTCTTCAGTTGCTTATGCCAAATTATCATGGCAAGTAACACGATTGAGCAGCACGTTCAAATCATAAGACTTTATTACCAAAATTATTGTTCGTTAACGCAAAAGTTGGGCGCATTGCATCCATTTTACAGTAGACGTGGTGGCCCTTCACAGTCGACTTTTTAACGTTGACTCCAAATTTGAGACGACCGGTTCAGTATACAAGCAGCCAACACCCGTACGTTCCAGGAATGCAAGATCGGCCGAGAACATAGCCGCGGTTCATGGCAGTGTACAGCAGGCCTTTTGCAGACTTCAACTTGGCGAATTTTTCGTCGGGACTTGGTCCTACACACAAAATCCAACTGACCCATTAGCTCAAAGTTCATGACCATAGACAACGCAGTTTGTTCGCTGACTGGGCTTCGAATCGTTTCGAAGAGGAGCCCACGACATGTAGTTCCAACGGACGGCGCGCTACGTGCCACACAGCAAACGCCAAGATTGACATTTTGCATGAACGATTTGAGGGTAAGGTTATCTCTCGCAGGGTTGATGTGAATTGGCCACCAAGGTCATGCGATTTGATCTCGCTAGACTTTTTTCTGTTAGGTGTCTTGAAGCCGCAGGTCTATACAAATAAACCACAATCGACAGATGCCCTAAAGGTGAACATAACACAGGCCATTGCTCAAATTCAGCCGGATCTATGCGGAAGAGTCATTGAAAATTGGAGCGAATCCGTTGAATCGAATCCGTGCCACGGTAAGAAGCCGAGGCGGGTATTTGAATGGTGTTATATTCCACACTTAATGGCATACATGCGCCTTTCAAATAAAAGAATAATTTTGTTAATACCTCACGCACAGCTTGTTTCATTCCATTTCTACATCTACCCGCCCTTATTGAAAAGTCCTTTAGTCTAATATTCCGTAAATATTTTTGTATCTTTTTTATATTTCAAAAATATCTTCGTCAGTTGTTCCTTGTGTCCCATGTACATAAAATACTGCTTCAAAAGCTTAAAAGAATTTCCACCTTAAAACAATGTAATAGAGTTAAAAATGAGTAAGATTGGAGTCCGTTTGAAGTCTAAAAACCATTAAATCATAACATTCAAGGATTTTCAAAACTTCATATTGAGTCAAATAAAGGCTCATAACTCATCAAACAACTAATTAGCATGTTTTAAACCGTATTTATAAGAAAAGGATTTCTACTTTTCCAAAGCCTTATGCCTTTTTTGTCAGAGACTATGTTGTGTCTTACGTTAAGCCTTAAAAACAACGTAGTGTTTTTTTTTTCAAAAACGGTAGGTATATTTAAAAATTTGCAGTCAAACTTGGTAAAAATGTGGAAAAATGTTCCCAGAAAATAAATTAAGATAAGCGTGTATTCGCCCGAATCCTACTCAACACATACAAGTATGTGTATGCATATGTATGTTTAAGAGCGAATAATACATCAACAATTCTACATTTTTCTTCCTTTGAAAAGTGCAATTTAATACACCTTAATTCTTGTAAGATTATTTCACACTACTTTATCGATTTTTGAAAGTGTCCTATCGTATCGCATTATAATTTACTACCATTTTGATTTTTGTAGTTCTCAATTTACACGTAAACGTGTACAAAAATAAACGCAGTAATAACTGTTATCTTTCTTGTTTCCTTCTACAGCAACGCGAGATAAGTCGAGTATACCTTTAGGTATACTGTTAGTTGTTGTATTGTTGTAGTCGTACCTTACACGACACGAGAAATAAATTTAACGAAACTTCTCATCGTAGCACAACACTACGACGACTACCAGAGAACCAGACTACTTTATCTTATATCCGGCAGTTATTCGTTCCACCTTTATTGAGTTTATTATATATCGGTAGGTAGCTACGATTTTAGCTCAGCAATTCACGTGACATGGCATTTTGGGGTTTATTTTATTTTTGTACGAGTTTTTCTTTTTGCGTTCGTTGCCTCTCTCTCACTGTGAATATGTATGAAACGTGAATGTTATTTTTTCATTTAAAGCTATCGGATATCCTTGTGATCCTGAATATATTGATTAACTTTTTCTGTGTTTTTATAGTCGACCAGTGTAACGCCCAACATCCGCAAACGCAAACACCTACTACATTCACTCACTCATTCACTCATCCTCACCCTCACTATGCCCACAGTCCGCTGATGGCAATGTGGTGCAATATTAGACTGAATTCAATGTCTTTTTATAGGTTTATGTATACCGTTATGTGTGTGTATACATTTATATTTGTATAGCTATGGTTGACTTTACATTTCCGGTGGTTGCTATTCGATACATTTATGCAAATCAACGAGTCTCTGTCCTCTCTGAGTTCTTTATCCTATGTCCTGGCTATGTCCATTGTCCTGTATAGGTATCTACCTATAGCTTATATTCAGCTTCAAATGACTCTGTTCCTTACATATACATACAAACATATATTGGATTTTGGTTTTCGTCCTGGTTACGTTTTGGTGTACAAAGGTACCGACGAACGGTCGGCGAGGTAGGTACATTTATCTATATTTTTGGTCAGTGGGCGATTTTTTTTTGTTTTTTTTTTACATCAAAATGGAATGCCCGGGCTAAAAGTACTCATCTAACGTTGCGTCACGTCTGTCGTTTGTACCGCGTTGTAGTGTCGTTCGGTCGACTTTATCAGTTCGGTGGGTTGTTGTTGTTGTTTCGTTATTTTGAAGTAATTCTAAACTGGTTGCTGATGCTCGTTGGGTGGTTGAAATTTAAATAGAATGCAGTCTGGTTTTATGTTAGCCATTGAAATGGAAATTGGTTAGCAGGTATCCAGGATCTAGGATGTTTTTGAAATATGTTTTGATAGTTGAAGATAATTTCAGTACCTTTGAATTTTTTTTTTTTTTAAACATTAGAGGATGTAACAAATATTTTAGTTGTTAAATATTTCATAATTATCTATTATTATAACGAGGTACATACAATCATACATACTTATTTTCAAAATATTTATAATTGAAGCTGCGAGTTCAAAACTCTGTTGAACCATGATATTAAAGTATGTGAATGCCTCGACCTGTAAAGTCAATAAGTTTGAATTTTAATCATTGACTTCATGGAAAACATTGGAAAAGGAACCTTATAGTCATCGGATTCTATAGGATGAGTGGTTGGGTTATATTCTCTATAATTCGTCAAATTAATAAAAGCACGACAAGAAAACGCGTGGTTACATTATCAGAACACCCTCACATAACTTTGTAATAATATTAAGCACCCTATCATAACAAAGTATCTTTATATAAACAAAATGTAATGCTCACACATTGATTCATAATTTCATCTCATAGCGGATGATGATATCCGATATTATAAATATCTTTATATAAACAAAAATGTAATGCTCACACATTGATTCATAATTTCATTTCATAAGCGGATGATGATATCCGATATTATAAATACCATATCAGCACTTTTTGCCTTCAGTAACTTGTGTGCCCAAAGCATCTTAAATAATTCTAAAAGAATTCTTGTGTCAGCAATAATAAAAGACAAAGGAAAGCAAACGATCTTCAGCCGAAGATAGATTTGCTTAAGTAAACATTTTATAAGTATAAAAAGGGTTTCATCGATCAATGAGAGTTCAGTTCACAGTTGTCATTCTACGTATAGCCTAAGATTTCCCCCCACCAGTGGTAAGGGATCTGAAGCTTTGATTTAATAAATAATATTAAGTTTAAAATACATTGAATGCGTTTTATTTAATTGTTGATTGTGATCTTCTGCGATCACAAAAATATATTTTTTTATTGAAATAAAGAATCGGAAACGAAATTGGCGCAGTCGGTAGGATCTCGAAAGATCGAAATATATTGAATCTTACTTTATTAAAAGTTTAATTCGGGATCGTCCTAAAACTAAATAAAATAGTTAGTACCGGTAAAGTAAAATTACTAAATGGTGCTATAGGACAGTGAAAAATAAAAATTTTGTTCAGTGAAAAGCATCGTAAATCAAGATCCGAAAGGACAATTTTACAAAGTCTCATAGAGAGAATGCTTGACTAATAAAACAATTAAAATTAACAAAAAGTGCTACTAAATGCAACCAGAAGGAAATCTTCAAAAGGAAGCATACAGAAAGTGAACTCAGTGTTAAATTAAAATTAACAAAAAGTGCTACTAAATGCAACCAGAAGGAAATCTTCAAAAGGAAGCATACAGAAAGTGAACTCAGTGTTAAATTAAAATTAACAAAAAGTGCTACTAAATACAACCAGAAGGAAATCTTCAAAAGGAAGCATAAAGAAAGTGAACTCAGTGTTAAATTAAAATTAACAAAAAGTGCTACTTAATGCAACCAGAAAAAATAAATCTTCAAAAGGGAGCAGAGGCCCCGCAAGAACATATTAGATCAATTCAGCAAAAGTTGAAAAGAAAACAACTTCAACAAAATAAAATTAAAGACAAATAAAAAGTTAAAAGTGCTACTTAAATAAAAAAAAAAAAAAAAAAAAAAATATATAGATGACATTACTTTAAAAAGTGTAAATTAATAAAAAGAAGGAAGAACAACTGTACGTGGCAAAATTATCCAAGTCGAAAGCCCCAACGTGTTCGATAAATGAAGAAATATACACCATACAACAAACCAGCTGCGTTAACATATAATACCGAGGAAGAAAAAACTTCAAAATCAACAGATCCTGCAGCAATCCAGCAATCAAAAGAAATTGAGCAAGCAGAAGAAAAAATTGAAAATAAGGTAAAAATGGCTACAATAAATATCGACCCCTTAAAATTAGTAAAGAATTTACCAAATTTTAATGGTAAATCATGTAATATTATTATATTTATTAAAAAAGCAGAATTTGTAATAAATTCATGTAGTTTGTATAACGAAGGTTCACAAGAATTTATATTGAGTGAAATAAAATCAAAAATAACAGATTTCGCCCTAGAGGTAGTATTAAGGAGTGGCGACCCTAATAATTGGCAAGATATAAAAAATATTCTAGTAAAGAATTTTGGTGAGAAAGAATCTTTTCTAAAATTAAAAGAACTAGCAGATAAAGTTTATTCAAAAAACATTTCTCAACTATATAATACATTCTCAGAAATCCTCTGTAGACTAAATAATAAATATTATTTATCTGAAAATAAACCGGAAGAATACAATCCTTTCAATAATGAAGCGTCATTATTATCTAAATTTTGTGAAAGAATACCCCCTAACGCAAGTTCAATAATAATCAATCATAACATAACAACCCTTAGTGAAGCTTTTTATAAATTAGAATCTTGTCATTGGACAAAAGAAGAAAATAATTATAATGATAGAAATTACAAAAACGAATCAGGAAATTCAAATAACTATAGGAATTTCAATAATAAAGGTCAAAACTTTTATAGAAACAATAATCAAAACTATAGAAACCAAAATGAACGAAATTATAGGCAACCAAATAGAAGTGGAAATTATTCTAATAATAATCGTAATCCATTTGCTACACAAAATAAAAAGAATGATCTAGAACCAATGGAAATAGATCACCTTACTCAAAATACAGCAAATTTTCAAACACCCGCCTCAACAGACCATTACCCTGCATAGATGTTCATATTCTTAATAAAAAACTTAGATTTTTAGTAGACACAGGAGCAGCTACATCTATTTTAAAAGAAAATATATTTCCAAGACATTATGAAAGTAAATTAGACAAACCAGTTATAATTAAAGCATTATATAATGAAAATCAAATAAATTCAAAAATAATTTTACCATTACCAATCGAATTTAATAAAAAAGAATCAACCATGGAATTTTTAATTACACCAATTACAAACAGTTCGTTTGACGGAATTTTAGGAAATAATGTCCTTATACCATTAGAAGCTGAAATATCATATTATACACATACTTTGAAAATAAAAAATACTATTATCCCATTAATGACAAAACCAAAGGAATACCCTTTAGATAGATACATTCAGGAATTATCAAATACACAAATAGATTTATGTGGTATTGATGTAGTTTTACAAGATTTAACTGATAAACTAACTGAACATTATATGAACAAAGAAGAAAAGAAAGCTCTGAATCAAATATTAAAAAATAATAAACAATTATTCTATAGCGAAGGAGATATCTTAACTAACGTAAAAGAAGTAACACACAACATTGAAACTAAAAGTGATAAACCAATATATTCACGACTTTATAGATATCCAGAAGTACATACAAAAGAAGTCGATAAACAAATAATCGAAATGTTAGATCAAGGCATAATAAAAGAAAGCAACAGTCCATATAATGCTCCTATCTGGGTTGTACCCAAAAAGATAGACAATTCAGGACTTAAGAAATGGCGAATTGTTATAGATTATAGAAAACTTAACGAAGTAACCGTGGAAGACAAGTTTCCTATTCCAAACATTGAAGACATTTTTAGTAAATTGGGAAGATCCCAATATTTTACCACATTAGATTTAGCGAAAGGTTTCCATCAGATATTGGTGAATCCTAAAGATAGGTATAAAACAGCTTTCTCAACAGCAAACGGTCATTACGAATTTAATCGGATGCCATTTGGATTAAAAAATGCCCCCGCAACTTTTCAACGAATGATTAATCACGTATTAGAAGGACTTGTAGGAAAAATATGTGTGGTCTATTTAGACGACATTCTCATATTTAGTACATCATTTGAGGAACATATTTGCTCAATTAACAAAGTATTTAAAAAACTTAACAATCACAATTTAAAAATACAAATAGATAAATGTAAATTTTTTAGCAAGGAAACCGAATATTTAGGGCATGTTATTACTACAAACGGAATTAAGCCAAATCCAGAAAAAATAAGAACAATTGAAAAAATACCTATTCCTGGTACAACAAAACAAATAAAATCTTTTCTAGGTCTAACAGGTTATTACAGGAAATTTATTAAAGATTATTCAAAGGTAGCAGTACCTATGACCAAATATCTTAAGAAAGGAGCAAAGATAAATATTAAAGACCCAGAATATATAACAGCTTTTGAAGAACTTAAATTGCTCATATCTAATGACCCCGTTTTAAAATATCCTGATTATACAAAGGAATTCGTGTTAACAACTGATGCATCAAATTATGCGATCGGATCAGTCCTTTCACAATCAAATCACCCATTATGCTATGCATCTCGCACCCTCAATGAACATGAACGCAGATATAGCACTATTGAAAAAGAATTATTAAGTATTGTTTGGTCAACAAAATATTTTAGACCATACCTTTACGGTCGCAAATTTAAAATACAAACTGATCATGGACCTTTAATTTGGTTAAGTAACCTTAAAGAACCAAACTCAAAACTCCAAAGATGGAAAATAAGTTTAAATGAATATGATTTTGATATTGAATATTTAAAAGGAAAAGAAAATCGCGTAGCAGATTATCTTAGTAGACTCGAAGTAAACGCAGTCAATAGAAATGAAGATTCAACATTAGCCACAATTCATAGTGGAACAGAGGAAAGAAATGATCACATAGGAATTTCAGAATAACCTACAAATATGTTTAAGCATCAAATAGAAATTATAGAGTCAGACAATGAAGGTAAAGATATAAAATATATATATAAAGGTATAAGAAGACTCACTATTAAATCAAAAGATATAGGTGAATATTTTACTGAAGCATTAAAGGAATTTTTACCTGATCACGGAAATGTGGCAGTATATTGTCCAAGTGATACTTTATTTTGCAAAATTCAGGAAAAATATGTTGAGCTTTACAGCAATCAAAGTAAGCTAAAATTACTGAGATGCATTACTCTTTTAAAAGATTTAAGTAATACAGACGATGCGTTGAATCTCATTCAAAGGATTCATGAACAATTTAATCACAGAGGAATACAAGAAACATATCTTGAAATTAAAAATGAATATTATTTTCCAAAATTAAGAGAAATAATAAGAAGATACATTAACAATTGTATTATATGTCAAACAGCAAAACATGATAGAAGTCCAGAAAAAATAAAATTTGAAATGAGCAAAACTGCACTTAAGCCAAACGAGCTAATACACATGGACATTTATATTCCAAGTAAAGATATTTACTTTTTAACAATTATAGATAAATTTACTAAGCATTTGACAGCCTTTCCCATAGCTAGTAGAAACACTCATAAAATTATCGAGCAACTTAAACTTAGAAATTCTATATTAGGCAAACCCCAAGAAATAGTTTGCGACAATGAGTTTAATAGCCTAGCATTTAAAGAATATTGCAATGAAGAAGGAATTAAAATAAAACTCATAACCCCAAATCATAAGACAGGAAATTCAGATGTAGAAAGAGTGCATGGTACACTAAATGAACATATAAGAATATATAATGCACAAGAAGAGAAAAAGAACATATTAAACCTAAGAGAAAAAGTAATAAAAGCAGTTAGTATATATAATTGTACAATCCATTCAACAATATTAAGAAAACCTATAGATTTTATTCAAAACAAAATAAAAGTAGAAGATTTAGAAGAGATAGGAAAAAGGATCCAAACAGTTAAAGAAAATAATATTAATAAAAGAAATCAAAATAAAGCAGATTTTATTGAACCAGATTTAAAAAAAGACGTTTACGTAAAAGCTGACGTAGTAAGAACAGCAAAGAAGATAGCTGCAAAATATAAGAAGACCAAGGTAGAAAAAATTGATAATAAATATTATGCAAATAATAAAAAATTACATAAAACCCATTTCAAAAGAAAATATAAATATCAAAGTAGTGATAATAATAATTTAATCTCTTTACAGCCAAAATGAAAACCATAATTATAATTGTATTATTCACTTTTACCATAGTGAAATCAGAATTTTTATTACAAGAAATTCATAATCAAGCAGGATATATAATTATAAAACAAGAACCCATTGAATTAATCGAAAAATATGATAAAATACTCCATATTATTAATTTAGAAACTTACAATGAAATTATTAAACAAATTGAATTTTCTATAGAAGCAGGCTATAACAATTTTCAAGACTTAAGATTAAAAAGATTAATGACAGAAGCTTTAGGAGATTCTAAATCCAAATTACACAGCATACTTCCTTATTCAAGACAAAGGAGAGGATTAATAAACATGGGAGGTAACGCACTCCATTTTCTTTTTGGAGTGATGGATAATGATGAAAGATTAGAGATTGAGAATCATTTAAAAATAATTGAAGAAAACAATATGAATGCTATGACAGAATTAAATAAACAAATAGGTATAAATACGCAATTCCAAACAGAATTAGAAACAATGGCAGACCGTATAAACAAACACCAGTATATATTAAGAAACTTTATTAATTCCACAGAAATAAAACAAGAAAATCTAGCTAAGAGCATATTATCATTACAAATAAATACAGATATAATGCTGTTAAACAATGAAATAGAAAAATCACAAGACAATGTAGTCTTTTCAAGATTAGGAATTCTAGGGAGAAATATCCTAACTAAAGAAGAAAATGAACGATTCAATATAACCATTAATAAATTAAAATATATTGAGAGCAGCCTATTAACTAGAAATAACAAATTAGTTTTTGCTTTAAAAATACCAGTATTTACAAATAAATGTGAAAACATAATGATTCTACCTATACCAAACGATCAAGGACTTGAAGTCGAAATATCAAAATACAACTATATAATTTGTAACAAAACATTATATGAAAACAATGAAATTAAATATCTTAAACATTTAAAGAAAAGTCCAATATGTATTCAAAACCTATATAAAACAAAATATGAAAACTGTAAGATAAGATCAAATAAAGATCAAGAATTAATAGAATTAGAAGATGGACTTGTATTAACAAAAAACTTAGTAGAAACAAGTCTAAATGAATATTGTAACAATATTGAATATAAAATTATTAAGAATAACCTTTTACATTTTAAAGATTGTAACATTAAAATAAATGCAACTTTATATATAAATCGAAAAGAAACTTTTAAACAAAATATTATAATTCCATTATATAAAACATTAAACATTACAAAAATTAATGTTACATTAGAAGATATACATATAAATCAAATTGAAAATTTGAAAGAATTGCAAGCAATAAGATACCAAAACAATATAAAACATGTTATATCATATACTAGTATAGCAATCATAATTATTATAATTGCAATTTTATTATTATATTTTAAACGTCGAGAAACCCATAAATTTAAAATTGAAAATAGAATTATAGATACTCAGGAGAGCATCAAACTTAAGGGGGGAGGGGTTACATTATCAGAACACCCTCACATAACTTTGTAATAATATTAAGCACCCTATCATAACAAAGTATCTTTATATAAACAAAATGTAATGCTCACACATTGATTCATAATTTCATCTCATAGCGGATGATGATATCCGATATTATAAATATCTTTATATAAACAAAAATGTAATGCTCACACATTGATTCATAATTTCATTTCATAAGCGGATGATGATATCCGATATTATAAATACCATATCAGCACTTTTTGCCTTCAGTAACTTGTGTGCCCAAAGCATCTTAAATAATTCTAAAAGAATTCTTGTGTCAGCAATAATAAAAGACAAAGGAAAGCAAACGATCTTCAGCCGAAGATAGATTTGCTTAAGTAAACATTTTATAAGTATAAAAAGGGTTTCATCGATCAATGAGAGTTCAGTTCACAGTTGTCATTCTACGTATAGCCTAAGATTTCCCCCCACCAGTGGTAAGGGATCTGAAGCTTTGATTTAATAAATAATATTAAGTTTAAAATACATTGAATGCGTTTTATTTAATTGTTGATTGTGATCTTCTGCGATCACAAAAATATATTTTTTTATTGAAATAAAGAATCGGAAACGAAATTGCGTGCCTTATATTTTCGACTAATTACTTCTTCATACCGGATGATGACAATGTGCGGAGATATGAGTATGAATGAGGATGAATGAGGATGAATGGGAATGAATGAGGATGAATGGGAATGAATGAGGATGAATGGGAATGAATGAGGATGAATCAGGATGAATTATGATGAATTAAAATGAAAGAGAATGAATAAAAATGAATGAGGTTAAATGAGGGTGAAAGAGGATAGAATGAGGATGAATGAGGATGAATGAGGATGAATGAGGATGAATGAGGATGAGTGGGGATGAATGAGGATGAATGAGGATGAATGAGGATGAATGAGGATGAATGAGGATGAATGAGGATGAATGAGGATGAATGAGGATGAATGAGGATGAATGAGGATGAATGAGGATGAATGAGGATGAATGAGGATAAATGAGGATGAATGAGAATGAATGAGGAGAAAAGAGGATGAATGAGGATGAATGAGGATAAATGAGGATGAATGAGAATGAATGAGGAGAAAAGAGGATGAATGAGAATAAATGAGAATGAATTAGGATGAATAAAAATGAATCAGGTTGAATGAGGATGAATGAGGATGAATAAAGATGAATGAGGATAATTGAAGATGAATGATGATGAATGAGGATGAATGATGATGAATGAGGACGAATTAGGATAAATGAAGATGAATGGGGTAAATGAGGATGAATGAGGATGAATGGGGATGAATTAATGTGAATGGAAGATTTACTTTTGACATTTCTAGAGCCCATCAATCACAAAATATACAGTGTGATGTTTATTCCAACAGCAATGAGGATAAATGAGAATGAATAAGGATGAATGATTATGAATGAGGATTAATAAGGATGAATGAGGATGAATTAGGATGAATTAGGATGAATGAAGTTGAATGAAGATGAATGAGGATGACTATGAGGATGAATGATTATGAATTCGGATGTATGACGATAGATAAGTTTAAATGATATTGTGAAAATGAATCATTATCGAGGAAAAGTGAAAATAATAGCAAATGACTGAAGGAAAGTGACCAAGTTCACAAAAGCCTGATGGTCCAACCAAAAATAGACCTAGTTGGTGAAGGTGACTTTTGTTTGTGAATGCACTCACATTTATTTTGACATTTCTAGAGTCTATCAATAACAAAATATATGTATGGTGTGATTATTAATTTATATAAACAAAATAAACAATCCACACTTATGAAGTTGCAATGAATGGCTTTTTAAAAATAACGTATGGACTTTCCACGCCTGTTAAGGTATCAACCATAATTTTTTGCCCAAAACCGTTATCCATTTGAAAATGCTCTAAGGACCAAACTAAGAATTAATAACAATTTAAATAATCGTGCATCCTCAATAAGTGAATCATTCTGATAATTCGTAACGGTGTTCAAATATCAAGCAACTAATTTGTAGATTTCTATAAAATAAATCGATTCAAATTTAAAAATCTGCTCGAATAATTGAACATAATCATTGAATATTAAAGTATATTTCTTTTTTGGCATAAAATCTCAATCAATACATGAGTTTTCAAGTTATAGTATTTTTCTTTTTTCTTAAAATATAAAGTTTCTTATTTCCAACCATGACCATCATATTATATTCCTACTTAATAGGAAAAAGGCGATATAACATAGAAATTTTCTTTCTCAATTGAAAATTGCAATCTAAAACTATACACATTGGATAACTTTTATATACAACCCAATCCAATCCAACCCAACCCAACCCAACCCAACCCAACCAAACCCAACCCAAACTACCACCCATTCGTTGTTCAACTATAGGAACAACAACTAATTGCAGTTCAGCCATATTCGCTTTTATCTTTCTCTATGCGAATAAAATACAGAAAAGAAAAAAGAAACAAAACGAAAAGGACCCAGAGTTCCTTAATACAGATAAATTAAAATTCAATGATCAAGAGATATAAATCGAGGATAAAGTTCGATAAATTTTACGCTTTCAAACAAGTTTGTTCCGTATAATAAATGAGTTATAAATTCTCTCTCTTACCATCGCACCGCGCAGAACCGCGCCACTCCTCACCGCATTGTACACTGCCTGCTCGCTATAGCAATCCAACATTTTGCTACAACAACGTCTGTTGCGTTTTAGGGCCGCAGCTGAAGTGGAGGTTATCCATGATCCTAAATCTACAAAGTTCGATGAAAAAGCTTCAAACAAGTTTGAATAAAACGTTCGGTGCACTTACCCTTAAAAGCTTTGTTGGATGGATGACTTATGTTAAAGACTTTTTTTAACTTCCGTCTTAATTTAAAATTTTAGAATTTTAAATCCCCCTTCCTAACTTAGTGTCTTGTCTACGGCCTTATTGCTAACGTACACTCTTATTCAACGAACGTCGTCGTTGTTCGTTCGTCCTTTCGTCCATTCTCTAATCTTCGATGTTCGCATTTGTCGGTTGGTTAGTTGGTCTTGTTGGATAGAGCTGAGATTGTGTATAGTAGTGAGCTGTTGTAATACCTATACTCTTTGGTGTTTCCTTTCTTTACTCAACAAGGACCTCTTCAAGTGCATGTTGGCGAGAATTAAATTGTGTTTCCTATGTTTTCATATACATAGTTACCTAACAATACCAACCAAGCTATTCACTGACGTTTAAGCTTACATTCGCTAACAGATAGAGTACCTACATATAACAGAAGACTGGAGTTGTAAGGCTCTATATAGCTATCTTCTATAGACTCTTGAGGAATTGAAGAGAACAAGGACCTTTGTTTTCGGTGTAGGAAAAGAACAAATTAAGCTTGTTTTAAGTTTATCTATATCAGCTGTTGTAGGTTTCTGTTTGAAATATTAAGATTTTCGAAATAAAGAATTAACTTCACGGAAAATAACTTCACATGTGAAAAAGTCTATAATAAGTCATTATTTTTTTTAACGAACTATACTTTTGTAATAGTTTATTTTGTTGTTATATTTAATGTAAATGGTTTCTTTCCTGTGTTCCAAGCGCCACCTATGGTTTCTTTCCTGTGTTCCAAGCGCCACCTCTCGGCCTTCTCATAAAAGATGATAATCTGGCAATGTCTGGCAGTGCCGGACAAGAAACAGAGGGAAAACACGTGGAAGGCAGGAAATGAAGCCATCTTGTAATTTTAGGATTATTCATTAAGTTTATAGACGCGAAAAAGAAAGGACGTGTTCTTGGACTGCGAAAAAATAAAAAAAGGAAATATTTAAAAATAAAATTTGATTAAAAATAAAGTTAAATTACATCTCAGATGTGGGGTCTTTACCACAAATAGTAATAATAAATACAATAAACAAACAATTTTTCTTATTTGCTACAAAATGCCAAGAGTCACACGACAAGATATGATAAATGCGCTCAATGAAGCCAATATCGACTTTCCTGTAGGCGCCACCATAACGCAACTCCGAACACTCTACGAAGAGTGTATTTCATCCGCCGAAGTTAAAGGTACTAACTCCGAGGCTGACATACCCGATGTGGAAGCACCTACTGATGTTGAAGCACCCGCAGGCACCAATTCGTGTGCTTTGCCTGCTGGTGATGTTATTAATACACCTGCTGTTGCTGGGACTCCTGCTGTTATTGTCCCACCTGCTGTCGTTGCCGCTGAAATACCCGCTGCCACCAAATTATTTGGTTTGTCTGCTGTTGCTATTAAAACACCCGCTGTTACTGCTTCTGGGGTTCCTGATCGTGATGCCATTGTTCAACCTGCTGTCATTGCTGCCAAAACACCCTCTGCTTTTCCTGCTGCTGTTGTCGTTGATTTTCCATCTACTCCTGTAACTGCACGTCAAGAATCTCCTGCTTGTTCCCAATTTGGTCTCTCGGAAGCGCAAATGGCTTCCACTGAAGCCTCTCAACTGGAAGAACAACTGAGGACGTTGCGTATGCGGCATGAGATACTCGAGTTGCAAAAGCAAATCCGGGCGATAGAGACGAACGAAGAGCCAATTCGCTATCGACGAGTCAGTTACGAGGAATTAGATGCCGCTGTCCCGAAATTTAGTGGAGACGACCATTATGATGTAATGAAATGGTTCGAGCAATTTGATGATTATACCAACACATGTGGATATACCTCAAAGGAAAAGTGTCAAGCTGTTCGTCGATGTGTGGAAGGGACAGCAAAACAATACGTTCTTAACTTAGGTTTAGTTGTGTACGACGATATGAAAACAGGTCTCATCAAGATGTTCAAAAGAACTGTGACACGACAGGAGATATATCGCCAATTAAGGAGCCGCACATTAAAAAATAATGAATCCTGTTTAAGTTATGTGGTGGCCATGCAATCAATTGCAGCAAAATCCGACATTGAAGAACAGGAGTTGGTAGACATAATCATCGACGGAATCCCCGATAGTAGTAATGGTGTTACAATGTTGTATGGTGCAGGTTCCATAGATGATCTTGTGCGTCGCATGGATCGTTACGAACAACGCCGTTTAAGGTCAATCAAAAACAATAATACTGCCGCACCCAAATTAAAAGCCGCTGCCAATACTATAACGAATAGAGGAGAAATCAGATGTTTTAATTGTTCACAATTTGGGCATTACCAAAGCGCCTGTCAAAAACCAATTCGTCCACCAGGATCTTGCTTCACTTGTCACAAGATGGGACACCTCCACAAAGACTGCCCGATGCTTAAACAGAAGAAGTCACATACTATCGCTGCCTTATCAATTGACCCAACAGACGATGAAGATAATAATGATAATGTTCTATTTATCGAAAAGGTAAGGGTGGCTTTCATTTATTTTTGTGATCAAGACAGATGCACTAGATTTATGAGTTTCTTGTCTCTTTTTGACTCTGGTAGTCCAATTAGTATCATACAACGTTCGAGTGTTCCAAACTCTATAAAATTGTCAAATGTATCTGTACCAACTAGATTCTGTGGTTTGGGAAACCATAGAATATATACTTATGGTATGATTTCATGTAAAGTTCAGTTCCGTAACGAAATTAAATTTGTATCCTTTCTAGTTACACCAAATGGAACAATGATGACACCGATAATTCTCGGACGTGACTTTATGAATACTTTTAATATCTGTTTAATGAAAAATAAACCCTTCTAAAGTAAAATCAGAATTTAATAAACTTATGAATTTACATGTTAGTGCATCTGATTTGAATAATGTAGAAAAAAGGGTTAGTGATCCCAGTGGACAGACAATCTTTCAAAATATGGTGAGAAAAACATGTGGAGCTGAAATAGCTGACGGTCATGCTCTGGTAGCCCAAAAAGAGTATGAATTGCCTGTTGATTGTGTTGAGGGAAGTTTTATGGAAATGTGTTCTATTGATGTAGGTGGACCACTTGATGAAGTTAATATTTGCCCTCGATTAGAGAAAACTAAATATGAGATTATTGGTTCAGTTATTACCGAGTTTTATTTGAATCCAGTAGGCCTTTTACAGGGAACAACTGATTACGAAATGAGAATCCGATTAACTGATGATACTCCTTTCCATTGTGTACCACGTCGTTTATCATTTCAAGATCGAGCAGAGGTTCGAAGAATAACCGATGATCTCTTATCAAGGAAAGTTATTAGGCCAAGTCAGTCCCCCTATGCTTCAGCAATAGTCCTAGTTAAAAAGAAGAACGGTGATGTACGGATGTGCATTGATTACAGGGCACTAAATAAAAAAACTATTCGCGATAATTTTCCATTACCTTTAATTGAGGACTGTATTGAATATGCAGCAGGCAAACGTTGGTATACTTTACTTGATTTGAAAGATGGATTCAATCAGCTTAAGATGCATGAAGGTTCAATAATGTTCACCTCTTTTGTAACACCCCATGGACAGTTTGAGTACTTGAAGATGCCATTCGGGTTAAAAAACGCCCCAGCAAATTTTCAGAGATTTGTTTACAACATTTTTCGTGAGTTAATTGACTCGGGCAAAATAATTATTTATATAGATGACATTTTGATTGCTTCGATTGATTTTGAATCTCATGTAGAGACAGTAAAAGAAGTTTTGCGTAAAATATATGAAATGGGGTTAGAAATAAAATTAGCTAAATGTAAATTTGCTTACGATGAAATTGAATACCTGGGCTATGTAGTAAGTTCTTCTGGTATTCGGCCCACTGATGCTCATATTAGTGCTATTAAAAATTACCCAATGCCAAAGACCAAACAGGAATTACATTCATGCATTGGTTTATTTTCTTACTTCCGAAAATTTGTACCATCATTTTCAAGAATTGCTAAGCCATTGTTAGATCTCTTACGCAAAAATAGTGTTTTTGACTTTTCTGAGGATTGCATTAGTGCTTTCCTTGAATTACGTGATAGACTTACCGCTGCACCAGTGTTAGCTGTTTACAATCCCACACGTGATACGGAACTTCATTGCGATGCCAGTTCTCGTGGTTTCGGTTCAGTGTTGATGCAACGCCAAGGCGATGAAAGGTTTCATCCAATTGCATATTTCTCGAAATCCACCACTACTGCTGAATCAAAGTATCATAGCTTTGAGTTGGAAACTCTTGCAATTATTTACTCACTAAGACGCTTCCGTGTGTATTTGGAAGGAGTCCCATTTAAAATAATTACTGATTGCAATTCACTCACAATGACCCTGAATAAGAGACATGTTAATCCACGAATTGCTCGATGGGCGCTTGAATTGGAAAACTTTAATTACACAATTCAACATCGTAGTGGAGTTTCTATGGGACATGCTGACGCTCTTAGTCGATGTTTTCCAAACGATGATCCTAATAATGAAGTTCAGGTGCAAAATGATGAAACACTAAACGATGTGTGTCATGTGCTTGCAGCTATCGATAGTGATGATTTGGATTTCCAGATTCAGGTAGCACAGAGTCGTGATAGGTGGATAGAAGAAATGAAAAAAAAACTTGAAACAGACATAGTCGACAAGTTTGAGTTGCATGATGGCTTAGTTTTTCGCAGGGATGGCTCAGACCATCTACTCTTGTGTGTGCCAAGTGAAATAGAAGACAATGTAATTCGTATGGTTCATGAAAAAATAGGTCATTTAAGTACTGACAAGTGTTACAATAAGATACGTCAAAATTATTGGTTTGCGAATATGAGGCATAAAATTGACTTGTTTATACAAAATTGTATTAAATGTATTATGTATACGCCACCAGCTCGTTCAAATGAACATAACTTATATAATATACCGAAGAAACCAATCCCTTTTGATACAATTCACATTGATCATTTTGGTCCTCTGCCGTCAATTGCATCTAATCGAAAGCATGTCTTAGTAGTTATTGATGCATTCACCAAATTTGTTCGACTTTACCCAGTCAAATCAACCAGCACAAAAGAAGTTTGTTGTGCATTAGACAAATACTTTAACTACTACAGTCGTCCAAGGCGAATAATTTCAGATCGTGGCACTTGTTTTACATCTTGTGAGTTCCAAGTTTTTCTTACTAAACGAAATGTGGGTCATATAAAAGTAGCCGTCGCTTCGCCACAAGCAAATGGCCAGGTTGAACGTGTCAACCGTATACTAAAATCAATGCTTAGTAAGTTGTCTGAACCAATCCTTCATTCGGATTGGTCATTAAAGTTGTCCCAAGTTGAATATGCCATTAACAATACCACTCATAGTACCACGAAGCAATCACCTAGTAAAATGTTATTCGGTGTAAATCAAAGAGGTATAATTATTGACGAGTTGACCGAATATTTGGAAGACAAGTTTTGCAATGAGGAAGATCGTGATCTAGAAAAATTTAGAAAAGAGGCTTCAAACGCTATTGAAAAATCGCAAGATTATAGTTCAAAGTATTTCTTAAGGCACAGTCGACCGGCAAAGCAGTACTCAGTTGGTGATTTTGTCGTTATTAAGCATGTTGATACTTCACCCGGCACAAATAAGAAATTCATACAAAAATACCGTGGCCCTTATGTCATCCACAAAGAGTTGCCAAATGATCGGTACGTCGTCAGAGATATCGAAAATTGTCAGCTGAGTCAGTTACCATATGATGGAGTAGTTGAAGCTATTCGAATTCGACGCTGGCTAACGCCGAAAGAATTGTCGGATCCTGGGGTCACTAACCACATGCCACCCGAAATAAATAAAAGCTCAGAGGAGCTTTTAAATAGAAGAATTGTTTGATTGAGGTCAATCATGAATGTCAGATTGGCCGAGCTGTAATAGTTTATTTTGTTGTTATATTTAATGTAAATGGTTTCTTTCCTGTGTTCCAAGCGCCACCTATGGTTTCTTTCCTGTGTTCCAAGCGCCACCTCTCGGCCTTCTCATAAAAGATGATAATCTGGCAATGTCTGGCAGTGCCGGACAAGAAACAGAGGGAAAACACGTGGAAGGCAGGAAATGAAGCCATCTTGTAATTTTAGGATTATTCATTAAGTTTATAGACGCGAAAAAGAAAGGACGTGTTCTTGGACTGCGAAAAAATAAAAAAAGGAAATATTTAAAAATAAAATTTGATTAAAAATAAAGTTAAATTACACTTTGGAACATTTTTAAACACTTTTAAACCCAAAAGCTTTAGTTAATACGATCCTGTTGTATATTTTTAATCACGAGCATAGTTTGATCCTTTTTTCAAAGTTCAAAGCCAAAAACGTCAAGTTTCGAAACAAAAATAAAAGAAAAATTACATATATTTCTTTTGACAAACATAATACCAATTTTATTCCATTTAAACTTCTGTTGGTATATAAAATTTAATTGGAATAACGATGTCACATGCTCGGGTTCTTATGGCTGCTAGCCCGGTCCTATTGACGTCGATCAAGTCCATACGTACATAGGTATATTCAATCCACATCCTGGTGCTACGCTGCTATACCCAAAAAAAAACCAAAGTTTTAACAATTCAATATTATATTCTCTCCTTTTGACAGTATTAACAATTTCATAAAATTATTCAACACAACGCAAAATTAAACCAAAACTGATACGAGTAGTTGACATACAAAAAAGAAATGAAAACGAATTTTGATAAAATCAAAAGCATTACAAACATTTTTTTTTCCTTGTGTCCTTCGAAACCTATCTCAATTTTCATGTTGCAAAAGCACTAATTTACATTTTTATAGAAAAAAAAATAAACAAAAGGCTCATCAGGATGCAGGACAGATTTGCCTGTTACACATAGTTAGCTTGTGAGCCCTAGCAGAATTCCAGATTTTCCGTATGCCTTCCATGGCTTGACTGCTGCTGCTGCCTTGCCTATATGCGTTCAGTTCATGTTGTTGTTGTTGCTTTTTGAAAGTTTATATCTCGGATGGCTGTCGCAACAGAGATGAAGCACTGGAAAAACATCGGAAATAGTATCACTATAAATTATGATTACATTCAACATTTTTATTTGTTCAGCTACGAAAGCAAGTTCATATATAAATGTCAGTGGCGTAATATTAGTTAAGGAACTTAGGGACAAGTTTCCCTTGCCATATAAACAAAGTTTTTTTTTTTTTGCTTTCCTGGGGAAGAGATTAGGGGAATTGTGTTTTTGAAGACGTATATTTTTGTTTTGCAGGAACGAGTAGGTACTTTTGGATATTCTTAAAGAGTATGAAGTTTTTCGTAGGAGAAGAAACACCCCGGTCAATTGGTCGAATTGAACATTTTGGGATTCCTTAAAGTTCCAGGGTTCCCCAATTTAATTTCATTTTTTTTAGAACGATACTTATGTTCAAAGATTTAAATGTTCCCGATATCTGAAAAACAGGAACTTCAAATAAGTTCTGTTTCTACAATATAATATTAAAATTTTTAGGAAAAACCAACCGATTTATTTTATTATCATCATGCTAAAAACAGGACTATTTTTTGGTTAGTTTTAAATAATCACAAAAAAAAGGTACAAAAAAACTAACATTTTAATTTTACACATTATAACTTCATACATCCATACTCCATACTAATATTATCTGCAACTCAATCACGCCTAAACTACTAAACCAATTTGAATGGAATTTGGTATGGAGATATTTTGATACCCGAGAAAGGACATACTTAAGCTACTTTTTACCCCGGGAAAATGACGCATTCCCATGTGAAAATTCAGGTGGGCCGATCACTTTTACGCCTAAACTACTGAACAAATTTAAATGAAATTTGGTAAGGGGATAGTTTGAGACTTAAGAAAGGATATGAGATAGTTTGAGACTTAAGAAAGAACATGAGTTACTTTTGACCTCGGGAAAACAACGCATTCCCATGGGAAAAATTACTTTCCGGGGAATCTGATCACTTTCACTCCTAAATTACCAAAGATTTGGCAAAAGGTGGCGGTAGTGCTGCGCGGGGGAGGACATCACTGAGTGTTTCTTCCCGAACGGGCACACACGTGAGGGCACACGCCGCCGCCGTTGTAATGGTACAGGGCTACAGATTACTCACCTAGGAGTTAAAATGTTCAATAATTCAGTATTTAAAGAAAATTAAGCAGCTTTTTCCAGAAAAAAGGGGAATTGTACCCTCCGAGGATTTTCAGGAGTGGCATGAAACCCCAATTATAAAGTAATTGAGAGCTTTGGCGGTTTAAAGTTTGAAAACATTTCTTGTAAACATTCTTCAAAAACTTACTTAATTGATTAAAACCATAACGTTATCCCGAAACCATAAGTGCATCGGTCTTCCAACTAACTTGGACTTTAATCAGATATTCTATCATGGGCTTTTTCCACTTATCTTCAAGTAAGGTTAAAATTAATTAATATAATACATTTTTATGAAGTTGGAACATAATTCAATTATTGGTATTATTGATGTCCCCAGTCAAAAAACTTTTAAATAGAGGGACTTTTTAATAACTTTGAGATCCACAAAAGTATATTATATAGAGGTATGATTGTGCGGATCATTTTATGATACGTGGATAAATACATTTTGTAGTTTTATAGTTTTCGACAATTTGTATTGTGAAATACAAAATTAAAAACTTGGGCTTTTGAGGTCTATGACAGTTTTTATTGTTAAGTCACTTAAGAACTAAATTGTCACAGTAAACCAAATTATTCTTTAAATTTCGAATACATAATATATAATATACCTACGCCACTGATGTCCTGCTCTCAAAATAGTGTGAGCTTGGCACTACTAGCTATATAACAAAGTTAAATAAAAAGCAAACATACAAAAATTTAAAAATGTCAGCAGGAAATGAAATGGTCAGGATTGCGTATTATTTTCTAGTGTAAATTTACATGAAAATTTATACTACCTATAAAAGTATAACAGAGGAAACAAAAAAATTATTTAAACGGATGTTTTTGTTACTCAACCCAATGGTCAACATACCCTTGACAATTTTTGTTTGTATTTATTTGTATCCCTTTTACTCACCTATTAAAATATGACCTCTCATACATTACAAAAAAAACACAGATTTGCACCTTCCTTACAGGCTATGCAATATACATAACTTGAACTTGAATATTGGTTTTTTAATTCAATTAAACAAATGTTGGGGGTAAGTTTTAAAACAGTTTTTGGGGGGAGTTTTAAGAATAAAATGTAAAAAAGTTGTAAACAAAATCAAATTTAATTCGAACTTAGCAAAGCAACACATTGACCATTTAAAACATTTTCAGTTCGATACCTTGTTATATTATAACTAGTCGTTAATAAATATTATTAGTTGTTACAATTTTGATTTTATCGTTCTAGGATTTCTATGTTTTTCAACATGGTGGTATCAACACAGATAATTTTTGTAAAGGTCGTCAACTATTTGGAAGATTACTATATAAATATGTAAGTTTGTTGGGTGAGGCCCTAGTTCACACAGGACTGTAGCGCCACCTTAAGTAAGTAAGTAAGTAAGTAACTATATAAATATAATAAATTGTACAATTTATTAAATCATACTTTAGTTTAATATAAATACTTAAAACATAATTACTAGTATGAACAATTACACCAGTTATAAAAACATAATCCAAATTTAAAAATTAAACTGTAAATGCAACAATAGTTCATTTTTCAGAGAAAATTTTCTCAATTGAAAATCTAAATCAAGAAATTTTAAAATTAGGTTTTTTTTTTTTTGATTACTGGTTAATTTTTCGCGTGATTAACTCTGTGCACATCTTCACGAAACAAACAACGTACTCGAAGGTCACCACTGGGATAGTTTCAAAATACCGTCTTGTAAGGGATGATAGTCATTTATAGATTTTATGCATCGACATAAATCTTGAAGCATCGGCTAGAAGAAGTTGACTAGATTTAAGGAAAATACTATAGGTAAGTAATTTATAAAAATTTGTAAAAGAAGAGGACCCAGATGGCTACCTTATGGCACACCAGAGGAAACCAAAACTGGTTTTAAAAGAACTTCGTCAATGCAAACAAATTGAACCCAAGCATTTCAAAAACTAAGAATGAAAACCAAAGTTTTTTAATTTTCTTATTGAAATAAAGTAACTTTCTTTATCACATGCCTTTGAAAAATCGATAAAAACTGCATCAATTTAATGTCTAAGTTCGAGATTATAAACTTCCCATAGGAAGTTATTGTAATCGGTCCAATTCGTCGAATTGAAAATTTTGACATTTTTTGACGTTTCAAAGTCCCTAGAGTCGAAATAAAAGATTTTAAGAGAGATGTGTGTGCGTGCGTGTGTACGTACATTCGTACGTCCGTACGTCCGTACGTTCCGGAAGTTTTTTTCGTCGTCCATAGCTCAAGAACCAGTGGCGATATCGACTTCAAATAAATTTTGTTATACAGATAATAATGTAAAAAGATGCAGAAAGGAAATTTAAAAAAAAAGGTGAAAATGTTGGTAAACAAAAAATATCTCACGAACCAATAACGCTAGAGACTTGAATTAAATTTTAAATAATATATTGTAACGTGATACGAAACTAGTATATTTAAAAAAAAATCAAATTAACTGTTTTTTTTATAAAACAAAAAAAGAAAAAAAAATATTTGTCACCTCGAATATTTTACGCACAAAAAACGATTTTATCTCCAAAATAATTTTCTGCAACGAAGAATAACGTTTTCGACATCTGATAAAATGTTGAGAAAAATCGAATTGACAATTTTCTTACAAAAAATAAAAAATGTACGCAAAATTGGTAAAAATTGATGTTCGGTTTTCGATATCCCGTAAAAAATAGAAGATATTGACTTCAAATTAATTACCTTCATCCAATTTTTATTTGTTTATATGAGAAATTAAAACTTTTAAGACATGCTACTAAAATTGGTAAAAATCGGTTAACGACTAAAAATCTCATTCACAAAAATAGATTTTGAAATCAAACTATTTCAACATTATGCAAAATATTGTTGGTTATTTTTAATATTTTTTGAATAAGTAATTTACCTGATAACTTTTTTAACAAAACACGAAAACCTAAAAAACTTTTAAGCAAGACAAAACGACAAACGGGGGGATGGGAAGTTAACAGTGTAGGTCGCATCCCAGCGTCTTTTTAACACAAAATTAACTTCTCTTTTATGCGCTTTAAACGCTTGGATTTAGTCATTTTAGTAACTTATTTAAAGAACTTAAAAATGTACACTATCAATAATATTATAGTCTTAGCTGTTTTCTGTAAAAATATTGGAGATGCTTAATTGATTTTCAGTATTTTTGTAATTTTTATTTTTGGAAAAACCTTTCTATGATTGTTTTTTTTTTTAAAGGGAAGGCCCCGAAAAAAGTTGTTTTCGAAGTAATAACTATATAATGCTAGGGACAAGTCTTATTAAAGTAGAGAGATACTTATGACGAACCAACATTTCAGAATAAGAAGAATATAACCTACCTGGCACAGAATCATTTTTTGAAACATTCTGAACATCTTTATATTATTATAACCTAGCTAATTGCCATAAATTCCCGATACCATATATATATATATATATATATATATATATATATATATTTGACCTACCCAAAATCCTATTATGTGCTAAATTAGGGGGATTGAATGGGAACAGCATTTCCAGTTATACATGCCTCACTGTTTTACTCACCGTAATAATTTGTGCTTTCACCATTATCTTTGTTTTCTCTGAGTTTATTTTAAGGTCCCAGATGTTGCAGTACTTTTAGACGCTATTGATTTGTAGCTGGAGAGAATATGGGCTATCCGCTAGCATAACCAAGACATCCGCGTAAAGAAGTACTTTTTTTCGAATATCAAAAAAACAAACTCCACCGAGTAAATTATCTGAAATATCATCAATATAAAGGGCAAACAAGATTGGGCTGAGGATATGTCCTTGGAGAACACCTGCAGTCGTTTGAAACCAATTTTAAAACTGGGCCCCATCCCAAACTGTCGCATAAGTTTTACATAAACATTTTTCTTAGATATATAGAAATTTTCTAGATATACCAAGTGATGCTTTTTTGTAAATGAGAGCTTGTCGATTGACGGTATCAAATGCAGCTTTCAAGTCAATAAAGCAAGCATACATCTTCTTTTTCTTTTGGATAAATTTGTAAGCAATACTTGATAAAGCAAAAATGTGGTCAACCGTTGAAAAGCCTTCACGAAAACCAGCTTGAAACATACTTAAGCGATTGTTTGATTCTACCCAATTGATAGTCTTTTGTATAGGATTCTATCAAATACTTTTCTGATGGAATTTAATATTGAAATACCTCTGTAATTCTCATTGAAGCTGGCATTACCTTTCTTAAATATTGAAAACTAGCCGACCCGTGCTTGCGTTGCTTCGCAAATTGTAACCACGAAAATTTTTTGAATATTAGTATTAGCATATGAAAAAATTTCTCAATGAGACTGAGCATATTTTCTACAATAATATTAATTTTAGTTTATATGTATATTTATATATATATATAATAGTATAGATTTGCGGTAAAAAAAAAAAAACAAATTTGTGTTTTTAATGTTCTCATACATCTATAGGTATGCGTGTGTAAATATCCATAGACACATTTTTTTACTCATCTGCTCATGTTTAGTGCAGTGCAACGGACTTAACCTAACCACATTTGTGTGCTCTTTTTATCGACGTCATTGTAAGTACCTTCTTCGAGTTATTTGTAAAGAAAATTTTAACTTAATTTCAGTTTTATTGTTCGAGGAAGTGATACAAAATTGGTAATTCAAGCTATTATAATAGAACTTTTGTTATTTTTAAATTGGAAGAATTATAATCTATTCACTTCCTCGAACCAAAAAAAATAAAAAAGATCTAATTTTTCTTTAGATAAATCGGTACTTCATGTGCACGGCACTGTAGTTAATTAAAAGTCCATAGTAACTTAAAAAAAGAGCCCACACTGCTCAGCGATGTGACGATAGAATTAGAGAAACAAAAAAATAATGTGTGTGTGTAGGTTAGTTGATGAACTATTAACAATACAGACAAATTGAATATGTAGGTAGGTAGGTAAGAGAAAAAACGTAACTATTAAATGGAACACATATTAAGAGAGAAAGAGCATGGGAAGAAAAGAAAATCAAAAATGTTGGAATGATAATGAAATGAAACAAAGCAGCGACCTCGCGATTGTGATGGAATCTAATTTCCTGGATAAAATAAATTCAAAAAGTTTATAATTTTATAATTTGTTTTTATTTATTTGTCAGGTTGTATGTTTAACTTAGAAGAGATTTTAGGCTTAAAATTTGCGCAACAATATTGACTTTATGAAGCAATGCTAATCTTTGTCGATTATTGTATAGGACAAAAAATGTAAAATTAATAATATTTAAGTTTGACAAATAATTAATGAAAAAAAATTAGAGCCATAAACACTCTCATAACAATATAGAAAATAATAAAATATATTTCAAATAAATCGGTTGACTACTTTCTGAGATCGTGCGTTACAAACTTTAAAATGGTTTCGCTTTTATATAATAGTATAGATATTGTTTTCAACTTCCGATAAAATTTTGAGAAAAATCGAACTTACAGTTTTTTAACAAAAAATAAAAACCTAAAAAAAATGTCTAAAAGTTCGTAAAAATTGATTTTTGACTAAAATATCTTTTCAAAAATTTGAGATATTGGCTTCAAATTAATTTTGTCTTATAACAAATATTGTTTAAGACATTCGGTAAAATTTTGAGAAAAATCGAACCTAAAACAAACAATACTTAAACTTGGTAAAAATTTACTTTCGACTCAAATATCTTTTCAAAAATTAAAAATAGTGCTACTAAAATTGGTAAAAATTGGTTCCTTACAAAGTTAGATTTTGAAATCAAATTATTTCATCATTATATGCAAAATGTTGTTGGTAATTTTTTATTTTTTTAGAATAATTTAACTGACAACTTTTTTAACAGAACATGAAAACCTACAAACCTTTTCAGCAATACAAATCGGCAGACGGGATGGGAAGTTATCAGTGTGGGTCACACCCCAGCCTCTTTTTTTGTGTGCCCCATTAATGGCATTGAAAAATTTTCAATTCATTCAATTTTCTCAATTTTACACCAAAATTCAAAATTGACTTATCAGGTAGGGACCTTGATAAGTCAAGAAATGACGAAATTTTCAATTTGACAAATCGGACCGACTACAATATAATTATATGAGAAGTTAATTAGCTATTGAACAGAAGAGTGCCGTGAAATAAAGCCAAGTGAAATAAGAGCAAATTTCAATATAATAAACTTTTAAAAAAAGTGAAATATAGCCAATTTTTAGAAGTTAGTCTTATTTCACTTGGACTTATTTCACGGCACCGAATATAAGGCAGTTTTTGATAGAATCTTTGTTAAACTTATATGAAAATATTATATAAAAAGTGGCAAAATCAAAACAGTCACACAAATTAAAGACAAATTATCCACTAACTTGTACATAATTTTGTGCAATTTGACAATCATATAAAATGTATGTCTCAGTGTTTTTGTATAAATTTAAATGTGCAATGATGCACGTCACATGTGGCAACTAAAAGGCTCTAGAAGTATTTTTTTTTTCACATTCAAAACGGAGCCATAATATTTCAGTAAAAACAAACCATAAACAATTTCAATTAAACACCATTTAAAATAAAATAAATTCCTTAACAATTTCCCTATTCACCATATTATAGGCATTATACATAGTACAATGTCTTAAGCCACAATTAATGCCATATCTATCTGTTTTATGAGAGTCTTCTTCTACATATCTCTAGAAAAACAAAAACCTATAACATTCCGGAGGCGGTCGAGACCAAAGACCGAGGCCGCGACTTAGAAATTACGAGTATAGGGTATATGGATGGTATACTATTATATCAAAACCTCGGGTCCCTGTGGTGTATTTTGTGCTAATGCAAGCATATTGTTTACCCGGAATGTCTGACTGGGGAGGAATTTCATACATTTTGGTTTTTGTTTTATGCGATACAATGTACATTTATTAAATATTTATCAAATGAAAAATTATGTTAAAAAATTTACATTTTTATAGGATATAATGTTGTGTGTATATTTATGTAGGTATATACGAGTATATAGGATGTATTCATATATAAACAAATCTCCTGGTCGTAGATAATGTGTCATGTATATCTACTTTTATATGTGCGTATACAATATAAGGCTGCTGGGTTGTTTATATTTCATGATAGCAACAGCAACAGTAACAAAAACAAAAACAACAACAATAAACCCAGAGGACGAGTGACGACGATGACGACGACGCGACGGACGGAGTGAATATGGGATCATGTTGTGAGAGAATATAGGGATACCAACCTCCTCGATAAACCGACAACAACTCACACCTCAAATAAACAAAAAATATACATACACACAAACATAATATCCCTGGATGAACACGTAATGATTTAATGCCCATACATCCTGCCAAATATATACACATACATACATACCTACTTTGGGATTAAAGGATGTGTGATGGGGAAATTGTTTTTTAAAGTGATTTAAAAAAGTCGACTATTGAATTTTCGACTGGCTTATCGAAAAGTTCAATTCAAATTATTAGCTATGCTAAATTTTAAGGATATCAATGTACAATAGGGTGCGTCATTTTTCGATTTTCATTTTCAAATAACCTTACAAAACATACATTTACTTACTTACTTACTTAAAGTGGCGCTACGGTCCTGTGTGAACTAGGGCCTCACCCAATAAAGTTCTCCATCTAGCTTGGCCCCCAGTTAGATGTCTCCAGTTTCGCGCTCCAAGTTGGGTGATGTCACTTTCCACTTGTGCGCGCCACCTCTTTCACGGTCTTTCTCTACTGCGCTGTCCTGTGGGTGCGTGGATTCGAAGATTTTCCGGGCCGGATCATTGGTTTCCATGCGCTCTACGTCACCCAGCCGTCTTAGTAGTTGGAATTTTACCCTTCTGGGTCAGCGCTCTAACCATCATGCCACGGGTACCACTTTCTTTCAAGTACTATGTTAAAAAGAAATCGCATGACAGCGCATCACCTTGTCTAAACCAATTTTTGACATCGAAAGGTTCTGTTAAGTTGTTTCCAATTATGTGAATGCAGCGTGAATTCTCCTTGGTCATCCTGCACAAACGGACAAGTTTGGCAGGGATGCCAAAACTAGACATGGCTTTATACAGCTCGTCCCAGTAGTTGAGGAGTTGAAATCGATGAAAAGATGGTGGGTGTTATTTGAGGTTCATGGGTTTTTTTCCAGAATCTGTCGTAATGTGAATGTTTGATCGACTGTGGACTTTCCTGGTCTAAAACCACACTAATAAAGACCCATAAGGTTGTTGACGATGGGCTTTAGACGTCCACATATTACGCAGAGAAGATTTTGTAAGCGATGTTAAGTAGACTGATGCCTCTATAGTTAGTGCAGTTTAGAGGGTCTAATTTTTTCAGAATCGGGCAAACAATACTGGGGTTTCATTCATCAGGCAAGCTTTCTTCCGACCTTATCTTACAGATAAGTTGGTGCATGCTCCTAACCAAATTATCTCCAGCTGCTTTAAAGAGCTCGGCATTCAAGCCATCTGCTCCAGCGGCTTTGTTAGACTTCAGCTTAGATATATAGTAATCTTTACTTCGTCTAAGTCGGGAAGACAGGATTGTTGGCTTTCGTCGTCTATGTTGAATGAATCATCCTGCCTGATAGCGGAATTCGGTTCATCGTCGTCGCCGTTATACAGTTTGCAGAAGTGACCCTTTCATATCCCCAGCATTGACTGCTGTTCCACTCTGATGTTAAAACTTTCCACTCGTCTTTGCAGCCTCCGGCTCGAGGTTTATGTACTTGTGAACTTCGTTTCACCTGCTCATAAAACTTTCGAACTACATTCCTGCTTTTGAACCTCTCAACACCTTCGGCCGCTAGCTTCTCATGCTCTCTCTTTTCACTTCTGTGAAGTCCATTTTCCTCTCGCTCCTTCTGCTCATAGAGCTCGTGTGCAGCTCTCGTCCTTCTATGCAGCGCTGCTTTGCGTGCCTGTTGTTTGGCTGCATTTGCCTGCCGACATTCCTCATCAAACCAGGGGTTCCTTGTTGGTGGCTGCTTGAAACCCAGCACGTCAGAGGCCGTTTCTCTGATTGCATCTTGGCAATGTTGCTACTATAGTTCTCGATACATTGTGTTGGCGGCAGAGAACTTCGAGAGAGGTTACTTGTAAGTCGGTTGGAGAAGGATTTGGCGATCTCTTGCGACGTTGTTTCTTCTCCCGGCATCTCCTGTTTGGCCTTGGCTACAACGAGGTAGTGGTCCGAGTCGATGTTAGCTCCTCGGAAAGATTGGACATGCATGATGCTGGAAGTGTGTCTAGCGTCGATCGCAATATGGTCAATCTGGTTGACTATAGGTTGATCTGGAGAACTTCAAGCTCCTTTGTCGATGTTAAAGTGTGGAAAACAAGTACTGGCTACCATGACGTTTTGCCCGCAGCAAAGTCGATGAGCCTTAATCCGTTGTCGGAAGTGTTGTCGTGCAGGCTGTTTTTCCCGATTATTCCACCTTGACATTAAAATCGCCCAGGACAATTTTAATATCGTAGCAAAGACACTGCTCGTATGTTTTGTCTAAAAGCTCGAAGAACATATCTTTGGTGTTGTCATCCTTCTCATCTGTGGGGGCATGCGCCCATATCAGGGTAATGTTGCCGAATTTAGCCTTGATGCGGATGGTCATGAGGCGCTCGTTGATGCACCTATAGCTCAAGACTTGTTGCCTAAGTCTGGCTCCAATGACAAAGCCACATCCAAATAAGCGCTGTTGGTTTTCTCGGTAGCAGTCACCATAGTAAATATCGCAGTTTTTCATTCTCTTTTTGCCCGGCCCATCCCATCATATTTTCTGGATGGCTGTGATGTCTGCTTTGTAGCAGTCTAGGGCCTTCGTTAATTCTTCGTCTGCACGTGGCCTGTTAAGGGACCTAACATTCCACGTGCATATTTAAAATTCGTTGTCCTTAATTCGTTTGCGTGGGTTGTCAACAGTTAATCCGTCCGTATCCGAGGCTTGTTGGTACTTCCAACTGGGTTTTCTTTATGTGGTCAGGAAGTCACCCTGATGCATGACCTTCAACCTGAAGGACCAGGTCGTTGATTTAACTCCAAGCGCGAGAGTCGGTATAACCGCTCCTTACATTCCTGGACTTCGAATTTGTCGTAGTAGCCCTATAAGGTGTTAGTTAAGTAGTTTAACCTAACTGGAGCTATAGACGCCACCGTTGATTCCATCTTGGGAATTCCTCCGCTGCCGTCTGGATGAAAGGAGAGGTGCCTTAGTGGAAACGCGTTTCCACCCCCCTATCACTCGTTTGCTACCTCCAAAAACTTGCCACTGGGGTTGGAACCCAATCACCAGTTGAGGTACTAGGCTATCGATGTTCACCACGGGGAGGTGAGAGTAGGAGTTGATAGACAGAGGTGGGTTTTGTAAAAAAAACCTGTGGGCGCTTGTGTCCTCTTAAATGCATATGTCTTCCATTTGAACATCAACATTGTAAAGCTCTGCCTTATATATGCTGTCCTACTTGGTTTTAAAATCGATAAAGAGATGGTGGGTATCGATTTCAAGTTCCTGGGTTTTTTCCGTAATGTGAATATTTGTTCAATAGTAGACTTTCCTGGTCTGAAACCACACTGATAAATACCTTTCAGGTCAATGTTGACCCTTTTACACTTCAGAGTTTTCAGAAAGTAGTCAGCTTACAGCAAGCGTCACACTACGATCAGAGGCTCATCATAAGTGCATGTGTTAGTTGTTAGTAAGAAAATAATACAATTATAGCCTAACACACGCACAAAATACAAAACATAATAATTATTAACATTTAACATGAATTATTACAGAACATCAAAAAAAATAAAATAAAGACGTTTACGATAGTGGAGCACTGGTTCTAAACAATGATTTTAATCCCACCTTATTTAAATTTAAATCTATCGACGAACAGTTTAAGTTATATAAAATGCTCATTCGACTTAAAGCTTCATTCTTTCCATAGTTAGTTCTATGGAAGTCAATATGTATAAAGTCAAAAGTACGCAGGTGGTGAGTTCCGCCTCGGTAATTTAAATGTATACAAGATAGCAAAAAAGGTGCATCAATTTCACCATTAATGAGTTGATGAAAAAAAATTAAATCATTATTAACACGCCTTTCATGGAGAGTTTGCAATTGAAGAAGTTGAATACGATGTTCATAGGGAGGCAGATCATAAGGATCTTCCCACGGAAGACCCTTTAGGGCGAAGCGAATGAAATTATGTTGAATTGATTCAATACGTTTCTTATGAATTTCGTAATAGGGGTTCCATACCTGCGAAGCATATTCAAGATGAGGACGAACATGACAATTGTATAAAGAAAGAGTAACATAGGGATCATTGAACTCCTTTGCCCAGCGTTTTATAAAACCAAGCATAGAACTTGCTTTATTAACAATAAAGTTAATGTGATGTGTAAATTCTAAGTTGGAACAGAAATGAACACCTAAACCTTTAAATGTGGAGACGCGACCGAGTTTTTGCTTTGATATAAAATAATTAAATACACTACCGATTCGTTTTTTAGTAAAAGTTATCGTCTGACATTTTAAAGGGTTGAGTGAAAGGCTATTTTTTCCACACCAAAATGTAAAACTATCAATGTCAGCTTGTAAAAGGATGCGATCTCGGGTGGACTTTATTATCTTAAAAATTTTCATGTCATCAGCAAAAATAAGAACATCACTTGAGCGTAGACATGACGATACGTCGTTTATAGATAGGATGAATAAAAAAGGGCCAAGATGGCTTCCTTGGGGAACACCAGATTGAGCAACAAAAGGTTCAGAATGACAATTTCTAAATTTTACCTCATACGATCTGTTTTCAAGGTATGATTTGATCCAAGCTAAGAAAAATGGTATAAAACCAAGAGCTTTAAGTTTAAATAAAATAATTCCGTGGCTAAGTTGGTCAAAAGCTTTGGAGAAGTCAGTGTATATGCAGTCAACTTCATAACCTTGTTCTAAAGCGTTTGAACATATGTTTGAGAATGTGAGGAGATTAGTAACGGTTGATCTTTTTTTCACAAAACCATGTTGCTGTTCGCAAATGAGATTTTTACTAAAAAATGCTACACTTTCACAAACAACTTGTTCAAACAATTTAGGAATGCAAGAAAGCTTTGCAATGGGCCTGTAGTTTGTTATATCCGCCTTGTTACCTTTCTTGAAAATTGGTGTAAGAAATGACTTCTTCCATATACTGGGAAATTTGCCTGTTTTAAGAGAAAGTTGGAATAAGAACGTAAGGGGTTCAACTAAAGCATTACTACACTTTTTTAATACAATTGGAGGAATACCATCGGGACCGGCTGAGCAGTCATCATTCAACGCGGATAAAAGATCAAGGACCGCACTCTGTAGCACAGGGATGTGACTACAGCTAGTTTGCGAAAAGGAATGAAGATTATGAAAATATACTTCATCAATTTCTTGAGGGCTATTAACAAATGACTCACGGAAATTTGTTGCGAAAGCGTTACAGATATCAACAGTTTTATCTAACGAAAGGTTTTTGTAAGTGAAGTTAACTGGAAAGCCATCTGATTTTTTCTTTATGTTTACAAGTTTCCAAAATTTTTTAGGATTCTCTTTCAAAGAGGTGCCCATATCAGTAACATAACTAGCGTATAAAAATTAGAAAGAGACTTAAATTCATTAAAGAATTCAACATAAACAGAGAAGTTGATTGGAGACAGAGTTTTGAGATAAGTTTTCCATGCTTTATTTCTTTTGTTACGAAGTAAGCGCAATTCTTTCGTGTACCAAGGGTGGCTAAAGTTTGTATTCCTTGATTTCTTAAAAGGTACATTTTTTTCTAAACAATTATTAAGGATCTTATAAAAAATTGAAACTGCTTCGTCAATATTAGAAAATGCTAAAGTATCAGCAATTCCAGAAATGGTTAAATCTTCAGACAACAACTGGAAATTAGCTCTTCTGAAGTCAAAATTATATAAGCAATCAAAGGAATTACTGTGTTCAGTAAGGTGATTACTTAAGTCAAGAAAAATGTCCAAGGGGGGGTGATATTTATCAATATTTTGGGATATTTCCAATTCCACATCATACGAACTTGTTCAAAAAATGTTTTTATTAAAATGTTTTCCCTGAAGAAATTTTAAAACAAAACAAAAAATAACAAATACTGTATTTTTGTTTGGGTAAAAATAAGCGAAGGCGAATGAAAAAAAAAAATAAAAAACAGTTCTTAAAAATCTATCGAATTGTTTTTGAGAAAATTCTAATCTAAAAAAAAAAATAATTAAAAAACGCTTAACGTGCGAATCTGTTAAAAAACTTTAATTCCAAATTTGAACTCAATAGATCAAATAGCTACGACTGTATTTGAGATGACAGACAGACGGGCAGAATCGCCAGACCCACATTTTTCACCTTTCCACTATCGTAATGTTAAATTTTGTACGAATGCAATCCTAGCCATAAAGGCCCTTAATTTCGCAAGTAAAAACGTATTTAAATTTATCCTACTCCTTAAACTCAATAAAATGGAGGTAGATGTACCAAACTTATACACCATCTTGTTTTTTCCTCCATAGGTTGACGCTCCACCCTAATGTAAAATACCATATTACCATCATCAACGTCATCGGCATCTGCAGTTCAACGAGGGACAGGAAGTCATATGATGAACTTATTTATGTTATAGCTTATATGAATGCGCATTTATGATGGTTAAATAATAATTTAATGCAACATCAATTTGTTGCGAGATCGTTGTTTTGAATTGAGGCTTGAAAATTCACTGTTTCGTGTGATGACAAATGACAATTTTCAGAACCAACCAAAAAGCTTGATTTAGTTCTGCGAATAGATTGTAATATGGAAATGCCACCATTTGATTTATTGATGATTCAGATCATTTCTATCGAAATTGATTAACTGTGTACATTTGCTTTGCAGATGAATTAATCGTTAACGCCTGTGGTATAGGACTCGGAATTACGTACAAGGAATTTACCCACAACAAGCATTTTCCTTCCTTGAGTTCGAACTAGTGGCGAAAGTGTGACGTTAATTATTGTTGAAGGCCCTCACTTCCACTTATGTGTTGTTTCCCACATAAGTTTCGGTTCCACGATTTGTTTGAAAATAAAATTTGAACGAAAATAGGACAAAATCTAATTAATCTCAAAATAGTAATGAACAGATTTATTTTAAAAAATTTATCCTTGATTGGATTTTACCGTTCGAAAAATGTACACAAATATCTTCCTTCCATTTGTTTACTTAATTTTTAATTTTATTATTTTTCAAATTGACGGGAGTGCTATTTTTATACCAAAAACCATCCTCTTTGGTTTGGGTTGCGGGATGTTCGGTAGGAAGCTGCTGATGTTTCACTTAAAAGCCACAAATCAAGCCACGAGTATATTTATATCCCCCTCCCCAGGCAGTCAACAGTTTCATTGTATTTTTTTTTTAAACTTTAAATTTAGCAGACTGAAAAAAATCAAATCAAAATAAATATTCGTTATTTGCTTAGTATCGTTAATGGAACGAAGAGATGAACAATTTATACAATTTTTGTGTTTGTTGTTTTTGTTATAGAAATTAGAGCGCAGCGCGCCAGCACTATCGATGTGGTAATGGAGGTATATTTAGGTACTTTAAGGCGGAATTATGGCTTCCTTAAAAACATGTTTAGTGTGTTAGAAGTTTCAGAAAAAGATCATTTTTTAAAAATAAGCAAAAGTGTCGGAGACAAAATGGAGCCCTGGGGCACACCAGCGTTTACTTTGTGGATGTCAGATTTCAACCCATCCAATACTGCTTAAATTGAACGGTTCGAAAGGTTATTTCTAACTCAACCCATCAATACGAAGTAAACGCTTTTTCGATAAGAGAGCTTGGTGCCAAACTCTATCAAATGTCTTTGAAACAACAAGTGCAATGACCTTACTTTCTCTTAAACGATGTTAAGATTTGTTCCACTGTTCGGTGAGATATAAACCATGAGATTACCAGTAGACCTATAACGACGAAAGCCATACTGACGGTCCTTAAGAAGCTTTCGTTCTTCAAGACATTTCTTAAGCCGAAAATTGATCATGGTTTCCATGACCTTGGAAGGAAGGGACGTAATTGCAATTGGATGATAGTTATAAGTTGTGGAGGATTTTTTTAGCTTCTAAACTAACGGTTCACCCTACAGAAAAGCATTTGTTTTCATGAGACTTATTTGAGCCTAAATTAAAACAAAATATATTTTGTTTTTATTAAAATAACAAAACCCCAATTTAAGACACTAAAGTTTACGCAATATTTTAAAAATAATCAAAAATATAAATTATGTAGTAATATGCAAAAACATAAAGTCTGTTTGCAAATTGTATTTATATTTTAAAATTTAGCTGTAAAATAAGTTCGTCTTCAAAAATTTAAATGAAATATAACTAATCTATACTAATATTAATATTATAAATGTGAAAGTAACTGTGTCTGTGTCCCGGGAAAAGACTCATTCAGGTGGGCCGATCGATTTTACGCCTAAACTACTGAACAGATTTAAATGAAATTTGGTAAGGAGATAGTTCGAGACCTAAGAAAGGACATGAGTTACTTTTGACCTCGGGAAAACAACGCATTCCCATGGGAAAAAATACTGATCGCTTTCACTCCTAAATCAATAAAGATTTGAATAATATTTGGATAAAAGTGGTATTACGGGAAAACAACGCATTGCCAACCCTTATGAAATAAGTTGTCGAACATGTTAAACTTATCAATCAGCATTTTCAATAACAATAAATAAAGCTCAGTGGCAAACGCTAAAAGTTGCAGGTGTAAATTTGGAAAAAAAAAACTATTTTTCCCATGGACAATTATATGTAGCGTGCTCACGAGTCTCAAAAACACAAAATCTTTACGTTCTGACCAAGGAAGAAAAAACAAAAAACGTCGTATATAAAAATGTATTGCGGTAACCTATCTTCTTCTGAAAATGTATTAACCTAACCTAACCTAACATATGACAATCACATTTAGTATGGCCTCATCCCATCTCGGCAAAATTCAAACATACGTACAAAAAAGTACAGCTCAGGTCTTTTCATACTACTATCCAAAAAAAACTATCTGATGCGGACGAAGTCGGGGGTAAAAGCTAGTCAAAAATAAATTGATTTATTGATTTTAATCTATGGCTTAAAAAGTTTCGAACTCGAGATTTTTTTCAATCATGACATTACGATGGTAGAGAAGTCGATTCCGTCCGTCAGTTTGTCAGTTGGGTTTTTCAAAAAAAAAATGTACTTAAAGTTAGAAACAATATTTCAGAAATGCTGAAATAAGTTTTATTTCAATATCTGTTTTTGTTTGCGAAATATTCGAGTAGAAAATCAATTATTACCAACTTTTAGTAGTACTTCGCCTCTTCGATTTTTGTAAAAATTTACCAACTGTCAAAAACGTTGTTCTTCGATGCGTGAAATTAAAGTAACTGTCGCATTTTTTGAATTTATTTTCTGAAAAAAAAAATGTATTTGAAGTCGATATCTATTGCTGGTTCTTGTAAACGTAAGGACTTACGTGCAATCGCGCAATAAGACATATCCCTAAAAATATTTGATTTAAATTCTAGATACCTTGAAACGCCAAGAAATGTCAACATTTTCAAATCGATTGATCGGACCGATTACAATAAATTTGTATCGGTAGTTAAGGAAATAAAAATGTGGAACTGTGGAACTGTAGTTTTAAATATTCTGGTAGAAATATGTTTGAAAAACTAGTAACATACAACTTTGGGTTACCCTTCTAAGCTTTTAAAATTGTATTTTTGCCGTCTTCTAGTTTTTATTATAATTTAATTGTAAGTTTAATGTAAGTACAATACAATTTTTAACTTTCCATAGGAAGTTTTTGTAATGGGTCTGAATTGTCGAATTGAAAATTTTGACATTTCTCGGCGTTTCAAGGTTCCTAGAGTCGAAATAAAAGATTTTTAGAAAGATGTCTGTGCGTGCGTGTGTTCGTACTTTCGCGACGTTTTCTTCGTCGTCCATAGCTCAAGAACCAGAATAGATATTGACTTCAAATAAATTTTGTGATACAGATAATAAGGCAGAACGATGCAGAAAGGGCTCTCAAGAAAATTGCGTGGGTGTTTTTTTACCATAGCAGTTTAAAAAAAAGGTGAACATTTTGGTTAAACCTAAATATCTCATGAACCAATGACGCTAGAGACTTGAATTAAATTTTATATTATATATCGTAACGTGATACAAAACAAGTATATTTTTGAAAAAAAATCCAATTAACGGGTTTTTTTATAAATCAAAAAAACTTTACTACTAAAATATGATTTATCTCCAAAACAATTTTGTGCGACGAAGAATTATGTTTTTGACATCTGGTAAAATTTTGAAAAAAATCGAATTGACAGTTTTTTTATAAAAAATAAAAACCTAAAAAAAAAATTAATAAAAGTTGTTAAAATTGATTTTCGACTCAAATATCTTTTCAAAACTTTGAGATATTGGCTTTAAACTACTTTAATCTTTCAAAAAATATTGTTGCCAACATTCAGCAAGATTTTGAAAAAAATCAAATTGACAGTTTTTGTAAACAAAATTAAAAACCTAAAAAAAAATTAACAAAAGTTGGTAAAAATTGATTTTCGACTCAAATATCTTTTCAAGCATTTGAGATAATGGCTTCTAACTTATTTTTAGTTATAAAAAATATTGTTTTCAACATTCCATAAAATTTAGAGAAAAATCGAATTGACAGTTTTTTTTACAAAAAATAAAAACCTAAAAAAATAAGTACTGAAACTTGGTAAAAATTTACTTTCGACTCAAATAGATTTTCAAAAATTACAAATATTGGCTTCAAACTTAAGCTATGATTACACAGTCAACGAAATCGGTCAATGCGTTGACTCTCTGACGTAAAAATGACGTCACAATCTGTCCCAAGAGTTTCACTTCGTGTGATTATCAACGAAAACAGGTGTCATTGCGTTGACGGGTACGATGACACTCTCGTTGACACACATTTTTGGGTCAACGCATTGACTTTTTTCGATGACCGTGTAACCTCTCTGTCAACGTCATTGGGACGCGTTGACGGAGTCGTGTCATCGCAATGACCGTGTCCCAGCGTTCACGGGGCAGAATTAAATACCGTGTCATCGTCTCAGTTTGACTGTGATTTTTATACATATAAAAAAAAACATGGCCCTGGTTTTTTTACATCATTTAATTCAAAAAATAAAAAACAAAACAGGACATACATATATTGAAATTTTAAAACTGCTGGTAAGTTTTTTTTTAAATTTAAAATAATGTCCCTTTCTTTGATAAAAAATGTATCAGATTACGATGGAAGATATAGACGATGCTACTCCAAGACAGGAGTCACTTGCCCAATATGAAGACCAAAAAAAGAAAAAAGCGCAACGCAAAAGAAAAATTGCATACGCTTGGGCCAAAAAAACTGAAATATCGGCGTTGATTTCAGCTGTCCAAAAGCGCCCAGCGCTTTGGCATGGAGGATGCAGCGATTATAAGCTGGCTCACATAAAATGTGAGTGCTGGAAACAAGTTGCTGAGGAGCTAGGGATCCAAAATGTCGATAGCTTTGAAGCTAGAAAGAAATGGAACGCCCTTCGTAGCCTCTTCAAGGCAAATTTAGGCAAGATCCGAGCCAAAAAATCGGGCCAAGGCACTTCGGAAATAGTGACCGTGTCATGGGCTCACTTTTCCGAAATGATGTTCATTGAGTCTGCCGAAGTGCTTCAATCAGTAGAATCAGTTTCAACATTTCCCTTGGTAAGCTTATATTTTTTGTATAAATTCAATCGTAAAATATACATACATATATTTTTTAAGGAGGGAGCCTACACGGATGCTTCAATTCTGCATGAATTGAATCAGCAATTCAGCTCCGAAAACGTCGAAGAAAATCTACTTCCGGCTGGAAAAAAACAAAAAAGTTCATCAGCGTCACCAAGAACAAATTCCAGAAAATCCGGGAGCATGAAGGTCAGGAATCGCAGTGTGAGGACCAATCGCACCTCGGCAGAAATGCTCGTCCGCATTTTTGTATTTTGTTTTTGTATGTGAGGCTTCACCAGCGCCAGCAAGTAATCAAACTGTCTTGCGCCCATGCGGAGGAAATTTCGATATAAAGTTGGTTCCTCAGCGCGCAATTCGCGTAATAATTTTACACCAAATCCTTCTTTCTCCCGGACCTTCAACCAATTTTTTGTCCAAACCGAACGCTGTTTTCGTGAAGGCCTTGCACTGCGGATGTCGTCCTCGTGCTCATCGTCCGTGCTGCTTTCTAAAATGTATGCGGCCAAAACCGCTATCTCCATATTTCTTTTTGTCATTGCTATTGCTTTTTATCTGAAAATGAATTGCACTTAAATTAAATATATCTATATAATTATGTGCATTAATAAACTCACAATATATATTTTATTTCCCCAAAATAACTTTGACTTGTGCTGACGGCTTTTTTGCTTTGTGTCAAACCGTGTGATCATCAAAGTTTTGCGAGTCAATGCATTGACTCTGATGAGTAAAAGTCAGGTTGACACACCTGTGCGTCAACGTAATTTGGGACAACATTGACCCTATAGTGTCAATCGTGTGATAGGCAATGTTTTAAGCATTGATACTGTAAACGTTGACGGTGAGATGACGGAGAAAATATGTATTTTTTGTGACATCAGAGAGTCAACGCGTTGACCGATTTCGTTGACCGTGTAATCATAGCTTTATTTTATTTCACAGAAAATATTGTTTTTGATATTCAGTAATTTTTTACAGTCCGTGTTTTGATAAAAAAATAAAATCTACAAAAAATAGTACGCAAATTTGGTAAAAATTGATACATATAGACAAACTTTTAAGCAAGACAAATTGAATGACGGGATGGGAAGTTATCAGTGTGGGTCGCATCCCAGCCTCTTTTTTTGAAATTTATTGGAAAAAATATAAATATGATGTTAAAAACGGGTATTTTTAAATGTTGGGTATCAGCACCAAAAATTAACTCTGAAACTCATGATTACATTACATCCAAAGTTTATCAAAACTTTTATAAAGTCTACATTTCAAAAAAATCATAATATTTTTGTTATTGTTTTTTTGCATTTTCTTCAAGGAGTATTCCAAAAATGTTACGTGATAGGTAAATCATAAGATACGATTTCATAACAGGACAGGCTTGTTAAAGAAAGCAATCTATGACTTGAATTATAAAGATTGCATTCAATGAATTTATCTATAAAGCTTGAATAATTTGACCTTGAAAACATTGCATTTGCGATCATTTGACTGCAATCAATTGATTGCAATCATTTGAAACTTCATTCATTCTTTGCATTCACTTGAAGTCTTTGAACTCATTTAAAGTATTTGCATTCGCTTGAATTCCTTGCATTCTTAAGTGAAATTTCATTGCACACTTTCGAAATTTTGATTTTAATCTCTTGGTGTTTAACATCGAAAATTGGTGTCTAGAACTTAGAACTTTTGTTTTGCATCTAAGCGAGTTCTATAGCTTAGTTTGTAATATTTCGCATAAACTAAACACGGTGTTTTTGTTAGACCCGTTGTGTATAATATTGAATAGGGTGTACTGTTTTAATGGTAGATTTAAAAATTAAATATTGATGTAAGACTGGAAGTACTAATTGAGAACATTAACTATATAAATAGAAGTTTTCCAATGTCATTCAGTTTAATAAAAAAAATATGTGTTTGAAACAGTTCTTCAGCCCACTAAACGGCATAGATGATAATACTCGTATTATTCGAGCTTATTACCTATACATGAAGGAGGGCAAGAAATATATAAGAAACTTTACATACAAATTCAGACTTCAAGTGTAAATGCAAAACCTTCAAAAGAATTCAAGGACTTCTATTGAATGCAAAAAATGCATGAATTCTCAAATGATTGCAATCAATATTGATTGCAGTCAAAAGATTAGAAAAAAAAAAATGATTGCAGTCTTTTTAAGGTAAATCGATTGCAAAATTTGAAGTCCCAATCTTTAGGTGAAGTATATGAGTGAGATCTTTACTTTGATTTCAATACAAAATTTATAATGATTATATTCCCAAAAGATTGCATTCTTTTACAAACTTAATGTAATATACTAAAATCCTTTGGAATAGTATTGCTTAGTTTGAGGGGCAGAAAAGAAACTTAATTTTGGTAAGCAATTAGGGAAACATCATAAGAATACCCAAAGACAAGGTTTAGACTTTGTGATGAATTTAATTCAATCAAAATTGGCAAATACTCAATCAATTGGGAATGCTATCGCGAACGCAATCATTCAAGAACAAGTTCATGAGACCAAATAGGGCTTTTTTTAATTCTTTGTTAGCATATTTTTTTTGCGTCTATATAGTTCTTCTATTCCTTGTGTTTTGATCAAGTGGCAAATAATGTATTATACGGTCCATCAGTTTCGACCCCAAGCCTCCAAGTCTAAACCTATATACCTTCCCCAGGACCGCATATATATGTAGTATAATGGTTTGGGGAATTATTTTGCTTGAAGGGAAAGCAAAAAAAGGTGTCGGAGCTGAGTGGGTGGATATGGTAGGGGTTAGGTAAGGCAAATGGAGCACTTTGAATGCCAAACTCTGTTGTCCATTTGCGAACTATGAATTTTCCAGAACCAATTTATATTAGAATTTCAATCACGTTTTTGTGGCAAGTGATTTTTAATGTTTGCGCTTTTATTTTTTTTGAGATTTTTCCTTTTATTTTTTGGTTAGAAGGTACAAGCTGATGATTATTTTCTGTGATGCTGAATTTGGTTTGTAGGAAAACTTGTATGGAGTAGATATGCATGCATAGGTAGGTATATTCGAATACCTTCAATACTATAGGTACCTACTCCGGCCAAGCCTGGCCATAGAAGGCCCTATAGGTTGGCTGGGGTTGCAAGTGTTTTTTGTCTAATTTTTCGTTTTTATTTTTCTGGTGAAGTAAAAGGAAAAAGGAAAATAAGCGGTTAAAGCTTTAGAATGGCCATGAGTTGGTTTGGTTTTTTGGTTCAGTTGGAAAATATTTTTTACTTGTGTTTTGTTTTTCGGTTAAGGGGGGGTTTGTTAGGTTAATTTTTTTTTTTAATTATCGTCTGTGCGAATGAAGAAATAATTAACCAAGTAGACCATGTAATTACTTTCAAAAGTATCAGCGCAAAAAGGTTGAGGTTAAGGCTCTTTTTAGAGCCTTTAATCAATTGTTGGCCTGAAAAGTTTTGTTTTGTAGTAGTTGTTGTTGTTGGTTGTGTAGATATGTACTTATTTTTGGCTTATTAATGAACAAGTTGGTGTAGCAAATGATTTTATAATTCAGTTGTTATAGGTTTTCAATGATATCATTTTTGTACGGGAAATTTATTCAAGGATTCGAGTTCGAGTAATTAAAACTGATTCAATTTTACTATAAATACTTTACTTATGTTTGTGTTTATGTGTTTATATTGATACTTATACATGCATATATGCATACATGTCTGCTAATAAGGTATGCCTATGATTTAAAAATTAATGCTGATATTTAAATTGTAATCTTTCATTAAATCTGTTTTTTTTTTTATAAAAAAGAAAATAATAACGACCTTATAATCACGTACAAAAATGTTTACATATAAAAGTTAATTTTAAGCCTCAGAAATTGTAAAAATATAAAAATTATATGCCTTTACTCATCAATATAGATTCCTATAATTAATTTCAGCTGATGTATAAATAATAATTTTAACCACGCCTTGATAAGTCTGTATTTTATCCAAAAACTACATCAATTAAAACATTTTTTTATTAATTTTAAATTATAAATACCTAATATTTATTTTTAATAAGTTACAAAAATTGAGGTTAATTGTAAATTTGTATGAATAGTTTCAAGGAACCGTTAAATATGCAAATAATTGGAATGTTTGTAAAAGCAGACCTTTTTTTATTCTCAGAACATTTAGTACAAGAAAATAAAAAAAGCAATTTTTGTGCCAAGAATGCAGAACTGCGAATACAAAAAGGGCGTAGAATTTTACAAAAAGAAAACAACTAAGTCAGTTTTGTATCAACTTTTCCAAGATAAAACAACAATAACCAAATGAACGAAAATTAAATAAAGTGGGACGTATTTTTTTGTGGCAAGGAAAGGCGTTAGGTATTCGCTTCCAAAACCAAATCGCCTTAATTAAAAAAGGTCATAGCGCCCAAAACAACTTTATTAATATTTTGTTGTTGTACGATTTGGGCAATATTACCGAAACTTTTGTTTTGGTTTTATAAAATTCTAAATAAAAAGAAGCGTTCGGTCCTATTGCCTATAAAAATATAGGCCTATAAAATAACGCCAACAATGTTAAATCGCCCAAAAATGAGTCTATTGCCCTAAAAAATTTCAGACGAAAATTCCATTAAGCCCATAATCAATGTCATTTTTTTTTTTAGAATAAGAGCACACTCAAGGGGATATTACTACCCTTATTATGTAGACACAGTGTGAGCACTAGGAAAGGGAGAGAGGGGTTGAAAGGAGGTGTCGGTGCCCATTGGATTTGAATTCCTAAATATTGCAATGGCTGGGAAAGACAGAGTGTGGTAAGGCATTCCACATTCGCGTAGTACGGCTAAAGAACGAATCTCTGTACTTGACATTACGACCGAAGTTGGGCTTGAGGGTATACTGATGAGCACTCCTGGAAGCCCGAGTATTACGGTTGAACTGTTTAAGGAGAGGAATGTAGCTGTCTATTTCTCTTCAGCATAAACCGTTAAAATAACGGTAAAAAAGGGTAAGACGAGAAACATTACGATCATGTTCAAGCGACGTAAATGATCCGATGATGTTGATATCACCAATTAATCTAAATCCTCTACGTTCAATACTGTCCAAGAGGCTAGGAGTTATATAAGCTTTGGACCTATGTATATAAGTTTTGTAGATAACAGCCAGATCAGAGGGGGAGAAAAACTTCTTGCATTGCCTTAGAAAACCCACACATCTTGCGGTGTTTTTTGGTGACATCGCGTTCCACAAAGACATCGCGATACAAGACAGCATTGGGTTTTTGGAAGCATTGAATTCCACGAATTGTACAATGCTTTTTAGGTTAAAATTTAATGAGCTTATCATATTTTGTCGTTGCAGTTCCACATTCGAAGAAGCGGAATGTAATTCTGAAAATGAATATGAAAAGCTAAGAGCTATCGTCAGCGAAACAATGTATTGGATTAGAAGTTGCAGACAGGAGATAATTAATAAAAATGAGAAAGAGAGTTGAAGATAAAACGGAGCCCTGGGGCACACCAGCACTTATTTCGTGGTTTTCAGACTTGAATCCATCCAATACCACTTGTATTGAAAGATCCGAAAGGTAATTACTAAACCAATGAAGAAGGGATTCATGAAAACCGAAAGCACGCATTTTCGATAAGAGAGCCTGATGCCAAATCCTATAAAATGCCTTTGAAATATCAAGTGCAATAATCTTACTTTCTCTAAAACGATGTAAAGATTTGCTCCACTGTTCGGTGAGATGAACCTTGAGATCACCAGTGGACCTATTGCTGCGAAAGCCGTATTGTCGGTCATTAAGAAGCTTTCGATCTTTAAGATATTCCTTGAGCTGATAATTATCAGCGTTTCCATGGCCTTGGAAAGAAGGGACGAAAGTGCAATCGGTCGGTAGTAAGAGGGTGAAGAAGATTCGCCTTTTTTGGGGATGGGCTGGACAAATGCTATTTTCCATCCGCTCGGAACGAGACCTAAGGAGTAGGACAGATGAAAAAGCTTAGGTACGCAGTGGTTTTGTCAGCGTTGAAGAACACCTCTTCAGAACAATAGCGGGGATACCATCCGAGCCAGTGGATTTATGAGTGTTAAGATCTTTTATGACTCTTGCCACAGTACAGGTGCAAGAAAATATTGATTAAGATTTAATACAAATCTATTGGTTCTATTTCGAGAAAATTCGAACTTTCTATTTTTGAACAACAAATTTTTATGGGGACTTCTGTAACTATTAGTCTTAAATAAAAAAAAAATGCCTAGCACAAATTTGCTAAAAACCTTAACTTATAAGTTTGAACTCAATCGACAAAATGGTTTAGAATGTAGGAGCAAGGACAGACAGACAGACGAACGGAATCCGGTTATCCATTTTATTCGTCTTTTCTAAAATCGTTATATCTTTTTTTAGTTTAAATTTTTTTACGAATGCAATACTTGCCATATACATACATAGTTCTTATATGTGGGAAGTAAAAATGTCAGATCGTCGAAAAACTCTGAACCTTAAGAAAGCCCAACCACAAAACCACGAAACGATAGAAATCATAATCGTCGCAATGCTTAACATAAATGTCACTAACACCAGCACCTATGTTATAAAACCCAAATTCAAAAAAAGAGGCTGGGATGCGTCCCACACTGATAACTTCCCATCCCATCTGTCGATTTGTCTTACTTAAAAGTTTGTTGGTTTTCGTGTTTTGTTAAAACCGTTGTCAGTTAAATTATTCTTAAAAATTTTAAAATTCAACAACATTTTTCATATAATGCAATAATTTTATTTCAAAACCTAGTTTTATTAAATAGATTTTTTGTCGAAAACAAATTTTTACCAATTTTAGTAGCATTTCTTAAGAGTTTTTATTTCTTAAATAAACAAATACAAATTGGATGAAATAAAGTGGATTTAAAGTCAATACCTTCTATTTTTCACGAGATATCGAGAACCGAACATCATTTTTTACTAAATTTGCGTACTATTTTTTGTGGATTTTGTTTCTCTATGAAAAAAAATTACTTTAATAAAAAATTTACTGAATGTCGAAAATTATATTTTCTGTGAGTAAAATTAGTTTGAAGCCAATATTTTTAATTTAAAAAAGATATTTGAGTCGAAAATTAAATTTTACTAACTTGTATTAATTTTTTGATTTAGGTTTTTATTTTTTATAAAAAAACTGTCAATTCGATTTTTTCTCAAAATTTTATCAGATTTTGAAAACGTTATTCTTCGTTGCACAAAATTATTTTGGAGATAAAATCATATTTTATTCGTAAAATTTTCGAAGCGACAAATATTTTTTTCCAGTTTTTTTGATTTATAAAAAACAGTTAACTGGATTTTTTTCCAAAAACAAACTTCTTTGGAATCACTTTACAATATGTAATTTAAAATTTAATTCATAGTCTCCAGCGTTATTAGTTCGCAAGATATTTAGGGTTCACCAAAATTTTCACCTCTTTTTTAAACTGCTATGGTAAAAAAAACCACCCACGCACTTTTCTTGAGAGTCCTTTTTGCATCTTTCTGCATTATTATCTGTATAGCAAAATGTGTTTGAAGTCGACATACGGACGTACTTAAACACGCACGCACAGACATCTTTCTAAAAATCTTTTATTTTGACTCTAGGGACTTGAAACGTCGAGAAATGTCAAAATTTTCAATTTGGCAAATCGGACCCATTACAATAACTTCCTATGGGAAGTTAATAACCAAAACCCTTCGAAAAACCTTGTCGAGCAACGTTTTAATCAAAAAAATATTTTTAGTATAATAAGACATAACAATAATTTTCTAAAGCAGTTTAGAATTTTAAAAATTTTTCTAAAACAGCTAATAACGAATTTAAAATGTTCTGCTTGGAGCCACCGATATATGAACTATGTTTACCCAAAAAAAGGTGGACCTTAAACAAATACATTTATGAATCTTTCTCAATGTTTCCATTAAACACCTAAAAAAAAGAAACCAATAGTTTAGACTTCAAAATTAAATTCCCAGGGAATGGATATTTCAGAACTGACCAATACAAAGTCAATTTTAAGCTAGAGCTTTCAATTGCAACTATCAACTCTTTCTTATTTTAAAATCCACAAAGTCATTGGGACGATATTGGTTTTGAATTGACACCCTAAAAAACATAAGAATAACTTCACAGACGGAAAATTGAAAATGATATTATGTATAGTTGAGAGGGTAGAGTTATATGAAGTTTCTAATTTACTTTTGACACACAAGCATATGAACATTCCTTTATGTGTTTGACATGTTTCAATTATGTCTTCAGAATGAAGTTAGTAAAGATTGTTGTTGCTGCACATACATACATTCACAAAATAGATTTTTTTTTTATTTTAGAGGTATAGAAGTTTGAAATGGATTGAAACAAAAATGATTTTTTTAATTGACATCAAATTTGCTTTATCCGAAAAGTTGATCTTCTGGCATTATAATTCAAATATGATTTCTGGCACATGACCGCTATGACTAGCTCGGTATTAATATAATCTGAAGGTCGAATTTTCGATTACTTCTTCATAACTTGTCGAATTTTGTCCTCCAAGTGGTCAATTGTTTCTGCGTAGACTATCAACTTCACGTATGCCCACAGAAAAAGTCAAGCGGTGATAAATCGAACAGTCTTGGAGACTAATTCACGGGTCAATAACGTACAACTATGCGGTTACTTTACGTTTCGTACAATTTTGTGTGACATTTTGCGCTGTCTTGTTGAAACCACAGCTCCTGCACATCATATTTTTTTACTTACTTACATCCTCAGACCTTTTGTGGGTAATTTTTAGCGATACATATTGCATATTGCCTCAACTACTCCTACATTCCTGTTCTGCAATACAAGTCATTACTTTTTCCAAGCGTGTGTCCAATTCGCTGCCACTTGCGCCTTCGTGTAATAGGATTGATGAGTTCCTGACCCATTATCCAATATAGTTCTTCATTGGAAATGCGATTGGTCTAGAAAACCCGTAAGCTGTTTTGCAGACACCTATTAATGAAGGTGTGCAGTTTCCTGATAAAAGTGTGCTGTTATTTTCCAGGTGCTGCAACTGTGTGATTGTACTTATTCGACGTTTTAATGGAAAAGTCGCAGCTTTGTTTTCAAGTTGAGAGAGTTGTTTTTAGAAATATTGGAGAACATCCCGAACGCAGCCTTTGATTTCCCGATACGTCTTGTTCGGTTCCGACTGCAGCAGAGACCACTGTAAACTCTCTAATTTTTCTACTGGTTGTTTACTAGTGGCACATCTTGTGTTGAAAAATGGAGCCACACTTAAAACAAGACTGTTAGTTTTGCAGAAGTCCACAAACCTTGCAACTGCCAACTCCAAGCTTTTCCATGACGTGTCTGCGCCCTTAGCATTCAAGTCTCCCATTAGCATTATAATGTTTACAGGCGATGTGTTGCTATAAGTGGCACTAAGCCGACGGTAGAAGTATTTTTTCTACTTGCCGCAGGCGAGTTCTGTTGGGGAGTAACACTGTATTATGGTGACGTCACATACTCTACTCCGGAATCTGGCCTTCAGAACCGTTCACCTAGTGACTCCAATGAAAGCAGACTTTTAGTAGCTGTTTTCGTTAGATACATCTCATATATGGCTCCCCGAGCGCTCCCAGGTGTTTTTAAGGAATAGTACAGTGTAAAGCGTTGGAGACTTATACTTACCTTATCGTACTTCATTTAGCCTAAATATATCTATCTTGGCGTTGTGTGGTTCTTCGCTTATTGCATCAAATAGCGTCCTCACATTCCAGAAGCCAATATTTTGTCCCGGTACAACAGCCAAAAGTCAACGTTTGATCATTTCTTATCCGAAGCGTTGTTTCGGTTTCATTATCGGATACAATTTAGTTGCGAAGAATGTACATCATGGTTGTTCAATTAATGAACAAAACAAATCAGTAATCATGATTCTAAAGCGGTCTTCATTGACTGTAACGTTCTGACCTGCATTATAGAAGTACGAACCCACCTCTTCTTCCAACCCACAAAACACACCAAAAAGGCAGGTCAATTTTTGTAGTTTCTCAACCTACACTTGATGACTATCATTAGTCCAAATATGACAACATTGTTTATTAAATGATTTATGTCGAAATGTCAAACCAAACTAAAAATTAATTACATGATATCTGACAAAATGGCCTCTAGTGAAAACAGTGTTACCTTACCTACAGTTCTATACCTGAAAGAAAACACCCATTACTAAGATTAGACATGCTCTGAACTTGAACATTTTCAATATTCTACTATTTAAGAAATTGTTGCTTCTTCCAATAAAAATGTAGTTACACTGAAACGTTTGAAACCAAACAAAAACAGCACATTTTAAGGAAATGAAATTTTGTAATATATTCTGTATCCCCGATGATTTTAATGAACTCTTTGATGAAATAATTGAATATCTTTCTTTAAAATGAAAATTTCCAAGAAAAATTCTGAGGATTTGCTGTCCTTCTCACAAACCTCAAATAAATATCCTTTCAGAATAATTTAAGTGAGACATGCATAATTGCATAGGTATACTCGTTTTTGAATGTTTTTATTTCTTGGTAAAAATGTTTTGCAAACTCTGCAATAAATACTTATCCTTAATGATTTTTACTTGCGACATATAGGAACTATATGGCAAGTTTTGCATTCGTGCAAAATTTTGTCTGTCTGTCCACGCTCCTACAGCCTAAACCATTGGGTCAATTGAGTTCAAACTTGGAAGTTAAGGTTTTGAGCAGATTCGCGTTAGGCGTTTTTTTCATTTTTTTTTTAAGATCAAAACTAACAGTGGCCCCCATACATTTTTTTGGTCAAAAAACGATAATTCGAATTTTCTCAAAAACAAACCGATAGATTTTTTTTAATTTTCTCTAAAATTTTATTTTTTAACTTGGCTTCTTTTAATAAGAAAAACATATTTTTGTATTGCTCAGGAAAGGTACCGCTCATAGAACCGTTATTTTGTTTTTTAATTTTCTCAGCAACTTATGTACTGATTTCAATAATTTTTTTTGTGAATAAGCTCTTATATTGCTTTAACAATATTTGATTATCAAAAGTGCAATTTTTTTTTGTTTGGATTTTTAAAAAAATATTGAATTTTTTTTTTTCAAAATTCTATATCTCAAAAACGGGTTAATATTTTTTTACGAAATTCAAATGTAGAGCGTATATTTACAATCACTAAACAGGTTAGGTTAGGTTAGGTTAAAGTGGCTGCGGATACAAAAACCACACACTTAGGCCAGAAGAAAAGGCCCATTGTGATACCACATGAATCTAGAGAAATACCTCCCACTAGTCGAACCATTTTGAGCTTTTTATAAAGCGAAGGAGATATCTGATATCCTTTTTTGCTAGTTCACTGGGATCATCAAAAGAGTATTCTCCCAGATGAAGTTTGCGTCTTAGTGAGAGAGCAGGGCAGGTGCAGAGGAGGTGAGAGATTGTCTCTTCTTCTTCCTCGTCCATACAGCTCCTGCAGAAGTCATTTGAGGTTACACCAAGTCTTATTGCGTGTCTGCCTATAAGACAGTGCCCCGTAAGGACACCTATTAGGGAGCTTATATGAAGTCTGCTTTGAGATAACAAGTCTTTAGAGCGCTTTAGGTCGAGTGAGGGCCATATTAGTTTTGTGGCTGCGCATGTTGGTAAATTGTACCACCTAGAGTTTGCTATCTCAAAAGCTTTTTCTTTTAGCAGAAGCTTACATGTAGCTATCGGTATACCTATCTTCTCCCTTTCAGGTGAGATAGGTATGACGGTTCCATTTTTGGCGAGTTCATCGGCTCTACAATTTCCTGCGATGTCTCTGTGACCCGGCACCCAGCATAGGTGAATGTTAAATTGCTGCGCCATCTCCATAAGAGATGATCGGCAATCGAGGGCTGTTTGAGATTTGGTTGAGACACCATCAAGAGATTTAATAGCAGCCTGACTGTCAGAGAAGATGCGGATATCAGAAGTTGATATCACGTTTTCTCTTAGCCAGGAGAGAACCTCTTTGATCGCTAAAATTTCCGCTTGGAAGACGCTACAATGATTAGGGAGGCGGAATGAGATGCTTAGATTAAGCTTTTCTGAGTACACACCACTACCAACTCCCTCATTTGTCTTGGATCCATCTGTGTAAAAGTGGATGCTTTTGTCATCCAGGAGTTTTTTGTCTTCCCATTCATCTCTGGATGGAATAGATACCTGGAAGTTTTTTCCAAATTCGGGTTTTGGGATAGTGTAGTCTATGTACTTTGGTATAGAACCAAAGAGGTTCAAAATGATGGAGTGCCCAACATTGTTGTTGGCCCATTGAGATGAGGCGTTGAGTCTTATAGCAGTACTCGCTGCCACTTGTTTGCTGAATATGTCGAGGGGTGTCAGATGGAGGAGAGTGTCCAACGCTGCTGAGGGTGTGGTTCTCAAAGCCCCGCTAATGCAGAGACATGCAGTGCGTTGAACTCTGCTGAGTTTGTCGAAGTATGTGACTTTCTCCAGTGCAGTCCACCACACTGCAACCCCGTACATAAGTATTGGTCGGATGACCGATGTGTATAGCCAATAGGTTATGCGAGGTTGAAAACCCCATTTGCTTCCTATGGCTTTCTTGCAAAGGAAGAGAGCTGCTGTAGCCTTTTTAACTCTTTCCTGAATATTAGGTTTCCAACTTAATTTTTTGTCCAATATCAGACCAAGGTATTTGGCCTCATTGGTAAACATTAGTGGTACACCTTTTATAGAGGGAGGTACAATTTCTGGGATCTTGTATTTCCGTGTGAAAAGGACGAGGTCCGTTTTCTGAGGATTAATACTAAGTCCGCAGTGATCTGCCCATCTAGTGAGCATATTGAGTGCGTTTTGGAGGAGGTCTCTCAGTATATTAGGATGTTCTCCTATGACGGCGATAGCAACATCATCGGCATACGCAATCACTCTGTAGCCTTCTCTCTCAAGGGATATTAGTAGCTCGTTAACCACTATGTTCCACAGGAGAGGGGACAGAACACCACCTTGCGGAGTGCCTCTACTGACAGACCTTTTCGTACAAAAATCCCCCATCTTAGAGTTGATGATCCTGCTTTTTAGCATTAGATTTATCAATTCACAGAGTGAGTATTCGACGTTTAGGGTAGTCATAGCAGAAGTGATAGCGGATGTGTCAACGTTGTTGAAAGCGCCTTCAATATCCAGGAAGGCCACCATAGTGTATTCTTTTTGTACTAGGGAGTTTTCGATAGTTCTTACCAAAGTATGCAAGGCTGTTTCTACCGATTTCCCTTTGCAGTAAGCATGCTGAGACATCGATAGTCCCTTATCAATGCTGTTACGTATATGGATATCAATCAAACGTTCCAGAGTTTTGAGAATGAATGATGATAGGCTAATAGGTCTTAGATCTTTAGGGTTGACATGCGAACATTTGCCCGCCTTGGGAATGAAAACTACCTTTACTTCTCTCCATCGCTGAGGTATATGGACCATATCTAGACAACTTTTAAATAGCATCTCTATGATGGGCAAAATTATGTCAGTCGTGAATTGCAGCTCAGCTGGTATGATGTGATCTGGCCCTGGAGATTTGTAAGGTTTGAAGCTATTCAGAGCTAAACAACTGCATACCAAAAATATTTTTAAAACAAAATTGAAAAATTTTATATATAAAAAATTAATTTAAAAAAAAACCGCTCTAACGATTTTCGAAATTTTTTTTTGAAAAATCAAGGGCTTTTTTATTTATAAAATGGCATTTAAATTTTTGAAGACAAACTTATTTTACAGGTATATTTTTAAATCTTATATACATAGATACTTTTTTAAACAGACTCTTTGAATACAGGAGCAAGTTCGTGCGACCCAGTTGTGCATTTTATTTCTTAAACTATCCCGCATATAAGGAGGATTTTAAAGACTTAAAATAAAGAAAGTCCTACATTATATAGAATTCTTAAGACCCAAACCATATTTCCCTCACCATCAGTGTATTATTGTTAGATGTCCTTTCTCCTAGCCCAAACGATAAAACACATTCTGAATCCTTAACAAATCGCTTGTCCATTTTGCTATTGCCATGATATTAAATTTAATCCAAAGAGTAGGTTTCTATGGACCTACGATTATTCCGAAGCTGAGGCCCTCTCTGTCTTAGAAAAAAAAACATCATACAAAAATTAGTAAGAAAATCCAAATCAAACTCACTTCTCTCTCTGTCCCTCGTCCTTCGATTGGGATATATACCTTTAAATTTTCTCCCCCTGTCCCCTCTCTTTTCCATATCCACAATCCACTGTTAAACACAAAAAGCACAAGTCATGTGTAGAATATACCTTTAGACCTCTTACCTCTAACGTTACCAAAACCCCCATAATTTTAAACTAAAACGACATAAGGAAAGATATAGTCTTTCAGCTCCCCAGAAAAGTGGCGAACAAATTATTGTAACCTCATCCGGATCCAATATTGTGAATTTCCGAACAAATGCTCAGCACATCCGATGTTCAGGACCTTTTTCAATTTTCCAAGTAATGCCTCGTAGCTTTTGTATAAGGTTTTCCGGTCACGGAATTCACTCCGGTTACCCTCTTCTTTGCCATGCCATGCCACAGGACTCTCCTGCTCTTGCTTCTGCTTCTGCTTCTGCTCCTGCTTCTACTTCAACTTCGACTTCGGCTTTGGCTCCTCGAAAATGAATCTCCACCTCATGCTGCTGTGTTGAATTATGATGGAGTGTGCTTCAATTTATAATTTTGCTGCGTCCTCCAACCCATAAGTCCCTTTGCTCGACCTATAGGTACCAAAACTATACGAATAAGGTACAGTGTGCCTCGATAGTAAGGTAGGATAGGAGGAATACCTGGGTAAGTTATTATGTTAGCACACATGCTTGGTGTCTAATTCCCGGCGTGATGTTAAGCCCCCTTGGGGTGTAGAATGTTTCCGAATCAGTGGAGGTGCTGATTGCTGTGCTGGTGCTCGGTTGGCAACGAAAACGAATACGAAATCGAACGATATGGTGGCCAAATCTCGCCCAATAATGAATCCTAGACACGGGGGGAATTATTATATTATCTTGACGATAAGAATGTGTGGCGCTGAGCTGAGTTCAGCTGAGCTGAGCTGAACTGTGCGCTGTTTGCTGTGCTAGTGGTGTTGGCGGTAGCGTTGGCGGAAGCGTTGGCGCTTTTGGTCGGGCGATGGGGGTAGAGATACATACAGAGAACAGATATTGTGTGTCCCTTGTCGTGATGTCTTGCGGGAGAGCATGCATGAAGCTCCTACAGCATGTATAATGTGAACGCATTATCCTTAATCATTATTATTATTGTAGGACTTTGGGATTTTCAAATATTTTCCTTGTGAAACGTCCGTAAATTTTTTTGTTTTTGGGTCACCCACCCTCCATTCCGCCTCCATTTTCTTTTATTTTTTTTCATTTTCATTTGTATGCCCTGTCCAGAGATGAATATTGGTAGTTTAGTTTTTAGGTCCTTGTTTTTGTGAGGCCCCCACCATCGGCATTGCCAGCGTTGCTCTTCGTCGTCATCCTATACTATAGTCGTAGTCGTCATCATCATCATCAACATCAACATCATCGGTGGAAGTGAGTTTATTTTTGGGGGTGAAACTTGCTTGAAAAATGTTGCCAAAACTAGGAAAAACGTTGATTGATGTTGTTAGGGAGTATTTTGTGTTTAGCTTAGTGAGAAAAATTGTTCCCTAGTGCCTTATAGTAGTGCCGACGAGCACAAAAAAGAAAGTACAGAAAAAAACAAATCGTGAGACGAGGGCGCTGCTGACGTTAGTTATATGTGAGAGTGTGATGTTGAAAGTCAGTCAACATTTATCATTTTAGATATTTACGGTTAGACAGAGTGGGTGATTGCTGGAAAACTAATGCATCTAAGCAATTGGAAGAGATTATTCGAATATGCTGGGCGAGGCAGCGCAAGTGGGGTATGCCTGTAGATATACCTACTACTACGGTTTTGGTGGGTTTTGTATAAAGAAACTTACAAAATAACGAAAAAAATACATACATATATGTATGTATGTATGTACATATGTATGTATTTATACAAAAGAGCAAAAGATTTGGCCGAAATATTAATCTTGTGGTTTTTGACTTGACTTTTATGAAACCATTTACCATTAGCAAAGTGGCAATATATAACGAGACTCTCTCAGTACACGCATCATTATGATTGATAACATTGATATTGATATCATGCATCATTTTGCCATCGATCTGATATTGCATAAGTCAACAAAAGAAATATTTTTATTTTATTTCTGAAATTTTGCTGAAAAAAAATACAAAGGGAAAAACGTTTGAATTAAATTCATTTTATTTAATATAGCTTTTTGTATAGTACCTTAAATAATATAAAATGTATACATATATGTATTTAATTTTTTCATTATTATTTAGATATAAATATGTATACAATACATACATATGTACATAAGTATACTTAAACACTTAATTACATATTTTATACTGATTCGTCCCATCACAAGTCACATCAGCGGAAATTTATATATTAGAAATATGGGACTTTTGCTATTTTTACCAACATTTTTGGTTCGTGAAAAGTACAGAAGAGTATACCCGCCGCGCCGTGTGAGAAATGTGCTTCGTTGCTGAAGAAAATTTTGTTCGAAAAATCGCTGTCTACCACCGTGCCGCCGCGCCGCCGGCCGGTCGTTCAAGCACCCATTCTACGTATCTAGGACGTTGTAAATGGTCAGCTAGCTTCAGCAGCCCCGTCAAGAGGGGGGAAGGAGCGGGGGAACCCCCTGGGCCTGGGGTTTTCCAGGGGCCCGTAAAATTGAAAGCAATGAGAATATACTCTATATTTATCATCAACATACCTATTTCCACTTATTTTTAGAGGCCCGAAAATTTAAAATCATTCATGCTTTCGCAATCGGGCCCCTGTTTGCATGTTATCTGCCAATCTATCAGTCACAAGCTTGCCGAATGATGTTGTTAGGAAATACGAGGCGATGGCAATCTTATTGGAGAGCCAAAAAATGGTAATTTTTTTGGCATTTTGGAATTAATTAGTCATTATAACCCCTTACTTCAGGAGCACTTGGAAAAAGTAAAAATTTCACAACAAGAGCACAAACGTTTCCAAGTCCACTAACTTTCCGTTGAGATTCAAAATGAGTTCATTAAAATTTGTGCCCAACATGTGAATTCAGCTATTTTGAAGGAGATTGAAAACAACGCCAAATACTTCGCTATAATTGTCGATGCAACACTCGATTCAAGTGATGTGGAACAAAACATATTTATTTTGCGATATCTGCGCTTGGAAGAAAATGTGTTCACCATCCAAGAACGGTTTTTGGAATTTGTCGATTGCAACAAAAAAAAACTGGCACCGCAATAGCTAGTTTGATCTGCGAAACATTGGCAAAGAACGAAATCCCGTTAGAAGCCTGTTGTGCACAAGGCTATGAAAATGGAAGCAATATGAAAGAACAGTATAATGGTGCACAAAGGCATATATTAAAAAAAAATCTGAATGCCATTTTCACCATGTGCAGCTCACAGCCTTAACTTGTGTGAAGTCGATTCAGCGAAATGATGTACTACTGCAATAACATTTTTTGGAGTTGTTCAAAAGTGTTTCAAATTGTTTAGCAGCAGTGCCCAACGTTGGGAAATTCTTAAGAAAAATGTGCCCGGATCCCTTCTCAAACTTTCCGATACAAGATGGTCAGCTAAAATTGAAGCAGTGAAACCATCTGAAAAACCTTAGAACATCATTAGAAGCCTTAAGTGATATTAATTCAACTGAAACTCAAAAAGATGTAAATGGCGTTTTAAAATATATGCACACATTTGAATGCGTCCTGATGTCTTCGATTTGGTTCAAGGTTCTTAGCGCTATAAATGAAAGAAGTATCATTCTTCAAGCCAGAAACATGACTATTGACAATGAAATTCGAAATCTTGACCACTTGATCTCCGATTTGAACTTTATTCGAAACGAATGGGATCAAATTTATCTGAATGCAAAGTAGTTGCTACTGGATTGGGGGATTTTCCAGAATCGTTCCCATCGAACCGAAAAAGGCAATTAAAGAGACATTTTGGAGAAAATCGAGGAGCCGGAGAGCAAATTGAAACAGACGAAGAAATAAATTTCAAGAAAAACACCTTTTACGTCATAATTGATTCAATTATAACTGGAATTTCTCGTCGGTTCGATACGATGAAGAATTTGAATGCTACATTTTCATTTTTATGGCAGTTTTCAACAATGGACGAAATTGAGATTAAAAACTCCGCTACAAAGTTCATCCAAAAGTATAACTTGCATGTGTCTCAAGAGTTGAAAGAAGAAATAATTCAGCTGAAAAAACAATTTTGAAGCAGAACTTCCGCCATTGTGTTTGCTCAATACTATTTACTCCCAGAAATTGGAGACGATTTTTCCCAACATTTGTGTTACTCTCCGTACCTGTAACCGTAGCTTGTACCGAACGTTCATTTAGCATCCTTGCCAGAAAAAGAATTTTCATCGTTCGTGGCTCATCACAAGATCGTGTTTCTGGACTTGCTACACTATGTATCGAAGCACCTTTGGCAATGAAATTGAATTTCGATGTAATTAGAAGTTGTTTTGCTGCTCAGAAAGCTAGGAAAGCTCGTTTGCAAAAAGAAATATTTCATTGAATGCAAACTAATTATTCTAATGAACACATTGTGATAATATTTTAATATAAATACGTTTAAATACATACAAAAAGACAAATTTCAAATACGTACTTTTACTTCGCTTTATTTTATTTTCATAGTAGGTAATAGATCTTCATGCTAATTTTTTTTTTAAATAGTTAATCGACCAACCAACATGTCGTTGGCAATATCGAATTGAATGTATGATTCTGTTCGGAATCTGATCTACTCGCATGTAGAAACTATTTTCTATCCATCTTCTATTTCAACTAAACTGGACTATACCCGTGAGATTGATTTGATGATTAGGTAACACTTTTTTTTCGGTTCACTTTGCAAACAATTATTTCCGTTAATTCCAACCAATTTCATGCTATTTGAAATTGAAATTAGAACGTTAGGCATGAACTTTGAAAAAATGGTAAATATGGGGGGCCCGAGATTTTTCCGTCCCGGGCCCGGATATCCTCTCGACGGCCCTGAGCTTCAGTTGTTGGTGAGCTGGACTTTATATGCATATAGATGTAGAGCCAAATGCAAAATACTTAATAATATGCCTTAAGATAGTCCTAATTCCTGAGAACGATGAGGAATCGACACACTTACCGCAGTGGTACTAGCAAAACGATGAAGCATAGGCCTTACAATATCTGTAACCAATCCAGTCTCTACAAATTTCTTCACAATTTTGCCAATTGCTTGCGTAGTTGTAGGATTATGTAAACCATAATATCCTCTTAGAATTACCATTTTTGTAGTAGGTTTTAACAATTTGTATGAGGTGTGCTATAATTAAGCTATCCTTTTTCGTAAATTTCAGACTTTCCACGGAAAAAAAAATTTGTTTAACAAATTAGTTTGACAAATATCGAATTCAAGCCCTATGCTTTGGTACCCCCAAAATGTATAACCCTTTATAAATTATATTTAAATCGACGCTTCAACGAAAAATGATGTTTTTGTCATCTGATAAAATTTTGAGAAAAATCTAATTGACAGGTTTTTTCAATAAAATATAAAAACCTTAAAAAACATTACTCAAAGTTACTAAAAATTGAATTTTGACTCAAATATCTTTTCAAAAACTTGAGATTAAGGCTTCAAAGTTATTTTATCTTATAAGAAATATTGTTTTCAACATTCGGTAAAATTTTGAGAAAAATCGAATTGACAGTTTTTTTTACAAAAAATAAAAACCTAAACAAAAAACAATACTAAAACTTGGTAAAAATTTACTTTCGACTCAAGTAGATTTTCAAAAATTACAAATATTGGCTTCAAACTTATTTCATTTCACAGAAAATGTTATTTTTGATATTTAGTAATTTTTTTATAAAAATCCAACAGTCCGTGTTTTAATAAAAAAATAAAATCTACAAAAAATAGTACGCAAATTTGGTAAAAATTGATACATATAGACAAACTTTTAAGCAAGACAAATCTACAGACGGGATGGGAAGTTATCAGTGTGGGTCGCATTACAGTCTCTTTTTTTAAATTGCTATGGTAAAAAAACCACCCACGCACTTTTCTTGAGAGTCCTTTTTGCATCTTTCTGCATTATTATCTGTATAACAATATATATTTCAACTCGGTATCTCTACTGTTTCTGGAGCTATGGACGACGAAAAAAACGTCGCGAACGTACGGAGCGGACGTACGAACGTACGTACATACGCACGCACAGACATCTTTCTAAAAATCTTTTATTTCGTATACGATCTTGAAACGTATTATAAACTTCTTATGGGAAGTTAACAAGAAAAGTATATGTAAGAAGATTCGACGTAAGACTGCTTCAAATGCAAGAGACTGCCATGTCCCTTTCCGATCAATTCTTTAACAACCTCTTTAGAAGTCCTATACTGACTGCATTAATCATTAAATACTAGTGGCAACATTATCTTGCAGCCGTCAGAGATGCCGCACCAACTCATTTGCAAAATATGGTCGCAAAAAAGCATGTCCGATGAGTGGACTCTCAGCATAGTTTGCCCAATAGGTACATAAGAAAGAAGACCCCCTGAATTGCGCCAACTACTGAGGCATCAGTCTCTTGAACATCGCATATAAGATCCTTTCTGCCTCATAGGCCGATATCAGTGTGACTACAGACCAGGAAAGTCCGCTATCGACTAAATATTCACACTACGGCAGATCTTGGAAAAAGCCCATAATCATTGCCATTGGTCAAATTCAACCTGATTTATCCGCCAAATTCATCGGAAACTGGACCTCTTTGAATGCGCTCCACCCAGCAAAGCAGTGGCGGCCATTTAAAAGATGGTACGGATAGTAAAATGAACAACTATATCCATTTCTAACAACTAAGGATGTATTTTTTTTTAAATTCATAACCGTTTACCTTTTTTATCATTTCATAAGATAGTTTCGCCTTCTTAAAACGATGAACTTGCATTTTAAAGTAAAAGCTTCCAAGTACCTCTTCATCGTTCATATGTAGCTAAGGTTTAGTAACAAAACTTTTCTTATGGCTGAAAATTATACCTTCCCAAAAGCTAGGCAAGGATTAATTGCAACGTGTCATTTTAGATTTTTGATAAATATAGAAATGTACCTAAGCGAAGACTTCTTCTTCACCTTAGGTATATTACCCAGAGTGTGGGATCCTGCATCCTATTCCACATAAATCAGAACTGAAAAATACTAAAAAAAAAAAGATAAGTGAGAAAAAGTTGTTTGCGAAGAGAGGGTTTTGCAGTTGTTTTCTTCCCTTAAGTGTGGTTTCAAAAACGGGTACATTGCAGGGTTGTGTGTAGATAGGGTGGATACTGGATATGTCTTTTTTTCTTCATTTTTAGCTTTTAGTAATTCTGTCGATTCCTGACTTGGTTGTTCTTGTTGGGATTTAGCTAAAAGTTTTTCTTATTTTTTCAGTGTGTGCCAACCTTAAGGCATCGAAGTAGAGGCGTTTGCTTGAAAGTTTATTGATGACCTGGCATTGCACGGATATGCCTTTAGATTGCAACCCTGTAGTAATTTTTATAAAGTTTGAAAATACATGACGGAGAAAAAAAATCTGATATTTTGTGTGTTCTTTTCTCAAAGAACAGTCGTAGTGCAACATATTACATGTTTTTTTTTATCGCAATTATTAATCTTTGAAAGGCATTCATTGACTGCAGAATACTCAACTTACTTACCATTTGCCTGCCATGTTACTTCTTACATAATTAACTATTAGATGATTTTCTTTTAAATGTTTTTAATTAAAATAAAACATTTTCATTGGTAGAAAAATGCGTATCAGTCGATATAGTTTTGGCTTACATTTGATAAAAGTTTTATAATATGAAAGGCGATTGAAGAGAGAATAATAGAATTATGTTTTGAAGTTTTATACGAATTTTTATACGTTCACCAACCACGTCATAAACAAAAGCCCGAAATGGTCTGTTATCAGAAAAATAATTACATAATGTACTTTGACAACGTTCAATGGTGAAGTTTCGCATTTTACAATTAATATCGAATAGTTCCCAAAACCAATATAGACCAAGTCTCCTCATTCATTGCTGATACATTCTTCTTTTGGTACTTTCTGTCATTTTAGCTTAAATATTGTTTTTGAGACTATCTTGGGTTTCTTCATATAATCTTTTCTCTTCAAAAATCTCCACAAAATGGAGCCCTTCGAAGTTATAGAATTGTAGATCTGGGCGGCCATACAATATCGACACTTTTGATTATCAAATATTGAAATCGGTTCATTAGTTCCTGAGAATTATAAAAACAAAATCAAGTTTCTATGAGCGGTACCCTTCTGGAGCAATATAAAAATACATTTTTTAACTAAAGGAACCGAAGTTAAGAAAAAAAAAATTAGAGAAAATTTAATAATAGTCAAAAAATTAAGACAGTATTGATATGGGGTAAATTTTTTTCAGGTGGAAAAGCAAATAGTGCGCTTATAGTGGAGGGAAATTGTTTTGCCGAGAAAAGATATTTAGTCTGGACGAATCATCATCTTATATATTATTTCGTTAGCATGTCTCCCTTATTCGGCTCTCATACGGAACTAATTTTAGCAAATAAGGTGTCAAAACAAAGAGAATTTTCCGTAGACTATGCGAATTGTATTTTATTGAATATCAATTTAAAATTTGTTGAAAAAACTTAACTTTTTATTATAATAAAAATATGAAATAAAAAAGGGTTTGTGTATTTGAATGAACTAATCGAATACACATCATTTTTTGTCGGTAAACTAGTTTCCAGGTATGTATTTCCTTTGTATATACAAAGGCGCGATTCATCCCAAGACCAGGGATGAGAATGCTAAGCCCGAAAAGTGAAGCATTTTGCCCAAAAAAACGAAGTAGATTTGTAAAATATGTAGCAGATAATGAAAAAAACAAAAAATACAAACAAAACAAATTTATTTTCATTTTATTTTACATCCATATAACGAAAACATACATTGACTAGAACAAGTTTCACAAATTCATATATTATAGTACATACTATTTAGGTAAATTATTACATTGAAATAAATAGGAACATTCTGTTTTAAATTAAATTAGATTTTCCTCTTAAGGAAACATAACACAAATTCATAAAATATTATAAAGTATATGCATATAATAAGGATTTTAATCGGTTCTTAATACGTAGCCCTCCTGAACATATTTAAACTTTGAAAAATATCGTAATAACTTCTTGGGAGGCTTAAAATCTTCCAGCCCAGCCACAAATTCTCTTATTAATAAAATCGTTTTTCGGTTGCTGCACTGCTATGCGGTAAACTAGCTAGTGTAAGCATATAGTCGGGCAACACCCTAAACATAAATTCTTCCAATATATTTTTCTGAGAGTGTAAACGCGTCCAAAACTCAACAACATCTTCGTCGTCGTTCATTTTTATACTTTTAGTAACCATAAGCGTTCTTAATTCGGAGTTCAGAGTTTCTATGTTTGTTACATTATTATCAAAATAAGGAAATTCATTCAAAAGTGGAAGGATTGTCGGATATGTTTCAGTTTGAATTACTTTTGGATCCAAAAGTTCTAACAATTCTAACTTTTTGTCAGTTAAATCAAAACGAAGTTTTTTCAGTTAACAAAAAATGAATCAATGCAACACATCTTAAATGAAATTTTGTGCGTTAGAAAAAATTTTAAAACGAAGTAGAAATAAGTTGCTACGTAGCAGATATTAAAAATAAATTAATGAAGTAGATCTGCTACATAAGAAGTAAATACTCATCTCTGCCCAAGACACAACTCATCCTAGGACAACTCATCCCGGAAATGAAAAATACTTGTTAGAATACTTAACGAAAACAATTGTTTGTGTATTAAAGTAGTTCGTTCAAAGCTTTTTCCTTTAGCTTTATTTTAATTTCATATTAGAAAAACCAGGATGGAAAATAAATTATCTGAAGATAAGAAAGAGGAAGAACATGTATGTTTAAATTGTAAAGCGATAGCCTTTTGGTTGTGTAGTTAGGTAGGTCGTCGCCTGGATAAACTATTGCCGTATGTGCAAAATTGAGGTTTTGAGATTTGAATGCAGTTTTGTTATTTCAATTTTTCTCTACAAACCTGTGAAATCGATTTTTCGATATCTGTCCTAGTTTCCGAGATAATCAACTTGCATTTTGTCGTATGTGTATAGGTTCTAATCGTTTCAGTAGTTAATTGTCGTATGTACATCACACTGCACATACAACAATATTTTACTGAAATTCTGGTAAACATTTGTCGTATGTCCCATAAGGAAATACACAGTCTAGTGTAATTTCAGTCGCAGTCAAGATGTCGTGCAGGTCGGACGAGTCCCCAGCGCCGAGCTTATCAGAGGAGCTTTATGCGTATGATAATGCGTACAAAAAGCATAATTGTGTGGATATGATTTTTTTAAATTCTTTAAGCATGCGCAATGAAATATTGGGGGATATATCACTTGATCCTGATCCATTGGGTACCTCTTGTGTGAGCGACAACGACTTTTCGGCAGACGATGAGGATGACGATCCCACTTACCATTTGGAAAATGAACCCTCGGCCCTACGAAATTTTTATAAAACTGCACATGAAGTTGTTATGTCTACTCCATCTACATCTACTAACCAACCCAACGAGCGTAACCTCCCATCCGATTACAGCACCTCTTGTTACTTATTTAATTTGTAAGTTTTAATTTCTTATAATTTTACTTTAATATTATTTTGGTTTTGACAGCGTGTAGTGCTACTCCAACTATTACCAGGAAAAGAAAAAGAAACCCTTCATTGTGGAAACAAAATGTAAGAAAAAGTCGTCGGGAGCAGGGTCTTCCATTTAAAGCAAGAAGTGGTGTCGTAAAGCCTGGTAAAAGAATGAGTGAAGCTTGCAAACAATCGTGTTTTTATGGTTGCTCCCGTAGTATTACTGACATAGAGAGATTAAACATTCATAAGTATTTCTGGAGTCTTACCTCTGAAGAAAAGAAGATTTTGTATGGAAAATTCATCAAACAAGACGATATTTATTTTATACATATTTTATGTATTGAATTAAATGTTTATTTACTTTTTTAAGAATTATTAAGAATCAAAATAAATTTTTAACTTTTTTTAAGAAAAAGGTTTTACTCTGTTTTTTTTCACATTTAATTTATTTTCAGTGTGTCGTATGTTATACACTTTTGTCGTATTGGACTTGATTATTTTTTGTCGTATGTGTCATAATTTTGTCGGATGTGTTTGACTGACAAATAATTTTGGTGAAAACGTTACATACGACAACGGCATATTGGAGAAAATCACCTATTATTTGTTTCTGGATTGTAATATTAGAATAATTTCAACATGATTCAATTCACAAAAGTTTTCTGCATATATCATGTAATTTTCAAAAAAATCCACCGTCGGGTTTTCGGGAAAAAAAAATCTGAACTTTGATTGCGTTTTCCCAAAAGTAGTCGAATGTAACATACGACAATAGTTTATCCAGGCGACGAGGTGTCTAAAACGAATAAAGAATAGTTCATTGGTGTTCTCAGGTACGAACAGGTACAAGAAATTGCTATTCATGTGTTGTGTACAGTCAGGCTCTTGTGAATGTTATTAAAATTTTGTCAAAATAATGCGCTCTTTCGGCCTCAGGCACAGTTAAAATAATTTAAAAAAAAAATATTTTAAGATTCAAAATTTTACCTGAAAAATAAGTTTGTCCTCAAAAAATTTAAATGTCATTTTATAAATCAAAAAACCCTTGATTTTTGAATTTTTTTTTTTAATTAATTTTTTATGTGTACAATTTTTCAATTTTGTTCTAAAAATATTTTTGGCATGCAGTTATTTAGTGATTGTAAATAAACGCTCTACATTTGAATTTCGTAAAAAAATGTTGAACAAAATAACGGTTCTATGAGCGGTACCTTTCCGGAGCAATACAAAAATATGTATGTTTTTCTTATTTAAAGAAGCCAAGTTAAGAAATACAATTTTTGAGAAAATTTAAAAAAAATCTATCGGTTTGTTTTTGAGAAAATTCGAATTTTCGTTTTTTGACCAAAAAATTGTATGGGGGCCACTGTTAGTTTTGATCTTAAAAAAAAAATTTTAAAAACGCCTAACGCGAATTTGCTCAAAACGTTAACTTCCAAGTTTGAACTCAATCGACCCAATGGTTTAGGCTGTAGGAGCGTGGACAGACAGACAGAACAGACCGGACGGAATCGCGGGACCCACTTTTTTCGACTTCACTACCATCGTAATATCATGTTTGATTAAAATCTCGAGTTCGCAATTTTTACGAATGCAAAACTTGCCATACCTTGACTTGTGTAGGTTGTTTTATACACACTTTTCTCATGCAAACTTTAAAAATTCTAACTTGTAGTCAAGACACATGTATTTTTAGATGATCTGATTATTTTTTGGTTCAAGTGCCATCACGAAGAATAAAAAAAAAAGACATCCGGAGATAAAACAGAGCCTTGTGGCATGCCATTGTTTGTTTAATATGGAACTTGTCCCCATCCAATTAACATTAAATCCTCATGTAAACCGAATTCTAACACCGTTTTCTAAAAGTAAAAAAAAAGGAGGGTGGGATGCGATCCACACTCATAAATTCCCATCCCTTTTACTAATAATATTTTGAAAATGATGAAATAGTTTGATTTCAAAATCTATTTTTCTTATCTAGGTTTTTAATCGAAAACCAATCCTTACCAATTTTAGTACGATTTGTTTTATTTCTTATACAAACGTATTTGTTTTTTCTAAGAAAATTCTGCACAAAATGAAATCATTTTGAAGCTAATACCTCCATTTATTCACGAGATATCGAAAATCGAACATCAATTTTTACCAACTTTTAGTAGTGTTTTTTTTTAGGTGTTTATATTTTGTAAGAAAATTGTCAATTCGCTATTTCTCAAAATTTTACCAAATGTCAAAAACTTTATTCTTCGTTGCATAAAATTATTTTGGAGAAAAAATAATTTTTTGTTCGTAAAGTATTCGACATCTCTCTAAAAATCTTTAATATATGGGTACTCTAAGGACCTTGTGTAGTAATCAGGCCCAGTGGCAACACTGTATCAGTGCAATAATATAATAATATATAATAGTTATACTCACACATCAACATATGTAAACCGTTGTTACTAGTACATAAGTATATATTCCCTAGTTAAATTTCCCTCTTGTACAAATTCCCCTAGCTTGTAAGAAGAAAGAATAAAGATGAGTCAGTCTGAAAACGAACTCGAAACGAATAAGTTGTGCGTATTATTCTTCTGAAGACTTTAAATATAATAATTATTCGGCCAACAGATTTGCTTACTTCAACCTCAGAAGTGGGATACAGCCCTAATAGCTACCTGGCAATTAGTATAAACAATTAAAATAGTAAGCTGTATTCGTTCGCGAACAAACGTGTGCGCGTCCCCGACATTCATATTCTCATTTTTTTTTAGTTGTTGTTTGAATTCAACTGCCGCAGTGTTCCGTTTTGATTTTTTTTTTTCTCTTTTCTTCCATTTTCCCCCTAAAAACAAATTATTAGTGCAACATGAGTGACTCAAAGGAGCTGAGTGAGTATTCTGTGGTGCAGCTGCGAGAATGGCTGCAACGTTTGAAGATGCCAAGCAGCGGTACAAAATCAACGCTAATACTACGTCTAAATGGTGTACCCGTAGAGGTACGAGGAGAGAAGCCAACGGATAAGAAAACAAATGACAAAGATGAGAAAAATAAAAATAACAACAGCAACGACGACGGCGCGGACGGCGACAACGAAGCGAACAACGAGGGTGACAACGATAGCAAGAGCAACAATGGTGAGAATGACAACGACGATGGCGAAGGCGACAACGGCGGAGACGATGGCGAAGGCGACAACGGCGGAGACGATGGCGAAGATGACGACGAGGATGACAACGACAACGAAAGCAGCAATAACGATGAGGAAAGAGAGTGTCATCACAGTGATGGTGTCGACACACAATCGTTGCTGAAGAAGAAAAATGAACTTCTCGTAAGAGAATTAAAACTGATCAAAAGAGAACGAGATTTATTGACAAAGGAAAATGAACTCTTGAGAAGACAACAAATTGAATTTAAAAAGCAACAACGAACAACTGAAGCGAACAAAAACAAAAATAAACGACGAGACGAAGAAATAGACGACAAAGAAGAGAGAAGATATAATACGTACAAAGAAATGTTGCCGGAATACGATGGTGGTAATAATTTTGATGTCTGGCTGGCGCAATTGAGGAGTACGGAGAAAGCATACAATGTTGATAAGACATTGTTGCGCAAGCTTTTTGTAAACAAGTTGAGAGGCAAAGCTCAACAGTGGTTATTTTCTAAGCCAAATTTTGCTGAACAGGACATCAACGATCTGATTCGAGAAATGACTAAAATGTTCGGTGGTAAGGAGAATAAAATCTCGATGAGGAGAAAATTTGAAGCCAGGAAGTGGCGCTACAACGAAACGTTTCCAGAGTACTACAATGACAAAGTGGTGCTGTCCAATGGGATGGGCATCGAGGAGGATGAATTCATCGAATACGTCGTAGAAGGCATAAGCGATGAAAACCTGCGACTTTATGCTCATGTCAGCAATTTTAAAGACAAGTCGCATCTACTCCGGACATTGGGTAAGGTCGAGCAGCCAAGACCCAACAACTTCCAGTCAACGTCAAGGGCAGCGATGGCAGCAACGGCAGCGACAGCAACAACTACGACGGCAGCGACAACGATGCGGCAACAAAAAAAAGAAGGACCGAGATGCTACAATTGCAATTGCGTAGGACATATAGCCACCGAGTGCAGAAAAAGTAAAAGAGAGTTTGGAGCATGCTATGGGTGCGGCTCGATGGAGCATCGGTTGACGACGTGTCCAAAGAAGAAGTACACCGTCCAGTTGGTGGAGAAAAACAACGACGACTTCGTAAGTTATTTATATTTAAAAATTAAAATAGGTGAGAAAACAGAAAATTTCTTTCTAGAATGCCTTGTAGACACCGGTAGTCCCATAAGTTTTATGAAACGTTCGTGCCTTCCCGAAGGAGTAAATTTAAATTTAAAAACTAACGATGTAACTTATTATGGTATTAATAAAAGTAAACTCGTAATTTTCGGAAAGTTTTGTTGTCTCGTTGAATGGGAAAATCTTTTGATTTCGGTAGAACTATTTGTGGTTGACGATAAGTCAACAGGTTATGAGGTTGTTCTGGGAAGAAATTTTTTGAAGGCTGGAAATTTTAAATTAATTTCAAATTATGAAAACAATGAATATATGAAAAGACAAACTTATGAAAAATTAAACGAGAAAATTAATAAAACAATTGATAGTCAAAATTATAAAAGTTATGAAAAAGAACAAAATGATAATTAAAATTGTATAAAATTTAACGATGAGTCAATAATTAGTTTAGACAATAAAAAACTTAATGAAAATAAAAACAACGATGAGTCTAAAGGTAAACAAAACAACGAGAGAAATATAGTTGTACCAATTTATAACCACAATGTTAACGAATTTAGAGCAAATAAAAACAGTATAATCGAAAATAATGTAAATATTAACAAAGATAATGAAGATTTTGTAAAAACTTTAATGATGATAGATTGCAATTATGATGTATGTGAAGAGAAAACTTTAAAAATTGGAAATAATGTAAATTATGCAACTCAAAAATGTTTACAAGATATTTACAAAAATTGTTATCTGGTGCCTCGACGTCCGGTAGAACCATTAGTAAAAACAGAGATGAAGTTAAATCTAAGCTCAGATAAACCTTTTTATGGGCCGCCTCGTAGGTTGTCATACACAGAAAAGTCAGAGTTAAACAAATTGCTAGATGAGTATTTAGAAAAACGTTCCATTAGGCCAAGTGAGTCAGAATTTGTTTCTCCTATAGTCCTAGTAAAGAAAAAAACTGGTGACCTTAGAATGTGCATAGACTATAGAGTTTTAAATAAAGTAACTACAAAAGATAGTTTTCCTATACCGCTGATAGATGATTTGTTAGATCGTATGGCAGACAAACTGGTGTTTACCAAATTAGATTTGAAAAACGGATTCTTCCATGTATATATGCATGAAGATTCAGTCAAGTATACGTCATTCGTTACACCTTTAGGGCAATACGAATTTTTGAGAATGCCGTTTGGTTTAAGAAATGCCCCATCCGTTTTTCAAAGACACGTTAATAAAATTTTTGCGGATATGATAAAAAAAGATGAGGTTATAATATATCTCGACGACATAATGATAGCAACAAAGGATATTGGCAAACATTTGACGATTTTAAAGGAAGTTTTTAGGAGACTTGTTGTAAACAAGTTAGAATTAAGGTTGGATAAGTGTGAATTCCTTCAGTCAAAGATCAAGTATTTGGGTTATACTGTTACTGGAGAAGGTATACAAGCCGATGATAAGGGTTTAGAGTCGATACAAAAATTTCCACTGCCACAAAACGTACATTCGGTTCAAAGTTTTCTGGGTCTATGTTCGTATTTCCGCAGGTTTGTAAAAAACTTTTCAATTATAGCTAAGCCACTTTACGATCTTACAAGAAAAAACAAAGTGTTTCAATTCGGTGCAGAGGAATTAAAGTCATTTGAAGTACTTAAACAAAAATTGATAGAATCTCCAATTTTAGCACTATATAACCCCAAAGACTATACAGAATTACACTGTGATGCAAGTGCAATAGGTTTAGGAGCAATATTGCTACAAAGAAAAGACGACGGAAAGTTACATCCTATTTTCTATTTTTCCAGAAGAACTACAGACGACGAAGCGAAATTTCATAGTTTTGAGTTAGAAACTTTAGCTATAGTTACCGCACTTAAGAGATTTAGAGTATATTTACAAGGCAAACATTTTAAGATAGTGACGGATTGCAATTCCCTTACAATGACACTTAACAAAAAAGAACTAAATCCACGAATAGCAAGGTGGGCGTTAGAACTCCAAAACTACGATTACGAACTAGAACATAGAGCTGGTACACGTATGCAACACGTAGATGCCTTGAGCCGTTCAACGAACATTTTAATGTTGGAAACTAATAGTTTTGAGGAAAACTTAGTTATATCACAAGGTAAAGACAACGTTTTAGTAAAACTTAGAGATTTGTTGCTGAAGTCAGAACATCAATTATATGAAATGCGAAATGGTGTTATATATAAAAAACAAAACGATGGGACAATTTTATTCTGCGTTCCTGAAAGTATGGAAAAGCATGTTATGTATAAATACCACGACGAGATGGGACACATAGGTACTGACAAAATGATTGAACTTATAAAGAAGAGTTATTGGTTTCCTAAGATGAGGGACAAAGTTAGTACGCATATACAAAATTGTTTCAAGTGCATAGTTTATTCCTCTAAACATGGAAAAGAAGAGGGATTTTTGAACAATATTCCCAAAGGCGATGTTCCATTCGAAGTGGTGCACATAGACCATTACGGGCCGGTCGACAATTCCCGCAACGTTAAGAAACATATTTTGGTGGTCATCGATGCGTTTACGAAGTTTGTTAGATTGTACTCCACGAAAACAACGAATACAAAAGAGGTAGTTAAAGCGTTGTCTGACTATTTTCGATCATACAGCAGACCAAAGTGTATAATATCAGATAGAGGAAGCGCGTTTACGTCTGGAGAATTCAAAGAATTTTTGTTAGAAAACAACGTAAAACATATTCAAATTGCGACAGGTTCACCACAGGCAAATGGTCAGGTTGAAAGAGTCAACAGAAATATAGGTCCGATGTTAGCCAAGTTAGTTAAACCAGAAGAAGGAGTCTACTGGGACCACGTTGTAGAAAAAGACGAGTTCACATTAAACAATACCGTCAATCGAATGATAGGAAAGCATCCAAGCGTTATGCTGTTTGGAGTAGATCAAAGGGGACAAATTATAGACGACTTTAAAGACAATTTAGTAGAAGTTCAACAAAAGATAGTTCAAAAGGATCACAAACAGATAAGACAAGAGGCAATAGTAAAACAGGAACAAGCACAGGCTTATAATAAAAAGTATGTAGATAAAAAACGACAACGACCAAATAAGTATGAGTCAGGAGATTATGTGTTAATAAAAAATTTTGATTCACATCCGGGAGCGTCGAAAAAGTTGTTACCAAAATTTAAGGGACCATACCAAATAGTAAAAGTGTTAAGAAACGATAGATATGTAATCAAAGATGTGGACAATTTTCAACAAACGCGGTTACCATATAAGGGTGTATGGGCAGTTAGTAATATGAGACCATGGTTCGGAAATCGAGGTGCCAAACATAAAAACGTTCAATAAATTGTAAAGATCAGGTGATCTTAAGTGGTCAGAATGGCCGAATTGTAGTAATCAGGCCCAGTGGCAACACTGTATCAGTGCAATAATATAATAATATATAATAGTTATACTCACACATCAACATATGTAAACCGTTGTTACTAGTACATAAGTATATATTCCCTAGTTAAATTTCCCTCTTGTACAAATTCCCCTAGCTTGTAAGAAGAAAGAATAAAGATGAGTCAGTCTGAAAACGAACTCGAAACGAATAAGTTGTGCGTATTATTCTTCTGAAGACTTTAAATATAATAATTATTCGGCCAACAGATTTGCTTACTTCACTTGAAACATCGAAAAATGTCAAAATTTTCAATTAGTCACATAGGATCGATTACAATATGCAGCTTCTTATAAGAAGTTAAAAAGAGTGATGAAATTAATCAGATCCTTGTTCATTTTAATAGAAATAATTTCACAGCTGATAAAGTCATTATTAGCATTCTAAGAAAATAATTTAAGGGGCTCTCCAGTCCCAACTTTCTTACATCAGTAACTTCTCCCTAAGAATAATTTTCTTGCTTCGAAAACCATATATACATTTTCAAACATACATATTTCCGCTTTTCACTCTTTAAAAATTTCTGTTTCGAAACTATAAAAACTAAATTTCCATTATATTTGTGTTATGCAGATGAAAGAATAACAACGTATTGAAAAATAAGGCACTTTGCCTTTCATCAAACATCAATTTCTGACGAGGTTTTCAATATTTGTTTTCAATTTCTTATCTCAATCAATAGCTACATACGAGTACACTTTATAGTTTTCGAATTCAGCTTTCCAATTTCTCCTAAACAAATAACCGTTAAAATAAACACCTAGCCAGATTTGCCCAACAACAATACGAAAAAATGCACTTCAAAACCAAAAAAACTCCAAGCCGCTAGGTTCCTTTTTTTCGACACAAAATCAAGCTTCTGTTTGTTTCTTCTTTTCAAACAGTTAAACAATCGAAGTTACCTTCGGCAATTTTGCCCAAAAAATAAAGAAAACTACTTCCATTTATTCGCTATTCGCTTATAGCTAAGCTACAGCTATACGAGTAACAGTACCTATACAATATTGAGGGAAGTACCTACATAATCGCGAACACCGTTGTTTACCTTAACTGCTATCTTTGCGGAATGTTTTTGTTGTTTTGACGAAATGGTAAAAGCAAGCAGGCAGTCGTTGTCGTACAGTCGTAGTCGTCAGTAACTACCTCCTGCAGTCTGCTGATCCTGTTTCAGCATTTATATCGCCAGAAGGACTGGCAGCGATACAGTACCACTGTAGCTTTGTAGCGCACTCAGCCTTCAGCTTCAGTTTCAGCCTCAGCTAGCACAGCACTTAGTATAGGAAGTTAAAAGAATGCGCGCCCTCTGTTGTTAGTCAAAAATTTGCATCAAAACAACCAATGGCAGAAGAAATTAACACAAAAAATAAAAAAATAAACTGAGAATAAAAATTTAAAAAAAGAAAAAACCAACAACAACGACAACGAGTATAAAATCAGGACTTTTATGTGAGTGCATTCGTTTGGCATCGTCACGTAAAGCATAAGCCCTACAGGAGCACCGAGGATTCATTGCCTCCGACTCCGACAGAAACGTGCAATTTCCACGTAAAATTGTCATAATTCTCGTCGCCTGGCCTTAGGCCGATATGAGTGGTTTTTAGAAAAACGAGTTCATTTGTTCTAATTTGTCACGTCACGGCAGCCAGCACAGAGCCAGAGCTAACACAGCACGAGATACTAAATGGGGCAAAAAAGTCCATGATGGATGGCAAATGTATTTGAACTTTTAGCAAAGTTCACGTTTTAGTTCATTTGAGTTGAGGAGAAAAAAAGAAACACAAGTAAACTTACTGATTCGTATCCTTTTATAAAATGTAACGTAATTGGTTGGATTGAATTTTATCTAATAAATAAATTAATTTTTCATGTATGCAGGATTGCAGGTATCTAATTTGGGGAAAATTATTTTACAATCCACTGAGTAAGCAATTGGTTATGAATTTAATAAAGAATTTGTTGTTGTTTGCATCATTCAAAAAATATATATGTATATGTATATATTATTAATAATTTTGCACCAGGTCCAGGTGTATAGCTAAATTTAATATGCCTGATGGCGGTGTAGGTTAATAAAGTGGATTTTTATGTAAGAATTATTGTGCATTAAAAAATGTTTCATACCCTAATATTTTTAAACAGAATAGAAAAATTGTAGCAGTTCATATAGAAAAGAAGTTTTGAGGCCGGAATTTTTATTATTTTTTATCAAGTAAAATCTATGCATTTTTTTTTTTTTTATAATTAGCGAACACTAAAAGGGTTTTGTATACCTTTAATATGCCAAAGACACAGTGTGAGCATTAGGAAAAGAGGGAAGGGTTGGATAGGAGGTGTCGGTGTACATTGATTTTAAATTTCTGAACATTGCAATGACAGGGAAAGATAGAGCGTGGCAAGGCGTTCCACATTCGCGTAGTACGGCTTAAAAAAGAATCTCTTTCCGAGGATATCAAGATTTTCCATATCGTTAATGCAAGTGTCATTCATAGATAGTGGCAAAGAGGGTTTATCTCGCTTTAACGATACAAGACAGCATTGCGTTTTCGAAGCATTAAATTCCACACGATTTTTTATTCCCCATTGTACAATGCTGTGTAGGTTGGAATTTAATGAACTTATCATATTTTGCCGTTGCAGTTCCACATCCGAAGAGGAGAGTTGTGAGTCTGGAAACGAATATGAAAAGCTAAGAGTGCTATCGTCAGCGAAACAATGTAATGGATTAGAAGTTGCAGACAGGAGATCATTTATAAAAATGAGGAAGAGGGTCGGAGACAAAACGGAGCCCTGGGGCACACCAGCATTTATTTTATGAGTTTCAGACTTGAATCCGTTCAAAACAACTTGTATTGAACGGTTCGAAAGAAAATTTCTAATCCAACGAAGAAGAGATTCGTCGATACCGAAAGCACGCATTTTCGATAAGAGAGCAAAATGCCAGACTTTATCAAATGCCTTTGAAATATCAAGTGCAATAATCTTACTTTCTCCAAAACGATGTAAAGATTTGTTCCACTGTTCGGTGAGATGAACCATGAGATCACCAGTGGACCTATTGCTACGAAAACCGTATTGCCAGTCATTAAGAAGCTTCCGTTCCTCAAGATATTTTTAAGCTGATAATTAATCAGCGTTCCCATGACCTTAGAAAGAAGGGACGTTAGCACTATCGGTCGATAATTTGCGGGAGAAGAAGATTCGCCTTTGTTGGGATTGGCTGAACAAATGCAGTTTTCCAACTACTCGGAACGAGCCCAGAACGAGGATATATGGAAAAACTTACGCAGTGGATTTGCTAGCGTGGAATAACACCTCTTCAGAATAATAGCGTAGATACCATCTGAATCAGCGGATTTATGAATGTTGAGATCTTTAAGAGCTTTCGCCACAGTACGAGTACGAAAATAGATTAGTCCCATAGTCATTTACGCGTTCCATAGTCATTTACGCGTTCAAGAACTGGGGGAGCCATAACACTATCTGGTAAGGCGGAATTTTCGGCGAACTGCCTTGCAAACAAATTAACTTTATCAATAGAGCTAGCTAAAGGAGTATCATTGACAACAAGCGTAGGAACCGAGGAAGACGAAGAATTCCTCATATTTTTTACAAATGACCAAAAATTCTTACTGCCTTTGTGACATTGCAGTATTTTTCGCCGTAATTTTTGGCCATGTACAAATTTGGTCCTTCGAATATAGGCGTTGCAGGCCTTCCTGGCTTGCTTAAACTTTTTCCGGTTTTCCTCAGTTGGGTTGGCTTTAAAACACCGGAAGCTCACCTCTTTCTCCTTGATAACCTCTTTGCAGCTCGAATCGAACCATGATTTAAACTTGCGTTTAATACTTTTAACCCTATTCGTGATAAACGTTTCCATTCTCTCAACTCGGAATGTCTTCAAAACTTTTAAATGTATTAAGGAATATGTATACTGGTACAGAAGAAGCGGTTTGGGATGGATCTACGTTCTCACAATACTGGTGTTAAACAAGGATGCCCTTTGAGTGCTTTGCTGTTTGCGTTGTTCATTATTAACGATATTGGCAAATATCTTCCTGGGTGGGATTCGGATAGCTGATGGCACTACAATCAATGTTTTACTCTATGCAGATCTAGTGATCCTTTCAGAGTCACCAGAAAATTTGCAGCTTATGATAAATCGGTTGTCAACATACGGCAACACATGGGACTTACAATAAATATTAAAAAATCCAAAATCATGGTATTCACAAGATCTTCTCACAGTTTTGTTAGAGAATGTTGGTTCTTCAATAGCCATCGTCTTGAAATCACTAAAGATTATTATTTGGGAGTGAAGTTGAACAAAACGATGGATTTCAAAAATCATCTAATTGAAAAGGCGAAGTCTTCGCAAAGCTTGCTGAATATGACATGGAGGAATATTTTCTCAAACCAAAATGTATTGCTGTCAGCCAAATACAAAATATTTGAATGTGTTGTTAAAACATCTCTTTGTTACTCGGCACAAGTTTGGGGAACGGATGAATTTGAAGCAGTAGAAAAGCTCCAAAGAAATTTCATAAAAAAACTTTTTAATCTGCCAAATGGAACACCTAACTACGCAATTTATTTAGAAACGGGGGTTGCAAAACTGTTTACCAACACCCTTAAGATGCGGGCCGACTACATCTATAAAGTTGCTTCACATTCAGATGCTCGTTTGACGAAGAAAATGCTCATTTATGAAATGCGGAATAAGGACTGATGGGTTACAAAATGGTAAAATATTGGCGATATCTGTGGAGAAGTTATCCAATTTGATTTGAATAACTTGGATCAACTACAGCAGCAGCTTTACAAGATAATTCAAAAACACGAAGACTTTGTTCGAGAAAAATTAGTAGCAGAGGCTGAGCAGTCTGAGAGCAGAATAATTTACTCACAACTAAATCATAACCTTTTAGGCAATAATTATTTTGAAAACAGATTCAGCTATAAAGAAAAATCGTTAATATTCAAATCCAGATGAGAGCTCCTAACCTTAAATGGCAGTCCATACAACGGAAATTTCCAGCAATTCGATTTTTCCCAAAATTTTTAAGAATGTTGAAAACAATATTTCTAATAAGATACAATTAGTTTGAAGCCATAATCTCAAATTTTTCAAAAGATATTTGAGGCGAAAATCATTTTGTAACAACTTTTAGTAATGTTTTTTTAAGGTTTTAATTTTTTTATAAAAAATAATGTCAATTCGATTGTTCTCAAAATTGTAATAGATGTCAAAAACGTTAGTTTTCGTTGTAACAAAATTATTTTGGAGATAAAATCACGTTCTGTTCGTAAAATATTCAATGTGACAGTTATTAACTTCCCATAGAAAGTTATTGTAATCGGTACGATTTGTCGAATTGAAAATTTTGACATGTCTCGACGTTTCAAGGTCCCTAGAGTCTAAATAAAAGATTTTTAAAGAGATGTCTGTGCGTGCGTGTGTACTGTACATTTTACGTCTGTACGTTTGTACGATTAAGAACCTTTTTCTTCGTCCATAGCTAAAGAACCAGAAGAGATATCGACTTCAAATAAATTTTATACAGATAATAATGTATAATAAAAAAATTGCAAGGGTGTTTTTTTTTTTTACCATAGCAATTTAAAAAGAGGTGAACATTTTTGTTAAATCAAAATATCTCACGAACCAATAACGCCATCGACTTTTTTTTATCTTGTGCTTATTTCGTGACACTTGGTTCATGTCTGATTTGACAGATAATTAGTTTTATCCTTCCGCTGAATAAACATGGTTGTGTATACGCTTGAACAACGCTGGGAAATATTGCGACATTACTTTGAAAATCATGGTAATGTTGCAGAATGTGTGCGAAAATTGCGTTCAGATTTTGGGAGAAGAGAAGCACCGTCAGCTTCGTTTGTTTGTTATCTTGTGAAAAAAGTGAAAGAAACTGGCATCCCATCGATAAACCAAAGTGTGTGAAAAGTCAGTGCGTACACCCGAGAATATTGCTACTGTGGCAGAAAATGTGCGTGAAGCGCTATCAACATCAATTCACCGTTCCTCGTTCTCAACAATTGAACATTTCGGTGACATCATTGAGACGAATTTTGCCGTGGCCGTTACAGTCAATGGCGATCGTTATCAGGTCATGTTGAACGATTTTTTTTTCACGAAAATAGAAGAAGAGGATATTGACAACATTTGGTTTCAACAGGATGGCGCTACGTGGCACACTGTCGAAGATACACTCGATGTTTTGCGCTCTGTTTTTGAAGATCGCATTATCAGCCGCAGAGCTGATGTTGTTTGGCCACCTCGGAGCTGCGATTTGACACCGTTGGACTATTATTTGTGCCATAAAAGATAAGTGTTACGCCGAAAAGCCAGAGACAATTGACGCTTTAAGGGACATTGGTGAAATACAGCTGCACACAATCGATAATGTGCTTAACAATTGGACCGATCATGTAGGCTACTGCATGGAAGCCGAGGCAGCAATTTGAATGAAATTATTTTATTTATTTAAAAAATTGAGAAAATGTTCAGAAGTTTTTTTATAGCATTTTATTTGCCGGACCCTTTACAAACACACACAGACACCTCTCTAAAAATAATTGCTTTAGACCCTAGGGACCTTGAAATGTCAAGAAATATCAAAATTTTCAATTGGACAAATCGGACAGATTACAATAACTTCCAATGGGAATCGCCACCTTTAGTAAGGAAGTAAGTAAGGCACAGGCAGGGATTAGAATGCTTATTTAAACTTTTTTGTGGAACGGGCTGGTCTTAAAAATAATTTGACCGCCAAACAAAATACTCCTATAATCTGAAAGTTCACTATCTTTATAGGAATCACAGCTCGTTTTCTAATTTCAATGTCATTAAGAAGTCTTGAGGTTGGTTTGTATTAAATTGCTGAGCCTATTAAAGTTAGAATTAATGAGACTCTATAAATTCCTGCAAATACCAGAAAACAGCCTTAAATAAAAAAAACATAAAACTAACCTATCCTCCTAATGATACGACTTAATTCGAAAAAAAAAACATTGTGGCCGGTAGCAATAGCAGTAGCAGAGGGAGGAAAACGCAAAGAGCAAGAGGAATTAAAAAAGAGTAATTTTTCAAAAATAAATTGACATATTTTGGTCGTTTCCCGCGTGACTTCAATTTAAATGTTAATTTTTTCTGTCTGCCAATGTGCGTGCGTTTGAGTGTGTGAATGTATGTATGTGTGATAAATATGTACATACATTTGCATATATAGTACATTTCCGTTCGACCATCGCGTTCAAATAAATAAACAATTTCCTTGGGTTGCCGCCCGCCGCGCCGCCCGCTGCTGCCGCCGCCTCGAGTCGCCATCGATGTTGTTTGTCAGTGTTGTTTTCTTTTTTTCCTCTGCCTCAGCTTCATTGACATTGCCATGGTTTCAAGCCTGTTTCGTGTTGGGTTGCTATAGGGAATAAAAGCAATCATTCATATTTTTTGATTGGAAGGACTCTGACGCGACAAACGATACGACAGCATTGTCAGGCTGTTTGACTCCTACTTCAATCAATTAATAAAATATATTTTGATATGATTCTTATCGTGTTGTGGAAACTGTAAAGTGGGCTCGAGAATGATGATCAATTGATATAGTATATAAATGTTGGTGGTTTGATATTTTTGATTCATTGTGCTCAATGAATTTTTTGAATTTTGATTTACTAAATAAAATGAGTTTGTAACAATTTTAAAATCATTGTGTGGTATATTTGAAGGCTTAATAGAATGATAGTTTAAAATTAATTAAAATAAATGTTTGATTCGACTTCAAACTTTGTTTAAAATATAAACTATAAAACTTTTGAATGATTCTTTATCCCTAGAACTGTGTATGGGGCGCTCAGTGCCTAGTTTACAATTCAATTCAAGTATGACTGTGCTAACTAAGCACTTATACTATATAAAGGGTTTTTCAAATGGTGCGGGTAGATTTTGGCACCCCATGGCAGCCATTTGTTTAGGTGACATTTGTCGAATCTTTTGTTTATTATTCCGTTCTTTATGCCAAATCATCATGTCAAGTTACCCGATTGAACTGCACGTTCAAATGATAAAACTTTATTATCAAAATGAGTGTTCGTTAACGCAAACGTTGCAGTTGAAACATCGCATAATAGTGAAAACATTTGTACCAGGTATTTCGATTCGTTTAAGTTGCAATGAAGTGTCATCTTTCAAACTTGCGAGGTCTTCGTCGGTTTTATAATCATCAGCTAATTTTTCATAATCAATTTTTTCGCCATTGAAAATCAATTCGACTCGAGATAGCAAATCAGCTACAATACTATCTGTGCCTTTAATATGACGAAAATCTGTGGTGAAAAGGCTGATGTAATTCAATTGATTGATTCTCTGAAGAATTTTGATATCTGGTTTTTGTGTGAAGGCAAAAGTTAACGGGTTGTAGTCTGTTAAGATTGTACAACTTCTGCCTTCAATAAGATGATGGAAATATTGGACAGCTTTGTACGCTGCAAGTAACTCCCTATCATATGTGCTTTTGACTTTTTGGGACTCAGTCATTTTCTTCAAATAGAATAATAATGGTCTAAGTTCATCATTTACCAGTTCGTGAATTGCAGTGCCAATGCAATAATTACTTGCATCGACATGAAGCACGCGTTTTGCATTTGAGCTAGGATGGGCTAAGAGAACTGCGTTTGCCAAACCATGTTTGCATTTTTCGAATTCTTGTTCAGCTTCTGCGTTCTATTGAATGACGGATTTATCGTTTTTCTTGTTGCCCTTAATGAGTTTTTGAAAATTTCCATGTGAAAAAGATCTACGATAGAAATTCAATATTGCGATAAATCTTTTGAGTTCAAAAGCTAAAGTAGGTTTTTTGAACGATGACAAAGATTCGATTTTTTCTTTTGAGACTCTATGTCCCAAAAATTTTACTTCAGATTGGGCGAATTTGCATTTTGATATATTAATTCTCAAATTATTTTCGCGTAAACTCTGGAGAAAAATAAGAATATGTTCTAAATGGTCTTCTGGAGTCGATGAAGCGATGCAAATGTCATCAATGTAGACAATTACGAAATCTAAGTCTTGAAAAATTTGATTCATGAATCTTTGAAAGATTTGACTAGCGTTACGTAGTCCAAAAACCATGACATTAAATTCAAACAGACCAAATGGGGTTGTAATGGCCGTTTTTTCGCGATCTTCTTTGGCGAAGACCACATTTTTTCTACCTTTAGGACATTGTAGTATTTTTTGCCGTAATTTCTGGTCATGTCATATGAACAACGTTGCAGGTCTTTCAATAAGTAAGGTGAAGCAGGGGTGAAAATAAGACTTAATAAATAGTCATTTAACAACTATTCGAAAAAGTCAAATATAACTACGTTCTTTAGTAATAATTTACTATTCAAAAAGGTAAATTGACTATTCAAAAATTTATTTTGAAAACAATCAATTGACAATTAAAATAGTCACAACTACCTTTTTTACTTGCGACATATAGGAACTATATGGCAAGTTTTGCATTCGTGCAAAATTTTGTCTGTCTGTCCACGCTCCTACAGCCTAAACCATTGGGTCGATTGAGTTCAAACTTGGAAGTTAATGTTTTGAGCAGATTTGCGTTAGGCGTTTTTTTCATTTTTTTTTAAGATCAAAACTAACAGTGGCCCCCATACAATTTTTTTGGTCAAAAAACCAAAATTCGAATTTTCTCAAAAACAAACCGATAGATTTTTTTTAAATTTTCTCTAAAATTTTATTTTTTAACTTGGCTTCTTTTAAAAAGAAAAACATATTTTTGTATTGGTCAGGAAAGGTACCGCTCATAGAACCGTTTTTTTGTTTTTTAATTTTCTCAGCAACTTTTGAACCGATTTCAATAATTTTTTTTCTGAACGAGCTCTTATATTGCCTTAACAATATTTGATTATCAAAAGTGCAATTTTTTATTGTTTGGATTTTTAAAAAAATGTTGAAATTTTTTTTTTCAAAATTCTATATCTCAAAAACGGGTGAACATTTTTTTACGAAATTGAAATATAGAGCGTATATTTACAATCACTAAACAACTGCATACCAAAAATATTTTTAGAACAAAATTGAAAAATTTTATATATAAAAAATTAATTTAAAAAAAAACCGCTCTAACGATTTTCAAAAAAAAAATTTGAAAAATCAAGGGTTTTTTGATTTATAAAATGGCATTTAAATTTTTGAAGACAAACTTATTTTTCAGGTAAAATTTTGAATCTTAAATTAGTTTTTTTTAAATTATTTTAACTGTATTAAATGTAACCCCCTCCCAAAAAATTGAAAAACGGAGGTTTTTTCGACAAATCAAATGGCATATATATCTTTGAAGACAAACTTATTTTACAGGTATATTTTTAAATATTATATAGATACTTTTTTAAACAGACTCTTTGCATACAGGAGCAAGTTCGTGCGACCCAGTCGTGCACTTTATTATTAATAACATTGACTATTGAAAAGTTGATTTTAGATATAGCATCCATTGACAATAAAAAAAGTAACTATTTTGACTAATCATATCAACTATTAAGTAGTCGATTTCTATAAAATTAATAATTGAATATGAAAATAGTCATGAATAATAATTATAAATAGTGACATAAGGTGGCGCTACAGTCCTGTATGAACTAGAGCCTCACCCAACAAACTTCTCCATCTAGCTCGGTGCTTAGCTAGATGTCTCCTGTTTCGGACTCCAAGTTGGGTAATGTCACTTTTCACTTGTGCGCGCCACCTGATCCGTGGTATCCCTCTACTGTGCGGTCCAGTTGGTGTGCATTCGAAGACTTTCCGGGTCAAAGCATTGGCATCCATGCACTTTACGTGACCCAGCCACGTCAGCCGTTGGACTTTTAACCTTCTGGCTAAGTCTACGTGCGTCGCTGTACAGCCCGTACAGGTCGTCGTTCCATCTTCTCCTTCACTACCCTTCTTTGCATACGGGACAGTATATCACGCGAACCCAAGGTGCTGTTTGTCATAGTACAAGCTTCTGCACTGTATAGCAGGCGGGGATGATCAGGGTCTTAAATAGCGACACTTTGGTCGCTCGAGTAAGGGCTTTAATATACTCAATTGCTTTCTTAGCCCAAAGAAACAGTGGTTTGCAATAGTAATTCTTCGTTTGATCTCAGCGCTGGTGTTGTTTTCTGCGTTTATAGCAGATCCTAGGTAGACAAAGTCCTTAACTTTCTCAAAATTACGTCTATCGATGGTGACGTTTTAGCCGAGACGTCAGTGTTGTAAATCCTTTCTTGACGACATCATTTACTTTGACATCATCAACCCATTTTTGCCTCAATACTCACAATTATTATTAATTATAGTTACAATATACTATAGTAATTGGACAGACTTATGAAAGATAGTGATTCTAGTGTTTAAGGACGATGTTAAGGAAATCGCTTTCTACGGTCACACATTACGGCAGTGAAGATTTTGTAAGCAATGTTAAGTAGACAGATGCCTCTATAGATCGTGCAGTGTAGAGGGTCGCCTTTTCCAAAATCGGGCAAACAATACAGAGGACATCAGCTGCAGACACTTGTGTTCTCTTCAATGCACATTTCTGCCATCTTGACAATGAAAATAGTTACAAAAATATGTATAAATTACTATTTTGTTCTCTGAGTATAAATGCTATAATTTCACAAATTTTCAATTAATGTTGGGTCACTTTTATTTTCAAATTTGAACACAAATTCAAATGCTATATATGATATGAAAAATTTTAAATTCCATTTACTTAAAAAAAAATAAAGTTATTAAAATGTTTAAATCATTACACTTTCAATTCGACCTAATCTGATCTAACCTATGCCATTTTACGTATAATGCATGATAACGCGTTGCAAATTTTGAAAGTGTAAATTATTGTTAATAAATTACATACCTACATACATATTATTAGCACCATTTGAATTATCAATTTAAATAATTTTAATTCTAATCAAAACCAATTTAATTTTTTGTTTTAATTTGTTTTAGCTAATTTTGCAAAAATTGTGCCATAATAAAACTCACATTACAATCAGATGCATTCATACGTGAGATGAAGTTATTTTAAAATATAATTAGAATTGATTTAAAAAAAAAATAAACAATAATAGTATTTACCAAAATGTATGTACATAAGTCTAAAATAAAAAAATATATACATTTTAAAACATAATGTATACGATGGTTTATAAAAAATTAATGCTCGTTAATTCCCTCAAATGGCTACTTAACTTGATGATATTTTCAAAAAATCAAAATGACAGAAAAACAAAACGTCTGTCATTAGTCGAGAAAATAATACAGGTATAAATTACACTCAAAAACGGAACGTATCGTATAAACCTGTGTCAAACATAACCTTCGCAATCATAAAGCTGAATGAAGATGAAGAATCCTACAAGTAGTACCTACGAGCATAGTAGGTGTATTTCAACCTTGTCAATTTCATTATTTCTTTTAAAATTGTATCGTAAAGTTTTTTATTTTTATTTTTATATGTCCTTTAAAGGAGCACTTTGGAGAGCTTTATTTAAAGTGTTTGTATATGTACACTGCTGGCTGTATCGTACAGTAGGTACATACATACCTATATACTCTTTCGTTTCTGCTGTCGTCTTTGATTACTTCGTATCTAAATGGGCAATCAGCTCTTTCTTATAGTGTACTCGTACTGTATATAAGTCCCTGAGTCCTGTAGAAATGAGGACAGATAAGTATTTGTCGCAATGATGATTTTCAGCAGCACTAAACGATGTATCTGTTTCTGTTCTGTACTTTGGTGTACTTTCACAGAGATACGGGCAATAAAATGCTTGTTTTTTTTTCTCACTGTCTCTGTCTTTTAATTTCATCTCTCTCTCCCCCTTTCTGTCTTTGTATCGTCGTCGTCGTCATCTTCATCGTCTTCTATCTATCTATCATAGTCTGTGGTTGTTTATTTAAACAAAAATAAAAAATAAAATTTCAAATAGAATCTTATGAAAATTGAGGTTATTTTATACCCTCTGGGGAGAAATAAAAATTCAAAGAAATAAAAACGTTCAAAATGTGGTGACATGTTGTAATAATTTCAATGGAATTTTATATTGATGTGGTTTCTTAAAAAAGATCTTACGTTGATGACAGTACATACCTACTATACAGAACAGCAGAATACAGGTAGATTTAACGGTTGTAAGTAATGAAAGTGAAGTAATTTAAAGATGATGATGGTGATGGTTCTTTGTCCGAAGTTTATATCATTGTAAACTTTTCTTATAATATAGGAGAGGTGTCAGTTTAATATGAAAAAAAAAACGTTACATAATGCTCGGATATATACAGAAATGGTGATGGTCCCCATGGCCCATAACATCACTTTAATTTACACGAGATTTTTATAACATGATAATAAGAATAAATGCCCCTGACATGAATAACGAACTGATTTACAAGACATAAACAGGCTTAAGAGTGACAAAGGATATTTTTTGAAAAAACTACATAATATGTAATACATAAATATTATATATATGTATGTAATGAAACAAAAATCAAATGACATACGTTATTAAGCCGATAGCAGTGACGCAGACAAATTTAAAAAGGATTTAAAGAAATACAAAAGAAAACTAAAATTTTGAAAGAAATTACCTTAATTTTACAATATGCATTCTAAAAAAAAAAGGCTTGGATGCGCATGCGACCCACACTGATAACTTCCCATCCTGTCTGTCGATTTGTCTTCCTTAAAAGTTTGTAGGTATTCGTGTTTTGTTTTCATTTTAGTAGCATTTCTTAAAAAAAATTATTTTTTATATAAACAAATACAAATTGGATGAATGAAATTAATTTGAAGTCAATATCTTCTATTGTTCACGAGATATCGAAAACCGAACATCAATTTTTACCAATTTTGCGTACTATTTTTTGTAGATTTTAATTTTTATGAAGAAAATGACTTTTGGATTTTTATAAAAAATGTACTGATCGCCTAAAACAATATTTTCTGTGAGATAAAATAAGATTGAAGCTAATATTTTTAATTTTTGAAAGGGTATTTGAGTCGAAAATCAATTTTGACCAACTTTTATTAATTTTTGTTTAGTTTTTATTTTTTTGTAAAAAAAACTGTCAATTCGATTTTTCTCAAAATTTTATTGAATATAGACAAGCATATTTTTTAAAAGGTAAAATTAGTTTAAAGCATATATCTCAAAGTCTTAAAAAGATATTTGTGTTGAAAGTCAATTTTACCAACTTTTACTAATGTTTTTTTACGTTTTTATTTTTGGGTAAAAAATTGTTAATTCGATTTTTCTTAAAACTTTACTGAATGTTGACAACAATATTTTTTAAAATAAAAAATTAGTTTAAGGTCAATATCTCCAAGTTTTAAAAAGATATTTGAGTCGAAAATATATTTTTACCAACTTTTATTGATATTTTTTTTTAGGTTTTTATTTTTTGTAAAAAACTGTCAGTTCAATTTTTCTTAAAATTTTACAGAATATTGAAAATAATATTTCTTATAAGATTAAATTAGTTGGAAGCCATAATCTTAAATTTTCGAAAAGATATTCATGTCAATTTTTACCAACTTTGAGTAATGTTTTTTATAGGTTTCTATTTTTTATAAAAAAAACAGTCATTTTAATTTTTCTCAAAATTTTACCAGATGTTAAAAACATTATTTTTCGTTGCACAAAATTGTTTTGGAGATAAAATCGTTTTTTGTTCGTAAATTTTTCGAGGTAAATAAAATTTTTTTTTCAGTTTTTTTGATTTATAAAAAAAAACCGTTAATTGGAATTTTTTCCAAAAATATATTTGTTCGGTATCACGTTACAATATATAATATAAAATTTAATTCAAGTCTCTGGCGTTATTGGTTCGTGAGAGATATTTAGGGTTAACCAAAATTTTCACCTTTTTTTAAACTGCTATAGTAAAAAAACCACCAATTTTCTTGAGAGCTCTTTCTGCATCTTTCTGCTTTATTATCTGTATAACAAAATTTATTTGAAGTCGATATCTCTTTTGGTTCTTGAGCTATGGGCGACGAAAAAAACGTCGCAAACGTACGGATGTACGGACATACGGACGTATGGACGTACGAACGAACGTACACACGCACGCGCAAACATCTTTTTAAAAACCTTTTATTTTGACTCTAGGGACCTTGAAACGTCGAGAAATGTCAACATTTTCAATTCGACAAATCGGACCCATTACAATAACTTCCTATGGGAAGTTAAAAACAAAGGTAATTTTGGTAGTACCCGTGGTGTGATGGTAAGTGCGTATAGGACTGTCATGCCCAAGGTCTTGGGTTCGATCTCTGTCTGTGTCATCTAAAAGATTTTTTCACGGTTACTGCCTCTTGCGAGGAATTGACAAATCCTCCAAGAGTAATTCTTGTCATAAAAAGTGCTTTCTCAAATTAGCCGTTCACATTCGGCTTTAAAACTGTAGGTCCCCTCTATCCCTGAAAACATTACTCGAACACAGGAATGGTTAAGAGTTGTAAGTCACTAGGCCCTAGTTCTCAACGGACTGTTGTGCCACCTATTTTTTCGAGCCAGACAACATCCGAAGGAGTGTATGCTGAGATCTTCGCTGAGTTGAAACACCTAACTCAGCTGGTCAACGAGCTCATTCGAATATCGAACGTGGTAGGTCGAGCAGAAAACACTCTTGACTTGTTTCTTACCTCTGATCCTGATAAAAACACTATTACTGCTCTATCTCCTAGGCACATCTGACCATTGTGTTATATGTATCTACAAATTTATTGTGTCAAAACACTCCAGTTTAAGAAAGAGCTCCTAAAAGAATCGTTTGACAATACGAAAAAGCTAACTAGAAGGGTCTCAATAATTACTTCAGGATTTTTAACTGCTAAGGATAGCCAGTAAAAGTTCAAACAAGAAAGGAAGGCCTACAACGCCCATATTCGACGGACCAAATTTGTACATGACCAAAAATTACGGCAAAAAATACTGCAATGCCCCAAAGGCAGTAAGAATTTTTGGTCATTTGTAAAAAACATGAGGAATTCTTACTCTTCCTCAGTTCCTACGCTTGTTGTCAATGACACTCCTTTAGTTAGCTCTATTGATAAAGATAAAGCTAACTTGTTTGCAAGGCAGTTCTCCGAAAATTCCAGCTTACCAGATAGTGTCATAGCTCCCCCAGTTCTTGAACGCGTAAATGATTCTATGGGACTAATCTATTTTCGTACTCGTACTGTGGCGAGAGCTCTTAAAGAACTCAACATTCATAAATCCGCTGGTCCGGATGGTATCCCCGCTATTATTCTGAAGAGGTGTTCTTCCACGCTAGCAAAACCACTGCGTAAGCTTTTCCATCTATCCTCGTTCTGGGCTCGTTCCGAGTAGTTGGAAAACTGCATTTGTTCAGCCAATCCCAAAAAAAAGGCGAATCTTATTCTCCCGCAAATTATCGACCGATAGCACTAACGTCCCTTCTTTCTAAGGTCATGGTGTAAAGTGGGCCCTACCTCACCTACGAATCTATGTGGGATATTGAAAGGCTTCCCCAAGCCGAAAAAGGTGATGGCCGATCTGCTTACAAAGTTTAAAGTAAAAAAACAAGGCTGAAGAGCCGAACTAGTCTTTTCACTTCCAAACTGAAAGTGAATTTATTCAGTCAAACTTAAGCTATTTATACAAAAATAATCTACTTACACACTAACATCTTAAGCCTATATCAAATACATATTATCACTTAAACATAGAAATATTTTATATAAACATAAACATATTTTGTATTCCGAATTCTATGGGAAATTTATGACAACGGAACCAGGCAGCATACTTGCTATGTCATCAAATTAATATTCGATTATCCAATGTGCATAGCCCTTCTAATACAATGCACAAATGTATCCAAATACATCCAGCCATATGCACTACACAGTATGCAGTACATTGAACCTCAGCGAGTAGGTAGATACACTTGACCAAAGTAATCTGAAGCGTCGCGTCCCGTCGTCGTCAGTGGCATTGAAATTATTACTTAATATTTTAGTGCATGAGGGTGATATTCTTGACCATGAATGAAATGCGAGTGCATTATTAAAAATAGAAAAGTAATGCGAGTGCATTTAAAATATAGGTCGGCTATTGTAAAGCGTAGTGTGGATTTAAGTCAATGACCGGAATTAAATGTATAATGAAGTGGTCGCTAGTGTCATTCCTTCACAATGGAAACGCTGATATCTTGAGGAACGGAAGCTTCTTAATGACCAGCAATACGGTTTTCGAAGCAATAGGTCCACTGGTGATCTCATGGTTCATCTCACCGAACAGTGGAACAAATCTTTACATCGTTTTGGAGAAAGTAAGATTATTGCACATGATATTTCAAATGCATTTGATAAAGTTTGGCATCTTGCTCTCTTATCAAAATGTGTGCTTTCCGTATCGACGATTCTCTTCTTCGTTGGATTAGAAATTTTGTTTCGAACCGTTTAATACAAGTTGTTTTGAACGGATTCAAGTCTGAAACCCATAAAATAAATGCTGGTGTACCTCAGGGCTTTGTTTTGTCTCCGACCCTTTCCCTCATTTTTATAAATGATATCCTCTCTGCTACTTCTAATATTCATATTCGATTTCAGACTTACAACCCTTCTCTTCGGATGTGGAACTGCAACTGCAAAATATGATTAGCTCATTAAATTCTGACCTACACAGCATTGTATAATGGAAATAAAAAATCGTGTGGAATTTAATGCTTCGAAAACGCAATGCTATCTTGCATCGTTAAAGCGAGATAAACCCTCTTTGCCACTATCTATGAGTGACACTTGCATCAACGAAACGGAAAATCTCGGCATCCTCGTAATGTGCATCAGCAACCACCTTTTGTGGAGCGATCACATACGCGAATATAACTCTCATCTCTGGGCTGGTGCTCCAGTAACTTATTCAAGCCTCTTGGACCGTATACAAAGAAGAGCTTTTAAAATGATTGGACATTAACATCATCAACTCGATTACATCACTCGAACATCGACGCAAGGTTTCTTGTCTCACCCTTTTTTACCGTTATTTTAACGGACTATGCTCTAGTGAAGTAGCCAGTTGCATTCCTCCCCTTAAACAATTTAACCGTAATAACCGCGCTTCTAGGAATGCCCATCAGTTTACCCTTGAGCCCAACTTCGGCCGTACTATGAAGTACAGAGATTCATTTTTTAGCCGTACTACGTGAATGTGGAACGCCTTGCCACGCTCTATCTTTACCTATCATTGCAATGTTCAGGAATTCAAAATCAATATACACCGACACCTCCTATCCAACCCTTAACTCTTTTCCTAATGCTCACACTGTGCCTTTGGCTTATTAAAGGTATATAAAACCCTTTTATTATTCGCTAATTATAAAAAAAAAAAAACAAAAACATTCAATGCTTAAATTCAAAAACCTTATAATCAAATAGTTTTTTTTCTGGCCATATCAAATTATGAACATAACGTGTTCTCTACATGGAGTACCACTATAAGTTCAACATTTGAGAGCAATAAAAAAATTGTTCGGTATCGAAAATATCATGAATATATTATGCTACAGCTAGGAAAATGGCTTCTTTTGAGTTTGAGCTGCTATATCTGGAATTGATAAAGTAGTTACTTACATAGCTTGTCACTTTTTTCCTTACGTTTTGCTGGGAAAACAAAAAATTAAAAAATTAAATTCTGAAAATGTTTAAAAACCAATTACGAACAAATTTGATTACATTTAAATCCATAACCACGTTTTAAAGTTCAATGAAAAAAAAAACGATTATCAACTTTCTTTTGTTTGGATTTTACAACAAATCAAATCAGGACCTTCATCGATAAAAATCGACGCTTTAAGATATTTAACTTAATTTAAGTACCTACCTACTTACCTACCTACACTCCTACAAAACATTAACCCCCCCCCCCGCACAGTAATGTACTTATACTTACATCATTATATTTGCCAGTAATTAATTTTGCATATTTAAGGAACGAAACACGAAAACGAATATGAAAACAGCCATCCAGCCAGCCAGTCAGCCAACAGAAGTAGCAGCAGCAGAAGCGTAGGAATACACAAATTTTATTAACATCCTTACGAGGACTTTGTGTGCTTATTACATTATTCGTGTTATGTTTACCAGTACCAACCTACCTCTATACCTTCATCTTAATACTTGATACTCCTACGAACATACGTACCGTACATTTATACAACCTCTCAAGTCTCCAACGGAGCTGTCAATTGAAATAGCATTAATAGATCCCATCCGCCAACAGCTGCTTCTTATTTTTGTGGCATGGGTAACATGAACGTTTGGTTCGGGTTCTGGGGTTCTGGGACACCATCGTTAATTGAAATGTAATTACAAACATTTTCCTCTTAAAATTTATTGGTTTCGTGATTACATTGTCTTTGACGAATCCTTACCATCATCATACCATTCTCCTATACTACTCCTGATACTATGTAGGTTGGTTGCTGGTTTGGTTGGAGTATTATTGGGACAAGGAAGCTGTTATGTGCGTTTCATCAGCATCTCTTCGGCGCGGCGGTGGTGTGGCGTGTTGGCGTTCTCGTTTCTCAGGATGATGAACACGATGACGATGAATTGACGACGGACCGGACGGGGGAACAAGGACGAGTCGAGTTGAACAGAGAACAGAGCATAAGGCTTCTTTGAAACACAAGATACATAATTCCATTGTAGGATCTGATGTATTGTAATTAGATTATGTCAGGATAGCAATAGCTTTACAACAAACATGCTTCTGTGTATCTTCATACATAGATAGGTATTATATGCATTATGTGAAAGTTCGGGAGTAGGGTAAGAGATATATGCCGGGATAACGTATTGTAATGTGTATACAGTCTTTATCTCTTTCAATAATAAGGGCAACATCTAGTGGTAGTAATAGGAGAACTCGCTTCTTTAAGCATCGAGAAACATCTAGTGGCTAATAGGAGAACTCGCTTCTTAAGCATCGAGAAACATCTAGTGGCTTAGAGGGGAACTCATTCAGCGCATACAAGAACCTCGAAAGGGGTAAGCATCTAGTGATAAAGTGGAGAACTTCGTTAAGCATCGAGAAACATCTAGTGGCTTAGAGGGGAACTCATTCAGCGCATACAAGAACCTCGAAAGGGGTAAGCATCTAGTGATAAAGTGGAGAACTTCGTTAAGCATCGAGAACAACCTCGTAGATTCTCGAACCGATTGGAGGTATATAAATAGGCGCTTGGAAGCGAAGCGGTTCATTATGGATTGTGAATTGCTATAAAGAAAAGACTGTGTTTGAAAAGTAAAGACTGTGTTTTAAAAGTAATAATTGAAAGTGTTGAATAAAGAATTTTTGTGAGTAATTTAGAAGAAAGTGAATTTGTGTTTTTATTTACGAAGTTTGAATAAGTTTTAACTGTCGGACCAAGCCGAATATTACATTGGTGTCAGAATAAGGGATTAAAACTTATTGAGAATAAAAACAGTGAGCAGTGATTGAACTATTTTGTGTGAAGTAGTGAAGTTAAAAATAAAAAATGAGTAAAGTTTTGAAAGACTTAACTGTCCCTGAGCTAAAGGCCGAACTAAGCAAACGTGGCTTAAGTGGGACAGGAGTAAAAACCGAACTCGTTAAACGGCTGCAGGAATATCTGGAGCAGCAAAATGAAGATCCAGATACGTTTGCTTTCGAATTAGAAGCAAAAGTGGAAGAGGTAAATCCAAATGTTGCCTTATCCAACATGATGTCAGTTCTTTTAGCCAAATTTGAAGAAAATAGGAATGATGTCCTAGAGCGATTCGACGAACAGAAAAACCTTTTAGAAGGCAGGTTTGCGGTCTTCGAAGGAAAAATCAATACTCTCGACGAGCGCGTCGAGCGCGTCGAAAAACAAAATGCACGTATCGAGAAAATGGACGAACGAATCGAAACCATTACAAATGAACTAGAAAAAGTGCGAAAGATGAAAGCTCGAGAACCTTCTGGTGAGTGCTCAAGGAAGAGAGAAGTGAATCCTCCAAGCTTTGACGGGCATATTCCGTGGTCAATCTACAAGAAACAGTTTGAAGCAGCAGCGTTAACAAACGTCTGGGACGATCACGAAAAATACATTGCTCTTACGCTTGCTTTAAGAGGATCTGCTGCTGAACTGCTACAAACCATCCCAGCAGAGAAGAGTGGAGACTTCACAGTTCTGGTAAACGCAATCGAACAGCGGTTTGGGGATAGCCACATGACAGAAGTCTTCCGAGTTCAGCTTAACAATAGGACACAGAAAAGAGGTGAAACTCTGCAGCAGCTTCAGGCAGATATCGAGCGATTGGTTCACCTGGCATATCCAACAGCTGGTAACGAAATAATAAATCAACTTGCTGTTGAAGCCTTTGTGAGAGCTGTGGGCGATATAAATCTCCAAAGGGCTATCCGCACTGCCGGAAAGCGAACATTACCAGAAGCATTGGCTTTCGCTCTGACGATGGAAGCAGCAGAACAAGCTTCCCAAAACGTGCATCGCGTAAGAGAAATAGAAGTCCAAGAATGTTCTTGTCAGAAGGCTACTGTGGAAAGGAGTCAGCGAGACGGACAAGCACGATGCTGGAACTGCAATAAGACTGGGCATCTACAGCGACAGTGCAGATTACCACGAAGAAGAACCACATGCCAACACTGTGGAAATAGAAGTAATTTAACCGTTCAAAGCAACACCAACAACGTTGCTTCCGAAGTTGTTTCCCACCCGGGAAACGAATAAGAACCAACTTCGAGGGGCAGAAGCTGGTTTCTGGTATCGATGGCCCCAGAAACAACATCCAGGTTTCTCAAACGAAACGTGACAACAAGAGCCTGACCGTGGAAGCAAGTATAAATGGCAACAAATGTGTGGCTACCATTGACACCGGTGCCACGGCGTCCATCGTACGGCAAGACCTCGTTAAGAAGGCATGGCTTCACAACACCAACAGTTATCGTCTAAGGACTGCAACTGGAGAGGCCGCAAAAGTTTATGGTGAGGTACGTCTTAAGATCCGTATGGCAGAGTTGGAATTCTCTCACCTGTTCCTGGTAGCAGATATATGCGATGAGTGCATTGTCGGCGTCGATTTCATGAAAGATCACGGAGTGATATTGGACATCGGGAACCAAGTCCTGAAATATCGAAACATGGAGATTCCGATGATCTATGGGACCAACTCGTATGAGACCTCGTCATCTGTGAAAACTGTCATCAAAGAAGATCTCACTTTGCCTGCTTCTTCAGAGGTATTCGTGTGGACGAAATTGAAGGGTAAGCCTGGCAGCCATCGATACCTCATGGTCGAACCAGCATCTGTAAAGTCCTCCCAAAACGTCACCATTGGGAAGACTCTTGTGAGACCTTTAAAGAACATGGTCCCGGTACGAATACTGAACATCAAGCCGTATGAAGTTAAACTTAGAAAAGGTGAGATTGTCGGACAATGCGAACCTATATCAGCGATAACAAGGATCAACGAAGAAGAGTCAAGGCAATCCTTGAAGTCCGAAGAGCTGAACTCCATAAAGACGAACATTCTCAAGTCATCTAATCTTGGCCACCAACAACGAAGAACTGCAGAAGGTCTCCTCGAAGAATTTGCAGACATCTTTTCGTCATCGAAAGGGAAATATGGCAGAACGCAGCTGGTGCAACATCGAATCAATACCGGGGATGCAAGGCCGATTCGTCAACCTGCAAGACGCCTTCCACTAGCCAAACAAGGTGAGGTTGAAGAACTGATAACCACCATGAAGGAAGAAGGGCTGATCGAAAACTCTAAAAGCCCTTGGGCGTCTCCAGTGGTCCTGGTAAAGAAGAAAGACGGATCAACCCGCTTTTGCGTGGACTATCGAAGGTTGAATGATGTGACTAAGAAGGATAGCTACCCTCTGCCTAGGATCAGTGATACTCTGGACGCAATGGAAGGAGCACAATGGTTCTCAACTTTGGACTTGAAAAGTGGCTACTGGCAAGTCGAGATCCATCCTGAAGACAAAGAAAAGACAGCATTCTCAACAGGAAACGGATTGTGGCAGTTCAAAGTAATGCCTTTTGGACTTTGCAATGCTCCAGCGACTTTTGAGCGCCTAATGGAATGCGTCCTGCAAGGACTTACATGGAAATCTTGCTTGGTCTATTTGGATGACGTCATAGTATACGGGAAAACATTTGACGAACACTGTACAAATCTGAGAGCCGTGTTTCAAAGACTTCGAGAAGCCCACCTCAAGCTTAACCCAGAAAAGTGTTCACTCTTCAAAACCGAAGTGAAATATCTGGGACATATCATCTCATCCCAAGGAGTAAAGACGGATCCTGATAAGGTTGACACCGTGAAGAATTGGCCAACACCACAGGACAAACACCAACTCCGAAGCTTTCTGGGTCTAGCCACCTACTATAGGCGCTTTGTGAAGGACTTTGCTGGAATTGCCAAGAGTCTCCATCAGCTAACGGAAAAGGGAAAGCAGTTTAAATGGTCAGGTGAGTGCGAGCGCAGCTTTCAAGAGCTCAAGCAACGCTTGTGTAATGCACCAGTGCTGACCTACCCAACTCCAGGAAAACCGTTCATAATTGATGCTGATGCCAGCAACGTCGGGATAGGTGCTGTACTATCGCAGGTGCATAATGGCGAAGAAAAGGTGATTGCCTATTACAGCAAGGTACTCTCGAAGTCGGAAAGAAATTATTGTGTGACCAGAAGAGAACTTCTTGCACTGATTTTGGCAACAAAGCACTTCCATAAGTATCTCTATGGACAGAAGTTTCTTCTCCGAACTGACCATGGAGCACTTAACTGGCTTTTGAATTTCAAGAATCCAGAGGGTCAAGTGGCAAGGTGGATTGAGAGGCTGCAGACGTACGATTACGAAATTCAACATCGGAAGGGGAAGCTTCACTCAAATGCAGATGCACTGTCTCGGAGACCATGCAAGCAAGACTGTAAGCATTGCAGACGACAAGAAGAAAAAGAAGTGATTACTGTCCAACGAACCAGAGCCGATCCCATTGATGGCTGGAGCAACGACGAGTTGAGGAAGGCTCAACAAGAAGACTCAGATATCGAACCCATCCTCGCTTGGAAGGAACACCAGGAAAAACCAGAATGGGCTGATATCTCCGATAGAAGTCCGACTCTAAAGGCCTATTGGGCACAGTGGGACTCGTTTCATGTCCAAGAGGGTGTCCTTCGACGTAAATGGGAATCAGCAGATGGAAAGTCTTATGTAATGCAGCTAGTCTTACCGAGATCGAAGGTTATGGACGTTCTGCGAGAGATGCATGGTGGAGTTTCGGGAGGCCATCTAGGAGTAAACAAGACGCTAGAAAAGGTTCGAAAACGATTTTACTGGCTACATGCAAGGGAAGATGTCGAGAAGTGGTGCCGAAAATGTGATACCTGTGCTGCCACCAAAGGCCCGAACAAAAAGAACCACAGCCAAATGCAGCAGTATAATGTCGGAGCACCCTTCGAAAGGATTGCAGTAGACGTGGCGGGTCCATTTCCGGAAACAAATAATGGAAATCGTTATATTCTGGTCGTCATGGATTACTTCAGCAAGTGGCCTGAAGCATACGCCATACCAAACCAAGAAGCCAAAACAGTCACAGACCAAATTGTCTTCAACTGGGTGAGCAGATTCGGCGTTCCATTAGAACTGCATTCTGACCAGGGAAGGAATTTTGAATCAAAAATATTTCAGGAAGTTTGTGGGCTTCTTGACATCAAGAAGACAAGAACAACACCACTTCATCCACAATCTGATGGCATGGTCGAACGATTCAACCGAACCCTGAAGGAACATCTTTGCAAAGTGGTGGACGACAAACAGCGAGATTGGGATCGACACATTCAACTGTTTTTGATGGCGTATCGAAGTGCAAGACATAGCTCAACTGGTCATACACCGTCCGAGATTTTGATGGGAAGGAACATCAGACTGCCGAGCGAAATAAAATTTGGATGTCCCACGTCGGAGCTGCAAGCCGAGGATGACTACATTGATGACCTCAGAGAAAGACTCCTTCAGATCCACGACAATACCAGGTTGAAAATAAAGATGTTCAGTGACCGAATGAAGACACGCTACGATATACGAGCGACAACAACAGAGTTCCAAGCAGGAGATCGGGTGTGGCTTTACAATCCCCATCGACAAAAAGGATTGTCACCGAAACTTCAACGGGACTGGGAAGGTCCATATACAGTCATTACAAAAATCAACGATGTCGTGTACCGGATACAAAAGGGAGTCAGAGGAAAACCTAAAGTTGTACATCGCGACCGGTTACATCGCTACAGTGGTGATGAGAACGATGGATTTGTTCGGGACGATCAATCCTAAGGAGGGGGCAATGTAATGTGTATACAGTCTTTATCTCTTTCAATAATAAGGGCAACATCTAGTGGTAGTAATAGGAGAACTCGCTTCTTTAAGCATCGAGAAACATCTAGTGGCTAATAGGAGAACTCGCTTCTTAAGCATCGAGAAACATCTAGTGGCTTAGAGGGGAACTCATTCAGCGCATACAAGAACCTCGAAAGGGGTAAGCATCTAGTGATAAAGTGGAGAACTTCGTTAAGCATCGAGAAACATCTAGTGGCTTAGAGGGGAACTCATTCAGCGCATACAAGAACCTCGAAAGGGGTAAGCATCTAGTGATAAAGTGGAGAACTTCGTTAAGCATCGAGAACAACCTCGTAGATTCTCGAACCGATTGGAGGTATATAAATAGGCGCTTGGAAGCGAAGCGGTTCATTATGGATTGTGAATTGCTATAAAGAAAAGACTGTGTTTGAAAAGTAAAGACTGTGTTTTAAAAGTAATAATTGAAAGTGTTGAATAAAGAATTTTTGTGAGTAATTTAGAAGAAAGTGAATTTGTGTTTTTATTTACGAAGTTTGAATAAGTTTTAACTGTCGGACCAAGCCGAATATTACAGTATGTTCAATTTATTTGACAAAGTTCGCTCGGTGTATTTTGTCGTGTTGAAGGTGCTTAACCTATATTATATGTGTAATTTAATAACAACGTATTTACTGTTGCCAGAGGTTATTATATCATTATAATTCTACAGCTTCTCGTAATATGACAAAATCTAATACGTACGTATATTCTACGATCCCCAAAATGATATGAGTAGGTACTGACGTTGATGTTGATGGTGATGGTGCTGGCTATGGTGAGGTGATATGTTATTTATTAAGTATAATGTGTGATATCTGAAGCTTTCACATTTTGAGCTATTTAAAAGGAAAACTCATCAAAAGATGGATTTTCTTAATATTTATGTTTCTTTTTTTTTTCTTGGGAGAGTTTATTTTCTTTTTTGTGATGCTTATCCCAAGAGCTGGAGGTTGAAAGACGTAAAATAAGAAATTCAATGAGTTCCAAACTTTTAAAAATAAAAAAACTTAAACCTTTCGACATTCAAATTATTTCAAAAGATGGATTTTTAAATTTAATTTAAAAAAAAATTTTTTTTTGAGTTTTCAAACAAAAATATTTTAAATAAAATGCACGACTGGGTCGCACGAACTTGCTTCTGTATGCAAAGAGTCTGTTTAAAAAAGTAAATACTAATACAAGATTTTGAAATATCTGTAAAATAAGTTTGTCTTCAAAGATGTAAATGCCATTTGATTTGTAAAAAAAAAACTCAATTTTTTTGTTTGTAAATCGTTAGACCGGTTTTATTTAAATTAATATTTTTATATATACATTTTTTTCTTAAAAATAATTTTGTAATGCAGTTGTTTAGTGATACGTATTAGATTTGAATTTCATGATATCGGATTTTGAAAAAAAAATTCAATATTTTTTTCAAAACACTAAGAAAAATATATACCTACACTTTTGATCATCAAATATTGAAATCGGTTCATTAGTTCCTGAGAATTATAAAAACAAAATTACGGTTTTATGAGTGGTACTCTTCTGGAGCAATACAAAAATACATTTTTTAACTAAAAGAACCAAGTTAGGAAAAAAAATTAGAGAAAATTTAATACTAATCAAAAAATTAAGACAGTATTGATATTAAGTAAAACTTTTTCGGATGCAAAAGCAAGTAGTGCGTTTATGCCGGAGGGAAATTTTTTTGTCGAGACTAGAAATTTAGTCTGGACGAATCATCATCATATATATTATTTCGTTAGCATGTCTTCCTTTTTCGGCTCTCATACGGAACTAATTTTAACAAATAAGGTGTCAAAACAAAGAGAATTTTCCGTAAACTATGCGAATTGTAATTTATTGAATATTAATTTATAATTTGTTGAAAAAACGTAACTTTTTATTATAATAAAAATATTGTAATATTCGGCTTGGTCCGATAACTAAAACTTATTCACACTTCGTAAATAAAAACACAAATTCACTTTATTTTAAATTACTAACAAAGTTTCTTTATTCCACACTTTCAATTATTACTTTTTAAAACACAGTCTTTACTCTTCAAACACAGTCTTTTCTTTATAGCAATTCACAATCCATAATGAACCGCTTCGCTTCCAAGCGCCTATTTATATACCTCAAATCGGTTCGAGAATCTACGAGGTTGTTCTCGATGCTTAACGAAGTTCTCCACTTTATCACTAGATGCTTACACCTTTCGAGGTTCTTGTATGCGCTGAATGAGTTCCCCTCTAAGCCACTAGATGTTTCTCGATGCTTAACGAAGTTCTCCACTTTATCACTAGATGCTTACCCCTTTCGAGGTTCTTGTATGCGCTGAATGAGTTCCCCTCTAAGCCACTAGATGTTTCTCGATGTTTAAAGAAGCGAGTTCTCCTATTACTACCACTAGATGTTGCCCCTTATTATTGAAAGAGTGTATACACATTACAATATGAAATACTCGGCAAATATTATGTTAAGTGAAATGGTTTGTGTATTTGAATGAACTTATCGAATACACACCATTTTGTGTCGGTAAGCTAGTTTCCAGGTATTTCCTTTGTATATACAAAGGCGCGATTCATCCCAAAACACAACTCATCCATCTTAGGACAACTCATCCCGAAACTGAAAAATACTTGTAAGCATACTTAACGAAAACAATTGTTTGGGTATTCAACTAGTTCGTTCAAGACTTTTTGCTTTGGATAGCTTTACTTTAATTTCATATTAGAAGAACAAGGATAGAAAATAAATTATCTGAAGATAAGAAAGAGGAAGAACATGTATGTTTAAATTGTAAAGCGATCGCCTATTGGTTGTGTAGTTAGGTAGGTGTCTAAAACGAATAAAGAATAGTTCATTGGCGTGCTCTGCTTTATGCAGATAGATAGATAAAGACATGTTTATGATGATAATGGAGGAGTGTTATTGGTAGGTAGAAGGTACTTACTGCAATCCAATCACATTCCTTCTTTCCTAAAAGTTTTCAGCGCAAACATGAAGTTATTACGTTCAGTTTATTTTGTTCGTAAAAGTTTAAAAAAAAAAACAAGCATATGAACAGGTACAAGTAATTGCTATTCAAGTGTTGTTTACAATCAGGCTCTTGTGCGTTTTGAATTTTAGTTATGAAGTTATGAAGTGACACGTAAGCAGTAGTTGTAAAGGTTGTACGTAATACAATACATATACATAGGTGTACGTTGAAAAAGTGATTCTAATAGAAAATACATTCACATACTCTTTCTGGCCCGTTTCTTTAACTTGTACTAAGTTTTTATTCTTTTATTTAGGCGAAGGCAAGTAAAAGAATAATATTTTAAAATAATATGTACAAAGGTACCAAGATATTACTTCTTGATAGACAGTTAAAAATGGATTGTTGATTAAATACATCATATTCGTTAATTCGATGCAGTGGCACTTCACGGCCATCTTTGGTATTTACAATAGTTATAGTTATAAAAATACATAAATATTTACCAAATGCATTAATTCGGATAAAAGATATGAATGTAATTAAAATTTTGTTAAATTAATGCGCTCTTTCGGGCTCATGCACAGTTAAAATAATTTAAAAAAAAAAAACTATTTTAAGATTCAGCTTGAAAAATAAGTTTTTCTTCAAAAATTTAAATGCCATTTTATAAATCAAAAAACCCTTGATTTTTCGAAAATCGTTAGAGCGGTTTTTTTTTAAATTAATTTTTATATATACAATTTTTCAAATTTGTTCTAAAAATATTTTTGTTATGCAGTTGTTTAGTGATTGTAAATTTACGCTCTACATTTGAATTTCGCAAAAAAATGTTGACCCGTTTTTGAGATATAAAATTTAAAAAAAAAGCAATATGTATTTTTTTTAAAATCCAAACAAAAAAAATTGCAATCAAATATTGTTAAGGCAATATAAGAGCTTATTCAAAAAAAATTATTGAAATCGGTTCATAAGTTGCTGAGAAAATTAAAAAACAAAATAACGGTTCTATGAGCGGTACCTTTCCGGAGCAATACAAAAATATGTTTTTCTTACTAAAAGAAGCCAAGTTAAAAAATAAAATTTTATATAACAATATTTTACAAACATTAATACTGTAATATTCGGCTTGGTCCGATAATTAAAACTTATTCACACTTCGTAAATAAAAAAACACAAATTCACTTTATTTAAATTACTAACAAAATTTCTTTATTCCACACTTTCAATTATTACTTTTAAACACAGTCTTCACTTTTAAACACAGTCTTTACTTTATAGCAATTCACAATCCATAATCCATACTAAACCGCTTCGCTTCCAAGCGCCTATTTATATACCTCAAATCGGTTCGAGAATCTACGAGGTTGTTCTCGATGCTTAACGAAGTTCTCCACTTTATCACTAGATGCTTACCCCTTTCGAGGTTCTTGTATGCGCTGAATGAGTTCCCCTCTAAGCCACTAGATGTTTCTCGATGCTTAAAGAAGCGAGTTCTCCTATTACTACCACTAGATGTTGCCCCTTATTATTGAAAGAGTGTATACACATTACATTGCCCCCTCCTTAGAATTGATCGTCCCGAACAAATCCATCGTTCTCATCACCACTGTAGCGATGTAGCCGGTCGCGATGTACAACTTTAGGTTTTCCTCTGACTCCCTTTTGTATCCGGTACACGACATCGTTGATTTTTGTAATGACTGTATATGGACCTTCCCAGTCCCGTTGAAGTTTCGGTGACAATCCTTTTTGTCGATGGGGATTGTAAAGCCACACCCGATCTCCTGCTTGGAACTCTGTGGTTGTCGCTCGTATATCGTAGCGTGTCTTCATTCGGTCACTGAACGTCTTTATTTTCAACCTGGTATTGTCGTGGATCTGAAGAAGTCTTTCTCTGAGGTCATCAATGTAGTCATCCTCGGCTTGCGGTTCCGATGTGGGGCATCCAAATTTTATTTCGCTCGGCAGTCTGATGTTCCTTCCCATCAAAATCTCAGACGGTGTATGGCCAGTTGAGGTATGCCTTGCACTTCGATACGCCATCAAAAACAGTGGAATGTGTCGATCCCAATCTCGCTGGTTGTCGTCCACAACTTTGCAAAGATGTTCCTTCAGGGTTCGGTTGAATCGTTCGACCATGCCATCAGATTGTGGATGAAGTGGTGTGGTTCTTGTCTTCTTGATGTCAAGAAGCCCACAAACTTCCTGAAATATTTTTGATTCAAAATTCCTTCCCTGGTCAGAATGCAGTTCTAATGGAACGCCAAATCTGCTCACCCAGTTGAAGACAATTTGGTCTGTGACTGTTTTGGCTTCTTGGTTTGGAATGGCGTATGCTTCAGGCCACTTGCTGAAGTAATCCATGACGACCAGAATATAACGATTTCCATTATTTGTTTCCGGAAATGGACCCGCCACGTCTACTGCAATCCTTTCGAAGGGTGCTCCGACATTATACTGCTGCATTTGGCTGTGGTTCTTTTTGTTCGGGCCTTTGGTGGCAGCACAGGTATCACATTTTCTGCACCACTTCTCGACATCTTCTCTTGCATGTAGCCAGTAAAATCGTTGTCGAACCTTTTCTAGCGTCTTGTTCACTCCTAGATGGCCTCCCGAAACTCCACCATGCATCTCTCGCAGAACGTCCATAACCTTCGATCTCGGTAAGACTAGCTGCATTACATAAGACTTTCCATCTGCTGATTCCCATTTACGTCGAAGGACACCCTCTTGGACATGAAACGAGTCCCACTGTGCCCAATAGGCCTTTAGAGTCGGACTTCTATCGGAGATATCAGCCCATTCTGGTTTTTCCTGGTGTTCCTTCCAAGCGAGGATGGGTTCGATATCTGAGTCTTCTTGTTGAGCCTTCCTCAACTCGTCGTTGCTCCGGCCATCAATGGGATCGGCTCTGGTTCGTTGGACAGTAACCACTTCTTTTTCTTCTTGTCGTCTGCAATGCTTACAGTCTTGCTTGCATGGTCTGCTCTTGTAGTAAGGTTTCGTTTGATAAACCTGGATGTCGTTCCTGGGGCCATCGATACCAGAAACCAGCTTCTGCCCCTTCAAGTTGGTTCTTATTCGTTTTCCCGGGTGGAAAACAACTTCGGAAGCAACGTTGTTGGTGTTACTTTGACCAGTTGAATTACTTCTGTTTCCAAAGTGTTGCCATGCGGTTCCTCTTCGCGGTAATCTGCACTGTCGCTGTAGATGCCCAGTCTTATTGCAGTTCCAGCATCGTGCTCGTCCGCCTCGCTGACTCCTTTCCACAGTAGCCTTCTGACAAGAGCATTCTTGGACTTCTAATTGCCTTACACGATGCATGTTTTGGGAAGCTTTTTCTGCAGCTTCCATCGTCAGAGCGAAAGCCAATGCTTCTGGTAGTGTTCGCTTTCCAGCAGTGCGGATAGCCCTTTGAAGATTTATATCGCCCACAGCTCTCACAAAGGCTTCAACAGCAAGTTGATTTATTATCTCGTTACCAGCTGTTGGATATGCCAGGTGAACCAATCGCTCGATATCTGCCTGAAGCTGCTGCAGAGTTTCACCTCTTTTCTGTGTCCTATTGTTAAGCTGAACTCGGAAGACTTCTGTCATATGGCTATCCCCAAACCGCTGTTCGATCGCGCTTACCAGAACTGTGAAGTCACCACTCTTCTCTGCTGGGATGGTTTGTAGTAGTTCAGCAGCAGATCCTCTTAAAGCGAGCGTAAGAGCAATGTATTTTTCGTGATCGTCCCAGCCGTTTGTTAACGCTGCTGCTTCAAACTGTTTCTTGTAGATTGACCACGGAATCTGCCCATCAAAGCTTGGAGGATTCACTTCTCTCTTTCTTGAGCACTCACCAGAAGGTTCTCGAGCTTTCATCTTTCGCACTTTTTCTAGTTCATTTGTAATGGTTTCGATTCGTTCGTCAATTTTCTCGAAACGTGCATTTTGTTTTTCGACGCGCTCGTCAACAGTTTTGATTTTCTCTTCGAAGTCCGAAAACCTGCCTTCTAAAAGGTTTCTCTGTTCGTCGAACCGCTCTAGGACATCATTTCTTTGAGTTTCTAGTTGTTTCAGGACATCACTCCTTTGAGTTTCTAGTTGTTTGAGAACATTCTGTTGTTCTTGCTTTTGATCGCTTCTTTGTTCTTCAAATTTGGCTAGAAGAAGTGACATCATGTTAGATAAAGCAACATTTGCATTTACCTCTTCCACTTTTGCTTCTAATTTAAAAGCAAACGTATCTGGGTCTTCATTTTGATGCTCCAGATATTCTTGCAGCCGTTTAACGAGTTCAGTTTTTACTCCTGTCCCACTTAAGCCACGTTTGCTTAGTTCGGCCTTTAGCTCAGGAACAGTTAAGTCTTTCAAAACTTTACTCATTTTTTTTTTTTTTTTTTTTTTTTTTTTTTTTTTTTTTTTTATTTTAAACTTTAAACACTGCTCACTGTTTTTACTCTCAATAAGTTTTAATCCCTTATTCTGACACCAATGTAATATTCGGCTTGGTCCGATAATTAAAACTTATTCACACTTCGTAAATAAAAAAACACAAATTCACTTTATTTAAATTACTAACAAAATTTCTTTATTCCACACTTTCAATTATTACTTTTAAACACAGTCTTCACTTTTAAACACAGTCTTTACTTTATAGCAATTCACAATCCATAATCCATACTAAACCGCTTCGCTTCCAAGCGCCTATTTATATACCTCAAATCGGTTCGAGAATCTACGAGGTTGTTCTCGATGCTTAACGAAGTTCTCCACTTTATCACTAGATGCTTACCCCTTTCGAGGTTCTTGTATGCGCTGAATGAGTTCCCCTCTAAGCCACTAGATGTTTCTCGATGCTTAAAGAAGCGAGTTCTCCTATTACTACCACTAGATGTTGCCCCTTATTATTGAAAGAGTGTATACACATTACAATACTAAATGACCTGACGGCGGTTATAATATCTCACTTTCTCATACTACTACTATTTTGCACAAGTGGCATCCTTGGTCGACGATTAGTTGTTATTGATCTAGTACTGTCGTTTTGATTCTGACGTTCATTTGGCAGGTTGATTTTTTTGACAGCATTAAAGTTAATGTCACCTAACATTTTTTTGTAGCTCGTGTTCTCCATCGGTTTCATTATTATTAGTGTTATATTAAGATTGTTATTATTATTTAAATAAAATGATTTGTTTTCAAATAGAATGGCGTTGTTTTTTATTTGAACCAAACTATTTGGTTTAAAACTTCTTATTATTTTTCTGTAGTGTAAAAGAATACGTTGTTTTAATTGCATTTTCTTTGAAAAATCACGTTGCAGAAAGACACCTGTGTCTTTCAACTTGTATGTATTTTTAAGCATTCTCAAAGTAATTTCACTTCAGCCGGTGTTTACCTTCATTTTGATTGCATTTATATTTTCACTTATTTTTTCGGATTCTGAAAACTGTTGTGTACATTCATTACCAAGTACATAGAATCCGAGTGACAGTTCGATTTTTTTCTTCTGGATTTGTATGAGAGCCTTCTTTGGGAATTGAAATTATTATGTTTTTGTTTCTTATTTCACGACTTTGTGATTCAAGTTCTTTTTTTATTTCTTGTTTTATTTTTAAATATTTCTCAAGAGCGATAACTTAGTTCAACTTTGCACTTTCACAGCAGCGTTGCCAGTCCAAAATAGTATTTGCGTACTATTTTTTGAAGATTTTAGAAAAACCGGACTGTTGGATTCTTATACAAAAATATCAAAAAAAATACTTTCTGTGAGATAAAATAAGCTTGCAGCCAATATTTTTAATTTTTGAAAAGCTATTTGAGTTGAAAGTAAATTTTTACCAAGTTTTAGTATTGTTTTTTTTTTAAGTTTTTATTTTTTGTAAAAAAAACCTATCAATTCGATTTTTCTCAACATTTTAGCGAGTGTTGAAAACAATATTTCTTATAAGATAAAATTAGTTTGAAGCCATAATCGAAAAATTTTGAAAAGATATTTAAGTCGAAAATCAATTTTTACCAACTTTTGTTAATTTTTGTTTAGGTTTTTAATTTTTTGTAAAAAAACTGTCGATCCGATTTTTCTTAAAATTTCTTTATTGCATTCATGTAATATCCAAAAACTGTGCTTTCGAAATTGTATTAACTTCAGTTTTTGTATTTTGAAAAAAATGTTATACATGACGTATAAATTCAATGTGAAATTTTTAAATCAAGTATACAAATAACCATACGTAAATGTTCATCATGTGAAAAATGTATAATTAGCAATTGCTTAAAGGCGCAAGTGCCATCTATTAAAAAATAACGGGTAGCTGTGTCGGACTATTGTAGAAGAAATGAAAAGTGCATATATGTGGAATCGTTTTCTATCACAGTTGTGCGATAGAACGGTTTGTATCATGAAGTGACATTCCAAAATCTGAAATGACATTATCAATTTTAAACATGTCTGAAACATCTTTTCGCCTTTTAAGAGCTTTTAGAAGTGCTAGATTTTGAACACATGTCGAATGCCTTTTTGTTTCAATAAATTGTTCGCACAATTACATATTTTTAATTTCATTTACTGAATGCACTTTGGGAATTCGATGAAAACACTTTTAAAAAGCGAAATACGACCAAATATAAGGCTACCTCATGGTTTGGTGATTTTGTTTGTTAAATACATTCAGTTGATCTTTTTTAAAAAAGCGAAATTGTCTGTACCGGGGTAAGTTTTTATCTTTGTAGAACTCTGCACTGTCCCTGGTAAAAATGGATCAGTAATTTTACAGATGCCGGGTTGCCAAACGCCGTCGCATTACTTGTATGATTGGTTTCCCTAAAACTACGATTGGGGATAAAGAGGCCATGTCAAGGTCAGCAACGATGTATTACTGAATACTGAGCCGTTACCTAAGCTAGTACACTTCTTTTTAAAGTAAGGAAGTAGAGAAAATTTATCAGAATAATATGATATCAGAGCCTTCTGTATCAAGCATAGTTTTGATTGGGAACACTGCAGAGGAATCGAGGAACGTTCTATATATCCTCAGGCAAAAACAGAATAGGTCTATGAGATCTAAATGGACTTCCGCGTGTTTACTCCATCCAATATTACCGGAACAGTTGTTTTATATGGAGGCATTAGCTATGAAGCTTACATGGACTTTGTGGTGTTCTATTGTAGAAGCGTAAATGCTCAGATATATGGGTGAAAAACCGTTTTGGAAGACAATGTGATGCTTTTTGGACCATCTATTTGGTAACAACTTTTGGCTAATACCTATAAACGCACGCTGTCATATCAAAAATTCTGTATCTAAATACCTTAATATGAGTTCAAAATTCCAGTTTTGCTATCATTATCATGCAGATAAGATTTGAATTCTACTACAGAGCTTAAGACTGCTGCAGTAGAGAAGTGGCACAATAGCCCCAGTCAAGTATTGAGAATGGATTATTACGGATATTAAAGGATAGATTCGAAAGAATCGATAATCTAATTCTTGTTTAATTAACATCTGCAAAAGTAATATGCAACATTTTTTAATTATTTTTTGGACATGTATTGAATTTTATCTAAAAAAGTATCTCAATTTTGAAAATGTTATAAAGCTACAGCATTTTTTACTTCTATTATTACTTACTTACTTACTTACTTAAGGTGGCGCTACAGTCCGGGGCGGACCTGGGCCTCAACCAACATGCGTCTCCAGCCAGCTCGGTCCCTAGCTAGCTGTCTCCAGTTTCGCACGCCAAGTTGGTTGAGGTCCTCACCCACCTGAGTGCGCCACCTGAGTCGCGGTCTTCCTCTACTGCGCCGTCCCTCGGGATTGGATTCGAAGACCTTCCGGGCTGGAGCGTTGATGTCCATTCGCTCTACATGACCCAGCCATCTAAGCCGTTGGACTTTTATTCTGCTAACTAGGTCAGTGTCGCTGTACAGCCCGTACAGTTCGTCGTTAAATCTTCTCCTCCATTCTCCATCTATACGTACGGGACCAAAAATCACCCGAAGAATTTTTCTCTCGAAGCATCCTAAGACGTTCTCATCTTTCTTTGACAGGGTCCAGGCCTCAGCGCCATAAATGAGAACCGGGATGATGAATGTCTTATAGATGGTGATTTTAGATGATCGAGAGAGGACTTTACTTCTCAATTGCCTTCTAAGTCCAAAGAAGCAGCGATTTGCAAGAGTTATTCTTCGTTTGATTTCAGCGCTGGTGTCGTTGTCTGTGTTTATAGCGGTGCCTAGGTAGACAAAGTCCTTAACTACCTCGAAGTTATAGCTGTCCATGGTGACGTTTTGTCCAAGACGTCGTTGTTGAATGTCCTTTTTCGATGACAGCATATACTTGGTCTTGCCCTCATTGACCACTAAACCCATCTTCTTCGCTTCCGTCGCAATGCTCAAAAACGCTCCACTGACATCACCCTTTGATCTTCCAATTATGTCAATATCATCTGCGTATCCGAGTAATTGGATAGACCTTTGGAAGATTGTGCCTCTAGTGTTGACGGTTGAGTTTTGCACAATTCTTTCCAGAACGATATTAAAGAAGTCGCATGACAGTGCATCGCCTTGTCTAAAACCTTTTTTGACATCAAATGCATCGGTGAGATCTTTTCCGACCTTGATGGAGCAGCGTGCATTCTCCATCGTCATTCTGCACAAACGGATGAGTTTGACAGGGATGCCAAAACTAGACATTGCTCTGTAGAGCTCTTCCCTATAGATGCTGTCATACGCGGCTTTAAAATCGATAAAGAGATGGTGGGTATCGATTTGAAGTTCCTGGGTTTTTTCCAAGATCTGCCGTAGTGTGAATATTTGGTCGATAGTGGACTTTCCTGGTCTGAAGCCACACTGATAAGGACCTATCAGGTTGTTGACGAACGGCTTCAGACGTTCACATAATATGGCAGAGAGGATCTTATACGCAATGTTAAGGAGACTGATGCCTCTGTAGTTGGCGCAATTTAGAGGGTCTCCTTTCTTATGTATCGGGCAAACTATGCTGAGATTCCACTCATCGGGCATGCTTTCTTCCGACCATATTTTGCAGATGAGTTGGTGCATGCTCCCTACCAAGTCATCCCCTGCTGCTTTGAATAGTTCGGCAGTGATGCCGTCAGCTCCAGCAGCTTTGTTTGACTTCAGCTTACATATAGCTATCTTCACTTCGCCGAGGTCGGGTAGGCGGAATTGTTGATCTGCGTCGCCTAGGTTGAGTGGTTCTATCTCCCTTACAGCGGAATTCGATTCGTCATCGCCGTTATATAATTTGGAGAAGTGGTCTTTCCATATTCTCAGCATAGACTGCGGTTCTACAACGATGTTCCCCTGATCGTCTTTACATGCTTCGGTTCGTGGCTAATACCCTTGGGAGGTTTTTTTTACCTTTTGGTAAAATTTACGAACCTCATTCCTGTTGTGACATCCCTCTATCTCCTCGATCGCGCGCTTCTCATGCTCTCTTTTTTTTCGTCTAAGAAGCCGGTGTTCCTCTCTCCTCTTCTGCTCGTAGAGCTCGCGAGCAGCTCTGGTCCTCCTGTGCAGCGCCGTTTTGTATGCCTGTTGTTTCGCTGTGTGCGCTTGCCGGCATTCGTCGTCAAACCAGGGGTTTCGCTGTTGTGGCCGTGTGAAACCTAGCACTTCCGAGGCGGCATCTCTGATGGCCGCAAGACAATGTTGCCACTGGTCTTCAATGCTTAATGCAGGCAGCATAGGACTCCTTAAGAGGTTACTTGAGACTCGATCGGAAAAGGACATGGCAGTCTCTTGCGATTGTAGCCGTCTAACGTCGAAACTTCTCACAGTACTTCCTTGTTTTGGCTTGGATCGGGATATCCGTAGTCGTACCTTGGCTACAACGAGGTAGTGGTCCGAGTCAATGTTGGCCCCTCGGAATGTTCGGACATCCTGTATACTGGAGAAGTGTCGTGCGTCGATCGCAATGTGGTCAATCTGGTTGACAGTTGATTGATCAGGAGATTTCCATGTCCCCTTGTGGATATTGAGATGTGTGAACTGCGTACTAGCTACCAGAACGTCTCGCCCCGCAGCGAAATCGATCAGCCTGAATCCGTTGTCGGAGGTGGTGTCGTGCAGGCTGTATCTCCCGATTGTGCCACCAAAGATGTCTTCTCTTCCTAGCTTGGCATTAAAATCTCCTAAGACAATTTTAATGTCATAGCCAGGGCACTGCTCATATGTCTTGTCCAAGAGCTCGAAGAATATGTCTTTGGTGTCTTCATCTTTCTCCTCTGTTGGGGCATGCGCGCATATTAGGTTTATGTTGGCGAATTAGGCTTGATGCGGATTGTCGTGATGCGCTCGCTCACACTGTTGAAACTCAAGACTTTTTGCCTGAGTCTAATTCCAACCACAAATCCACACCCAAATAGACGCTGCCTTTGTTCTCGGTAGCAGTCGCCGTAGTATACATCGCAGTCTTTTAATTTGCGTTTGCCCGGTCCATCCCATCGCACTTCTTGGATGGCGGTAATATCTGCCTTGCAGCAGTTTAGGGCTTCCGCTAATTGTTCGGCTGCACGTGGTCTGTTAAGGGACCTAACATTCCACGTACAGATCCGAAGTTCGTTGTCCTTGTTTCGTTTGCTTGGGTTGTCAACAGTGAATCCGTCCGTATCCGAGGCTTGTTGGTGCTTCGCATTATTATATACATCTATTATTAATTTACCAAATTCATTATAAGAGTTCCTTTCATCAAATCTAACATCCCAGTAATCTACTTATTCTTTTGTATACTAGTTTTGATTTCATTTCATAACTACGTGCCTTATAGATGTCTTCATATAGATAAACAATAAGGCTGAATTTATTGTAGTTTAATCCTTAGTTAAGTTGAAATTTCATCCAAATCTCAATTTGCCAAAAATAATAGAAATAAATAAATAAACAAAATATACTTATACCTACCTCCGATACCACTATACAGTAGAACTTTAAGCTTCTGGATAAATTTTGAATTAAAATAATAGATTTGTACCTGTTTTAAAGGATCTTATCTTCTTACTCGCCTCTGGATCATGGATCCTGGATCTCGATGTAATCCACCATAATTACTGTGATAAACTTTTCATAGCTACTAAAACAATCGGAAAGAGTTTTCTTCTTTGTTTAACAACCAAGCAATCAATTCTTTATAAACAAAGAAAGTCCAATTTTTCTGAAAGACTGAGGAAGAGATTCCTCAATAAATCTGCCAAAAATCCACCTTATTCATACACATAATACCAACATTCCGACAAATATAATGACTTTAATCCTTTTTGAATCCTTACTAAGTACACAAAAGCCATATCCTTTTATAGATAAAGGCATAGGTATACCCTATACCGAAGGCTTTAACTCTTTATCTTATATGAAAACAACTTTCTGGATGTGGAGACATACTCGTAGAAGGGGGGATATTGTGCACTTTACCAACCTGATCTTTCTCAATTGTATAGCAGCACAAAGACAGAAACCTCCCCCTCCCTCCACAATACTGTACCTATATTGCTGTAATTTAAAGTCCGGAAAAGTTAATCAGAATCAAATATTTTTTGGAGGCAGGAAATATGCTTCCGCCCAATTTTAAAGGCTTGAGTGTGAATCTGTGAATACAGAGTCTAGGCTCATGCCGGAAATGAGAAATGTAAATCATTTTCTCTGTAGGAAGCGATTTTTGGGAAGGATGGGACGGGAAGGATGGGAGAACTATACCTTGTGGATAGACGCATCTCCTCGTAAAGTCGTACACTCGTTGCCTGAGTTAAGCAGAGGGATAAGTTTCGTGACCGGAAATTTTTATAACCTTCCCCACAAAAGTAAAGGTATATATAGTGCCTTTGGTCTACGTCACTTTACTATCGATGGTCTGATGGTACACCTTCACCTCCATCCACCACCGCTACCGACCACCCCCAATATACCAACCAATATTCTACCAATCCAATTCGAAGCACTCGCCCCCGCGTCAATTCAATACAGAGTCTATCCGATGCTGGAGCTATAGGAGTTGTCTTTGAATCGGTCCACCGGAAGTGATGAAAATTCCCATGAGATGTGAATTGAATTGGCAAACGTTTTCAGTGTAACGAGATTCAAGTTGTCGCCTCATTCCCATAGCCTGATGGCCTGGCAGGGCCACCTCCACCTCCTAACTGAGACTCTGTGTTTCAGTTTCTGTTTCAGTTTCTATTTTTGTTTTTGCTGTGTTTTCGTTATGCCATCCCAGTAATACTGAGTTAGTAGGTATTTGTTTTAGGGAGCAGGATCAAAAACAAAAAATAAGACTCGAAGACTCAAAGACTCTGTTGGCATGTTGAAGGGTAGCTATAGCCTATACCTATGGATAATTGTGGTGCATTTTGGTATCCCAATGGGAGAATGATGCTGATTCGAAGAAAATTCAATCGGTATTGCAAACTAGAATGCGCTGCTGCATGCAAGAAGAAATATGCCAGATACAATTTCATATCCACAGACTTGAAAAGAGAAGGATAGGGATAGAAAACGAGTTTCACTTTGTATCACTTTTGACAACTTATTGACATTTTAACGGCTTGAAGTTGATAAATTGTACTGCAGTTTGTTATTATTCTTAAGTAAGGAAGTTGTTCTTATAGGCGTTGATTTGATGTGTTTGCCTGTAAAGTTTTGGAAGGTGTTAAGGTTTTGGCTTGGTCAGGAGAAAATTTTGTGAGGATACCAATAACACTGATAAATAGGTTTTGGCACAACAAAACTATATAAAATTGAAGTAGATATCTATCAATTCAGATTTCTTATAAAGAGTGTTTTATTTAAGAGGTGTAGAACTTTGATATGGAATAAAACAGAGATGATTTTTTTAAATTGAAATGAAATTTAGGAATTATAATTTAAATATGTTTGGCTCGTACGTATTACAATCTGAAGGTCCGATTATTGATGATCGGCAATAACGCGATGAATGTTGTCCTGCATGTGGTCAATAATTGTTTCAAGCTTATCGGTGAAGATTACAGATCTCACACTTTTCCCTCAAAAAATAGTCAATCCCCAATTTACGGGTTCCTAACGTAAAACTATGTGCTGTTACCGAAAAAGATATACATTTTTACACAAACAGTGTGACATGTTGCCTGGCCGCTGCATTTTGTTGAAACCACAGCTTCTGCACATCACTGTTGTTTAATAAGTGAACGAAAAAGTCAGTAAGCCCGGCTCTATTGTGGTCTCCTTTGGCCGCACCGTTTTAAAGAAGTACGGAACATTATACCACCAACTCATAAAGCACAACATTCACTTGAGGATTATCATCACTACGGCAAATACGGCATATTCGTTTATTGAAGTATCCATTTAACCAATAGTGGGCTTCATCGCTTAACAAAATTCGCTTATGAAAATTTCGAACAGACCTATAACGTTTAAAATAAATGTACAAACTGACAAACTGACCGCCAGTTAAAATAGTGTACCCAAACTTCAAGTCATATAACTCTAACCTTAAAGTTAAAGGATGAATCAAGTTGAATGATGAAACAAAATTATCATATTAATGAATTTGAAAAATTAAATCAAAACCTACTTTTCCAAAGAATTTTCTTGTCGTAAATAAAACTCTGTCTTTCAGATTTCTTAAATTAATTTCCTTCAAAATTTAAAAACCTAAAATGTCTTATAAATAATGATTTGAATCCAAACTTGGATTTTATTTATCTGAAGATTTTCCGCAGTTTTTAATATTATTTAAATTACTTGATCTCATAGCCTTCTTAGTTGACCAAGTTGTTATCAGAGACGGTTTCTGTTTAAATACGTCTCAGAATATGGTTTGGTACATTTTGGTAATGAAGGCAAAAAAGTTATAAGAATTTTGTTTAAATAAACTGTCACACAAATAAAACAATACTTTTTAAAAATTATGAAGTTGTTTAAAATCACACCACATTACATCAGGCTTTTCCAAATATACCGCCTATTTATAAATGCTAACTATAATCAAAATCCGTGATTTCAAGGCTAAGATAAACCCAAAATATCCCTTAAAAAATTATAGGATAATTTTTCAAGGAAAAAATTTGTGTCTTCAAGATACGGTTTCATTTTGACGCTGTTTGAAGTTTTAATAAATCTTAAATTAAACGACTAAATGACTTTGAAAAATACGTTTAGGTGTTAATTTTTAATTTTGATCTCAAAACCGCACTTTTGACAACTGCTCAAATTTTAAAGTACCATTATTTTTATATTTTTACTATGTATTTCCAAAACTCAGAGGAGAGGTTCGTTTTAAAAATAAAATTAAAACCCCTTTATTTTCTTTTTTTTCTTTTACCAACCGTTTTAGAATAAATGGTTCAGAGCTTCTTTATCCCTTAGCACCAACACGGCGGCGTGATAATTCAAAAAAGTGAAAAAAGAAACTGGGATGCGACCCACACTGATTACTTCCCATCCTGTCTGTCTTGCCTAAAAGTTTGTATGTTTTCGTGTTGTGTTAAAAAAGTTGTCAGTTGAATTATTCTAAAAAATTTCAAAATTACCAACAATATTTTGCATATAACAAAATAATTTTATTTCAAAATCTAGTTTTGTTAACGATATTTTTAGTCTAAAACCAATTTTTACTAATTTCAGTAGCATTTCTTATAAGTTTTAAACAAATACAATTTATAAACAAATACAAATTGGATGAATGAAATAATTTTGAGAGATATCCAGAACCGAACATCAATTTTTACCAAATTTGCGTACTACTTTTTGTAGATTTTATTTTTTTTTATGAAAAAACGGACTGTTGCATTTTTATAAAAAAATTACTGAATATCAAAAACAACATTTTCTGTAAAATAAAATATGTGTTAAGCCAATATTTTTAATTTTTGAAAAGCCATTTGAGTTGAAAGTAAATTTTTACCAAGTTTTAGTAGGTATTGTTTTTTTTAGGTTTTTATTTTTTTTTTAAAAAACTGTCAATTCGATTTTAACCAAAATTGTATCGAGTGCTGAAAACAATATTTGTTACAAGATAAAATTAGTTTGAAGCCAATATCTCAATGTTTTGAAATGATATTTGAGTCGAAAAACAATTTTTAAAACTTTTGTTAATTTTTCTTTAGGTTTTTATTTTTTTTAAAAAAAGCTGTTCATAAGCTTTTTCTCAAAATTTTACCGAATGTTGAAAACAATATTTCTTATAAGATAAAATTAATTAGAAGCCATAATCTCAAATTTTTTAAAAGATATTTGAGTCGAAAATCAATTTTTACCAACTTTTGTTAATTTTTTTTTTCGTTTTTTAATTTTTTGTAAAAAAATCTGTCTATTCCATTTTTCTCAAAATTTTACCAGATGTTTAAAACGTTATTTTTCGTTGCACAAAATTGTTCTGTAGATAAAATCATTTTTTCTTCGTGAAATTTTGGAGATGACAAATCTTTTTTTTCCAGTTTTTTTGATTTATAAAAAAACCGTTAATTTGATTTTTTCCAAAAATATATTATTTTGTTTGGTACCACGTTACAATATATAATATTAAATTTTATTCAAGTCTCTAGCGTTATTGGTTTGTGAGATATTTAGGGTCAACCAAAATTTTCACTTTTTTTTAAACTGCTATGGTAGAAAAACCATCACGCAATTTTCTTGAGAGCCCTTTCTGCAACTTTCTCCATTATTATCTGTATAAAAAAATGTATTTGAAGTCGATATCTGTACTGGTTCTTGAGCTATGGACGACGAAAAAAACATCGCGAACGTACGTACACAATACACATGCACGCACAGACATCTTTCTAAAAATCTTTTATTTCGACTCTAGGCACCTCGAAACTTCGAGAAATGTCAACATTTTTTATTCGACAAACCGGACCCATTTAAATAACTTCCTATGCGAAGTTAAAGAAGTAAACAGGCATATTTTATTCTAAATCTTTAATATATTTGAATATATCCCATAAAATCAATAAAAACGAGAAAAAATTCTATTTATATGGCACCGTCACATTTAATCCTTAACCCTAGTTTACGGCACGAAAAATAATGCTATAACAAAACTTGGGGTTCGCGCGAACCCCAACATTTGCATGCACATCTAATTGGTCATTATTTACAAGATGATGCACTGCCTCTATTTGCTATTGATTAAGTTGACAGTTGTGGTGTCCTATTATAACAAAACACGTGTCTTGTTTCAAAAATATAAAACAATTTGCTGAAAATAGTGAGAACAAAATTTGTAGTTACCAAAAAGTGAGTTGTAAAATTATAATTATTCTAAGTTTTATTACACAAATTTGTAAACCTTTATATTGATTTTATATTTCAGTGTCTAATTTAGATAGATTATTGAGAACATATAATTGACAATGAACGAACTGCAGGCATATTTTGGGGTTTTGTTGTACATTGGAGCATTAAGAGATAGTCACCGTCGTGTACGTACACTATAGGATCCCATCAAGGGGTTCATACGAACCCCAAGTTTGGTTTGTGGCTTTTTTTCAGAAAAAAATTCCAGAAAATTATCTTAAATCGCTTTGATAAAAACACGATCAAAAACGTAAAGAAAAATGAAATTTGTTCACTGATTTTTTATCCCTGGTCAATTATATGATAAAGAAAAAAGTTATAAGCATTCAAATTTGCGTTGGGGTTCGCTCGAACCCCAATACGTAAACTAGGGTTAAAGTTAAAATATATTATTTGATCCAAAACAACGAGCAGATTTTAATAATCCTGTTTCACGCTTGTTAATACCTATTAACACAAATTGTATCGCCATTAATATAAAACAAAAAAATGCATTATCACTCTTCTAGGAATTTTCCGGGGATCAGAACACTTTTATTTTGTATGTTTTAATATCGCAATTATAGCTTGTTTATTAATAATTACAATTAACTGTTTTTAATTTCTTTTTGTGAAACATAAAATACTTATCAAAACGAAAAACGTTTGTTTTTGTTCACGTGATTATTCTCAGAAAAGAGGAATTTAATATTTTGCAATTTCAAGGATTAAATGCAAATATTTTAATAAATTTAACTTTTTTTAAACAAAGAGTTAAATTGGAAAAACAAATTTTTTAAAATTTTTTTTGACGACCCGTGACGGCCATTTTGTTTTAGTGACATCTGTCAAATCTTTTGTTTATTATTCAGTTGTTTATGCCAAATCATCATGGCAAGTTACACGATTGAAAGGCACTTTCAAATGATAAAACTTTATTATCAAAATTAGTGTTCGTTAACGCAAACGTTGAGCCCATTGTGCACATTTTACGGTAGACGTGGTGGCCCTTCACAGTCGACTCTTCAACTTTTGATGGCCAAATTTGAGACGACCGGTTCAGTAAACAATCAGCCAACACATACGTATGTACATTCAAGGAACGTAAGATCGGCCGAGCACATCGCCGCGGTCCGTGAATGTGTTCAACAGTTTCTGAGCAGTCTATTCCTCGCCATGCAAAAGAACTCGGCCTTTCGCAGACTTCAACTTGACGAGTTTTGCGTCGGGACTTGGGCATACAACAGTACAAATTGCCGTATATGGGACGACACCAACCTACCCAGGTTCACCAGGTGATGATAATGCATCCTCAAAAAGTTACCATTTGGTGTGGATTTCGGGCCGGGCGGCGGCACTTTTTTGAAAACGACGTTAGTGAGCGCGAGCGCTACATAACAATGATAACTAATTTCTTATGGCCCAAATTATTTTATATGGACCTAGACGACGTGTGGTTCCAGCAAGACGGCACTACGTGCCACACAGCAAACGCCACGATTGACATTTAGCATGGACGATTTAAGGGTAAGGTTATCTCTCGCAGGGGTGATGTATATTGGACACCAAGGTCATGCGATTTGAACCCGATAGACTTTTTCCAGTGGGGTTTCTTCAAGTCGCAGGTCTATGCAAATAAACCACAATTGACCGATGCCCTAAAGATAAATATAACACAGGCCATCGCTCAAATTCGTGATCCGTGCCACGCACCGTAAGAAGCTGAGGCGGGCATTTAAATGATATTATGTTTCACACTTAATGATGCGCCTTTCAAATAAAAAAATTATTATGTTAATACCTCACACACATCTTATTTTATTCCATTTCAACATCTACCCGCCCTTATTAAAAAAAAACCTTTATAATCAACCTGTGAATCCATTTAGGACATTCTTTGATATTTGAAAGTGTGAATTTAGAGTTAAGTTATTGCATTCCATCACTTAAAATTTTGTTATACTTGATCTTAAAAAATACAATATTTATAAGCCATTTAATAATTTATTTATACATACCATTAAAACCTTTAATTTATTCAACAATTAAGATGATGTCCCTATGTTTGCAAAAAGAATTGGCAACTAAAATAATAATGAAACATAACCAATGGATATTACAAATTTATACGTATTCTCTGTACTTAATTTACTTGTTTTTGATAATTTAATCTTTTGTTTTGTTTTTCTGAAAAGGTGTTAATTTTAAATGAAAACTTATATTAAAAAACCCTAGCTTACCAACAAAATTAAATTACTTATAAAAGAATTTAAACTTTATAGTTATTATTTTATAAATACCAACACTGTAAGTGCCTTTTATCACATCGAATTAACTGGATTATAACGATGGGCATATATTTGTGTCCTTTTTTCTTTTTTATTTTGTTTAAAACATGAATACGAATACGAAAATATAATATTTATGTAAAAAATGATTAAAATGAAATGTGACAGGATGACATTTGTCTATATGTATATGTAGAATGACCAGGACATATGAAATATACATACAGAAACGTTATGTCCAGCTTAAACGAATATTCTTTTATATGTATAGTATATATGAATAATATTTATGAATGTAGGGGATGTAATATAATCCATAGATGGTAAATGCACATATGATGTGGGTTTTGCATTTAATCTGCATTTTGAATCCTGGAATCAGTATATGAATGTGCAAATCAATATTCTCATTCAGACACTTTGAATGTATAGATGTGGTATACAAAACGTATTAATTATTGAAAATAAGCAAGGAATTCTAATCTTTTTAGTTTAAGTTATCGGCGTTATGTTGTTTTGCCCAAATTAAAAATGACTTTTTATTTGGGCTTTGTGTTTGTAACTTTTTCTTAGTTAAATTTGTATGACGTTTCTCTAATTATATGTCGTTGGGTGGAAAGACATAAGAAACAATAGATAATATAATTGTCGCTATGCCCAAAATAAGTGTCACAAAGCCCAATCCCTGTTAAAAAACCCAAATCGAAATTGAAAATTCTTTTGGGCAAAATGACAACTAATAATTTGGGCGTTGGTTTATTAACTTCCCATAGGAAGTTATTGTAATAGGTCCGCTTTGTCAAATTGAAAATTTTGACATTTCTCGACGTTTCAAGGTCCCTAGAGTCCAAATAAAAGATTTTTAGAAAAATGTCTGTGCGTGAGTGTGTACGTACGTCTGTACGTCTGTACGTCTGTACGTCCGTACGTTCGCGACGTTTTTTTCGTCGTCCATAGCTCAAGAACCAGTAGAGATATCGACTTCAAATAAATTTGCTATACAGATAATAATGCAGAAAGATGCAGAATGGGCTCTTAAGAAAATTGCGTGGGTGGTTGTTTTACTATAGCATAGTTTAAAAAAAAGGTGAACATTTTGGTTAACCCTAAATATCTCATGAACCAATGGCACTAGAGACTTAAATTAAATTTAATATTATATATTGTAACGTGACACAAAACAAGTACATTTTTGGAAAAAAATCCAATTACCGGTTTTTTTTATAAATGAAAAAAACTAAAAAAAAAATTTGTCACCTCGAAAATTTTACGACTAAAATAAGATTTTATCTCCAAAACAATTTTGTGCAACGAAGAATAATGTTTTTGACATCTGATAAAATTTTGAAAAAAATCTAATTGACAGTTTTTTTTATAAAAAATAAAAACCTAAAAAAAACATTACTCAAAGTTGGTAAAAATTGAATTTGGACTCAAATATCTTTTCAAAAACTTGAGACTAAGGCTTCAAATATATTTTATCTTTCAAAAAATATTGTTGTCAACATTCAGTAAAATTTTGAAAAAATCGAATTGACAGTTTTTGTACAAAGAATTAAAAACCTAAAAAAAATTTAACAAAAGTTGTTAAAAATTGATTTTCGACTTATGTATACATATGTATATCTTTCAAAAATTTGAGATAATGGCTTCTTATTATAAGAATATATGTAAGAAAAATTTTGAGAAAAATCGAATTGACAGTTTTTTTACAAAAAATAATTAAAAACCTAAAAAAATTAACAAAAGTTGGTGAAAATTGATTTTCGACTCAAATATCTTTTTTAAAATTAAAAATATTGGCTTCAGACTAATTTTACTCACAGAAAATATAATTTTCGACATTCAGTAATTTTTTTATTAAAATCCAACAGTCAGTTTTTTTCGTTAAAAAAAAAATAAAATCTACAAAAAATAGTACGCACATTTGGTAAAAAATGATGTTCGGTTCTCGATATCTCGTAAAAAATAGAAGACATTGACTTTCATTCATCCAATTTGTATTTGTTTATTTAAGAAATAAAAACTTTTAAGAAATGCTACTAAAATTGGTCAAAAATTGGTTTTCGACTAAAAATCTCCTTAACTTTTGTTTACTGATTTTGAAATCAAACTATGTATTTCATTATATATATGCAAAATATTGTTGGTAATTTTTAAATTTTAAGGAAACAAAACACGAAACCCTACAAACTTTTAAGGAAGACAAATCGACAGACGGGATGGGAAGTTATCAGTATGGGTTGCATCCCAGCATCTTTTTTAAAATTTATTTGGACGTTGCGACATTCGCTTTGGCCTTTGGGTTTTTGGCGATTTTTGTTTGGGCCTTGTGTCCAACAACTTGTACAAAAATTGTAAATATAAACACAGGAGCTAGAATTTAACACAATGTATCCCTGCACTTACTCGCACACAGGAATGGTTGAGAGTTGTAAGTCACTAATTGACTATTTGGTAGTCAATTTTCAGCCGATAACCGCGATAGTCAATAGAACAATTTTGGTTTGTAAATTTTCGGATCCGAAATTTTTTTACAAACTTTGATAGTCAATATGACAACTTTGATAGTCAATATGACAACTGTGGTAGTCAATATGACAATTGTGGTAGTCAATATGAACTTCGGTAGTCAATACGACAACTGCGGTAGTCAATATGACAATTTTTGTTGAAAATCGAAATCTAATTTGACTACCGGGTAGTAAATATAACAATCCTCGATAGTCAATTTTGGTAGTCAATATGACAACCAAATTGTCATATTGACTACCGAAGTTGTTCTATTGACTACTTTTGTTGTCATAATGTCTACCCAAAATTGACAATCGAAAATTGTTCTTTTGACTATCAAGTAGTCAATTTTTTAAAATTAGGTTGTCATATTGACTATTTTAGTAGTAAATACGACAATTTGGCCAAATTTCAAGTTGACTATCAACGATTGTTAATATGAGAACTTTTTTTTTCTGTGTAGTGTGCTTTGGCATGACATCAATAGGAATAGACTACCACGCTTTATTCATTGAATATCATAATTCATCTTTAGAAGTATATCTTTTTTTTGCCTAGAGCCCTCTTCACATCACTCCACAATTTCTCTCTTATATTCAAATCTGGAGACTGAGCTGGCCAGGCCACCCTGTAACATCGATCTTTTTTCTCATGAAACACGTCTTTGTTGTTTTCGGTGTATGTTTAGCGGATGATTATTTTGTTGCAATGACTACCTATGGCCTATGGGGCATTTCTTATTTAGCATACGACAACATTACATTATCGAGAATATTTATGTATGTATATACCCTTCGAGTTCAGAATGTCCTTTATCCAGAATATTAGTCCAACAATAAACCAGTTAATGCATCCCCATATATCATCACACTACCACCGCCATGTTTTCTGGTCTCAACTTTTTACGACGAATGAGAGTGTCTTGCCGTTTTTCTTTGCTCCATGGAATATGCTGTTACGCAAAGTTTTTCAATCACTGTATAGTCTACGTCAAAAAACAATAAGCAATGAACATTTCCTCGGCCTTCTAGAGGAAAGATTGTTTTTCGGCAACCTTCTCGTAATTGTCGAGGTGTTTGAATCCAAGCTTAGGTCTTTCTTATTTGGGTTGATTGAATGAACGGGTTGGCTTTAGTAGCCCTTTTTAATCTGTCGATCAGTGCACTCAAAAAACTTTCCTGGTAGGAAAATCTGGTAGCCAATACCATCCAAAAACCTCGTACAATAGTCCAGATTTCGTGGTAAATAACTTCAGATTTCATGGTAAAAATCAAAAAACCAGAAATCTGGTAGAATCTAACAAGTACCAGGAGACATTTTTTTTAACCAGATTTCCTGGTAGAAAAAAACCAGGAAAAAATGTGGTAAAATACTCCAGATTTCGTGGTAAATAATTCCAGATTTCCTGGTAAAAAGAAATCTGGTTTTATTTACCAGAAATCTGGTTTGCTGGTAAAATTTTTGACAGAAAATTTTCTGTTAAATATTAGCAGCGTCCTGGTAGAAAGTATTTTTTTCCTGGTAAAATGAAAATTATCTGGAATCTGGTAAATAGAACCAGGAAATTTATTTCCTGGTATATTTTTTCCTGGTAGATAAAACCAGTCTTCTGGTACTTATTACCAGAAATTCTGGGAGTTTAAGGATTATATTTTTTCTCGTAAATAAAACCAGGAATTCTATTGTCTGGTTTTTGACATTCAGTAAATTATATATATGTATATTCTACCAGAAATGTGGTTTATTTTACCAGGAATTCTTCGAAAAATTTCCTGGTTAAATTTACCAGGATTTTCTGGAAAATTTTACCAAGATGCCTCGTAGGAATCTAAAAACCACTTTTTCTGGATAAATTTAGCGGGAAATCTGGTCACCGGTACCAGTTTTTTTTTTGAGTGTGGTTATCACAGTTTTTCTTGGTTTTCATAGGGTTTCTGGGTGATTGGTTCATTTTAAGACAGTCGTGAACATGTTTTTAGAACAAATTGCCCCTACCGCCTAAACGGGGGGAGATAGACCTCCCCCTCCCATACCAAAAAATGCTTGTTATTAACTGTTCTATACAAATCCGTCATTAAGCTTTGTCGCCTGAGTTATAGTACTCTCCACATAAAGAAAGTTTTGAAATACCAAAGGAGGCCCGAAGATTTCAAGGAAGTTCATGAAATTCCCAAAGAGTTTTTCAAATTTCAAAGTAGGTGCTAAAATATCAAGGGATGTCGTGAGATTCAAAGGGAGGTCTGGAGATCTCAAGAGAGATTTTGAAATATCAATTAAAATCTGAACATTTCAAGGGAGGTATTGAAATTTCAATGAAGTTCGTGAAATTACAACTTAAGTCTTGAAATAACGAGAGAGTCCATGAAAATATTTGTATTTTATTCAAATTCTTTACTTCTTAAGTGAGAAATTTTGCAAAAAAGCAAAGTATTCGATGAGGACATGTAAGTACACCTTAAGTGCTTTTGAAATAAAAAATAATTAAAAAAAAAACTTCAATACTTTTTCTAATTTTAAAACTAATTGAATATCTCAATTTTTTGGGCCCACTGAGACCAATATGGCGTCAGTAAGCATAATCAAAAGAGCCAGAGTGTACTTATTAAAATTTCCATGATTCAACGGTTTTACAATTGTCCTTTTTTTCTGTTTTCTTTTTTTTTTGTATATTTTAGCCAGCTTTCGATTATTGCTCATTTAATGTCGTTTCGGGTTGGTTTTCATTTTAAAACTTCAACTGACTTGCATTTGACTTATTGACATAAAAATGAACAAACTTTCAATAAAAGCTTATATTGTTTGCATTCAAGTCCAGCACCTACATATATATAAATATGTTATGCATCTATTGCTTCGTATGAAATTGAAGGTACACATACATATACAAAAGAGGTAGTATGTAATTATTACTAGTGTTAGTGTATAGGTTAAGATAAACTTGCACTGTAATGAATACTTAAAAATATTACAATGAATATTGAATGTAGTTTTCAGTTGTTATACAATTTGAAATATAAATAATTGCTCATCACTTGAATTTATTGATTTATTACATGTATACATACATACGTAGGTGGAGTAGATATGTTTTATTTTTACATTTTAATCAGAGTACCTTTAGTTAACCTGAGTAAAGTTAATATTATGATTTATTTGTATGTTTCCTTAATTAAGAGAAAATTAATAAATTTAACTACCTTCTGTTATACTCGTTCTGATTTGAAAAATAAATATTTTGTTTAACTCAGGCGAAGGAGTAAATTGAAGTGAAGTGTTTGTTTTTGAACTTGACTTATTAATTTAAAAGACTTTGGCGCAAAATTTTAGACGATTTAGTACGATGTTAAATCATTTTTAGTATGATACTAGGTTAAAAAAAGGATTTTGATAATTTTAAACGAGTTTAGTATCGTACTATCTTCTTAACATTTTACTAAAGTTAAAAGCACCAAATGGCTACTTTATCTTTTTAGTATCGTACTAAATCTGTATGACATATGTCATTTTTCTCAAATGTGACAGTGTTTTAAAATTGATAAATTGTGAAATAAAATTTATTTATAGATATCATAAAAAGTAAATTAATTTAAAATGTTTTCGGAGGAAGAAGATTTTAAAATGTTTGAGGATTCAGTGTTGTGTAGGAAAGTTAAAAGTTTTAAAACTCGAGCAAATCCTCTTGAAGAGCTGGACGATGGTGAATTTTACTCCAGGTATATTTTTGATAAAATAAAAATAAATAAAAAAATAATAAGGTACATATGTTTTTTTTGTACATTACATTACATTTCACACTACTCGGCACATAAATGTACAGAGTAGAGAACACAGCACCTTGAGCGACAAGACTATATAAGTCGATAACAACACAAGACATTAATACAAGACAGAAGGACAGAGGAGAAAGAAGAACGAACAGTTAGAAAGAACACATGACAACAGCACGCGGTAGGTTTCGAGTCGGTCCTCCATCTGACTACTAACTGCGCTCACTGATGCTTGATTTCGGTGATCGATGGGAACCGATGTTTGCTCCACAATCTGTCATTATTTAGATGTGTTCATGGTTTTTTTTTTAATAAAATGGGTTTAGCATGATACTAGTTAGCAAAACAATAAAAAGTGTTTAAAATTAGTGAAAAGTTAGTAGATTACTATGTATTTAGTAAATTGTTAACTAGTATCGTGCTAAGGCCTTAATAATAGGTTGTTTAAAATTTTGCGCCTTTGACTTTTTAAGGAAAATCCTTTTAACCGTTGAAAAAATTAAGCTATGGTAAATAATATCAAGGGATACTTTCTATGCTAAAATGGGGAAAGTACGATAACTCAGCCGACAAAGTTTATTAACGGATTTGTAAAAAACAGTTAAAAACAAGCATTTTTTGCCCCCGCCCGTTTATGCGGGAGGGGCAATTTAAAAAAATTATTACTTAAAATGGAAAAAATTAGTTACATAAAATGGTAATACTTACAATTAAGTGTTATACATTTTTTTAAATCCAACACTTTTGTCTATCAGTTTGTTTTTAAATCAAGTCAAAACTATGCATAGTTTTTGAAAAAATTGTTTTAAAGTCAAAATTTGGGTAAACAAAAAATTAAAAAAAAGGTTTAAAGTTTAATTTCTCAAAAAATTAAGATTATCAACTATTATTACTTGCGACATATAGGCATTTTTTTAAGATCAAAACAAACAGTGTCCCCCATACAATTTTTTTGGTCAAAAAACGATAATTCGAATTTTCTCAAACACAAACCGATTGATTTCTTTTTAATTTTCTTTAAAATTTTATTTTTTAACGTTGCTTCTTTTAGTAATAAAAACATATTTTTGTATTGCTCCGAAAAGGTACCGCTCATAGTATCGTTATTTTGTTTTTTAAATTTCTCAGCAACTTATGAACCGATTTCAATAATTTTTTTTCAACGAGCATATTGCCTTAACAATATTTGAATATCAAAAGTGCAATTTTTTGCATTTTGCTTCTTTTTTTTTTTCCTCTTGTGTGTTTAAGTGGACAAGCAATTTCTAGCCATCTGTTCATAGCTGAGGTGAGGTCATTGACTTTCTTGTCAAGTTCATTAGCGTTAGTTTTGATCTTAAAAAAAATTAAAAAAACGCCCAACGCGAATCTGCTGAAAACCTTAACTTCCGAGTTTGAACTCAATCGACCCAATGGTTTAGGCTGTAGGAGCGTAAACAGACAGACAGGACAGACGGACGCAATCGCGGGACCCACATTTCGACTTCTCTACCATCATAATATCATGTCTGATTAAAATCTCGAGTTCGAAATTTTTTACGAATGCAAAACTTGCCATATTATAGTTCCTATATGTCGCAAGTAAAAAAAAAAGCTTAGAATAAAATTTACAATAATACACCAACTCACTTCTATAGGTTCTTCCGATAGCTATTTTCAGTTTAAAATTTTATTTATAAGCAATTATACATATGTGAAAAATCACATAATGTGAACCCCAACCCACAGCCACACCTTTTCGTCAGCAAATTAAATGCGTGGAAAAAAGTTTAATTTTTGTTTATAACGCTTCATTGTTTGTTCAATAGAATTATTGAGAGTTCAATTACTCCAACAAAAGGCTTCGAGTCTGATTCTAAAGTGCATTTAAAATTACCTTTATAGAAGTAAATACTTCTCTATAAATATACGAGTACCAACCCCTACGAGTAGCTAGTAGTTGTTGTTTTGTTATCCAATTAAGTAAGTGCGTTGCAGACTATTGTGCTTGTAGCACTTTGTGAGTGTTTATTGTTGTTGTTGATGTTGAAACCTTGGTAAATATGAAAATAATTTATTTTCAATTTCCCAACAAGACCAAACAAAAGGCCAGTTATAGCATAAACATCACGATGTATTCGTAAACACACGACGAACGGCGACGCATATACAATACAAAATAAATGAACGTTTGTTATATGCGTCAGAAATAACCTATTTTATTAAGTCCTTTTCTCTCACGATGTTGGGTTGGGTATATATTTTAAAAATGTGTATGTAAATCAATTTGTTTGTGTTGCATTGGAAATCATAAATAAGTCTTCTCGGTCTGGAAAATGTTAATACTCATTTTACATAATGGTGTAATGTTTACAGACGAGAAGCCTCTTTTAATGTTTTTATTTGTGTTTATTTGGTTTGCTGACTTCTGTCTGAAGAACATTCAATTGATACGTCTTGAATTTTGTCCAAATTTTTTGTTGCTGACCTCTGTCTGAAGAACATTCAACTGATGCGTCTTGAATTTTGTCCCAATTTTTTGTTGGACATTTTTTTGAAAAGAACCTAGACTAGACACGAAGGAAAAAAGAAAATGTTTGTGTCGTAAGTAGCACCTGCTTCGTGTCTCAGGTTCGCTGACATTAAAGAGTTTCATAAAAATCCTTCAAGTATTGATTATTTTGTTACAAAATTTTTCCTACAAGAAATAGGAACTTAAAAAATTTCTTTGAATTTCTTTGAACGAGTCATTTTTTAAGAGCTATTAGAAATTTAAAATAAAATAAACACATAAAATTAAAAAAAAATCATGTAATTAATAATATTTGAAGATTATTTCGTGGAACTGTTGGCTCAGATGGTCCATCCGTTTAGTCAAATTTTAGGATACTCTTTGTAACATTCCGGCCAGTATCTCAGGAATTAACACTTAAGGGTTGGCTTTCATTGCATCAATCGAAGCAGGGTCTCCAACAAGAATGAGTCTTAGGTTTAGTTAGGTAACTGAGCTGCAAATTCATTCAGTTATCGCCACACTTAGATCAATGTAGATCCCTTGTGATATACCCTGAAAGCTGTATAACTTTAATTAAAAAGTGAGTGTATAACTTTTGTTTCTAGTTGTTGTCATTAACCAGACGCTTAGGGGCTTTGATTAGACCTAAGTGACTGTTTCCTGCAAAATGATCAAGTAGAAGAAGTATTAACTTCCCATAGGAAGTTATTGTAATGGGTCCGATTTGTCAAATTGAAAATTTTGACATTTCTCGACGTTTCAAGGCCCTAGAGTCGAAATAAAAAAATTTAGAAAGATGTCTGTGCGTGGGTGCGTACGTACGTTCGTAAGAATATACGTCTGTACGTCCGTACGTCCGTACGTTTGCGACGTTTTTTTCGTCTTCCATAGCTCAAGAACCAAAAGAGATATCGACTTAAAATAAATTATGTTATACAGATAATAATGCAGAAATATGCACAAAAGGCTCTCAGGAAAATTGCGTGGGTGGTTTTTTTGCCATAGCAGTTTAAAAAAAATGTGAAAATGTTGGTTAACCCTAAATATCTCACAAACCAATAACGCTAGAGACTTGAATTAAATTTTATATTATACACTGTAACGTGATACCAAACAAATATATTTAAAAAAAAATCCAATAAACGGTTTTTTTTATAAATCAAAAAAACTGAGAAAAAAAAATTTGTCACCTCGAAAATTTTACAACCAAAAATTATGTTATCTCCAGAAAATTTTTGTGCAACGAAGAATAACGTTTTCAACATCTGGTAAAATTTTGAGAAAAATCAAATTGACAGTTTTTTTATAAAAAAAAAAAACCTAAAAAAAAACATTACTCAAAGTTGGTAAAAATTGTTTTTCGACTCAAAAATCTTTTCAAAACATTAAGATTATACTTTCCAACTAATTTAATATTATAACAAATATTGTTTTTAACATTCAGTACAATTTTGAGAAAAATCGAAAAATCGAATTGACAGTTTTTTTTACAAAAAAATAAAAACATTACTCAAAGTTGGTAAAATTGATTTTCGACTTAAATATCTTTTCAAAAATTTGAGATTATTGCTTCAAACTAATTTTATTTTATAAGAAATATTATTTTCAACACTCTATAGAATTTTGAGAAAAATCGAATTGACAGTTTTTTTTTTACAAAAAATAAAAACCTAAAAATAAATAATAAAAGTTGGTAAAAATTGATTTTCGACTCAAATATCTTTTCAAAACTTTGAGATATTGGCTTTAAACTGTTTTTATCTTTCAAAAAATATTATTTTAACATTCCTTCAAATTTTGAAAAAATCGAATTGACAGTTTTTTTTACAAAAAAATTAAAAACCGAAAAAAAATATAACAAAAGTTTGTAAAAATTGATTTTCGACTCAAATATCTTTTTAAAAATTTGAGATAATGGCTTCCAACTAATTTTAACTTATAAAAAATATTGTTTTCACCATTAGGAAAAAATTTGAGAAAAATCGAATTGGCAGTTTTTTTTACAAAAAATAAAAACCTAAAAAAAAAACAATACTAAAACTTGGTAAAAATTTACTTTCGACTTAAATATCTTTTCAAAAATTACAAATATTGGCTTCAAACTTATTTTATTTCACAGAAAATATTGTTTTCGATATTCAGTAATTTTTTTATAAAAATTCAACAGTCCGTTTTTTCATTAAAAAAAAAATCTACAAAAAATAGTACGCAAATTTGGTTAAAAATTGATACATATAGACAAACTTGCAAGACAAATCGACAGACGGGATGGGAAGTTAGCAGTGTGGGTCGCATCCCAGCCTCTTTTTATTATTGTACTATAGCTAATTCCGCACTGGAGAAATATGACTCAAAACATTAAAGAAAAATAGTCAACCCCAAACAAAAAAAATACGAAGAAAGTATGGTCACATTGCAAGTGAAACATTAAAATTTGGTCAACAGCGAGAGGGCCAAAGAGTTATGTGGGTCGATTCGATGGAAAAGCAAAGCGAAATGAAATTAAACTGTCAACTCGTTGAAACAGCGCACAAACTTTTCAATCATCGTCCAAGCCGCACGTAACATTCCGCACTATGAGAGAACATATGAGTATCCTTTATATCAGCAGCGTATGGCATGGCACTTTGGCAGAGGCAGAGGCTATCCATAAAATTCTCCCAAATAACCCGAAGCGCCCTCTATGACTTTTGTATTTCGTCGCATAGTTATAGAGTCCTGTTTTTGAACGCATGGTTATGTACATTGTACATATACGCCTTTAGTGTAGAGTTGTCGCTCAGTCGCTGTCGCTGTTGCTGTTGCTGTTCCTGGCTTTCCTAGCTGTTCCTGGATGTGTGTTGTGTTGTCCGCTAGCAACAGTGATTGATGGCATTCGATATCTCCATTCAGTCATATTTGCATTTTTTTCTTTTTTTAGTTTTCCAAGGAAAATCCGTTTTTGTTTTTCTCCGTTTTCCAAAGTTTCTTTGTTGGAATTTAATTCTGCAAATGGCCTGAAAGTTGTTTCTTTCGTTCGATTCAAGCTGTGAGTATTTTTGTTGTTGTTGTTTTTATATATTATACATACATATATATATTTTTTTTTGCAGACGCGCAAAGGACATTGAAGCATTAAAACAATCCCATTTAGCATCAGAATTAATGGGAAAAGTTTTCGTTGTGTGATGTATTTATGGGCACAAGATTAAACTGTTGTTTTCTGTGGAGGTATAATATAAGAAAATTTAATTGATCGATCACGTAGAGTTAAGATTAAAAGGTGTGCGTATAGTACGTATCTTTATGTGTACCATAATTACACAGGTACCTATAATGTATAACATATCGCACGCACCATGTATAGCAATTTAATGTAATCGGATGTCACTGGTAGTATATTCATGTTAAAGTGACAGTCATATCTTTTATTTGATATAATAAATGAATGAGCACATATGGAAATAAGTTTCAAGTCAAAAAGCCAAAAAGAAAGGGAAACATTTGGTGGAACGACAGATTTGATAAAGAACAAGATTAAAAAGTCTCAATCATTTCTGCGTACGTCTTACGCAAGAAATGTTGGGGACTGTCAGTGTTTTGCTAGAGCCGAAGAACGTTTTTATGAATAGTAGCTTTTTTTTATTCCAAGAGTAACTTCTCAGAGCAGAATCTTGTTGACTTCAAACACGATGCAAAGTCTTAACAAAATTAACAACTTAAGGGCTTGGATTGAACACGAATTCACTGGTCTACCGCCTTTCTATACATGAACAATAAAACAAGTGGACTATAATACGTGAAAAAGTATTGGTTTAGAAAGAATGGAACACGAAACAACATACCTACAGTGGAGCATTATTGAATTCTTGTACAAATTCCCCTATTATCTAAAATTTATAGAAGTCAGTCAAAAGATTTTTCTTCTCCATGACATTATGATGAATCACCTTTAAGTACTTTTTTCACATAAGACGTATCAGAATAGTTTTCGGAAATACTAATTAAAAATAGTTTAATGAAAGTTCTACATCACTATCTTTTGCCCTAAAGGCTTTCCTAGAACAAACTAGTAACAATTTTATAAAGAAAATGGTACAGAATGGTAGAAGATGATTTATTGTAGTGTATAGGTGTTTTTATATAGGAAGTAGCCATGTAGTGACTAAGTGTTAAGTATAGGTCCCTCGGTATTCAAAGCGTACTACGCTGAACTGAAAAGGCGATTACTCGCCGTCAAGTTGAAAGTAAAAAGATCAATATGAATGTTCTTTAGACTCTGTTTTATTTTCATTGAATTCATTCCTTAAATACTATTGTCTTAACTGTTGTACTTATATTTTTCTATCTTACTTCTATACATTCAATTTCACATTCAAACGTATTTCTATTTTCGTATTGGCTACAATATTTAAATAAGGATCTTATTACTATTGAATGACAATCAATGCAATCGAGTGGAATGTTGATGTTATGATATGACTCACATACTCGATTTGCATTTCACATGTTTTGTTACTCATATATTGAATGGGCAGTGGCGGCGCATATGTGGATACACTACATTATCATAAATATTAAACTATTTAGTTTAATTTTCCTATTGGAAGCGTGAAACCTGACGACTTTTACAATTTTAATGATTAACAACATAAAGTGTAATTTCAGATGATTTTAAATTATCGATTAATATCTGATAACTCAGAAGCTATTAGCATGGCCGTCGAGAGGAATTCCGGGCCCGGGACGGAAAAATCTCGGGCCCCCCCATATTTACCATTTTTTTAAAGTTCATGCCTACTAATATGATATGTTCTAATTTAAATTACGAATAGCATGAAATTGGTTGGAATTAACGGAAATAATAATTTTTTGTTGGCAAAGTGAACCGAAAAAAAAGTGTTAATCATCAAATCAATCTCACGGGTATAGTCCAGTTTAGTTGAAATAGAAGATGGATAGAAAATAATTCTACATGCGAGTAGATCAGATTCCGAACAGAATCATACATTCAATTCGATATTGCCAACGACATGTTAGTAACTGATAATACGGTCGATTAACTATTAAAAAAAAATTGGCATGTACATAGATCCATTACCTACTATGAAAATAAAATAGAGCGAAGTAAAAGTATTTGAAATTTGTCTTTAAAAAAAAACTGTATATTTTAAAAGGTTTACATTAAATACTCTTTATTGTTTTTCTTTATATTAAAATATTATCACAATGTTTTCATTAGAATTAGTTTGCATTCAATGAAATATTTCTTTTTGCAAAAGAGCTTTCTTAGCAGCAAAACAACTTCTAATTACATCGAAATTCAATTCCATTGCCAAAGGTGCTTCGATACATAGTGTAGCAAGTCCAGAAACACGATCTTGTGATGAGCCACGAACGATGAAAATTCTTTTTCTGGCAAGGATGCTAAATGAACGTTCGGTACTAGCTACGGTTACAGGTACGGAGAGTAACACAAATGTTGGGAAAAATCGTCTCCAAGTTCTGGGAATAAATAGTATTGAGCAAACACAATTTCGGAAGTTCTGCTTCAAAATTGTTTTTTCAGCTGAATTATTTCTTTTTTCAACTCTTGAGACACATGCAAGTTATACTTTTGGATGAACCTTGTAGCGGAGTTTTTAATCTCAATTTCGTCCATTGTTGAAAACTGTCATAAAAATGAAAATGTAGCATTCAAATTCTTTATCGTGTCGAACCGACGAGAAATTCCAGATATAATTGAATTAACTATGACGTAAAAGGTGTTTTTCTTGAAATTTATTTCTTCGCCTGTTTCAATTTGCTTTCCAGCTCCTCGGTTTTCTTCAAAATGTCCCTTTAATTGCCTTTTTCGGTTCGATGGGTACGATTCTGGAACATCCCCCAATCCAGTAGCAACTGGTTTGCATTCAGATAAAAATTGACCTTATCCGTTTCAAATAATGTTCAAATCGAAGATCAAGTTATCGAGATCTCGAATTTTAACGTCAATAGTACTGTTTCTGGCTCGAAGAAGGAAACTTCTTTCATTTATAGCGCTAAGAACCTTGCACCAAATCGAAGACATCAGGACGCATTCAAATTTGTGCATATATTTTAAAACGCCATTTAAATCTCTTCGAGCTTCAGCAGTTAAATTTATATCACTTAAGGCTTCTAATGATGTTCTAAGGTCTTTCAGATGATTTGCAAATGGTTTCACTGCCTCAATTCTAGTTGACCACCTTGTATCGGAAAGTTTGTGAAGGGATCCGGGCACATTTTTCTTAAGAATTTCCCAACGTTGAGCACTGCTGCTAAACAAGTTGAAACACTTTTGAACAACACCAAAAAATGTGATTGCAGCAGTACAACATTCCGCTGAATCGACTCCACACAAGTTAAGGCTGTGAGCTGCACATGGTGAATACACGGCATCCGGAGTTTTGTTTAAAATATGACTTTGTGCACCATTATACTGTCCTTTCATATTGCTTCCATTGTCATAGCCTTGTGCACAACAGTCTTCTAAAGGGTTTCCGTTCTTTGCCAATGTTTCGCAGATCAAATCAGCTATTGCGGTGCCAGTTTTTTTTTTTTTTGTTGCAATCGACAAATTCCAAAAACCGTTTTTGGATGGTGAACACATTTTCTTCAAAGCGCAGATATCGCAAAATAAATGTGTTTTGTTCCACATCACTTGAATCGGGTGTTGCATCGACAATTATAGCGAATTCACATGTTGGGCACAAATTTTGATGAACTCATTTTGAATCTCAACGGAAAGGTAGTGGACTTGGAAACGTTTGTTCTCTTGTTGTGAAATTCTTACTTTTTCCAAGTGCTCCTGAAGTAAGGGGTCATAATGATTAATTAATTCCAAAATGCCCAAAAAATTACCATTATTTGGCTCTCCAATAAGATTGCCATCGCCTCGTGTTCCTAGTCCCCTGGTGGGATTTTCCGGTCCCCCGAAACCGAATCAAAAATTTCGTTTACAGCAGAAACAAAAATAGAAGAAAAGAAACTTTATAAAAACAGAAACCGAAATGAATATTTGTGTTTTGTTTTAATTTGCCGGGCCCCTTATTTTGATGATTTTGGGCGTCTAAAAATAAGTGATATACCTAGGTATGTTGATGATAAATATTGAGTATATTCTCATTGCTTTCAATTTTACGGGCCCCTAGAAAATCCCGGGCCCAGGGGGTTTCCCCCCCCCCCTTTCCCCCATCTCGATGGGGCTGGCTATTAGTGTAGGCCAGGACATGATTGCAAAAACTGAACAGAATGAACTAACTTTGAGAGCCAATTAATATATCGTAAATAATATTTAACGTCAGAAAACTTTCCTGAAAGTATAACTTTCAGTTTTTTTGTAAAATAGGACAATCTTGGGTAAAATCAAAGATATTAATATAAGATATAGATTACAGGTTTGCTGAAGATTTGCTCTAAAAGGTATAAATTTCAGATTTAATAACTCAAACCTTGCTTTAAAAATGGTGCTTGTCTCCACAGTTGAGTAGTTACTATTAAAAAAAAATTCTCTAGTAGGCAATCGATGGTTGAGGCTTTTGTTGAACAATCTAGAGGCCCATGATGATGCTCTAGTACAGTATTGGTAATATTTTTTGTCGTAAACTTTAACAATGTTCCATTCCCTGAAAGATGAAGCATTGGTTTTCAATAATCTTAAAGCGATTGATTGATGAAGACTGTTTTCATTTCATTTTATTAAATAATCTGAATGGGCTTTCAGGTTTTTCAACGTTTGGCATAGGTTGGAGTAGAGTTAGGTAAATGGAATATTCGCTTAAAGAAAAATCTTTGAACAGTTTCAAATTCTTCTATGTGACTGACCGCCAACGCTTGCACTCCATAACATATACAGATACACGTTTTGACAGAAGCTTTGAAGACTTTATATTAAGAGACAAGATCAATCTTTGGATTTGTGAAAAATTTCACAAACATCATTTTGATTGCCAATTTAGCTTCAGTGCTTTTTTTCGCATATTTGATAAAACTTAAATTTTATGATAACAATACATTGAGGTATTTGAATTCGCTCATGTTTCTTCCCGTAACCTTTCTCTTTGTCGATTTTCCAAGACCATCATTTTTGTAGTACCCGTGGCATGACGGTTAGTGCGTTGGTCTATCATGCCAGAAGTCTTAGGTTCACGGGTACTGCCTCTTGCGAGGAATTGACAAATTCTCCAAGAGTAAGTCTTGCCATGAAAAGTGCTTTCTCAGATTAGCCGTTCGGATTCGGCTTAAAACTGTATGTTCCCTCCATCCCTGACAACAGTACTAGCACACAGGAATGGTTGAGAGTGTTAAGTCACTAGCCCCTATTTCTCAATAGACTGTTTCGCCACCCAATTCATTTATTTTTGTATTATGTATTGTATGTATTTATGTAATACTTCAGTTGTTTTATCTGAGTTCCTGTGCTGCATTTCCTCATCAGAAAGAGTTTTCACCAGGATTGGTAAGTGAACTGAAAATCCTCAACATAGTTAATCCACTATCCATCCACTCTCCAGACACTGCACAATAGTCCATTACTGATTGGCCTTGCCCACTGATGAATGTAAGCTCACCCCAACAGTCAACATTTGCAACACCATTCTGTACAAAAAATTCAAAGTCATCAAACAGTTCCATTAACAGCCTTCCATTTCTATTGAGCTTATCATCCTTAGAATTTCTGATTGCATACAAAATTATTTGGTCTTCTAAGACATGCGCTGCCAAGTTCAGGAAATTACCAATCCGTGCGTTGAGATCACTGATGATCATTATATTTTCTCTTATCTCTTATACTGCTCGAAAAATTGGCTGAAAATACAGCCATCCTGTTCAATACCTTTCCACAGTGCATCAATAATATGAGATTAACTATTCCAATCTTACAGATCGTCTAAAATTCGACCCTCAGCCATACTGATCAAATCGATTCATTTCTATACTCAAGGAACTTAAACCGATTATAAATGATTATGGAGACTTAATCAAATTTGTTTTGCGTCTATAATAGAAGCGTGCTTCTGGCAGACTTGTTGGCCTTCAACAAAAATTATGTTGTTTCTTAACTTAAAAATACAAATCATCCTTCTTTTACTTATATCGTATGATTTAACTAACGTCCCTTCTTTCCAAGGTCACGAAATCGCTGATCAATTATTATAAGCTTCTCATGTCATGTCCCTTGTGATTTCATTGCTTATCTTTTATTTAATTTCTTGATTAGAAACTTTTTAAAGGACTTAAATGGTCTGGCATCAATAAAATAGGCACTGATGTAAAACAGGACTCATTGTTTTTTTAATGATCTTCACCAACTGAAACTTCTAATTCAATCGAATTTTCGTCCATCTCATAGCTGTTCTACAGCAATGGTTAAGGTTATGCAAGACATTATAGAATTTCATACGATCTGAATAAGTTGACAATATTATGTCTCCTTGATTTTTCCAAAACGTTTACTTTGGCTAATCAGCATACTATCGATAAGCTTAGTTAAAAACTATGTAATTAACCCTAGTGAGAAGGTTAAATTTGGTGACAATTTTTTTGATTCAATAAATCTGCTTGCTGGTGCTCCGCAAGGCTCAATTTAGGGTCATATACTGTTTTGCATATTCATTAATGACTTCTACAAAGTTTTTCATAGTGTCACTTTACAACTTTATACCGATGATGTTCAATTCTACCTATTCCGACCATTTAACTTGTTTTAGAACCTCATCTGTAAAGTTAATCTATTGTGCAATGGCTAAACGCTTAAGCGGAAAAAATCGCAGATCATTGCTATCTCCTAAAAGAAATAACCTACTACCTGTCTTCTTATCATGTTTTCAACTACACTAATCTAGTCTTCAAATCGAACTCTCAAAGCAAATGATAATGTCAACCTTTCCATTGGACGTATTTATGGTGGCCTCTGTAAGTTAAATCTCTTTTCTGCCTTGACTCCTGTTAAAATTAAGCTACGGACTTTTTATTCTTTGCAATACAATATTCAACAATTCATTATTAAATGTTTAAAAAAAAAATAATTCTTAAGACTTGAGTACGGTCTTATTATTAGAAAAAACAAGTTCCGGATATTTTGACGTAATGAGGAACTCCATTGAAAAGGCTTCTTATATTGAATACATTTTTTTTTCAAAATTTACTTACCTACTTACTTAGGTCTTCAGACCTGTTGAGTCCGTTGTGAACCCCTTAAGGGGCAAAGGGCCTACACTACGCCTAAGCGCCATCGTGTGCGGTTTCCGGAGATGTATTTCAGCTCCCTCCAACTCTTGCCTAGTGACGCTAATTCCTACTCGATTACCCTGCGCCATGTGCTTCTCAGTCGTCCAGCTCTTCTTTCTTCTTGTGTGAGCAGATGTACCTCATTGGATATTCGGTTTGGCGAAAAAATCCTTAGGATGTTGCGAAGACATCTATTCACGAAGGTTTGCAGCTTTGTTGTAATGATTGAAGTAACATTCCAGGTGCTGCACCCATAACGAAGCATAGATTCGACATTTGTGCGTAACAGTCGTAGCTTTGTTCTTAAGCTGATAGAGTTATTCCTCCAAATTTTCGACAGCATACCGAACGCCGCTTTTGTTTTGCCGATGTGGAAGATGCAGTCTTGTTCGGTTCCGCCTTCGATGGAGACGATACTTCCATGGTATTGAAAGCTCTCCACTTTTTCCAACGGTTGTTATTTTTACTGGGATGCCTCTCCTCCGCAAAGCTAATCAGATATACTCCCTGTTAACGCTACCAAAGGCCTTCTCGAAGTCAAAGAACAGCAGATGTAGTGGCGCTCGATATTCAACGCCCTGCTCAATAATGATCCGCAGGATGTTGATATGATCAATACAGGGGGATCCAGCGGGGAATCCTGCTTGTTCGGCATCGAGTGTGGCCTCAAGGTGTTCTCTGATGCGTTCCAGTATAACTTTTGCTACTATTATGGTAACGGCTGGTAGAACGCAAATTCCTCTAAAGTTTTTGCACTTTGTAAGATCTCCTTTTTTTGGTAGCTTGACGATAATTCCCTTCTTCCACTCATGGGGGAAGCTTTCGGTGGTTCAGGCTTCTTTTATGAGCGGATGAAGCAGTTCGCTTGATGATGTAGGCACTGCTTGTAAAAGTTCTGCGGGAATTCCATCAAGTCCTACTGATTTGTTGTTCTGAAGTGCTTTAATTGCGGCAACGATTTCATCTTTACTGGGAGGTGCGGTGTGGATTCTGCAATTAGTTTATTCGGGAGCTTCGGAAGGCATCGGCTGCACGTTGTTTGCAAAAACACTCAGTTTAAAACCGAGGAAAAGTGTTCTTTCCACCTTCTGATTTGTTCATCCACCAAACTTAGCAAAGTACCGTCTACTTCTTTCACAAGGTGTTGCTTTGAGCTGTATGCAGCTCTTTGGTTATTCTGTAAACGGTTCTGCTGTCGCACCTGTTCGCGGCATCTCCTGCTTCTTGCGCCAATGCGTTGATGTCACGGCGCACACTGCGGTGAACCTTTCTCTTTCTCATGTGGTACGAGGATTCCAGCTCATTGCTTTCTTCCCCTTGTGCAGCAGTTATTCGAGACCTTAACTGTTTGCGTTCGTTGATCCTTACCCAAGATTCTTCTGAAAGCCAGGTGTTGTTGATTCCTTCTTTCCGACTGACTATTCTGTCAGCACCTGAAATGAAAACATTTTTCACAGCATTCCAATGGTGTTCCATGTCGTCATGTACTGTGCTGTTGATTGTTCCTATTACGTGAGACAGGTGGTCCCTAGATTGTTGACGGGTCGTGGAATCCTTTAATCGAATTTGGGGGCTCGTTTTATTCCGTTGGATCCTTGAACTGTAGCTGTACACAATCTTAGGGTAGCTATCATTAAGTGGTGGTCACGGGCAAGTCCCATTTTTTTTTCAGAATTCGCAAATGCTAAAATAAGTAAGTTCCCTGTTGGACAACTCGACTTACAACTACCACTGCTGCTTATGTAATTCTGTCAACTATATGCATCTAAGAACACGTGTTTTATAGTATTGAAAACCTTTTCATGAGAGGGTGGTTCAATTTTTCATCAATCATAACTAAAATTTGCAAGACAACTCAAGAACATAAAGCCAACATATACAATAGTAAATGTCAGCAATAAGCCTAAATGGTTTATGGAGAAGAAACGCTTCCTTCAGTTTTCCTAAGTGAACTGTCAGCTAAACTTCCTCCTAGATATTATAACCACATTACCACCAACCGCGTGCCACGATTAAAATATCTAAAATGAATAAACCATTGTTAAAAACTTTTCCCACTTATCGCATACCTATTTACACTTATAAGCAAATATATTTGTTTTTAGAGACTCATTAATCTTTCTATTTTTTTTTGTTTTGTTTGTCTTGTAGACAAAAGCTACAAACCTATTTAACTTATCTTTTGTGATGATAAACAGAATAATTCTTAATAATATTGTCCTTAAGAAAGCAAAGTAAAGGAAAAACGTAAAAGCAAAAGTCTAAAGCCTAAGCCTATTTGAAATTCCAATTCAAATGCAAATAGTGTTTCGGCTTGTCATTGTCGTTAAATAATATTATGTGAACTTGACTAACATGTACAATACCTATCTACCCTCCCTCCTCACACTACTTACCAATACCCTCCTTACCTATAACCCAACAAAAAAAATGAAAGCTAAAGCATACTGTTTCATTCTTAAACCTTCACAAATTGTCAGTTGATTTATTACTTCGAGCCCTTCTTTGTCAGGTAATTACCATTTCTTCATAGCGATGTCAGCGATGAAGGTGGCAGTGTTGGCAGCGTTGGAAGCGTCGTCGGTAGCGGCACTAGCAAAACACAACTCGTGCTGCCATCAGAACCAATTCAACTTTTGTTCTTTATGTTGTCGAAAATACGAGAATACCTGGTGCGGTGCGCTATATAAATTGTATAAAGTTTAATTCTTTTGATAAATTTTGTGCGAGGATGAAAATCTCTCTCATGCAGTTTTAAATTCTTATAATGCTTGTATACCTTCACAAGATTAAGAACTTCAAAGTGGGGTTGGGAGAGGTAGGTAGGTAAATTTAAGATTTTGTATAAGTGAGGAGAGGGTTGGGGATTGGGGTAGATTGGAACGAAACGCAATTGCTTTTTGTTATCTTTTGTTATTTTTGAAAAATTATATTCTCATTTGTTTCGAGAGGTAATCGCGTGTACAAAGGTATTCACTTTGAGTCAAGGAATGGGGAACTCCTTAATTGTTCTTGGAATTTGAACCTTGAATTATTATATTTAAGTGTTATAATTTACCAACAAGCAGGGCCTGGAAATGTTTTTCTTTAGAAAACGAAAGAGCTTGTTAAAAATATATCAATTGAATGAAAATAGTGCGTATACGCCACAGTACTCTTGCCAGCTTGTACACTTTTATTCCTTATTCTTTGCATAGTTTACTAAGTACTTCCGCTTGAAGATTTTGTGCATAATTTTTTACAAAAAGTCCAAAAATGGTATTTAAAAATTGTTGAGCTATGAAAACGTTACATTCCTCGTTTTATATTTAAATGATGTAGTATCAATACATCATCGGATTTAGAACAGTTTATGCTTAGAAGCTAACACTAGCATTTGTATCCTTAAATAACTCTAAAGATGCTTCAAATACAGAATCTAAAGCAAGTGAACATAAACTCTAAAACCCGTTTAACATTTCCTATGTTTTTGACGGATGACATCAACGTGATTGAACTTTAATTATCACAACTTTGCATATACCATCATCCTACTCATTTTGTGAATGAATTTTCTTTTTTTAATTTTTCTCTCTCTTGACGATTTAATATTATTAAATAGCCTGTCATAATCGTTATGGAGTTGGGCAAAATGCGGATTGCGTAAATTTCACATCCAATATCCTAACCTATTTCTTGAGAATTGACTTGTTCAGAATGTATATGTTGTTGTATTGTGTATTTATGTAAAATATTAAAATAATTTTAATCTTACTTAAGTAAGCTCATCATTTAAAAGGAAATTTAAGTTTGCATAATGCTGACGCTGGGTGTTTGAAACTTTTTTCTTATCTACTTGTAACTTTGTATTTTATCCCTAGAAAAATTAAATTTTACATTTAAATTTAACTAAAAATTAATACCTCGAACTATATATGGTTTATTGGTAAAAAAATAATTTTGTGGCTATCATTGACTTGAGACCGTACACTTACCAACATCAATCTAACTTCCGACTTCGGTTATGGTGTAAGTGATAAGGTCTGATTCATGTTCATTTTTTTTTTTTTTTGGAAAGATTAAAAAAAGAGGGCTGGGTAACTTAACATTTTCATGACCGTATATTGACATTTCAAACAGTTTTCAAATAATATTAGTAACAACATTTTGGTTAGGATAAAAAAAAGAATGAAGTCAATATCTTTTTTTGAACTAAAGATAATTTAGTTTTTGTAAAATAATTTTCTTTTCGCAAAATATTCAAGGTGATAATTTTTTCAGAGTGTAACTTGCGACACACAGAAACTATAAAGCAAGTTTAGCATTCGTACAAAATTTCGAACTCAAGATTTTAGTCAGAAATGATATAAGTAGAGAAATCGAAAAAAGTGGGTTCTCCGATTCCACCCGTCTGTATGTCTATCGTCTCAGCCCAAACCACTGGGTCTCATTGATTTCAAACTTGGAAATTAAGGTTTTAAGAAGATTTACGTCAGCCTTTTTTAATTTGTTTTTTTAAGATAAGAAAAAAAAACGGAAAAACCCATATTCATTTTTTTTTTCAAAATTCGATATCTTGAAAATAAGAAAAAATGTCAATCGTGGCGTTTGCTGTGTTGTACGTAGCGCCGCCGTCTGGCTGGAACCACATGTCGTCTAGGTCCATATGATTCACATATGATTTGGGCCATAAGAAATTAGTTATCATCGTTATGTAGCGTTCGCTGTTGACGATGACCGACTCAATAACGTCGTTTTCAAAAAAGTACCGACCAATCACGCCGCCCGGCTCAAAATCCACACCAAACGGTAACTTTTTGAAGATACATTATCACCTTTCGTGGGTTGGTGTAGTCCCATATACTGCAATTTTGCGTGTTAACTCAGCCATTCATCCAAAAATGCGCCTCGTCACTAAATATGATTTTTCGGCCATAATTGGGGTCCTCTTCCAAACGATTCCCAGCCCAGTCAGCGATTAAACGGCATTGTCTATTGTCATGAACTTTGAGCTCCTGGTAATTTTTAAATAACCATAGGAAGTTATTGTAATCGATCCGATTTGTCGAATTGAAAATTTTGACATTTCTTGACGTTCCAAGGTCCCTAGAGTCGAAATAAAAGATTTTAAGAGAGATGTCTGTGCGTTAGTGTGTAGGTACGTCCGTACGTCCTTACGTCTGTACCTACGTCGGTCGCCCATAGCTCAAGAACCAGAAGAGATATCGACTTCAAATAAATTTTATTATACAGATAATAATGCAGAAAGATGCAGAAAGGACTATCAAAAAATTGAGTGGGTGGTTTTTTACCAAAGCAATTCGAAAAAAGGTGAACATTTTGGTTAACCCTAAATATCTCGCGAACCAATAACACTAGAGACTTGAATTAAATTTTATACAACATATTGTAACATGATACCAAACAAATTTATTTTTGAAAAAAATTCCAAATTAACGATTTTTCTATAAAGCCTAGTACGCTGCTGATGCGAAACGAAATTTGTCGGTGGTCTCCAAGTGCAGAGCGAAATGAAAACAAAAACCACAGCGGAAAAATATTTGTGGAGTGTTCTGTCTGGAAGTTGAATTTCACTGCTTGTCTTCATCACTTCTTGCACATCACCAATAACATCCTGAGTTTCCGATTCAGAAATGCAATGTTGGAACTCATTAGACAAATCCATTTTATTTTAAATTTTAAATCAAATATAAATCAAAGTCAAAACACCGAAAGTCACGAGTAAACAATTTTTTTTTCAATAAAAAAAATTAAACGTCAAAATTTCGCAAGCAATTAATATGCTGGACAATTAAATTGAGAACGAAAAGAGTGGAGAATTGTACCAAGAAATCTAGTACAGCTATCCACTAAAATGTCACTTTTCGTCGTCCAACAGCGTACTGAAAAACGAAAAGCACAGCGAAATTTTTCGTTTACGATTTCGTCATGTCATTTTTGTATCGTTTCGCATCAGCAGCGTACTAGGCTTAAATCAAAAAAAAAATATTTGTCACCTCGAGAACTTTACGAACAAGAAATGATTTTGTCTTCCAAAACAATTTTTGGACAACGAAGAATAACGTTTTTGATATCAGGAAGAATTTTGAGAAAAATCAAACAGTTTTTTTACAAAAAATAAAAACCTAAAAAAAAATTAATAAAAGTTGGTAAAAATTAATTTTCTACTCAAATATCTCTTCAAAACTATGAGATATTGACTTTAAACTGATTTAATCTATTAAAAAATATTGTTTTCAATATTTGAAAAATTTTGATAAAAATCTAATTGACAGTTTTATTTCCAAAAAATTAAAAACCTGAAAAAAAAATTAACAAAAGTTGGTAAAAATTGATTTTCGACTTAAATATCTTTTCAAAACTTTGAGATATTGGCTTCAAACTAATTTTATCTTATAAAAAATATTGTTTTCAACATTCGATAACATTTTGAGAAAAATAGAATTGACAGTTTTTTAAACAAAAAATAAAGACCAAACAAATTTTTGAAAAGATAATTGAGTCAAAAATCAATTTGGCTCAAAATCACCAAGGTTGCAAATTTAAAAATTTTTTTATGACAAAAAAAATTGCAAGCTATAATGATGAATTTTAGTTTATACAGTTGCAATAATTGTATATTAACAAACTTTAACAGGGCAGCGCACAGAATTCTATAATTTTGTAGTAATGTTGTTTAGTACTAAATATTTTACAGAAAACCATCAATTCGGGAACGTTTTTCTAAGTTTGAGAATCAACAAAAACAAAACAGAGTACATAATTTAAGCTTTGTTTAATAACATGGGTATATTATGTATGTGTATTAAATAAGCAATAATGAAAACAATACAAACAAAATCTTCTACAAGCAAAATACGTAAAAATCATGTCCGGGAACGTTCCCGAAATGACCGTTCCCGAAATGACGATTTCAAATTAGCACGCGCTTTAATTATACAGCGGCGGTCATCTTAAATGCGATCTGACTTTGTCAATAGGAAAATATTTGAGGTAACTTTGAAATTTCGTGTCGTAGAAAAGAATTTCATCAATTATTATTAAATGTAATAAATGCGTTCACGGATTGACGGACTATTGATGTACGCTCTACGAATAATGAATAAAAAGGTACTTACCATTTAGATAAAATGTATTTAACGATAAATACTCTGGCAGCCGGCTTTGTTATTGTTCTCTACCTAGACTGACACTTCACACCGAATGGCTGCGTTCACTTAAAATTATTTTTGATCGATTATCGATATGTTCACTAAAATGACTTGTGCGGTATCGGACAAACTATTTTTGCATTTTGTATAGTTAAAAATAAATAATCTCTTAGTATCCTTTCTAAAACTAGATTTTGTATAAAAAATACGGTGTATTAAGTGATGACCGGGGTTGAATATCTTACATTTTTCAATTATATTTTGGACTTGTTGTTGAAGATTGTAGATTAGGACGAGTTCCCGAAATGATTTTCTATGCGTGTATATTGATTTCATTTAAAATGTAGTTTATTAATAAATTATATCGTTTGATAGACACACAAAACAGGTTAGTTTTTGTATTTCATTAATTTTTTTTTCATAATTAAGTCAAGATTTAAGACATTAAATTGCTAGCGAAGCCAATTCTGCACCTTGGTGATTTTGAGCCAGTAGACAAATGTTTCATATGCAAATGCATATGATTCTATTGTCCTTAGATTCTAACCAATCATTAGAGCACCAAGTGTTACTATAATTTTGTTAAAAAGTTATGTTATGCATCATCATGCATAATACTTGTGTTGATAAACACTTATCAAATACATACGAGAGAACTTGTATGCAACTCACTTAAACCATATGTAACTTCATAATGTTATGTGGTTTGTATCATATTTAAAATAAATTACATAAATTGACCTATTCATGATTTTGATTGGAAACTTATACAAATTATTCTTTGACACATTCAAATGAGAAGAGTAAAATGTTATTCATACATGATTTCTCATGTAACTAGGTACATATGCAACGTATGAAAGATATCCTTATCTCTATAAGTAAGCCAAAGGAATATTAAATTTTTCTCTGCTTCTTTAGACTAATTTAGAAAATAATTGAACAACAATTCAAAAAATTTCATGCTAAAGTGAGAAATTTACAAGATAGATATTTAGAATTCTGTGTTTTCTTGAAACCCTTTAGAAATATGTATACGCAATATGCAAAGAAAACACAAGGGCTTAATGTTTGAATATTTCAAATAAATTACACCATCTTTAAAATTTAATTTGCCTCAACAATTTAGTTAGTCAATATTGAAATATAAAATTCAAATTCAACAAACTTATACTTTGCTTTGTTGTATTGATTTAAACAATACACAAACTTCAAGTCCAATTTACAAGTTTTCCCTTCATAAAACCCTACAAAAGTAGGAACTCATATACCTATGTATAGCTGTTATACGTAGGTATATATAAGGCAACAGGATGGTTAACATCCTTTAGGCTAGCAAGGGTATCTAATATCTATACCTATAAACATATACAAGAACATAGCTTTAAGTTGAAAAATATTGTTATATCTCTCTCTCAAACATACTATCAGCTGGTGCTGGTGCTGGTGCTGGTTCTGAAACTGAAACTGAAGCTAGGATGGAAGAAAAGAACATCTTATAGTATAGTACACAAAACGGATGTGGTAAACACAGAAGCTGAGAAATATACCACGTACCGTACACTTACATTCCAAAACATATCTCTTGGGAAATTGTGCTTAAAATATTTTACAGATTCTGTAAATAACAAAATTTTCTTACGGAAAAGCCTAAGCTCGAACTTTATATACGACTACAATTATTTAAACATACATACTCTTTCCTAAACATTGGTACAATAACTCAATTAGATTGCAGAGTCTTTTGCTTTGGAGCCTCATATAACAATTATTCGTGTAACCCTAATCTCTGGCAATCAAAAACCTAAACAAATTTTACAGAGAAAGTAAAACACAACTTTTTTGTTTTCGAAGAAGTATAAAGTTATATCCACAGCAACACAGATTTCTGCAACAACAAAAACCCACCGAATTAAACTACATTATAGATATAGACGGACAATTCCTTGGAGTAAACACGAGTTGAGTTTGTTAAGAAAATTAAAATAATATATATACAAGCCCGGGTCTATAAACACTCATAATAATATTGAAAACAAAAAGGTTTGGTCAAAGTTAAATATGAGAAATATGGAGAATTGGAGAGAGTGTGAAAAATTATCATAAGTTTTGGCAGAACCGAAATATTGTTTATCTTTTTTTTGTTTTAAATAATTTAAATAAATTCAAAAACACTTTTGGAAACTGGGTGCGCAAGGGAGCAAACCTACAAAAAAGATTTAAAATTCTCTTGAAGTCTTAAAGTAAAGTTTTGAGAAAAGAACTTGCTCTTAAAGTTCAAGTATAGTTTAGACTTTGATATGATATTTTTGATCTAAGATATTAATTTATTTGAAGAAATATAAAGAAGTTTTTTTGTATATTCACAACTTTTCAAATTCTTTACTGATACAGTATTGAAACAAAAACGTTAAAAATTATATACACCCTTCCTTACCAGTACCTATATAAATTGTAAGGTTGGCGATTGGTGAAGTTATTTGCCACACTTAGATCAAAAAAGGTCATTTGTGATACCTTGAAGTATTGAACTTCACTAAAAGAGGGATTCAACATTTGATATTACGAGTTGACTTTTGTTCTAGCCATTTAGAGGCTTTGGTGAAGCCTATAATAGACTGCTTCTTGGAATATCTATAAGTTTTTCAAAATTATTGAAGAAATGTCTGTATAAGAATTTGTTTCTAGTGTGGCAGAGTGCTAGGCAGTGGAATAAGAAGTGAACTCTGTCTTCTTGTTCTTCCTCAAAAATGCATCATTTGCACATGTCACCGGTAGTAAGCTGCATTTCCTTTTTATGGTAACTTAGCAAGCCTTCGTAAAGAATTTTTGTCTATATGCATAATCGTTCGTGATTTTGTTTTATCGAATTTGGGTCATAATTTCCTGTCTGTGGCACAGGTTACAAAGCATTTCTAATCTTTCATTGGTTTGTTGGAGTATCTTGTTACCAATAATGCGTTTTAATTCACAGAATTTGATTTCTATGATTGAGCCTATGCGGGATTGGTTCAGTGTGGTACTCGCCAGATTATCAGCTCCCTCATTCCCAGGTACATCGCTGTAACCTGGTACCCAGCAGAGTCTAATGTTATGTCAGTTTAGAACAGTAAGTTCTTGTCGATAGTAATTTACAAGCTTCAATTTGATTGTTGTGGCAAAAATCGATTTGTACGCTGCTTGGCTATCACTCAATATGGTGATATAGGCTTCTCATAGCGTCTTTATTGAGACCTGTTTTGCAGCGTACATATGTCATTGCCAATACTTCGGATTGAAAGAATGTGCTAAGATCGTGAAGTCTAAGGAAGTTGGCAAGATTTAATGTCTCAGAGAAGAAAACTGTTCCTGCGCCAGCATCCGTTTTGGAGGCATCAGTATATGTAGATATTGATGACTCATTTATTTATGTCTTGGGCATTGTAAAGTCATTTGTTCCTGTCAGTTTTGTTGAAAAGTAGACATCAGAGTATCACGTAGTCTGTGCTTAAATTGTTCCCTATATATTCCTGTCGAACATGGGCTTGTCCAATGTGGCTGGTTTCCAGCAATTGGTCTGGCTCAGACTTAAGGCGCTGTGTGCAGCAGTTTCCCTTAAATACAGGTCCAGGGATAGAAGATTAAGATTCCATTCCTAGAGTAGGAGTGGTAATCATTGCTCCTGTAATACCTATGCATGCTATTCTCTGAATCCTTGTAAGGGTTTTTAGGTTATTAAAATAGACATGATCCGTTTTATTTTCTGCGAGGGCTTTTTTGACTGCATTCAGCAACGTTCAGCTTGCCTATGTATAAGCGGATCGCTTCGCACTACCCCATCTGCGGAACTGGACACCTTACTCTACCTTTAAGAAGAGCTTTACCGCTCAATGGCTTAACCTTAAAAAATAAACATTATTAACTTCATTGATGGCACTGATGACTCGAAAACCTTACGTGTAAATCTCCCTCCGTTGGTGGTGAATTAGTGTAAATTACAAATTCAAATGAACTGACTACTTTTTCTTGGTACTTTCAACATCATTCGGATCATATGGCAGTACCAAGTCGAAATTTATAATTTAAGTCTTCTTTAAGACCCTGCCACTTCCCAGACGCCATGGGAATATTTAAAACAATTTCTTTGTTGCTAGTTGAATTGCCAAAATCTGCAATTTCTGATAAATATTCCTTTTCTAAATCTCTGATTTCGACTGTTCCGAAGCCATCTCCCTATGGAAGAAATATATAATTGAAAGATTTTTGGCAAAAGAGCAACTGAAACTGGCCATATACAAACGGGCCCTTTAGTTCTGATTAAGGACATCTGAATCAATTCGACACTCAATCACAAGTGTCATATTGGCACGGCCCGCTCGTGTATGGCCAGCTTTATATTTTCGTACAATTTCCTCTGGAGGAATATAAACAAATCCTTCTTCTTGGGCAGTTGACCAGCCAGCTTTACAATTTGGAATCAAACCAATCAATAACACACTAAATTGAAATTCCTGGCCTGCTGGTGGAATTAAATTGGGAATATGAGAATTCAAAACTTAAATAGACCGTTGGATCGACTGTGACTTCAGCTCTGATTGATCTAGTTAGTTCGGCTAGTTTTAAGGTAGCTGATATTTCAAAGCTATAAAAATCAAAATAAGTTAAAAGATTGAAAATGATTGCTTCCAAAGTAACAACAAACCTTCCTTGAGTCTTGAAAATAAATTCAAATTTTGTCGAATTGACACTTTCAGTTGTTGGACATTTTCCTCCATCATTTGCAGTACATTCCCAAATTATCTAAAGGTTAAAAAATGTTAGTTAAAATTTTAGGTTGTTAATTTGTTTCTAGCCTTACGTCAAGTGGTTCACAGTTGTTATCAAACTCTTGAATAAAGACTTCAAATATAGCCGGTTTGTTTAATCCTATTTTAACCGATGTAGGAATGATATAAGCTTGAAATCCTTTTTCCATCGCTTGAACTGTTATAGAGTCCTGGAAGGTCATTCCGTAAAACGATTATCGTCAGACAATATCGTTTCGACGATAGTCTCACTTCACGTAAGACGATAATCATCAAAGTGGTACCGTCAAAACGATAGCGTTTGCTCGATAGCTAATTAGGTATCGTCTGCTATTAATTTCTATTGATAACTAAGCTAATTGAAGTAAAAATGTTAAGTTTTTCTTACAAAACGAAAATAAAAAATCAAAAAAATATAATTAGTACGGGAACAAAGAAAATTAATAGATGAATCAGACCCTCTATCCCTTCTAACCCATATGTATTTTTTGTATATACAAAACATAAATATATAAATAAGAAATCTTTCTTCTTTCTATGTTTGACATGCATTCCGCCTTCCCAATCATTGTAGCGTGTTCCAGGCGGAACTTTTGGCGATAAAAGAAGTCTTGTCCTGGCTTAAAGAAAACGTAATATCGATATCTGATATCCGTATTTTCTCAGATAGTCAGGCCGCTATTAAATCTCTGGATTCTGTCTCTACAAACTCTATAACAGTCCAGAACTGTCGATCATCTCTAATGGAGATGGCACAACAGTTTAATATTCACCTTTGCTGGGTGTTGGGCCATAGAGACATTCCAGGTAACTGTAAGGCAGATGAACTCGCCAGGAACGGTACAGTACAGCCCATCCTACCACGTTTGGCACGTACTGGCATACCAATCGCTACTTGTAAACTGCGTTGCTAATGCAAGACGCTGTGAGGAGGACTGGCACCAGGTGGAACAACATCACCACGTGTCAAGTCACAAAAAACATCTGGCCAACACGGGATTTAAAACGTTCAAGGTGCTTGCTCTCTCTAGCAGGTCGCATATAAGCTCGATAATAGGTGTCATAACCGGACACTGTCTAATAGGAAAGCACGCCACGTGACTAGTCTTATTCTCAAATGACTTTTGCAGAAGCTGTATGGACGAGGAAGAGGAGGAAACAGTTCTTCACCTTCTCTGTACATGCCCTGCTCTGGCTCGAAAACGCAAGAATTACCTAGGAGAATTCTTCTTTAACGATCTCAACGATCTAAATCATATCAGTATAATTAGTCTCTCACGTTTCGTAAGGGACTCAAACTGGTTCCATTGACCTTAGGAGGAAGCCTCAAGATTCATGTTGTATCATAATGGGCCATTAAACTGGCCTAAGTGTGTCCGTTTCCATCTTGGACAGCCACTTTAACCTAACCTAACCTAGTCTTGACAGTTCATATTTGGCGGTCGTCAAGTAGTAGTGTTGGCAAATTTATTATGAAAAATATTTGATAGACTAACGTGTTTTAATCATTAAAACATTTTATCAAAATCTATCATGGATTACTGTGACGATGAGAAAATTACGTAAAATTTTTCTGAGCAACAACGTGCCAACAAAACGCACTATTTATTGTGTTGTAGAATGATTTCGAAAAAAGGGTCTTGAAATAATAGGCCCAAAAATAAACCACAACATACTGAAAGATCGGCTGAAAACATTACTGCCGCTCAAGGAAGTGTTCAAAACATCAACCTCAATTCGACGCCGTGCTCAGGAACTTGGTCTTCAAAGAGCAACTTTGGCCACAAGAGCTTCTTCAACAAGACCATTTACGCCACCGTAAATATGCCAATAGGATTTTACACCTAGCCCATGACAACACCGTTGAAAGCAGAAGCAAAGGTTTATGCAAACAAACCAGAAACGCTTGAGCAACTCATAAAAAGTATTCGAGATGAAATTCCGGTGCAATTTGTGAGAATGTAATGAAAATGTGCTCAATAATTCTGTAACATCTCAAAGATCGGTTCGGGTTTTTTTTTTCTCTTTCTTATCGGCTAAAGAATCTTTATGCATCTTTGCTTTCCTTCGAATTCTTTAAGTCTTTTTCAGGATGACCATGGAGAATTCGCACTGCTCGATAAATGTTGGAAACAACTTAACAGAACCTTTCTGTGTCAAAAAAGGCTATAGACAAGGTAAAGCGGTGTCATGCGATTTCTTTAACATAGTAGTTGAAAGAATAGTGCAGAGCTTCCACGTCAACACTATAGAGGCACTATCTTTCAAAAGTCTATCCAATTACTAGCATATGCTAATGACTATGCTAATGCAACTGGAGACATCTAGCAAGGGACCGACCTAGATGGAGAAGTTTGTTGGATGAGGCCCTTGTTCACACATGACTGCAGCGCCACCTTAAGTAAGTAAGATTAACTTTTACTTTACTTGAAACAAAAACTAGACATTTTATCATTTGGACGTACTGTTCTTTGCTTTATTTAAAACATTCAGCTTCAAAAATTTGGCTGCTTTCTACTGTCAAACGTCATTTTAAAAATAAACTTTATATCAATAACCAATTACAACAAGGCATTCCTGTTTTCTTATCTTTTGTATCTAGAACTTTATTCATACAACATTTCAATATTTGTTTCCAACTTATTTAACAGCTGGTGCAAAACTTTTGTATTTACATATGTCACCCTGAATGCTAAAAGCCACTTACTACTTTATTGTAAAAGTTAACTATAATGCCATTATTATTTTAGTTAATTTATGTCTATAAAGCAATATTCTGATTAACAAGAATTATTAATGACGAAAATAAACTTGATTTTCAAACCCGGAAAACGTCAAAATTTTCCCTTAACCCTACTCTTTCGGGTAACCCTAAACATAAATTCTTTCTGCTTTCCACACACGAATATACAATCTCAAGGCATTATTATTTTCCATTTATATAATTTATTGTTTCTTTTGCCAAATGTGGTAAACTATAAAATACCAGGTGAGGATATTATGCAATATTAGTATAACTTAAACTTTCATAAAACGTAGTATTTTTGTTTTAAGTTGGAATATGTTACAGTAAATTTATACGAACGAGTATGTAGAAAAATAAAAGTGTTCTTGAAATCTTTCAAGGGAATCACCTATTTCAAAGCAGTGCAAAACTTTTGTAGAGTTTTTGCTTTAGGCTTTGAATTATGGACCTTGGGGATAGTTTATATGGAATACCTAGAAAAAGTTTCAAACATTTTATATAATATGTGAAGGGCATTTTATTATTAAAGTTTATTTATTTTTTTTTCCTTATATTGAAATGTTTAGAAAAGTTTTTCTCGCATCATACTCGTCAATGCAACGCAACTTCTCTTCTCCTGGGTTTGATATGGAAATTAACTTTTTTCATATTAACAAAATATTTTAGTTTGCATTCCTTGAAAAATATTGAAGCCAGTTTTTTTTGATAAAAGTTCTATTTGTGAATATAAATAACTACAACTATAGGATTTTCTATTAAAAGCGGGTAGATTTTGAAATTGAATAAAACAAGTTGTGTATGAGATGTCAATAGGTTTTTTTTTTAAGTTTGAGAGTCCTATCAATAATATTATGTGTGAAATATAACATCGTTCAAATGACCGCCGATACTTCTTGGGTGGCGCGCATTCGAAAGGTCCAGTTTTCTATGACTTTGGTGCTTAATCAGGCTGTCGTCTAGACCAGCGACTTAATAAATCCTCACAAGGAAAAGTCTAAAGGGGTTAAATTACTCAATCTTGGTATCCAATTATCGTCGTCTCAGTCTCAGAAAACTATTCCATGAAACCGCACGCCTAGAATATCGATTGTGTCTTGAGGTGTGTGGCACATAGCAATATCCTTTTGAAATTATATGTCTTCGGAGTCTATTTCATCCAATTCAGGTCACTAAGTGATCATCGATTTATAGTGATCGCTGTTGACTGTGATGGCCTGGCTAGCATCATTTTCGAAGAAATACTGACCGATATGAACCTTATAGCTTTTTCGCATACCCATTATTCATCCAAAAATTGGGCCTAATCGCTAAGAATGATATTTCGAAAAAATTTGGGATCAACTTTCAACTGTCCTAGATTCAATTTTGGTTTGGTTTCAGCTCCTGGATTAGTTGGATCTTGTATGGGAAGAGGTGCAGGCAAAATTTCAGACGCAAAACTCGCCATGTTGTATTTTTCGACAGCCCAAGTTCTTGTGAACGAGGCACGCGGAATTGACTTCCTTGGATTCTGCAGCGCACTTTCGGGAATATGTCTCTATACCTTTCTAATTGTTGTTTTGGTCTCACTTTTATAAGACATTGATTATCAAATTTCATTGAATTTTAAATTTCTAGAAAAAAATAACTTAAGCCTTTGTTAGGTGAAACATAATCTTTTTCTTCCTATTGTCAAACGCCTCGCTTTTTACCGGTGTAAATAAAAAAATTGAACACTTCCTACTCTCACAATTGCAAACTGCTGTTGAATGTTTACCGTTAGAGATAGAAGTAATTTTAGTAAAAACATATTCCTATTTCTGACACAGAATATAAAAAAGTGATGAGTTTTAATAAGACTAAATGGCTTAGGCTCGTTTCAAAAAAACCGGATGGCAAAAAACCGGACGGCGACATTTTGTTAGAGGCGCGAAGAAGAGCATACACGCTTTCATATTATACGGTCACGGCAAAATTGAGGGAATTTTTTAATAATCCCTATTTGGAAATCTGTTTTTTATTTGTTCATTCTCAGGCTTCGATTTTTCATAATAGCAATCTACAAATAGAAACTCAGCAAATATCCATGATAGAAGTGTCTCTAGTAATTAAAAAACTTAAATCTAAAATTGAACAAAGAGAAATTGATGGCCAATTTCGTTCAGAAAAATGACCAATGATTTAGAACGAGAAAATCCTGATATACTAAATAAAATAAAATGCCATGCCTATGAATTCTACAGCGCAGTTGTCTTGATTATTTAAAACAGTGCGAAAAAGCGTATGTAGATATTGAAGATTTAGAATGGGTACTTCTACAAACAACCCCTTCCTGGGACAAAGTGGAGTTAAGTTTAATGTGTATTATAAAAAAGAAAAGCAATATTTCAATTAATGACACTGATGTTTTCGACAAGTTTTCATGTGTTAACAATTATGTTTCTTGAGAAAACATCGTAGGTGGGTTGAAATTTTCAAGTTTTCAATGAAAAAATAATAGAGTATATGAAAACATTTCAAAAATCGTAGAGTTATGTTTATGCCTTCCTGGGTCTAATGCAAATGCAATTTTGAATTAAATTGCATCGAAATTAAGAATTATTTAAAAGGAAAGCCAGAATTGATTAAAAAAATGTATTCTTCCGAAAAGTACTTACTTATTTTAACAATATTAATTTATTTTGATTCGATGTCAAAGTTGTTTGACTTGCCAATATGATATAAAAGAGTTTACAGTTTTGTTTATTTTTTTTGTAAATAAGTTAGAGACTGAAAGAATCTGTGTTACTTTTATGTTTGTTTTCTTTATTATCGATAAAAGCTCCTTTTTTGTTTATTTTATAAATGTACCTAATTATACTATATTTATTGATTAATTTGTATCATATTATATTTATTTACTACTAGCGGCCCGTCCCGGCTTCGCACGGGTAGACATAAATAGGTACAGATATTTAAGCTATAAGTATGCTAATTAAAATGACCATGAATCACTAAATTAGAAAAAAAATTGTATGCTTATCTTAAAGCCTCCCTGTACACTACGTTGGCTGTGGTATTTGTATAGGTGGCAACAAAACGTATTGATTTTCAGGAGATCCTACTCGAGAAAGTACCACATACAATTGCCCGTGGGAAAAGCAATCTTTCCTTAAGGCGATACCAACTATGGAAAAAGTTTGTATCAGTTTGTTTTATGTAAAAAAGTAGTTATAGTGACGTAACTACAATAGTTAGACGTACCTATGGTCTCGCGAAGTTTTTTGTAGATATTGATATATTCTATAATATTGTCGAACATTTTTTTGTCCTATCATACTCTTCGCAGCGTATGCGATCAAAGATATTTTATGGCTAATTTTTTACACCTTCGGTTGGTTTTAATAGGAATTTCTAAAGATTTCTATAGTAATCTAGTACTAAATATAGCCTATGTTACTCAGTGATAATGTAGCTTTCTAATGAAAAAAGAATTATTAAAATCGGTCCAGTACTTTTTGAGTTTGTTCGTAACATACAAAAATACAAATCTTTCCTCTTTATAATATTAAGTGTAGATTACTCAATAAAATAAAAAAAATCTTGAAAACTGGTCAACATTTTTCATTTTTTGGGTACTATTCATTACTTTTTCTCAGAAAATATGGTCACCGTATATCTTTAGGGCATCGGTCGATTGTAGTTTATTTGCGACTTCAAGAAACTCCACAGGAAAAAGTCTAGCGGGGTGAAGTCACATGAACTTGGTGGTCAATTCACATCACCCCTTCGAGAGATAACCTTACCCTCAAATCGCCGCGCACATAGCGCCGCGCCGCGCCGCCGCGCCGTCCTGCTGGAACTTATGGTGCGCTCGCTGTTGACAGTAACCGCCTCACTAACGTCGTTTTCAAAAAAGTACGGACCAATGACACCGCCGTGCTGGCCCAAAACCCACACTAAACGGTAACTTTTTGAGGATGCATTATGACCTGGTAAACCTCGCGTGGGTTGGTGCCTTTGTCGTCCCATTTACGGAAATGCTACCAATACGGCTAGATCAAAAGGTTTGGGTTACACCAATTAATTATTATTTTTATCGATCAATTAAATTGATTGAACTGATTTTTGATTACCACAGGGGTGTAAGACCTGCAAAGTAAAAGGGCGCCAGCAATTTTTTTTTATGAAAATTTAAAGGAAATTGCAAACCATCGGAGCGGAAACGACCGCGACGGTAAAAGCACTTTTAAATAAGAACAATAAATTTATATTCCCGAAATGGGATTTTAACTCTTTTTATTCTTAGGAAACCTTTTAAGTAGGAGTAAAACCCAAGATCTTTTAATGAACAAAAAAAAAACAATGGAAATTTCTAATAAACGTAAAATGGACCGCTATTGCTTTGTACCGAACCGACAAAAGAAAAGTTTAACTGGTCACACGTCTCGTAATTTCGAGAAAATTTTAACGGAACACAAGTCAACCGATTTCCTGATCTTTTATAAAAATTTTCCACAATAATGCCAAACCGATTTGAATGTAAAATAACAAAAAAAAACCACTATACTTAACTTTTTGTTTTCCTTTTTTTTCAACTTTCCTCCCTTCATCCACACTTCCTAGTTACTTCTTCTCGATTTTTGTCTTTTTAATCTTCCCTTTTTCCTTGAAAGATTTCTTTTCCTCTTTAACCATTCTTTAATTCTTTAAAATTCTTAAACTTTGACACTTTTCTCACTGATTTTCTTTCTTTCTTCAAAAATAATGTCGATATTTTTGTCGTCAGTAAAGAAATGATCCTTCCAGGGTTTTCGATGTCTTTCCAAACCTCTTCTTTACTGATCCCCCAATGCTTTCGGCCAATCGGAACGCGCGGACTTCGATCACGTCATAATTCAGCATCATACAGCTTATTTGCTGAGGTGAGCCGACCTCACTTCGATCGAAGCAAATCTACTCCAGTTTTGAGGGAGAAAACACATCTTCTTCGCCACTCCGTTTTTTCTTATAGATCTGCTCCTTTTTTCCACACTAAAAAATTGTTAAGCCAAACCAAATGAAATTAAATGACAGCACTGTGTATTCTCCAAACAACTCTGCTCTGACTCTCTGTCTCTGAACGGAATCATAAATTTTCTTACTTAATATAAGCAACATAGATCAGCAAGATTTAGTTAGCTTTTGGTACTCATTAAAAACAACCACTAATAAAATGGAAGAACTTATGTTCCAAAACTTATCTGACTATATGTTAACTCTAGCCGTTTTACCACACAGCAGCGCCGCAGCTGAGAGAAAGTTTTCCGAAATGAATTTATTGAAAACTAAATGTCAATACCGTTGAAAATTTAATGTTTTCACGATCATTAATAGCAGATCGAAAACAAATTTTTGAATCACCGCTTGAATTGATTAAATTTATAAGAGAATTTAAATTCTAAAATAAAATCAATAAAAACCAAAAATATTTATAGAATGTATTACCTATGAATAGTTTTTAGTTTCTGAAGTCTAAAACCGTTTGTGGTTCATTTTTTGTTTAAAAAAATTAATGTTTTTGTTAAAAATATAGTTTTTGAAAACTATAGTTTTTTTGTTTTCAACTCTAATTTCTTATTTAATTTAGTGTATAAGATATTAAGTTTAAGGTATTCAAGTCTGAAAGCAGAAAGTTAAATGCCATGACTCAAGAATTCTACTTCGAATTAATGAATACATAAGTCCCCTCCAAATCTAGAATACAATAATATAACAAAAAAAAAAGATCGGGAAGAAATCTAAAATGATGGAAGAAACCTTGATTAAGGAATAAGTATATAATTTCGAAGGGAAAGTTGGCAGTTATATTCTTATACGCGATTAAAAAAAATAAAACTACGTCGGCGGGATTGTGTTAGATTTTGGGGGGTGAGGGATAAGCGAAAAGGTTCCATTTTGTACAATGGTGAGAAGTTAAAATTATAAGTTTAGAAAGTGTAAGTTAATGAATATGTATGTTGAGCTCTCGGCCATTCTCAAAATGAATTACATCAATCTGCCGGGGACCAACTGTCACCCATGCAGTCTGCGAAAGGCCGAGTTCTTGTGCACGGCGAGGAATAGACTGCTTCTGGTTCCGCTGTACATTTTCAAGGACTGTGTCTATGTTCTCGGCCGATCCTGCGTTCCTTGGACGTAGGGGTGTTGGCTGATTGTTCACTGAACCGGTCGTCTCAAATATGGCCACCAAAGAGTCGTTGAAGAGTCGATTGTGAAGGGCCACCACGTCTACCGTAAAATGGGCGCAATACGCGCAACGCGTTAGAGGAATTCAAAGTACCAAGTCGTAGATTCAAGCACATCAATATTGATCTCATCGGGCCATTACCATTGTCAAGAGAATGCAAATACTGTTTGACATGTATCGACCGATATTCAAGATGGCCAGCTGCAATTCCGATCCCAGACATGGGATGCAAGAGCTCTTGTTAGTGGATGGATAGCTTATTTTGGTGTACCTCAAGCAATTACAACCGATCAGGGTAAGCAATTTGATTCTAAGTTATTTAAAGAATTGTCAATTTTAATAGGCGCAAAGGATTTTCGAACAATCGCATACCACCCTTAAATGCCACACAGACAGCAATTGGACTGAAAGCTTACCTGTCTTACTTCTCGGACTCCGAACAACTTTCAAAGAAGACCTGAAAGCAACACCTGCTGAAATGGTTTATGGCGAAACACTCGCATGAAGAATTCTTCAATAATCCGACAGATTAATACATTGAAAGCGACTTTGTTGAGAATCTCCGAAAAGCAATTCAAAAGATTAAACCTGTTCCAGCTTCTAGTCATTCTTGGGAAAACTCCTTTATTCTACATGATCTCAAATCTTGTACCCATGTTTTTGTTAGAGATGATACAGTCAAACCACCTATAAAGACACCTTACGATGGTCCTTTCAGAGTCATAAATTGTTGGTCAAGTTTGAATCAAGACCATTATCCATAGGTCTAATTCCGAGCGGAATGATTCCTAAGAAAATGTAATACAAGTTAAGTTAATAAATTACCTTTCATTGCTTCCAATTTAGCAAGTTCTCCCGCAATTGGACGTTAAAACTATTTCTTTTAGAACTTCATTGTTCAACAATATATGTAAGTGATCATTGAAATAAAGTTTTTTCTATAAAAGTACATCTTTTCTTTCAATTAAATTCAAAGAAATAAGTCCAACTGTGTTAAATCACATGATATTGGCGGCCAATTGACATCGTTATTACGTAAGATGGGGCACGACGACTATCGCGAATAGCAGCAATACTTTCTGCAGTACAAGCATGCTCTGGTGTTTTTATATCTCCTATAGACCCGGTTTGTTAAAATTTTTACATGATTATTCCGTTTGAAGGCACATTTAGACGATTAAATTGACTGAAAAATCACGAAGTGTACGATAAGTACTTTGATTTTAACGCCCATTTTTATGATAAGCCTGAATAACTTTTACCCGTTGCTCGATTGTTTATCTTTCCATGGTTGAAATTAAATTAGTCTGAAATTGAGAAATGTCAAATGAAATGTAGAAAAAAACTTGACGTTTTGGTGTGGTTTAGATTCAACAACGGACCTTAAAATCTTACCACCTTTTATTATATACAAATTATTTAAAGTTGGCTCGAGAGCAACATATTTAGGGAAACCAAATTTTCCACTCTCTTTTAAATTTATGATTTTTTTTTTGAAAATCCCTTATGTATTTGAAGTCCCGAACTTCAAAATAATTGAATACTGTATAATATTTCTTAATATTTGGTATTAATTTAAGTAAAATCCAATTTAAATTATTTTTCGTTAAAAACAAAAGATTACAAATTGGTTAAAATTGATTTTTGACTAAAACGTTTGGGGAACAAAGAAAAAAAAATATATTTTTTTTTGACTTAAATATCTTGAGAATAAAAATATGACAGTGACTTTAAAGTTGTTTTATTAAAAGGCAATATTTCTTGGAAAAATCAGAGCTCTACCAAAAATACTTCTTTACATCGATTTAACTTCTCAAATATGTACAACAGAAAACACAGCTAACATTTAAATTTTTAACTGCATATTCTACCATTTTCCTTAATGGAAAAAAAGTTAAAAAAATACCAAAGCACCAATTTTTATCGGACATCAATGGGAAGTTATCAGCCTCATTTTTAAAAGTTCATATCAGATCTGTATGCAAGTATAATGTGTTGAACAAAATATAATTTTAAAGCTTTAGTCGTTCACAAAATACTGGAGATCAACCAAATTTTTTTAAATTGCTCTCTGCACGAAAAACTTATGGACGTAATAACGCTCGAATTTAAAACCCATTATTTTTTTGAATTGATTCATCAGATAACAAAGTCAGATAATTTCATAAAATGTTGAAGGTTATCAATGTAACTAGCTTTGGCTTCATCTACTCACCCCATTCCAATTCTTACGAAATGTGAAAAGCTCCACCACAATAAAAGCCCTCCCTCACAGCAAAAAAAAAACACCTTGTTTGCTGGTACAGAAACACTGGCTATCCAATTTATTCTCAACAAACTTCATGCCTTTTGGCTTTTTTTTCGAAAATGAACTCCATAGCACATTATTCTTAAGACAATAAAAAGGTGAATAAGCTCGTGTGTTTCCAATTTCAAAGACAGCCGAAAGGAATTCAGATGATAGTCTCGAAACAAAATTCCAACCTTTATACATATTTCAAAAATCAAATTACCTATGTACCAACATCCAAAATTTACACAAAGATGTTGGATATCTATATTTTTTTTTTACTGATGTTTCAAAAAAGAAAAAGAAAAGAATAACAGACCAAATTCCAAAAAGTAATCGTATTATAATAATGTTACCACAAAAATACAAAAACAAAAACAAATCGAATATCAAAAATAAAGTACTCTCAGGTGAATATTCGAGTGAACGAGAGGAGATTTATTAAGAAAGGACTCCACGTAGGCATTTCTATAAACCTCCCCACAAAATACCCAACACTTGACTCGACTCGAATACGTATGGTTTTGGTTTACCCATGTTTGCCCCTATACTGCATGTTTATGAAATATTAATGTACAGAGGAGGATAGTAATCTGTCTGACGGTATCAGTTGTGTTATTTGTATTTTTCCATTTATTGTTAAAATATTTGTTTGCTATTTTTTTACCAACCACATTTACACACCTACCCTGATACCCAAGGATACCCGCATAAAGCAAGACCAGGCCTACTATACTCTCTCTCAACGCTTTACGCGACATGTTTACCATATCATCATATCATGGAAGCCTCTGCCTCTGTAAAAGCATCTCGTATGCGATGCCAGTCCAGAACCAGAACCAGGACCCGTACCCAGAACCCAGAACCCAGAACCCGGAGCGTATCCATATAGGAATGGTAGGGTAGGTAGGAGTAGGTATAAGGTATATGGAAGTATGCAAATCATATGCTGTGTATTCGCAAACATTCCCTTGGAATATATGGTGAAACTTTGGCAAAAATTTACATTTAAATTAAGCCCATGGAGAATGAATGACAAACAACAAAAATGTCGATTTATTTTTGTTGTATTTTTTCGTTTTTCGTTTTTCGTCTTTTTGTGAATATTTGATTCCATGCGGGCGTAAAAAAGAAAACAAAACCAAAAAAATAAAGAATGTATAAGGTTTCGGCCATAATAATTCAGTGAAAACGGCTTTGAATTAAGTGTTTCAAAATGTGAACAAAAAACATACATAAATAAATTATGTATAATAAATAAACATATTTATTGTGTGTTAGATATTATTTCGTTTGGCATTTGTTTTGTGTTTTGCTAAATTACTTTTTAACTTGCTTGCAACCTTGCGAATAAGTTACCTTACAGATGCGACAAACACCTCATAATTAAAATATTTAACCAAATGTAAAACAATTTTATTTTCTGGAAATATTCAACAAAAATTACGAAACTCCAAAATAAAAGGTTTTAACACCCACATTCGTAATAATCCTAGGGAATTTCATTTGAAAACCTGGATGGAGAGTTAACCGTGTAAATGAGCTTAAGAGTTGCGATTAGTAAAATTGTGGTAAAATGTTCCCAAAGCAAATTATGGAATTGTAAATAATTGTGTTTAATTTGTCGTTCATTTGCCATATGGTACGTTTGATGCCATTATGTATGGAGCTCGATTTCTTTTGCATGGCTAACACGGTCACGCTTGCAGAAGTCCAGACGCTGAACCAAATTTTCGACGGTTTTCAAACATAAATCGGGCGATACTTTTGCAATTTCACGTTCCATATTCGTATGAAGTTCATGAATCGTCGCTGACTTGTTAGCATAGACCATAGACTTGACGTAATCCCACAGGAAAAAGTCTAACGGCGTCAAATCGCACGACCGAGGTGGCCAAGCGACTGGACCATTTCGTGAGATAACACGTTCTCCAAACTTGGTTCCCGATGAAATGATTGTGACATTCGGGCTCGTTTCACACTACACGGTTTTGACCGCACGGGAAAAAAACCGGACGGCGACATTTTGTTGGAGGCGCGAAGAAGAGCATATACGCTTTCATATTATACGGTCACGGCCTCTAACAAAATGTCGCCGTCCGGTTTTTTTCCCGTACGGTCAAAACCGTGTAGTGTGAAGCGAGCCTCGCTGTGTGGCTTGTGGCACCGTCCCGTTGGAACCACATGTCCTCCAAGTCCATATCACCCAATTGGGACCAAAATATTCGGTTACCATTGTACGGTAGCGATCCCCATTCAAAATAATGTGCCAGTCTTGATCGTCACGGAAGAAGTACCGCCCATAAACCACACCAAACCGTAAGTTTTTCGGGATGTAATGATGACTCATGGAGTACGTGTGGATTGCTGTGCTGCCTGATCAATACAGCATATTTTACGCAAAACATGAAGATTGGGGAAATCAACATAGTAATCCCAGAGGTAACCATCTTTTTAATTTGATGAATCTTTACAGCGTTGAATATGACGTCGACCTGCTGGCTACTGAAAAGTCATCGTATCCAAGAAGCGGCTCCTTTCTGGATCTTTTGCTGTACGACACAAGACTGACAGTTACAGACAAAGTGGGTAATCACCCTCGAAACTGCTTACAGACAGTCGAGTACGACAGTGATCACTGCGGACTGGCTGCTGTAATGGAGATTCCGAACGAACGCGTGGAGTTGGAGGAATACGTTGCAACGCATTCTTACAATTACAGTAAGATGCGCTGGCCTCGTTTCATCAACGCCCTAGCGAGAGATTTTCGTTCGAGTGATAGAGCCCCACCAAACAACAGAAACCTGACAAATACAGAAATTGATCAACATTTACAACAGATGGACGAAATAATAAAACGAACGATGGAACGGACAATACCAAAGTACAAAGAACGGGACCAAATAGACGCTTACAGAAACAGCACAAGAGTGGCTTACTGACAAGACTCAAAAACTAGTACAGACGATTTACAGACCCACACGACTTAGAGGTTAGGACACTGAAGTCGTCAATAAAAAATGTCAATCTGTTGATTAAGGAGAACTACAGGTTATCAATTAACAAGTAGTGGGACCGCAAGATCGCGTCAGTTAATTCCAGTGACCCTGGTATGTTCCCTAAAATCAACAAGATATTTAGGAAAAAGAACGACAATGACCTTCCGTGTCTGAAACTCCAAAGAACTGAAGAGAACAGAGACGTACTCATGACAGCGCAAATAGATCCAGAAGAAGCCATCCTTGACGATGACTTTTATATAATTGAAGATACGAAGGAAAAAGTGGAAGCGGTGGGAGCTGCTTTCCAGCAATTGTACAAGGTGAATGTTAGCATTCGCCTCAACCACGACCTGGAAAACAGAGCCCTACTTAATCACTTTTATCTTCGAAATGATATAACACATTGGCGATCTGAGAACCGCGGTTTTATGCGGTTCGATGACGATACCTTGGCAAATGCCATAATCGCCGAGCAAACGGGTCCAAGTCCCCTGTTAGTGACGAAGGTTGAGCTTCAGCTCATCTTCAACTCAATAAAAAATAAAAAGTCAGCAGGTGTCGATGGTATATCCAACGTTGTACTAAGACATTTACCGATGGAAGCAATTGACATTTACACCACACTCTTCAATAATGCACTGAATAATGCATATTATCCAGTGCATTGGAAGACCGCTGTGGTTCATCCTCTCCCGAAAAAGGGAAAGGACAACTCCAACCCGTTAAATCTTCGGTCGATAAGTCTTCTTCCGAGCATCAGCAAAGTTTTTGAAAAGATCATCAATAGGGCTTTGACTAAATGGGCTGCGGACAACAAAATAATTCCGGATAAACAGTTCGGGTTCAAGGCGGGTCATGACACAATTCATGCTGCGTCTAAACTCGTTTCCGATATCCAATGGAATAAATCAAATCAACAATGCACAGGTGCTGTTCTGATTGATTTGGAAAAGGCCTTTGACACCGTATGCAAGCCATTGTTGTATATACTTTATGATATGCTTAACGGTAGAAAGTTTGTTGTCAAAAGTGGCAATGTAACTTCTACTACAACATTCTTGATTAAAAATGGTCTTCAACAGGGAGCGGTGAATTCGCCGATTCTCTTCAACATTTACACCAGCGATCTGATGGGTAGTCTTACAAAGGCAATTGCGTACGCCGACGATCTTAATGCGTACAGAACGGTTAAGGTTATTAGAATTCTCTTGCAGCGTGATTTCGACAAGATTCAGCGATATTGCGACGACTGGAAACTGAAAATAAATGTCCAGAAGTCGGAGACAATTCTGTTCCGGACTCCGTTGGCTAGGGCCACGAGGGATACGTGCAAAAATTGGCGCAAGATGGTTATCGTTGATCTTCACGGGCAGCCATTAGCGAGCAAAAGTGTAGTGAAGTACCTCGGTATCTGGTTAGATCAGTATTTATATTTCGTTAGACATATAAATGCTGCTCTAACCAGGGCCAGAGGAGCCTTCGCTCTGACAAAACGGCTGTTTTTTAGCAGTCGGCTTGACTCCAGAGTGAAGGTAATTTGCTACATGGCCCTCATACGGCCGATGATCGTTTATGGTTGTCCTGTGTGGTTCAACGTTGCCCCTTCCCAGAACAGCCGAATCTTCTTACGTGCATTACTATTCCAACGAGGTCCTATACAACGGGGCTCGAATCAACAGAATTGACAATTTCGTGATAAAACTCGTCCGAGGTCACATTGCAAGAGCTATGTCTTCGACCAACAATTTAATTTTCGGGGCGTTCTATCTGAACGACGAGTATTTTGAGAGTGCAGGCTTGAGCGGCTTCATTCCACCAGAAGCATTCCTCTTTTTAGATAGATGCGGTCTGATACAGGATAGATTGGCAGTTCCGTTAATCTACCACGTCAGACGACGAACCATGGATAGGCGACTCCTGTACAATCGGGACGTCATGGCACAAGACGGAGCAGAGCTCCTTCGGTTCAGTAGGGCTGTGTCCGAACGGGACCGAACTGATAGGGTGAAGCAGGAGAACCAGTTTTGGTGGCTTCAATTGGCACTTGATAGTGGGTAGTCGGGATGGGGTTTTAAGTATTGGCCGGCTTACATACTCTTGTTTTATAGTTTTAGGGTTTAGTTTTAAGTAGAATAGGCATGGTGGCACCAAAAAAAAAAAAAAACATGGAATAAAAAACAAAAACAAAAATTAATAAATAAATTAAAAAAAAAGACAACAAAATATAAAAACAAAAAATGTTGGATAGTTAGATTTGCTGCTGTGGTTGTTCTAGTTTTAAGTAGTTCATAGGTAGAATAGGTAGTTTAAGTGAGCTTTAAGTTTTATTTTAAGGACCTTATTTTAAGTAGTTTTAAGTAAAATAAATAAAATAGGATATTGGTATTAGTTTTTTTCAAATTTTCTAATAAATGCAAAAATAAATAAAACTGAATAGAAGTAAAATAGATCTTAGGGCCGAAAGGCATTAGCATTAAGTATTATTGTTTAACTTAGAGTGTCCGTATGGGACCAGTAAGTTAGTTGTAAGTTATGGTTAATTAGGCTAGGTTTATGAATTTTTGTCTAGCTTTAAGATAGACCTAAGATTGAATTAATAAAAATGAATTTAAAAAAAAAAATACAGCATATTTTGTTTATTGACGAAGCAATTCAGCAAGTGAGCCTCATCGCTGAAGATGATTTTTCGATGAAAATCCGAATCATTTTCAAGTTGTTTTGGTGGTCAAGCGGCTTTAGTTCTTGCGTCACTTTAATTTTGTAAGGATGTAGACCAAGATCTTTTCGCAAAATTCGACATAACGACGTCACAGAGATGCCCAACGCTTGAGAACGACGTGTGAGAGACACAGTTGGGCTTTCTCCAACTGAAGCCTCAGCATCTCGACACTATGGGCACTTCTTTGTCTCACTGGCACTGGAACATTTTGAACTGTGCCTGTCGATCTACTTTTGCAGCGTCCCTGTTGAAAAACCCCGAACCTACCCTCAACACCCTCCTTTCGGAAAATAGGGAAGGCTTAAAGAGGAGACACCTGTGCACATTTGACATAAAGTTTTGAATATAAAAATGAGAGCGAAAAAAAAAGAGTTAATTAAAGCATTCCGCAACATTCTTGATGTGCAGTTAAAAAAATAATCGCTATAATTGACAGTACGTCCGAAATTAAGCTTGAAGTTTAACTGAGGAGCATTCCTGGAAGTGCAAGTATTACGGCTGAATTGTTTGCGAGGGGGATGCATCCCGTAGCAGAATATTGTTTGTAAAAATAAAATTAAAACAAATGCTTTAGCATAAGTCTACAAGTAGCTAGGGTTATATACCGATGTTAAATTTGTTGGCCCACAGGAGTAAGGTTGATAAATTGTTTGTAAGTTCGTCAACTTTGCAGTTTCCTGGAATGTCTGTATGACCTGGCAACTAGATAATGGGCGGCGTGAATAAAAACGAGTACGACCAGTATTTACTTACAACTAAAGTGTAACGAGAATTTAAACTCCAAGTAAACCGATGTGAATAAAGTGTCGAGTTTACTTGTGACCGTGTACTCGTCAACCCGAGGGTATACTAGCAAGTATTTACTCGCAAGACAACTGAATTCACAAAAAAGGCAAGTAAATACTTGTAGCGCCACATAGACTACGCATCATTTCCTGTTGTGACTTGTTCTGTTTTTGCCTAACCTTGTTCTGTTTTCGCCTAAATTAACCATCTTTTGTGTACAAGTTCGACTGCAAGTCTAATGTCGGGTTGACTTGCGAATGGACGAATATTTACTTGCTACAGAAGTATTTACTTGCGTTTATTCACACCAAAATTGGCATTTGTCCGAATTTTACTAGCCTCTCAAGTATTTACTCGCGAGTAAGAGTAAATACTTGTTTTATTCACTTCAATGGGCGGTGTGAATAAAAACGAGTATGACAAGTAAATACTTGAACATATCAAAATAACAAGTAAACGCCAAAATTGAAGTGAATAAAACAAGTATTTACTCTTACTCGCGAGTAAATACTTGAGAGGCTAGTAAAACCCGGAAAAATGCCAATTTTGGTGTGAATAAACGCAAGTAAATACTTCTGTAGAAAGTAAATATTCGTCTATTCGCAAGTCAACCCGACCCCAGACTTGCAGTCTTACTTGTACACGAAAGATGGTTAGTTTAGGTAAAAACAGAACAAAGTTAGGCGAAAACAGAACAAGTCACAACAGGAAATGATGCGTAGTCTGTGTGGCGCTACAAGTATTTACTTGCCTTTTTTGTGAATTCAGTTGTCTTGCGAGTAAATACTTGCTAGTATACCCTCGGGTTGACGAGTACACGGTCACAAGTAAACTCGACGCTTTATTCACATCAGTTTACTTGGAGTTTAAATACTCGTTACACTTTACTTGTAAGTAAATTCTCGTCGTACTCGTTTTTATTCACACCGCCCAATTTTGGCGTTTACTTGTTATTTTGATATGTTCAAGTATTTACTTGTCCTACTCGTTTTTATTCACACCGCTCAATGGGCGGTGTGAATAAACGCAAGTAAATACTTCTGTAGCAAGTAAATATTCGTCTATTCGCAAGTCAACCCGACCCCAGACTTGCAGTCGTACTTGTACACGAAAGATGGTAAGTTTAGGTGAAAACAGAACAAGGTTAGGCGAAAACAGAACAAGTCACAACAGGAAATGATGCGTAGTCTGTGTGGCGCTACAAGTATTTACTTGCCTTTTTTGTGAATTCAGTTGTCTTGCGAGTAAATACTTGCTAGTATACCCTCGGGTTGACGAGTACACGGTCACAAGTAAACTCGACGCTTTATTCACATCAGTTTACTTGGAGTTTAAATACTCGTTACACTTTACTTGTAAGTAAATACTCGTCGTACTCGTTTTTATTCACACCGCCCAATTTTGGCGTTTACTTGTTATTTTGATATGTTCAAGTATTTACTTGTCCTACTCGTTTTTATTCACACCGCTCAATGGGCGGTGTGAATAAACGCAAGTAAATACTTCTGTAGCAAGTAAATATTCGTCTATTCGCAAGTCAACCCGACCCCAGACTTGCAGTCGTACTTGTACACGAAAGATGGTAAGTTTAGGTGAAAACAGAACAAGGTTAGGCGAAAACAGAACAAGTCACAACAGGAAATGATGCGTAGTCTGTGTGGCGCTACAAGTATTTACTTGCCTTTTTTGTGAATTCAGTTGTCTTGCGAGTAAATACTTGCTAGTATACCCTCGGGTTGACGAGTACACGGTCACAAGTAAACTCGACGCTTTATTCACATCAGTTTACTTGGAGTTTAAATACTCGTTACACTTTACTTGTAAGTAAATACTCGTCGTACTCGTTTTTATTCACACCGCCCAATGTGTATGTTGAAATGTTCTCTTATGGAGAGAAGATGTACAGTTTCGGACTTTTAGTGAGTTTATTGAGACAAAATCTGATTTTACGGCAGCATGATTATCTGAGAAGATGTGTAGAAGTGTAGATCGGTAGTTGATATTTTCTCTGAGACAAGAGAGCTAAGAGAGGGCTTCTTTGATGGCCAGACGCTCTGCCTGGAACACGTTACAGTGAGTTTAAAGACAAAATGAGGGACATAGATTTAGTCCATCGCAGAAGTGACACGCCCCTACCAACTATGTTTTTGATCTATCCGTATAAAAGTTAATTGTTTCGTCTTTAAAAAATGATTTATTTTTCCAGGTAGGAGAAGAAGGGATGGATTATTGGAAGTTTTTGTTGAATTGTGGATGAGGGATTATTTATATTTAAACCATACTGATATTTAACTTTTCTCAGAAATGGCACAAAGCTTAGCCAACAATCCGGTAGTTGTAATAGAATTCAATCCATCGATTATGTAGTCGATATTACTAGGTAAAGATCTAAGTGATTTCAGAATAATGAAGCTTAATGGCCGATTGTTTGCTGAAGATATCTAAAAGTATAATATGATACAGAACATTAAATGTTGTGGATAGGGTAGAACGGAGTGCTCCAATAATGCATATACCTAATCAAACTGTTCGTTGGACTTTGCTGAGCTTGTCGCGGTTTGTTGCAGCATCCAGCACATTCCACCAGTATGGAAATATTTTAGGATTGGTCTAAGACGTATAGTAAGTGTGTAATATGAGTTTGTAGAACTCATTTAATACTAATGGTATTCTTACAAGAAAATAGGGCCACCGTGGCTTTGTTAACTTTTTCTTGAATATTAGGTTTCCAACTTTATTTCTTCTCCAGGATAAGACCCAATTACTTTGTTTTGTCTTACAATTTAAGCGTTATACCGTTTATATAAGGAGGGTTTTTTTGGGGGATTATAATATATTCCCTAGTAAAGGGAACAGGTTCGGTATTGTGCACATTGACGCCAAGTCCACACCAATCTGTCCAGATAGTGAGCTTGCTTAAAGCAGTTGTTAGTAGTTCCTTCAGTGTGTGTGATGTTTCCCAGATACCTCTCTAACAACATGGTCAAAATAAGGCATCCCCTTAAAGACTAACTACAGAAAACTTGAAACATAAAATTAATTTTGAGCTTTAAAAACAAATATTATTGTGGGAGTTCCCGCACTGTTACCATAGTTAAATGTAAAAATGTAAAATAAGTTAATGTACATATTTGTGCTTTATTGTTTTTTTAAAGCACTAAAGAATTTTTATTTTCATATATGTATGTACATATGTATTTATTTTATTGGGAAAAGTATAAAAATGTGAAGAATATTTTTTAATTTTCGATTGACGCAATCATTTTTTCCCTTGCAAAAACCAATAATAATGACACATTGTAATAACAAGTCATTGAAATAGAAAATCACATGCATGTTTTGTATGCTGTGCAATATGTATGTACGAGTATATAGAAGTATTATTTTGTGTTATTATTATTAAAATATAAATTCAGGTGAAAATATCAATTATTATTGAATTTTAAATCAAACTTTATGTTTCTCTACAATAAGTAAAACGGTTCAATGCCCAAACCATAAGGCTTTATTAAATTAAATAATAATTATTATTTTGATTTGATGTATTTTAAATTGTTTTATTATGAGTACTAGTAGGTTTTTGCTACTGTTTGTAATAAACAAAAAAAAACAAACAAATGTTGCTATTTATGTTCAAAAAAATAATAATAAAAAAAAATAAGCAGTGATAAGGGAAAATAAAATCACGTTTTTAATTAAATCACTAAAAAGGGTATTACGTATTTTTTGTAGATACATATATTTTAAAGTATAGATTTAAAGATAGATATATGTTTTTCGTAATAAGTATATTATACACATATTTTATTGTAATCATACAGATGTGCAAATTTTTTTGCGTATAGAACTTTCTACATAGTTTTGTACGCTTTCAATTGAAACACTTTGCAAATACATCTAGTAATAAAAAAAACAAAATAAATTTCAATAAACAACAAAGTCATCCCACTCACGGTTCCATAACTATTTTAAACGGAAGAATTATTGTACTTTAATATTTATTTATTATTATTTTCTTCTTTATTCTTTATTTTTTCCATATAATATATTTAACAAAATTAGTATAAATCATTTACATGCATGGCTAAGCCGTCTGCCGTTGAAGTGAGTTAATTGGAATTGTAAAGATATCATCTGAAGAAAAACGAAAACTTCCATTTGTGATCGTCTGTCGATATTTATAAAAGTTTTACAAAATATTAATAACAACATTTTGAGGTAAGATTAAAGAAATTTGAAGTCAATGGCGCAAGTTTTTACTTTTAATAATTTTTATATTCGAAGTCGACTCTAAAAATGAGTGTTATAATGACTGTTGACTTTTTGATAAGTTAAAACCTTAACGCTAAGGCACTCGTCAAATTTTAAAATTAGCAACAATTTTTAGGGTATATTTTATCCAATTGAATTTTGTCATTTTATAAACAAAAATTAAAGATGAAGATGAAAAGATGATTTTGAGCTTGTCTTGGTGTGAATTACTGGTGCATTCACTAAGTAACTAATACCACGACAAATAGTCTACGGCACCAAACAATATACAATATTTGGACAAACATTTGGTCGACAGCACCAACAAAAACTATAAGAATTTTTTTTAAACAGGGACGCTACAAAAGTAGATCGACAGATACATCAAACGACTCCATATTTCTTACCGCTCTTTTGACATTTCTCTGCCGTTTCATGATGGAAAGATATTCGAGCCAACAAGAAGTCGAAATTATTAAAATTTACTACCGAAATTCGGAGTCAGTGGTCTCAACGTTAAGAGCGCTACGTCCAATTCATGGTCGTCATAATCGTTCTAGCAGATCAACAATTGAGTGTCTAGTGGAAAAATTTGAATCCACAGACACAGTACAAAATGTATCCCTGCCAGTGAGATAAAGAAGTGCCCGTAGTGTCGAGAATATTACTGCCGCTGAGGTTACAGTTGCAGAAAGCCCAAATGTGTCTCTCACATGTCCTTCTCAAGCGTTGGGTATCTCTGTGACGGCGTTGTGTCGAATTTCATCCGTACAAAATTAAAGTGACGCAAGAACTAAAGCCGCTTGACCACCAGAAGCGTCGTATGTTCGTAAATTGGGCTGAGCAAAAACTTTAAAATGATTCGGATTTTCATCGAAAAACCATCTTCAGCGATGAGGCTCATATCTGGCTGAATGGCTTCGTCAATAAACAAAATATGCGGTATTAATCAGGTAGCAATTAACACGCACTCCATGAGTTATCATTGCATTCCAACAAAAAATACGGCGGCGGCGCCACAAGCTACAAAGGGAATGTCGCAATTAATTTACTGTATACCAAGTTTGGAGAACGTGTTTTCTCACGAAATGGTTCAGTCGCTTGGCCTCCTCGGTCGTGCTATTTGACGCCGTTAGACTATTTCCTGTGAGGCTTCGTCAAGTTTTGGACTACCAGCAAAACATTTTTGCTCACAAAATCGCCCGTCACTTAGCTGGAAAGTAAATTGGTCAAAGATGAGTTAAGAAAAAAAAAAGTCTTAACAAAATGACATTTCAAAGTGCACCCCCGTATTCGGACCGGGGACCTCTCGATTTGCAATGAAATGCTCAACGACAGCCCATAAAAAAAAAATTTAGAAAAGTGTTAAAATTAAGAAAAATTGAATCAAGACTTTTTAAATAAAGAACTGCTTAAATTAGAGTCGGCTTTATTGCTTAAACGAGAACTGTTTAAAATTTTAGGCCAATGTCTTCTTCTTATTTCAAGATTCTTAAGTCGAAAACCAATTTTTACCAGCTTTTAGTACCATTACATAGCCACCTGGATTTCTATTACATTTTTATCATGATGTCAAAAACTTAATTCTTTGAATCATAACATTATGTTGGAGGTATTATCATTTTTTGTTCGCTAAATATTCGAGGTGGCAAACACCACATATTTTTCTCAAAACCCACCTTTGTCTATCAACTCCTACTCTCACCTCCCCATTCTGAACATTGAGTGCCTAGTGCCTCAAAACTTTAAATTTGGTTTCAATTCCATTGGAAGATCGTTGGGGGTAGTAGTCGGTAGAGGGATATGGCCCTCTAGGAAGGGGCTTAAGCCATAATCGGGGTGACTTACCGACCACGTTAAAATAATTTGTTCCCGAGGGTACCAACCTCGAACCGAAAACCTGTAACGACGATCAGGAGAACATCGTAGTAAAACCGCAGTCTATGTTGAGAATATGGAAGGCCACTTCTCCAAGTCATATAACGGTGATGACGAATCGAATTCCGATGTAACTACAATTCCGTCTACACGACCTCAACGAACTAAAGATAGCTAAATCGAAATTGAAGTCCAAAACAGCTGCTGGAGCTCACGCCATCCCTGCCGAATTATTCAAAACAGTCAGGCAATGACTTGGTAAGGAGTATTCACCAACTTATCTGAACAATATGGTCGAAAGAAAGCATGCTCAATAAGTTTAATCCCTCTGAACTCTCTGAATTGCGCCAACTACAGAGGCATCAGTCTCTTAAACATCACATAAAAGATCCTTTCTGCCGTATTATGTGAACGTCTCAAGTCGTTCTTCAACAACCTGATAGGGTCATATCAGTGTGGCTTCAGACCAGGAAAGTCCACCACTGACCAAATATTCACATTACAGCAGATCTTGAAAAAAAAAACAGGAACTTCAAATCGATACCCACTACCTATTTATCAATTTCGAGGTCGAATGACAGTACCAATAAAGATGAACGTCTTACTGTACGGGCTGTACAGCGACACTGATCTATTCAAAATAATACTCTCCCAGCCCGGAAAGTGTTTGAATCCAATCCCGAGGGGCTGCACAGTAGAGAACGACCGTGACTCACGTAGATGGAAGAGGACCTCAACTAATTTGGAGCGTGAAACTGGAGACAGCTAGGAACAAAGATGGTGGGGCACGCATAGTTTTACGTTACTGATCCGTGAATTGGCCTCTAAGATTACGATTTAACGCACTTCACTATTTTCTGTGGAGATTGTATGTAAATGTGAAGTCGCTGGTACACGTCGATTACCCCGAAACGCTTGACCACTTCGATGATAACATATTTTACCGCGTAATTTCCGCTATACAAAAATTGTTCTGAATTATATTAAGCCGAAAGTTAGATAGTGAATTAATATCGTCTTCATTAAATACATTTCACTATGTTTCCATATCGACTGAGCTTAAAAACTCTAAGGGTTTCATCACGTCCAATTGTTGAAGTGTTTCAAGGCTATCCAATGCAAATCTCAATATAAGCATTTCGCACCAAAATCTCCCAAAGTGCACAAGCATTTAAAATGACGTTCTTAACATAAAGTAGAAGTTCAGTTTGTAACTAACTGGCCATTAAAAGAAATACATAATAATAACACAAAAATACATACGGACAAAATTTCCGTGGAATAAATTATAAAGCTTTCATTTTAATTATAAAATTCTAAAAGTTTAGCTATATAAAATTTCCATCCGGAATATAATAAAGCGCATTACAAAATTCAAAAACAAAAACCTAAACAAAAAAAAATATTAATTATTCTATCATGCATTTTTATTTTTTTCATTTATTAATTTAAATATTTCACAAGTGCTTAAGCTTTTTATTTGTAATGCATAGAAATAGGTCAAATTAACTATGCGAAGAAAATTATTAAAATCTGAAAGCATAACTATGTAAAACGAAGGTACCTATATGTATGTACCTACATAAAGGATGTTGTTAATTTTCTTGAAGGGAAACATCTTTTGAAGCCGTTCATATATATATACAAAGTGGACTTACACTTGAATCAAATATTAGTATTTTCTTTGGGCGAAACGCTCTTAAGGGGCGTCAAAATATAGGGAAATTTTAGCTTTGCACCTTCTTGGAAGAAATTAACAATAATTTTAATAAGAAGTAAAAATTAGGAGTAAAACGTCTACTCTCCCATTTAATAACAGTATCTCCAATAAATATAAAGATATTTATGAAAATTTTCCTAAGGGATGAAGGAGATAAAACGGGGGAACAAGCAACATTTTAATTTTTACATAACTCCAACACAAACACCACTTTAAAGTACCCTTTTTCAATTTACTTCCTTGTCTCGTCTGCTATAATTCTTCCTATATCAACAGAAATAAATTTAAAGGGACTGTTAATTCCTTAATCCGCCACTGCTCCTCACAACCATGGAGTTATTCTTATTTTTAAAATAATTCCACCCCTTTAATTTACATTTTCATTCAACTGTATAAATAATACAAAATACCAGCAAAAAGGATACAAGGATACAATAACGCGCATTTATCTGACGAATATAAGAATTAAAACTCCAAAACACTACAGAATTGAAAGCTGACCTAAGTTATTCAGACTAGCATCCAGCGCCGCGCCGCGCCGTGCACACGTATTTTTGTGTTGCAAGGAAGACGACTGACGGACGACGCGACGACACGGGCGATGAGGATGAGGACGACTATACACGTTGTGCGATGTTAATATAAACAAGGAACAAGCTAAATAGTTCCTTTGGTCTGCTTTTAAAACTTATCCCAGTGCCTCTCCTTGATGGTCTTTGGCTGGATGAGTTTTGAAGAATTTACATGTTTTCAAGGACTTCTGGTTTTCTATTTTTGTAGTGATGATGCTGGTTGCTGGTGGTATAGTTTGTACTTGTTCGCCTTTATTAAAACATAGGTCCTCTGTCAATTAAGTCATGAGGTTGCCACTTAAATAGTTTTCTTTTTTTAATGTTTATGTTGGAATATATGCACATAGTTACGTACTCCTTGCAAAATTCCCATTGGTATTTTTATATTAATGAATTTCTAGGTTTTTAAAAATTTATAATGTGTTGAAAGAAAGTCAAGTAGAGAATCTTTTTCATTAGTTCTTTAATTATTCATTTCTATATCTGGGAATGCTGGAAAAAGTTGCTTCATTGTTCCATTTGCTTAGTGGTTGAATGGAGTTTTTACAACTGACCTTTCAAGGAGTTATTTACTTCGTTTAGATGTGCTAAATGGAAAAGATTTCACCAGCTTAATCGATCTTAAGCTTGTTGTCTCCAGTTTTTAATAGCAAGTGTATCGGCCTCGATTTAGTTGGTCTACCGAAGACCAAATAAGACTAGAAAAGACCAGACAAGACAAGTTAAAATCAGACAAGACTGGAAAAAAATCGTTCTCTTTTATATTGTGCTCGCACTTAAGGGGTAATGAATACCCTTTTAATGATTAAAAACAGTGGGAGAAATTAGGAAGGGAGGAAAGTATTAGAAAGGAGATGCTGATGCATATTATTTTTGAATGTCTGCACATTGTAATGAGTGGGAAATATTGAGCCTGGTAAAGCATTCCATTTGGAAGACTTCATTCGAGAATGGATTATTTCCTTGCTCAGTGGTAGGAAGATTCGATCCACTCTAGGCAATACAATCGTAACAAAACACGTGAGTAGGGGAACACCCCAGGGTGGTGTCCTTTCGCCTCTTCTATGGCTTCTGGTCATGGATACAATTCTCGTTAAATTAGAGAGATGTGGAGTGAAGGCGGTAGCCTATGCGGATGATTTGGTGCTATTGGTGTCAGGAAAGTACACCTCTGTGATTAGTGAAATCACGGAGTCAGCTTTGAAGAAAGTTAGCAGCTGGGCCACGAGTTGTGGATTAGGAGTTAACCAAAGTAGAACTGAACTGTTGCTCTTTACCACCAAAACTAAAGTACCGCCTTTCACGCTACCTCGACTCAACGGTCAAATCCTATCATTGTCTTCAAGTGCAAAATATTTGGGAGTTATACTCGACCCTAAACTAAACTGGAAACTAAATATTGAAGTACGGGTTAAGAAGGCCTGTGTTGCCTTCTACGCCTGCAGCAAAACTTTCGACAAAAAGTGGGGACTTCAGTCGAAGATGATTTTATGGACGCACACAGCCGTAGTACCCGTGGCATGATGGTTAGTGCGTTGGACTGTCATGCGAGAGGTCTTGGGTTCGATCCCTGCCTGTGCCACCTTAATTTAAAAAAAAAAACGGGTACTGCCTCTTGCGAGGAATTGACAAATTCTCCAAGAGTAATGCTTGTCATGAAAAAGTGCTTTCTCAAATTAGCCGTTCGGATTCGGCATTAAACTGTAGGTCCCCTCCATCCCTGACAACAGTACTCGCACACAGGAATGGTTGAGAGTTGTAAGTCACTAGGCCCTGGTTCTCTACGGACTGTTGCGCCACCTAATTTATTTTATTACACAGCCGTAGTACGTCCAATCTTAACATATGGTTCGATTGTGAGGTGGCCTGCTCTTAGCAAAGCCTATAATATTGATAAGCTAAAGAAGGTTCAGAGAACAGCTTGCGTGGGCACCTAAGGGCCATGCGTACTTGCCCAACGGACGCCTTAAACGTTATTTCGGATCTTCTACCATCGACCTTTTTATTAAATACATAGTTTCCTGCAACGCTATTAGGCTGAAGGAATCAAACAGCTGGTTGTCAAAACCTTATGGTCACAGTAACACAACGAAATTGATTTCCTCATATATTATCTCGGTAGACACTGACTACTGCACTCCTACTTTGAGCCTTAGTAAGGGTTTTAAGGTTATTTTCCCATCCAGAGAAGATTGGGAGAATGACATCGTGTCGTTAGGTTTCGACACAACCATCTTTACTGACGGCTCAAAGATGGAGTGCGGAGTTGGTTCTCAGATCTTTTCTGAGTCCCTAAATGTAGCAAAATTTTTTAGGCTTCCTGACTTTGCTAGCGTTTTTCAGGCTGAACTGCTGGCAATAAGGGAGGCATGTAAGATACTTAAACAAAGCCCAAACCAAAATGCGGCTATATTCACAGACAGTCAAGCAGCTGTAAAAGCCATTAACTCGGCCACATCCTCATCTAAATTGGTCCAGCAATGTCGCGATGAGCTTGCGAGCCTGAATATTAACCTCGCTGTCACCCTGATCTGGGTTCCGGGCCATAGTAGTATCGTGGGAAATGAACGGGCTGACGAGCTAGCCAGGCAAGGATCGGCCCTTCATAGCTCACTTTCGAAAATGGTTAACATTCCTCTTGGTGCTATGAAGGGTAAAATCTTTTCTATCTACCAAACTGAATCAAACCGAAGGTGGAGCAATTTACCCAACTGCATTATATCTAGGAAGATATGGCCCACCTATAATAAAACCCGTACAAACGATCTTCTATGCAGGCCAAGGCAAGACATAGCCAGGATTGTTGCGGTTTGTACCGGACATTGGCCTATAGGAGTTCATGCAGAGAAGTTGGGTATCTCTTACAACACCTTTTGCCGTAGTTGTAGTGACCAAAGAGAAAGTGAAACGATAATCCATTTCCTCTGCAAATGTCCTGCCTTGGCAAACATTCACATTCGTGTTGTACGGCTAAAGAAAAAATCTCTGTACTTAATAGTACGTCCGAAATTGGGTTCAAGGGTAAACTGATGGGCATTCCTAACAGTATGGTTATTGTGTAAGGGAAGAAATGCAACTGACTATTTCACCAGAGCATTATTTATAAAAATAACGATAAAACAATAATCGACATGCGACCTTCCGGCTGTGTTTAAGAGATGCCATAGTCTCGGGAAGAGAACGATGTCCTATCATTTTTTTAATTCTATCCAGAAGACTCAAATACGTTATTGGGGCACCAGAATTATGAATTATACTCTAATTGTGGACGAATATAAGCTTTGTTAATTATAGCCAGATCAGAAGGGTTAAGAACTTTCTTGCATCGTCGGTGATAATCTAAACACTTAGCAGCATCTTTGGGATGTTTGATATGTGATTACTCCACAACAAGTGGATTGTGATGATTGGGGGGGGGGTACACTTTGCGGCAGTAGACAGCATTGAGTTTTCGAAGCATTGAATTCTACACGATTTTTATTTCCCATTGGACAATGCTGTCAAGATCGGAATTTAATGAGCTTATCATATGCTGCCGTTGTAGTCCAAATCCTAAGAACAATAAGGACGAGAATTTAAAAACGAATATGAAAAGCTTAAGGTACTATAATCAGCGAAACAATATATTGGGTTAGAAGTTTCAGACAAAAGATCATTTATAAAAATAATGAAGAGTGTTGGAGAACACTAGCGTTTATTTTGTGGGTATCATATTTAAAACTCTTTTAATGCTACTTAAATTGAACAGTCCGAAAGGTAATTTCTAACCCAATAAAGAAGACATTCATCAATACCAAAAGCACACATTTTCGGTAAGAGAGCTAAATGCCAAAATCTATTAAATACCTTTGAAATATCAAGTGCAATAATCTGACTTTCTCCAAAATGATGTATAGATTTGTTCCACAGTGCGGTGAGATAAACCATGAAATCACCAGTGGATCTATTGCTACGAAATCCAACCTGTCGGTCATTAAGAAGCTTTCGATCTTCGAATTATTACATAAGTTGCAAGTTGATCAGCGTTTCCATGACCTTGGAAATGAGGGACGTAAATGCAATTGGACGAAAGTTAGAGGGGAAATAGGATTCGCCTTTTTTATGGACAGGTTGGACAAATGCTGTTTTCCATTCATTCGGAAAGAGACCTGTAGAATAGCAGTGGTTTGGTTTAAGAACACCTCTTCAGAACAATGGCGTTGATATACTGTTCGGGCCAGCTTTACAGCACAGGAGAAGTCATGTCACTCATTGGCAGCATCAAATTAACAACCAAATTGGCTTTATCAATCGAGCTTACATAGGGAGTGTCATTGTTGACGAGCGTTGGATCCGAGGATGACGTGATGTTTCGTTCGGTTTTTACAAATGACCAGATATGTTTACTACCTTTGGGACATTGAAGTATTTTTTGCCCTAATTTCTGGACATGCAAAAATTAAGTGCGTCGAATATGTCCGTTATAGGTATTTCTAGCTTTTTTGAATTTATTCCGGTTTTCCTCATTAGGTTTGGCATTATAAATCTGGAAACTTATAACCTCTTTACAGCTCGAATCAAACCATGAGTTTTCCTTGGGTTTGAACTCTCTCTTGCGCTTTATCATATCATGGACATCGCTGGTTTGGATAGCAATATTCTGCTTATAGGTCACGTCAGAAGTCGAGTCTTACTTAGAAGCATCATTGAGTTCGTCTCAATAGAAGCTTCTATTATTAGACTATATTATCTCCACGGGAATGGGCAACGGCCTAGTCACTGAAAAAGCTTCGGTTCCCATCGATCACCGAAATCAAGCATTAATGAGCGTGGTTAGTAGAAAGATGAGGGACAGTCTCGAAACCTACCGCGTGCTGTTGTCGTGTGTTTTTCTTTCTGTCTGTTCGTTCTTCTTTCCCCTCTGTCCTTCTGTCTTGTATTAATGACTTGTGTTGTTATCACCTTATATAGTCTTGTCGCTCAAGGTGCTGTGTTCTCTACTCTGTACATTTATGTGCTGAGTAGTGTGAAATGTAATGTAATGTATCTCAACGGATTTACAGAAAGTTAGCTGTATTAAAAATTCTTTAAATCGACAACTGGTTTTCGTTTCTTCATAAGCTTGACCCTAAAAGCTTTTGGAAATTTGTTTATATAAAACGGAAATCAATGGCTAAAGAAAACTTAGTTAGTACTCCAGAAATTTGTAAAGTGTTTGATACCAACTTTCAGCAATTTTTCATTGACCCTTCTGTAAAAATAGATAAGAATTTCTTGCTATACTTGCGAGACAGTCCCCAGACTACTTTTAATAAAGTTTGATTGAGTTTAGACAAAATATTGCATTACTTAAAGATGATTATTCCTCTGGTCTAGATGGAATTCCTCCAATTGTCTTCAAAAAATGTAAGTCAGTAGTGGCATCTCACCTGCTTCATATATTAACACTATCTCCAAGCACATGATAATTCCCAACCAAATGGAAGAAGGTATTTATTACACTAGTATTTTTAAAGGCTAACAAGTGTGACATCAGCAATTATAGACCAATCTCTAAAGTGTCCTATATTCCCAAACTTTTTTAACACGTTGTTTGTGAAAGTTTAAATTTTAACTCCAAGAATATTATATGTAATCTACAACGTGGTTTTATATAAAAACGTTCGACAATTACTAATCTACTTGCATTTTTACATAATTGTTCAAATACCCTAAAACTCGGTCAAGAGCTCGAATGTATTTACACGGATTATTCTAAAGCTTTTTACCAACTTTTTTATGATATCATCACATTTAAGCTTAAGGCAATGGGGTCTCTTCCTTAATTTACCACAGGGATTTCATTTTATTTTCAAAACAGATCTTATCAAGTTAAGTTCAGTAGTTCTTTCTTTAACCCTTTTAATGCCAAATCAGGAGTTCCTCAGGGTAGACATTTAGCATCTATACTCTTTTTCTTAACTTTAAATGATGTACGGATGTAAGCATACAAGTTATAAACGATAGGTTATAACTCCAAAAGAATTTTAACAGTTTTATTATTTGGTGAGTTACGTCTGAGCCTCCACCTGTACCCCAAATACCGTTACCCCGGACACTCCCCTTTGCCTAACGGCTTTGCTTTAACGGTTTCCCACGCCATTTTTGCTTATATTGCAAAACATATCCAAAACGGATACACCCCCTTTTCCCTCTACACAACACACGCGCGCATCCCGTTACATTTAAAACAATAAAATCGTGGGAAAGTTCATTTTACATATTTTGCAAGATCAGCATTAAATATAAATATATAAACTGTAAGAATTAGTTCTAAGTCAGTCGTAATTCGCCTCTTGACACTAGAAGTGCAGCCTCGCTAAAGACAGCGGCTTCTCTTGTCAAATAATAATTAATAAGATAATCGTGTAAATTAAAAATTTAAATAAATAAAGAGAAAAAATAAAAATAAGAAAAGAAAAAAACAGTTATGTTTTTTTTTAACAAATCGCGAGGTTCACGACAAAACTGGCGCAGTCGGTCGTTCGATTAAGAACAAAAGAACAAAGTTTAACATTTCGGTCGTTCGAATAAGAGCAAAAGAAACAAATGTTCGTTCAAGAACAAAACAGAAATTAGAATTTCGATTAAAAAACACCATAGTGGTTCGTTTAAGAACATATGTGAAAAATAAAAATTAAAATTTCGATTAAAAAAACACCATAGTAGTTCGTTTAAGAACATATGTGAAAAAATAAGAAAAAGTTCGTGCAAGAACAAACAAAGATTAGAATTTCAATTAAAAACCACCACAGTAGTTTGCTTAAGAACATATGTGAAAAATTAAGAAAAAAAATTCGAGCAAGAAATAAAAGTTCGTGTAAGAACAACATATAATTAAAGTTTTGACTTAGAAATCGGTGCATCTTAGAACACAAAATAAAAAAAAAAAAAAAAATAAAGTGCCTTCGTGTAAGAACAGTGCGCTCAAATATAATTTTCGATAAAACTTGAATACGCTTAGTGCAATAAAATTAAAAAAAAAAAAAAATATAATAAAATTAAACAATAATATCAAGTGAATGGACAAAGAAGAAGAAAATCTCATACAACTTTTTAAAAACCTATCAACAAAATATACGCAGAGCCCAAAAATGACAGAACCAGCAGCAGCAACACCAGGAGCGGCAGCAAACGCAGGCGTAAGTCGTCTTACTTTAAATTTAGACCCTATAAAATATTTAAATTCCTTACCTACATATAATGGTAACTTTGACAACTTGAATAATTTTATTGAACTTCTAGATAGAATTCAACCTTCACTTAATAAGTTTGAAAACAATAGTCAGTTAATATTTCTAGATATTATTAGGAGTAAATTAATTGGGAAAGCTCGAGAGGCTATTGAAATAAATAATTCCACAAATAGTTGGGAAGAAATTAAAAAAGTTTTATTTCAATACTTCGGTGACAGGAAATCTGTAGAAGAACTTTACGATAACCTCAGGGGACTCCAATTTTACGATAATTGGCAAAATTTTTACGATAGAATAAAAACTGCACTTAGGAGACTAAACAACAAAACCAACCTAGACAAATCTATTATTTCGTCAATAGAAACAAAAAAGAATTGTGACATGGCACTCAGGCTTTTTATCAGCAAGATACCTGAACCAATGAAGGGTATCTTGGTCTGTAGACAGCCAAAAAGCTTAGAGGAAGCCATGGACATTCTTCATGAATCAGGCTATGCCTACACAAGGGTTAACAATAATTCTAACAATATCTATAACTCAAATACAAATAATAACAATTCCACACAATATAGAGACAGTTCTAGACAATATAGGAACTCAAGACAGACACAAGACTCTTCAAACAATAACAACAATCACAATTCAGGCCAATGGAGAAATTCTGGACAAACACGAAATTATTCGAATAAATATAATCAATCTAATAATAATAACTCAGGTCAATACAGGACTAATCAGAACAACAATTATAATTCAGGTCAATACAGGACTAATCAAAATAACAATTACAACTCAGGGCAGTACAGGACAAATCAAAACAACAATACTAACTCAAATATTTACAGAAATAATAACACAAATATGAGTAATAATTCTAACAATAATAATACAAATAATGTTGAACCTATGGACACTCTTTCCGCTTCCTACCAGAGGCAAGTTAATTTGCAGGGTTCGGATTTTCAGGAAAACAGCCTACAGGCCGATTACCCTATATAGTTGTAAAATCAAAAACTAGGGATCTAAGAATTCTTATAGATCCAGGCTCAGAAACGAGCATAATAAATCCAGAAATTTGTCACCCCAAATGGGCAACAAATCTCAGAACTCCAATCAAAGTAAAGACAACAAGTACTCCAATTTATGTCAACAAAAAAGTTAAAATTCCTTTATTCAAAGAATTCGGTAAAGATAAAACAGCTGAATTTTTGGAATTTAAATTTCATGAATTTTTCGATGGATTGATTGGAAATAATATCCTCCTTCCGTTAGAAACAATTCTTGACTTTAAAAAGAAAAAATTGTTAATAGATGAAACAGAAATACCCATTTATTTTAATGAAAGTGAAGAATATGAACAAAAAATTCCCCAATTGGAAATGTACCATACTGAAACGAGTAGTGATCCCATTTCTGAACAAATAAGAATCCAACATCTCAATAGTATAGAAAAAGCAGAAATAATGAAACTTATTTCTCAATACTCAAGTATTTTCTACCAAGAAGGAACTGACCTATCTTTTACGAATGCGATTAAGCATAGTATTAAGACAGTCAATGATATTCCAATTTACACTAAAAGCTATAGATACCCTGAAGTCCATAAGACAGAAGTATCTAAGCAAATAAATGATATGCTTCAACAAGGCATCATACGTCCAAGTAATTCTCCATATTCGGCACCTATCTGGGTCGTTCCGAAAAAGGAAGACGCATCTGGTAAGAAGAAATGGAGAATAGTTATAGATTATCGAAGATTGAACGAAGTTTCAATCGACGATAAATTTCCAATTCCAAATATGGACGACATACTTGGTAAATTGGGAAACTCCTTGTACTTTACAACGCTTGACTTGACAAAAGGCTTCCACCAGATTGAAATAGCGGAAGAAGATATACGAAAAACGGCTTTCTCAACTGATAAGGGTCATTACGAATTTGTTCGAATGCCTTTCGGTTTGAAAAACGCCCCTGCCACCTTTCAAAGGCTGATGAATTCAGTTTTATTAGAATTTATCGGACAAATTTGCCTAGTGTATCTAGATGACATTATTGTCTTTTCTACATCTCTAGAAGAACACATAGCATCATTACAAAAAATATTTAAGCGTTTACGTGAAGTCAATTTAAAGGTACAATTGGATAAAACCGAGTTTTTAAAAAAAGAAACTGAATTTTTGGGCCATGTCGTCACTACAGAGGGCATTAAGGCCAACCCCAATAAAATTTCAGCAATCAAAAACTATAAACTTCCTACAACAACGAAGCAAATAAAGGCATTTTTAGGAATAACCGGTTATTACCGGAAATTTATAAAAGACTACGGTAAAGTAGCAAAACCAATGACTGTATTCCTGAAAAAAGGAGCAAAAATTGATATAAATAATCCAGAATATATAGAAAGTTTCGAGGAACTAAAATCCTTGATCATATCAGACCCAATATTAAAACATCCAAATTTTGATAAATTGTTCACACTAACTACAGATGCATCAAATTATGCAATCGGTGCCGTTCTATCACAAGAAAACCACCCTGTATGTTTCGCTAGTCGAACCCTCAATAACCATGAAACCAATTACTCCACGATCGAAAAGGAGTTACTGGCCATAGTTTGGGCCACACAATATTTCAGACCCTACCTTTATGGCAGGAAATTTGTTGTAAGAACCGACCATCGACCTCTAGTTTGGCTTAGTTCGCTAAAAGAACCAAATACCAAACTGCAAAGATGGAAAGTTAAACTCGAAGAGTATAATTTTGATATTCAATATGTTAAAGGAAGAGATAATCAGGTCGCTGACGGATTATCAAGGATAGAGGTTTACCACAACGAAAATGTGATAAATCCTTCCGATGAGATCCCAGAAGATCTTGATGCCCAATCATTAGTAGCTACCATCCACAGCGCAGATGAGGACAGTAGCAATCACATTCCTATAGTTGAAACTCCCGTTAATCTGTATAAAACTCAGATTGTTTTGATTAAATCAAACAACATAAGCAATCACAAAATTTATTTCCCATTTAAAAATAAAAAGAGAATAGTAATCGAATTAAAAGAATACAAAGAAAACCTTATTTTAGATATTTTGAAAAAACATATCCCTTCCAAAGGAATTCTGGGAATCTTCTCCAAAAATGACCATATGTATGCTCAATTCCAAGACACATACATAAAATATTTCAGCAAAAATAAGCTACTTAAAGTGATCAAATGTAGCAAATTTCTGGGAGACCTCGAAGATACGGAAAAAGAGTTGATTGTTATTTCAAAATCACACAAATCACTCAATCATAGAGGTATAAATGAAACTTATGCCGAAATTAAGGACGTTTATTATTGTCCAAATCTCAAGGAAAAAATCCAAAGATTCATTAACAATTGTGAAATCTGCAATAAGTCTAAGTATGAAAGAAACCCATATAAAGTTCCACTTAAAATAACCGAAACACCTTCTAAACCTAATCAAATTTTACATATAGATATCTGGTACGCAAATATTAATTTAATGTACGTAACAATGATTGATAAATTTACGAAACATGTTACAGTACAAGAAATAAAACACAGAACATGGACAACACTTTTAAATACAATTAAATATAGATTTGCAAATCACGGTATCCCTGAAAAAATAGTAACAGACAACGAGACAGGTTTCTCATCAATAGCAATTAAAGAATTTCTGAAAGAATACAAGGTCGAACTACACTTAACTACCCCTTATCACAAAACAGGCAATTCGGATATCGAAAGATTCCATCAGACTCTGAACGAGCATATAAGGACGTTTAACGCCGATGACGAAAACAAAGATACTTTGCGAAACAAGGTATTAAAAGCTGTATCAATCTACAACAAGACAATACATTCAACTACGAAACAAAGACCTATTGATTTTATAAATGGAACCATTACAAACCAAGATTACCCAAAAATTATAGAATTGGTGAATACAAATAAGGAACGATATATAAATAAAATTAACAAAGACAGGACGGACGTTGACCTAAACAAAACAAACCATCGCTACCTTAAAAGTAGAACTGACAACAAACTCAAAATTAAACATACGAAAGATAACCCCGAAGTAGTAGACGAAAACCACGTTATAGACAGTAGAGGACGAACATTCTATAAAACACAACTTAAACGAAACTATAAGTTTGAACAAAATTCTTAAGACATTTTCATTTCAGATTTTATTCATAATCTTTTTAATAATATCAACAAGCGGACAAAAAATAGATGTTCAAAATTTAAATGATGGAAATGGATTCGTAACCATTAGAGGCGAAGAAGTTAAAATCATACAAAACTATTTCAAAATATTACACATTATAAATCTGACACTATGGACAGACAGCTTTAAATTAATAGAACACAACGTTTATAAACTAACAAATATAGACGAAAATCCAACTATTCTACATGGACTTAAACAATTAGAAAACGAAATCAGTAGTTTAACACAGAAAGAGAGACAAAAACGATCACCATTTAACTTTGTAGGGAAAACCCTTAAATATTTAGCTGGAACGATGGATTATGAGGACGAAGAGGAAATTAAATCAAGGCTTAGTATTAACGAACAGAACAACAAGAATCTTGTTAACGGACTAAATGACCAAGTTAAAATTAATACAAAATTCTACGAAAATATAAACAATATTACTCAACATATAAACAAACAACAGAAAGAAATAAAAGACCATTCTCATCACTAAGTAATGAAATAGATAAGGAAAATTTCAGGATAACAAGTATGCAACATGCATATCAAATTCAGTATGACATACAACTATTGAGCAATCAAGTAAAGAAAGTTAAAGAAAGTATTTTGCTAAGTAAAATAGGTCTACTAGGTAAGGATATCCTGTCACTTAAGGAAATTCAAAGATTTAATGTAACACTTGAAAAATTAAAAGACATTAAAAGTTCTACGATATTTCATGAAAACCAAATAATTTTTATAATAATGATACCGAACTATAGTAAGACAAAGTTCCATAGAATTTTTATTGAACCTATTCCAAATTTTAGAAATCTCGAGCTCTCTCCAAAATACAAATCTTTAATTACTGATGGTAAAAATAACTATGTAAATAATGATAAAATTTTAAGACAAGACAAATTAATAATTATAACTGATGAATGTATAAAAAATATTTTCGAAAAGAATATGTCATGTAATTTCTTAGAAAATAATAACACTGAAATTAAACAATTGAACAATAATATGTTAATTCTTAAAAATATGCCAAAAACTATAGTCAATCACAATTGTAATGATTTCAAAATAGAAGTCAAAGGAAACTATCTAATCAACTTTGAAAACTGTATAATAAATATAAACAATATAAAATATGAAAACTATATGTACTATGATAACTTCATCATACCAAATTTAAGTAATGTAAAAATTAAAAATATTGAAGTAAACTTTTCCACGACAGAAATTCACGCGAAACATGTTGAAAATCGTAAATTAATTGAAGAATTAAAATTAAACCATACAAAAAATACGGGTATCAATTATAGTTTCAATCTCATACTTTTCAGTCTTTTTATCGTGTTTTTTATAATTTTTCGAAAAATGGTAACAAATGATAAAACTAACGTTATAATCGATATAAAGAAATCGGATTCTTCGGAGCAGAATTCTAAGGGGGGAGGAGTTACGTCTGAGCCTCCACCTATACCCCAAATACCGTTACCCCGGACACTCCCCTTTGCCTAACGGCTTTGCTTTAACGGTTTCCCACGCCATTTTTGCTTATATTGCAGTTACGTCTGAGCCTCCACCTGTACCCCAAATACCGTTACCCCGGACACTCCCCTTTGCCTAACGGCTTTGCTTTAACGGTTTCCCACGCCATTTTTGCTTATATTGCAAAACATATCCAAAACGGATACACCCCCTTTTCCCTCTACACAACACACGCGCGCATCCCGTTACATTTAAAACAATAAAATCGTGGGAAAGTTCATTTTACATATTTTGCAAGATCAGCATTAAATATAAATATATAAACTGTAAGAATTAGTTCTAAGTCAGTCGTAATTCGCCTCTTGACACTAGAAGTGCAGCCTCGCTAAAGACAGCGGCTTCTCTTGTCAAATAATAATTAATAAGATAATCGTGTAAATTAAAAATTTAAATAAATAAAGAGAAAAAATAAAAATAAGAAAAGAAAAAAACAGTTATGTTTTTTTTTTAACAAATCGCGAGGTTCACGACAAAACTGGCGCAGTCGGTCGTTCGATTAAGAACAAAATTTAACATTTCGGTCGTTCGATTAAGAACAAAAGAACAAAGTTTAACATTTCGGTCGTTCGAATAAGAGCAAAAGAAACAAATGTTCGTTCAAGAACAAAACAGAAATTAGAATTTCGATTAAAAAACACCATAGTGGTTCGTTTAAGAACATATGTGAAAAATAAAAATTAAAATTTCGATTAAAAAAACACCATAGTAGTTCGTTTAAGAACATATGTGAAAAAATAAGAAAAAGTTCGTGCAAGAACAAACAAAGATTAGAATTTCAATTAAAAACCACCACAGTAGTTTGCTTAAGAACATATGTGAAAAATTAAGAAAAAAAATTCGAGCAAGAAATAAAAGTTCGTGTAAGAACAACATATAATTAAAGTTTTGACTTAGAAATCGGTGCATCTTAGAACACAAAATAAAAAAAAAAAAATAAATAAATTGCCTTCGTGTAAGAACAGTGCGCTCAAATATAATTTTCGATAAAACTTGAATACGCTTAGTGCAATAAAATTAAAAAAAAAAAAAAATATAATAAAATTAAACAATAATATCAAGTGAATGGACAAAGAAGAAGAAAATCTCATACAACTTTTTAAAAACCTATCAACAAAATATACGCAGAGCCCAAAAATGACAGAACCAGCAGCAGCAACACCAGGAGCGGCAGCAAACGCAGGCGTAAGTCGTCTTACTTTAAATTTAGACCCTATAAAATATTTAAATTCCTTACCTACATATAATGGTAACTTTGACAACTTGAATAATTTTATTGAACTTCTAGATAGAATTCAACCTTCACTTAATAAGTTTGAAAACAATAGTCAGTTAATATTTCTAGATATTATTAGGAGTAAATTAATTGGGAAAGCTCGAGAGGCTATTGAAATAAATAATTCCACAAATAGTTGGGAAGAAATTAAAAAAGTTTTATTTCAATACTTCGGTGACAGGAAATCTGTAGAAGAACTTTACGATAACCTCAGGGGACTCCAATTTTACGATAATTGCCAAAATTTTTACGATAGAATAAAAACTGCACTTAGGAGACTAAACAACAAAACCAACCTAGACAAATCTATTATTTCGTCAATAGAAACAAAAAAGAATTGTGACATGGCACTCAGGCTTTTTATCAGCAAGATACCTGAACCAATGAAGGGTATCTTGGTCTGTAGACAGCCAAAAAGCTTAGAGGAAGCCATGGACATTCTTCATGAATCAGGCTATGCCTACACAAGGGTTAACAATAATTCTAACAATATCTATAACTCAAATACAAATAATAACAATTCCACACAATATAGAGACAGTTCTAGACAATATAGGAACTCAAGACAGACACAAGACTCTTCAAACAATAACAACAATCACAATTCAGGCCAATGGAGAAATTCTGGACAAACACGAAATTATTCGAATAAATATAATCAATCTAATAATAATAACTCAGGTCAATACAGGACTAATCAGAACAACAATTATAATTCAGGTCAATACAGGACTAATCAAAATAACAATTACAACTCAGGGCAGTACAGGACAAATCAAAACAACAATACTAACTCAAATATTTACAGAAATAATAACACAAATATGAGTAATAATTCTAACAATAATAATACAAATAATGTTGAACCTATGGACACTCTTTCCGCTTCCTACCAGAGGCAAGTTAATTTGCAGGGTTCGGATTTTCAGGAAAACAGCCTACAGGCCGATTACCCTATATAGTTGTAAAATCAAAAACTAGGGATCTAAGAATTCTTATAGATCCAGGCTCAGAAACGAGCATAATAAATCCAGAAATTTGTCACCCCAAATGGGCAACAAATCTCAGAACTCCAATCAAAGTAAAGACAACAAGTACTCCAATTTATGTCAACAAAAAAGTTAAAATTCCTTTATTCAAAGAATTCGGTAAAGATAAAACAGCTGAATTTTTGGAATTTAAATTTCATGAATTTTTCGATGGATTGATTGGAAATAATATCCTCCTTCCGTTAGAAACAATTCTTGACTTTAAAAAGAAAAAATTGTTAATAGATGAAACAGAAATACCCATTTATTTTAATGAAAGTGAAGAATATGAACAAAAAATTCCCCAATTGGAAATGTACCATACTGAAACGAGTAGTGATCCCATTTCTGAACAAATAAGAATCCAACATCTCAATAGTATAGAAAAAGCAGAAATAATGAAACTTATTTCTCAATACTCAAGTATTTTCTACCAAGAAGGAACTGACCTATCTTTTACGAATGCGATTAAGCATAGTATTAAGACAGTCAATGATATTCCAATTTACACTAAAAGCTATAGATACCCTGAAGTCCATAAGACAGAAGTATCTAAGCAAATAAATGATATGCTTCAACAAGGCATCATACGTCCAAGTAATTCTCCATATTCGGCACCTATCTGGGTCGTTCCGAAAAAGGAAGACGCATCTGGTAAGAAGAAATGGAGAATAGTTATAGATTATCGAAGATTGAACGAAGTTTCAATCGACGATAAATTTCCAATTCCAAATATGGACGACATACTTGGTAAATTGGGAAACTCCTTGTACTTTACAACGCTTGACTTGACAAAAGGCTTCCACCAGATTGAAATAGCGGAAGAAGATATACGAAAAACGGCTTTCTCAACTGATAAGGGTCATTACGAATTTGTTCGAATGCCTTTCGGTTTGAAAAACGCCCCTGCCACCTTTCAAAGGCTGATGAATTCAGTTTTATTAGAATTTATCGGACAAATTTGCCTAGTGTATCTAGATGACATTATTGTCTTTTCTACATCTCTAGAAGAACACATAGCATCATTACAAAAAATATTTAAGCGTTTACGTGAAGTCAATTTAAAGGTACAATTGGATAAAACCGAGTTTTTAAAAAAAGAAACTGAATTTTTGGGCCATGTCGTCACTACAGAGGGCATTAAGGCCAACCCCAATAAAATTTCAGCAATCAAAAACTATAAACTTCCTACAACAACGAAGCAAATAAAGGCATTTTTAGGAATAACCGGTTATTACCGGAAATTTATAAAAGACTACGGTAAAGTAGCAAAACCAATGACTGTATTCCTGAAAAAAGGAGCAAAAATTGATATAAATAATCCAGAATATATAGAAAGTTTCGAGGAACTAAAATCCTTGATCATATCAGACCCAATATTAAAACATCCAAATTTTGATAAATTGTTCACACTAACTACAGATGCATCAAATTATGCAATCGGTGCCGTTCTATCACAAGAAAACCACCCTGTATGTTTCGCTAGTCGAACCCTCAATAACCATGAAACCAATTACTCCACGATCGAAAAGGAGTTACTGGCCATAGTTTGGGCCACACAATATTTCAGACCCTACCTTTATGGCAGGAAATTTGTTGTAAGAACCGACCATCGACCTCTAGTTTGGCTTAGTTCGCTAAAAGAACCAAATACCAAACTGCAAAGATGGAAAGTTAAACTCGAAGAGTATAATTTTGATATTCAATATGTTAAAGGAAGAGATAATCAGGTCGCTGACGGATTATCAAGGATAGAGGTTTACCACAACGAAAATGTGATAAATCCTTCCGATGAGATCCCAGAAGATCTTGATGCCCAATCATTAGTAGCTACCATCCACAGCGCAGATGAGGACAGTAGCAATCACATTCCTATAGTTGAAACTCCCGTTAATCTGTATAAAACTCAGATTGTTTTGATTAAATCAAACAACATAAGCAATCACAAAATTTATTTCCCATTTAAAAATAAAAAGAGAATAGTAATCGAATTAAAAGAATACAAAGAAAACCTTATTTTAGATATTTTGAAAAAACATATCCCTTCCAAAGGAATTCTGGGAATCTTCTCCAAAAATGACCATATGTATGCTCAATTCCAAGACACATACATAAAATATTTCAGCAAAAATAAGCTACTTAAAGTGATCAAATGTAGCAAATTTCTGGGAGACCTCGAAGATACGGAAAAAGAGTTGATTGTTATTTCAAAATCACACAAATCACTCAATCATAGAGGTATAAATGAAACTTATGCCGAAATTAAGGACGTTTATTATTGTCCAAATCTCAAGGAAAAAATCCAAAGATTCATTAACAATTGTGAAATCTGCAATAAGTCTAAGTATGAAAGAAACCCATATAAAGTTCCACTTAAAATAACCGAAACACCTTCTAAACCTAATCAAATTTTACATATAGATATCTGGTACGCAAATATTAATTTAATGTACGTAACAATGATTGATAAATTTACGAAACATGTTACAGTACAAGAAATAAAACACAGAACATGGACAACACTTTTAAATACAATTAAATATAGATTTGCAAATCACGGTATCCCTGAAAAAATAGTAACAGACAACGAGACAGGTTTCTCATCAATAGCAATTAAAGAATTTCTGAAAGAATACAAGGTCGAACTACACTTAACTACCCCTTATCACAAAACAGGCAATTCGGATATCGAAAGATTCCATCAGACTCTGAACGAGCATATAAGGACGTTTAACGCCGATGACGAAAACAAAGATACTTTGCGAAACAAGGTATTAAAAGCTGTATCAATCTACAACAAGACAATACATTCAACTACGAAACAAAGACCTATTGATTTTATAAATGGAACCATTACAAACCAAGATTACCCAAAAATTATAGAATTGGTGAATACAAATAAGGAACGATATATAAATAAAATTAACAAAGACAGGACGGACGTTGACCTAAACAAAACAAACCATCGCTACCTTAAAAGTAGAACTGACAACAAACTCAAAATTAAACATACGAAAGATAACCCCGAAGTAGTAGACGAAAACCACGTTATAGACAGTAGAGGACGAACATTCTATAAAACACAACTTAAACGAAACTATAAGTTTGAACAAAATTCTTAAGACATTTTCATTTCAGATTTTATTCATAATCTTTTTAATAATATCAACAAGCGGACAAAAAATAGATGTTCAAAATTTAAATGATGGAAATGGATTCGTAACCATTAGAGGCGAAGAAGTTAAAATCATACAAAACTATTTCAAAATATTACACATTATAAATCTGACACTATGGACAGACAGCTTTAAATTAATAGAACACAACGTTTATAAACTAACAAATATAGACGAAAATCCAACTATTCTACATGGACTTAAACAATTAGAAAACGAAATCAGTAGTTTAACACAGAAAGAGAGACAAAAACGATCACCATTTAACTTTGTAGGGAAAACCCTTAAATATTTAGCTGGAACGATGGATTATGAGGACGAAGAGGAAATTAAATCAAGGCTTAGTATTAACGAACAGAACAACAAGAATCTTGTTAACGGACTAAATGACCAAGTTAAAATTAATACAAAATTCTACGAAAATATAAACAATATTACTCAACATATAAACAAACAACAGAAAGAAATAAAAGACCAATTCTCATCACTAAGTAATGAAATAGATAAGGAAAATTTCAGGATAACAAGTATGCAACATGCATATCAAATTCAGTATGACATACAACTATTGAGCAATCAAGTAAAGAAAGTTAAAGAAAGTATTTTGCTAAGTAAAATAGGTCTACTAGGTAAGGATATCCTGTCACTTAAGGAAATTCAAAGATTTAATGTAACACTTGAAAAATTAAAAGACATTAAAAGTTCTACGATATTTCATGAAAACCAAATAATTTTTATAATAATGATACCGAACTATAGTAAGACAAAGTTCCATAGAATTTTTATTGAACCTATTCCAAATTTTAGAAATCTCGAGCTCTCTCCAAAATACAAATCTTTAATTACTGATGGTAAAAATAACTATGTAAATAATGATAAAATTTTAAGACAAGACAAATTAATAATTATAACTGATGAATGTATAAAAAATATTTTCGAAAAGAATATGTCATGTAATTTCTTAGAAAATAATAACACTGAAATTAAACAATTGAACAATAATATGTTAATTCTTAAAAATATGCCAAAAACTATAGTCAATCACAATTGTAATGATTTCAAAATAGAAGTCAAAGGAAACTATCTAATCAACTTTGAAAACTGTATAATAAATATAAACAATATAAAATATGAAAACTATATGTACTATGATAACTTCATCATACCAAATTTAAGTAATGTAAAAATTAAAAATATTGAAGTAAACTTTTCCACGACAGAAATTCACGCGAAACATGTTGAAAATCGTAAATTAATTGAAGAATTAAAATTAAACCATACAAAAAATACGGGTATCAATTAGGTATAGTTTCAATCTCATACTTTTCAGTCTTTTTATCGTGTTTTTTATAATTTTTCGAAAAATGGTAACAAATGATAAAACTAACGTTATAATCGATATAAAGAAATCGGATTCTTCGGAGCAGAATTCTAAGGGGGGAGGAGTTACGTCTGAGCCTCCACCTATACCCCAAATACCGTTACCCCGGACACTCCCCTTTGCCTAACGGCTTTGCTTTAACGGTTTCCCACGCCATTTTTGCTTATATTGCAAAACATATCCAAAACGGATACACCCCCTTTTCCCTCTACACAACACACGCGCGCATCCCGTTACATTTAAAACAATAAAATCGTGGGAAAGTTCATTTTACATATTTTGCAAGATCAGCATTAAATATAAATATATAAACTGTAAGAATTAGTTCTAAGTCAGTCGTAATTCGCCTCTTGACACTAGAAGTGCAGCCTCGCTAAAGACAGCGGCTTCTCTTGTCAAATAATAATTAATAAGATAATCGTGTAAATTAAAAATTTAAATAAATAAAGAGAAAAAATAAAAATAAGAAAAGAAAAAAACAGTTATGTTTTTTTTTAACAAGTCGCGAGGTTCACGACAAAACTGGTGCAAAAAGAATGGGCTAAACCTTAACCCAATTATATGTCACGCAAAGACTTTCTCTCCGTACTCCTTGTTTGCTTGATTATAAAACATTGCAGCACTCTATGCATCACGTTCATAGTTTAAAAGATCTTCGAGTTCTTTTTAAATCTAAACTCAATTTGATAAACGTTGGTCTAAAGAATTTCAGGATCCCTATTTTACTCTCCTTCTATCGGGTGATTTTTTAAGAGCTTGAGAACTTTAAAAAAAAAAAAACGCAAAAAATTTGCAAAATCTCATCGATTCTTTATTTGAAACGTTAGATTGGTCCATGACATTTACTTTTTGAAGATAATTTCATTTAAATGTTGACCGCGGCTGCGTCTTAGGTGGTCCATTCGGAAAGTCCAATTTTGGGTAACTTTTTCGAGCATTTCGGCCGGAATAGCCCGAATTTCTTCGGAAATGTTGTCTTCCAAAGCTGGAATAGTTGCTGGCTTATTTGTGTAGACTTAAGACTTGACGTAGCCCCACGAAAAATAGTCTAAAGGCGTCAAATCTCATGATCTTGGTGGCCAACTTACCGGTCCATTCCTTGAGATGAATTGTTCTCCGAAGTTTTCCCTCAAAATGGCCATAGAATCGCGAGCTGTGTGGCATGTAGCGCCATCTTGTTGAAACCACGTGTCAACCAAGTTCAGTTCTTCCATTTTTGGCAACAAAAAGTTTGTTAGCATTGAACGATAGCGATCGCCATTCACCGTAACGTTGCGTCCAACAGCATCTTTGAAAAAATACGGTCCAATGATTCCACCAGCGTACAAACCACACCAAACAGTGCATTTTTCGGGATGCATGGGCAGTTCTTGAACGGCTTCTGGTTGCTCTTCACTCCAAATGCGGCAATTTTGCTTATTTACGTAGCCATTCAACCAGAAATGAGCCTCATCGCTGAACAAAATTTGTCGATAAAAAAGCGCGAAACACATTTCGAACCGAACACTGATTTTGGTAATAAAATTCAATGATTTTCAAGCGTTGCTCGTTAGTAAGTCTATTCATGATGAAATGTCAAAGCATACTGAGCATCTTTCTCTTTGACACCATGTCTGAAATCCCGCGTGATCTGTCAAATACTAATGCATGAAAATCCTAACCTCAAAAAAATCACCCATTATATAATACTTTGGTATGCCCCCATCTTGAGTAGGCGTACCAGGTAGAGACTCCTTTTTATAAGATCCACTGCAGGAATAGGATAGAATCTGTTCTATGCAACTTCTTACTTTTCACCTTTAGAGGGCTCACTTGGTCTGATCATTACAACCTCTCTCCTTATGAACATCGGATAAAGCTTCTTCAAATGCAGTCTCTATCGCAAAGGAGGCTTAATAATGATATTTGTCTTGCATCGCCTTAGAAAACCCAAACATCTTGCGAAATTTTTGGCGACATCGCATATGTGATCGGATCGTTCCAGAAGAAGTGGTTGGTGATCACATACCGAGAGTATCGAGATGTTCAGCCTTCTCGATGCAAGTTCCATCCATGGATAATGGCAAGGCGGTATATCTCGTATTAATTTAATGAGCTTATCATATTTTGTCGTTGCAGTTCCACATCCGAAAAAAAGGGATGTGAGTCTGAAAACGAATATGAAAAGCTAAGAGTACTATCGTCAGCGAAACAATGTAGTATTGGATAAGAAGTTGCAGACTTGAGATCATTAATAAAAATGAGAAAGAGTGTTGGAGATAGAACAGAGCCCTGGGGCACACCATCATTTATTTTGTGGTTTTCAGACTTGAATCCATCCAATACTACTTGTATTGAACGATCCGAAAGGAGGGATTCATAAAAACCGAAAGCACGCATTTTTGATAAGAGAGCCTGATGATAAACCCTATCAAATGCTTTTGCAATATCAAGTGCAATAATCTTACTTTCTCCAAAGCGATGTAAAAATTTGCTGCACTGTTCGGTGAGATGAACCATGAGATCACCAGTGGACATATTGCTACGAAAGCCGTATTGTCGGTCATTAAGAAGCTTTCTTCGAGATATACTTAAACTGATATAATCAGCGTTTCCATGATCTTGAAAAGGAATCGGTCGGTAATTAGAGGGTGAGGAAGATTCGCCTTTTTTGGGAATAGGCTGGACAAATGCGGTTTTCCATCCACTCGGAACGAGACTTGAGAAGTAGGATATGTGTGAAATTCTACATCATTTAAATGACCACAACGGGAATTCTTGCAAGCATAGATTATTTTGAGGTAATTTTCGACCACTTGTTTTACACATATTGGGCGGTATCTCAGCCATTACTTAACGAATATTTTTTTTTAAGTGCTCAAGATCTAAAGGTCTATCTGCATAAGCACGATCTTTAGCTTAGCCTAACAAAAAAATTGACAGTAGTTCCATCGTCATTTTCGAAAAAGCAAGGTCCAATCACACCTCCGCGCCATACCAAAGAGAGCACCAAACATTGACTTTTTGTGGATGTAGTGGCCTCTCTTCAATTACTTGAGGATTCTCAGAACCCGAAATACGACAATTTTGTTTATTAACATACCCACAGAGTGAGAAATTTGCTCCGTCACTGAAGAAAGCTTTGTTCGAAAAATCGCCGTCCACTGCTTGTTGTTCAAGCACCCTTTCGACGTACATATCTGCGACGTTGTGAATGGTCATCTGGCTTCAGTTGTTGTGTGAGCTGGACTTTTTATGGATGTTGGTGTAGATTGTAGATCCAAATGCCAAATACGCCATAATGTGCAGTAATACAGTCCTAATTCCTGAGAACAACGAGGAATCGACACATTCGGGTCTTCGGCAACACTTTCACTTACAACAACGATATTTTCAGTGGTACGATCGAAACGATCAGTGGTACGATCGAAACGATGATGCACACTGCGCGGGCCTTACAATATCTTTAACCAATTCAGTCTCTTCAAATGTCTTCACAATTTGGCCAATTGCTTGCGTAGTTCGACGATTATGTAAACCATAATCTCCTCTTAAAGCACGATATGTGCGGCTTTGGTAGAATCACCATTTTTGTAGTAGGTTTCAACAATAGCGATAGTTATGGTTTGACATTATCAAAACGGCGCACTCAGCACTAATTGTGTCCTGCGCGAAGCAGGACAGCCATTTCTACCTATGGTTTGACATTAATGTCAAATTCCACCCTTATACTTTTGAAACCTCAAAATGAATAACCCGTCACTTACTTTCATAATGTCACTAAAATTGTTTTCTTCTAGGAAAAGAAAAGAAACGCATATTTTATTATTTTTAATTATTAAATCTATATTTTCCTTTTTTTGTTGTTTTTTAATAATTTGTTTATCATTTCTTTTTTGGTAATTTTGAATTTTTGGTAGAAAACAAAGAAGATAAATAACTGTTCACTTATTACACAAAACAAACAATAATCATCTAAATAAATAATTCAGCTTTAATTGGTTTTCTTATGTGGAGGTTCACAAATTGTCGTTTTTGGTATTCATAATGACACCATAATATCATCTTAAAATGTCTAAATATATTTATTTTGATTTTTTTAATGATTACATATTTACAAAAATGTTTGTTTGTTTGACAAATAAATAAATTGTGTTTTTCTATCTATAAGAAAAAAAAAGAAAAAGAAAACAAAAATACATATAATAACTTTTTGAAAGTTTTTTTTTGTTTTTTATTTTTAAGTATTATTTTTCTTTTGTTATTTTTATTTCTTTATTATAATTCACAATAGTATCTATTATAATTTATTATTAAACTAGATTATGTAATAACAAAATTTATTTAGTTTGGTATCTTATATTCGATTTTTTATTATTATTATTATTTCAAATTTACATATATTTTTTAAATTTTATGTTTTGGTTTTAATAATTTATTAATTACATACATTTATTTTGTTTTGAATATGTTTTTTGTATACCTTGTATTTACAGTTGTTTTTATTTGTTTAAATTGATTTGAGGAGTGTTTGTTTTTTTTGTATGTATTATTAAATAAATTGATATTTTTTTTACTGAATTCTGGTAAAAGTTAAAAAAGAGCTCGCTTTATTGTAAACAAAAATGTGATTTGTAATTTTTTCGTCAACACTCCTCAATAATTATTTTGAGCATGAGTTGTTTTCGTTTTGTCTTTTGTTTTTATTGTGAATTAAAGTTTTTAATTTTTAAATTGCAAAATCTTAAGAATTTACATTACCTATGCATGAGTTTTGATATTTTTTTGAATTTTTGTTTTCAGTTTTAATAAATGCACTTAAATATTTGGATACATTCTTTAACTTAACCAAAAATTTAAAAGAAATTTATTTTGTTTTAAAAAAAACCATTACACATTTTTTTTTGGCGCACCCTTTCTTGCCAAAAAAAAAGACCGGTCTTATTTATTTTAATTTCGGTTTTCTTTTAACACCAACGGACCTAACTATCTTATTTTTTGGCAGTGGAATGTCTCTTTTCTTTGTTAATTTAAGAAGGTTTTGTTTTGGTTTTCTTCTTATTTATTATTTTTAAGACTTTTAAACACCGAATTAATACAATTTTGAGCTTTTTTCTACAATCCTAAAAATTTTGTTAAATATAAAAAATAAAATAAATATTGTCTATTTGAAATTGAGATATTTGTTTAAATAATGAATTTCAATAAACTGAGTCTAACAAAATTTACTAAAAACATTTAATTATTATTTAATAAAATAATGTGAAAAATGTATCCACTTTAAGTCGTGTTGTTTGATGATTCTCCCCCTCTCATCGCCATCAGGGGTGTAGCTTCACTCACAAAATATCTAATATAATAGACTTTAACATAAAATCTACCTTTTTAGTCACAGTATTAACTCCTTGAGGCGTACCCCTCTTTCAGGATACTCGCTTATTTTAAATATTTATCATATTAGTTTATAACTTTTTAAATATTGTTTTCTTATTTTTATTTTTATTTTACAAAATTTATTTGGAATACATTTAATATATTGACTCTAATTATATATATTTTTATTTTATTCTTATACTTACAATAAAATTAAATTTTCACAAATTTTCATTTAGGTTTCGACATTAATTTAAAATTTATTTCTATGTTTTTGTTTTGTGTCTATTAATTAATTTTTTACATTTATTATATAAATTCAATTATTTTACAACTCATTTTTTTTTTTTTAAATTTTATTAATAAAAATTGTATTTTAACCTTAAAAAAGAAAATTATAATAATTTACTGCTCCTATGAAAATGGTAGGTATTTTATTTTATTTTCTTATATTTGGCAAATATCCTTTTAGCATTCTCGAAGGATTCGAAAGAAAATAATAAATAAATATTGTTTTTGCATTTGTTTCAGAGTGTGAAATGTTTGCAAGTAAACCGGTCCAGTGTTCGATACATGTAGTTAATTATACAATAATAATTATTGTTATTAAAAAATACAAACTTTTATGGAGACTTTTTGTTTTATTTTATTTTTGTTTTTAGTAAATTCGGACTTTAAGTTTCAATCATCACATTGAAACAACATACACATAACACACAATAAAATTCGACCACTTGAGGGAGAAGGGTAGACTCTTAAAAATACAACTATTTCTAGACCAGATACATGTAATTAGTGGAGGATACTGGCTAAATCACAGGGCCGTGTCGCCGACCCCGTGTGAATCCTATAGTCATACGGTGCTCTCGCGCTTAACCATGAGCGGTGTCTGGACGGTGACTTCGTCTTCGGACAGACAACTGCTTCCCCCATGATGGCTGCCCAGTCCACTGCCAAGGCCCACACCGTTGTTGCCGAGACCAATTGTGCCCCCACCCACTCCACTAATGCCGACACAGATTCGTGCCCTCTGACTCTGACCCAGATGCTGGAGTGCTATCGTCGCGGTCGTAGAGGCTGGTATTGAATTTGTGGCAGAGAGCTCCGGATGTTGCTGCTGCTGCTGTTGGTGTTGGTGCTGCTGCTGTTGCTGCTGGACTTTTGTCTGATGTTGGTACTGCTGTGCAACTGACTGCTGCTGTTGCGGTAATTGATGAAGCGATGGAATCGGTTGCAGGGGTCGCACCCCGGGAACTGCACCACTGTAGCCCGGCCACATGTGATTCGTGTGGCGGGGCAGGGTGCATTGGGCTATAGAATTGGAATAGATGTGTGGCGGTGGATTCTGCAAAGCGCATTAATCATGAAAATAAAAGAAGAAGAGAACAAAAAAGGAAATTAGAGTCATTTTAGGATACAGTGAGTGTAAAGTTGGTTCGTTGGTTGCAGTGGCTAAAAAAAGAACTATTTCCAGTAAGGTTTGTCCTGTGGCTTTGCGCTGGTGTCATGGACATTGTACGATACGATGGTGTACGTGTGTGTGCTTTGTGGAGGTTGGTTTTTCACTTTTCACTTTCTATTTTTTCATTTTGTATGTGGTTTTGTGAATTTGTTTTTTATTTTGTGTTTCAACTAGAACGGATTTATTGATTTAATATTGGAATATAGGGAAAAAGTTTGCCTGTTTAAAAAATGTGCTATAAATTCTGATCGATTTAAACAAAACAATTACGTACGCTTACCATTTAAAGAGTTTAAAGAAATATGACTGTATACTTGGATAATTAAACACAATTAAAGTTAAAGCTTTTAGCTTTAAGCAATAACATAGGTGGAGCTCGTAGATAGAACCAGGGCCTCAACTCTTAACCATTCCTGTCCACGAGTTATGTCAGGGATGAACTAAAATTACAGTTTGTGTTCCGTATCGAAACGAAGAATTGGAGAAAAAACTTTTCATAACAAGAATTACTCTTGAAGGATTTATCATTTTCTCGTTAGGGGCAGAAATAGCGAAAAAAAAAACGTTTAGGTGATACAAACGAGGAGTAATTCTAGGACCTCTGGCATGACAGTCCTACGTACTAACCATCACCTGATGGGTGCTACTAAAAAGGTAAAAGCAGAAGTTGTTTTCTAATACAGTTTTTATTTCCAAGGACTAGGAATAGTTCCGTTCATGCAAGGCAGTCAATTCCGCGTCGCCCATAAGAACTTGGCCTGTCACGGACTATGCAACATTGCGAATTTAACGTCGTGTTTTAGGACTGCACACATACAAAGTCCAACTGCTGAAACACTCAGCGTCTTGTGCTAGCTGATTTAACTTTGGAGCAATTGGAAGTTCATAACAATTTTTGTTGAAAAATTCATCTATGGCGATTAAAGAATGGGTACCTACGTTAATAAGCAAAATTACTGGATTTGGGACAACACAAATCTACGCAGGATTCATGAGGTGTCAATGTCTCCAAATAAAGTAACTGTTTTGTTTGGATTTTGGGCTGGAGGCGTTATCGGTCCGTACTTTTTCGAAAATGGCCATCACCGTCAATGGCGATTGGTATTATAGGTCGACGATAACCAACTTTTATACCTTTAATTGGATTAAATGGATACTGAAGACATGTTTCAACACAATTGATATTTTATGCGAGTGGTTTAATGGGATCGTTATTTTGCATCAAGGCGACGTAAATTGGCACCAAGATCGAGTGATTTACCCCTTTAGAAGTGGGACTCTAGTAAGTTGCAGTTCTATGTGAATGAGCCGCAAACCACCACAGCGTGACCCTCTAAAAGGACAACATAATCGATGCAATCGGTAGATACAATAAAATCCAGATGAGTGCATCTTCTTTTCAAATTGCACATCCCGTATTAGTGCCCATCAAAATGGGACATTTAAGTTGAGGTATTCATCCGGCGTTTACTGTACAAAAAAGAGGCTGGGATGCGACCCACACTGATAACTTCTCATCCCGTCTGTCGATTTATCTTGCTTAAAACTTTAACGAAATGTTCATAACAACATTCTTCTTCATTAATTCACAAGATACCGAGATTTTGTTTAGATCTTAATCTTTATGAAAAGAACTGACTGTGGGATTTTTATAAAAATTTTACTGAATGTCGAGAACAATATTTTCTATTAGACGAAATCAGCTTTATATTTTTTAAAAAGATATTTGAGTCGAAAATCAATTTTTAAAAACTTTGAGTAATTTATTTTAAGGTTTTTATTTTGTGTAAAAATCTTACTGGATGTTGAAAACAATATTTTTATAAGACAAAATTAGTTTGAAGCCAATATCTCAAAGTTTTGAAAAGATATTTGATTCGAAAATCAATTTTTACCACCTTTTATAAATTTTTTTTTGGGTTCTTATTTTTTGTAAAAAAAACTGTCAATTCGATTTTTCTCAAAATTTTATCAAATGTTGAAAACATTATTCTTCGTTGTACAAAATTGTTTCGGAGATGAAATCATATTTTAGTCGTAAAATTTTCGAGGTGGCAAATTTTTTTTTCAGTTGTTTTGATTTATAAAAAAAACCGTTAATAGGATTTTTTTCCAAAAATATACTTGTTTTGTATTTTGTCACAATATATAATATAAAATTTAATTCAAGTCTCTAGCGTCATTGGTTCATAAGATATTAAGGTTTAACCAAAATTTTCACCTTTATTTTAAACTGATATGGTAAAAAAATCACCCACTCAATTTTCTTAAGAGCCCTTTCTGCATCTTTTTGCCTTATTATCTGTATAACAACATTTATTTGAAGTCGATATCTCTTCTGGTTCTTGAGCTATGGACGACGAATAAAACGTTGTGAACGAACGGACGTACGTACACACGCACGCACAGGCCTAGGGTCCTTGAAACGTCGAGGAATGTCAAAATTTTCAATTCGACAAATCGCACATATTACAATAACTTCCTATGGGAAGTTAAAAATATTATTTACCTCGAAAAATTTACGAACAAAAAAATATTTTATCTCCTTATGGAATTGACAGTTTTTTTTTATAAAAAATAAAAACCTAAAAAAACATTACTAAAAGTTGGTAAAAATTGACTTTCAACTCATATATTTTCGAAAATTTAAGATTATGGCTTCCAACTAGTTTTATCTTATAAAAAATATTATTCTTAACATTCTGTAAAATTTTAAGAAAAATCGAATTGACAGTTTTTTTACAAAAAAAATAAAAACCTAAAAAAAAAAAACAAGAATAAAACTTAGTTAAAAATTACTTTCTACTGAAATATCTTTTCAAAAATTAAAAATATTGGCTTCAATCTTATTTTATCTCACAGACATTATTATTTTCGACGTTTAGTACATTTTTTATAAAAATCCAACGCAGTCAGTTTTTTCATAAAAAATTAAAATCTACAAAAAATAGTGCGCAAAATTGGTAAAAATTGATGTTCGGTTTTTGATATCTCGTGAATAATAGAAGATATTGACTTCAAATTAATTTCATTCATCCAATTTGTATTTGTTAATATAAGAAATAATTTTTTTTTAAGAAATGCTACTAGAATTGGTAAAAATAGGTTTTGGACTAAAAACCTCGTTAACAAAAATAGATTTTGAAATCAACCTATTTCATTATTTATGCAAAATATTATTCGTATAGTTTTTAAATTTTTAAGAATAATAATTCAACTGAGAACTTTTTTAACAAAACACGAAAACCTACAAACTTTTAAGCAAGACAAATCGACAGACAGGATGGGAAGTTATCAGTGTGGGTCGCATCTTAGCCTCTATTTTGTAAAACAACTGTCAATCAGATTTTTCTCAAAATTTGACGAAATGTCAAAAACGTTATTATTCGTTGCAAAAAATTATTTTGGAGTTAAATCATATTATGTTTCTTAAATATTCGAGGTGACAATTATTTTTTACCAGTTCTTCTGATTTATAAAAACGTTTGTTGAATTTTGTTTTCAAAATTTTATAAGTTTGGTATCACGTCACAATATATGTATGTATAGTATACAATTAATTTCAAGTCGCTGGCGTAACTGGTTCGTGAGATAATTTGGGTTAACTAAAAGTTTTAGTTTTTATTTAAATTCCTATTATAAAAAAAATACAAACCACATTTACTTGAGGGTCCTTTCTGTATCCTTTTGCATTATGTTCTGTATAACAAAATTTATTTGAAGTCGATGTCTCCACTGGTTCTTGAGATATGAACGACGAAAAAGCTTCCCGAACGTACTGACGTATACGTACACATGTACGCACAGACATGTCTCTAAAAGTATTTCATTTAAACTCTTGAGACCTTGTAACGTCGAGAATCTTCAAAATTTTCAATTCGAAAAATCGGACCATTTACAATAACAAACGAAGTTACAAACGTTTGGAATATATCCGTTAGAACCAAAGCATACATTGATATGATACATACAAATTTTGTATAATTTATTAAAACTTTATTTAACTTCGAAATAAAATAATCCTATCTATGTATTATCTATCTGGATATGTACTTCTTTTAAACAAATATAATTTTAATATTTACCCTATATTATTTAAGAGGTGATTTCTGTCAAAAAGTAAATGATGAAATTCTATTTCAAATTTAATTGATTTAAAAATAATAATTAATGTTTCTAAATGAACTAACAAACATATTTAAGTTCTAAATTCTAAATTAATTTCAATCCATTTAGAGCGAAACAATTGCATAATATATTATGTCCTTTATACAAATAAGTAGATTGAATTAAAACCAATTCCCTATATAGTAGTTATAGAGCTTTAAACATTAAAATTAAACATAAGCTTAAATACATTCCCCCATCATCGCTTTCCTTTTCCGGGATACGGTGCGTCTTGTTACCAACCAAATCTGCCTTTGTTAACTTATTCGGTGACAAATAATGAGTTAATCACCTTTACAAAATAATACAAACAATTTTCGTATCGCATTTAGGAATTATTTTATCACTTGTATATGTATGTGTACCTAAGGGTAGTTTATAGGTACCTTTGCCTACTAGTACTTCATATAGCATATAATTGTTTATCGCATGAATTTATTCACGAATATTCAGCATTGCTTGTCAAAAAGGCTTTACTTCGAAATCAATATTCGACAAAAGCCATAGGAATAGGATGGGAACGGGCGTATATATATGTATGTATGTTCCTTTTGAAAGAGACCGCTAAGCTCCTAAGGGATTATTTACTACGGTCTATGGTAGTAAAGCATAATAGAAAGAGACAGAAAAAGAGGATATTGAGATAGAGAGGAATTGAGTTGAATTATGCTTGAATGAACGATGGTCTTGTGATACAAATTGACAGAGGGATTGTCGCATTTTATCTCTATACGCCTTCAGCTCCAGCCTAGGCATAAGTCGCGCTTTCTAAATTTAACGATAAAATTTTGTGAGTCCATAAAGTGGATTATTTGGGATTTTCTATTCCTGTCAAGAGTCAATATTCTATGCTCGTAAATGTTCAATATAAACTAAGTTTTTGTGTGTGTTCTGACTAAAATGAAGCTACAAAGCTACAACGTCCGACGCACAATGACGATGAGGACGCATGATGACGTGATGATGTACTTAAAAAGTTGCCTTTAATCTCATTAAATATTAATTTTTGTCTTGTATGCATCAACTTAAGCCATAAGCACTAACAAATTGGTATCAAAGTTGGTTGTGACTTTTAAGTGTGGAATTAATAGAATTTTCAAAGAGAAGAGTGTAAAAATATTGTTTATGACGAAATTTAAGTAACAACTTTGATGAATATTCGGCCCGTTGCGAGTTATTGCCAATATTAAGCCGTAAAAATATTTAAGAAGGCCTAAAAACATATTAATTTTTTCCTAAAAAAATTAAATGCTTTACTGGGCATCTCGAACTTCCTAGAGCCTGTTTTATAAAAGTGCCTATATTTTAAAATTAAACAATATATGTTTTTGGAAAATAAGTTTATCTTTAAAAACTATAATTTAATTTCATTTCTCAAGAAAACATTCGTTTATTATATATTTTTTTGAAAACAGTAAGAGTGCTTTTTTTTAATCTCGTATATGTAATATTTAATGCTTATATTAGAATGTCCTTAAAAATATGTTGACCCGTTTTTGAGATTTGAAATTTTGAAAAAAAAGTTGTATATTTTTTGAAATCATGAAACAAAAATTGGACACCTTTGATCATCAAATATTGTTAAAAAAAAGAGGCTGGTATGCGATCCACACTGATAACTTCCCATCTCTTCTGTCGATTTGTCTTGCTTAAAAGTTTGTCTATATGTATCAATTTTTACAAAATTTGCGTACTTTTTTTTGTAGATTTTATTTTTTTATGAAAGGGACTGATTTTTATAAAAAAAATTACTGAATATCGAAAATAATATTTTCTGTGAAATAAAATAAGTTTGAAGACAATATTTTTAATTTTTGAAAAGCTATTTGAGTCTAAAGTAAATTTTTACCATCAAAATTTTATAGAATGTTGAAAACAATATTTCTTATAAGATAAAATTAGTTGGAAGCCATAATCTAAAATTTTCGAAAAGATATTTAAGTCAAAAATCAATTTTTACCAATTTTTATTAATTTTTTTTTTGGTTTCACCTTTTTTTTTAAACTGCTATGGTAAAAAAACCACCCACGCAATTTTCTTAAGAGCCCTTTCTGCATCTTTCTGCCTTATTATCTGTATAGGTAACAAAATTTATTTGAAGTCGATATCTCTTCTGGTTCTTGAGCTATGGACGACGAAAAAAACGTCGCGAACGTACAGACGTACAGACGTATGTACGTACACACGCAGCCACAGACATCTTTCTAAAAATCTTTTATTTCGACTCTAGGGATCTTGAAACGTCGAGAAATGTCAAAATTTTCAATTTGACACCTCGGACCCATTACAATAACTTCCTAAGGGAATTTAATAAAATTGTTTGTTCAGAGAAATAAATTATTCAAACAAATTTAAAAGTTTTTGATTAAATTTTGTAGGGTAACCAATGCAATAATATTGAAAAAAAAACCTTGTTAAGAAATAATGTTTAAACAAATTTATAAAAATCTGTTAAGCCAATTTTGAGAAATTCTGAATTTTGCACCAAAACTACTACTGTTATTTGTATTCTTAAAGAAATGAAATAAAAACCCCTTACAAAAAACTGCTTCAAGCTTAAATTTACAAGTTTGAACTTAACTATAATGGTTAACGGGTGAGGATAGCTGATTGACCAAAGAAATCGCCGGACCAACTTTTTTCGACTTCTCTGCCATCGATCGTAATGTAATGTTTTGTTAAAAATTTAATTTCGATTTTTTTATAAAGCATTACTTGTCCTATATTTATTTTGTTCTGTATTTTGAAAATTTCCTAATTCTTTTTTAACTTAGTGATAGTAAGACAAAAGTCCAATAAAGGAAGATCTTATTAATATTGTTAAAACTAGAGTGAACATTTGATGCTGGCTTTGGGCGTAAAAGTTTTGATTTACATAATCCATGCTGGATGATCATAACTGAATAGTTTGTCGAATATCGATCAACACTTTATCTGTTGTAGATTTTCTTGAAAACAGCTTTGGAACCTCTCAGTCATCCTTTCAGAAAATAAAGTGTTTCCGGTATCTTTGCAGAATTGCCTTTTATCGAAGGCGGGACTGAATAAGAAATCACAGCCACGCACAAAAAAAATGTTGTCATATTAACAATCGTCAATAGTCAACTGGAAATTTGACCAAATTGTAGCATTGACTACCAGAATAGTCAATATGACAACCTTATTTCAGAATATTCACTACTGGACAGTCAATAGAACAAATTTCGATTGTCAATTTCGGGCAGTCAATATGACAACAAGATTAGTCAACTTCGACAATTTGACTACTAAAATTGACTATCGAGAATTGTTATATTGACTATCCGGTAGTCAAATTAGATTTAGGTTTTCAGAAAAAATTGTCATATTGACTACCGCAGTTGTCATATTGTCTACCACTATTGTCATATTGACAACCGAAGTTGTCATATTTACTACCGCATTTTTCATATTGACTACCACAGTTGTCGTATTGTCAATATGACAACCGTGAATACAAAAATAAATAAAATGAATTAAAGTTAAATAGATCTTAGGGCCGAGAGGCATTAGCATTAAGTATTATTGTTTAACTTAGAGTGTCCGTATGGGATCAGTAAGTTAGTTGTAAGTTATGGTTAATTAGGCTAGTTTTATGAATTTTTGTCTAGCTTTAAGATAGTCTTAAGAATCAATTAATAAAAAATGAATTTGGAAAAAAAAAATATGACAACCGTAGTTTCAATTTCTTTCAACCAAAATTGTCATATTGACTACTACAGTTATCATATTGACTACAAAGTTTTAAAAAAATTTCGGATCCAAAAATTGACAACCGAAAATTTTCCTATTGACTATCATGGTTATCGGCTGAAAATTGCCTACTACATATATAGTCAATTTGACTACCAAAATAGTCAATAGGATTACTCTTTTTGTTCTGTGTAAGCTAAGGATCATTCCGCATATTGAGACATATTTTAAACATAACAATGCAAACCTTCAATGTTCGGCTCAAATGTTAAAATGTTATTATTATGCCTGGTAATTGACTGATTACACAAGAAATCGTTCAAATTTTCGGGAACATATTCTAAACTCTGAAGGCCCATGAAAAAGCAACAAAACTTTAGTAAGATGTGTACAAACATGACTGAAAATGACCATAAATAATTTGAATGCTGTGAATATATGCTATGCATGATATTTTTTTCACACTTAATGGCAAGTCCAACATTCTAAATGAAATACAATTTTGATCAAAAATGTGAAACAGACAAATTAATTACCCTCTGTAGCCATTACCATACCATGAACCTCAGTAAAGATTTTAGTGTAATCTTTCCTTCCAGGGAGGATTGTGAGGATGGCATGGTTACAAAATACTTCAATACCACTATCTATACTGATGGGTCAAAGACGGAGTGTGGAGTTAGATCGAGAATCTTCTCCGAGCCCTTTAATGTCTCAAAGCCTTTTCTGCTACCTAATTTTGCCAGTGTATTTCAAGCTGAATTATTAGAAATTAGAAAAAAATCAGACATTATTAACTTTCTGAACGAGTGTCCATAATTTTTGTCAATATAAATCCGTCATAAAATCATCTTTTTGTCATTTTTTCATACAAAAGCCTAATGAGTCTATGATATCAAAACGGTGCTTTTCAAATTTAATTGAGTCGTACAGCAAGGCCAGTAACTACCATTTCTACCCACCTGCCATAATATTCAGAATCATCCACAAGAAATGTATGTTTTTCTTTTTAGTACTCTAAGTCTTTTGAAGTATTAATATTTTGTTACGAAAAGCTTTAGATGAAATAGCTTTAATACATGTTTATTATGTAGATAACATTATCTAATTTAAAACAAAAACAATTTTGACGAATTTACTATGAGTGAAAATCCACAAATTTAATTTTTAGATTTAATGAAAGTGTGAACAGAACTTAATTTTATTTTTCTTAATCATAGCTCGCAGAAAATATGACTGCCTGAATTTTTTCGTAGAGCGTAGCAAAAATGGTTCGAAACATAAATATACTTTAACCCTTTGTTGACCAAGCTATGAACAAATTATAAAAAATGTTTTTTTTTTTGATTATATCTAATTTTTGGGTGTTTTAAGAAGGATTACTCATTTTTGAATTTTTCAAGGACTTCCAAGGACTTAACGCATTGGTGGTACTCAAAAGTACCGTTGGGCTATGGAATGTACAAAAAATCATAAGAAAAAACTTATTTTATTTTCTTTTTTATTGGAATGAGAATATGAATATGTACATACATTTTTATTTATTAAAAATGAATTCCATGGTACAGGGAAAAGCAGTTTTTTTTGTCATTGCAGCAAAGGTATACATTACAATGACTGCATTTGGAAAAGGGCTTTGACTGTATTTTGTTAATACTGCAAACCTCACACCTTCCACGAGATTCCACAAACTTTGGCCAGTGAACACCCAGATTACCCAGTCGAACGTCCTTGGAAACAGATTCTCCTTTGCCCCTTCGTTTTTTGCTACATTGTGGAGTTTCGTCACTCTGTGATGCTCTTTTCAGACCACGTCTGTCAACATGCAAATCCTTATGTGATAAAAGTCCCAGTGTAACACATCTTTTATATTCCAGAAGAGGGACTTTTTCATTCATTTGGCAGTAAATGATAAATGAATTTACGAAACAAATTTCGAGCATTCCCCAAAAAAGACGATGAAACCACTTCTTTGACCTTCGGTCCAGCCCATAAGCGGCCCGAAGTTGATCAGCATGGTCCACTCCTCCCATGAATGTGTTGTAGTCTTTCACGACTTTAGGGCAGCTGACTTCGTGTTGCGTTCCCGATTTATCCCTTCTGGTAACAGTTGAAACGTCGCGTCGTTGCCATGGTAGTTTGAAGCCAACAGTACCGTTCTGGTATCTTTCCATTTATAAAAGCTGATCCCATCTTTCGAAGATCGATAATCGAAGTCTCCTCTTTTCATTTTTTTATCTTCTTTTAAATTTTTAGGGTTGCATTTCCTTTTTGACCGAATCGTTCCACAAGCTAGAGTTTTTTCTGTTTTCAGTTTTTCTAATAATCTCACTGACGAAAAATAATTGTCAAAGAATATTTTTTGCTTGCCCCACTCCTTTTCAGTCATTGCCAAGACTACTCTTTCGCCGAGACCGTAATTTTCATATTTACTTTCTAGCTGCTCATCCTTTCCTTGGTAAATTGAAAATTTCTTTATGTAGCCATGTTGGTCCGCTATAAGCACCATAATTTGTAACCTCTATTTATTGGCTTCATGGGATTGTACTGCTTCATTGAGTTCCTACCCTTGAAAAGAATCATTGACTCTTCAACAGAAAGCTGTCTTGTCCCATGGTAGGAAGTGCTGAATTTTTCATTCAACGAATATATCATTGGACGAAGCTTGAAAAGTCGATCTTTGTTATTTCTTGGAATAAGGCTGTTCTCGTTTATGTGCAAGCTACTCAGAATCGTATCGAATCTATTCCGACTCATCGTTGTACTCACTAAAGACACTCCTAAATTCTTACTTTCACTCCAAAAGTGCCTCCAGCTGGGTAGTTTATGATATCCCATAAGGAAGTTTATTCCTATTAAAGCTAGTAGCTCACCCTTCTTAAATCTAACACCTAACTTTTCTGAACGGCGTAGATATTAGATTGGTACACAATATTTTCGAGCACACTTTCAAGGAGAAAGACGAAAAAATCGGTTGGACTGACGCAGCTCTCAAAAAAACCTTCCACAGGACCTTCTTGCGATAAAAACTCGGGAATTTCTGTTACAAGATCGTTAGCTTTCCATTGTCGATTTGGTTCCTCTTCAGGTATTTTTTCCTTTGAACTATTGCATCCTTCCTGGCCACCACCCAACAACTCTTCTTGAAGTACAGCTTCATCTGGTTCCTCATTCAATCCGGCAGCAGCTCTTATTCTAGAACAAATTGTAAGTAGATCCAATTCATCTTCGGATTCTAGATCGGTATCTTCATTATTATCCAAAGGTAGTTCCTCAAGCATAGCCAAAATCTCATCATCCTTCAACAAAACATTTTGCAGAGCCGACATAATGCACTTTATAAATAAATGAGAATAACATGAAGAAATAAAATCACTATTAGAACACAAACTAAAAAAAACATATAGCCATCACACAGCTAAAATTGACGTTACCACGCAAAGGGTGCCAAGATTAATAATTACCAAAATCAACACAAAATTACTCCTTTCAAAGTCTAGTATGCTGTCATAAAAAACCGTTATAACCGTGGATAAAACTATGTAAAAAAAAAAAAAAAAAAAACACATGGAGAATTAATGGTACTTAAAAGTCTCGTTGGGCGTCAGTATCATATATTACTCATATAGAGATTTTATTTGAAGTTGAACATTCTGGTACTTACAAGTACCTACCGTAGGTCAACAAAGGTCAACACTTATTAAAATGATGTAAATCTTCTCTATAAATCGTCAGGGAAAAATAAGTGTCAAGTTTTCAGTTATATTTTTGTAAATCCCAAGTCAATGTATACCATTTTTTTAATAACTTAAAATGGGGACACTATCTGGAAATAGATTTTTAGTCAACATATAGCTGTTTTAACATAAGAGCTCCAATATTATAGTGAATAGAAAAAATCTATGTTTTTATTCAGATAATAAAATGAACTTAAAGCATATCGTTCTTGTCTTTCAGCCCGTTTATATTCTAAATTAGTGACATCTTTGACATTTATTAAAACCTTGCCTTTTTTCACTTACGAAACCAATACTCGTGCAAACTAAAAACTATCAACAGCTTTAATTACTATATCAACTCTTTTCAACTATTCTTAAGCTATAAACCTATTCGAAACACAAAATTTGTTAAAGCCTTTAAAGTGCTCTCAAAAAGGAGTCGTGTTATTTAAACATCAAGTTGCAAAATCTAACACGAAGTTCGAAGCCGTGAATTCAACCGACAAACGCACTTCATTCTTCATTAGAAACCTATTTGCTCGTCCGTTCTACCATCAATCAGCTTGATTCATTGAGAAAGCCAACCGTCCAATCAAATTCCATCCCAAAAATGTGAGCCAACAAAAGTGTTGCGTTAAAAACACTTAGCCATAGAGCACTGCTGACACTGCATTACCCGCAAATTGATTATCAGCGCATCACATTCCCATCGCCATCGTCATCGTCATTTCCAACGCCTTGCCCCCCATCCCCATATCGACTATTTCCATTTACCGACCGTGGGAAACGCAGTATAGTAGTTTGGTAGAAACAAACATACATAGGTACATATGTACATTATAAACAATGCGAAGAATTAACAGTGACATATTAAATCTACACTAACTAAACGCTCCTTGGGGGCAACCTTGTGGAGGATTTATTTTGAAGGGTTGAGCAGTGAGCACACTGAACATGAACACTGAGCACACGGCACCAGGCATCAGGCACATCACAGAAAAGAGAGAATGTTGTCGGTTGAGTTTACTGATTTGTTCGTGGATTATACACATCAGACAACAACCAAACTACCCTCGAGCTTGAGCTGCCATATTGCCATTTGCCGTTGCCACCCAAATCCCTCCAACCTCCATCACCTGTCATCTAGATTATATGACTATAGTCTACTGCATTGCATTCCCCGTCTCCACATTTCCCAACGAATGAACGAAGGGTTGGTTGGTCGGTCGACGGTCGTCGTCATCGTCGCAACGTTCCATATTCACAGATGGCTGCGTCTCTAATCAGACGTGGGTTGTTGTATAGTCGGATGGTTTATTGGTGGTGCGCTTACACCATCAGCAAAGGTGTTGAACTATGAAGGTCCTTGATATGTCAGCGACACCATTAAAACGGGTTACTTAATATGTGTAAGTACGTAACGGCGTAACGGCAATGTGGTGCGCGACGACGACGACGACTACGACGCACGTAGGGTAGTGAACTAGGGTGGTGGTTTCTAGGATGTGTATGAGCGTTTTTGCAAGTAGATGTAATTGTAAATAAGCATTCAAGTGAGTATTAATTTTACACGATTTTCTAAGATTTCCACGTGATTAATTTTGCATGCGTTTATCGAGTATTAAGTTAAATTGCGTTACATGCAAGTGGGTATATGAGTGTGTGTGTGTTATGCTTACAAGTAGGTGAGGTATACCCATCCTGGAAGGCTGAGACTTGATGTTCTTATTAAGCCTTATGAAAAAGACGTTCACACATTTCAAGGCCACTTATTATAATATATCTTCTCAAATGAGCTCTAGGACAGAGCTTGAGATTGTAGAAATAAATAAGGTCGTGAACGTTAGTATCTAAACAAGAGCGTTAATAAAATGTTTTAAGACTTGGTTCACGAACATAAGTAGACAGGTACTTAATGGATGCAATTTCACCGATTAGATAAGTCAAAAAATAAAATTTCAACATGAAATAATTCGCATACGATAAAGGGATTAGCAGTGAGAAAGTCCTCTAATAAGTAATCTATAGTTTTTTTTTTTGAAAATAATTAAGAAAAGGTTTTTCAGCCATATACTTTGTTGATCATAAGATGTAGATACTATAAAAGCATTCTTCCTAAACGGTAGCATTTAAAAGCCCATCAGAAAAAATATGCATGGTTTTATTCAAGTTTTATTCAAGTAACATATTTTTTTACTTTATTAAAGTTATAAAATCAATTGTTTTTAACTTCCCATAGGAAGCTATTGTAATGGGTCTGATTTGTCAAATTGAAAATGTTGACATTTCTCGACGTTTCAAGGCCCCAAGAGTCGAAATAAAAAAATTTCGGAAGATGTCTGTGCGTGCGTGTGTACGGACGTTCGTACGTCCGTACGTCCGTACGTTCGCAACATTTTTTTCGTCGTCCATAGTTCAAGAACCAGAAGAGATATCGACTTCAAATAAATTTTGTTATACAGATAATAAGGCAGAAAGATGCAGAAAGTGCTCTCAAGAAAATTGCATGGGTGGTTTTTTTACCATAGCATTTAAAAAAAAAGGTGAAAATTTTGGTTAACCCCAAATATTTGACGAACCAATAACGCTAGAGACTTGAATTAAATTTTATATTATATATTTTAATGTGATACCAAACAAATATATTTTTGGAAAAAATTCCAATTACCGTTTTTTTTGTATAAATCAAAAAAATTTAAAAAAAAATATTTGTCACCTCGAAAATTGTACGAATAAAAAATGATCTTATCTCCAAAATAATGTTTTGCAACGAAAAATAACGTTTTCAACATCTGGTAAAATGTTGAGAAAAATCGAATTGGCAGTTTTCTTACAAAAAGTAAAAAGCTAAAACAAAAAATTAATAAAAGTTAATAAAAATTGATTTTGGACTCAAATAACTTTTCAAAAATTTGAGATAATGGCTTTAAACTAATTTTATCTTATGAGAAATGTTGTTTTCAACATTCAGTAAAATTTTGACAAAAATCGAATTGACAATTTTTTTTACAAAAAATATAAAAAATAAAAAAAAAATATAAAAAAAAATTTATAAAAGTTGGTAAAAATAGATTTTCGACCCAATTAACTTTTTTTTTAAATTAAAAATATTAGCTTCAATTTAATTTTATCTTATAAGAAATATTATTTTGAAAATTTGGTAAAATTTTGAGAAAAAAATACGTAATACCTTGAAAAAGCATTACTAAAAGTTCGTAAAAATTAATTTCGACTAAAATACCTTGGTTAAAATTAAAAATAATTTCTTCAAACTAATTTTACTCACACAAAATATAATTTTGACATTCAGTAAATTTTTTACTAAAATCCAACAGTCAGTTTTTTTTTCATTAAAAAAAAATCTACAAAAAAAAGTACGCAAATTTGGTAAAAAATGATGTTCGGTTCTCGATATCTCGTGAAAAATAGAAGGTTTTGACTTCAAATTCATTTCATTCATCCAATTTGTATTTGTTTATTTAAGAAATAAAAACTTTTAAGAAATTCTACTAAAATTGGTAAAAGTTGGTTTTCGACTAAAAATCTCGTTAACAAAAACTGATTTTGAAATCAAACTATTTCATTATATGCAAAATATTGTTGGTAATTTTGAAATTTTTAGGAAACAAAACACGAAACCCTACATACTTTTAAGCAAGACAAATCGACAGACAGGATGGGAAGTTATCAGTATGGATCGCATCCCAGCCTCCTTTTTTTTTTAGGTGGCACAACAGTCCGCTGAGAACTAGGGTCTAGTGATTTACAACTCTCAATCATTCCTGTGTGCGAGTATTATGTATAATGGTTTTACTAGGTTGGGTTAAAGTGGCTAACCATGATGGAGCAGTACACTTTTAAGCCAGTTTAATCTAATTTCTCATTGTGATACCACTTGAATCTTGAAGCTTTCTTTTTAGCTCAATGAAACCAGTTTGATTCCCTTACGAAACGTGAAAGACTTATTATGTTAATATGATTGAGATTATTAAGATCATTATAGAAGAATTCTCCTAGGTAATTCTTGCGTTTTTGGTTATGAACAGAGGAGGCGAAGAACTATTCCCTCCTCTTCCTCATCCATACAGCTTCTGCAATAGTCATTTGAGAATACGGCTAGCAACGTGGTGTGCTTAGGGATAGCAAACGCCTTGAGCTCTGTAAATCTAGTGTCAGCCAGATGTGTTTTGTGACCTCACACGTGGTGATGTTATTCCACCTAATGTTTGACTTCTTCATAGCGTCTTACATTACCAATTGTTTGCATGCAGCGATTGGTGTGCCAGCACTAGCTAAACGTGGTAGAATATGTTCTACTGTACCATTCCTGGCGAGTTTCTGCCTTACAGTTTCCTGGAATAGAAACAGCATCGGCACTCAGCAAAGGTGAGATAATCTACAGTTATGGACTGTTATAGAGTTTGTAGAGACAGAGTACAGAGATTTGATAGCGGCAGGACTATCTGAGAAAATACGAATATCAGATGTTGATATTAAGTTTTTCTTAAGCCTGGACAAGACAAGACAAGCCAAAAGTTCCACCTGGAACACGCTACAATAATTGGGAAGGCGGACTTAATTTCAATCGTTCAGAGTACACACCTCCACCAACCCCTTCAAGTGGTATGTATTCATCTATATAAAAGTGGACAGACTCGTCTTCCCAGAAATATCTGGATGATGGTATAGAAACCTGGAAGTTTCTGTCGAATTGGAGTTTCGAGATGGTCTGGTCTGTGTGCTTTGGAATTGATTCTAAATATTTATTTAACAATTACGGAGTGGCCAATGTTGTTGTTAACCCACTGCGATGAAGCTTTACGGCGAGTAGCAGAGCTTGCAACTATTTGTTGCAAGGTGTTAAATATTGTATAGTAACCAATGCCGCAGATGGGGTCAAGCGATCCGCTTATTCAAAGACAAGCTGAACGTTGGACTTCATTTTGTTTTTGTCAGGGTATATTGCGTTTCCAAATTAGTTTTTCGTCTAAAATAAGACCTTTGCCTCGTCTGAGAACTTTGAGTGGATTATTCCTTTAATATAGAGAGTAGTAAAAAATGGAATTTTGTATTTTCTCGAAAATAGGAATAATTCGGTTTTGTGTGGGTTAACACCCAGTTCACACCGATCAGGCCAAAATATAAGTTTGTTTAAGGCATTTTGTGAGAGTTCTTTTAGGGTGTTAAGATGCTGTCCTGAAACCGTGATAGCAACGTCATCCACATAGGTAATCACTTTGACCACCATCGCATCCAGAGTAATAAGGATTTCATTTACCACCAGGTTCCAGAGGAGAGGTAATAGAATAGAGGTGTCCCTCTAATAACGAATCTTCTAGTAGAAGTGTCGCCTGGTTTTGAATTTATTATTCTCCTAGTCAGAATTAAGTGGATTAACTCCCCAAGCGAAACCTCTTCGTTCAGAGGTGTTAGTTCAGATGTGATTGCAGATGTCTCCATGTTGTTAAAAACACCATCGACGTCAAGAAAAGCAACTATAGTAAACTCTCTATGGAACGGAGGGCGTATTCGATGATGCGTAGTAAGCTGTGTAATGCTGATTTTTAAGATCTTAGGAAGCATAATGATGACAGACTTGTATGTCGTAGATCTTTAGGGCTGATTTGCGAGGATTTTTCTGCTTTGGGTATGAAAACAAATATCAATTCTTTTAATGTCGACAAAATGTGACTAGATATAGACAGCTGTTGAAAATTTCTCCAAGTATTGGTACAATTATGTCTCAGACCTTTTTCTAGTTCAGCCGTTCTTGCAGATTTATATTGTTTAAAGCAGTTGAGAGCCCATTTTAGCTTGTCCTTTGTGATCAAACCTTGTGGATATGTAAAATTGGCACTCGAACGTATTTCATTGCTGAAAGTTTCGGTTAGAGAGCTACCAAGAAAGTGTGTTTCCAGTAGCAAGTTCAGAGATTCTTCACTTGAAATTGTCCAGGAGCCATTTGCATTTTTAAAACAGCTTGGCATCGCTGGATAAGTTGAAAAAAAAATTCGTTATCTAGAGACCTCGGAAGTTTCTTCTATTGTACAAAAAATTGTATCACCAGGACTATACTGGTAATACTAATTACATTTACATTGCACTTACAGAAAATAACAATTTCTTCATAAACAAAAAAAGAACTACAAGTGTTAATTCATTCAATTAGAATCAATTCTAAGTCCAAAATATTAATGATAAAATAACTCAAGCAAACAAAATAATACGTATACTCCTGAGTATTATAGCACATCAAATGAAAAATCGATATTTGCAAAATTTTATACTTTTTGAAACCGTTTGCTTTTAGACCAAATTACAGACTTAATCTTGTCCCTATTTTATTAGCATTTGCGTTTATAACTTTTTATACTCACTTTGGATTATTAAAAAATGTGTATGGCTTGTTAATAACGACATCCTTAATGTACATTAATACTTATTTAAATTGATAAGTTCCTGGGTTTGTGTCTATTTTGACTTCATTCAATTTCATTGACTATATTACTTTGCAATAATATTAAACCACAGAGTTTATGTTTATCCAAAACATGTTTTTCAAAAATTATTAACAAAAGTTTTCTTTTATTTGTAACATGTATTGCCAAAAACCCTATGTTATATCCCACAAAAGTCTCAAGGCAACTCATAGGTTAGAACTTTTATAGATATGTTATTTTTTTTTATTTATGAAAACTTCAATGAGCCTCCAGGAGGTGGAAAATTCAAAAATATTTTAAAACAAGAACCACTCTAAGGTATATAAAACATGTTTGTTAATCATATAAAACCCTACCCTTTTATAATCTTTTTTCTCTCTCTCTCTCTCTAAATGTTTTACAATTTTGTGTTCACCAAAAACCAAAAATTAAACTAAATTAAATTCGCAACAAAAGAGGAACCAAAAACAAAAACTCATCTAAAAAAACAAAAAAAAAATAAAAGTCCATTTCTCTATATTTGCAGTACATGGCTGCGAAAAATTCTTTACAAGCTTTTAGGTACGAGTACTGCAGACTTTTACTAAAATTCATCATTTTTCACATTTTTTGCCAACGCTCCGCTCTTCGGCCTGAGTTTTATGTGTGTATTATTATACTACTTGCCCTTAAGCCAAATTTCAGCGCTTAGTCTGGTATCTGGTTTATTTAACTTACTACAAGTTGAACTTTTCTTTTATTTTTTGTCCATAAATAATGTTTAACTTCTGGTCCTATGTTCAACTTCTATATGTAGAAAATACTCGTAGATACATATATAAATAGTTTACTGGGGTTATTCTGCAACTTGCATGGCATATTCTAGGAATTTTGTATATTTTTTTTCTCCTCATGTTCACATAGAACAAAGTATCTGGGGGAAGAGCATCACACACAATTTGATATATACAGCTATGGCCAAAATAATAGGAACGTTACTTTTTTTACTTGAAGTCATTAATGAAAGTAGACCAAAGTTGTACAAAAATGTTATTAAATGTAATACAAATGGAAGAAATCGAAAGAAACCCAAAGATATCTGCTTAAGGTGCTTTTAGAAAGTCATTAACTATGAAAATGAAAAGCCTAACATTGGTCCACAAAATTACGTTTTTTTCTTTCACAATATTTTTTTTAAATAATTAAGTTGTCCTAAATTCCAATCTTGCCTTAAAATCATCAGGTTAAAAAATGACGCTTTAAAAATGCTAACGATACCATAAAACGAGTTTTTTAAGGCTAAGTTGAAACAAAAAATGTAACTCTTTGCTAAAAATTGAATATTGAATCTTTTTTCTTCTAGATAAAATTTAAATAATTAAAGTAAAGGCTTGTTTAATAAGAGCGGTTAGATGTTGAAATGGAGTAAAACAAGCTGTGTGTGAGGCATTAACAAAATTATTTTTTATTTGAAAGGCGCATGCATGCCATTAAGTGAAGAATATGACATCATTCAAATGCCCGACTTGGCTTCTTACGGTGGCACGGATCCGAGTGATCCAATTTTCAATCATTCTTCAGCATAGATCCGGCTGAATTTGAGCGATGGCCTGTGTTATGTTGACATATAGGGCATCGGTCGATTGTGGTTTATTTGCATAGACCTGCGACTTCAAGAAACCAGACAGGAAAAAGTCTAGCGGTCGAGTTATTGCCAGCCTGTTCACGGTTTGCCTTTTTAGAGGCAGACCTAGATTTGGCAGCATCTACTCCTTTGCTCTCCGACTCTTTAGTGTTCCCTTGCTCTGTTATTCCCCTGGGTGCAGTGGCAGTCTCTGCCAGCTGCCGCTCAAAGTTCCTAACTAGCTTCTTATGCTTTTTTAGGAGAGCCTTATCTCTCGAACTGAGCGTCGCAGGTACTTTCAACTCGGTCGTTTTCACGAATCTTTTGGAGGATATGTAGTTTCTGCGTTGCCTCGAAGCTTTGAGGGGTGCAGCAGACTTCAGCATAGTCTCTTCTTGACTCGGTTCCATCAGTAGCTCGTCCTCGGTTTGACTACCTATGGAAGGAGGTGTGTCCGAGGTCTCCGTACCTTTGATAGTTAAACCATCTATGTCGGGAAGGAGATCCACTGAGAGAATGACCGGTTGTCTTTTTAGCTCTCGTTTTTCTTTCTCTAAGTTTACTTTTGTCACTGGCGACTTAGCTTCTTGCGAAGCCAAGCCCTCGCCGGCAGACGTGACTTCTGCCGACTCTTGAACGTATATTCCCGTTCGATTTTTTTCATCTTGTAAAATTTTATCCATTTTTGTTTTGATTGACATCTCTTTGGTGGTTTTCTTAGTTATCTTACTCCGCAGCTGGATTGCTGAAGAGCTAGACGTTAGCCCCCTCGCCACAACAGACGAAAACCGTGAGGATGATTTTTCGGCCAAAATTGAGCTCCTCTTCCAAACGATTCGAAGCACAGTAAGCGCACAAACGGCGCGGCGTTATCTATGGTCATGAACTTTGAGCTCCAGGGTCATTTGGATCTTGTACGGGTATAGGCCCAAGTCCTGAAGCACAATTCGTCAAGTTGATGTCTGCGAAAGGCCGAGTTCTTGTGCACGGTCAGGAATCGACTGCTTTGGGTTCTGCTGTACACTTTCACGATCTTGCGTTCCTTGAACGTAAAATGCCCACAATGCGCTCAACGTTTGCGTTAACGAACGCTCATTTTGATAATATAGTTTTATCATTTAAACGTGCTGTTCAATTGTGTAACTTGCCAAGATGATTTGGCATAAACAACTGAATAATAAACAAAAGATTTTACATATGTCACCAAAACAAAATGGGCACCACGGGGAGACAAAATCTACCCGTACCAATTGGAAAACAATTTATTTTACTTTGTTTCTGGAAAGTCTAAATAGCTATGACCTAAGTCTTTATTTGACTCTAAATGAAGTTTTGAAAAAATATTAAAACTAACGCTTTCATGGTTTTACGTTTTACATTTTAGACTTAATATTTAGTGTTGATATTGAATCCGAACTGCAATTTAAATGGTCTGCTAAAATATTAAAAATAACCGTTTTTAACATTATTTTCAAATGTTGGCAATATATTTTTAAAAACTTGATGTTGCACCGGTTTTAAGACCACAAATATGTACGTTATAAAAACAAACAATGCTTTTAAACCATAATGAATTTTTCTGTTAAATATGGTTCAGCGTTTCTTCAAGAATAACATATGTAAGACTGGTAACATCTAACAACTAAAAATTTCAACTGAATATTGAAGAGTATGGATTATAAAATGTTGAACCATGACGAAATTTATTTAAAGAAAAGAGGCTAGGATGCGACCCACACTGATAACTTCTCATCTTGTCTGTCGATTTGTCTCGCTTAAAAGTTTGTCTATACGTATCAATTTTAACCAAATTTGCGTACTATTTTTTGTAGATTTTATTTTTTTATGAAAAAATTAACTGTTGCATTTTTATAAAAAAAATTACTGAATATCAAAAACAATATTTTCTATGAAATAAAATAAGTTTGAAGCCAATATTTGTAATTTTTGAAAAGATATTTGAGTCGAAAATCAATTTTTACCACCTTTTATACATTTTTTTTTCGGTTTTTAATTTTTTGCAAAAAAACTGTCAATTCGATTTTTTAAAATTTTACTGAATGTTAACAACAATATTTCTTGAAAGATAAAAGTAATTGTATGCCAATACCTCAAAGTTTTGAAAAGATATTTGAGTCGAAAATCAATTTTTACCACCTTTTATACATTTTTTTTTCGGTTTTTAATTTTTTGCAAAAAAACTGTCAATTCGATTTTTTAAAATTTTACTGAATGTTAACAACAATATTTCTTGAAAGATAAAAGTAATTGTATGCCAATACCTCAAAGTTTTGAAAAGATATTTGAGTCGAAAATCAATTTTTACCACCTTTTATACATTTTTTTTTAGGTTTTTATTTTTTGTAAGAAAACTGTCAATTAGATTTTTCTTAAAATTTTACCGAATGTTAAAAACATTATTCTTAATTGCGCAAAATTATTTTGGAGAGGAAATCATATTTTAGGCGTAAAATTTTAGAGGTGACAAATTTTTGTATAGTTTTTTTGATTTATAAAAAAAATCGTTTATTGGATTTTTTTCTAAAAATATAACTGTTTTGTATCGTATTACAATATATAATATAAAATTTAATTCAAGTCTCTATTGTCATTGGTTCAAGAGATATTTAAGTTTACCCAACATTTTCACCTTTTTTTTAAACTGCTATAGTAAAAAAACCACCCTTGCAATTTTCTTGAGAGCCCTTTCTGCATCTTTCTGCCTTATTATCTGTATAATAAAATTTATTTGGAGTCGATATATCTTCTGGTTCTTGAGCTATGGACGACGAAAAAAAATGTTGCGAACGTACAGACGTACGGACGTACGAATGTACGTACACACGCACGCGCAGACATCTTTCTAAAAATCTTTTATTTCGACCTTGAATCGGACCCATTACAATAACTTCCCATGGGAAGTTAAAAATTACCAACAATATTTTGCATATAATAAAATAGTTTCATTAAAAAATTTATTTTTGTTACCGAGATTCTTAGCCGAAAACCAATTGTTACCAATTTTAGTAGAATGTCTTGGAAGTTTTATTTCTTTTATAAACAAATACAAATTGGATTTTTCTAAGAAAATTTATCACAGAATGAAATCATTTTAACATCAATTTTAACCAATTTTACGTAATATTTTTTGTAGACTGTTGGATTGAACTCTAGAGCTTTGAAACTACGAGAAATTTTAACATTTTCAATTCAACATATCGGACCGATTACAATAACTCCCTAAGGGAAGTTAAAAAAATATTGGTGAATCTTCCAACTTCAAAAAGTTATTTCTCAAAAACCTGATGAGATGGAATAATTTTGGAATAATGTTTAAATTAAGGCCATCAAAACCTATCATAAAAGTGCAATTTGATAACCAGTAACAGATGCTTGTCGACCAGTGTAATCTAGAGATAAACCCTTAGAGATAATTGAAATTACAATTTGTGTAGAAAATGCAGTGACAGTATACAGGGTAAAACATTCCACATTCGAGAAGTACGGCTTAGCTACGAATCACTGTACTTCGTAGCATGAGCTAAAAGATAAAATAATAGGGCAATCCTAGAAGCGTGAGCATTACGGTTAAAATGTTCAAGGAGAAATGCTAGCGGTAATTTTAATAGAGTATAGTTCGTTAAAATAAAGCATAAAAAGGGAGTGGCGTAAAGATCTTCTTCTTGTAAGTTGCTGAAGTACCAGCATAAAAATAAGAGTTATATTTCAGTCTTGCAGATATTTATATAGGTTTTGTAAATTGTAGCCCGATCAGAAGAAGCGAGAAATTTTTTGCATCATCTCAGAGAATCCAAACATATAGCTGCATTTTTGGCGACATCGCTTATGTGAATGCTTACAAAGCTATCATTGCAAAAAAAATTGTGTTTTTGAGTGGTATTCACAACAACTGGAGCTAAATCTTATCGAAAACCATTTCACTGAGTGAAAGATCTAAGATCTAAGTAAACAGAAGTCTTCTAACGAAACAACCCATTTAAGACTAGTCACTAAAATGTATTTCAGTATTTTTAAAATACATATAAAATGTAATCTTTAAACAAATACAATTTTTTCTTGCATTGTTAACTTCCCATAGGAAGTTATTGTAATTGGTCCGATTTGTCAAATTGAAAATTTTGATATTTCTCGACGTTTCAAGGTCCCTAGAGTCGAAATAAAAGATTTTTAGAAAGATGTCTGTGCGTGCGTGTGTACGTACGTTCGTACGTCTGTACGACAGTTTTTTTTTTATAAAAAATAAAAACCTAAAAAAAACATTACTCAAATTTGGTAAAAATTGAATTTCGACTCAAATATCTTTTCACAAACATGAGATTAAGGCTTCAAACTTTTTTTTATCTTATAAGAAATATTGTTTTCAACATTCTGTAAAATTTTGAGAAAAATCGAATTTTTTTTTTTTTTTTACAAAAAATAAAAACCTAAAAAAGAAATAATAAAAGTTGGTAAAAATTGATTTTCGACTCAAATATCTTTTCAAAAATTTGAGATAATGGCTTCTAACTAATTTTTACTTAAAAGAAATATTGTTTTCAACATTAAGACAAATTTTGAGAAAAATCGAATTGACAATTCTTTTCATAAAATATTAAAACATAAAAAAAAACAATACTAAAACTTGGTAAAAATTTACTTTCGACTCAAAAAGCTTTTCAAAAATTAAAAATATTTTCTTCAAACTTATTATATATAAATATTGTTTTCGATATTCAGTAATTTTTTTTTATAAAAATCCAACAGTCCGTTTTTTCATAAAAAAATAAAATCTACAAAAAATAGTACGCAAATTTTGTAAAAATTGATACATATAGACAAACTTTTAAGCAAGACAAACCGATAGACGGGATGGGAAGTTATCATTGTGGGTCGCATCCCAGCCTCTTTTTTTCTTTTTGTTTAAGCTTAAGTGTTCCTATTATTTTGGTTTTAGCTGTTTCTAGGCGTGTGTGTGTGTGTGTGTATAGGGTGTCTTCTTTTTGTGGTTCCTTTAAAGGAAGTCCTGTAGACGAATATAATCGCCTGCAGATAATGGCCTAGTCTTTATGATGCTTTCATTTAAGAGCAAGCAGTACGAATTTTTGTATGCGTCTGGCTACATAGAAATCCATATGAAATGCACTACATATGTACATACATACATATGTATATGCATAAATGTCAGATTTTTCATAAGATTTTTTTTTCTACCTATATTTCTATACTCATGGATGAAGTTGCTAGAGAACCTTTTAAACAATTTTGTGTGAGGGTCTAGATATTTTTTGGCAGTTGAAATAAAGTACTTCATTTGAAGCTAAGAGTTTTCACATTAAAAGATTTCTATTGAATTTTACTTCTCTAAGTGAAGAGAACTATAAAAGAAAGGGGATTTTAAAGTCAAGGATTATATTATTGTGGCCCATCAGAAAACTGCTTTGTAGGAAATATTCAAAACGGTTTTGAATACATTTTTCTTAAGTTATGTACTTTCTTAATAGTGCAATTAAATAAATTGAAAAAAATTTGTATCGTCCTTTGGCTATGTAAAAAGCATCTGTCTGCGTCGTAGGTTGGAGAAGGTCAAAATTCAATAAAATATGTTTTTACTAATATCTCCATGTTTCCATAGCACCAATAATGTTAACACCTGTCATCAAAATTCTCAAACATACGGAGTTCGAAATTTTTTGTTTTAAAGTTCTTTTCAAAACTATAAAATAGTAAGATTTGTCAACGAACTCAAATCTTTAAAAGAAATTTAAAAAAACACGAAAGTCATATTGTTATACCTACAACCTCTACTTTATCATATCAAAAGTAATTAATTTTATTTAAAATTTTATAAAATGATAATTTCAATTCAAATTGCAAAAATATTTTACAATATAATAATTGAAAATAATTTCGAAAAAAAATCACTTAAATGTTCAAGTATATTTTTTACTGTATAAAGTCTAATGATTAAAAAACAAAATTAAAAATAGAAATTGCAATTTAATCGACATATGACCTAATTTATAGTTGGATAAGAGATAAGAGTTATTGAATTTATTTCATACAACAAGTGGAACAAAAAATTCCTGAATTTCATCTATAAAAAAATTATTGAAACATAAATAGATCCTTTTTTATAATAAGCTTAAAAGTCCTCTTAAATTTATTTGTTAATTGTTATAGAGTTTTTCAAACAAAAAAAAAATAGATTACAATTGAAGAGAAGTTTTGTACATATTTATAAAAAATTTAATTATACATTTAAATATAAAAACGTATACAATTGTGATACATTCCTTTCATCACACAATTGCATTAAAAGGCTAATAAAATAAAGTAAAATAGAATAAAATTAAATAAAATAAAACAAACAAAATAAAATTCAATAAAATAAAACAAAATAAATTGAAAGGAAATGAAATTATATTAGGAAATAAAAAAGAAATACAAAAGATTATAATGAAATAGTTTTTGAATTTTACGTAAGCGTTTTGAAATTTTCTAATTTTTACCTTTGTTCATTTGACAAATTTAATAAAGTCCAACGTTCAACTTGTCTGTGTATAAGCAGATCGCTTTGTACGACCTTATCTGCGGCATTTGACACCCTACTCTACCTAACAGCTCTTGATATCCACCTCAAAGCTTCGTCGCAGTGGGTTAAAAACAACATTGGCCACTACGTAAATCTTAAGTATTTAGAACCATTTCCAAGGCACACAGACTAAACCATCCTTCAACTACAATTCGACAGAAACTTTCAGACCATAGAGATATTCCAGGAAATTGTAAGGCAGATGAACGCGCCAAGAATGGTACCGTGCAACCCATTCTACCATGTTTGGGTAACGCTGGTATACCAATCGCTGCATTTAAACTATTGCTAAAACAAGACGCTATGAAGAAGGCAAACATGAGGTGGAATAACACCACCACGTGTCAGGTCACGAAAAACATTCTGACCTACATACCCTAGATTTAAAGCGCTCAAGGTGCTTGGTAGCTCTAAGCAGATCTCATATAAGAATGGAATGATGGTTATAGTGCGTTGGACTGTGATGCTAGAGGTCTTGGGTTCGATCCCTGCTTGTGCCATCTAAAGCTTCTTTCACGGGTACTACCTCTTGCGAGGAATTGACAAATCCTCCAAGAGAAATTCTTGTCATGAAAAGTGCTTTCTCAAATAAACCGTTCGGATTCGGCTTAAAACTGTAGGTCCCCTCCAATCCTGATAACAGTAATCGCACACTGGAATGATTGAGAGTCGTAAGTCACTAGGCCCTAGTTCTCAACGGACTGTTTGACTGTTTTTATTTATTTTTTTTTTTTGGAAGTAAAGTGTCAATAAACCCGATTATCTCCTAATATTTGCAATATCAATGTACATAGTACATTTTGGGACACTGATGCGTATACGTACTTTTTTTTAAACTTTACTAAACAATCGTTTTCTCTGGTTGTGAACTTTTTGTGTCTAATGGTTTCCCTTAGATTAATATATTTTTTTTTTTTAATTGAAAATCATTATTCTTAGTCAAATTCCCACTAAAAGGTTAAGAAAATCTTTGAAACACATGGGATCACCACAGAATGTCACTGTCTGCATGGTTTGAAGGTGGGTTTATTTATATTTTTGTGTTTTAACACAACTGCCACACTCATTATAAAACCAATGTGACACAAAAAAGATAATAACATGACATGGGATTCATTTAATATGACATCCCTATAAATTATTGGTAAGAGAAAGCTCAGAGAAGCTGTCAAAATGTTGTACTGATGGTTTGGTTAATTTGGTTTTGATACGTCAAACGAATTCTTAGTGTTTAAATACAGCCAAGATATAAATACATTAATTATTTAATTGAATGGTTACAAAGTTATAGTATTCAATTCATTGCTGTGAAGTTTTTGCCTTGTCCTATCTTTAAAGCTTCTTTAAATGCACAAGGTTCAGTCACATAGTATTATACACGATATTATGGGAATTATTTCTGTGTTTCTATTGCATTACCAAGAATTCACAATGTTTTGATATTTTTGTTATAGAGAATCAAAAATTGGTGGGAATATATTTTGGTGAATGTTGGTTTATAATGCCTACTAACAGTCGCTACTATAGGATGTTAAAGAAAGAGTGTTTTTTTTTTCAACGAAAGTTTGTAAATATGCTGTTGAAAAAAGTCAATGTTAATCTTCCATTCACATTTACAGATTTTTTTATTGGTCGATGAAAGCTTAAAACGTACTGTAAACATGCTTTTATTTAGACCATTGAAGAGTTCAAGACAACAAACATTTTGGACGAAAACAGTATTTTAAAATAGAATTCTACTTAAGACTAGTTTTGATCTTGTACCACTATTGGAGGTCCAAGAAATTAACTTATGTGAATCGAAATAGAAAAGAACCCCATACAAATGTTGTGCATTTATAGGGTTTTTCAATAAGGGCGGGTAGATGATGTAAATCTCAATAGTGGCGTTTGCTGTGTGGCACGTCCACATGTCGTCTTGCTCCATATGGTTCAATTTGGGTAATAAGAAATCAGTTATTATCATCCTCACTAACGTCGTTTTCAAAAAAATACGGATCAATTAAGCCGCCTCACTGGCCCAAAATCCACACCAAACGGTAACTTTTTGAGGATGCATTATCACCTGGTGAAACTAGAGTGGGTTGGTGTCGTCCCATATACAGCAATTTTGCTATTAAACACAGCCATTCATCTAAAAATGCGTCTCGTCACTAAACATGATTTTCGGCCAAAATTGGGGTCCTCTTCCAAACGATTCGAAGCACAGTCAGCAAACAAACGACGTTGTCTATGGTCATGATTTTTGAGCTCCTGGGTCTGATGGATCTTGTACGGGTGTATGCCCAAGTCCCGGCGCAAAATACGCCAAGTTGAAGTCTGCGAAAGGCCGAGTTCTTGTGCACGGCGAAGAATAGACTGCCTCGGGATCTGCTTTACACTTACACGGACCGCGGCGATGTTCTTGGCCGGGCCGATCTTGCGTTCCTTGAACGTACGGGTGTTGGCTGATTGTTTACTGAATCGATCGTCTTAAATTTGGCCGGCAAACGTTGAAGAGTCGATTGTGAAGGGCCACCACGTCTAACGTAAAATGGGCGCAATGCGCGTTCGCAACGTTTGCGTTAACGAACACTCATTTTGATAATAAAATTTTATCATTTGAATTTGCTGTTCAATAGTGTAACTTGCCATAATGATTTGACAGATTTGACAGATCTCACCAAAACAAAATGGCAGCCACTGGGAGCCAAAATCTGGCCGCACTAATTTAAAAACCCTATTTAAAGATCAAGTGATATTTTCTATATACATATATCCCCTCTTAAACAATAACCAGTCATCCGAAGTTATAATGTAAGCAAAATTATTTTAATATTAGTTTAAACTTAAAAATACAAAACACAGAAATATTCAAATTGAAAAACACTGAAACATTAGGTTCGTATTTCTATCAAAAAAGAAGCTGTTAATTTGCCCTGATAACTTGATTAGTTCTCTTAACCTCTACCGCATATGGACCCTTGTATGAAACAACATATTCAGCAAGATTAAATTTTATTATTTTTGCACAATAGGCACAGAAAAATAATCTAATATTAAAACAAGCTTAATTTACAATGATTAACAGTTGTTTATTTTTCGCAAGCTAACTGTCACTAGCCAATATTCCCATTCTTCCAACACCCCGTGTCAAGTGTATAATCAGGCAGAAAGTATAACTAGTGCCAAAAGAAAAATGTTCACGAACAAATAACTCCAACTAAAGCTTTGACTTAAATCTGTACAAAATCTCCATAAATTATTATTTATGAACGTGGCGCAAAGTCCATTGAGAAGTCGGACCTAGCGACTTACAACTCTCAACCATTCCTGTGTGCGAGTACTGTTGTCAGGAATAGGGGGGGATACAAAATTCAAGTCTTGAGTGGAGTTTCAGGATTCAGTTATGATTTTGATATTTTTGCAGTTGATCAATGTACCACTCGTTCTAAAGGCACTCCTGACTTAGGTACTACTGGAAATGTGGTTACTTGTCTTACGGAAACTGTACCGAAAAGTGTAAATCATACATTTTTTTGTAACTTCCCATAGGAAGGTATTGTAATAGGTCCGATTTGTCAAATTGAAAATTTTGGCATTTCTCGACGTTTAAAGGCCCCTTGAGTCGAAATAAAAGATTTTTTAGAGAGATGTACATATGTGCGTGTGTGTGTACGTACGTTCGTACGTCCGTAAGTTTGCGACATTTTTTTCGTCGTCCATAGCTCAAGAACCAGTAG